>CM077795.1:6862059-8156975 GCA_039737535.1 Lagodon rhomboides | reverse complement strand
AAGCGCTGACATTCAAGATAATCAATAATCATACATCAGTCCAGGGACAAGGAGCTATGCTGCGAGAAGCTTGAATTCATACAAATCATTTCATCTCTTGTGAAACATCAGCTGTAATGATTTTTTTTCTTTTTTCTTATGAGTCAGTCGATATCCAGCATGCACACAAACTCTCACGTAGTTGCATTTACATTTTACATATCGTCCTTGTTGCTGTCAAAACGTCCACACAGTTTGCTATGGTTCCTGTGCAGTAAACTGAAGATGATTCCTCACTTGGTTCTGCAGGCTTTTTTTTTTTTTTATTGTCGGGCCTTTAGAATAATAATTCAGAGTTATGAGCATGAGTGCGTATACTGTTTCACGTCAACTAAGCTTTAGACATTTTTTTACAGAATTAAACAGCATGTTTAGATCCAACAAGGACGGTCATTTGGCAAGATATAACTCAAGTACAATCTTGAGTATTTCACTTCATCATTATGTAATACTTGACCTCCACTGCTTTTAGAAGCAAATATGACACCGCTTTTTCCATTACATTCAAGGTATTTAGCAGACGCTTTTGTCCAAAGTGACTTACAGTAATTCATACACTGATGGCAGTGGCTGCCATGCAAGGTGCAGACCACCACATCAGAAGCAATTTGGGGTTCAGTATCTTGCCCAAGAACATTTACATGCAGACCAGGGGAATCGAACCAGTGACCTTCCAATAACGAGACACTGGCTCTACCCCTGAGCCACAGCCCCGTCAGCTATAATCACATGCATGTATGACCAAAAATATGAAGCCCAATTCTAAAGCAAACTACTCAGAAGGTTATTTAGGTAAAACGAGCTTCCTCCTGGACCGGCTGGTCGTGCTGGAGCAGCCTGCATGTTGTCCCACATCCTGCCTGTAGGGGGCGGAGTCTGTTTGTGACGCGTTTCTACTCGCGCGGTTTGTTGGGAGAGAAGAAGAAACTTTTACTTCCTCAACCGATGGAGTGAAACGAAGGTAAACGTGTCTAATACATTAGACAATGACAATAATGTGTTCATGTAGCTCCCAGTGCGTTTATATTTAACTAATATGAAAGTAATGTTGTGTTCCATACAATTCTTGTCGTTATTCCTGGTTGGAGACTGTCTTGTCGTCCTACAGCGCCATTCTCATGGCGTAGCTTCACTGTCAAACTCAAAGTTGTAAGCTAACTAACGTTGTTGTGAAAGCTATGAACGTATCATGAAAGCCAGTTGACATTAACTAGCGTTACATATCTAATTTATTGACATGTGGAGGTGAAGGTGTTGGTGAGACATTCAGTGGAGGCGGAAGAGAGATAGAGGTTGAAATAGGGAAAAGTCCAACCTGAGGCTATGACCATAAACATTTAGCTAAAGTTAGCACGATCCGTCACTCAGACTGACTGTTATGCTTCAATTTTGATACATTAATACATGATAATCCCAAACATTTGCTTATTCCAGATGGTTTATGTGTTATAATCTTAAAATTGATGGGTCTCAGTTTTCACAAAGCCGCAGCAACAGACTTGTGTGTGGATAAACACAGCATACTATTCTCTCAATTGGGGTTTAAAATCTTGTACAGTAGCATGCATAATAATAATTACTACTGTATTATCAAAAGATACTCACGGATTATGTTTATAACAGTATCACACCACTATAATGCTTCATGCGTTTATCAGAAACAAACAAATCGCATCAAGAAAATGTGCTTCTTAGGGTAAGATGTCTGTCTGTAAAGCACAAAATGATCAAATGGTCACATTTCTGTGGTCTGGATTAACCACAAAGTACCAACCACATGAGACAATAAACCTGAAGATCTGGTTTGGTGTAAAGTTCTTAATACACCCTGACGGAGAATGTGACATCTGATCTGTTTCTTCTCTCTCCATGGTTGTTGTTCTGCAGGTACAGACAGCCCCGAAACCAACCCCGGGAAATAAAAAAGGGTGCTTGTCATGTTTGATGATGGCTGTCAATCTCAATAATACGATGGACGACACTGATCTAGAGATGGTCACGCCAGCAGGCAGCTCTTCTTCTCTTGGGGATGCAGTGTCTGGTAGAGGACAGAGTGAGTCTGGTGAAGGAGAGGATGACGACCTCTACTACATCCCTGAAAGAAGACCCTCTCTGGACTTGGGACCGAGTCCGATGGATACGAGCCAGTGGTACTGAAATTTTTTTCACTTACTAGCCCTGGGAGTCCTCTCTTACACTGTAGGATTGTAAAACTTCCGAGTATTGACAATGAGCAGCATTTCATTGTTTGTTAACAATGAAATAACTATTAACTAAAGTTCTTTTGAACATGACCCCACTAAAAAGTCTCAACAGAATCAATTCAAAGCCACAAGAAGGAAAAATGGTATCATAAAAAAACACAATGTGGGGATAAATCCATCCTTGTCCATCAACCTTGATAAGTCCTTGTAGTCACCAGTTAAAATACCCAAGACTTGACGGCCTTGATGCTGTATGAGAAAGAGCGCTAAGCTTAAGATGTGCTGCTTATCTGGAGTGTACCATGGAATCCTGTGATTGCTTGTAACATGGTGACTTAGCAATTAACAAACTGTCATTCTGCCATCCATTTTTTATTTTTCAGGCATTATGTGGATCAGGCCTTGTCTCCAGCTCTGGGCTACTGGTCAATGACAAGTGAGGAGAGCTCAGACGACATCACTGACGAAGATGGATCCTCCACGAGGTACACACCAGACAAAGTATCAGGCAAAGCTTAAATCTGTGAATTCATGCATTCATCACAGTGAACACAGGAAGCAGTTGTGCTTGTAATGTGTTCCTTCCAATATACATTTGTACACAAATTATTTACTCAAGTAGAGGTACAGATACTTGTGGACTGGTGAAAGTAGACGTGCAGATTCAACTTCTTTACTCGAGTTAATGTAAGAAACTGCCGACTCTGAAATTTACTCAAAGTATAAAGGTAAAAAGTATCCCTCTTTTAGACTATTAAACTTAAAGACACACGCCATTTCTTACCATTCGAGTCTCCCTCTTTGGCTGCTTCCGTCTTGCTACACTGAAAGGTTGAAATCAGGTTGTGATGTTGGGAAGGCAGCGTGCAATGACACAGCCTAAAAATGAATTGATAATTCCTCTTAGATTCATTCAAACTAAAGTAAAAAGCATGCTTAGAAAATGTATGGAGTAGAAAGTACAGATATGTTTGTTAAAATGTTTGGAGTAAAGTAAAATGTCAGAAAAATAAATTCTCATTCTCAAGTACAGATACGTGACAAAGATCTTCTTAGGTACCTCTGACTTTACCCTGTTGTTGCTTTCATTCTATCCAAGGAAAACTGTAATGGCATCTTGTAGTTACATTGAATATGATTCGAGCCCTGCTGTCATCCTGGTTTTAGGGTCCAGCTGGACAGAGCCGATTCATTCTCTAGCTGCTACTCCATGGACAGTGACGACTGTGAAAAGAGAACCCCTAAGTAAGAAATGCAAGCAACACGTGGCACTTAAACATGTTGTGTGATTGTGATTACATACTAGATTGACGCTAAAATATGTTTAAATCTCTGCTGTTGCCTCACCAGGGTTAAAAACAAAGATGAGGCCGCCGCAGAGCCTTCTGACACACCTGAGTTAATCCACGACCCAAATGAGAAAAGACATCCTTCTCTGACGGTGAAATTCACGTTTAAGGTCTGTTCACTTTTCGGTTTTAAAGAAATGAAGTAGAACACACCTTCTTGATGAAAACATTCAATTCAATTTATCCTTTCTTTGGAATCAGGCTATCTGTACAACCCTTGGGAGGCTGTCAGAGGATGACATTAGAACATTCAAGAGGATGCTGTGGAAGCGTTACCCGCAGTCATTCAACATTCCTCCCCAAGGCATGGACATGGTGGACCTTGTGGACCGGCTGCTTGAGTGTTATGACCTGGAGGTGTCCATGCAGATCACCAAAACCCTTCTTGAGGCAATTGGCCAGAAGAAGTTGGTTAGGTTCCTCGAGACTTTGTGCCTCAGAAGTAAGTAGGCTCCAGTATGTCTTCATGACTTATTACTGTTGGATGTTTGATCTATTTACATAAGGAAAAGGAGATAATAGTCAAACTACAGCAAGTGCTGATTCCAGGGTTGTCTTCCAGTTCGCTGTCAGTTGAAACAAATAAGAGAAATTAACATAAACTGAAATGCACTTTTTTCCTTTTTCAGATGAAGTACGTCACGATTTATGCGTGATCCTGAAGAGTAAATTCGGCGAAGTATGTGAGGGTCCACAGGGAGAGAAGAGACCCTTTGATGACGTCTTCACTAACCTCTACATAACCACAACATGTGACAATGGCCCAAATATTGAACATGAGGTCATGACCATAGAAAAGCTGGACAGCAACCGCGAAGAAGCGAAACCGCTTTCTACTAAAGATGTTATGAGCTCTAAAAGGCTGGAACGCTCAAGTTTTAAGCTGATATTGCTCATCGGAGTGGCAGGGTCAGGGAAGTCCATGGCGGTCAGAAGGTTGGTACTCGATTGGATGGAAGAGCGGTCCCACCAACATGTGGCTTTCTTGTTTCCCTTGCTGTTCAGAGATCTCAAACAGTTTGAGGGTTCAAAGATCTCCCTGTTGGACATACTACACACACTCTACCCCGCAACGAAGAGACTAAGGGAAGAGGATTTTACATCCGAGCATTGCAAAATAATGTTTATCTTTGACGGCCTCGATGAGTACAGTGGTAACCTTGACTTTCAAAACACTGAAATTCTCAGTGAACACACCGATGTCACCACCCTGAACGTGATCGTGGTCAACCTCCTCAGAGGGAGGCTGCTGTACCGCGGCTTATTCGTGATCACCTCTCGGTCGCAAGTACAACGCTACATCCCGTGGGACACACCGTACGATGAGATCGACGTGTGTGGTTTCCGTGAGCCTGAAAGGGAAGAGTACTTCAGAAAGAGATTTCAGGACCCAGATCAGGCAGCTCGAGTTATCGCGTACATCAACTCTTACAAAACCCTCCGCATCATGTGCCACCTCCCCTTGTTCTGCTCTCTGGTGGCTGATGAGCACCAGCACATATTTAGGCAACAGGGGGCGCAGGCAGAGCTGCCCAAGGGCCTCACCTACATCTACACAAAGCTGATGCTCGCGCTCATACGACAACATCGCAGTTTTAGAGCTCCGGATCTTAGCCCAGATAAAGAGAGGGAGTTCCTCATGAAACTTGGGAAGCAGGCCTTCAACATGCTGGAAAAGAACCAGTTTAAGATCAGCAAGACAGACTGGAAGGAGACTGGACTCAGCGCTGAGGAGGCGGTGATCAACAGCGGCCTGTGCATACAATACATCACAAAGCCATTCGTCTTATTTCAGGAGAAAGTCATCAGCTTTATCCACCCCACCATGCAGGAGTACATGGCTGCCCTGTATGTGTTTCTCTCCTTTAGAAACCAGGGGAGGAACATTTTTGAGCAGCAACTGAAACAGAAGGTTCGGGGGATCCTAAAGGGACACAAGTCCATGGAGCTGTACAAGAACGCTGTGGACAGAAGCCTGCTGTGTGAGGACGGCAGACTGGACATTTTCCTGCGTTTCCTGTTCGGCATGAGTGTCAAGACCAATAGGGAACTCCTCAAACCGTTCTGCACATCTTCTCTCAAGTGGCCGACGTTCACTGAAGATGCTGCTGCACTCATCAGGAAGAAGATGAGAGAAAACCAGCATCCTGACAGAAATAGCAACTTGCAGCATTGCCTGGAAGAGCTGGGTGTGTGAGCCTCAGAGGCGGCAGCGAGCTGATGTAACACTGATCACTGTGCAAAAATCATTTTGATTCTAAACAAGTGACAAGACTTCCACTACCAGGAGGAGGAAATCTGTTTAGGACATGCGTCTGTCCTGATGATGAAACGTGGTTCTATTCCTAGAACACAAGCGCCTTAATGGCGCCGAACGTAACCACTTCTGAAGTTTCACTTCTGTGCCAACTGTGTGGAGAATCTTTTTGGGAAATGGAGATGGTGTGATTTAATATGTGTTGATACTGATTTACAGACACTGACTATTTGTCTTGTTTTTATATGTTGCGTATGCAATCAAAAGATGTTTTCATATACATTCATTATTGCTGCTGTTGCCAGTCTGCCCTCTGTTGTGCTTCAAAATGCCTTCAAATGCCTTTAACTGCACTAATAACACTGGATCAGGAATATGATTGCCTTGAGCTAAGCTTTTAAATTATTTTGCACTTGTAACTTTTCAATCAATTGTTGCTTGTTGGCTGTTTGTTAATAAAAAGTAGCAGTACTCTAAGTCTTGTAATCCTGTCACCTGTTTGATGTGAACAATAAATCTCCGGGGCAACAACCACAGGGTCCCGTCAGAAAAGCACACCTGAGTCTGTGAGTGAACTGACTGATGCGATGTTGTCTCATTATGGAGTATATTTTAATGTGGTTCAAAAGTATTCAGACACTGGAATGATACAGAATCATAGCAAATAACTGGTACAATATTTTCTATACATTCTTCAGTCAATAGATATGACATTTGTGTAATAGTCATGTAAATAACAGTAATTTGGACAGTTCACTAAAATTGTAAGCCGGGTGCATTCAGTTCTACATGAAATGTTGAATCTGGACATTGTGTTCCCTCTGGATAAAGAAGCTACTTGTATTTTTTTTTTCCTTCCCAGAATATCAGAAGGTGTTGCCTTCTACATTTTCACACTACATTTCCTCACTGAGGGGATGCCATCAAAAGAACATGTTGTTCCGCTGTGGAACCAAATGCACCTCACGTTTCACATTCCCGACTTTTCGTCATCGCAGTTCTCCCGCCAGGCAGTGTCACATCATAAATTCACAGATTTGGTTGACTCTTGTCAGAGACGAGTTAGTTTGCGAGTGAAACACTGCTCAGAAGAAAAATAAAGAAAATCCGCTTTTTCCTGCAGTTACATTAATTGCTTTCTGGTTTTTCGCACGTTACAGTCACAACTTTTGGCTGCTAGTCTTGTGAACTTTTGGGCTGTTCCAGCAGCATTTGTCACCACACAGGTGAAGGTGGATTTGAGGTCCTCTGACGTGACGTTCTTCAACAGCAGACTCTTCCGAAGGATTGCACCCTCCTCCATCGTGGATCTGAAACAAACAGACATTACAGGTCAGCTGCAGGTTGTTATTTTAAATCAGAAAAAAATAACAGTCTCCAGCTCGGCAGAATGTTAGTAACTAGTAACTTCAAGTTAAAACTCATAATACTCACTCCTCTGACTCTACCATTCTTCCACTGCTGGGCGTGTCTTCAGGGAAAGAGCCATTGACGAGCCAGTAGATGACCGTCATATCAGCTTCACAATTTGCAAACGCTTCACAGTGAAGAAACAGCTGCTGTCCTGTGAGGCAGAACACATCCAGACCCATCAACACAGATACAGTACAGCTTTGATATATGTACAATAACCCTTTAAAATAGCTTCACAGTAAGAATCAACCTGAGCTGTCACACAGGAGCAGGTTATGCGTTACCTGGCTGAGTTCTTATGATGACGTGACGCGGCCCGATGATCTTTGGAGATTCATCCTCAGAAACTGAAGAACAAATTTAGGTTAGCACAGAAGAAACTCTGATTAGATAAAACATTAAACTGTGAGACACACAAAACATGCTGTACCTGGAAATCCATCTGCAAGCAGCAGACAAAGAGTTCCCAGAGCTGTTGCAGAGATACAACACAATCACACCTGATACCATAATACAGTTAAAGTTTGTTGGTATTAACGAGCGCTCCTACCTTTGACAACAGACGGCAGCTTCATATTGGCTCCTCCAGCGACAGCCCTGTGCCGTTGACTGCCGTTTGGCTTTACTATATATACACACAAACAATCCACTTCCCCTTTCGCCCACTCATCAATATGTATTAGACACAGTCCAAGGGGATTTCCTCAGAGGCATGCCATGTCATGTTCTATGTTGATTGTTGTCACACACTATCGATGACATAAAACGAGCGCGCTGACTCATTCACAGCTCTCGCTCTTGTGATTCCAGTTTTGTCGATGTATAGTGTCACCTAGGGAACAAGACCGCTCCTTTACACTTCTAGAAACTTCTAGACGTGATCTCAACCGTGTGACATTTATTTCAACCGACCTCATTCAAAAACACTTGACAACAAAACAGAATGATAATGTTGGTCTTGTTGCACACAGACCCTGTGACATGGTAGAGAGGCTCGAGAAAAAGACAGTTGGTATTGTGGGACTAGAAAAATCCACATCACAGATCATATAAATATAAGACTGGCACCATCAGCACTCTCGTGGAGTTAAAGGATCATTCTGGGTTGTTTCATTTTGTTTTTAGTGTTAACAGTCGTTGTTTTAAGTCAAGGTACTAAACGGTATCAGTTCACCAAAAATACAACAAAATTACATTTTCCTCGGAGGGACCTCGCCATGCAGATAGTTTGGGTTCAGCTTGGCCCAGCATTGTGATATCTGTCTGAGATTTCTGCTCCCGTCGCAAGACAATGGAACAGAATTAAAGGATAAATGCACCCAAAAATACAAATTCAGTCATTATCTACTCAGCTCCACGCAGGTGGTCTCCATCTAATTCAATTACTGAAGTAGATGTGGACTCGTTTTAAAAAATAACTAAAATATAAATGGCTCCATACAGCTGATCTGGGGTAATCCAAGTCACCTGAAGCCATGAGATCCCAAATCCATTTGAAAAGACGTTATTTACACCCCTTTTAAAGCTACAATCTTCACTGTAGCTGCCAAGCTTAAAGCGTTAGGACACACCCTGTCTGACGTGGGTGCACAAGCTCAGCTGTACGTTGAGGGCGTAGAGTAACGTCTTTTTAAATTGACTGGGAATCACGGGGCTTCCAGAGACTTGGATTACGCCAGATGAGCTGAATGCAGCGTTGAATGCTTTTTTTTTTCTTTAACCATTTAAATGAAGTCCCTATCTACTTCATTTATTTAGGTGAAAGATGCAACACACTTTTTCTGGGAAGCTCCAGAAATGTTTTGTGGACTACAAATCTTCACCAGACTTTTGGATAATGACTGAAAATTCATTTTGGGGTGAAATGATCCTTTAAATTTTGCTAGTAGCACTCACAGCACTGGAAAGTGAGGTTTTGTGTAACTTCCACAGAACCTCCAAGGATTTTTGTAAAATGAAACAGATGACATTGCCAAACCAAAACCATCACCCTTGCTCCATATTTTTTTGTATTGTAAGAGGGCTGACCCATTACACACAAACTGTGTGGGTGAAAGAGTGACATTACTCTGCATCACATCATACAATTGTAATGAGTTATAGTGTGAGGAATAAAGATCTAAACAAACAGAACTGTTTTGCCAGGTTGGTAAGGATGAGTGTCTATGAAAACAATCAGGGCATTTTCAAATGCGGTAATATTAAAAGTTCCATCTTAACAAGCGCCGTATGAGGAATCCTCAGTTTGAGTATGATTAGCACCTCCCTCATGGTGACGATGTCTCTCCTCACATGACTCATGACTGTCTGCACTTGGGAAACACTCTCGGGTCACATGAGGTCAGAACATGATAGGGTCAACGTCGAGCAAGCCAAGCAGCCTTAAGAGCGATCACGTCAAATGACTCCAGAGGAATCTGTGGACACTGGAGGCACAGGGAGCGATTACTTGTGTTGATTTTCATTCAGTATTTATTACTCATGTGTGACAGCCATCAGACATGAGGAGGAAAAACTCCAGCAAGATCCTTTAACTAAGTGTTAACAAACATTTAAGACATAAATTAGTAAAAAGAACCTCTCTAATGATTTTTGACAACCGTTTTACTAAGCCATAAGATGCACAAACCAATTATTAGGATGTGTGAAGCAAATCCTGGGAAACTGACACAGACATCCAAATTCAAATTACCAATAAAATCCAAATAAACTGTAAATACAGATATTGTGTGCCTATAAATATATACAAAACGTATAGACACTTTTTATTGGTGTTTTAGTTCAATGTTAGGCCCCCAGTCCTTTGAGCCAGTGCATATCTTCTCCGTATGGCGTGTATGTCCATTTCTGACGGTGGCGGGTCACTCCAAACCCAGCACGTAGTTGATACCTTGCACAAATCCAATAATAACAGGCTGCCAGGCCACCAAGTACCGAAGCCAGTCTAAAAGTTGTCCATACATGACATGTGGCCTCTCCCAGCTGAAAGAAAAAAGGTTAAGGAAAAAAAACCTTCAACAGAAATCGAACATGTTTAATAAACAGGGGCAGTGGGTGCCAATATAAAGCCTCCACAACACATATAATTGATTTAGGTGGAAACTGCTTTCAGTTTCTTAAAAAAGCCATTATTTAGTCTGTTGTGTTGCATAGGCGACAGAAGCAACTCGAGTGTAATCCCCAAACCATAAAAAAGGAACAGGAACTTGTCATATAACCTATAAACGTTTCAGATCTGGTTCCAAATAGCCTGCTTAAAAATCCACCGAACTTTACTGAAACTTCCTCTCTGTCTGTTCCAAGAAAGTTGTCCTCCTACCGTAACTTAGCATGACTGGGTTTCCTGAATGTTGGGGCTCTGTGTCACCTGGGGAAATGTCCAATGAAGCCTGTGTGTCCTCCTCTATTGCATGCAAACATTTTTTTTTGTGCATGCTGCAAATTACTATATATGATCACTGATATTAGAACTTGGAGCCAACTCTTGAAATGTTGCATAACAGGAAAAAAAACAAAACACATTTCGATATTTCAAAATTCACACCAAACCACACTGATGGCAAAACAGGTTGTGAAATAGGACACAGGAAACAACAGAAGATTAAGATCACATGTGAGAAACACAGATAATAAGGATACGGGTTACTGAACATCCTCTTCAGATCCACTTTCTCTTTGCAGTACGGGCACATCTGCTTCTTTCCGACGATACACCATCCTCTTATGCAGAACTCATGGAACCTGGGTGTGGAGTTAAGGCTCGGCACTGCAGTATGTGAGCAACAGTTCAAACATTTACCGACAAATGGCAGCGTACTGTCGAAATATGGAAACATACTATATTTGTAGCCATTCTGCATCGGCTGAATGATCAACATTAGCGGCCTGATTTAAGCAAAGGCAAAACAAAGGCACTATGCTGGGGGAAGAATCCATTAATATTCCTGTGTAAAAAAAACACATAGTTTTATTCAAGAAAATCTAATTAATGCTTTGTAAGGACAGAAAATCCATTTATAAATTGGTTTAAATAGCGAACACAGTTCCTGCACTGGCAGACAACACAACAATGTTACAGGGTTAAACTGAAAATTTCAAGCCTGACTTCTCAAACAACTCTGGATTTTTGGGACTGATGCTAATGTCCACACTTCAGGTATAAAAACAAAAGTACTTTTAACAATATACTGCCCAATATGTGTTCAATCTTTGTAGATGCGCATTTCATTTCTAATCACACTTGACAGTAACATTAAATATAAGATAACAGCAAAGTTTGAGTGGAATATATTGAGCATTGAGATAAAAATAGCTGTGAAATTAACCTTAAATGCAGCCTACAATATTGTCATGTTATATCAGCGACTAATTTATATCAGTCAATAATTTTGGGCTGCTGACGTGTGTTTTTTTGTTATAACTCACAACATGCATTTCTTAATACTTAGCAGTAAAACTTTTGTATGTTTAATTTGATGTGATTAAATTCAGCTGTGCAAGAGGAGGTTTGAAAGCACTAAAGAGAAAACATGCAAGCTTAAAACTAAGTTGAAGGAGACAAAATGTAAATCTAGGTATAAAAAATACCCCACCAAGACATCTCCGTGGCATCGAATAACGTTTCATGTTACTTACAGTGTGCAGGCAGCAGAAGATAATCATGGGGGGGAAGTGGTGCCAGTTCAGATCATAACATCAACAGTCTGACATAAAGGTCAGGTTGACTCTACCAATTCCCCTTTGGGCTGCTGACTGACTGAGTACACGGTACAGTTCCAGCACAGACTATAACTTTAACAGACATTAAACTGAACTTCCCTTTTCACCGATAAGAGAGTTATAGTAACATGAAAATGGGTCAGAATCTATATCACAAGGAAGGATACACATGGTTGCAGGATAATCTGTACGTGTTCTCGATAATGCCCTCCTCGCTGACGTCTACGAGGATGGGCTGACCGCACACGGCACAGATGTTGTCGGAGAGGTGCTTGGTAGGCATGCCGGATGCACTGTAATACTGAAATGAGAAAGGAAAACAGTCAAAATTGCATTTTAGTTTCTAGGCATGGCACAAAACATACAGTGCGCCTGCAATCCGCCTGCTCACCCCAACGGTTGAAGCCATGAAGTCTGCACACATCTCAGCGAAGTCTCTTCCCAGGACTCCGTAGTACAGCCCGTAGAATAGTAGAGAAACGCCGAAGTCCATGGCATCCTCCGGCTTTATCCTGGACAGACGAGGCATGAGAATCAAGGCTCAATTTGGGTTCAACATCAACTTCTACTAAGATCAGGAGAAATGTGCGTGTTTTCTGTTTTCAGCCTACAGCCAAGTTTACAGCTTTTACAATATGAATTTGCTTTAATTCTGGTCGGGATAAAATACTGTTTATATGTTAAAACACTAGGGCTAGGCGATGTCTGCTACATTGGCATAGCTAATATAACTTTACAGACCCTTTTAATATTTATTTTTGTTAGATATTATTCACTACTTCTATTTTTTTTTTCTTCTTTCTTTTAAAAAACTTTCTCATTCAGTCTTTTCTCACTTTTGGATGATCGTCCATGTGCCCAACCCTGAGGAACACCTTCGATTTTTTGTGAAGGAATTCTTAAATATCTTTTATACATATTGCGTTTTTTCCATTACATCTGCTGGCCTGGCTCTACTGGGTTTGACTTGGCGCAGCAGCCTGACGCGGCCAGAATTTTGCATTTCCACCACAACTGGGCGACCTGCTTGACGGTGCGTCTTAAACCAATGACACACTTGTCCCACTCCCCGCAGTTCTATCGAAGGATCACCGCTAACAAAGTGTCTCCGCTAATTCAGTCACAAACACTTTTCATTTACTTTAACTTCTTCGCAATAAAAGCTAATTAGTTATTTAGACATTTAAAAGATTTAATTATGAAGCAGGAAACGTGTTTTCACCAGCAGTAACTAAACAGTAAACATGACTCCCGAAACAGCTGAAAGTAAACACGACAAAACAGTACAACACAGCAGATGTTTGAGAGAACAAACAGGATGAGAGACACTAAAGAGAATCAGTTAGAAGCTATGAAAGTACTGAGGGCTTAACACAGACTTTTAAAAACACGTTTCTCTCAGGTTTCCTGCACAGACAGGAGTTCAGTGTCGATTTTGAGGGGGGCACAGGTGCTTTTTACGGGCTGGCTACAGTCACTACGTTGGAGGCGGGTAAGACACAGCTTGGCCCTACTCCGGAGCAGGTCCGTTTGGGCAACTCATCGCAGTAAAACTACTGATGGAAATGCTAATCAGTGTGACTCGGCACGGACAAAAGCACTAGTGGAAAATGCCGTTATAGGAAGCTTTAATGTACATTCCTTCTTATTAGCCCACTTCTCTTTAGTCAGCAGCAGACAATCCAGCACACTGTCACGTCAACTAATAAAATACGAATGATCACAAGATGTCCCAGTTTTCAATTTAAAACTGTTAAAAAGAAAAGATGGATATGTAATATTTTCTGTGTTTAGTTACAAAACTGCAAGTAGATCCTGTTAAAGGTTCCTTGTCAGTAAGTCAACTGTCTGCTCAGTAGCTACAGAACCTGTCACAGCCGGCCCTTTGTTCCCTCAGAGGCTTTAGTCAGCGGACTGATTGCAGATTTAATCTAATCACAGATGGATTACATCTTAATCAAACCAAAGCTGTCAAATATTTGTTTCTAATCAACCACTTATTTTTAGCACGGAGCCTCCTTTTCCAAATAAGACCCGGTCAAGATATAAAAGTGACTGACAACGCAATATTAAAAACACAGGCACAACAGCAGAAACTACAATGAGACGATGTGCCTGAGGCAGAAAACGTAAAAGCTTTCTGTAACACTTTAGATCAGGGAACATCTATTAACCATTAACTACGTGCTTAATAGCATGCATATGAGGAACATAGTGGCTCTTAGTCATCATCCAGCTGCAAGATCACTTTCTGCTACTAGGCCATTTACTAATGTGGCAAAATAACAAACTACAAGCGACTGTAGTGTCTAAAATAAGTCTTATTATCTACTTATCTACTTAATACTTAATACCTGATTCACTAGTAGAACCTATGTGGGTTAGTAAGTGTTTAACTACCAACTGATAAAATGTCAATATGTTACTAATATGCAGTCTAACGAGTGAGTAGTTAGGAACTGACAGAAGAAACATTTCCATTTCCTCATCCAAACAGAAGTTTCTCTAATAGCTATGCATGTTTTCACGTCATTGTGAATGATAATATCCTACTGTGACATGGTATTTTTAGACGCTTCATGTGATGTTTACTTGCATATCGTACGACCAGAGTTTAGCCTTAAATACATAGACCCCCTAGAGTTCAGCTATGGATTATGTAAAGAGACCAAAAGTAAAGAAAAATGGAATGCTACATGTGGGACGGAGACCAGTAAGAAATCCTAAAAGGGAAAGTCAACAGCAGCCTACAGTTTGAGGTTTTTCTTTTCAACGGTGGGAGCAAATATTCACCAAAGTTTTGGGTTTATGGTTGAGGTATGGTTGATACTGAACTGATAATACGTACCTGAATATTAGGTTTATACCAAAAAGTGTAAACATGACGACGCTGTAGCCAACTATTCCTGTGGCGTAGCTGATCTTGTAGAGAAGGAGGAACCACTTATACACCAACCTGCAGCAGCCAACAAGAAGAAACACGCTATTAATAAAGAGGGAGATCCCTTAATTTACAGGATACGGTCATGAGCGAACGACGGGTATACCTCGGTGTGGTGCAGGCCAGTGGCTTGCGAGTGGCACGGTAGGAAATGTACGCTGTGATGACAGAGAAGATAAACCAGGTGGACAGGAACCTCCACCAGTGAAGTTTGGTAGTGAAGTAGAGAGGAACTACCCACATCTGGAACAGAGTCATCAGCTACAAGACAGCAGAGAGAGTGTACATGTTAGGAGATGCATGTACAGAAGGGACCAAACGTAATCAGACAAAAATAGAGACACCACTGACAACATCTCATATTGGGATAGTTTAGGACAAGAAGGAAAACACCTGATTTCTCCTTATTTGAGGAGGAATGTAATGATACAGTCATGTGCAGACTTGTCAGGGCAAAAGCTGTGCTAGAAGAATGTTCAGAATGTGTCTTCACATGATATTCATCAACTTTCCAAAGCACTTTTGCTCGCACATCTTTTGTGTCTTACATTGTACGACTTTGGATGTCTCTGTTTCCACTGCACGAGGACTAGCTGGGCGACGACAAGGGTCACTATGAGGATGAGCACCATCTCTGCGTGCATGGCCTCATGGCCTTTGTGTTTGGCATGCATTCTTGCATGCTCCACCCTGTGGAAAAAGAAGAACATATTCAACCATGTTATGCAGCTAACAGACTAACTATTTGTTGACTCACAGCAATGCAGGAAAGGCGTGTCCTTAAAGGTGCACTGTAAAGCTCCATACACTGGTGTCTCCTAATGGCAATGACTGTGAACTGTCTGAAACTGTTTGGTTTCTCTGTCTGAAACTGTTTGGTTTTTCTGTCTGAAAGCGAAAGAGAAAATAATCATAATATACACATTGCAAAACAAGTACTTACCTCCACTTCTCCTCTGGTGAAAGCTTCGACACATCAAACTAAAGAAATGAAAAGACAAAATAGTGACTATTACTTTTGAGAAAAAAAAACAATCATCTTTCTCAACGTATTTAAAGGGACACTACACACAACACACATTGTCAGGACTTATTTATTTAAAACAGCAACCAGCATCTAATTGCTGTCTCTCACACAGTTGGCCTTAAAGCCTTACACTGCATACCAATTACAGAGAAGAACTATTCAAATTGAAACATTTAACCTTGGGCAAGTAGCGAAATTAAACACATGAAAATGTTTTTGTAAGAAGTAATCAACATGCACTAAGTGTGTCTAGCAGCTGCACCCTCTCCAAGTTGTTGGGCTTGTCTAGCTACTTTACATGATTGAAATTATGAGCCGGCAGCAAGAACTGATGCAATGCTCTTCGGTTATTGGAGTTTCCTATTTGCCAAAAAGGCAAATAATTTAAGGCTGGAGGGGACTACACGAACAAGTATCCTGCTAAGGGTCACAACCTGTTCTGACTCAAATATTACCTCCTGTACACCACATTTTACTGTACGAGTCATCACTTTAAATGTTATTACAATAGCCAGAAGTAGGACGAGATAATAATGTATGTGAAATGCCTTGTTCAGTGTTTGATTAAATATTGTGTGTTTCGTTCAGCAGATTTATACATTTCTGAAGAGACTTTTAAGTTCTTCCCTTCTAAGTTCCTCCATACTTTACAGTAAGGGGCAGGAGAGAACAGGGAACATTAAGTGACCGAGGAGATACAGATCACATACACTTAAATCATCAGTGAACTAAACACAAGGATCTAATGTGTATTTTGTCAGCCTGTCCTGATGCCAGCCAAGCAGCTATTCTGCCTGTGCTGCACATTTAGTAATTACAAACTATAACAGTCACAGCAGTTCATCCTGTGGTGTCTGGCACACTGTGCGCACCTGTTTGACACTGATGAACCACTTGGACTTAAGGCACAGGAAGGACAATAAGTGACCTTTGACCCGATCAGCCACATCAGCGTTATTTGTAGCGTTAATACATCGAGCCATCAGACATTTCTGAACGTAGCACTAAACATAGGTGTGCGAAAATGCTCGTGTTAATGCCAACTTTATTTTATTTATTTAAATAACACTTTAGCCAGATGAATGTGAGCCGGCTAGCTAGCTTAGCATCGCCAACTTGCTCACCAGGGCGTTTCTCGCTTGCACTGATGTCTTGTCGATCGTATACATTCAATGGACAACGCATTTTTTCCGAGACCCATTCCTCTGCTTAGTAACAGATGGCTACAAGGTGGCTAACTGCTTACGGTAGGCTAAACCCGAGAGCAGTTGCTAGGCTAGCTAATACAGAGTTCCGTGTTGGCAGCTAGCATCCCAGAAAATAATAACCCCCCATCTGTTATATCCGTTACAGTATTTCGTCGTGGGGGAAATACTCTCACCTGGTTCGGTTCATTGTGATGCTCCAACCCATGGTCGTGCTCTACACCATCAACCTCCACCTCAAACACCCCGGCCATCTTCGGAGTGCTGCCTTACCGTTCCGGGGCCATTAGCATTAGCAACAAACCAAAGAGGGTCACATCCGGTTTTGTGTGGCTTTTTTTTTTTTTTTTTTTTACTTTCAAAATAAAACTCTGAAATGTAGGTCAAACAGTACAGCTGTGACCCATTAACTCGTCTTTTATAGACAAATGTCAAACCAGTTGTGCTTAGCGTTATATGTTCTGCTGATTTGCCCCAGTGAGGATATTTTTGACATTTACACAGAGCTGCTATTTACAGATTTACTAATCAAACTAGATCGTGAAGCGGCAAAACTGACAATTATGAAAAAGAGATGCTGAATAATCGCTCACTACCTCATGAAGCTGATTACGATGATAGCAAAGCTTTCAGCATGGCAAACAGTGGCTACTTTGAAATATCTCGAATATAAATCACTTATTAGCACGTACTTATTTACTACGCAATGACTCGATCATTAAAAAAATAGCTAAAAATGAATTAAAACATTAAATGAAAAGGTGTCTCTGCAAACTTTTTATGTACGCTGCAGTGTTTCCTTAATTCTAAATAAAGCCGTGCTAATTATAATACGAACTCATAGTAAGCAAATTTAGTTAGCAAACACAATTATTTGTATGTGCAACATTTTTTTTTAAATTGGCTGATGATTATAATCATCATGAATGTCACCCATATTGCAGAACTTTAAACTGTAAAGCTCATTAATATAACCTAAACAATTTATTAATGTATGTCTCGACTTGTATATAACTTTAGTGACGTTCGCGCGTTATTATACTCCCTCGTTTACAACAAACAGTACAGTCCTACGGCTAAAACACAACTGATAATTACATCTTACTGAACCTGTTGTTTGGTAAATATCCCGCCAGATTTCACCCGGAAACGACCACCGGAAGCTGTAAGGGGATCCTGTCTCGGATTGTGATTGGCTCGGACGCGCGCTGGAGTCTCCTCTGATTGGCTGAGCCGCTGTCACAATGCAGTGTAACCGGCCTGTGAGCTGTTGGCGCTCTCAGTTTGAGATTCAACTGAGAAAGCCGGCTGTCCTCACAGTGTAATAAAGTGCAAGAAACAAAACTCGCACCATTTTATTCTTTTTAAGCGTCCAGCTGAGAAGATAACACCAACTGCTGACAACAGGAACACCGCTGGTTTGTTGCCAACATGCATGTCATAAAGCGAGGTATGTAACTTTATCATTCTTCCTTTCAAATACTGTCGGATAATGCGGGGAGGTGATGTAACGTTAAAGGTCCTGAAAAACTGTTATAATGCGTCTCTAAGCTGCTATAAATGTTGATATTGCAAATAAATACCACAGTTGAACCTACAGCTCAGTTCCATTCATATTAAAATGTGCTTTTTGTTTCTTTGTTTGGTGTGTTTCCGTTGAGACACCAAACAAAGACTTGAGTTATGACAGGACAAAAGCCCTTTTCTCTGTTGCTCGACACTTTTTTTTTTTTTTTTTTTTGTCTTTTATTTAACATACAACAAATGGAGGCTTTAATTAATGATTATGCTTTGTGACCGAGTTTTGCTCCCTAGCTTTTGAAATTTAAACTTCCCCTCCCAGTTTTTTTTTTTTTTTTGTTTTGCATAGATAAGGCGTTGGCAAACTTCCTCTATAAGGGATGGGTAAGAAAAGGGTTATTATAGTCGTGTACTGGTATCTGTGGTATTGGCGCGAAGTAGCAAGGTGCCTCTCTATTGTTGTCATATTAGCTGGTTAGACAGGTGTTCAGTGCGCGCGCATCTCTCTTAATTGATCATTACAAGGAACATTTGATATTTCTTGAGTGGTCACCACTGCAGTTTTATTCATCATCTCTCCTGGTAATTTATAGCAGAAATTGATTAATTTTGAGGACTGATGAAGTTATATTTTTGTATTTCAGATGGACGTCAGGAGGGAGTCACTTTTGATAAAATCACCTCTCGCATCCAGAAGCTTTGCTATGGGCTCAACAGTGACTTTGTGGACCCTGTAAGTTCAAACCACACTAAGTTTATCCACCAACATTTTAAAGAAAAAAGAAAAGAAACATCAACCAATGCAGTGGCACTGTTGGCACAGATATTCTACCATAATCCTTTATATCTGTTTCTGCAGGCTCAGATTACAATGAAGGTGATCCAGGGTCTGTACAGTGGAGTCACCACCGTGGAGCTGGACACTCTGGCAGCAGAGACGGCAGCCACCCTCACCACCAAACATCCCGACTATGCACTCCTGGCTGCACGAATCGCTGTGTCGAACCTGCACAAAGAGACCAAGAAAGTATTCAGTGGTGAGTGCAAGTTTGAAGTTACTGCTCTATTGCAAGTTGTGTGACTTTTTGTGTCTTTATGTTATAAATCTGTTATAAATCTCTATCTATGCTACTTTGTATTGAAATTAAATAACAGCATTAATGCACTAGACAATTTTGACCTTTCAATTCTTTCCTTCCTGCTTTTGTAGATGTGATGGAGGACCTGTACAACTACGTGAACCCATTAAATAAACGTCATTCTCCTATGATCGCCAAGGAGACCCTCGACATCATCATGGAGAACAAGGCTGTAAGTCACATTTGATGATATATTTTGTTCATGTTTTCATATTTCATATCACCGTTAAGCATTTTTTAACATGATATTCTCTGTTCTTTGCAGCGCCTCAACTCTGCCATCATTTACGACAGAGACTTCTCTTACAACTTCTTTGGCTTCAAGGTCATTTTTAATTTCATTTGACATTTATACATCTCACGCAGGTTCTTTGCAGTGTATATATTTAATTCATCCTTTTGCTCGAACAGACTCTTGAGCGGTCGTATTTGTTGAAGATTAATGGCAAAGGTAAGAGTTGAGAAGCATGTTTATGGACGCACAGACTCACTGTCACAAGTTATTTGTTAAATGATGTATTAATTCATTAACTGATGGATTCATTGCTAACGTATCTCTCTCTGTAGTTGCTGAGAGGCCCCAGCACATGCTCATGAGAGTGGCGGTCGGGATTCATAAGGGAGACGTTGATGCAGCCATTGAGACCTACAACTTGCTGTCAGAGAAGTGGTTCACCCACGCCTCACCTACTCTGTTCAATGCAGGCACCACCAGACCACAGCTGTCCAGGTGAGGACTCTGAGCAAAGTGAACCACATCTATGTTGCTGTCTTTTAAACTTTTCTCTTAATTTAATTTGTTTGTGGGTGTTTTACAGCTGTTTCTTGCTAGCCATGAAGGACGACAGTATCGAGGGTATTTATGACACACTGAAGCAGTGCGCCCTCGTCTCCAAATCAGCAGGAGGTATTGGACTGGCAGTGAGCTGTATCAGAGCAACAGGCAGCTATATTGCTGGGGTGAGTTAAATATACACTGCAGAGCTCAAAATCAAGCAGGGATTAAAATCTGTGTCATTTGTTTTTATTACTGACTGTGGTTCTTGTTTTTCAGACAAATGGCAACTCCAACGGACTGGTACCTATGCTTCGAGTCTACAACAACACAGCACGCTACGTGGACCAGGGCGGAAACAAGGTAAAGATTTAGAAGATTTGCAAGACACAATGTAAATGAGCATGATGTTGTTGATATTTCAGGTAGTACGTTTATTCACCCTGCTCTCCTTTTGCTTATACAGAGACCTGGAGCCTTCGCTGTGTACCTGGAGCCGTGGCATTTCGATATCTTTGACTTCTTGGATTTGAAGAAGAACACAGGTAAAGAGGAGCAGAGGGCCAGAGACCTGTTCTTTGCCATGTGGATCCCAGACCTCTTCATGAAACGAGTGGAAAGCAATCAGGTGAATATTGTAGGAAATCTTAAATAGGTGACAGTCTATAATAATTCTGCTGGTTTTGGGGAAAACTTATTGCTTCTCTCCTGCTCTTGTAGGACTGGTCTCTACTGTGTCCCAGTGAATGTCCTGGGTTAGAGGAGTGTTGGGGAGAGGAGTTTGAGCAGCTCTACACTCGGTAAGACCAACACACCAAACTCTGTTCTTAACAAATTAATCATTTCTCAGTGCTGACCCTCCCATGCCTTCTGTTTGTCCTCAGATATGAAAAGGAGGGCAGGGCTAGGCGTGTGGTGAAGGCTCAGCAGGTGTGGCACGCCATCATTGAGTCTCAAACTGAAACTGGTACGCCGTACATGCTGTACAAGGACGCCTGCAACAGGAAGAGCAACCAGCAGAATCTGGGCACCATCAAATCCAGCAATCTGTGCACAGAGATTGTAGAGTACACAAGCAAAGATGAGGTGAGGGCCAGGAGATATTATTTTACTACCTATAGTTTTTTTCTGTAATGTTATAATCCATTATATTGTCATTCTAAATGTTTTTTTTCTATGTGGTTTGTTCACAGGTTGCTGTGTGTAACTTGGCGTCCATTGCCCTCAACATGTACGTCACCCCAGAAAAGACCTTTGACTTCAAAAAGCTCGCATCTGTCACCAAAGTCATTGTCAGGAACCTCAATAAGATTATTGACATCAACTACTACCCAGTGCCTGAGGTCTGTTTTCTTCCCGAGTGTTGCTTCTCTGCCGACCACGCAGCTGGGTCTTATGTGCTCTGTGTTAACAAATGGCTCCTCTCTCGTGCTTTACAGGCTGAAAGGTCGAACATGCGCCACAGGCCAATTGGAATCGGCGTGCAGGGTCTGGCTGATGCCTTTATCCTTATGCGTTATCCATTTGAAAGCCCAGAGGCCCAACTTCTCAACATTCAGATCTTCGAGACAATCTACTACGCTGCCCTGGAGGCCAGCTGTGAGCTTGCAGCCGAGCTCGGCACTTATGAAACCTATGCCGGCTCTCCTGTGAGCAAGGGGGTGAGTAGATTTCACAATGTCTCAAATCCATCCTGAGGTACAGTTTATCAGATTCAATTCAGTTCAATTCAAAATACTTAATTTGTCACCGGGGGGAATTTAAGCCCTGTGGAGTAGTTGTACACAGACACAAACAAGTCAGCATGTTAAAATAAGTCAGCACATGGAAAAGATAAATATGAATCAAATAGAATAGACTAAATAAACCAAATAAGATATTTACAGTATTTATATGAGATGCTAAGTAGCATTGAGGTAGGTTGGGTTGTGCACGAAGAAGCAGATCTGGATCAGATCCTAACTCATTTTGTTTTCCAGATCCTTCAGTATGACATGTGGGATAAAACTCCAACAGATTTGTTGGACTGGAAAGCACTGAAGGAGAAAATCGCCAAGTGAGTCTTCCTGAATGTCTTTCTTGTTGTTGATGATTCTCAGGTCATGTATAATGAATGTGGAGAAGGTAGCTCATCCTTGATTCAGCTTCTTCATTGCCCTTGTGTGTCCTCAGGCATGGTGTAAGGAACAGTCTGCTCTTGGCCCCCATGCCCACCGCTTCCACTGCCCAGATCCTCGGAAACAACGAGTCCATTGAGGCGTACACCAGCAACATCTACACCCGCAGGGTGCTCTCAGGAGAGTTCCAGGTCAGCACTGAATGAAGTTGCTGTGTCTCCAAAATGGCGCGTCCATAGAACAAATTGTCACCTAGAAGAGCTGGTTAATTAATTGAGTAGTCCATGAAAAGGAAACCGGGTGCTATTTTGATATTTAATTACTTGTTTAAGTCATTTTTCAAGCAAAATGGTCAAATGTTTGCTGGTTCCAGGTTCTAATGTAAAGATTTGCTGCTTTTGTTTTGTTATTTTAAACGAAAGTAACTACTTTATCAGTCAATGAAGAGTCTTTTGAGAATTTTGGACTGTTGGTTGAACCAAAGAAGAGATTTGAAGATGTCATTTATGGCTCTGGACAATTTTTGGACATTTTAAACTAGAAGGTTAATCAATTAATTGTGAAAATAATCAGCAGATTAATTGCCAAAGAAGATAATCTTTAGTTAAAGCTCTATTGCTGAGTGTGTTTTCCATCTCTGCCATAGATTGTAAATCCTCACCTGCTGAAGGACCTCACAGAGAGAGGACTGTGGACTGATGAAATGAAGAACCAGCTGATTGCTCAGAACGGGTCCATCCAGGTACAGAGCCAAACTGATTGAGTTAATGCCACTATAATTTAAAATGAGTAACTTTTTGGTGATAAGACATTTGAACATGTCTTGACTTGTCCACAGGGTATTGAGGAGATCCCTGATGATCTGAAGCAGCTGTATAAAACTGTGTGGGAAATCTCCCAGAAGACCGTCCTCAAGATGGCAGCAGATCGTGGCGCCTACATTGACCAGAGCCAGTCCCTGAACATCCACATTGCTGAGCCAAACTATGGCAAACTGACCAGCATGCACTTCTATGGGTGGAAGCTGGTAAGTCAAGACTCAGGAGATGGCAGGTTTTATGCGTCACAGCGCCAAGAAACTGCATCGTACTGATAACCTGCCTTCTTTTCCTGTGCAGGGACTGAAAACTGGCATGTACTACCTGCGGACGAAGCCTGCTGCCAACCCAATTCAGTTCACCCTGAACAAGGAGAAGCTAAAGGAGGCCCAGACAACCAAGAGTGAAGAGGAGGAGAAGGAGGAGGCGGCGATCAGAGAGCGCAACACTGCTGCCATGGTCTGCTCCTTAGCAAACAGAGACGAGTGCCTGATGTGTGGCTCATAAATGAAGCGTCGTTCACTCAAACACACTCCACCTCATCCACCAGCCTCCCCCTATACACCTGGTTTTAATTTAACTGTATATGATGTCGTGTTTCACACATGCCTCTGTCTTCAAGTCACAAATCCTTGAGGTGCTTATTTAATATTTTCTGGGTTTTTATCATGAATTTTGTATGCATGTTTGTATAGAATGAATAGGGTACAAGGAATAAATATTTGCCCTTTTTTATCGATATAGTTTTTGTAAGATGTTGGTCACATTAATGAACTTCATGATTGTATTTTAGATGTGTGGAAAATTAAACTTCTGGTACACAAATACCTCAAAACCTGACCATGGCTGTGCATACTTTGTTATTAAACACGTTTAGACGTGAGGCAAGAACAGCATATTTCTTCATATTCACTCATGTAAAATATTGTCAACATCCAGAGAGAAAATGAGCCAAATAAGAACAGATAAGTGGATAACATGCTGTTCTTAATATTGTTTATTAGGAAACGAGAGGCAGGGAAATTAAGCTCGCCTGTCACTGGGGATGCTCATGCCTGTGCTTGCAAAACAACTTTTTTTTTTTTCTAACCACGAATAATATTGTGACACAAAATTGAGGCTTTTGTGTCAGAAAACATAAAGTGTGTTTTAATTCTCTGGTGGTGAAGCTGGCAGATCAGGAGAACAGAAGAAGCTCCAAAAAAACATAAATGAAGGTTTGATGTGGTCATGGCATCAGTATTGCAACAAAAGGCTACACGCCAAGCTGTTTTTCCAGTGCAGGCGTCTGGATGCGTTGTGTCTTGGGACAGGTGATGAAGCAGGTGATGAATTAATGACCTGGTTTGTTCATGCATGTGGCCTCATGGGAGGAGCATGTGTGAAACAAGCTGAGACCTGCACTGTCACACAGTAGCAGGTCTGCTGCGCACTGAAAAGACACATTAAGGCATTCAGACCAGCACAACGTTATAACCTTAGTCAACAGAGACAGGAAACAAGTCTATTTACAAATGTTTTATTCGATTCATTGAACACGAGGCTATTGAGAGAAAACAGGATGAACAACAGAGGCTTTAGACAATGGCTGTGAGTAGAGCGGAGCAAAGCAGCAGTGCAACTAGTGCGTGCCACGTTTGCCTCGATGAACGGACCAGTGAAACAATGTGAATGTGACTGAAACAATGTGAGTGGAATAAAGCCAGAAAGCAACAGGTTTTCACACACGTGATTGACTACACTACATGAGAAGTTTCTGACAGTATCAAGTGATTGAGATTAAAGGAACTGTACAACCTTTTGTTTGGGTGGAAAGTTACCACTCTAATGTCTGCACGGCAAATATGAAGCTATAGCTAGCAGTTGCTTAGCTTAGCATAGCCCAACTGGAAACAGTGAGAGATGCATTAATGAGTCCTACTGCTTTTCCTGCTAAGAACCTCCTTCGTCTGCCTCTTATTGGTTGGCTTTGTTGGTTGGGTTGATCAGGTCAGAGCCCTTGATTACAGAAAGTTGCGTCAACCCTGTTTACACCAATGGACCATATTTTTAAAAAAGCAATGGTGGATCCTGGAGCCTCTTAATAGCTTCTGGAAGTAAGCTGCAAATACTAGCAGCCCTGTACTGTATATCAATCAATTAATAAATCATGTGTTTAATATGAACTGCCAAACATCGCACTTTTGTCTCCGTATTCATGCACCTAAATTGCCCATTTAGAAATTCCTGTAAATGTCTGTATTTTAAACCTCCATTGTCGCGACTTTCTCTACTCGAGGGCTCTGGGTTAGGTTAAGGCACGAGGAGTGAGATTGCCAATCAGAAGCAGAGTTGAGCTGGTCTCAGCAAGAAAAGCAGTATGATCCATGAAGACAGTTGAAAACAGCTCGTGTGGCTCTGCTCATGGGTGACCAGATCCACCTACTTGCACCTTTAAATTTCTATTTAGTATGTTTATTCTTGTTTGTTTAATCGGTCCAAAAAAACTAAAAATTATGATTTGCTGTTTAATGGGTTATGTGCAAGACTATAATTCCAATTGCTTTAGCTTAGCTACGCTAGCAGCCCCAAGATGCTGCAATATTTTTAGTGTAAACTCACAATGAGTGTTAGCTAATTTTATGTCAATAGGCTGATTAGATTACGAAATACTCTGAATGCAAACTCACATTTTTTTTCAAGATATCTTGTCATGGACCTCCAGACACGAGGGCCCTAAAAGTGGCTGATTGTGAGATATTGAATGAGGTGATTAAAGGGCCGATGCCTGTAAATGTCAGTGAGGTCTTTGACGTGGGGAAACGCACCAAGGTCACGGCCTCACTAGCACCCCATCTATCGAGTCCTCTCCCTCCTGAGAACCGAAGCCCGTGTCCTGGGAGATGTTGCTGCCTGTCGGAGAGGGGATGGTTTTCTTGGCCCCGGGTTTGTCACTGCTCTCCCTGACGCCACACTTCTCCGCTACATTATGCTCAACCTTCCTGCCCTTCATCCATTTTGCGTCGACTTTCTTTTCCTGCGGCTCTGTGTCGTTGAACTTGAACGCTACGCTCTTTGTGTCTGTCTTCTCCTTGTTGACTTTGACTCCTTCAGCTTGCTTGGGAGTCGTCTCTGTGTGTTTCTCGCCCACCTTCCCCCCTGTGACTGCCTCTCCTTGTTTTTCTGCCTCAACCTGTGTGTCCTCGGCTTTTACCTTTTCTCCTACATTATTAAAACTTGTCCCCGCCACCACCTCCTCTTTCACTTTATTGTCAGTGTTTTCATTCCTGTCTGCTTCCACCTGCTCTTTCTTCTCCGCTTCCTTGTCATCTCCCAGCTCAGCTGTAGCTCTGCCTTCCTCCATTTTCACCACATCACAGTCTGTTACCTGCTTTGATCCGTCTGTTCCACATTCACCCTCCTGATTCTGCTGCGCGTCTGACTCCTGTTTCACATCTGAGTCGACCTTTTCTCTATCCGCTCCCTCCTCTCCGTGGTGCACAGTCACTTTAAGCGGTGTGCTTTTGTCTTCCTGCCTGGTGGTAAAACCTCTGAAATTGTTCTTGGCGCCTATGATGTATTTTCCCAGTATAGAGGAGCCGTCCTTGTTCAGCGCGTCGTTCACGTTGTGCCCGTCGTCCGTCAGAAGCTGCTGGACCACTTTCATATCGCTGTGAATCCTGACGACCGCTTTGCTCAGCTCAGTGATCCGATTACCGATATCTGAGGGAAAGAGGATCACAACCAATCACAACACGGCACGCAGGCACTCAAATAGTAAATAACTCTACTCAGGATCTGCAGGTTTTTCAGGTGGTTCAGTTAATACTTGAAAAAATGGATGATGTTTGTGCATTTATACATTTAACACAATTTCCTGATCTGTTTTTATTTATTGAATATTGAACATTTGGGACTCTCTCTCATCAAAAGCATTTATATCATTTATGATTTTTGACTTCTTATGTGATAGCCGGTAGAAGAGAAAGACTGCAGCGATGGAGCGGAGACGGTATGTGAGGTGTGACAGTTACCTTTCCTCTTGGTCTCCTCAAACTCCCTGCGAGCCGACTCAATGTAGCGCTGCACCAGCGCTCGGATCACCTGCTGCCGGTAAGGTAACTGGCTTTCCTCGGATCCATCACCTTTGCTCTTAAAACACACATTTAGCATTTAAGTGCACAGTGCTTAGGGAAAATAATGTAGACTATTATTCTTACTACAGTCACTTCAACTCCTGTGACACACACTTACCATCGAGGTTATTGGAGGATATTTATCCTCAGGTTTACAATTGAAGCAGCAGCAGAGTCGTCTAAAGATTCCCCTGGAACAGAATTTTGAATGAATAGTTAAGTATACAGATAAACAATGAGATGTCTTCGCAGGTGGTGCTGCGTTTTAGAGCTCACCTTAAGATGTAAAAGAAAGCTTTGGGTGAGGGGATGATATTAAAGGGCACGGGCATGGTGAGGCCCTCTCTGAAGTAACTGAGGTACAGCTTCGACCTCGCAAACTTCCACTCAACATCCGCGTCATCCTGGAATAAAATTTAAAAAAAATGTAGTCTTAGGTTTCTGCTTTTATTGCGGGTGCGTTGTGAAAACGTGTCGTCACCTCAATTTTCTGGAAGGAGTTGGTGATCATAGCAATGAGCATGTTGAGCAGGACGATGACGATGACGAGCGTGAAGATGCCGTAGAGGATCCGTCCTACGAACTCCGCCAACACGTACTGCGGCATGTCCACGTAGTCCTGGTTGGCCACGCCGAACATGGTCCAGAATAAGAAGTGGAACGTCTCATTAAACCTGCGGAAGTGCAGAGGAGAGCGTCGTGACACGTTGTTTTAACAAACCACGAGGACTTTGTATCAGCATCCGTTAATTTCCCTCTCTCATCTTAAAAAAAAAAGCGTGCTGTGACATCACTTCTCGTCCTGAGATGCTGTTTTGTGTTCATGATTCTGTTAGATAAGATTTGTGGGTGCATCTAACAGCGTTTTCTTCATGCTTGGATGACAAAGTAAAGAGAGCTTGTTGTTTAGATGCACATCATTTGCACATGTCAGATTAAATTAATTTGTAGGCCGGAGAAAGCCATTCGAGAGTCTCCAAAACAAGAAGGACAAACAAGGAAAATGAAAAGAGAGACAAACATGGCGTGATTTGACGGAGCAAAAAAAATGACAGGTTGTTTGTCTTAAACAAAATATTCTGCCTTGGCAAATAAAATCTGCTACAAAGTAATGTTCCCTTCCTGAAGCACAACTCAAGTTTTCCTACAATCATCCAGCTAACAGAAATTAACATAAATGGAGGACATTTTACTAAAAGGTACGTGTCCTTGTAGGGAGGAAATAAAGCTCATTCTCCATGTTGCCTCGCTCACAGAACAGAGTCTGCTCTCCTCTCGGGTGGCAGGATATGTCTGCCACATTGTACCGGATTTCTGAAACTAATACTGACATTTGAAGATGACATTTACATTTAAAAAAAACAAATGTCTTGAAAAGTCGATTTGTCAGTGCTCTCTGGTTGTGACTCCGTGTAACTGCAGTACTTCACCAGTTCATACGCAGTGAGCTTATATCAGCCGAAATAGGGACCCAGGCGATTTGTCAGTCCAGCTCTAATATGGAACACGTTTTATGTAGGCTGAAGGCCTGAGGGGATAGTTGATATTTTGGAAATTGGCTTATGGCGGAAACACAGACTTCCTGGAGTCTTCGCTTGTTGCCTGGCAACCTCACAGCGATGAGAAGACTCCAAGAAGTCAGATGTTTGCACAAACAAGCATGATGTAACACATGTCGTATGAACAGGGTTGTATAAAGCACTCAGGAGTAAAAGTAAAGATATTGTGTTTACATTTGACTTTGGTAAAAGTGAAAGTGACCCAGGTGAATAAAACTTTAATTAAAAGTCTTTAACTATCTGATATTAACTGTACTAACATATCAGAAGTAGTTTTCTGTCAATAAATGTACTTAAATATCAAAACTACAAGTAAAATGTACACTGTGTACTATGGGTCACCCAATTATCGTATTGGATATTCAGCATTTTTCTGATTATTGGAATCAGTGTTTCTATAATCTGATTTCCAATAAAAAATTGAAATGCCAGCAATTAAAAATGCACCACTTTGGCTCAAAATACTGTCATACTGTTACCATACAGTCATGAGAACGGTGTTGATCCTCTCATCTCAGCAAGTGAGGCGAAAAAAAGCTAATTTGCCAAAATGCCACTATTCCATTAAAAAAGGCCAAAGCATTCGTCGCCAGCACACATTTGGAGTGTTTTTTTTCAAGACTGAAAAACAGAGAGCCCCATTTTGAAGCACTTTCAATTGGCTGCGTGACATTTCGAGCTCAAGGTTCTTCCTGGACTTCTCTCTCTTTTTCAGCTCAACAAGGTCTTCTGATTCACTCATCTCGTTGGCCAATGGGATGTGCAATCCTTCTTTTTTTAAATCTCTTCTCATTAGCGACTAGAAAACTGGTGGATGTGCTCGAATGCTTGTGTGAGAGCTGAAACGAGAGGATCTGTGACGCTGAACGTCCCGTTTACTTACTTGCCGAGGTGTGGAGAGATGACGTAGGGAACGTAGACGTTGTTGATGCCACAGAGGAAGGCTGTTCCAATGATCATCAGTATAAACATGAATCTGAAAAAAAACAGAGGAAAAAACAATTGTTATCGGCTCCGTCAGTATGTGTGCAGATGTAAATACACGGGGCAAAATGAGGAGAGCCGTTACCTCATCATGTCATCAATCATCTTCCCTATGGAGATCTGCAGAGTTCCCAGAGACTCGTGGGCCGGCAGGATGTACGCCAGACGTGTGAAGCTCAACATGCTGGTCACCGCAAACAGCACCTCTGCGATCAGCTGGGGGTCTTCCTGGTGCCAGTCCTTACGCACTGCAAGGCGACCAAACAGAGCACTTCAGCATCAAGAGCTTTTCTGCAGCGATCCTGAAATAATGATCTGGTATCGTTTCCTCACCGGTCTGAGTGAAGTAGACACACTCCTCCGCGCCGCTGTGGTCGTGGCAGAGGAAGATACCTTTGAGCATGATGAGCACGCGAAGCGCAAAGGACGCCAGGTACATGCTGAGCACCATCACGTCCAAGCAGTTCCACCAGTCCAGGAAGTAGCTCCGCAACCCTTCGATCCACACTTCCTTGCACTCGTACCAGAAGAATCCTGCAGGAGACAGCATCATGTAAACCCCGAAACCTGATTCAAACCACTTCAAGGCACCTGTTTTCCATTTGTACATCGTAGAGAGGGAGTTAGAGTGAACCCACCGACCACCCACACCATGTGGAAGGAGCTGTGCAGGATGTTCTGCTGCCGGGAAGCAAATTTGTCCCGATACAGCTCCATCGTTATGGATTCTCCGAGTAACGTGATGAGAAACCAGAGGTAGGAGGCCGAGTGGAGGAGGAACTTGATCACGGGGATCTTTAGTATCTTTCCGACCTGGATGAAAACACAAAAGACGACGTGATCCGTCAGGGCCGAGACACACCTCTCGTGACAATATGAAAAACTCTCTCTACATAGGCCAATTTTTGCACCTTCGACCTGGGTGCGATCCAGTAGACCATGCAGAGGAAAGGCATGGTGAGGAAGATCCCCACAGAGACCAACAGCTTCCAGGCGGTGCGGCTGCCTCTCCAGCCTGCCAGGTTCCCACACCAGATGGATGACAGCACCTGCTGGCAGATTGGATGGGCCACAAACTGCACAAAGAGAGGGAGAAACAAATTATAGATCACATATACATCTTACTTAACTCATCTCTGGCTGACTGTAGGATTTAGTACCTACCAGCTTCTGGTTGTAGTTGACAGCGAGCCGCAGACGTGACAGGTTGGGTATTCCCTTCTCGAAGGCCTGCGCCTCAAAGGACTCCTGGCTCTCCTCTCCACAGCTGTTCAGGATGGTGGTCACCTCGCACTGGTTGCGACACATGCCCAGCAACTCGACGGCAAAATCCTGACACAGCTGCTCCAGGCCCAGGTACTGAGGCTGCGGGAGACAGTGAGTCAAGAAACAACACACACACACACACAAAATGGAACAGTATCTACGGATCATCATCATCAGACCTTGAACTCTGGCTCTTTCTGCGACAGCATGCGGAGCTCTCTGCTGAGACCGAAAGCCTGGAGCATGGCGTCCTCGGAGGTGACGGACAGGTAGGCGCGGCTGGCGATGCCACGGTAGGTGTTGATGCGAGACAGGGAGAACTTGAGCAGGTCGTACTGCCGGCCGTTGCGACACTCCAGACAGGCGCAGGATATCTTGTGAGGCCATGGGATGATGTGACCTTTCTGGGTGAGCATGGTGACTATTTCATACAGGTCCTTCTGGCAGGCTAACGTCAGAGGGGTGACGCCGGGGGCGAACTGGGAGTTGTCAATGGAGTGGTCGAAGATGGCCTGAGAGAAGGAGCGCACATCCATCTTGTTGCCTTTCTCCTGGTCCAGGCGGTCCAGCAGACGCTTCACCACCCGGGGCTGGTTGGTGTCCACGGCAACGAGCAGGGCCTCGTGGATCTGCCGGAAGTCAAACTTGACCCCCTGCAGGAGGGCGTCCATGCAGTCCTCGTTGCCCAGGCGGATGGACAGGTTGAGGGCTTCCCTCCACTGCCGGTCCTCAGACTCATCCAGCTGGCGGATGATGCCATCGCCGGTCTTCAGCAGTCCACACAGCAGATCAGCTTTCCCTTCCTGAATGGCGGAGATGAGCTCCGGAGGGAAGCGCATCTTCTTGTTCATAATCTCGCGCCATTGTTCTGGCTGAGGGACGGGACAGGACAGTTGACAGGAGTATTAGAAGTCCATTCTAGCATTTTTCATCAGGGAACGAGGAAATTCTCAGAGAAAATAAGGAATTTACCGAAAGAAAAATGTGGCATGATGTTCAAACAACAACAACACTCTCTGGCATCAAAGAGAACACATCTAGTCACATTTTTTTCACTCCGCTCTCAAACTTTTTTAACTCAGACGCTACGGATGTGTAAATAAAACTCTTCTTACCGTGAGGTTTTCCATTCCTGAAGACAAACGGCACAATTTTGAGCAGTGAGCCTAAAGTTGAAGCACAATTACATTCTCTGGAGACGTTCAGAGAATTCAGAGAAATCTTGCCAGCTATTTTGAGCTCGAGCGATTAAAGGAGAGAGATATCAGTTGACTGCACAAGCAGCTCCACTCGGAGAAACTGAGCACTTTGGTGTCCTACGATCATGTGCTACCGGCTGACTGCATGGAGTCAGTACCCACAAACTCAATAACACACTTCATTCCCTATGGGGCAGGGCCAATTAAAACGTAACGGGTTCAAAGTGTTTCACGCTTGGCCGGGCCCAAACCAAACTGTTTCTGTGCTCAAACAGGAATTAACTCCGGTCTCCCCATTGGAAACGGTGCCATAGCACAATTAAGGTAGCTGTTACTGAACAGGCGGCAGCTGTCATCGTTTCTCCCAGAGGAGCTGGAAGGAGTTCACAGCAGTGAGAAAAACAAGGAGCTGCGAGGAGAAGACATTCTGATTATTTTCACTCCTCTTTAATCACGCAGTTCTCTTTGAGGCGGTAAATCTCTGCCCAGTTACTAAATTAATACATTTTCTATTTTTGACTCGGGACACAAATGTGAGGTTTTCTCTCAGTGTGGGTTAGTTTACAATCGATATTTAGATTTCTTTTGTCTAATTTGGAATTTTTCAACAAGCTTTTTTCATTCACTCCTAGTCACTTTACAACAAGTCATATTAACTGTGTGGTAAATTCTCTTATGTGTGAACAAATTTGAGGGACTTAATCCACATTAGCTCAGAGGGAACTGTACTGTTTACTCCACAACAACTATTTCACAGCTAGTTAGTTCACAAATTAAGTTTTTTTTTACATACTAAACATATTTATTTTACTGACAGAAACTATTGTGATCATTGTTTTCATGCAAAAAAAGGGCCAAACGTTTTATTTCCAGTTTCTCAGTTGTCATGATTTGTGACTTTTCCTTTTAACTTTTTTAATACTTCTAATTTATTCTTAACAATTATGATGTTTAAAGCGTCAGTATTTGCTGACCTCGCGATTTTTCCATAAAGTTACAAATTGTTGCTTTAAGGTGAAGGATCTGAACACTTCCTGCACCTCTGGCTGTATGTGCACTGATGGGTTTGGGCCAAATTCCCTGTCCACAGCACACAAGCTGTATTTAACACAGAGACCATGCTATCATCATTAGCTTGCAGGCTGTTGTAAGACACAAATGTCTGACATGTTTGGAGCATCCATGGAGCAATCTTGAAATTTATGTATATTTTTAAGTCCTTCACAGTCGATCATGATACTCAAGAATAAATCCAGTACTGGGGCATTTTCATCAGCCATCACTCAACTGTAGTCTGTGTAGAAGTGAAGCATGACTGGCTGCTGACTGTAAGTATAATATTGTACAGCAGAGGGAGGAAAAGGACCGTTGTAGACTTCCATCTGTTTGGAGTGACAGCAACTCTTTTTGCTGTGATTGCAATTCTTTCGGAGATACGGGAGGAAAAATTAAATACAGATGCCAATCACCATCTATTTTCAGTGAATGTCCTGGTTTTTATTGGTTGGTAATCACTGCTCAAATAGTTTTGTGATAATAAAAAATGTTTTGGTTGTAAACACCATGAGGAGATGGTCTAAACTCTTTATGAATGATTTAAAGGATGTTAAGTCAGGGTTCCTAGGATTGATTTTACAAGCAGAGATTTGAGATGCTTTTGGGGAAATTAGGCCAAGAACAAAATATTACAACATATCTCATGTATACATGGCTATCAGCTGGTTATTCAAGGCATACTAGTAATTAGCAACTGTTGGCTGCAAAGGGAAGAAAAAGTCGTGTGAAATCTCTTAAGAAGTACAAAAACAAAATATTTTCAAGGAAATATTTACTACAGTTTCAAGAACACTAATTCCATAAAGTACAATATAAACATTTTAATTTATAAACTCTGGTAATTGACATTTCTAGCAATGGTTTACCTTGGTAAATCTTTCTGGAGTGAGGTCCACATATTCATCTGCTCTATGTGGCATTTATTCATTAATGCTCTATTCATCACTCTAATGCTTTCCCTCTTTTTTTTTCTCAGGATCCAGGTCCCATTTCCCAAAACAAAAACAAAAAATCATGTGTAGAAAAATGTGACTGAGAACATGAAAAATATTCCTTTAGTCAAAACACATTTGTTGGCATTTAATATACAATGTATATTCTTTACCATGTAAAAGTAAAACAACGGTTGCTCTAAAACTATATTACACCAAAGAGAAACATTTCCTGTAACAAAATCCTTTGAAACAACATGAATTTGGGCTGAGTGCAAATCATGTAGGATCCTGATGCTTGTTACTCAACCAATTATTTAAAAACAAGGAAACCAGCAGTGGATCTCAACAACTGAGAACACTTGCAAGAGTGAAAGCTATGATTCCTTATACACACACACACACCCTCAAATTAATAGCACTCTTAAAAACAAACACACATTATCTCCAAAAATTCAAATGAAATTCAATGACGTCTCTCATTATTCAGTTAAAACACTCAATTAAAGCGTCAACAAAAGGAGAAGAGAAAGTCCTTTATATTCACATACGACTCCTCAAAGTTAAATACAAACTAAAAGCCGATCCTAAATGTACAGAGAAACTCGTGTTTCGCTTCGTGAGTGAACAAAAAGGTAGCGTTCACGTTTGTGACAAACAGTGCAGGCCAGTTCAGTAGGTTTTCGAGTCACTCCTTTCTCAGTTCTGTGTCCTCCTTCATCTTCTGCTCCTGCATGCGACTGCGAGTGGAGCCTGAATGGAAAGAATAAGTGTGTTAGGGGAACATACATCGAGCAGCCGCTTGATCCATAGTGAGGAAGAAGAGGAAGAAGAGGAGGAAGAAGAAGGAGGAGGAGGAGAAGAAGAAGAAGAAGAAGAAGAAGAAGAAGAAGAAGAAGAAGAAGAAGAAGAAGAAGAAGAAGAAGAAGAAGAAGAAGAAGAATTGTGAAAATCAAAAGGCAGTTTTCACTTACTCATCTCTGCAAGCTTCTGTATCAGTGTGGAATCTCCTCCAGATTTGCTGTGAATTAGCACATATAATGTGAGCATCTTTGACTTTGATGTGCAGTTTATAAATCAGGGTCTTTATATGCTGTGACAAATAACACTAACTGTTACCAACCTGCCATCGGCTTCATCCTGCCCATCCATATCGAAGCGTAACCTCTTCAGAGGCTTTGGAGTGGCACCGAGATCTAGTGTCCTCTTCAAGGAGCGGTCACTGCTGTTGACCATCTGGTTGATCTTCTGGAACCGGTTTGACAGCTGCAGATAAAAAAAAAACCGAGACAGATACAGTGAGTGAGGGAAAAAAATGACTGAAATGGGGATTATTCATTAATACGCTACAATGCAAACAAAAAGAGCCTCTTACCCCGAAAGATTCACCGATTGATACCAGCATCCTGTAACAGGCAAAAAGCACAGATGATGAGAAAACAAAAGGATCGTGCTGCTTCACAGGCGTAATTAAGCTCTCCAAGGAGAACAGCAGTCTGCTGTGAAAAAGGAGGACTCACCTGGAGCGAGGAGTCATGATCCCAGGGGACATGCGTGGGTTTTTCAGAGGGGAGATGTACACGTTGTTGCTCCCGGGAACACGCAGTGGTGAATTGGGGAACTTGTAGGGGCTGCGTGGGATTTGTGGGATGGGAGAGAGGGTGGGCGGCTACAAAAAACAAAAACAGCAACAATGAGAGGGTAGCGCAGACATGTGCACTTGTCTGATTGTGCATTTTCTTTAAAAGTCCAACTGTAGATCCTTCAAGAGAGGCGTCTCACCCGAGTAGAGGCGTACTGCAGGATGTTGGTTTTCAGCTTCTGCATGAACACTTGGTTGTAGAAGACGATGATGGAGTCATAGTGGCCCTCAGTGATCAGCACATGCTTAAAGGTCTGGAACAAACAGTTTGACATTATGCAACAATTCAACACAATTTAACAGTATAAGGCCTGGGCTTAAAATAAATAAATAAATAGAATATTCAGATTCAAATTAATCTTTGATTGTAAAGAGTCTGAAATTAACACCCACCAAGTGCCAAATGCAGGCAGATTTTATGTTTGGCTATCTGCCACAATGATGGATAAATGTAATAAATGCAAATAGATAGTGAATTTAATCAAATTGGAAATCGAAGCAAAACTGTGCTTTGTGAAACAGAATCAAACCGATTTGGGAAATCAGTGGCTCAACGGCAAAAAAAACAGTCATTAACAAAAGGCGTTACCTCCTGGTTGGTGTTGGGCATGTTCTTGTACGCTGTGACGATGGTCTTGAAGCGCAGATCGACACTCTTCACTTTACAGATGGCGTACATGGCTGACATCATCAACTACAAGAACAATGAGAGCAGACAACAAGAAGACATGAAGAAAGATGTAGACAGAACAAGAGCAAAAGAAAAAGACAGAGAAAGAAAGTTAATGAGCTGGTGATGGACGGGTTACCTGGTCGAGGTGACGGTCTCTCATCAGCTCGTGCTCATGCTGCAGAGTGTGCTGGAACAGGGTCCAGATGATGGGCTCCAGCTCAGGGTGGGAGGACAGCAGGTAAGAGCAGAGTATCTTCAGCCTCATGTAGGCCAGCCGGTACACTATGGAGGGAGGATTTTGTCAGAAGTTACCCAGAGAGACCTTATGTTCTGTTTGCCCCCTGGAAAATATAAGTCAACCAAAAGGAATGTGCACTGATTGTAAAATACAACATGCGTGAGAGCTTGAATGACATCGTACATTTTTTATAGAAGAGGCTGAGGGAGTTGGACTTGGGGGGTCGTGGAGTCTGGCCTGCAGGCTGGGTCGGAGGTTGGGAGGTGGCCTGAGCGCTGGGTGGGGCCGGGGACTCGGGAGGCAAGACTCGATGGCCCGGACGCATCGGGGAGAGATATCTGTAAGAAAACGGAGAGACGCAATTACAAGATTTAGAGTAAACTAGTAGGACAGGTTTAAAGCGCCAGATGGTAAGTCTTAGTCAGTGGAAAGGAACAGACATTTTTTTTTGAAAATCATGTTGCAAGCTCTGCGAGTACAAATTACTCAACAGTGATTTCACAACCGCTTCAAAAGGTTGTAGGCATTTTGCATACCAGCAACTAAGAGACTGACAGATTTGTTAGATACTGGACTCACAGGTCAGCTGCGGTGTGGTTGTGCTGCAGCGGTTGGCTGAAACTGGCTGGAGTCTCCACCTGCTCTGCTGCTCCACCCTCATGCTCCTGTTTCAGCAGCTCAAACAGCGGCGAGCCCTGCAGAGACACAAACACACGGTTAACTGGGATTCAGCTGAAGACAAAACATTTGGATAACATCTGGTTTGACAGTTTTCCAACCCTTCAGTGGTGCACATTACACTTTTACTGACACCTGAAGCTCATTACCGGAAAGCTTTGCTAATATCAAACAACAAAGCAGAATTAAAGAGTTTGTACATGAAGACTTTCACTTGCGTTTTTATCTGATCGAAGAGCACAAATTGATACGAGCATGTCATCATTTTAATCACAGCACCATCACTGGAGTTACTGCCTGTTCATCTGTCTGATAATCTAAACTCTGCAGTTTTACTGGCTTGAGGAATCCACAGGCGGAACAATAATAAGGGAAGTTGTGACAGTACCTTTTTCAGTGTGGAGAAAATGAGGTAAAATAGTTTTGTTTTTAGCTGCAGCTAGTGTATATTATCCTACTAATGTCACGAAGAGCTGTTCTAGAAACAAGTGCGGCATTGACAAAGTATCGCAATGAGGAAAACCAAATCCCCATCGCAACAAGCTGTTCCTCATTTCACGCTGACCACCGGATGATCCCTGTAGTAGCTCGGTTTCAGTGACAGTTCTCTCTACACATCACAGCAGCAAAATCAGATGATCCGAGACGCAAAGACATGCAAACCAGTGGTGCACGTGAGCATGAGCATTCACACGCCAGGAGGAGAAAAAAAAAAGGCTGTGAGCTCATACACGGAAGTGGGTGCGGTTATCCCACTCAGCGGTTTACACAGCGACTGCAGGTACAGACCTGCTATCAGAGCATTCTTAATGTCATACGTGCCACGCCCGGCCGACGCCACTGACACATTTCAAATGTACACCTACTTGGTATTTGATTGCTGTAACAGCTTTCAGTGACGTATAATGGACTCCAGCAGTGCAATGTTTTGTCAGGTGTAGTAAAATCATTGTGAAAGAGTCCTGTGTTCACTGTCACCTTTAGATTCACGTAGAACTTCTCTAAAGTTATGTGATCATTTGTTTGAAAGTGGAAAGTGAGACCAAAATCAAAGATCAAAGAGATCAAAGTCAGTAAATAAAGTATGATAAAGCTCTGACATATTGTCATGAGAAGCTGATCTAAACACATCTATACCAGTCTATAAGACAGAAACCTTAATTTAAGTGTGTAATTTAAAATGAAAACAAAAATGAATGGCCCATACACATGTCTTGATTATTCAAATTTGAGACAAGTGGAAAAACAAAGCAGCAATGGGAGGACTCTGGCCGCGCTGGAGGCTCCTCCCTTTGTGTTTCAACAGTCCACTGAGTTCTTTGTGCTGAAGCCTCTGACTATCATCTGATTTATGACCAGACAGGAGCAGCGTAAAACCTCCAGAGCGTATGAGGAACGATCACCATGCAACCCCCCCCAGGGCTGCTGCAGGAACAGACAGGAGAGAGAGAAAAAGCACTCGACTGTTCACAGAGCTGAGGAGAGGCACATGACTCTGCTTTCAAAAGGGATACACATTTCAGTCTGACAAAGACAACTGGAAAAGACTGACAACTTCACCTGAATGAGGATTATTTGACATGCGGGACAGCTTCCACAGACAGAAAACTGACGTAAAGGACTTTGGATACTGATACAGGTATTTTGTGGAGTTGCTGTATACTTTTTCTTCTCAACATTTCAGAACATTAAATGACACAAACTGAGGATTCTTCAATATTTGAGGACGGATTCTTCTTACCCAAATGATTAGCAAATGTTTCCCGCTTGTTGCACATGGTTGGATTTTTACGAGGGACCCAGGAAACAAAGGAGGAGACCTTTTTACTCTGTAAATGTTCAAAACTTTCCAGCCTGGTCTAAAAATGTATAACAGCACCATACAAACAGTCGCTGTTCAGGCACTTAACAGTACAATCTCTCAAAGCTCAAACTGCAGCAAGAGCGATGACTTCAAGTACCCTCTGTATAGCGCGGTGTTCAGCCTGGTGTTTGTGATTGGACTTATCTTCAACATGGTGGCTGTATACATTTTCGCCTGTACGCTGAAGCTGCGGAACGAGACCACGACATACATGATAAACCTCGTCGTTTCGGACTCCCTCTTCGTCCTCAGCCTGCCTTTTCGGATTGCTTACTTTGTTAATCGCGAGTGGCTTTTTGGGAGCGTGCTGTGCAAGATCTCCGTGGCCCTGTTCTACACCAACATGTACGGCAGCATCCTCTTCCTCACCTGCATCAGCGTTGACCGCTTCCTGGCCATTGTGCACCCGTTCCGATCCCAAACTATTCGAACTAAGAGGAGCGCCAAACTGGCCTGCTGTGCGGTGTGGGTGATGGTGCTCTCTGGAAGTATACCCACCGGGTTCCTTTTGGACACGACTTCAGAGAAAAATGTCAACTCCATGAAATACTTCTGCTTCGAAAACTACTCCAGAAGTCAGTGGAAGGCTGAGCTGTCCAAGGTGGTGGTGTTCATTGAGACTGTGGGCTTCATCATCCCACTGCTGGTCAACGTCTTCTGCTCGGTCATGGTGCTACGGACACTGAGGAGACCCCAAACCATCAGCCGTGGAGGGAACCTCAACAAGGCAAAGATCCTGAGGATGATCATTGTCCATCTGCTCATCTTCTGCTTCTGTTTCATTCCCTACAATGTTAACCTCATGTTCTACGCCATGGTCCGCTCCAACGTCCTAAAGGGATGCCACGCGGAATATGTGGTCAGAACCATCTACCCCATCGCTCTGTGCATAGCAGTTACCAACTGCTGTTTCGACCCCGTCATATACTACTTCACTTCAGAGACCATTCAGAGCTCCATCAAACGCAAGTCCACCGTGTGGCACAACGGGGCCAAGCTATTCGACAGACTGAATCAAGACAGCACACAAAGCAGTCCAAATTCAACACCCAGAAACCTGACCCTTAGGGCTCTGAAGTCCAAAGTGTTTGACAATGAGTCGACAGTCTAATGACATCTTTGTTGTGTAACAAGATTAAGGATTCAGTGAGTACTGCTCAAAACTGGATACGAATGGGTGGACACAGGTGGAAGCAGATAACAACCCATAAACACACTGGTTAATGTGGAGTCGCTCGCTCATCGACTGGACAAGAAAGAGACTTTAGACTGGGAGTGATTGCTATTCAGTCAATAAAAGAAAAGAGGAATCATTCGAATTAATACAGTGTGTTGCAGCATGAATGCCGAGGGCAACAATTCGCAACACATAAGTTGGAAAACTCATAAATCCGCTTCTAAGTTTATAATGTGTTCTAGTGGAAATGTCATAAGCCATAGTCGTGCACGGTGCTGAAGTTGTAGTCATTTTCCTCAGATTCTCCTTGAAGAAAATTCTGCTTTGACAATGCTGAACCAGTATTACAGTTGTTTTTATGTGCAGTAGTTGTGTCACTAACGCTTTTAGGCACTTTATAGAGCAGCTTGTTCTATAACAGCTTTTACCCCTTACACTGAATGTGAATAAAGGAGTTATTGACTTAAAAAAAAAAGGTTTCTGCGTTTGATATTCACTATTTGTTTGATCGAGTGGGGCAACAGCAGGGTATCAGTTGTTTGTCTGCCATATTCTCTGGTTGCTACCAAATCATTAGTCTTGACTGATTAGTCACACAGGTGATACCAGCCCAGCGACAGGTGCTGCGATTGGCCAATGCCATGACTGCACAATGAGTCAATAAATTACATAATGTAGATTACAGGCGTGGTCAATAATTCAACAGCTGCACACACAGCAACCGCCAAAATGGCACCAATACTGCCATTAGGTTACTTCTTGTGGAAAGTGTTGGGGCGTTAAAAACATATCAGGATATTGCTTTTACTGTTTCATGCAGGGTTTGGAGGATTCTAGTGGAACTGCAACAATACGGAATTTCCCCCCAAATCCAGTTCTTACTACATTTCGCAGTTACTGAAGTTTGAAGAGAATCTGTTCAAACAAATTTCAAACCAGTAAAAAAATGTCTGTTTCCTGTGAAGCAATAGCTGAGGTGAAAACACCTCACCGTTTAAATGGAATATGGTGCAGCTTGAATATCTGTTCCCTCTTGCAAAAGTGGTAAGCCTCAAGACCGAGCGGTTCTGCATTCCTGTTGAGAGGCATAGCCTGAGGGTCTGCACTGACGAGGGTCGGCTCATCACCGCCACTGCACAGACGAGGATTGTGAAAGCGAAGCGGACGAGCAACAACATGCCTCTTGAAGGAGAACGTGTTTTCAAAACACAGTGGAGGTTGCTGCGATCGTAACACAGACGAATGATCCAGATTATCCAGACAATTGAAACAAATGGGGTTTTTAAAGTCTCCATTCATTGCACTTCCACAATGGAATACAAAACAGGCAGGAAGCAGCTGGACTTTCTCCACCCAGATCAAATTAAATATTTGTACTAGATTGATGGTTTTGTGCAGACAAAGTCATTCTGCATCAAATCAGAAATGAGAATGACACAGTTTATGATGACATCAACACAGTATGTGTTGGCTGATTAAATTAAACTGTAAAAACACACCCTCTTATATCCGTTTTTAATGATTATCATAACTTGAAGGGATTAGCCTGATATTCTCCAAATTAAGATGAGTCAAACAGAGGCTCAATTAGTTCAACACTGCTTTCACCAAATCACAGTTTGTTTTGTAAGGCTCAGCTGTCTGGCTGTGGAATATATTGATTAATGTGATGCAGGTAAAAGGTTAATTACTGCTTTTCTCAGGTACATTTTGACACAAAATACATTTTCATCAGCGTCAAAAGACTTGTCTCAATGGTTTTCAGTTTATGTCTGACTAGTCAAGACAAAGATTGCATAGTTTTCTCTGGTTTTCTCCTGGGCTCATATATCTATGAGCTGAGATCTACGTTGACGCACTCACACTAGGCAATCCGTACCGTGCCCAAGCATGTTCGACCCACTTCCCTGGTACACTTCTTTGGCCCTGGCATGGTTGGAAGAGATGCACTGTGCATTGGCACTATTCATGCACAAGCACCGGTGCACAACGTGGGCATGATATGAAATATAATCATGCATATTACGCGCCTTGCATAATCAAGAAATCCAGGAATGTGAGAGGGCACTAAATGACCAAAACGACACACGGTTGCGGACAGAGCCATGTGAGTGCAGGCCAGAGGGGGGCTGGGGATGAGGGACAACTGGGCCGAGTGAACGCGCCCTGACTCTTCTGGTCCGACTGTGACACCTTCTTTCTGTGAATTATTGCTGTTCCCCTTTCAGTTGGTGGACAAATACGGTTAATGATTAACTCCAATTCCTCGTGTAGGTTTTTAACAAGCAGCCATAAACACGACTCACGAACATGAAAGTAATGAAACAACCTGTGTTTAATTATCAGACTGATCAAAAGAACAAAAAAAAACTAAAATCAGTTCAATAAGAAAACTAGTTGGTTAAAACCAGATAACTTATCTATTCTCAAGGCAAAGTAAAGATCAGTACTTTTGACAGTCATTAAATATTTAGAATGAATGAGATAAAACTTGGGTGGTGAGAACAAACCATAAGAAGTGTGTGGAGGAGAGGAGAGAGAGACTGGACTCGTGTGTGAGTGTAGGCGTGAGCTGCTTCATCAGTAACATCTGCACCATTCCAGCCTCTGTCGCTGCTTCGATGAGATCCTGATGGTGAGTGATGACGTTTTTTTCTTTCCTAAAAAAATCTCCTCAGTTGTGATCATTGTGATTTGATGTGCACTACATTTTTTAGCAATTCGCTGTTTCATTTAATCAAGTTTTGGTAGAAACTTCATTAAACTGTTAAATGATGAGGGGCTACAAAGATTATCTGAAAACTTGTGATAAGGAATCATTTTTTCTTGTTGTGTCATACTTGAGAATTTCTTTGGCAAGACAAATTAAAGGCTAATTCAAAAATGTAATGTGATGAGATAAAGACTTACAAAACTGCTACATGCTAATTGCAATTCTTCAAGATCATATTAGGATCAGTTGGACTGTTTGATACTCATCTGACACTTGATAACTGAATTATTATCAGGAGTTCTCAAGATCAAAGCAGACGACAGAAGCAGCTCAAACATTTCAGGAGAAACAAAAGATTCACTTAAGAATTTAAAAACTGTTATGGAGGGACGACTTGACTGATAGAGATGATCAATGAGTCTGTATTCAAGATAATTTCATAACTGCATTGTTGAAATTAATGTACAAACTCATGCATCATGATTCCATTAGTGTCGATTAGCCGAGTTGTTCCCAGTGAATTGGTCACAAAAAGGATAATTATGTAAGATGACACAGGAAAAGACATTCGCAAAAAGGGTTTATAATCAGATCCTCCATAATGCTGAACCAGCTTATGTTTTAAAAAAATTGACTAACACCCCAGTCTCAATCAAAGATGAACTTTATGAGCTTCACTAAATGTGTATTTACTGCAGTTCACTTGTGTAATATTGGGGGGTTTTTCTTCTTCCCTCCCACGCAAGTAATGAAATAAAATGTTTGCTTGTTTTATGAGAGCAGGAAGTGGCATTTAAAATTAAATTGACAGCATTTGCCTGACGTTCGTCTTGCATGTCAAATATTAATTCAGCTATGTTAGCTGTAGGACTGTTTATATGTTTACGTTCCATAAAACAGCAGACCGTTTGATTTTATTCATTTTTTTTTACAAGCCATGGGTTTAACTGCTGTTTAACTGGCAGATGTAAATGGACACCTCCTCTCATCTTCTGTTCACTTCACTTCAACCAATCTCATTTCCTCCAGATATGAGAGCAAGACGGTGATTTACAAGTGTCGAAGCAGTGGCTCATTCTGAGACATGGAGCTGTGGAATACGACCGGTGTGCCCGCCAAGCCATTCACGCCTCTGTCAAACTGCACGGTGGACACCAGCTACCGCTTTACCTTCTACCAAGTGTCCTACAGCCTCATCTTCACGCTGGGGTTGCTCACCAACATCCTGGCTCTGCGCAAACTGTGTCAATCTCCCTGTCCAGTGAACAGTACAGCCATTTACATGATCAGCCTTTCAGCTGCCGACTTGTTCTTTATCATCTCTCTTCCCCTGAGGATCTACTACTACCACCAGAAGGCAGGAGCAGCGTCCTCCAAGACCGGAGACATGTCCAGCTGGACTTCTGGAGATGCATTCTGCCAACTCACTTTCACCCTGAAATACATCAGCCTGTATGGGGGCATCTTCTTCCTGGTGTGTATTGCTGTGGACCGTTACTTTGCTGTCGTGCATCCCCTGGCATCGTCACTCCGCAGGCTGCACGTTGCAAAGCTGGTAAGTGGGGGAATGTGGTGCCTGGTGCTGGGGCTCAGTGTGAGTCTGCCTCTGCTGCGCTCTGCAGCCTCTCACCAACACCAGCCCTGTCTGCTGGACCCGTCCTTGCAACACCACCGCACCATCATTCTGGTAGCTCTAAGCTTAGTGCTTGCGTCATTTCTGCCTCCCACTGTGCTACTTCTCTACAGCTACTGCAAGGTTCTGAGCGTGCTTCGCCAACCAAGGCGCTGTTCCCGCAGCCAGCGCTGCAACCATCAGCACACTCTCAGAGTTATTTACTGGGTGCTGGGCGTCTTCCTGCTGTGCTTCCTCCCCTATCACATCAACCTCCTGGGATACACCCTCACACATGTGGGGCTGCTGCCCCATTGTGGCCTCGCCAAGGTGACAATGGCTCTGCACCCTGTGGTGCTAACGCTTGCTAGCTCTAACTGCTGCTTCAACCCGCTCATCTACTATTTTTCCAGCAGGCTGGTGCACAAAGACGCGCCTGGTGGCAATGGCAGCCAGTGACTCAGATCATCCAGGACTACTTCTGACAGACTGTTTCCTTAGATAGAGCAGGGTCTTTACTTAATGTTCAGTGCACTGAATTGAATCACCAGGACTGTAACCCATACTGTGTCTTCATCTTAAGAAGTTAATCTGCACTGTATGTATTAAAAATAAACATTGCTCCTGTTGGAGCAAGAGTAAGCTTGATTTTGAACGTAGCCAATTGTAAATATCCAACCCCTCCCTTCTGGCCTCCGCCCAAAGCCACTCCACAGTAACATCGTTGTCATCACTAACCGAATCCAACTACCTTGTGTCTGTTCACATGTAAGAAAACATCCAACGTGATCATAATTATAGGAAATATGTACTGTAGCACTTAATATTTAATCTGTTTGTATGCATGAATATCAGGAAGTTAAACAGGTTGTGTGTGTTTACTTTAATGCACCGATGAGGGCGGATCAATGGACCAGTCTGGGGTTCATGTTAAGAAGCACAGCTTTGTTGTTTTGTTTAGTGTGTTTTGGCAACACAACAATCTGATGTGCAATGACATTGTAGTCATATGTAGTGCATGTTGAATTTATGTGGAATCTGCCTCATTTTACAAAAATGCTGATCAAATGTTCAGTGTTGATCTCGTCTTTGTCATTCTCGAACTTTAGTAATAAACCATTTAAAAACTATTTTCCTCTCATTGACCAACAAGTAGATATATTTACAGTGTCTTCATGAGGTTATGTTAACATTTAATTGTTGTGTCATTAATACCAAACTACTGTAATGGTGATAAGAGACCAAACTGACCGTCCTCCATGCAATCCTCTCCATGATGAGGTTTTCGCAGGTCTCCAGGTGTTTGACGATATCTTTGCTCAAAGTGGGGTCTGCCTTGATGAAGCTCTCGATGACTTTGTAAAAGTCAAAGGCAGCGAGGTTGACCACATCCAGTATCCAGGGGAAACACACGTTTGTTTCAGCTGCATCACCGCTGCCGCCGCCGTGGTTGTATCCTCCAGTCCTAAAACTGCTCTCTAATCATCGAGAAGACAACATTATTGCAACTTAGTGCAAGAAGTGTGAACATTTATCTGTTTAACACCTAAGATACAACACACAATTTAGCTTGTAACTGCATCTGTTAGCAGGACGCACACACCTCCATACGTTGCCATGACCACCTCCAAAGCGCAGGCCAAAAGTGATGTGTGGAATGTGGAGTCGTTGAGGAGTTTACTGTAATGGAAATCACATGACTCAGCTCAAAGCTTCACTTACATTGAAAACAACAAAAAGCATGTAGCACAAGTGAAGAGAAACTAAACAACTGACTGCTTTTATACAGCGATTCCATATTGCTTTAATAAAAACTGAAAAAAACAAAAACAAAACAACACATACCTGAAATTTTGAACTGACAGTCGCTTCTCTTCCTACAAATTAAAAAACAGGAGACAGGAGGTTCATGTGAGTTGGTTTCCCTTTGTTACATACATCATGTTACATAAACAAAGATTATAAGGTTGTGGACACTGAAATGTAAAATGTGTTTGATAAAATCAGTAATATGCAGAACATTTATCAATTATGGTTTGGTTCCGATAAAATCAAACAAGTCAAGTACCGATTTTAGCATTGCCTCCATGACTTTGTAGTAAAGTTTGACACCAAGGTTAAACCTCTGAAAGACAAAAGAGATACACAATTCAGACATAAAATCATTTCACCATGGGAGGCAGCACCATTGATTCTCATTGTTGTCTTCTTGTGTGTTGGTTTATACCTGCCGGCCGAGTACTATGCAGCGTGGGCCGACTGCCTGACCGAACCTTTGGCTGAACGCCTGTCCGAGTGTCTCCAAACGCTTCAGCACGTCTTGCGTCGGGTCCACGGTGCAATTCTGATCGCAGGAAGAAGAAAAACAGGAAACAGGTCAATATAGGGTCGTAAGATGCAGTTTCATGGGTTGCTTTGATTAGCGACGCTTCTAAAACGCTTAAAACGCTTCTAGAGACCTACTTTGAAATATGTAGCCAGGTTAGTTGACGGCTGGTCCCCACTGGAGGTGAGATCGCCCCTCAACTGCTGAATGGAGGTCATTGCAGCTCTGATGAGACAAAACAACAATCAGACATAGGACATTATAGGGTACTACGCATGGATAAAATAAAAAGAAAGACAGAATAGATTTGACAGTTCACTATTCACCTGATTGGAGTCTGTGGAGGGATGAGTACGGCATCTTCATCGCACAGGTTCTTCTTTGGCGTTCTCTCCACCTGTGATCTGAATACAGGAGGAGATTATTCAACACTTTTCTTTAAATTCATCGTTCATTCATTCAAAGTTAACATCAAAATACTAAATAGTGAAGAAAGCAGGAACTTACATCTCGACTTTAGGCACAAGAACAGTCTCATCTCCGTCAAAAAACAGCCGTCCATCAAATTCTCTGCTCTTGAGGTAGTGCTCTTCGTACTGTTGGTTGATGTCATTCACCTGTGGTGAAAATTTAAGTTTGAGGTTACTCTTATTAATTGCTCCCTGATGTACACAATTAAACATCAAAGTGCCCCTTTGACCCAATGATATGCAAGGTTGTTGCATATACTAAAAAGGTAGTGTTTTTGTTGTCAGCACTTTATCTGAGGAGGAGAAAATCATTTGTGGTCACAGACATGACATACTTTATAAAAAACAATTTCACTGATGTAGGAAGGCTAAGTGCGCATTACACTCCTGGCTATCCTGAGCTCTAAACCCTGTTTGCCACTGCTTTTTATTGAAGCAATTTTAAACCTTTAACTACACTGTGACTTTTCTATTTTAGCCTACTTCCCTTTTTCTTAACTTGTTTTAATGTTTTGTTTCTTGACGGCTTCTTACTTGTTTTCAAATGTATTTTAAATGCAATTTTGAATTTATTTTAATGTTATCTGTATGCTCCTGTGAAGCACTCTGAGCTGCCTTGAGTCTGAACTGTGCTATACAAATAAACATGCCTTGCCTATACAAGACTGGTCTACGCATAATTGCAAAGGGTTGCAGAGTCTGTCTCTATCTGCTCAGATAATCTTAGAAAAACAGATGAACATCTCTGAATTAGGGCACAGCTCCAACTTGTCTGCGACTACTGCTGATTAAGACAACAGACCGAGTCTCAGACAGATGTGTCTAGAAGATAATCAGAGCCAAAATCTCATTTTAACTACATGTTTTTTCCAATTTCCCCAAGCCGCTCATAGGTCAGATAAATACAAAGAGACTGATACATTATTTACATACGGCTCTAATGTTAATAATACACATCATCTGTCTGTTGCTGGGGTAATGGAACTGTGAAACAAATATGTTCAGCATCCTTCTCCAGTGGAGTGTTTTCGTGTTAGCAAACAGTAGCATCCTGTCTCCGTTGTTTTCTCCAACATACTACCCCGAGGCACTAAAAATGATCCCACGCCTGAGTATACATTTCCCCAACGCCATGTATGTAAAAACAAACACGTATGAGCCACAAAGAGAGCAACCGACAGCTGTCAGACACTCAAACATTCAACAAAGGCACCAGCTGGCAGGAAGAAAAAACTAATGGAAACAGTAACTGAAGAGAAGCCAAATAGTAGAGCAGGTGTTATGACGAAGTGCCCCGCCTACCTGAGGAAAATCTGGAGATCTTGAAAGATCCAGGGAGTCCAGGAAAGCAGAGAAACTGGTCTGGTACACATTCTTCACCTGCAGACACAATTTGAGTGTGAATGAGGCCAAATACACACAATAATAATAATGCTGACAGTGACATTTTTACAAAGAGAGGGATCGCAGACCTCTTCTGCATTGCATTCGTTCTCTGTGCACAGGGTTTTGAGAAGCTGCAAATCCACCTCCGGCACCAGAGGTCGGGATTTGGCTTTGCTCTGGTTGCGACGAGACGTTCGTGTTGGAGGGCTCTGAACTTTGCTGATAGCGGATTCTGAGAGAAAACCATTTAAAAAGGGATTAGAAAATCTCCGGGAGCCAAAAACAATACCAGAACATCCAAGGATGATACTCTGTTTTCTCATTTTGCATGGCTGGAAAACACGATGGACAGATTTTACTCTGTACTATACTAAAAACAACATAAATGTACGAATTGCACTGCAGGTAAGAGGGAAAATACTTTGGATTTCGGGATGAACTGTCCCTTTAAAATCTGGTACAATGAGAAGTCCTTAAACTTAATTAAGTAAAGACAGAGGTTGAAACTGACTCAAACAGAAACTTACTGTAAAGAGGCTGCAGAAGGTCCGGAGGGCAGCGTTTGATGCACAACTCTAGCGTGCAAAGCAGCAGCTGGAACGATATGACCAGGTCATCCTCCATCTGCAGGGCTCTTCCTGCAGACAGCAAAGATGCAGAACATGAGAACCATCATCACAACACTACTGGTTCAGACTAGAAACAACACAACCATGAGGAGAAACAGTTTCTCTACAGTCGAGCTCAAAGGCGGAAGGGAAGATGAAAAGAAGAAGATGGAGCAACATGGAAACTATTCCAGCCAGAGAGTGTGTGAACAGCTTGATTCAACTTGCTTTTGTTGTTGTGGTTTAACCTACCCTTGGCCAAAAGAAACATTGTCCAGCAGCTGCGAATTGTCTCCCTCTCCCTTGGAAAAGAGACACTGAATGTCAATCAAGTATCTGTTTTACATGTTTTATTTAAAGAAAAGCATGCAATTATTAAACACAAGACCATAAAGATAGTAAAATCAGTAGAATCAAGTGGTAAATAATCATCATCCAACTTACTTGCCATCGGGAAGCAAAGCAAAGATTTTCTTGCATGTTCTGAAGCAAAAAAGAAACCAAAAACATCATCATCAGTCACAATTTTGCCCAGGAACAGATCTACATGAATCAAGCACCTTTTACTATTTTGATGTGTTCACTTACTTCTCAAACCTCTGGTAGAGAGCCAGCGTCACGTCGTACTTCTTCTCCAGTCTTGTCAGTGCTGAATTCACCTTGGTGCTTATAGTATCCAAGTTCACATCCAGCTTCCTCACCAGAGTAAAAAACTGCTTCACACTTCAAAAAAAAGGATGCGTTCGTGTGAGGAATATAATACATTTCATAAAACCAAACAACAGATTCAAGAATTAAATTGTAAAACTACACAGAGATTTCGGATTGAATGTTACAAATAACAAAAAGCTTATTTTGGACCACGGTGTTTACAGCAACCAAGTGTTTCCCTTTTACAGAATGCGTTACGAATAGCTGTTATTACATGCTTCATGCACGGTGGGTACTCACTTCAGACTGACTGCTTTCAAAACTTGAGTGAAGGTGAAGCAGCTGACATCCATGTCGGTGGCTGACACAAACAGACAAGCCCCCCACAGCCTTTTCTGACTGTCCTGGAATTAATTTAAAAATAAAAATATTTGTTATACGCAATGACTGTTAAAGGATGAAATATTAAACGTTTGAACACCTTGAGAGAGCTTCCGAAGAGGATCACAAACATGGAGTGAGTTTGGTTGTGAAGGCATGCTCAATTTAATGGTTATTTTTCATTCTGAGTGTCACTGTGTCCATTTTTTTCTGACCAAACAGTATAAACAGGAGGTGATCTGTCGGCTAAGGGGATACATTTACATTACAGAACAGGGATATCGAACCAGCGACCTTCCGATAGCAAGACGCTGGCTCTACCCCTGAGTCACAGCTGGGATACTTTACTTCTCTTATTGGGTAGTTAAATCTTTCCACCCATGATTTCTCCTTCTTCCTTCAACAGGCTCTCAACATTACAAACCTGCTATCATATATCAAAACACTTACAGCTACTTCCTCCATGGAGTCTTGAACATTTTTCCACAGCCTCCAGGCACTGTCACACACCAGGTCTGTCACGTGAAGGCTCTTGCACAGGGTCACAAACTCTGCATCTTTGTCTCTGTGTCTAAAGGGATGGGGACAATAACTCAACATCATGGAGAACACAACCACAGTTTCAGGTCATCAAAACACGCTGCACAGATAAACAACAGCCTCCCAAGTGCAGGACGTCCACACTGTTAGCCAAAGTCAGACATGGGGTGTATTTGTGTGTTATTACAGCGTCTGTTACAGCTTTTACTGAATGGGTTTACTACAGATACTACTACTAATACACAGGTATTAGCTCTAATACAGGCCTGACTTGGCTTGAAGCATTAAGCTAGTCAGCCTCTCGGTTAGTTACATAAGCTTAGCTAGCTAGCAAGAGTAAAAGCACAAACTAGCTAAACATTTAGCTGCGGTGTAAACACTTCTTACAGAGTAACAACTACGTCACGGGTTGCTAGTGTGCTGGTGAAGCCTGAATAAGGAAGCATAACTTCTCTTACTTTTTAAGGGATAACTCTGGACTCTCCTTCTTCTCTGGAGAGGCACTTTCAGCACTGGGCTTCAGCTCCTTGCTCTGTGGAGTCCCGGAGTTGCGCTTTTTGGGTGGCATCTTGCTGTCCGCTGACCCAACAGGCAGATATATTAATTCAACGCAGAACTTTGTTTTGGGGGCGATAAATTCGGTTAACAAAGTTTAAAGCCCACTGCACACGACCCGTGGCAACAATACAACAAAACCTGACCGACTTCCTGAAACCGTGCTGAAGTGGGCGCTCGTTTTGCGTCACCGAAGTGCGCGGCGGAGTGCCGGTGCCGGCGGTGTCTCAACTTTTAGACGCCCTCCCAAAGCAGTGTCCACAACCCCGTGTGTACCAGCCCCTTCACTGGGCTTGTCTGGTCGTTTATCTGTATTTAAACCCAGTGCAGACGACATCTGCATTCGATAAAAGCCGTATTTTTATGATAAGCTCGCTGCTCTGTGGTGACGAACTGAGTGCAGTGTGCCCTCACTGGGATCACGTGACACACCGCAAACGAACTAACCCAAACTCACTATGAGAAAACGCGGGAAAATATCTACGACACATCCGCTCATTAGCATTAATCCCGCCATGAGCAGTTGCTGTACAAAATAAAGTAGGAGACTCTTCTAGGGTGATTATAAAAGTCGTTCAGACCGTGCGTGTTTATTCAGATCCACGTCTCTCATTGTTGACTCAGCGTGTGTTTGTTTTCTCTTTTTAATATGTTAATGCACACTTATTCTTCACTTTTTTTACCCAATAACACCTTTTTTCCACCACTGTAGCCTACAATCAATTCTCTGAGGTCACTGCAAAATGTTCTTCTTCTTATAATTGTGACAGCAAATGTGACGTTTTTAGTGTAAGGACCGTGGATTTAATGTGCATTGCTTGGCTGCACACAATTCTTAATGCAATCATTGCCCTCTTGTGGTGAATATCACACATTGTTTTTTTTAAACTACTGTCAGGTTTGATAAAATAAAAGCTTATTTGTTGGCTCCATCTAAAATGTAATGTCTAGGATGTGTGTCTAACCTCACTTTAAAATGATCCCCAGCAGGCCACCACATCGCTGACTGTTATGATCAACATTTGATAATTGTTTTTCCTAATCTCTGAAAATTCAGTTAAATAAATCTGATCTTATCTATAAACTCATCTCACAGTCTTCACCAGACATTTATGAAAGAAAACTAATACATTGTAACTACGGGAATGAATATATAAAGATATAAAGACAATGAGAATATTTAATCATTATGCACAGCAATATACAAATAAATGGCAACAAGGTGTACTAAGGCAAAAATTATCCTAAAACACGGGATGATAAAAAGTTCTTAATCGAGAGGTCTAAATCTAAATCTACCTTAATGTAAAGGTAGTGATCCTGCCTGGAAGAGAAAAACAGTAACCCTTATTATAAAACACACAAAAAATTAAAAGTTTCATGTGACTGAAAGGGTTTAAAGATGTGGACATTGCAGATCCGATAGGTTTCTTTCATCAATCATCATCTTCTTATTTGCAGCAGGACACAACAGTGGAGAATTTCCATCAGTAGCCACACATTAAATCTTTAGACACTCATTTATCAAAACGTCAGTCCTCTGTGAGGAAAGTGCAACTAGTGTGATTCACACATTTATCATTTATCTGGTTGTCTTACAGTCTATTTCCATCAGCCACTTCAAAGAGGTAAACACGTTCACGTGACCCGAGCATCCAAGTGAGCTGTCTTTTTGTAATTCTTAATGTCATTCTTTCCTCAATGTCTCAGATTTAATATCAAGTCTAGTAAAACATACATAGTTCTGATTGTCAAATAACATCTTTAAAATTAAGTAGTGTGGCCATATTGCAGAGAAATAACATTTTAACAACTGACTTTAATCAAGCCCTCACCTCTAATCAGTGACATTTGGACCCAGATTGACATCATGACAACAAATACATTCAACCGATGAGTACCTTTCCAGATAATACATTTGATCACAATGACTTAAGGAGGGCTTTCTGCTAATAAATAGCAAAGTTTGAGTAAACATTAAAACCTAAAACCTACATAAATATGTGGAGATACCCACTGACTCCTATCACTTTTGTCTAAAGATGATAAAGGATGGTTACAATATTCAATACTATTACAGACTTGTGTTGTAAATGTGACATACCGAGCAATAAAGTTTTCACTAGGAGTGACCTTGAGTGTCTGCCATCATACCGACACAGGAAAAGTACGTAATAGTTCATTTGGCAAGTTTTTTTTTAATGTATTTATTTATTCTAGCGATAAATTCAGCAATTAATCCTCTTTATAAGTAGAATTGAAATTGTATTCCTCTGTGCGGCTGAGTCGTCAGCACTATTCAGTCCAGCAGGCTGATGACTTGAGGTCACCTCTCCAGGTCCATCCGTGGCTCTTGAAGTATCAGTCAAGCATCACTGTATGTTTTTTGTTCCTTGTACATGACAGATCTGGTACTTCAGTCGCTGTTGACGGCTGCCAGTGAAACTGAATCCACTCTGCTTCTATGATAATAAATAAGATCAGCAGATACACTGCTAACGTCCCAGTGGAGTCCTAATATGCCATCTATGAACCTTACACTCTATACAACTTAAAAAAAACAAAGGTTAAAAAATATACAATTTAAACATACATAAAAGTATAAATAAAGCAATTCATCCACACTGCCCTGCAGGACGCACAGTCCGGCCACCAGAACCTGAGCTGGTGCACATATAAAATAAAGTCCTCTTCCGCTCAGCAACTCAGTTTGTCCATCACTGCTCTCTCCGTGCCGTCACGCCTGGCTTCCCTGCTCCCACGCCATGGCCGTGAAGTCCATGTCTGTGAGCGTGACGGTGAACGGAGCCTCTACTCTCTCGGGCTCCATGTGCTCCTGTGCTCTGGCGGCAATATTTGCGTTGTTTACCCTCCAGGAGTTTAGAGGCCGAATTGATTTCTGGAAACGCTGCAAAAAAAAAAGGAGGAGGAGTCGTCAACAACCCTCCCAATGTTATATCTCTAAACAGATACAGCAGTGACAGTCTGTTTGAGCTGTGCAGGTAGTGTGGCAGAGGTGTAACCGGACCTCACAGTGCCGGTGGTACTGACCTCTTTCAGTGTTCCAGTTTCCTTGCTGATGGCCACAATGGCCCAGATGAGGATCTGTAGACAGCAGGTCGCACCTATGCACACGCCCAACGCTTTGCCCCACCGTGGATACACATAGGAGCCGTAGTGGAGCGATGTGTTGTACATCTCAATGAAGATGTAGGTCAGGATGAACTACAGCCGCAAGGGGGAAAGACAAAGTGAGCAGAGGATGCAGGGGGGAAGTCAGATTGAATGTCAGTTTCCACTTTTAAATTATTCAAAACTGCAGTTGTGAAGTTTTCAGCACAGCTGGCTTTATTTCAAACACTGATGTTATTTCAGATGGTAACTGAGTTATCATCTTTGTTCACCCTCAGTTCAGGAACTCTTCAGTCATTTAATGTGATATTTTTACCTCAGTGGGGCAGCACAGTGTCTCAGCCCTCATCAAATTACCCTCTGACTGAAAGTGCAACAATACATGACGACAAAAGGTGACATTAGACAAACGGCCTTACTGTAAACGGTGATTCTGCTTCTGGTCAGAGGCAGAAATAATAGAGGAAGTGACGTAACGTGGGTTTTGTTACTGATACATACCAACAATGCTGTGAGGCTATAATATGAGCTTTAGCTCAGCACAAACATGAAGGTCATTACATGGACACAGACATGAATCTTGATTACAATTGTTCATATTTTATTTTAAGTGACTCTCAGTCTGAAAAGTTGGAACAACCCACATAGCTGGACTTCGGTTTAGAGGCTTGAACAACCTCGGGGCAATTTCTCTTTAATTGCCCCAAGGAATTAAAGAGAAACATGCTTTCCCTTTATTTTTTTCCCCATATTTAGGGATAACCAGTGCTAATGTCACATTGTACCTGCGTCTGCTAAAATACTGACATTAATACTGATTTGTTTACTCACCAGCAGAAGAAATGGAGTGCAGAACACCCAGCACGCTTTGAAGTACAGCAGCACTTTGCCGCACCAGGGAGGGCAGTGGGAGATCATATCAAGAATGTCCTGACAAAACTGGTTGACTCCTAACAGAACAGTTCATTAAAAAAGTGCATGTTAGGAACAGGGCATAACAAAAAACCGTTCGATATCTTTGCATTAGACTTTCACCACATGGGCAGGTCAAGGAATGATGTGATGTTTAGAGGTTTCATGTGAGGGTAAGGGGTGTGAGATGGACTACCATAGAAGAAGGAGATGCCAATGCACATGAAGAGGGTGATGATGATGAGGCCGAAACTAGTGCTGAAGGAGTCAATGAGAGTGAACCAGTAAATCCCACCCTATAAGGACACAGACGGCACGGGGAATGAGTCATGTGATCACAGACGAGATGCAATCTGTCAGCCGTGTTCCTCTCAAAACACACTCACATCGGTCACTAACAGGAGACCCATCAGGTAGAAGCAGAAACACAGAGCACCCAGGAACATGGCCTTGTGCAGCGGGTTCAGTCTGAGGTGCGGAAACTCGTCCAGCACGGCCGTAGTGATGCCCTCCATGTTGCCAAACTGTGAAGCAGCAGGGTCAAAGGTGTTAATAAAGGCAGACATCTTTATTTCTGGTCATATATTTGTGTGGTGTGTGTGTGTGTGTGTGTGTGTGACCTCACCAGCGTATCAATCCCCAGCATAAAGAGCATGAGGAAGAACATAATGGACCAGAACACCGAGCCTGGCAGCAGAGCGAGGGCCTCTGGGTAAGCGACAAAGGCCAACCCAGGACCTGAAGGAGTAAAGGAATACATCAAGTTCGGGAAGGCAATAAGAGCATAACATGGAACATAATTTGTTTTCAGAAGCAAATGTTTTTAGCTGACGAAGATCCACAGGATTACTGCACAGAATGAGCTCAGTAACTACCTGTATCCGCCACCTCTGCGACAGGCACTCCCTTCTTCCACGCCATGTGACCCAGGATCGAGAATATAGCAAATCCTGCAAAGAAGCTGGTGCTGCAGTTTCCTGTGGTGATGATCAAAGTGTCCCTGAAATCCAAAGAACCGTGATCAAAAAAACTGACCCCATCGTGGCTGCCGAAGTTACAGCAGAGCAGAAAAACTCACCTGATGACGTTGTTGTCGAACTTATTGTAAGAGGCCATGGAGAGCAGCCCTCCGACTCCGATACCTAAAGAGTAGAAGATCTGAGAGGCTGCGTCGTTCCACACCTGAAACACACAGACAGAAATATGCTTAAAACGAGGGAAATATCGTCACACGCTCCTCAGCTCGTCCAGTGCGCCGTCAGAAGTACCTGTGCGTTGGCTAATCGGCCCCAGTCTGGCGTGAGGTAGAAGGCGATGCCCTGAAGAGAGCCCTCCAGCGTGGCCCCTCTGATGATCAGGACAATCAGCACGAAGTACGGGAAGGTAGCCGTTACATAAACCACCTGAAATCCCAGACAGCACAAACGTTACGGTTGCCAGCAAAGGGCAGGTTCGTGTGTGTGTGTGTGTGTGAGTTTTGCGAGAGACGACAATAACAACATTGTGTTGGTTCACCTTGCCGGAGCTGCGGATGCCCTTGAGCATACACAGGAAGATGACGATCCAGGCGGCCAGGAGGCACAGGGCCAGGGGCCACCGGACAGGGCCCGGGTTGTGGAGGCCCTCGCTGTGCACTACACCCAGCACACGCTCACTGCAGGACACACAAGTCAGACACATAAAATTAAAGTATAGTCATTACAGACTAACTGATAAAATAAAAACAAGGTGTTTAAATATTTATCTCACATCAGTTCATATTTTTAGTCCAACAGAGCAGCTCTGAAGTAGAAGAACAATAACATCAGTAACATTTTGTATGAAGCCAATATCTATAATGCACAGACAGTACGTAATGCAACATAAGAGCTGCTGTAAGCCTTCATAATGTAAAATACACAGTCTGATAATAATAATAATAATATATAAGTCAGCAGTCAAAGGGGCCTTACATATACGATCACGATATTTTACAACATGTCATAAATGCTCAGAACTGCTTAATCCACTTTGCATAAAAGGTTATAAAGTCTTATCAACACAGAGCTCTAAATGTTTCAGCCTGTGGTCGGCTTTCTGCCGTAATGCCTCCACAAATAGCTCGACTGAAACGTAAAGGATAAAATAACAGTAAATACGTCAGTCGGCAGAGGGAAGTGAGGAGGGGAAGTTTCCACAGGGTGAGTGGGCAGAGTTCGATACAGAAATGTGCTCCATCAACGCCTGCCGCACCTTTTCTGCTGAGAGTCTGCTTTTGTGATAGGGTCAACAAACAGATCTGAATGAGATGTTGTGTCTTGCTTGAGTCCTTCAGTTTGTTTGCTGTATGTCAACAAACCTTTACTATTAACCAAAGGAGCAGACGGTAAGCTGTCATCGACCAAAACACCCTTCTCATCGCGTTCATGACACCTGTTTCAAACTTACATGCAAAATGTATCCAGAGAGCCAAGGAGTTACGGTGATAGTTAACTTAAAGTATTGTATTTATAAAGTCCTGAAAAATCTGTTGTCATAAAACATCATGATGATGCGGGTGTGATATTTCAGGAAGTCCTCGGCCATATTTACTGAAAAGGTAATAGTTCAACCAGCTTGAGGTGTCAAGTCATTGTTCACAATATTTGTCTTTGTTGACAGTATGTATTAAAGGAGTGGTCACATGTAGTTGCATGGAGATGTACGGGAGATATTTTACAGTTTAGGACTGTTTTTACTTACTTCCAGAAAATCTCTGTGGGGCTGAGGAGTTTACCGGTGGAGTTGTTGCCGGTCGTGCCGTTACCACAGAGACCTGCATTGGCAATGGCGTCGCAGGACCAGGGCAGGGGGCTCTGGAAGGAGCTGCCCAGGTAGTAAAACGTCCACGCTATGATGACGTTATAGTAGAGACACACCAGCGTGGACACACACAGCATGCCGATGCCAATACCTGTGGGAGGAGACGCAACCGTAAGCCTTCAGGTACATGTTGTTATTGTGTAAGGGTGCCGTGCGAGATATCAGCTGGTGAATTTTAATATGCAGATAGCTACAAAGCCCAGCGTTCAAGACACTTAAAGGGACAGTTCACCATCTAGAATGTTTTAGTGTGAGTGGCTGAGTTTATGGACTGTGGAGATGTCTTCTCTCCAATATAACTGAAAACAAAATACATCTGAAACATTTAACAGCAATGTCTCTTTCCAGAAATCATGACCCAGTTACTTAAGACAGCCCACAGACCTTTTAGTGTGCAGTTTCATGTAGGGACTATTTTCTTCCTGCGTCGCAGCGCTAAGGGGAAGCGTGCATCTCCTCATGGACGGGAGGCTAGCTAACTAAGCTAACTAAATTAAACAACTCAGCCGAGGGGGACGCCGTTAATATTTACATGCCGCGCTGTCACAAACATGAGCTTCTTATAATTTGATATGACATAAACTACATTACTCTGTTTATGCCTGGGCGTTTTGTCCTTATGATGGACACTGAGGCAGAAACTTGTCCATCCTAAGGACAAAACACCCATAAACAGAGTAATGTAGTGTTTTCTGTTCAGTGCAGCCAGGAATGCAAAGATCTGTACACTGGGGAGACAGAACAACCTCTCTATTAATGAATAACACAACACAGGAGGGCCAACTCCTCGGGTCAAGACTCTGCTGTCCACTTACATCTGAAGGAGACAAATCATTCCTTTGAGGACAACAATGTAAACATCTTGGCCAGAGAAGACAGATGGTTTGAAAGAGGACTAAAAGAATCAATCTATGTCAAACTGGAATGCCCGTATTTGAACAGAGGAGGTGGCCTAAGACACACTTATCATCCACCTACAATGCAGTACCGAGTTCTCTCCCCAGACAGCTCAACAACCGTTCACACCTGGGCTCACCTAGACTTAGAAACCCACATGAAGGCCGGCCTGGTCAACGACCCACAAGTGGCCCTAACGACTCGGAAACTCAGAGCTCACACGTGTCCTTAATGACTCTGTAAGGACACTCCCACAGAGTTTAAAAGCCTGAAACTCCTCTCCAGTTAGTTCATATTTAAGAAGCCTCTTGGATGAGAGTTGCCACCCAGTTGAAGTCCAGTTGCCTACGATACAGCACTTCAAATCTCTACATATGTACTCTTGATTTTGGGGTGAACTGTCCCTTTCATGCCGTGCTTGTTAACCAGAAGCTGTTTGTTTCATCTTCTTCTCAAAACTCCCTTGCCCTCGCTGAGAACTCGCTTCCGACACTTCCAATTTAAAGTGACCGAGCCTTCACGACGAAACCTGCTTTTCCGGCTCTATTTTTGGCTGCGAGAAAGTTCCTGCAGGTTTCTTCATCAGGCGTTTATATTTAGCGACCGGGAATGCTTAGCGCTGACTCGGAGTGACGTACAGTATGTGCGCGACGTACAGCGGTGATGTGGCACGCCGGTGTGAGTCAGCGAGTCATCTTCCTCGACTGTGAGGTGGAGTGACTGGTGACACAGGCCTTTTTGGTGTCAACCCCCCGGATCCTGCTGACTCAAACCATGACGCGTGTCTCAAAACTGGATGCTCAGGATTGCTGGAGAACTACTACACAACTGTGATGCTATCTAACACCATATAGCTAATTAAAACTCAGCGTCGAGCCACATTAAATCACCATACTGACATAATTACATCTAAAAGGTTTCGAGGTTGTGTGTCTCTGAATTCCCTGTATAACGAGCATGACGCAGGAGGGCGTTACCTTTGAGCAGGGGGCAACATTTCCATACGGTGATGGGGCCGGCCGCTCCGTACTGGCCCAAACTCAGCTCCATGAGGAAGAGCGGAACGCCCGTGAAAAACAGCATTATGAAGTAGGGGATGAGGAACACACCTGTGAAGATTAAACAGCGTGATGAAGGACGGCGTGAGGGGACAAAACAGAAAGAAACAGTGAAAGAACTTGTTTTACGTGGGCAGCTTTACAGTGAGTCAAGCTCCAACATGTTTGATTTTAGATACGATGCACGTGAGGCTGAGTTAGTATGTCCGCTGTGTAATCAAGGAAAACTGTGTCTCCTTATAGGATTAGCGGATGCTTTGTTTTCGGCTCCCAGCGCCACAGGCATGCCGTGGATAGCTCTGGACTGTGTGTGTGCAAATAAGCCAGCATGATTAGGAGCAAGGCGCACACACCCATGGGCAGGGCGAGGAGTGCCTCTTGCCCAAACGGGTGTAACAAATCACTAGAGACACACACCACCAAGGTATTTTAAGCGCCGGAGACTTCAGAGGGGGATGGACATGCCGGCGGACCGCTCACCTCCTCCATTGCGATAACAAAGGTAGGGGAACCGCCACACGTTCCCCAGTCCCACGCAGTACCCGATGCAGGAGAGCAGGAACTCGTACTTCCCTCCCCACTGCTCCCTCGGGATAATCGGGGTCGCGGCGGGCGCAGGACTCGAGGGTCGAGATTCGAGCTGGGGTGCTGGCGAGGCGTGACCATTTTGAGCGACGGTGTGGCCGTTCAAGTGTACAGAATTCTAGAAAAAAAAGAAAAACCAACATTTTTGAGACGTCGAAACAAGAGTCAGAGAGGAGAGTCAGCCCATTCCCTTTGCTTTTTCACGACAGGGGAGTCAAGTTGTTTGGATGTGAATCACTTAGAATATTAGAGAAAGTTGACTGTTGCAAAAAAGCAATCAAGGGTCTTATCTCTGACCTGAGCCTTTTTAAATCTAAATTAAAAACGTATTTATTTAGGATGGCTTTTAGTACCCAGTAGTGCTGTGACACATTTTATTGTTTTTATCATTGGTATTATTTTATTCTATTTTAATGTTTTTATTGTTTTTATTTTTACTATGTATTGTAAAGCACTTTGGTTCCCCGAAAGGGTCGTTGTAAAGGGCTGTATAAATAAAGCACATTTACATTTACATTTACAATTAAATAATTTACCACTGTTCGAGTACATTAACAGTAAAAACACCAGACACTGGCTCGGAGGTGCTATTACTGTAAAACAAGCTTATTGTTACCATGTCATGAGGTGTTCAAACCAGCGAGCAGACTTCCTCTTCCTTCCCGCAGGTCATCCATCTCTTAACGTGAGAGGAACTAAATTCTCATGTCAGGTAGCAGAGAGGAAGTCTGATTCAGATAACAGCAGGGCTTCTGCTTTAAATACTGCTGCTGTCATTGTTACGCGTTTAAAGATAGCGATAATGAATCAGTCATTCTGATGACACAAACACAATGAGCCTAGTTTAATTAAAATGATGCCCCCGCTCTTGTGTCATCCCAAATGTAACCTCTCTTCAGATTTCTTGTATCTCCAGGTTTTACATGCATGAAGAGAAAAAATGTTCTGTGCCACATCGTGACATCAGTGTCTGATACAGGAAGTTGTCAAATATGATTGCAGCACTTATGGAAGCAAGTGTTGTGGCAGACAAAAAACTAATACTGTAGAATTCAATACCTCAGATGAGCCGATGCACACAGTATGACTGTCAGCTCTCAGTGACACAGCAGCCCTCGAACCAAGAGGACGAGTACGACTGAATGAATCACACCAAAGGCTGCGCTGCAAGTTTACTTTGAAAGTAGTTTATGTGTAGCCTTTGTAAAGGAAGAATACAAGGAACCTTACATCAACTAACAATTGTTTTCAATATCGGTCATCCGCAGTAGAATCTCTGCAGCATCACTTGCAGCTTAACAAACACACGTCTGCTGTATAACTAAAAACTATCATTAAAACAGCAGATCTTCACAACTGAGGTGCTGGAATTAATGTTAGCTGCAACAATGAGTCGGTTAGTATTACCTTTTAATCTACCGACGAATCGATAAATCAACTCATTTCACTTCTAAGACTAGAAATATAAGACTACTGTACTTATAAAAAGAAACAAATGGGTCAATATGAGTAGAAAACACCATCATGGCATGAAGCTACACCAGGATGTATGCACTGCATTTCTAATGTTTCACATACATGTAAAAACAGAAAAAGAAAGAAAGTTTGTTTTCCACATATCAAATCGTGTATACAGGGGGGCCAAAAAACACATCTGCCCCCAGTAACGTGTCCATTCTCTACCCGGCCCTGTCCTCACCTCTAATCATCTTTAAAGCCTTGATAATGTTAAATAAATAACTGAATGTGACATCATGACAGCAGCTGAATGCAGTTTTGTGTATGTGGTGTTAAAACCCTGAGAAAAGTCACATGTGTTGGTGAGCACACTGTGGCTTTATCTCTGTGTACATGAGCCTGTATAGGTGCAGCAGAGGACTGCAGGGAGGACGCAGTAATGTGGACGGACAGGTTGGACGGCTTCATCTCAACACTCTGTATCTCTGCCGCCGCCTCGACCTCCGGCAGCCCCCGGAAGGTGAAAGTAAATCTTTCACAAAGGAAAAAGTGTCCCACATTGCTTCCAGAGTATTAAACCTAAACATGTGTTGACGTGAACAACAAACCCCGGCTCCTACCTGCCCTGCGGTGGCTCTGGGCTCTGCGGGGCTCCCGGGTGCCGCTTTGCCGCTTTCGTCGTGCATTTCCCGGCGCGGCGCAGGTGCTGCTTCACTGCTCTGTCCGCCGCTCGTTAATCCACATTTTACACGACACAGTCCGCTTGAAAGTTCACCGCGGTGGTGTCGTTTGTTTTTTGTTTTCTAAGGTTGCGGTTGAAGAAAAGTACAGCCGGCGTTCACCGAGGAGACATCAGCGATGACGATGACGATAAGGAAGCGGGGCCGGTGGGCGGCGAGGTGAGATGGCAGGAGGCAGGGCGCAAGTGCAGCTCAGGCACAGAGGAGGAGAAGGCACCTCCTCCTCCTCCTCCTCCTCCTCACCTGGGCTTTGTTTTGTGTTTTGGGTTGGGTAACTAGAGGAGGGAACACCTACGATGGGTAATTTGATCATGTATAGGCTCAATTTAGTCAAACACCTTGTTGCCAGATTTACCTTTTTTCTTCTTTTATTTTGAAAGGAACAACAAGAGATCCGCTTCATCACAGCAGCAGGCTGCGTGTCTGAATGTAACTAAGTACTTTTACTCAAGTGCTGCACTACTTTCTGTGCCTCCACTACATTTTGGAGGCGAATATTGTACTTTTACTACATTTATCTGATAACTTTAGTTACTCTGCATGCAGCAGCACATTCTTAAATAAATGTATTAAATCAGCAATTAGATAAAATAATAAAAACCTGAATCAGATATATCAGATGCACACACAAGGACAGTTACTTTATATAGTATGTTTATCTGTATTCTAATAGTTCTTATTATATTTGTATTCAAATTGTTATTCTCTTCTTTACAATATCTCTTTATTATTGTAGGCAAAATTGTTTTATTGTTTGGGACTGACTCTTGTGCTGCTACTTGTTTCCCTCTGTACTGCTGTGAATTTCTCCCATGGAGGATCAATAAAGGAACATCTTATCTTATCTCATAATCAGAAACATTGTAAATATTGAGTCCAATGATCCATTGACCCAAAGTGTACAAAAGGCTACAGTACAATATATGTGTAAGTTTACTTCTATTTCTATTTCTTTTCATCATTAAGTACATTTAATGCCAGAAAATTACATTTAATATTGCATACTTTAAGACTTTAACGACAATTCCTTTGGGTGACCTTTACCAAAATAATATTTTAGCTTGATGTCTTTACTTTTATTCAAGTATGATTTTGGTTACACCGAACAGTTCAGCTTAATTGAATGTCAAACGTATTTTTATGTGTGTTTGATTTTAACAATGTATAGATCCATTTATCCCTGCAGTTATTCCGTATTGTATTGGCCTCTTACACCTTTGTTTTCCTGTCTGGAAGAAAGTGTCGATCAAATGTGATTGAACAGGTCTAAAAACCGAACAATTAATGAGTTTCATGAGAAATAAAGTGTTTGAACATGGTTGTGACATGAATAGTGTGTCATTATGAATGGTATGTATGTCAACATCGGGGTCAGAATAAAGAATTTGTGGGTGGAGTGAGTTCCCCCCCAAAATGTCTGTGCATGTCCCCAAGCTCAGCCAATCTCCAAATAGTTTTACATAATTTAAGGTGTCAGTAGCACTTGATCTCCTGAGTTTGGTTGAGAAAGGAGGAGAATTTGAGGTTTCACACGACTGTGAGGGAAGTTGTAAAGCTCGTGTTAATCTGCCTGTGTGTGAGAGAGAGACAAAAACGAGACCTGACCACACTTCTCACACTTCTTCCTCGGGTGTGTTGAGTGACTCAGGTCTACATTTTGACAGCGTTCAACCACAAACGTTCAGCATTTAATGTGAGAACCAAACAGCTGCACGTGAAACAGCATCTCAAGCAAAATGAACACAAACTCGAGGCAACTGTCTTGATGTCGATGTCGGTGGTGTCTTTTCCTTTCTTAGTTGCAACTCGTGGACTCTTTAATCCACATAAGCCCATGCTGCTTCTCTAAATCCATCCAATCTGTCGCGTGTCTATACTTAACAACCCCACTCAACAAACCGGGTCAATAGATGCCACAGTGAAGACACACAGTAGCTGTTTGTGCAGAGCCAAATTCCTGTAATTGGAACTTCAATTTAGCTCAGTTTGGTGAGATTCTTGTTCGGCAACATCCTCGTGATGGAGGGGTGAGGTCAGGTGGAGTAAAACACATGAGAAGCCTGAAGAAGTGAGAAGATTTGAGGATCTCACAGAGGAAATGGAGAGCGACTGGAGCCGGTATTTTCGCGACCAGCCATCGCCACCAGTGGAATATGACGCGGACCATCATCCTCTCTGCGGTGAGTCGAACAGCAACTCTGCGAGGCCGGAGGACGACTCGGATCCCCTCTGCAGCATCTGGACGTACGCTGAGCAAGCACAAGTCAAGAGTTGTAACAGTCGGTCGTTCGTCATGGATGCAAGATTAAGACTAGATAGTTTGAAGTCGGGGTGTAATTCGCCCGTGACACCCCGTGCCGGGGACGGGAAGTTGTTCAACTATAACAGTCAAGACGACTCCTGGGACAGTGACGAGTCGGAGGAGGAAGAGTCTGCTTTGGACTCGGTGGAGCTCCTCGATGTGGAGGACGACGTGTGGGATGAAGAGAACTGGTAGGTCCAACTTTAGTAAGGGTGCTACAGTGAGCAGGGGTCTGATTGTTTCTTGACGAATGAAGTGTTCCTCGCAGGTTGTACGAGTCTCCGAAGAAGCAGGAGATTGTGGAGAGAACCGAGTCTGCTCTGGGATGGTGTCGACACGTCCTGGATAACCCCAGTCCTGAAACGGAGGCGGCGTGTCGCTCGCTGATAAATAAGCTGGATCAAAGTAAGCGAGTAGCACAGAATCACTCAAAGTTCAGTCATCGTCTTCTCGCCATCAAGCTGATGAAAAAGTCAGATGAAGTTTCGTAGTCCACAAAACATTTCTGGAGTTTTGCAGTAAAACAGTGATGCAGCATTCTGCTAAACCACTGACATAAATGGGGACTTTTAAAATGTAAAAACATATACATAAAATGGCTTCCATACAGATCATCCAATGTAATCACAGTCCCTGAAAGTCCCTAGATCCCAATTTGATTTGACATTCACTGCCTGGACATGTGGTTAAGCTCATGCATCCAGGCGGGGTGCGTGCTAACCCTTTTAGCTCAGCAGCTGCGGTCAAGATCTCAGCTTTAGTGAGGGTGTGAATAATGTCTTTTCAAAGCAATTCGGGATCTCGTGGCTTCCGGAGAACTTGGCTTGATGGTGACTAGATGACAACTGATTTTTAAAATTTTTTTGGGTGAACTTATCCTTTAATTTGGCCAACTCTCTGCCTTGTCAGGATCAAGCAGCCACTTCTACAGACGTCCTGCAGTTTTCCATCGTACTGGCGATGTGGCTGTGGGCGCCTCTATGGACAAAACATCTGTCAGCCTGAGACACCAGGTCTCTGACAGTGCAGGTAAAGTAATCATGTTTTTTCTTTTGTACAAAACACCCTGAGAAATAACTCACAGCTCTTACACTGATCGAGGACACAAAATCATGAATCAAAAGGTAGAAATGTTGCAATAAATTCCAAACAACTGTCTTTAACATCATATATTTTTGTAACACATGTTTTGCATTGTTAATCTGCACAGATGACAACGAGCCGAGCAGTGACTCTGTGACCACAACCTACAGGCTGCAGGACATCACAGATGTCCACATCATGGCTCGTTTACAGGAAGCCAGTGAGTACAGAAGAGCGTTTCAGATGAGTCAGTCTACACTGCACACTAAATGGAGGCTGCAATAACTCTGGTGCATATTTCTCAGGTTTGAGGCAGGGCTACGCCTCCACACCTGCCGCTGCTTCACCTTCACGCAGAGGCCCTGAGGCCAGACTAATGCTTCCATCTCATTTCAACGCCACTGTTGAAAATACCGATGACTTCACTCCAGGAAATCACACCAAGGCGTCATCTTCCTCTTGTTGGCAGCCTGGCCTGCCGTCGCTGACCTCTTCCTCTTGTCAGCCGCCGACATCAGAGGCTAAGCGTGGCTTCCAGATCCCAAAGCTGGCCAGACTTCACCAGCAAGTCACCCAGTTCAAGCTGCTTAAGCTCGCTCAAAGTCAAGGTACACACAGCTGATACAGCTCTCTGCGTTATCTGTGCTTTTGCTCGGACAGCTGCAGACATGTTGTACTCTATTTTTGCAAAGACCCTGCTGTATTATTAGAGGCCTAAATAGGTGTGAATGAGAGGATTAATGATTTTCATGTGTGAAGAAGAGAGAACTTTCTTTTCATCAGTAGAATAAAGATACTGAATCAATATATTAGTGTCACTCTGCTGATAAAGTTTCCAGTTTGATGACATCAAGAGAAAAAATGTGCATAAAAATATGATAATAATGAAATATTTTTGAGAAACTTCATAAATGTGCAGTTGAATGTCTGCGTGTGAACTCTGACCCCTGATGTGCTCTTGCAGCAACGTCACCGGGCAGGACCAGGTCGCCCCTGAGGACCAGCCTCCGCTCGCTGCAGGCTGTCAGGAACAGCAGGAGTCTGGAGACAGACGAGTACCAACCCGCCGACTCACAAATCACTCAACCGGCATCAGGTATGGATCTGTTTCCTCACATTAAAGAAAAAAGAAAATACCCACAAAACACAATAGACTGCAGATATATATGTTTTCACATCTGTCCAAACTGGTCTGCAAATGTTACATGAAAACACTACATTTCTTTCTCAGATGCATCACCTGTCAGGAAGGAGTCAGGGTGCTGGTCTCCGTTGCTTTCCGTGAGAGACTCCTCGGACCGCATGTCCGCCGTGAAGAGACTGCAGAGGTCTCAGTCTGCCAGCCCCTGCAGGATCCCTCACCCTGCTAAAGGATACCTGCCTGTTCACGGACGGGTTTTTGCCTCGCCTGACAGGTCGACCACCGTCGCCTGGGGCAGAAATGTGTCATCCACACGACGGTGAAAGGTGTCACCTAGTGGGTACCTGACAGAACTAAATGAGATAGGGTAGATCTGGAAATACGTCATATGATGAATTAACTTACTTATACGGGTGCCTGCGTAATCATTTAAATAGCTTTAGACTGTGAAGGAATTAAAGTCTGTATCAGAATCTTTATAGCATATGGTATGTGGATCGTGTACATAGTTTCCATCTCACGGGCTGTGATCTGAGTCATATTTGTCTGCAGTAGATTGAAGATAAAGGCGGCAGAATGTGAAGCAGGCACTTTTGTAAGCAGCACCCACGGAAGCATCCTGCAGGGCTGGATTTGATATTACTGTGACATCCTGTGCGTCGAAATCAGACAATAAAAACTCTAATAATGCAGAATACTGTAATTCATGAGAATGTAGAAGTGTCAGGGGGTCTTAGCCTGCTGTCTGGATGAAATCACCAATCTGAGATGCCCTTAAAATAAAGAAAGTAAAGAATTAGCAGCAATCAGTGTGTGTATGAGTTCAGCTCAGCTTCTAAACACTGAACACGATACGCTCGGGTAGAGGTGTTGACACCAAGTGAGCAACTAAACGTTTTTCATCACAGGTCATAAAAGTGATTCATGTGGATTTCAATGAACTTTAGTGCAGCTCATTTTGCAGAAAAGGCTGTTTTCTGCAGAGCTGTTGCAACAGGAAGTGTGCAGGTGACCCAGGCATAATACGATGTGTGCTTGTTACAAGAAACTGAGGTGTGGTTTTAGTGCGGTTTCTTTCTAAAACGTAATGTGGTCTCTGTTGGTGGTTGCGTTCTGCCGATGTTTTGGTGTTGACGACATGATGTAATCTAACCGAACCGACGCTCTGAAGTTTCAAACTGTGTCCTCTTTTTTTTCAAAGCTACCGGAAGCTACTCTCTGATCTCATCTGCTCTTTGTGCCTGAATGTGATTCATTAATACTCCACATGCAGCACACGCTCACTGTTAGGCAACAAATTCACTGTGCAAATGTTTACATGGTGAATTGGCTGGTTGGTTCTAAGGTCAGGTGCAACACGATGTCATCAGTCCAGAAGACTTTTGGAAGAGACATTTAATAGTCTGCATACTGGAGGTTCAGTTAGGAGATGGAAAACCTTCTATAGTTCATATTCAAGACAGAACTCCAGACAGAATATTCTACATAAAACATCACGACGTATAACTGAGGAAAGCAATAGTGAAAAAAGAACAGTTTAGTCTGTATGTTGATTAATAATACTGTTTATACCCTATGATTATAAACTGTATTCTTTTAGTGTAAGTGATCAGCAAATCAGATACAACTGTTTGAAAAACCTTCATGATGGCCCGGTCCAATCCACTATTACTGTTAATAAATTATTTAAGCTTTTTTCTATTTAAATCTTTGTCACTATATTTGGGTTTCTGACCATGTCCTGTTATTTTCTACATTATTATTGGTAAAAAAAAAATTTGAGATTGTTATATACGTCTTTAGTTCATGTCAGAGCCAACATGCCGAATGCCAGGGCTCTTAAATAGACTCATTTAAATCAAAACGCTGCCTTTCATGACATTACTTACACCTGTGCTGTTCTTGTGGTAACATTTCAAATTGGCTGATATGGTTTTCCTCCACTGAAAACAAACAAGTCAACAAACCCAATCATATTTCACCGTATATTTTGTCTGCTGAGTTGTTATTTTGAATTGTGACTTCACCTGCACACAAAGCATCTGTATTGGATCATGTGTAAAATAAACTAGTGGCGTTTTTTTCCATCGCTATGTAAAGAAACATCTGAAGCAGAATGGAGGAAGATGTAGAAATAAAATATACTGAATTATTAAAATGTGATGTTTTTTTTTAAAGATAGAGCTTTTTGTTCATTTTCAGTATGTTTTATTCTTTTTTAATGAGTCAGTTGGGTAGAGATTGACCAAGTCAATGAATCATTTATGAATGATTCAGCACAGAACAACTGAGGACACACTGCCATGTGAAGATACATCATCGTAACACAAGAATCAATCAACGTATAAAAGGCAAACTGAAATGTACAATGTGCTGTCTTCTACCCTATACTGTAGGTACAGAAGGAAGCTATAAACATTAACCATCATTTACAAAATAATGTACAACACATTCTTCTGAGATATCTCATTTTCTCAGCTTTGAATCCGCAGCTATAAACATTGTTTTCTTGATTCTCCGTATATATATATAAAAAAAATGGACAACAGAACTAGTTGTCAGAGTCCATGTCGCTGTCTCCTCCTATAGATCTGAACTCTTCGCTCTCTTCGTCTTCACTGAGCTGGACCTGGGAGAGCACAGCTGGGCCTCTCCTCCGAGCTTCGTCCTCTTCATCTTCCTCCTCCTCCTCGCTGATGCCGTACTCTTCTCCGTTGCCCATGCTAGAGGGCTGCATCTGACTCCGGCTCTCTGTCTCCTCGTAGCTGCCGTAACTGAAACAGAAGAGACGGAAGTCAAACAGGACGATAAGAAGCGTTTTAAGTTAGAGTCCTAGAGTCTAATGATTTTAATGCAATCAAACCCCATCTTCTCTATTTTGGTCGAGCTGTTAAACACCGTTTAATGTATTTACACGCTGTAATTACTTCTCAATATAGCTTGTCTAGTGACACACAGTTATTGCTCATACAAACTGAACATTTCCTACTGCTGCAGCGTCACATCAAATCATTCCACTGGTGAAATGTTTATTTTTTAATCTTAACTTTTAATCAGCCACAGGAAATGCAAAGTATTTGTCACAGAGGATAATGTGAGCATGCAGCAATTCAGCACAGAGCAGACGAGAAGTCAGACACCGAAACAACAACAACATAACATCTGGTTAATTTTCATAATAAAACACTCCGTGCTGATGCCAACACAAAAATCTCAAAAAAAGAGACAAATCCAAGCACTTCTTCTGATCCTTCGGTTGAGAACACTTTTTGTTGTTGTATTTATAACACATACGTATAACTGCGGTCGCCAGTGATTATATAATTATTGCGGGAACTATGATTCTGGTATAACAATAGATTACCTGTGGCAGCAAATATTTTGTTTTACTAGATAAAGATAAAAATCTAAATGTTTACTTTCCATGAAGATGAATTCTCAAAAAAGAGTAAAAAAGCGCTTGTATGTTTGTGCTCAGCTTCGACGATCTGACTGTTTTTGGCTCGTCGTACCTGACATTGCTGTCTTCCATGTGAGGCTCATCAGGCCCCTCCCCTTCATATGACATCATGCTCTCGTCCTGCTCCATGCCCATGCGAGCTGTGTCTTGAGCCCTCCGTGGAGGTGCAGGTCGCACATCCACCTCTCTGTCTGAGTCGCTACCGCTTTCCGACAGGTGTATGGCTGTAGAGGACACACAACGACAACGAGAACGAGTGTAACACGATAACGCAGTCGCCTTATTCTTCTTTAATTTTCCCTGTTTATAAATTGCTTTATCTTTTAGTATAGCTGCCACTGTTTCAGTGCTGCAGGTGGACTTACAGGAGAAAGGGTTGTCGCCTTCTTCTTCGCTGGCATCATCCTCTCCGTCAGACATGAGCAGGTCCTGGTAGAGCACGCTGGCCTGAGCCGGGCGGTTCGACCTTCCGTCATCTTCTTCCTCCTCCTCGTCTTGGTCATGCAACCTTCTGCGCAGGGGCAGCAACATCTCCTCTTCGTCATCATCGTCCTCTAGATCTCTGTCCTCCGCCTAAAAAGACAGGACAGACATATTAGTCATCGACAAATAACTATGAAGAAAGCAAGCTGAAAAGTAAGGAAGTATGTAAGTAAATAAAATTACTACTAATTACGGAGTGAGAATTATATAAAAATACATAAATAGTTTTAACTGAAAATCGCCCAATTCAAATGAATCAGGTCACCCAACTTTTAAGTAAGAATTTTAGGCCAAGACAATGGCATGACATGAAAATTCAAGTAATAAAGATATAGTTAATGCACTTGGAAGCAACTTGTGTTTAACTGTACATCAGCGGTAACCTTATATCAACAACATAACCATTCAATAAATCAATATGGCCTTACAGGAGCAGGAGTTTTGGGTTTGCCATCATCTTCCTCCTCAAAGCCTTCAATATCCACATCCGACTCTTCCTCACCCGGTCTTCTGAGGTGTCGACCCTGAAGTGCAAGATGATGAGTCTGAGAACACTTTTAACACAAAGAACCACTCTCAGTTTACACTGTAATGGTATCTGTAATGTTCTAGTGTCAGAAACAACTTTAACATGAGCCTGTAATGAAGCTGGGTGCTCTGAGGATAGATTGAGGAGGGGTGGCATGTAGCTGCAAGCCTCGTTTCTGTCTCTCTCCATACCTGCCCCCCTCTCTTCTCTGGAGCAACCACTAGAGGTCCCTCAGAGAACAGGCTGCTGGGCTCTCTGGGCAGACTCCCTGAAGCACCGCTGTCAAACAGATCAGCAGGCTGGCCGACACCACACAGAGCGGCACACATACAAACACACACACACAAATGGAGAGACAGGACAAGACGGCAGGAGTGAAGGAGAAAGGAAACACTACAGTGAGGAAACTAGATTGGAGAGATAAAAGTCTGGAAAAGGAAAGTTAGTGCAGAGAACAGGTGAAGAGATACAAGGGCTGGGAGCACTACAAGGTGTGGTGAGGAGACTACTCCGAGTAGGAAAGTTTAGACGACCTGGTGTGGCAAGTTAAAAACAGCTAGAACCCTAAAGTCTATTGTCAATGCAGCCAGAGATATATACCCAGGAAACCACCATTTTCCAGGCTAGTAAACAAAAACGGGGCCCTGGCTGCTCTCCTACCTGCGGTGTGTACGGTCCAGGTGTCATTGGGTCCAAACACTCCAAGTCTGCTGCGTCAAGAGCTGCTTCTTTAGCGGTCGAGATGTCCTTCTCCAGCTGTGTCAAGTGCTCGTCATACTGGAGGCACAAAAACAGGCAACTATTACAACAATGACTGGTGTTTTTCCTGCTTATAAACATACCATTAAATATTAAAAAGTCCATCTACGTGTCACAAAGTAACAAACAAGTTTTCACTGCCAATGTTCCACTTTTTAAAAAATATTTTCATAAATAATCATAATCAATAATCGTTGCTTTTGAGCTGTTCCGATAATACTGTAAAGCCCATCACAATGTAACTTAATGCATTAAGTAACATTAAGAATTAATATGACCCTTCCCGTGCTATTTAAAGGGGAAACTAAAAGACTCAGTATACCTCTGCCAAAGTTTGCTTGCACACATTAACAATCTCCAGGGCTGTCTTGGTGTACGGACTGTCTGCACCTGTGAAAGACACACAATGAGTGCTTGTAACAAACATCTTTACGACCAGTTTTTAAAAGAGACCAAACTCAGAGGTCACAATAACAGTGATGATAACACATTTACCATTGTACTTAATACTGTTGGCGTGGATGAGACTGACATCCGACAGGAACGCATCTCGGTTCTGATATTTGTGTTTGGAGATGTTCTGTTGAAACACGAAATACAAACAAACACAGAGGGATATTTTCTGTTAAATTTCTTTGTATTGTTGATTTTTTAAATATCAAAGTGAGTATTTATTTGTCAAGGATGACACCTCGTGTGACTCTTACCTTGCGGATGCTCTCCAGATCCATGGGGTTTACGATCACCTTATAATAATCGGGCACAAACTTTTTGTTGACAGGATGGTGAAACGGCCACGACTGTAGTAAAGAGAGACACATCAGTAACTTATTCTGCACGTGAACTGATCAGTTTTCTCAAACTGACTGTTTGAAATGGTAAGATGGGATGACTCACATCAGGCACCACCATCATTTTCTGGGTCACGATGTTGTCAAGGATGAAGGAGAAGGCCACCTGATCGTCATCATCCAGCAAGGGGTTGATGGCTTTCTCCAGCCTCACCAGCCTGTCCTCTTTCTGCACACACAAAAACAGAGGGGTTTATGGTTAATGTGGAGTGAAAAGGGCGGGAAGATGTGAAATAAGCCAAAACATTCACGTTAACACTCACCTCTTTTAGTTTAGCATCGCACAGGTCGAGCATGGACTGTGCTACTTGTGTTATTGGATGTCTAGCACCTGGTGGATGAAACGCAAGAGTGTCGTCTTAACACTTTGATGTGAGTTTAAATTGATCGTCTCACTGAAACCAGTGTGAGATCTGAGTCTGTTTTCAACACATAAACATGTACTTATAACATTACCATTGTAGGTGGCACTGTTTTTGACGATAACTTCCACTGCTTCACGGAACTCCTCCCGAGATGGGTACATTCGCTTCCGTACATTCTCCCTCAGCGTCTGCAGGTCCATGGGCCGCGTGATGATCTTATAGTAGTCCTTCACCACCTTGGCATTGACTGGTGTGTGGAAGGGATACGTCTGCAGAGAAAAGGCAGAGGGAGTGAAGGTGAGGCAACAGAGGAGTAAAGGAGACGAATGGGCACACTGACATGTTGTTGAGGCGGAGGGATGTGTGCCTGATAGATCTTACGTTGGGGTGATCCCGCATGTCATTGATGATGCTCTCTAGCACAGAAGACAAGGTCACCATGGGGTCAGTGCGTCTGCGGTGGATGGCCTTGTGTGGTTTCTGTGAAAAACAGTATTAAAAGATCAGCTTGCGGGACTCTCAGTTTGAAGTGTGTTTGAACATACTGCGAAACACTGCTTACATTGAGGTAATCGCAGTGCACAGCACTGCCTACGCGTCTCTTTTTCTTTGGTGGGAGCTGCTGCTTGGGGAACTTGAGCACTAAAGACAACCTGCGCACCTCATCAGCACTGTAGGAGAAAGAAAACTGTTAAAAAAAACTGCAGGAGGTAGAGAACAAAGTGGACACATTTTTCCTTTTTTTTTGAACGGTAGGAGAGGAGAAATCTGGAGACAATCTGTTACCTCTCGATGAGCTGTTTGCCCAGCACAATCTTGGTGCCCTCCACCTTGATCAGCTCCTCATTGTCATTGTGGATGACCGTTTTTTCCAGCTCCTCCTCTTGCTCCTCTGTCATGGCGACTGGGTTAGAAGGAGGGGCGTTGGTTTGATAGTACAGCGGGCAGAACTTGTTGGTCCTCATGTGTCCGATGGCTCCACAAGCGCCGCACTTCAGCTGGCGAAAAGACGCAAACATTGAGGAACATGACCAATAATTTGCCTGTGCTATTTGATAATGATACTGAAAGGACGATACTATGCATTGACTGCCATAGCTTTGCATTTAGCTGTGTACCAAAGAGCTGGTGAAGAAAGTAAAAGAGAGTATAAAAAAAATCAGCAGGCTTACTTTTACCTTGAGGTCTGGCCTCTCTTTGACCTTCTTGGCCTTCTTCTCTGGGGGGCCCTTGATCTTGTCCTTCTCTTGGTTTCTCTTCAGCCTCCTCAGCTGCTCCTGAATACGCCGGCGCTCCTTCCTCATCTCCTCTCTGTGCTGCTCATCGAAGAGGGCGAACTTCCGTCTGCAACCACAAAGACACAAAAAAAAACCCCGGCTGTTTTACATTCACTGGGTCAGCTGAGTTTGTGATGGACCTAATTAATTGGCCGGAAATAAGCTCTCTGGTTTTAGCTGTAATAAGCTCCAATCATCATCACTGTAGAAAAAACAGCAACATCAATTTGACCTGCTTAAAATTAGATGTATTTCAGACATCCATACTCCTTTTCCATCCACATGGAACTGCTTCCGTTCATGTACATAATTTCGAACCATTCAGGTAATTTGGACCACAAATAGATCAGTTCATTCCCAGTTGGAACCATAAACAGCAGGTCATTCCTTGAATTAAAGTGCAAACCAAAGAGGGCATATTCTATCCTACAGGTCATTGTGTGGTGTGTGACGCCCTCTGTTGATGGCGCATCATTGATTACAACAGTTACGCTCAGAACCGGTTCAAGGACCGAAGCTTATCTGGTGGAAAAGGGGCCATAGAGGGGCACAAATTAAACATTTAACTATATATTTTAAAATGTATGTTGTCATCATTAAAATAATTGTAAAAGTTGCAGAGCAGACTTTTCAAAAATGACTCACATGAATTCTTCATCCTTGGTGGTTCTGATCCTGGTGTAGGCGTCGATGACTGAAGCCTTGCGTACTGTCTCACAGCGGACATATTCCTTGCCGTCCTCATCCTTGAAGGTGCGATAGATCTTCAGTCGTCGCCCTGTGGCCGAGGAGTTTAAGCTGGTGACGGAGGACGTGTCGTCATCCTTGTGGGAGCTGGTGGATAAGGCGCTGGCTATAGAGAAAGGGACGTAAAGCTTACAGTTACAAACACAAACATTTTCAAACACTGTCCTTAATCCACTCTGGCTTTCAGAAACTCACACAAGCCTTTGCGCCCCTTGCGGCCCTTGTTGTCACGATCGCTCTCCTCGCCCATCAGCATCCTCTGCAGTTCCTTGCGCTCCTGCTCCTCCCTCTCAAGGGAAAGCTGCGAGCTGGTCTTCTTGTTCTGCAGCATGTTCTCAATGTTCTTCCCCATCTCCTCAAAGTCGCTGTCCTCTGCTGAGCTGCTGTCGGTGTCTGTGGAGAGCACCTCCGTCGACTCCAACACTCTGTGGTGGGGGTGCAACAAGGAAACAAACTCAAAGTGTGTTCATACAGAATCCTCATTGACATTAAACCTTAATAAGGATCTCACTTGTTCTGCAGGTCAAAGATCCTCTGGCATTCTTCCTTGTAGCGCTCCTGGTGTTCGGCAACAGAGAAACGAGAGCCTCTGGCAAACTTGCTCATGGGTCCCTCGCCTGAACGCGCCTGCTCTGTGGACATGGTTCTCACCACGTCAATCACCTCCCAACGTGAGAGCTTCTTGATCTAAGGCACATACAAACACACAATCACTTTAACAAGCCTGAAAGATGAGTTAAAAATAAAATTCTTGCATTTTTAAACATTAACAAACCACCAAAAATGTGTACTGTTTGTAGGCAGAGCTTTTGCAGATGTTCCTCTTCGAGTACATTAATGACATGTCCTACATCAGCATACCACTTTCGTCTTAGTCTTACCTCTTCCTCTGGGACACCAAACTTGCGCAGCAGCTGCTTAGCATTCTTCAGCGAGAGTCTCCTCAAGTCGGCGTCTGTTCCCGTCACCGTCTTCTTGGCAGGCTGTGGCTCTTTGTCATCCTGAAAAACCGCACAGGATCAAAGATTTCAACCTCTGTACTTGCACAAAGCAGAGTATGTGGTGGCAGACTATTGATTTTAGACGGTCAGACCTTCTGTTGAGTGGGCTTGTTGGGCACTTTGACGTAGGAGAAACCCTCTCCGCAGCCTGTAGGGTCAGCCACACCTGTGACCTCCAACAGGCACTTCCCCTTCATGGCAGAAATGAAGGCCCTTGTTGTGTTCCACGGAGCTGTCCGCACCTAGGATGTATGAGACAGGATTAGCATAGTGACAATCTTCAGAGCTGTTGTTTTTTGTCTCAAGTCTGGCTGAGGAAGGATTCGGATCAATACCTCGTCATCAATCTTCATTTGAAAGTCCTCCTCGTTCTCTTCCTCTGGAGCAAAGAAGGATTTCTCACCGTATCCAGCATCCTAAAGAGGTATAATAACTTGTAGTGAAGCCGTGCCACAATACTTTTCACTTCAATAAGACTCTTTCTGAAGTGATTTAGAGGAAAAAACAGTGTTACCTTGAGCCTCTGCTCTGCCACCAGCATGCTATAGTAAGCGCAGCATTGCTCCGGAGAGACCATGGCCCTGATCTCCTCCTCTGTAGGCAATCTGAAGTCAGGCTTCAGCACCCACCAGTTAGAGTCCATCCCTGACAAGAGGATACTGTTAGACATGTTCTCTTACCTCATTCAAAGATCTTTGACTGCAGTATTACAAGTAAAAAAAAACACAATCTTGTCCTCGTCAGAGTTTCCATAATAAGTATACATGCTGTAAGTTGGACTTTGTAGAGCGGCATGACTTACTGTAGGGTTGCGCGACATGATGTTATATATTGTTTCATATTGTGCTCTATTGTTATTGTGTCAATTCAAGGCACACACACAGCTGAGCTCACACTGCTTCAGACAACACTCTTTATAACCTCAACATTGCCCTAATATAACACAGCTGGGTTAAGGTTTAGTCCAACAATGATAATGATTACTGAATGGTGCATGCACAGGGCGGGGAGGTCTACCTGTACGTTTGAAGTCAGCACAGAGTTTTAGTCGCTTCCTGATGCTGCTCTCTGAATGAGAGGGGAAAGCTTTCTTGATATCCTCCATGCGGATCCTCCGGGGTCGATCTTTGCTCTTCCAGAACAAGCGGTAGATGAACACCTACAGAATACAGATGTGACAGGTGAGCACTTGTCACACAGCAACTCAGGCTTCTGGGAGAGGTGAGGCAAATAAACATACCTGTAGGAAGTCTCGGATGTGAGTGTTTGCTCGTTTGGAGTTGGGCCCTGGAACCTCATACAACGGGCACTCCTGACCAACCACGATGATGTCCACAAGCTCTCGGATGTAGTAGCCGTGTCGCGTTCGCAGGACCAAGAAATCAGTTTCTGGCATCTTGTGCAGGTAGATTGGAGCTCGGAAAAGATTGTTTTCAAAAGCCTAAGAGAAAAAGACATAATGTCTCATTGTTAGCCATGATGACGTAACATTTTCCCCATTTGACATTTACTCTGACTGTTTTTTCCTTTGTTTTCTTTATCTCTCGTGTTGTCTAATGTATCCATGTGTTTAAAATTTCTTTCACTATTCATACCTTGTGTTGTCTTTTTAAAACAGTATTCAGAGTGGAAAGCAAAATGATTTTTCATTTTACAGAGAAACTTTTTTTGTAACTATGCATCTGACAAAAAAATGTTTTGACGTTGCTGACCTGGAGCAGCTGTCCAGGATGCAGAGAACCCAGGAACGGCGATGTGTGGCAGTACACGGTCTCTCCATATTTACAGTCGGGTGCTCCAGGATCCTTTCCAGGTTTCTGAAGAACACAGAAACAATACCACAAGTTAATATTTCTAGAAAATACTATTTACGACATTAAAAAAAAGGGGGTAGGGAAGAAAGAAGGACAAAGAAATCAAGAGTAAAAAATAACAAGGAGTAGACTCACTCTTTTGTAGTAGTTTTTGATCTTGGTGGCCATGCCGACTTGCATGATGAGAGGGGCATATTCTTCACTGTACTCAGCCAGGATCAGATCTCCATCTTTGCCTGTCAAGTCCTGTGGAGTTCGCATGAAGAACATGTCTCCACCTCCTGACGCTTGCCGCTCCTGCTCTCGCATCTATAGACACACACAAAACAAATTTAACACATACACTCAGTAAACCATCTTAACAGAGTAATACTGCTAAGTCGTAAGCAGGGCTCCACCTTGGCCTTCTTCTTTATGTGTTTGAGCAGCGGCTGGACAGGATGGGGACCCGGCTGAGCCAAAGCTCCAAACGAGTACTTCTTCAGAGTCGGTCGATGAAACTGCCGCAGCTTCATGGGTCCCATGTGAGTGGGGAAGAAGGGCTGCCTCAGCTCCAGTGCCGGGATGGAGTGCTGTTTAAAAGGAGAGAAAATTAAATGAGGTATGGCTTTGTTATGGCTCTCATCTACTCTAACTCTCAGCTTTATTCTTGTGGGCCCCTGTGTACCTGAATGATGTTGCCACCGAAGGTCCCCCTCAGGCCCTGCTGTTTAGGATAGTAGAATTCATCGTTGGAGAGGTTCCAGGGATCCTTCACTTCAGGCTGGGACATGTTCTGAGTTGAGAAAGAGAAACCTTATTCATCTTTGAACTGAATTATTAGAATACCCAAATTTCACAGCACTGTTATTGAAGACTTTTATAGCCTCTGGCATTCTTTCAATTTCATTTCACCAGAATCAGTTCCTTCATCATGAAGCTTTGATGTTCATCATAAGAGACATATTTTACCATTTTCTGTTTCAAATGACCCACATCTCCACTGAAGAATCAGTAATCTTCTATTTCATATAATCAAGCATGTGCCGTCTCCTACCCTGATGAGGCGGCTAACCTGCTGTGGCTCGTCTTTTATCACTCCGGTTTTGCCCAGCAGGATGCGACTCTTTTTGATTGCCGTTTCCTTCTTGTTCTCCTTTGATGGGGAGTGCGATGTCATCTCCTCCTTTTCATTGGGAATCTCTACAATAGGACAATAGTTTGTCAAAGTAAGCAGACTTGAAATAAAAACATGAACATGTATGACTTGCAGCCATGCATCTACATCTGTTGTGTAGTAACAACATGATTCTTTCAGGCACCAAATAATACAGATCCCCTGCAGTACTGGTCTACAGAATTTGTACTTTTTGGAGATGATACAGGGGTGTAGTGTTTCCATCATATAAAAAACTGAAGGCTGCAAAATGAATGAAACATGTACACACATAAATGTAAATGTGTATTTTGTTTGAATATGGCAAAGTGATCCCATCTCCTTGTTATTGTTGTTGTTCAGCTTCCAAAAACATGGTCACACTGGGTATGTTAGATTAAATTCCAAAGAAAGCTTTTGTCAACTTTGAAAAGGCCAAACAGAAATGGATATGAAGCCCGACAATATAGAAATTCTGAATATACCTAGGATAATATTTTCATCGTTGGGATCCAGTGTGAGAACAGGTGGCATGAGCAGGTGATCCATCTCTTGGTCATCCCAGATAATGTTATCTTCCCAGCGACCGTACACCAACTCCTCGTTGTCGATGGGGAAGATGGAGAACCAGGGAGAGTCTTCTTCATGTGAGGCTGCGAAGGGATACAAATCAAAGAATTCAGAAAATTAGTCAGCTTGTGAGATAAAAAGACTGGTGAATTTATTATTTGTAGTGCAGCCTAAAAAAAACACCTCACCTTGACTATCATGGCTGTTTTTTTCCCGCTTAGAGCCAGAGATTGAAGAAACTTTGGGCATGGGTGGAGGCGTAGGTGGCACCAACTGGGAATTACTTCTTGTCAGACCTGCAAGATTAAACAGATCAGAATATGTTTTTTAATTGATCAACTATTTTATTATAATGATAACCGGCTCTTTGTAAAAGTCAATTTTCAAACAAAATAGGGCAAACATTGATCGTTGAAACCTCTCAGATGTGAAGACTTTCTTTCTTCTACAAAAAGCAATTTGAAGGAGATTGTGATGATAATTGTATCAACCAAATTCATGTTATATGTAGAAGAATTGACAATGAAAATAATAATTAGTTGCCAAACTGATAAAATTCTCTTGATGTAAAGGCTACTCCTAAACTTTGTTGTCAGGATTTAAAAGAATGATTCAATTTTTATATTGGGGGGGAAGGATCTTTATTCTCAGTCCTTTGGTCTTTAAAATATTCAAAAATAGTTTCCCATTTGCTCTACACACGTGAAATATTACAGCACTCTGCTCCACCATCATGACCACTCTACACTGACACTTTGAGAATGTTGTGAGGTGTTAGTTGCCTCTGTGTTTTGCTGCTACAATGTCTTTCAGGTTTTGTACACTAGTTGCATTACAAAAACAACAACAGTTTTTTTTCCTGGTGTCTTACCCTGCTGTGCGTTATATGCATTGGCATTGCGGGTCATGCTAGAAGGCAGCCACCCCGCCAGACTGGCTCGCTGAGTCTTGGTGCCCTTGTGTTTTATGTCCTCCCCGTTCCAGATAATATCGTCCTCCCATTGCAGTTGAGTGACCATCAGGAAGAGCTCATTCTCAAGGGCGTGTTTCTTCTTATCGCCATCTCCATCTTCTTCATCATTATCATCATTGTCTCCATCATTGCTGTCTTGCCTTAGAATCTAGAGATACACAATGCACAATATCAGTAACACTATCAGTGTAATTTTCATGTTACGGTTGCAGATGTTCATGTCTGCATACCTCAGGGGCAGTCTCTATTATTTCTTGAGGTGCGTCTTGCTTCTCAGGCTCGTTGGACTGCTCTTCTTTTAGCTTGAACCCGTAGTTGAAGTTGCTTCCGTCCTCAGAGACGCCGAGCATGTCGTACCACAGCTGGGCTGGACCGTATCTCCATTCTGCTACTTTAGGTCGAGACTCGGCCTCCTTGTCTCCATCACCACAAGTCTGCGAGAACTTCGATTCTACTGGAGCCATCATGGTTATCTGGACAGCACAGAAAAGCATGTGAGGTACTGGTAATGATTACATGTTGACAGACTACTACCAGCGAACAATGTGAAAATACTACCATGGGATATTTACCTCATCATCAGAGAGACACTGCTCTGGAGGTGGAGGGGGGGCGTATTCATAAATCCATCCAGATGTCTTCTCCTGACTCTGCTCGGTGGGCTCTCCTTCTGGAGGAGGAGTCCCCGGCTGAGGGTCTCGGTGCTTCCGCTTCTTCTTCCTGCGGGCGCTCCTCCAAACTGATGGCATGTTCTTTCCAGGACCGAACAGCCGTAAGAACCTAAGCACCTGGTAATACATCCGACACAGTGGGTGTTAGCGAAACCCCTTCATTTTCAAATGATGATGAAATAAACCTTTAACATGTGTAATGATACATTTCAGCTCAGGACTGTGTCTGTAATGATTTACCCTTCCAGGCCTGAACTCCGGGAAAAGCTCTGTGACGCCTGGCAGTGCTTTGGCAGCATCTTTCTGCATGATGCCAGCAAGAGGGAGGGTGAGACTATCTGGGGGTCCTCCAGAGCCTATGCCCTGACAGGGACGGTCAGTTTCTGACTCAGAGTCTGAGGAGCTGCTAAAGTCAACCTTATCAGCAGTAGAGGATGGCGCGATGATGGAGGGAAGGATGATGCCATCACCCTCTTCTCCAACTGTGATGAGACAGTGAAGCAACAGTGAAGACAATCAAACTTCATCTTCAGATATTTGTGATCTAAAACACTGGAACATAGTATTGTTGGTAAATGATCAAGTTTAGTATCTGTTCTTCAGAGGCAAACTAAACTTGTGTGATTTCACTTCCTTAAAGGCTCCAGAATAGCAGTTCTGTACACAGGTTAAACCTCTGTGGAACAGGGCAATTTCTCTACAGGGACTAATTATAAGTAAACATGTCCTCACCATTTGTGCTCTGAGGGGAGGGTTCATCTTTCTTAGCAGATGTTGGAAGAGTTGGTGGTGGCGGAGGAGGCATGAGCTTAGAATCAATGTCCTCGCAGTCTGCATCGTAGTCATCCTCATCATCTAAGATAAAGGAATTGGAAACATTTTTTTACATTACCACAAAGTCTAACATCATTTTGAATCCTTGGGAGAGATGAATAAAAAAAATAGGTAAAAAGATGAAATGCTACACAGTGGAAATAAATATAAAATTAGGTGTTTGGACTAAAAATTCTCTATGAAATTGAGATTAGTTCAAATTTCTTTAAAAAAACAGTTAGATGTGTAATTAAAAAACACATATGTGAGTCTTCAGGGATGTAGGTTGATCACCTGTTTTCCTGCTGGGCTGCAGAGACCCCATGGCCTGACGATACTTCTTTGTCTCATCCTCAGCGACCTCACTGATGTCAGAATAATCAACTGCGTCATCAGTGCTTTTCACCCAACCTAGATGAAGAGAAATACTGAAAATGAACGCCCATCCTGTGCCTAGCAAAATGACTGCAAAGTTGCCTTTTATATTGAACCTGACCTGCTGCATCCACACTACCAGAGTCTCTGCCTTCCTCTTGATCTTCCTCCTCATTGGCAGTGATCTCTGTGATGAGTGAGCCCAGACCCAGAGTACCCAAACCAGCCAAGTGCTTTTTGGACTCCTGGGGTGAGAAGACACGGGACAGAATGTAGGATTAAGTAACCAAGCGAAGAAAACAGTCCTGTGTATATAATTTAAAGCATGAATTCAATGATATTTGGTGTACACCCACATTGTCCAGAACGCTGTCATCCTCTAGCTGTCCGTCTTCGTTGATGTTTCCAAAGAGGAAGCCAGTTAGAGAGAAAGGGCGACCTTGGTCGTCGTCACTGTCGGAGTCCGACATCCTATATAGATAATAGTTACAGCTACAGTTTAGAAATTTGCCCCATCTTCTTACCCTGAGTGGATTTACATGTTAGTGAGAGAGACACCACTGTGGTCCTTGAATGATTCAGCATGTCTGACGCACCTACACCGAATCTCACAACATGAGACACTATAGCTAGCGTTACAGTAGTTGTGCTTTACTTAGGTTGCATCCTACTGAGGTTTTGATAACGATATTCATTTTACGTAATTTTCCACATTTAGAAAAACGTCTCGTAACAATAAACCTCTTGAATGTCAACCTCTGAACTTAAGCTCTGTAACGGAGAAACCTAAACACTGTTATTGACTGCAGCCTTAGCTAGCTTCGTTCGCCAACTTTAGCTAGGTTGTAGCTACATGGTAAAAACAAACTATCAAAAATGTCTTGAGATTAAACTTTCACTTACCTTTCGGGACCTGACTTCAGATATTGTAGGCTCGGGTTTTAGCCAGCTTGCTGTATCAGCCGAAGGCTAATGTTAAGTAACGTTACGATTCATTAGCAGCTCAGCCAAGCAAAGTTAGCTAGCTAATGTTACATAGACCAAATAACTCGTAATACGTTAACTGAAATCTATGTAAACATATGTTCTGCGTGTGCCTGAAGCGACTCTGTGGTGTCAAAATTAAAATCAAAACCACATAAATACTTTTAATTCAATCTTTGCACACGCATTTTCGGTATAAACGTTTGTTTTTATTTGTGTATGTCGGGAGCACTGTAGTGCCGCCACCGCCTGCTATGCTAGTTAGCTCGCATTGAAATGACCCGGATGGACAGGGTGATGCGTTCAAGCACTCCCCTTTGCGTGGTAAAATGTCACGTTTAGCACAAAGAAGCGGAATATCCAGACGTAATATTTGGCGAATTTGGCCTAACATAACAGAGCACCACTGCATTTGGTGAATTTCTGCCCTGCAGCTGTCCCATAAAAAATACAATTTTCTTCTTTATTAAGTTTAATTTCCCCTAAAATCCTCCTGTTCTTCCGTGGTGATGCATTTCACATTATGCTTTGTAGCTAGCAGTTATGTTCAATGTCCGGCGAATGGTAACAATTCACTGTGAATTCGTCCATACGATGATCATATGATGGGACGCCACAGCTTGTAACTCACTACATTCAATCAAGTACTGCACTTTATTTGAGTATTTCTATTGTATGTTTTTTATAATACTCCTACTGCCATACATTGCAAAGGCAAATATCGTTGCCTTCTTTTTTTTTACTCCATTACATTTGTCTGACATCTTTAGTTACTTGTCACTTCTCAGGTGACCTTTTCCATCCCCTTTCTGTCCATTTAAAAACCATATATACACATGAACATCTGTACCAATAACATGTCTGTATCTCTAAATGTTGATAAACTGAGGGATGAAATGTTAATTTTATGATTATAAATTGTACTTCTTAAACAAAGTAACCCATTTCAAAATGCTTTTGACGTTCACATTGCTGAAAATAGTCTGATCTTTAAATATTTAATAAATGCAGTTACCGAGGGCACCCTTGTGTGGGGATAAACTGGAAACTTTCCTCACTGGTTGTTGCTGCTTTCCTCGTCTCGCAGCTACAGTAGAGCTTCTTTTGAATATTCCAGTGTGGATATTTTTCCCCACACATAAAATATAAACTAATTCAAAGATATTTATTCCTCATTGTACTTGTAAAGTGCTAAGTAGCTGTCAACCTGAAAGCACTAGTTTAAAATGTATTAGTTTGTTTACATAATATATATAAGAAATCTCAAATTTTAATCCTGCTTCTTTAATTAACCTTTCTAGATTGAAGCGTGCATCCCGAAGTAACACTACATTAATTGATAGTAATAGTGAGTAATATAACATGTTTGACAGTGTCCCTTGGTCAACCTATGGATCCAAAAACTACATTTTTATTTGGTGCAATCTTCAAATAACCATCTTAATATTGGATGTTTGTTGTACATATTTATAATAGAAGCACCATGTTCATACCACCTTTTTACTACTAAATCATAACTGCAGAGGTCCCAAACATCTAACGTGTAACATCTAATATAGTTAAACAGCAATATGTTCAATAAAAACAGTCACACAGTAACAGTTTAGCCAGTTTTAATAGTTTTTAAAACACTTGGTTTGGAAAAAAGTACAAAAGTGATCCTGGACGCCACAGTATGAAACCAGCCCAATAATGCAAGGTGATAGGTGTGTTCCTTTAAAAAGCATCTTCTACAGACATGTTAATTTCAACTGGCCTTACCGTACACATACTGTACTCACTAAAACACATACAAGCAATAGTTTAAATACAATGGCTGACCCCAGTAATACATTTACAAGTGATTCTTAAAAAACTAATTACAAGGAGGGGAAAAAAGAAGTCCGACCACAATGCCAACCGGTGTCTGGCAGTAAAATCATGCAGTATTACAATCGTTCCACTAAAGAGAAACAGCAAAAATCTGACAGCCTTTCAAAGTGTTCATTGGTTGGTTTATGAATTGTTACCGAGACAGTACTCTACTGTTGAGCAGCGGCTCAGTGGTCACCCTTCCCACGTTTGCATACATTGTAAAGTTGCGCAGGGTCCCCATTGAGGAGAACTTGTCGTCCACAATCAATTTAGAAAAATATAACTAATCACTATTAAAGAAAAACCCCAAAATGTGGGATATTCTCTTAGTATGTTGTGAGGAAATAAAAAAGCTAAGAAATACATTTGAATAAATAAAATTGCATGACATCCATAAAAATGAAGTGGATACACTGAGTCGACAGAATGCTATCCACATATGCACACCATGATTTTAGTTTTGGCCCGGCAGTGTTAAAAACGAGGGCTCCATCCTCCACCTCCACCCGAAGTCACATCCTAGGTTCCAGTGGAAAAGTCGCCATAAAATATCTAAAATATGTTGACATTTAGAGAAAAGGTTTCTTTGATTCAACGATTGATTTCCATGTACAACATGGTCTCTTGCGTTACCAATTAAGAAATAATCGATGTAGATGGCAATGAGGAAACACAGGAGGGAGACTTTCACAGTGTTACAACAATGAAGCCGTTCTGTGTTGTTACCCGCTGGCCGGCCTATTGTTAGGGCAGCAGCAGAGAACTTCCTGTCCGGTCAAACTTTTTTCCTTTAGAGAGGGCAGCCACTTGTTTCATCAGCTCCCTGTTCTTGGACTGAGGAAACAAATGATAAACTGTGTTAGAAGTGACATGCATCATCCTGAACTTATTTTCAACACCGTAGTGTGGCATCACAATGCATAGCTACACTGCAGCTTACTTGAAATGGCACATTAGTTGGCTTTATGGTAGCCATCGTTCATCAATGTAACTATGTGGTTTTCCTTCAAGTGCTGACTGATGCTTATATAAACCCATCTGTGGCGTCAAAGCACATCGACCACAGAGTCGCGCTTACAAAACAACCATAATGAAAATGTACCTCTATAGAGTTTGACAGGAAATGGCTTAAATGACGCACCCATTTGTGCCCGTAACAACAGACTGAAACTTATGCAACAAGTGATTCATCTGTGTTTCACACCAACACATACATAGCACACAAGAGTGACACAGTACGAGACACTGATGATATAACTGGTAATAGTACAATGTGTTTTTATATACAAATGAAAGTTGTACTTGAAACAATAACCTCAGGAAGGGAGATTTAGATGGGACTAGCTTTGCTTGAGGGTATCTGTACTGGGCTTTTGAGAGCAGATAAAACAGGCTGGTATTAGTTAGCTGGTGTGAGTGAATGTCAGAAATGGCCAGGCTTTAGTAATGATTCTATTACAACACCTCCTTGGACCCGGCACATCAGAACATTTGGATTCTAGACTTCTCCAAACCCATATGACCTATAACATTGTACAAAGTATATATAAAACATATTTATAATATAGAAATGAGGAGTTTGTAAAAACTTGGATAAGCCAGCTGCTGATTGAATTTTGATGTGCGTCTATTTGTGCATTTACAGCACCAGTGCTTGGAGAGACACAAGACACTGTATTATATTGTTATATGGCATTTTTATTATCATTTGTTATCCAGTTTAATTATATTTAACATTGAAGGAAACCCATTGTTAAAAGGACATTGAAAAACACTTAATGAATGCGTGGTGTTTCCAAGGTTAGTGAATCTTTATTACAATTGTGTCATAATTGTGCAGCCCTATAGTAAAGACAGATTGCCTGTTTTTGAGTGCAGACTCATCAATAATGTTTTTTCCTTTTACACCACCAGTCCAGCACTCACTAAAGTCTCGCTAAATATTCTACAAGCACTTTGTGACATGTCACTTGTGCATATGTAGTTTCCTACCTGCTGTAGCTCCATAGCATCTTTGTGTGATTTCTCCATTTGGTTCATCTTCACTCTCATGTTGGACTCCTGGTACTGAAAGTCTGCTTTCAGCTCTGTGAGCTGTAGGGAAGTTTAATAATCAACGTGTCAAATAAAACGTCAGAAAACCATCGGTGATGACTCAATTTTTGTCGAGGTGCTACCTTGCGGTCCTTCTCCAGAATGGTCTGATCCCTCTGCTGCAGAAGTCTCTTCAGTGACATCACTTCCTCTTTCAGCTGGCTGATGAGGATGAAGTTGTCTGTTCCTCCAGAATCCATCGACTGGGTGATGGAACTACTGCTGGGAGAGAGAGGAAAGAGCTTGAGGCCATGGAGAATAAACGTGACACTTTGTGCTTTCCCAAACAATCACAACACTCATTGTACCTGTCCCCGTTGGATGGCTTCATCTCCAGTTTTGGTTTCTTCTTTGGAGTCTCCTTCTGGATTGAAGACGATTTATGGCTGCAAAGAAAATCAAAACAGTAATGTACAATTTGGGCCTAAAAAGTCAATTGATGCTTTGATGCATGTGGTTCACATGAAAAAGTTTTACCTCTGCTTCCACAGTCCCTGCTCCTGCTCAGGACTCAAGCTCCCACTCAGCCTGCGAACGATAAGTTAGCTGTGAGTTGCCTGGATCGAATTATCTAAGTTCATTGCCACATAAGGGCACAAAACAGACACACATCTATTCTGTGTTAAAATAAATCAACAGTCTGGCTCGGCATCGCAGGGACTGTGAGGGGGAGAAGTGACACAACGGATGACATACTTGTGATGAGAACTGCTGTGTCTGTGTTGGTGGTGGTGGTGATGGTGATGAGGTCTGGAGTGGTGGTCTTTCTCGTTCAGGGAAGAGGAGTTGGAGGAGCCGAAGCCCTTCCTCTGCTCCTTGGTCTTCTGCAGGACGCGGCGATAGGACAGAGTGCAGAGCCAGCACAGCAGTTTCCCATCCACCTGTAGGACAGGCAGGAGACAGTGGTTCATGAAACCCGCTTTAACACATCCGCTGTCCAATTATTTGTGTACGGTTCATACCTTTCTCCTGCCCTCTTCCTTGCGGTCGAAGGCGCACTGCTGTTTGCACTGCTCACAGGTCTGTGGGGGTCCATATTTCTTCTCTGAGTTAGTACAACGCTGGCACTTTGTCCCAATAAAAGCCGCAATGATGTTACAGTACTGGCAGGGTTTGGGCTGCAAAGACAGACAGAAGATGCAACGTTAGAGAAATTTAAAGTAGAAAAATAGTTAAACAGATTGTATAGAAAAAAACAGTTTTGACATTATGACATCTATGTTTTGTGTTGCAGAGATATCTACAGAAATTAGCACGCTAACAAGCTAGTCCTAGCCCATCCTGTAAACAACAACAGTCCCTGGGGACCCAAGCTCCAAACCTGGACCGCCAAATGCATCGCTAATTGCGCTATCTAACTAGCTACAGTCAGCAGCAGTTAGATATTCTGCTGATTTGCAGCCCCCCTATTAGTTTTCAATATGAATACAAGAATATTACACCTCTAAGTAAGCGTTTTCAGGTGAGAAGACAGAGCCACGCTAACATGTGATATTAAATCAGTGGATTGAAAATCAGAGTAAAAGGTTTATCAGGGAATAAAACTTGTTACTCACGGTTCCAAACTGTTTGACATTCTGGGCACATTTCTTGCAGATTGTATTGGTTTTACTGTAAACGACAAACAGGGGATTACATTCACAGAGGTTCACTTCATTAGCATAAATAAACAGTGAAATTCACCGGTGGGGGTGAACATATCTCACCTCTCCTGCTGGAACTCGGATCTGCAGTATGTGCACTTCACTATTGGATGTGCGATGCGACACTCCTGTGGGGACAAAGCAAAGGAATGTCAGTGTTCTCATGAGCGTCTGTTGGCAACGGCTGCTGAACAAATTCCTACATTCACACATCGAAAAAACCACCGCCTCATAAAGCTGGTAAATATCAGCACAACTGGATTTTTGCTGTAAAAACACCTCGTGGCTACAACGTCTGTGGAAAGACCAACACGTGATTATTTGGGTGAATGCACAAAATAAAGACTACCATGTGACTTTAACTGCCATTCTCTAATATTTGAAAAACCTTGATAGGGAAACGACACTATGGTAAATGTTCATCAGATGACCTTGTGCTTTAACTATCCTGTGCAAAAATATTATGACTATTCAAAGGGACAACTCTTTCCACTTTGTATGTATAAAATAATAATCAGTGCACACTTACAGTGAGGGGGGAAAATGTGGGAACAGAAGGCTTGTTATTGCATCAAGGCTCTGAGACTGCCCCCTCTATTAAAAATGTCTGTTCCTCAGCTGCAACTCCAAATCTGAAGCTCCAGAAGAGCAACAAGTTGGCAAGTATGTGCACTGACGGCAGTGATTTTCAGTACTTCGTGAATCCACATTTAGCGAGTGGTATTATCGTGTTATTAACGTTACTCTTGGACAAACAACATGGTCGGGAGGAATGATCTAAACAAGGTTGGTTTACTGTACCAGCAGCGCTTCCAGGTTGGAGGGATAAAAGCCTGTTACATAACCTGAGCCTGCCGAACTTGCCGCCCCGTCGTTAAACCACCATCACATCCAGACGAAAATAACACTCGCACACTTTCACTCTCTGGTTTGTTTCTGTCTTGTTTGCGGCCACACACACACATACATACACAAATAACGTTACCTTGCACAGCTGCTGGCCCTGCGACAGCTCCTCGAAGGGGTACCGCTGGTTACACTTCGTACAGGCGTACAGAGCCGATGTTGCCATTCTCGCCCAACTAATGTCACCGAGCTAGAAGAGGTTAGCGGAGTCCGGCTGCAAACTGAACGGATTAACGGCGCTGGTTCTTTTCTAGCCGTTTGCTAATTGAGAGCTAAGAACACACACACACACACACTCTATGTTGGTACCCAGCGGTAGCTAACGTTAGCTAGCTCGGCTAGGTAGGGCAACACAGAAATAGCTTAGCTGGAGGGAGAAGACGAAGAACAATAAACTCCAAATATCTGGGAGCTCTCACTGCTCGGACGTTATCCCGTCAGGCTAACTTAATGTCGATCGTTGGCGACGCGGTCACATGGGCAATCCGTTCATATAGATCCGGCTATTTCTAGTAAGTTTCCACTGTTCTCGCCAAGAAATGTATTTTCCTGTTTTCCTTCTCTCTTTTTTGTATCGACGCCGTCGCGTCGTCGTCATGTAACCGGATGTGGCTGAGGGCCCCCAGAAGAAGAAAGGAAACCTATCGCGACAAAACATCCGTCCGCGGGATTCACATTTTGAAATGCGCAGAGCCAATCACATGTCCGGATTCACTGAACACAGCTCCACATTCTGAATAAACATGTCATTAATGTATGTAGTTTTTAACTAATTTGCTCTCTAAAATGACGAATACACCAACCGTCAGTTCAGCCACACAAGCACTGTACAGGTATGTTATTTTTCCACCAGGTTTGACTTGTCTTGTGTCTTTCAATGTTTAATTATTGTGTCATTAATGTCACAAGTCAGAAAATACATCTGCAACCTCTTTTAAAAACCTACAGTACGTGACCATGTAGATAATTTATCATTATTTTCCATTGTTTGATTCATTAAGGACTTCAGGGCCTGAAACAAACCATTAGTGCCACTCTGTTTTTACAGGTACACACACACCGGTTTAGTCCATACATGATGCAGGATACTTGTAGGCCTACTGTTGATTCATATTTTGTTTGTTTGTAGAATTTAATTGATAGTTTTGTCTGTTTTGTCACGTTGTCAATGAAATAACATGTTTTGCCCATGACAACATCTCTGTATTGTGTTGCAGAGATATATACTTATGTTAGCATGCTAAGCAGCTAGCCCCGACCCATCCTGATCCAAAGCTCCTGTGCTAGCAGTGCAAACACCAACATCTCCCTGGTACCCAAAGCTAACTAGCTAATGGCAGCTACAGCCAAATTCTTACATACTGCACCTTTAACAAAACACACCCAGGGCATGAATGTGTGTTTTTCTTCTTTTCCAAACACCTTTTTTCCTAACACAATAAAAACAAACCAAAAGTTCAGAAAAGGTTGACTACTTAATATCAGCACTTTTATTAATTAAACATTCTGACGTTTGACAGGACAGTTTGACATTGCTGTTGCCTGCAGTTGATCAATTTCCAAAATCAAGTTTTGAAGCAATGACATGCATACAGCACTGCAGTGTCATCTGAACCGTTTGGAAAAACAGTCACACTTAAACAAACTGTGCATATTTAAAGGGCAAGAAATAAAAAACAAAATAAAAAGCGGCAGTACAACTTCATTTTAAACAGGCAAAAACTAAGAACAAAAGTCAAGGGAAGTATCTTAGTGTGTAAAGGATGCCTTACAGGCAATTTAAGGCTATAAGTCTAATATTTATGAATGAGAGTTAAAGAGCTTGGTTATGACTATGCTAATGTGTAAAGCCATTGCAGTCTAATATTACACTCCAGCACAGTCACAAAATTAAATTTCAGACTTTTAAATCACTTTCATATTTCTTCAAGGCACTCTTTTTCTTATATTATAGCAAGACCATATTCATAATTAAATATAATCAATGCTTATGTAACTGGGATTCTGCTACCATTTGATACCCTGGATAGTGAAACCAGGGTGTAGTGTTCACACCAGACTAATGTGGCAAACTGTACTGACTCCTTGAATTTGAGTCCTATTGAGTTTATTGCAGAGGAAAGGATGACTAAGACTGTATTTACTGTTTGACCGTGGCTTTTAAAAAGGCGTACAGGTACACGCACACGTTTCGCTAGTGTTTCTCCCAATCAGCCATTCACAGCAAGGCACAGATTAGTTCCACTATTAGCTGCTGCCTATAAATTAATATTGGCTGCCACTAATCTGTGAGAAAATATTCACACACAAACATTTGAGTACATGAAAACCAACTGGAAGTGAACTATTGCATATTCGGCGTGGCTTATTAATATTGCATGGCGACATCGCTGATCAATGACATGAGTGTGACGTGAGTGTGTTGGTGATGCATAAATATAAGTCTGGACTAAAAGCATAATAAATAATGTTAACTAGTTAGAAAAATGAAACTTAAAAAACTATACTCACTCAATGAGAAAAATGTCATACATGACACATTATGCACTCGTAAACAAACAAAAAAAAAAGATATTTGGTCACAACAATCTAAAACTTGTGGACACAATGCACAAACATTTTTTAATGCACTCCATTTCTTACTATTAGAAGAAGCTAACATTACAGCCCTTTAGCTACATTTCTGATTATTGAACAACTCCCAAGCCATTTCGTTTTGTTTTCGTACTGTAAGTTTGAGCTCAACGGAAATTTTTGCAGCAGTGTACATCTTCACAATTGGTTCAGCGGTGTTGCTTCAAATCAAGATCTAACGAAACATTCGCAGTGTAGAGGAATGAAGTGAGTGTTCCTATGATGTGTATAAGGCATATATAATTTACCCGCGTAATATTTTAGTGTACTTACAAAAACGATCAACACTGATTGTAGGTAGTTTGATATGCTAAACAGTACTCACTATTCTGCGTACGTGTCCTCTTAACCGTGGAGTACAATATGGCTGTGGTAAAGCAGTCTGAGACAGACACTCCTCTTTTGCAAGCAGACTCTACATGACCTGTGAGAGATGCAAATACAGTGATCTGCTCAATTTACGTGGTAGTGTATGAACGCCGTGTGTCACCCAAAGAGGCAGTTTGGCGTGCAGGTCCGGCCTACTGATTACTACTGTATGGCACCTTCTCACAGGTGAGGTTCAGCTTCTGCGGCCGCCATGAGGGTCGACCTGTGTCAAACGAAGGTCTGCACCGGAGTGATGGAGCGCGTGGGGGAGCCCGCCCGTTCGGAGGAAGAGGAGGCCGAGCGATTAGTCACCTCTCGCTGTAACTCGTCCACTCTCTTCTGGAGCTCGGCACGCTTCGCCAGCAGCTCTTTGTACCGCTGATGGACAGGTTCCTGGCCAAGAGAAAAAAACGTTGAAGGCTTAAGATAAACGACTAAACTGTTGCACGTATAGAGTGCAGAAAATTCTCTTTGAAAACACCGACACCGGGTTTTCGGGCTCTTTAACATACCTGAGGTCTCATGCGAGGATTCCAGCGAATGTAGTAGCCGACCCAGAGTTCCAGGTGACGTAAGCTGACTGCAGGGAACAGCACATGGTTGGAATAGTTCACATACAACGGATTGGTAAATTCCTCCAGCTGGCTGTTTATGTACGACCACAGCGACACTGTCCTCTTGGGAATCTCCTGTCAAATAAAACATGTAGTTTAGTGCCAAAAGCGGAAGTAAAAAGTGTTGAATGAAAATGAAGCAAGATAAAGGCAAGACGAAAATAAATCTTTTTTCAACGGCAAACCGCAATCATGACTCACTTCCTTCAACCTCTGCTGTTCGCTGTTGCACAAGAATGTCCCAAACAGGCAGCTGTACAGGTGGTCCAGGATGGTGACCAAGAAGTATTCGTTGAACTCGAACGCTGCAGGAAACTTCAAGAAAAACAACTTCATTAGTGTCCTTGCTGTTATTCCGGAGAATTTTTTTCACACATCAGCACCACTTATTTCTTACCTGCCGGGTCAACTGCCACACACAGTCAATGAACTGAATGAAAACAGGTGAGCGGTCTGCGTCTGTGTGGTTCTTATCCCCATGACCGATACGCTTAAAGACAAGACAGAAGAAGAGAGGGAATCAGTGATGCGACTGGACAGGTACCTTCGGTGATTTCTGACAAAGTGCATGAAAGTTTGCTTACCAGCTGGAAGCGGTGACCGAAGCTCAGCCACTCCTTCTCGAGCAGCACCTCAAAACCGCGGATGGTGCGGTAGTGAGCGTCCAGCATGAGCATGGCCAAGGACGTGAGCTGGCCTGTGCGGTCCCAACCGTCGCTACAGTGCACCACCACCGAGGTTTTCCCGGACTCCACCTTGTCTGCGATCCGCAGTGCTCCTGCCATGATCAGCTACAAACCCACACACGCCTTTCAATATCATTATGTCACTTTTACTTTAGATTTTTTGGCACTAGTTTTAGCATTTACTCCTTCTTCACTCTATATTTTCTACTCTATTGTTCTTTATTCTTTTGTTATCGTAATTTCTGGTACAAGAATTTCCTTCAGGATAAATAAAGTTCTATCTAATCTTATCTTACATACAACAACTTGGTCAACAGGCTGAGAATCCTCATTCATCTCCTAGTCCACAGCCGCAGTAATGCATTATTAAGCTCACCTTGATGTGCTCAAGCCAGTGCGTGGACTCCAGATTGGAGAGCCAGTGGGAGTCCTCGATGTTGGGGTAGACCACGTCCTTCAGCTTGCGGAGCGACTCTCTCATCACATGGATGTTGTGAATATCCAAGAACACCAGCTCAGCATTTTGATACGCATCCTCACTTTCATAACCGCCGCCTTTCATCTGAAGAAGAAGAAAACAAGTCAAGTCAGAGTAGGAAAGATGGTTTTCCTTTTTGAAATATTCCTGTTGTTAACTGAGATCTGTGAAACCTTGTTGGCAGCAGCGTTGACACTGGGCCTGGCATCAAAAATGAAGAGTTTATGAGACTGAGCATTAGCGTCCATGATCGCCTGGAGGTACTTCTCATCCTCTTTGCTGCGCTTCCCGTTCACCCCGACCATGGGCTGACTGCAGCGCGTCACCGTCGCCTGGCTCTCTGGATGGATCCACGACAACACCTGGGAGAGTATCACATCGTATTACCACAGGTGCTCAAACACACCAGCTGCACGGGAGAGAATAATGGGATTCGTGTTAAAGACTCACAGGGATCCGTCCCTTTGCTCTGAAGGCAGCCACTCTCTTCAGCTCTTCGTCCGGTATGTTGACAGGCACCGCCAGAGTCGAAGGGTAGGTGTCACAAACCTCGTAGTGGTCGTTTACCTTTGTTATCCTCCAGCTTTCATTGGGTATACCCTTTAAAAACACACAAGCCTCCCATGTAACAAGCTCTCTTCACCACTGAGCAAAGCAGTTGGATTGTGTGATTTCAAATACCTGTCTTTTGTATTCTGAGACAGCGTCATACACCTTCCATCCATTTTCAGGAAAGACTTGCCCGTATTCAAAGGCAAAGATTGGCTGTGGAGAGTGGGAGATAAACTTATCAGTCAGCGCAGACAGTGCAGAGCTTCAGTCTAAGGGACAGTACGGCTGAACATCACTCACCAGCCCGTTGGAAACAGGAAACGCAAATTTCATCAGCACTTCGAAAATGGACTTCCTGAGTGTGTCCTCCAGTTGCTTGTGTGCAAATCGTAGATTACGCACATCCTGTGGAGAGCAGCAGGTCATGGTCAACTCAGGGATCATCAGCAGTATAGGAATACATTAGTAAAGACACAGCATGCAGGAAGTGGAGGTTCTTCTGATCGGCCATGTAAAACAAGTGTAACTATACTAGACCATTACCAAACATAACTCACCTTGCAAACCAGCCCATAGGACACATCACGGCTTGCATTTCCAATCTTTTCCACGCGACTCACCACCCCGAGTGGCAGGTCCAGCACAAACGCTGGCTCCTAGAAATCAAACGATACCCGGTATTAACAAAAGAAATGAATCCTTCAAAAATATTTGCAGTTCACCGAGCATACCCTGTCGATGCATTTGAAGAAAAGTCTGTAGTTGGTAATCGTCACTGTTCCCCTCAGTGCTCCGATGAAAGGACAGAAGTAGGTAATATCTTGGGCTGAAGATTAAAAGAGAATATTGATTTAGCATAGTATGGAAAATGTATTGTTTTAATGTAGGAAAATTCGGCCCTGCCTGCATACTGATGCAAGCAAGCTGTTTTGATTTGAGCTGTGATTGCAGCAAAGACAGAACCTACCCATGTCTTGCACCATTTCATTTGGAAGTAACTGTGGTTCCTCTTTGTCTGAATCTCTCAGCACCTTCTGGAAACATTCATACATAACATCGAGCGGTCACTTGACCTGAACCCATCATAAAGCATTATTCCAAGACATGTGTCGGTGTAGTATGCAATTCAAAAGATGGCTTACCTTGGCAGCAGCTTTGGGCTTAACCTGGAGGGTGCAGAAAAGAGCAGAGTCATGTTTCGGTCATTATCATTAACAATTAATAAAGCGGCAGGATCTTAATGAAGTACCTGCGGGATTCTTACCCTGAGCTCTGGAGAGAGCTCTGCAGAGGTGGACACAGAGTCAGAGGACATGGCTGAGGGAGGCTTGGCCTGGGCAGACCGGTCAGAGCGAGACGTGGAAGTACTGGTGAGAGATAACATGACAAATGATGAGCGGAAACACTTTGTCTGATTAGGGTGTATTCAGACCGACTAAGCACGCAGACTAGCGCTTATTTCTTTATTTATCTGTCACTTGAAAATCTGTAATCAACCGTTCTAATAATCAATTATTGTGCGAGTCCTTTAGCAAGCAACAACGCCAAGCAATATCTGCCGTGGTTCCAGTAAAGGGCTGCAACTAATGATTATTTTCATTGTCATCTAATCTATCAGTTATATTCTTGATTAACAGATTAGTTGTTTAGTCTATAAGATGTCATGAAATGGTGAAAAATGTCAATCAGTGTTCCTCAAAGTCCAAGATGACATCCCCAAATACATAATATTACTGTCACAGAAGAGAAAAGAAACCAGAAAATTGTTCACATTTAGGAAGTTGAAATCGGGAAAAACGTTACTGAAACCAATCAAAATTATTTATTTAGCAGCTGAAACAAATCGATTAATCGTTGCAGCTCCAGCTTCTCAAACAACAGGACCTGCAGCTTTTCTCTGTCAGCTGAATATTTGAGATTCTTTGACAGCTGCTCGGGCGAAAACAAGTCATTTTAAGGGCGTCACCACATTCTGATGAGCATTTATTTTTTTCCATAATTTTCTGATGCTTCGTAGTCCGATCGATTAATTGCCTGGTTGAAAACATAATCAAAAGCTCAGTCGATAATGTAGCTACTACGGTTTTTAGCTGTTTTGGTCGGACTGAGTAAGCAAATACACGACATTACCTTCGACTCTGACACATTCTCAAGGACATTTGTTGTATTTTCCACCATCTCACAGTGTAAATTATTCCTCGAGGCTTTAAAGGGACGACAGCCGTTAATGACAGCAGCCATTAAACGGTGCCCTAATTTAACTGTCAACAACATCAGTGTTCGTTTCGTGACAGTTTGTCCTCCATCTTACCTTATTAGTGGTTTAACAGTCACGTCTGAAAGGTGTGTTAGGATTAGACACGGTCACGTAAAGAATAAGACACAAACAGATATCCCTTGTGTTACTTTGAAAACTTTTATCTGGCTCTAAAAGCCCGTGTGTTGTGGTGGGTTTAGCTACCTGGACAATGAATCGACACTCGGCTGTCTGGAAGAGGAGCGCTTCGAGCCCAAACTGTCGACGCTCCCGCTCTTCTCCATGTTCTCCGGCCTCAAAGTCTCTGGATAACCCGCAGTACGCGCTGGAGGACGGTGTATCCTGTGAAGAATGTCTTTAAATCCCCCCTCGGAGTACTGTAAATCCCCACACACAAAAGGAAGCTGCCATCTTTTCCCAGCAGCCTCCCAATCCCTGTCACAAGGAGACGAGTGTCCGATATGGCGCCCCCTGTCGGCTGCCTCGGACATCGACCCTGTGCCGTGCTGCCTTCACTGCCCCTCTGAACGCCGTCGTACAATATGTTCCACCCGTTTGTTTTGAGACGGCGGATAATATTTAAAAAAGGAAAACGACGGGTTGCAATGTACTAAAAAGTGAGTCACATCACATGTCTGCTTATTTTCTGAAAACATCATAAGTACACAACATAACTTACATAACTTAACGTACATCCTTGTAAAGTGTCAAAGTTCCCAGTTCCATGAAATTCGTGAATGCAACATCTCTGAATGCAACACCCATATCCCAAAATGCTTACACTAAACTAATTTAAAAAAAAGACCACACTCATTGTATTATTTCATGATGCTTCAATCAATCTCTGCTTACTCCCAAACAGATTCTTATTCTCCATCTTATTTGTATTCAAATAGGCCTGCGGTCTCGGTTAATTCTGTTATCCACAGAAAAATATTTCAACATTTATATTCTGTTCTTGTGTTTTGTTTTTAATCCCTCCATATGTGTAAAGCGTCCTTGAGTCCTTTGAAAGGCATTAAAGAGAAGAAGTTCATTTTACATGATTTAACATACTCACGTGGGGAAATGCATGACTTTTCCAAAGACAATGCATTGAAAATGTTCTGGATACTTAAAAATAATAAAGCTTGGCATATTGTTGAATTCATCTGACTGGTAATCGGGGAAAATAATCTCCATGTACTTCCAAATTGTTAAAGACCAAAAAGCATACATACTACTGATAAAACAGAGCAGCTACAAACAAAGGATTATAATAGGGTTGTGATTATAGGCTTCAGAAAATCACCAGCACTCAACTTTGAAAGGCCACTAAAAACTCCATCAATCTTCAAATGTCAATCAAGAAGTTCTTGTCAGCCATTTTAAACACAAGTCTTTGTTTATTGAAATGAAATTTAAAAAAAATCCTACAGAAAGACAAGGTCGGAGCTCACCAACTCATTTATATACAACTTTTTGTGTGTTGACTGTACAAATACTAATGAATTTGAATACAGAATGTAATTGAATGCCATCTATCATTCTTGGGACAGAAGGCTGAGACCAGAGAAATGAGACATAAAAAAAAGAAAAGAAGAACAAGCAATAAATGATGACACGCCAAGTCCTTTACTTCACATATTTCTCCATGAATTTCTTGTGGAACTCTGAGCGCAGCGTGTCATTGACAAAACGTTTCTCCTTTCGTGCTTCGTCCACTCCTTTGGCGCAGTTCTTGAACACAACATCATCATCCCACCTAGAAACATATGATCAAAGTGTTGGTGATTAGTGGGAAGTGAAGAGAACACCTTTCTTTAAATAAAAATCTTATACCGTCCATTAATGTGTGTTTATGAGATACCTTCTCTTCACCCGGAATGTGGTCGGAGTCGGGTTCATCTGTTGCTGCTGTTGTTGTCCTGCCAAATTAATCAACGGATTGCCACTCAAAATATTCTCCATGCGAATCCTCTCCTCCTCTGCCTTTTGCTCTCGCTCCTAAAATGGCAAAAGAAACTATTTCACTCAAAAATGTCACAACGAGGTAACATTTGTCCTCTCTCAAATCATTCTTTTGTTGATTGTTCTTTCAAGCAGGTCTGAAATTATAATTTACTTTGCGTTCTTGCTCTTCAGCCCGCTCCTTCCTGATCTTCTCCAGTTCTGCCATAAGAGCTGCAGTGTCATCGTCATCGCTGTCCTCCTCAGAGTCCTCGTCCTCATCATCCTACAAACAATCAAGCATCATTGGAGAGGGAGCTTAATGAATGCTAATCACCACTAAGTGTCCACCAGGTGTTGCAGTGCACGCACTTACATCAGTGAGAGGGTCATCAGCGTCCAGGTTGGCTGCTGGGATCTGATCCAGTCGGGGCCTCTTTGAAGAGGATGACGAAGATGATGACGATGTGGTGTGCTCTGGAAAATTAGGGTCAATGCACTTAGTATACATATAGATGTTTTGTTATACAGTACGCCCCTGACCATTCACCATGCCTTATTTTTTCAGACTCCATAAGTTATTTGTTCCCTGTATGTGTACAAATACTTGCCCAAAAAAGTATAAACTTAAGGTAACATGAGACTTGTACACAGTATACACATAAAAGACATTTTTAATAAACGTTATGTCTAACATCGGCAGCAAGACCAACCTCTTGGTCCCCTTTCTCTGGTCTTCTCACGTGCAGCTACACGCTCCTTCTCCTCCAGCTCTCTGCGGAAGTCACGGGCACGCACCTCCTCGGGGGCATCCTGGGTAGGTTGCCTGAGAACAGGGGTAAAAGATTTGGAGAGAAAAATAAATTTATATATATATATTTTACTCCCAGCATATAATGAGCAGATATAAGATTTTATATCAAACTGGATCAAATTCAGGTCCTGGCTAACCAGCCAACAGTGAACTCACCAGCACACTGCTTACGATCCAAATCTCAATTCCATACTGACCTGTACTTGATCTTGGTGTGACCCGGAAGATCTCGACTCGAGTACTGCTTGGACAGGGCACTCAAATCACCTTCCCCTTTACCCCTCCCTCCTCTCGCCGGCTCAAACGTTGGCCTTGCAGCTGTAGTCATCTTTGATGGCTCTGCTGTGGCAAAACGTGAGGAGAAGAAACATAAAATGAAAACCAAGAAATGTTCAAAACAGCACACACCAGGCTCCAGACACAAACATAACATCAATTATACTGAATTACTATGCAGGAGTGTCCTCCTTTCAGTCTTTCAAGGATCTTTTATACTGCCATATGTTTTAACCCAACAGAGATTATGGGGATTGGTCAACCATCATATATGATATATATCAACATATATGACTCTCCCATTACAGTCAGACAGGGATAATGACTTCTGTTGCTGGAATCACAGAGTTTCCACCGGAAACACGAATTTATATTCATCATTGGTTCATATATCTAATGGTGGAAGAAACTTCAGCAATAAACTACAGCCAGCAACAAATTAAATCTGTCAATAAGCGTTTTGGCCGACCAGATTAAAAACTGTAACATCCCGGTTAATATTTTAATTTCTTTGTGCGACACATACCCTCTATTATTGGACAAATAATCTGTTTTCTTATTATTGATAAAGTACAAAACACAATGTAGCCAGCTAGCCACTATAGCTAAATTGCTAGCAGGCTAACCTGCTTAACATTGCTGTTAAGGAGGAAAACAATGCTATTTCGCCCCTCCGACTGATTGAGTACCGTCAAACAACGTGTCATTTTTAAGGTTGTTTTTTCAAAGTTAAACTGAAATTCTAATTACTGTCATTTTAGTAGTTAAGTTTATAGTAACAAGACTTACGGCGCTGCTACCACACGACAAAAAGAAGCCCCGATACAGTGTGACGTCACTTCCCCTAGAAACCTGCCCGTGGACAAGATGCATTCAAGAACACTCGGAAATGTATCAATCTACGTACTAACTAAACGAATAATTTATTTTAAAATGATTTGTCTAATCAATGTTCAAACAATTCGTCCCCGTGATCAAGTCTTAATAACCGAAAATTCTACAGTTCTACAAATGAAATAACGTAAAAATGTTCAAATGTTGTATTGAGGGAAGAAGGGGCCAGATAGGATCAGATGACGCATTAAAGTGCAACCTGTCTCTGATGTTATCACCAGCTCTAGTTCAAGGAGGTCAGTGAGTACATACATGTCTGTTATGTTACCTTTAATCATAAACCACAGTTAGTTTAAAGCATGAACATATTGGTTTTGGGTTGTCCAGTTTATTATTTCAGTGTGATGTGTAATACATGGCATGGATGCGTTGAAAGTCACTAATTATGTTTTGGTTGCATTGTAACAATAACTGCCAGGTGTTCAAGGTTGTATTAAGGTTCTACAGGTGCATGTCAGACAATTCAGATGGAGTAGGTACATATAGCCAAACCAAAATGTCAACAGGATACAAATCTATAAAGTTGTCATTACTTTTCAATGTAAAATGTTTTGGTCACAAGGGGGGGATTTGTATTGCAGCCAGGTGAAACACAGAACACACATAGTTGAACACAAGACACATAAATCATAATAAAATACACAAACTAACAGAACAGATCAGTTGGAAGTAAAAAAAACAATGCACACACAATTTACTCCCCTGTGTTGGCACAATCTCAGATCTGTCAGTATAAGGAATTTCTTTTTGTTTAAAGACTCAGAAAGTTTTATTTGCTTGCCTCGCTATTGCATTTGTACACGGCATGCAAAAATGCGGTCAAGAACAAAATGTACCCTCATGTCGCTCTTAAAGAATTTACATTGAGCAATCTACCCAGTCCCATCGCACCGTGTCAGTTCTGTTTACACTGCATGCGATATATCACTGTGACGACCTCCTTGTTGTTTTGATGCTGTGCTGTCGGAATACAAAGAATTTGTACTGAAGATGTTGGCTGAAGTTCAAGAATGCAAACCAGCTAGGAAGTTTTGCTAGATTCCACACAGCATCAGTATCACGTATCATCTGAAAGGTCTTATGATACTTTGACAGGAACATATGTAACAAAGAGGAAATACAGAACAAGGAAACTATTTACAGTGCAACTGTGATTCCCTGCGAGCTTTACTGTGACCTCTTTGTCTGATTTGATCTCATCCATGTTATATAGGCGCCTGTGTGTGTGCACATTTCATTTTTATTAAATTGTGAAATACTAAAATCACTCAACATAAAGGACTGGGTTCAAGTTTTGGCTGGCCTGTTCAAGTTTCACTGGAGGACATGCATATTTCACTGTGATGTATTTTGGTGTAAATGATAATGAAAGGTTCTGATCGGGGGGGAGATTAAGTTCCAAGTAGTTTAAAATCAGGTCCCTCTTGATTCCTGTCAGCCTCCCAACTGGAACAGCGTGTTTTTTTTTTTTTGTTTTGTTTTTGGATCTAAGAGTGAACCAGCCGTTAAATGAAACTGATCAAATGTCTTCAGCTAACGAGCCGCAGGGTTTCATTTCTGGCCACATTAATAGTTTGATAAGCATATTGTATGAGGAAAAAGAGCTCCACTAAGTAAAAGCCAAAAAAAAACAAAAAACAATGCATAACAAAGCTGGGTTTGTTTTTTTCACTTAGTTAGGAGGAAAAAGTATTTATGACAGTCTGTTAGATAAACAACTCTGGAATGTAACATTTCACCATTGTAAAAAAATGAAACTACTGATTAAACAGCAGCACCTGTCTCCCCTGCTCTGTGATTACTATGCAAAAGCAACCCACCCACTCGCTCAACCTGCACAGCAGCATCCATGTGTGACGCTGCAGTCTAACAAGGGGTGGAATCTGTAATGAGAGGGGGGTGGGGGCTCAGGTTGTAGCGCCTTTACCTGTCTGCCCGTGTGAGGCAGAGACCCAGACGAGGCTCGACATCACTCCGACAGCGCTGACGCAGCCGACCAGAACAGGTGAGAACACAGCTTAGTGCAGGGATTGATTTCACACATGCTCTGATTTCAAGTTCATTGGCTATGCAGGGTCACTGCAAAGTCAGAATCGCTTTCATTTTCCATGCATAATGAATTTGACCTGGTTAATTGGCGTTGGCACATCTCCAGCGAGGCTCATTATGTGAGATTAAAACACTGAGCGTGGGTCAAAATGTTAACAGGGGCTCAGAGGGGTGTGACAGGACACTGTAAACACATTTTGGGATACAATTCTGAGCAAATGACTGAACATGGGGTCCACAAAGAGCTTTACAGACTTCAGGTTTTGACATAAAATGTGGTGAGCACTGAAAAAAGCATACAAAAAATGTATCTAAATATCTAATTTCAATGTTTATCTGTATGCTCTAACAGAACATAGCTGTCAGGAATGATAAATACTTAAATGTCACTTTTATATTCTGGGTGAGTTGTTTGTGTCAGGGTCATTCAACGAGCCTAAAATCACTTGTGAGAGAGAAATGAATCCAGATAGGAAGCAGATGTCTTGCATCACTGTTCTATAAAGAATGATTACTGTTTTATCTGTGTAAAAGTTTTAAAAACAAACCTGGATTTATTTTTTTAATTTTTTTCATCTTTGGATAATCTCATCAGGTTGAACATATCAGCAACATGGCACAAGGTAAATCACATTTTAATCCAATAAATCATCCATTTATCCGATTCAATTTGGTGTGAAAGCATTTTTGGTACCCAGTTTTAACAGAAAGTGTGTGTGTGTGTGTGTGTGTGTGTGTGTGCCTGTGTGCTGTAGAGGTCGACAGGAACAAGGTGTTTGAAACCACCAAGGTGCGGACTACACTTAAGAACGATGTCAGTTGGATCCAGGGATCAAAAAAAGGAAACGTAGAGCGAGACAATGCAAGGTATTCCAGTAACGATTAAGATACAACTGCAAAAATGAAGTGTTAATTTGAAACAGTGTACATTAAAATTAGAATCTGGCGTTATTCTGCTTTCTTGCATTCCATGAAGGCTTTTATAGAGAGAAACTTCTTCTGTCTTGCAGGACGGAGCAGGCTGCGGAGACCAAAGCCGCCCCAGTCAGAATGAATTCATACGTCCTGCTCACAGCCAAGAAATTTGAGTGAGTGTTACAGCACAAATGTGAAAGATGTGAATATTAATGCCCGTTCTAATTAACTTCAACAGGTCAAATGCCAAAAACCATGTGACCATGTGGTGAAACCTGTTTGATTATGGTCTCAGATTTAATCCATCCACACTAATGCAGTGCCCGGTTTGGCCAGCAGATGCTGCCATTTTTGATCCTATCAGATGCTTTGAAACGGTGAATCACTTTCAACTAATTGTTTCACCGTGATTAATGACTGATGAGATCTGATAAAGTGACATTCGGTAAATGTAATTTCCAAAATTGAAGTCTGAAGCAGGTGCTCACTGAATTTGTAATTTCTTTCATATAATTAATTAGAAATCTGGCAGATTTTTGGGGGCTGAAAATGCAGGAAAAAAAACTGAAAACAAATGTGATATTCAATTATTCAGCGTAGTGTAGATAAAATGTGTTGCTGAGTCTCATTTTAATACAAGAAACAATGTGGGGGCTGCTCTGAAAATCTCCTTTAACTCCCGTTGGGTTGGGGAATAAAAGAAAAAAAAGAAAAATGGCTTCAGGCACAAATCGCCTTAAACATGAACTTCGCCCTGGGCAGCTCTGCTGCACCTATAAATTCCCACAGTACACTGCAGGCGGCCCTGTGCTTTAGCTGGTTGATGAAGCATTATTTCTGAAAACAATCCTTGCTTACTGAATATTTACCCTCAAGGCACAACTGACTTAACACTGGTATATTTGCCCTTTAATACCAAGAATCTTTTAAGCCTTTTAACGAATATTATGAAAATATGAATCCCCAATTTGAGCTGTACAAATATTTAGTGAACAAATGTTAAATTGTACACTTCATTGTTTTGCCGAGCATCATTTTCTTTCAAATGGTTTTCAATTATTTAAAATAAAGCCCTGTTCAAAGTTATCTACTTAGTTTAATACGACTGTAAACATGTATTGCAGCTATTTACACAGTAATTATGATTAATCCATGCAGCAGTGCTCCTGCCTGTCTATTGTTGCCAGCTGTACCTCTTGCATTGATATTACATCACCTGACTTGAAGACGTACATGACTCAGACAAACACACACATACTTGCACTTATGTACTTGCGAGGACCCTCATTTCCAAGCTCCTCACCTTAAATTAATTATTATGCTACCTTTATGGCCAAGCATTAATCTTCAAAGAGCGCTTTTAAGCTGTGAGGCTCAGCCAAAATCTCCCCCCCTTTCCAAAAATCTCATCACTCTGTGAGGTTAAATGTTCTGGTCCTCACTATGTAGCAAATACACATGCACATACATGGATACACACACACCTTTGGTAAATAATTTATTAAGCTTATGACAAGATGACTGTGCTGCAAAAATAATTTCAAAAATACTTTTATTCTGTTTTTCCCACCCAGAGCTCATCCTGTAAGGTCTATTCTTCTTTGTGAATACAAACATTTTCAATATGAAAACACCCCAAATTAAAAAAGGGCTCAGTTTTCCTCGATAGTTCTTCTGTTTTTATAGAGAATATTCCTTTTACAACTACTAAGTGGGCCAATTACATTCAGAATATGTAAACAAGGAATAACAGATGTACAATTGGACTGAGTAAGACGTTTCAAGGACATGTTTTAATTTCCCCTCTATCGATATAAAAAAACACTGTTTACCCGTCAGTGTTTTCAGTGTTTCACAGCAGGCTTAAACACCACAAAGGAGAAATCACTTAGTAACAAGTTTCATGAGTAGTTCTTTTGTTTGGATACAGAGCCAAGACCTCATGACCTAACTACATTTTCACAATGTACTAGTTATTTTTAGTTATTTTGAAGAATAATTAAATCGGTCCTTTTATCTTCATAAGCATGTCCAGAAAAATGAGGTGAATCTGTGAGTATATCAGCCGCATGAAAACACACTGAACAAATAAACAGCTTGTTTGATCAGTTCAGAGCAGGATTAGAAAAACTACCCCACAGCATACACTTGGTAGACTGGCATAGGGCTGGGCGATGTCTACTGAACTGGCATATGAAGATGCACGCAGTGAAACATCGTGATGGACGATGACGTTGTCACTGTTGCTCTGACGGCTACGTCCATCTGCCTCACACAGCAGAGAAAACTGTCTCCTGTCACCAACGAGGGGAGATTAGCTGATTAGCTTAACTCAGGAAGAAAGATGAAAAAAAAAACAAGAAAGCGCAAATAACAGCCAATTAAAAAAGAAATACACTAACAGCGGCAGCTTGCAGCAAAAAACACCATGTCCACCAATTAAGTGGAGCGTCTTGGGTTTAATAAGAAAACGATAAATGGGACATGGAGGCGTTGACTGTCAGCCACTGGCACTGTCTCTCAGCCCAACCCTACTAGCCTTCTGTCAGGACAAACATATTGCTTTTTTCCAGTATGGGGGTGTGGCAAGTCAGTTAGCAAGTCAGTGGCAGCAAAACACAACACAACTTTCATTTTACTCGTACTTAATTTGAGTTAGCTTAACTAGCTGGCTGAGCATCAATTACACACAAAAGTACAGAGCTTAAGTTAATTTGTTGTACAGCAGCAGTTTGAAATCTTTTTGAGCACAGGTGGGAGCAATAACATTAACGATGGCCCAATAGGTCATATCTTTAAGTGAGCATGCACAATACTAGAGCCCAAGAACTAGCACACCTAAACTGAATGCAGCCATCATTAATGTTATGATTTTCACCTGTGCTTTTTCTACTTTGATAATTAACACTATTGTGAGTCATTTTTCTCTCTCAGCTTGTTTCATTTGAAGGGTTTTTAGAGGCCTGAAGAGGTGAAAGTATCCAGTATTTTACAAGACAAATACAATAAATATAGAAGTCTTAAAGAATATAGAAATATGTATTTTTCTTTCTTATACCTTAAATAATCTTTTGTCCTCTAGACCCCCTAGTTGGGACCCTGGCCCACTGTTGTGCAGCACTTAAACATTTTCACTCAACAACACAATCTGAACACGTTGAAATAATATCAACACAACCCTTTCTTCTGCTGAACTCTGCAGTGAGTCTGTGGGAAGGTTTGTACAGTACTTTAACATGGGTGTTCATTCAGTTTTTGTTAAATTATGCAGTCAGTCTCTTTCCTCAAAGCTACTGACTGGTAGTTTTAGGTAGTAATGAGTTCAGAGGAGGGTCCAGCAGCTGTGAGGTCTCCCACAGAGTGCATCCCCTGTGCTGATGTGGACAAGGAAGGTCCAGCTGCTGGGCCCATTGCGTGCGATGGCATTAAATGACCCTCATTAATGGCAAAGTGGTTCAGTGGGTATATGCCACATTTCCTAAAGCCTTCCTTCACAGTCCTGACACCCTCCTCCTCCTTCACTACCTGATACGTCCCTTTAAATACACCTGAAAACTCCTTCTTGCTGACAGCGAAGTGAGAATCAGTGGCACAACCGTCACCTATGAGCGCCGCGAAGCGCTGCTTCAGGAGGAAAAAGAGCCCTGCGTCGAATGGCTGCAGGATGTGAGAGCAGTGAGGCGGAAGGCACAGAAGGATGACGTCCTCCTTACGTGCCGCTTCCACCACCTCGAGGTTCACAGGAGACTTGTGGCCGTCAAAAATCAGCAGCAGTGGACGCTCTTTCGGTGCGTGCAGAAGGAAGTGTTTGAGGAACCATTTCTTGAAAAGTTCAGAGTTGACACACCCCGAGTCTGACCAACCATAGAGGGCATTTGGAGGTCCTTGTGTCTTGTAACATACACCCCCTGGATAGGCCTTTGAGTAGATAATAAATGGGGGAATGTCCACTCCAGCGGCGCTAAAGCAAGCCAAGACGGAGATGTGGTCCCTCAGGCCTGGCGCTGGCTTGTAGCCCAGACTGGCAGGTTTTGGGAGTATCACCCTCTTCCTGCCCAGCTGAAAGCCCATCTCGTTGCAGTTAAAGATTTGGTGAGGCTTGTCTCTCAGTCCCCGAGTGTCCACGACAGTGCTCAGCAAATGAAAAAACTGCTCCACTGCTTCCTTCCTCACACACACCGTCCTCCCACGGACAACATTGTCCGCTGGCTGAATGGTAATATTCTTTTCTTGCCTTTTTCTAAAATTGAGCCACCAGGTCTGGCCCAGTTTAGAAAATGCCACCCTCCGATGCTGCCGCTTATAAATAGACGATGCGAAGGACACTAGCTGTTGCTTGGTCAGTGGAAATCCATGCTTGGACATGTATAAAGAGAACTCTACCAGCAGGTCCTCGTCCGCGGATGTTATAAGCTGTGCCGGCCCGCTGCGACTCCCTGGTGCCACCCGACCACTGACTCTGTCCCCCAGCGAAGATTTAGGGACTCCGAACTCCTTGGCAGCTTGTCTCACCGTGCACCTTCCAGACTTCACCTCGATCAGTGCACGCTCCATGGCCTCCTCTGTCCATTTCTTCTTCTTCTTCCTCCCGATTTTGTCAAGATGATTTCTTGATGGCATTTTTTCTAGGATGGCACAGGAGACGCAGAAATGATCAATGCATTAAGCAAAAGTGGTGCACCCAGAAAGACTGAACACCTTAAGTGCTTTTCATCTTCCTTCGCCTACACTTTGACCTTGCCAGCACACAGCTCCGTCCAGCCTTTTTTCCTGACTGATAGGGGGAATACATAACTTCCTTATTCTGAGCTGAGCTTAGTTTACAAGATGGCGGTTTTTACTGTGGTAAATAAATACCAACGCTTCACAAAGCATCAGTATTTGAAAGGGAGATTTGAGAAGTACTGTTCTTAAGTACAATTTTGAGCGACTGTACTTCTTTTTTTTTTTTTAATTTTCTGCCAATTTATATTCCTTTTCCACTACATTTATTTTATATGTTTAGTTACTAGTTACTGTGTAAAATCAGATTATTTAAAGTTTAAGGGGCTATTCATTATTTTTGCATGCGGGACATTGTGTGAGAGGATGCTGCAGGAGAACCAACGCTAAACCTTTTTTTATTTGTTTATTTTATCAGCAATCTGACAGAAAAATTACAGATACTCTGTCTACCCTGTAGTCTGTACAACAAAAGACATTCATACACCAACCCAAAGCGTTGGTATTTGAAGATCTGAAACTAAGACTCACCAATCATCTGTATTTTTCCTCTCAGCTGATTCTCCACTTTCATTTATGAAACATGTAATAAAGAGACCGTTTTAGACCTTCTTTCTGATTAACCTCTGATCAATTTGTCAAAACAGAAGAGGGACAACTTTTTGTCCCCTCCCAGACAACAAAAGCAGCTCTAGATCTAAAGACTGTGTTACTACTTCTGTTTTATATACCTTTTGTCTTTTTTAAATTGCTTTCATACTTTTCCTCTTACTCTAGTCCAGCTTTTCTTAAGTGATTGCTCCATACATGGTCGTCTTTATATGTTTTCACAGAGTTAATAGTTTCAAACCTTGACCAGTATCGAAAACAATCAGTTTTGCTCTTCATACACCAAGTATGACATTATTAAGAGTCATAATAACAAAGCATTAGCACAGAGAGCCTACCTTGAGCACCCAAAAGCTAACCTGGTGACATGTTGCTAATGAAATGATGTTCTACTTTGTATTTTTATTTCATGCGTAGGGAAACCAGTGAATATCACCATCTGACTTACTGGTTTTGGGGGGTCGTCGTGTTAATGTTGTAGTGGGGTTGTGACCACGCCGCACACCGTTACGTTACTGTTAGGAGAACTAAAGCTTACAGTCACTATACCTTGTTGTTTCGAGACTAAATAAGGCTTTTAAAACACAGAACAGGTTTCTGTGTTTACGCTCCTGTCGCTGCTACACGTCTGTACGGTCACAGGAAGCTGAAATAACGCGGTAACGTTCACCCCAAAAAAGCCGCACACGTTCCTGCTCACTGCCTAGCATGAACCAGCTACATAACAAACACGCCAGAGGGAAAGCGGAACCAAACCGGAAACTGCGTAACAGCGCCTTCAAAATAAAACGCGCCAACTTCCTGTTACAGAAATAAGTGTCCAACTGCAGGGGCATACATATAAAATCAATAGATTACATCACAGTGCTCAATAAAAACTGTAGAACTATAGAAACTATAGCTGTGAAATAGATGATAGGATTTCATATCACTCCAAGGTTGTTGTATTTTTTGGCCCTTTTGGTTTGTTTTGGATATTTTTGTGGGTAAATCAGAATCAGAATCAGAATTCCTTTATTAGTCCCTCAAATGGGGGAAATTTGTGTGTCACAGCAGCCAAAGGCCAGTTCAATTTAACAATAAACAATGATAATAGTAAAAAAAATAAAAAATTTAATGAAAAGCTTAGTAATAGAAATAGGCTTGTCTATACATATATGACATATATACACAAATGTTGTGTAGCACCATATCAACTAATTAGATTTAGGGCAATTGGTATCAAGGCATTGGTGTACTTTTCTAGACTAATTAAAGCAAATGTCAGTGTATCCAGGTGCACCATGACCTTACAATCTATTCAGAGTTATATCATTATCAAGGTGTTTTCCCAATTTTGTTTACCCCCCATCTATTACCAGCAATGTTAATAGATGAGAGGCACAAACTGGGGCTAAATTAACACATGCAATTAACTCGATCACATTTCTTGTTCAAGCAAAACAGCTCCACCCCCTCGATCTCTTCAGTGCGACGTGTTTGGTGGTATTCACATTGTTAATAAAGATTGTGTTGACATTTAAGGTTGAAATTGTCTGCTTTGCCTCATGAATCAATGTAGCTGGCCCTATTTTTTAATAAGCTGGTGTCCTGTACGTGTAATTTGTTTTTACCTCCGGAGCAGGTCAGAACATTATTCTGTGCAGATTATAGATGATCCCCTCACTGATATAAATGAAGAAACTGAGTCATATTCTGAAACTGCCATAACACCTGACAATAACATTCTGACACACTATATTCAGAAAGTATATGCTACACAGAAAGTTAATGCTTTAAAATGCTGTCCGTCTTAATGTTGTACATTTACATTATCCAAAAAGAAAAGAAAAAAAGAAGCATTTGGCTTTGACGGCAAGTTTAAGCTATAACAGTTTAAAGCTGATGAAATCTTTCCCTGGTTGAGAGAAATTAATTAGCAAGACATCATTTTCAACAGCTTTGTAGTTGGTTCTAACGTTATAAATGCCAAGGTCCTTTTCAAGGTGTGCTTCTTATTCTTGCCCTGTAGATCAGTCGATCCCCCACTGAACCCTCCTCTGCAAAACACGGAGTTTATTCTTTCTGAAGGGTATGTATGTGCTGAATTTGAATAGAAAACTGTGCAAGTACCAGCAAGTACATTTGAAAATGCTGAGTGTAGGGACTTTTATTATTATGCCTTTTTTTTGCATAGTTAAGGATAAGCAACTCCCTCTGTTACAGGTCCCAAGCAGTCACAGAGAAACCGATCCAAAATGGTGAGGCGCAACCAGACACATCTGTGGAGAACACAACTGCAGAAACCAAGGAAGAAAATGCTGATACAACAGTTGAGCTGTCAAACGCAGGACAGAGTGAGGGGGCTGCTGAGGTCGCTGCAGATGTCCATGTGGGAGAACATGTCCAAAATGGCGAGGCACAACCAGACACATCTGTGGAGAACACAACTGCTGAAAACGAGGAGGAAAATGCTGGTACAACAGTTGAGCTGTTAAACGTAGAGCAGAGTGAGGGGGCTGCTGATGTCCATGTAGGAGAACATATCCAAAATGGCGAGGCACAACCAGTTTCTTCAACAAAGGAAGATCCAGAATCAGTGTCTCCTGTGGAGCCGACTGAGCAACAACTTGCCAACACAACATCAGAAATCAAGGGAGAATCTGCCAATCCAGCAGCTGATGAGTCATACGTAGAACCAAATGAGGTCAAAGTCTCTGCAGATGCTCATGTAGAAGATGCTTTTGCAGAAACCTCAGCTGCAGCTGGCACAGGGGAGAATAAAGACAGCGCTGCGGTCCCTGCTGTGCTTTTAGTCGAACCGAAAATTGAAGACCAACCTTCAACCGAGACAGAGCCAGCCATAAGCAACAAATGTGGAGGAAGCAGGAGTAGAATCAACTGTACAACCTGCAGAGGAGAGTAATGAGACATGTCCTCCAAAACAGGCTGCAGGAGAAATAGTTACAGCTGTAGATGTGGCTGCGGTGGAGTCATCACCTGACAAGAGTGATGTGATTGATGCAATGCCAGGAGGAGAGGCTGTTCTCCAAGACAGTGGGGAGACCGTCCCCGACTTGGTGGCGAGCGCTGTGCCTGAATCGCCCACTCATCCTGCTGCTGAAGCTGCTACAGACAGGAGCTGTGAGACAGGTCCTTCTGCAGGAAACTGCTGAAGCTGCAGTTGAGGTGAAGGCGGAGTCGTTGCCTGAGCCTCTGGCTCTGACCAACGCGGCAGGAGACGAAGCTGCTCCCCAAGACACTGTGAAAGAAGTCCCTGACTTAGTGGCAGATACTGAATCCAAATCGCCCACTCAACCCGCTGCTGAGGCTGCAGTCGAGTCTGTAGACAGTAAGGTTGTGTCTGCCGCCTCAGCAGAGCCAGTTTTACAGACCAGAGCTGACGAGGTTGTTAAGTGTGAAGTCCAGCCTGTTCAGAGCGCTGCCGTTGTGGAGCAAAGTGTCCAGCCAGCGACTGAAAATGCATCAGCTGAAGTGGTGGAGTTGAGCATCATGGATGCGCTCGAGCCTGTAACAGCTTCTAATGATGTTTTCTCTTACAAAGCCGTGGAACTGACGGATGCATTAGATATAGATGTGGAGCCCCCAGCAAGCGACGCCGCTCCTGAACCTGCGAAAGATCCAGAGCAATCCCACACCGAGGAGAAGCAACCGATCCAACAGTCTGATCATACCAACATGTGAGTAAGCCCTTATGAGAAGGACCATAATATTTACATGTTTGCGCTTATACAATAAAATGCATCTTATTCTTTGCTGATGACTGTTTTTTTATAGCTCTGAAACGTCTCAGAAGTCTGTAGAGGAGCAACGACCCACACGGACGCTGAGTGAACCCAGGTAATGTCTCATTTTAAAGACAACACTGTTAAGAATTTGAAAAGTTCTTCTTCTTCTTCTTCTTCTTCTTTGGTTTTATTTCCAGGCCATCATGTAGTGTACAAAATCATGACTTTATAAAGAAGTTTTATTCTTGATGAACCTGTTTCGTTTAAATCTGCTTTAAGTCTCGTCGTTGTTTCGGCTAACTTCCTGTCCATTTCAATCCACTCCCTCGTCTCTACATCGCCACACTTGCACAGCTCCTTTTTTCATTGTTGAGGCAGCTCTCTTTGCGTCTGGCCTTTCTTCAAGCCTTTTTCTTTGCTTGGCCTGTTTGGTAGTAAAAGCCGTCACTGGGAGCGTTGGAATTTGTTGCTTACCCTGCTTCACCTGCTCTCTGCGCATTCATGAGCAGACAGGACCGCCTTTTTATGGAGTTCTCTGCCCTGATTGGATAAAGTGGGCAGGGATACCAGACATTTCCTTTCCTATTTAACTGCATGACCAGGAGGAGGAGAGACACTCTGTTACAGTGACTACTGTTGGAATATAGAGCTATTTCACACTCATTTTAATAATAATAAAAAAGACTTTTTAAGTAATAACCTCTGAACCTGTAATTGTTTATCCTTTTTTCTCTAGCAATGTTTTGATGCTCCACTCAATTTGGAAAGTTCATAAAGTTTAACGAGATAATCTTTTCTCTCTAATGCAGGAAAACGGCTGTTTGTTCATTCTGTGACAAAACCATCGAGGGAAACGTCAGGCTCATATTCAGTGAACCTCTGATGGACTGCCACCCCGAGTGTCTGAAGGTTTGTTCTTTTCCCCCCCTCTCATATCTGTGCCTACATGCTGAATGACAGGCCCGCGTCACGTATGATGCTAATCTTCTGCGTGTTTCTGCAGTGTGGCGTGTGCGCTCGGGCCCTGGGAGATCTGCTGACCCCCATCTTTTTGTGTAACCAAGTGATCCAATGTGATGGCTGCTTTGCGATAGCTCTCAAGACCTGAAGCCTAACTGGGACAAATATGTCATCAGACAAGACCCAAGGCGTGCTGTGATTAATGTGTTGTTTGGACTGAGAAACCCCACCACTGTTGCCTTAACTCTGTATTCTGTCTTCTGAACCAATTTCTTTTTTTTTAAGGACATATAGCATATTGCTGGGATTAAGAATCCTGTCGTGAAAAGGTTTGGCAGCATATTTTTATTTAGCAAATGACAAAGATGCTTCAATGAAATAACATTTTTATTGCTGTATATGGTTAAAATAAAATCACATATTCTTGCCTCGGATGTAAATGGTTTATTAAGCCTTAATTTCAAATGAGCATACACAACGAAACCCAGCTCAGTAAGTAGCAGGGCTGCACCTGGAGGCACATTATGGAAGCATCAGCGCCTCAGTAACATAAAATCAGCTTTATTAATGCACTAACCTAAAAAAAAAAAAGGAAAGGAAAGTAGATACAGGTCTGTGCGCAGTGGCGTCTAAACAAAGCAGAAATGCATTATGAGCGGATGCAAAGTGCCTGTGTTGTAAGGGAGGTGAGAGGGTACGCCTAACCCTCGCTGATAACTTTGGTACATTCAGCTTCACTTGCTTTAGTTCACATGACGGTGATAACGAAGCAGCGGCAAAATCATATTCAGAACCAATGTATGCATCAGTAAATACTAAACAAGAGGGGCGCGCGGTTATGATTTGCGAGGCGAGCTGTCACGGCTCTTAATTATTCACGAAACATCATACGTCGCGATCTGACGACAGCATCGGCGGCAGTGAAGCTTCACAACAAAAGAATCAAACACGAGATACAAACTTGCAAAGAGAAGAAAATGAACAACAAAGCCAAGAGAATCATCTGAGGGGAGGATCTGAGGAGGAGGCCAGAGCTCGCGGCTGGCTGCGAACGGTCTTCATCTCTCTGTCTGTTGTTCATACAAAAAAAAACGTGATGAGAAAAACACTTGTCTGTTTGTTATTGGACACGTCTAAAGAAATACTATAGCAGGTGATCCAGGTTTGGAAGTGTTTCCAGGAGGATGGAATGAAAATCTAGTGTTGCGTGTGTCGACCGTCCATCTCATAGCCAGAGGCTGGGGTCGACAGAGATAGACATGTTGCACTTAGCGGATCCCTTTCCGGCCCAGAAACCGCAAGACTGCGTAGTTGTAGGTGGTGGCAACCATGTACAGGAACTGCAAGGGAGGACATTGAGATGGAGGTGAGAAGAGTGGAAAGTAAAAGGGAGCAAATTATCTTTTTCAAGGGTCGGTTCACCCAAATAATAGAAAAAACATTTTGTTTTCTTACTAACTTGGAGTGGTGTCTAGCCATGCAGATATTTTTGGGTAGGAGTTGTTCAGGGTTTGAGAAATCTTATTCAGAGATTTCTGCTGCCAGCGAATCGCAAACAAGTTTTCTAACTTCGATGGTGTTCTTGTAACTGCATGATAATCCACATACTTTGCTATAAAAAGTGTTGGTAGGAACTATTCCTTTGGCAAAAAAGCATTTCCACTTGAAAACTGCTCATAGAGAGGCATTGGTACCAAAACTACATCCCATTCGTTTCCATTGTACTGGAGGTGGCAGCAGTGATCTCAGAGACAAATATCTCAAAACCTGGCCAAGAACGGACCCTTTAAATGTGATTCCAACTGGATGTATTTAAAAGAAGAAGCTTAAATGTGACCACTGACGAAGCAAGTGCTCACCAGTGCTAAGAGGGTGATACCGGCACCAGCAAACGCAGCAATGTACAGGTCATAGGTGACGTAGAACTGTAAGAAAAATCAAACACAGGTTAGCTTAATATACATTCAAAGAAATTTAACCCATCTCTCAGATATGGAGGCCTTGAGAGGCAAATGAAAAATGGCAAAAATCCTGATTATTTTCTGATCGAGGTTGCTTCTGTGTTTATTACTTAAGAACAGATGAAAAGGTAAAACATTTCCTCGGTTAGTTTTTTTATTCTGCAAAAACAGGTAAGAAAAAGTAAAATATATATATATTTTTTTAGTTTTTTACAGGATCATTATGTGTTTTTTCTTGCTGTAATACTTATTTCGGCCACAGGCAGCTGAGGTGCACCACTGACTCGTGATCTAAATAGGACACGGGTAACACAAGGTACATTAGTGTGTGTTAGCAAGTAATGCAGTGATGACATTACTGTGGAAGTAGCTGATAAGTTAGCCGCGCTGATTCCTTCCTTGTAATTTTCCTCCTTGAGAGAAAATGAGAACATGGGGCAGTGGTGCACTCGAAAAAAAAACCCTACCAAAGCATTTTTTCCCACTTGTCTCACAGATTAAATAAATGCATAATGAATAAATAAATAAACGCATACATAAATTCATAAATGCATAAATGAATAAGGAACTTATAAAGATTATCCAAGCAGAGAGAGAAAACAATTATATCAGACTTTGGGCTTCCATACTTGTACGCGTGTGTCATGAAATCAATATTCACATTCACAACCGTTCAATTATAACTTAAGAGAGACTTTACATTCATTCTGCACACTGATTTTAATGTGAGGATGCTGACGTGAAACACTGAACTGTGTAAAGTGGAGTGTTGGATTCATCCACTCACCTCGCTGGTTTTGCAAATAGACGCCAAGGTCATTCCGCAAGCCTTCCCTGGCATCGCATTCCAAGGGAGCAGACCTTAGATGAAGACATGACGTAAGTATCACTCACCATTGCTGAATCACGATGAGTTATTTTGAAGCACTCCGCTTCCCCCTCGCTCGCAGCACATCAGAGACACAGCAGTTAATGTTAAGATAAAGGTGTCATTATCCTCATTATTTCATAACTCATGCAACAGCCAATCGGGCGTCCGCTCTCTGATGATTAATTCATTGCTTTCGCGGGCGCATTAACATTCTCGTCAGGGGGACATGCGGTCAGTCTTTATAAGAGCAACGCACCGAACTGCCTGGCGTCCATGCAAATCCAGCCGTGCTGATTAATGCTGGGGGTTGTCTCGGCCAGGATGTTGATGTCGTGGCAGGTCTGCTCCATGTTGAACAGGAAGTAGACCGGTATGGCGGTGAAGGCGAACACGGCCAGCCAGATGAAGGCCAAGATGTACGTCACGATGATGAACTGTTGGGACGAGGAGAGCAGTGCGTTAGGTCACAGAAATGCGGAGCTGCGGTTTCAGTGTGATGAATGCGGTGTCTTTACATCAGGTATCAACCATAATTCATAGAAGAAACAAAGAACGTTTCATTGAGCGTAAAACAAACAAGCATTCAGCATCTTAACAATGACATGACGTCACCTCCCCCCTCCCCCCCTCCTCCCCCCTGCGCTCACCGTCAGGCTGAGGCAGCGGCCACATTGGGTGCTCCTGAATTCGCCAAAGGTCTGCTTGACGGCGCTCGTGGCGTAGAAGCCCTCAGCCAGCAGCAGGAGACCATAGAGGAAGAAGAAGGATGCCAGGCCGTAGATCACGTACTGGAAGTACTTGATGCTGGGATAGTCACAGGGAGACGTCAGGTCAAACAGCAAAAATCAGGTGAAAAAATCTGAATTCGGGGAATTTATTGAGGCGTCACTCACAAGGAGGCCATGACCGCAAAGTCCTGAACATTGCGGGCGAAGTAAGTCTCGACCAGGACTGCCGTCTGGGTCAACGCTTCGTGCCCGCAGCCACAAAATAGCGCCATGCCAGCATAGCATAGCAAGGTGGCCACCAAGGATGGATAGGGCACTGCCCCAATGCACCGGATACAGCAATCATAACAACCTGAGGGGGCATAATAAATCAGCACACAGGCGGCACACACCGCACATATAACCACACAACACATCTACGCCACGCCGGAGAACTCGTTCACCCTGTGGGGGAGCTATGAAAAAGGCCTCGCTCTGTCTGCAAATCCATGAGCATACACCTAAAAAAAAACCACCACCAACAGGCAAGAAAGCAAAAAAAAAAATTAGTTCAAGCAGCGAATCCCAATAAAAGCGTCCCAACAGAAAAAAGCAGTCGCCACTGACTTCACGACAATCTCACACACTTCTTCCAGTGTAAGCTGCGCTGTTGAAGCAGGTAGCAAATATCCACAGTGTTAATAAAAGCATTGGCAGAAATGGGATAGAGGAAAGCACCTAAGGCTTTGCAAAGCCAAGGCTGCCTGACCGGAAACATTTGCTGCTTCTGATCCTGTACTCTCCCGCGACAAGAAAGATCCCAGTGCCAACCAGTGATGTACGGCGCTGCCTACAAGGTATCGCTACGGTGCAATAAGCCTCCCTGCGCTGACTTCATCCGTATGTGAAAGCGGCTACGCTTCTACCAACACTACTAGCTCCTGGTCCTGCCCTCTGTCTCCAGGCGTCACCGGGCGAGTGCGAGATGGTGGCGAGCGCTGGTTTCAGGGGTCCGAAGAAAGAGCTCCTTTTTGTGGCTGCGGATACAATATCCATTGTCCTTGCCACGATCAGGGAGGAACAAAGGGCAGCGATGTCAAACAAACAAAGAGCATAGTGCCACAAATCACACACACACACACACACAGTAGTATGTGGTGGCGGAGGGGTCACCAGGACAGTCTCGACACCACTGGGCACCTCAGGCCATCCTCCATCCACAGCTGTTTGAGTCTGGTACCATGGCACTGAGTGTCAATGCGGGGCGGGGGCTGGGTTCAAGTGTTCAAGGAGTGGGTGGAAGCAGAATGAACGCGAGGGGCGATTTGAATATTTTCACAACAACAACAACCCCACTCAAAATTTGAGTAATGTCGCCACGCGCTCTGAAACTTCTCAATGTGATTAAACATTTTGATCATTTTTTATTTATTTTTTTGTACAGATTATGGGACTGTAGTTGGAAGGAAAAGAGCCAGTGAGTTAAACAAACTGCCACCAAAGTATAAATAGTAACAGCAGGAAGACTGCTAGAGTCCCATTAATGATAGTGCCTGCAGACGCCCACACTTCAGCTCTGCCCTGCTGCAGTGGTGGTTACGGTGACACGAGTGATACAGGCCATCGCAGCTTCTATGTGAAATCAGTGCGAAAAAGGTGCACTTACAGTAGACGCCAGTAAACGGTCGGGTGTTAAAGCTGTTAGGAAATGTGTGAAAGTTAGCGCACGTGTTGCTCGCGAGGGAGGAAAAACGGTCGGCAGAACTTGTCTGGGTCAGCAGTTCTCATGCAAATGTGCTGATTTATTCCCGTCACACATGTGGGAGTCTCTGACCTCGCTCACATGAGTGACCTGGCATGGCCTTGGCATGACGAGAGGCCGTCTAATTCCAGTCTGGCTCATGGTTAAAAGGGGTTAGAGGAGGTGACGAGGGGTTCTTTAGTGTGTTGAAAAGTATGTAATCCTGGCTGAGACCATGTGCTGTTTTCTTTTCAGTCCTCAAAAATCCTCACTTTGTGTTAAAATATGTCATAATGTAACAGTGAATAAGTGTTAAATCAATAATCCATGTATGGAAATTAAAATACTACTTAAAAACCCAAAGGATTAAAGCAGCAAATCTTGCCCACAGTGGGACAGAGGGCAACACGATGTCTGAGGACAGAGAGGACGTATTAAAGGCAACATTAGTAAGTTATTGAAATTCACATTTTCAAATCGCGTTAATAATAGATGATAAGAGTTATTAAAAATTCTGTGCACTCACCCATGTCCAGAAAGAAGTGCCGGGGTTATTGAAGTTTTGCTGCTTGGCTTTGTGACTGTGATATGAGGATATGAGAAGTTATTCCCCGCCACTCCTATATGAATCTGACTCGCGCTTTTGTCTCATCAACAATAGATAGACCACATCTCCCCGAGTCACATCTTAAAGTCACAAAGTCCCATTTCAGCTGCCAGTCATTATTTATAGAGCCGTGGGTCCGGGATTGGGGACAGAGAGCGGCTCACAAATTCTGATATGAGTTTGTTTCTTGGTATTTGGTGGATTTTTACTGTGTTTTAGCATCTTTGACTATACTTATGGCTTTCTTTAGTTACACTAAAATATGTTGGTGAGAATGGGAGTTTCTGCACATGAACCTTATACAATTTATCAGCCTCATTAACTGAAGATTAAAATCAATTTATACAATTTGGCCAGTCTAAAGTAATCTATATTGAATCTTCAAGGCCAAATGTGCACCTTTGGAGTCTGATGTGCACGATGCTGATCAACTGACACAACTATAAAACTTTTTTTTTTCTTGTTTTTTATTATGCACATTCTTTCGGAGGGTGCATCTCGTGAGCTTTCAGTACCTCATCTGTCTATCGTCAACATGCATGTGTCATGTGGCTGCACGCACACACATGCTAGATGTCAATGAACGGCTCTGAGGGTCCCCCCCGAGCAGCATCACGGAGATGAGAGGTGTGCACGGACAAAAGAGCGAAATAAATTCGAAACGCCAGTGACTGACATGGATGAAGTTGACTAACAAGGGTGACATTGACGGTCGGGTCCAGCTGCTGCCCTCCTTCCCTCCCTCCCCCATGTTTGACCCAGTTGATGTCAAAGCTGGGATCAGTACAAAGAAGCCAGTGTCGAGCGGGAGAAAACACCATGCTATCTTTTTTTTTTTTTTTTGGAGAAGCCCCTCATCCTATTTTTGCCTGCCATTTTATGCCCATCACAAAATGGAAATAACTGACATAGAAGACATGAATGACTACCTTGTTATATTGCATTAAATGAAATCAATATTTGTTACAATCACTTTCTAAAGGAGCTACAGCTGCCATTTAACCGGAGAGACCTGATAATCGTCCATTTAATCACTGTAGGAGCTTCCCCCCCTCGTGCCCTATGTTTGAAAATCTTCCAGTGGACAAATGTAGCAAAGTGTCCTCTTAGGTACCCGTCCAGTAGACAAAACGGGATAAAGTATCCACTAGGGTACCCGTCGAGTGGACAAATGTAGCAAAGTGTCCTCTTAGGTACCCGTCCAGTAGACAAAACGGGATAAAGTATCCACTAGGGTACCCGTCGAGTGGACAAATGTAGCAAAGTGCCTTCTTGAGTACCCGTCCAGTAGACAAAACGGGATAAAGTGTCCTCTAGGGTACCCTTCCAGTGGACAAATATAGCAAAGTGCCTTCTTGAGTACCCGTCCAGTGGACAAAATGGGATAAAGTGTCCTCTAGGGTACCCTTCCAGTGGACAAATGTAGCAAAGTGCCCTCTTGAGTACCCGTCCAGTGGACAAAACTTGATAAAGTGTCCTCTAGGGTACCCTTCCAGTGGACAAATGTAGCAAAGTGCCCTCTTAAATACCCGTCCAGTGGACAAAACGTGATAAAGTGTCCTCTAGGGTACCCTTCTAGTGGACAAATGTAGCAAAGTGCCCTCTTAAGTACCCGTCCAGTGGACAAAACGTGATAAAGTGTCCTCTAGGGTACCCTTCCAGTGGACAAATGTAGCAAAGTGCCCTCTTAGGTACCCGTCCAGTGGACAAAACGTGATAAAGTGTCCTCTAGGGTACCCTTCCACTGGGCAAATGTAGCAAAGTGCACTCTTAAGTACCCGTCCAGTGGACAAAACGTGATAAAGTGTCCTCTAGGGTACCCTTCCAGTGGACAAATGTAGCAAGGTGCCCTCTTAAGTACCCTTCCAGTGGACAAAACGTGATAAAGTATCCACTAGGGTACCCTTCCAGTGGACAAATGTAGCAAAGTGCCCTCTTGAGTACCCGTCCAGTGGACAAAATGGGATAAGGTACCCTCTGGGGTGCTCTGCCAGTGGACAAAACATGGTGAATTGCCATCATTTCACTCAAAAATATATCATGACTTCCTGTGTGCTGGTTCCCTAGCACATACAGCTGGCCCCTGCCCCTCAAACAGTCCGCCACTGCATTGAACCATCATCTGGTCCCCTCGAAAATCAGAACATTTGAGGCACTGCTCTGTTGATGAGCATAAATTCACTCCTCTTCTGGGGGGAAAAAAAATAGCCTTGTGAATTTGTAAATTGTTTGGTTTGAATCGGAGCCTTTTGTCTGGTAGAAACCCACAGTAATAACAGATCAAGTAATTAGTATGTAGAAAGGATTAATGACATCAGCCTTGTTGAGCTGAATTGAGGAGCGGAGAGGAATGACGCCTTTGAAATCTCAGAGAAAACCATGCGAGAGAGGGAAAGAAAGAAAGAAAGGGGGAACGAGAAGAGGAGCATTAATTAACCTCTGTGGTGTGTGTGAGTGTGTAGAACGGTTGTCAGCTTTACTCGGGAGATGTGAATTAGCCATAATGTTGACAATCAAAGGACGGGATTAGGTGGGAGGACAAGTCTAAGAGGCTCGCTAGCCTGGGTGACATGAAGGGGAGCAAAGTCGTTAATTTATGAAGAAACTACGTTTCACAAAAGCCGATGCAGATGGTGATCGGGGACGTGAGCGGCTCGGGTGATGAATTATTGGGTAACACATAATAAGACTGCCAAGCAGTCATTAGTTGATGCATGAACTGACGCTGAACTAACATGCTACTCTCCAGGCTTTAAAGTTAGCTGCTAATACTATACGGATGCATATATATTTGCATAATCAGGCACCTATATCATGGACAGCAGGGACTATATTGTGGTTCTCCTATCAACGCACTGTATGTGACTGTGTATGTGTGATATTACGCAGTGCTCTATCTTTGACTCGTCTTTGTTTGCTGGGTGATTGATACACTCGCCAATATTTACGCACCGAAAGCGGTAATGTGCATGTGTTTATTCGGGGGAGGAGGGGGGGGCCCTGTAAAAATATTTGCACCACATTCTATCCCTGTTATGGTAATGTGCGTTAGGTTATCTTGTGACAAAACACACAAACAGGCGTCAAACAAACCAACAAACAAGCACTTGGAGGACAAAAACACGTCAGGCTCTCAGTCAGAAGTGAACTGCATGGCAATGACCTCCTGCGGTGAGGGCCTAAATTATTTGTTTTACCGCATGATGAAGTTAGAGGGAGGACCGAGCAGCTCTCCAGCAGGGTGTTTGTTTGCTTGCGTGTTTGATTGTCTTTCGTGATAATCTCAGACTCTGCTGGCTGCGTGTCTGAAGCCTGGGGAAACTGCCACCAGGCGCCGTGTCCAGGATTTTTTAGAGATTAACCCCTAAAACTGCTTCAGCAGTGAGGGGCATGAATGGAGCATTATGAAAAGATGGACAAAGTATTGTGTTGTTGTTGGAGGTAGTCATTAGTAAAACATAAAGTTATTGGTGATAAGCAAGTATGGTAAAGAAAGATTGGATTGCAAAGTGGACACTTATGAGTATCTAAGGATTGTCGATGTTGTCTGATGATCGCCTCAGAGTCGCATAAGGGAGGAGACAAACCACTTGAAGCATTTTGAATAGAAAAGTCAGTAATGCCAAAGATGGCTTTTGTATGACAGATATCCCACATCTGAGGCCAAGTGAAAAAAATGTTTTAAACCTTACTTTGGGGCAAAATCATTCAATTATCTTTTATCAGATTTGACTGGCAATACTGTACATGGAGTTTATATGTCTCGTTGACCATTGAAAGTGCAGCTGTGACTCGTGTTAGCCCAAAATCACTGCCCTGGGGTTGTAGCCAAGATGGCTGCCCAAGTGGAAAAACTGGACTCAAAGGACCACAAGCTGCTAAATGGCTCCGGCTTGACTCAGAACTGGCTTTTCTTCTCCTCCATGCGTAAGTAACTACATGGTTATATAATGTAACAAATCTGTTTTTATTAGGGCTTGAGTAAAATTGACAGCTAACAAGCTGTTACTGATATTATTACTATACAAACATTGCACTCGCTATGACCCGACTGTTGTATTTGGCACACTTAAAGCAAGATTTACTTACAGTAAATACAGTAAGTACATACAGTAGCTATAAACAAATGGTTAAACATAGTGTTAAGGTAGCAAAAATAGAAAATAGTCATTGAGTTTGCAAACTAACTGAGTGTCAGCAACACAGCATTATATGTACTTTGAAATGGTAGCTAACGTGAGCTAACATTAACTAACAGAAGCTAGCCTACTGGTCATACCAGATTAAGTGAGGCTGTAGTGGTAAAATCTAAACAAGGGGGAACAAATGTTAACTTTATTGCCAAGTAATAAAAACCACTGCATAAAGTTACAACACTTTGAGGAAATTATTTTTCCCCTTTTCACTCGTTCTCCTTATTTAACTTAACTTTAGCTACCAAATACTAGTGGTAATGCTGGTTAGCAAATGTTAAAGCTAGCATTATCAAACTGTATTGTTACAAAACATAATGTTAGTAGTGCCCAACAATATTTTAAATGCTCTATTATTCTTTCAATAGTATTATTCTACATTATCCTTATTCTTGTGTATTTGCTAGCAGCTCATAGCCTCGAACCAGAAACTTTGGGTGGCCCAGAAGGATTGAATGGTGCCAAACACTTGGGAAAGACATGCCTTTAATCACTTGAACGCTTAGTATCACAGAAAGGCGCAACATCTGTGGATTAATATGAGCTATGCTATACAATTCTAGAATTAATATTAGCAAGATATAAAAATCCATCGTTATTATATGAAAATAACCTTTTTCTTGCTCGCAGGAGGGATGTACTCAACAACATCTTGTGACAGGAAGGACTATTTTCAAGTATACTCATGTAGACCTATCACTGATACAACATGTATAACATTTTGACCTTTTTTTAACCATTGGAAAATGACAATTATACACTTTGGCAACTATGGGCTAAAGTGGGTGAAAAGAGGACTCCACTAATTTGTCATGGCATTTCTAGAATATTGTCAGACTCATGATGGGCAGTTAGAAAAAATATCAAAATCGATACAGCAGAACCAGACGAGCCCCCTTTTTTATTCCATGCATTCTTCATCCTTAACAAAACCTGGTGCCTACAATACCCCGCATTGCCACTTGACCGCTGACACTTCAGTCAGAAAGTCGGTTGTGCTGGTAGCAGCTAATGTATCCTCGAGCCGCTGGCTTCGAGCCGAGAAGAGAGACGGGCTACAGAAGTCTGGTAAACTCACTTCTTTCCAACTCCACACCCCCAGATTTGAGAGTTTCAGCTCCAAACGATTTGTCAGACTTTCTTATAAGGTCCCTCTGGAGCCACAAAGTGCTTGATGCAACTTTTTTCACATAGGCAGTAGCACTGCCCAAGACCTTTAAGTAGACTCCGATGTGTAATTCTCATGTATTGTGAACACATTTATAAATATCCCTTGAAACAGTGTAGCTACTTATTATAACATCATTATGCAAATAAAGTGTGATCAAATCCCAACCTTTGATTCATCAAGACTCATCTTTAGATCCAAAAGTCTTTTAATAGCCGTCTCATTTAGATTAAACAACATTATGATAGGTTCAAAGAAATCAAAGCTTCATGTCCATCATGTCCGTTCAGTAAAGAGTGACCCCTGGATGTATCTCGGTACGCACACCGGGGTCCAAACCACTCGGAGAAGGAGCAATATTCTGTAGGTTTCATGAAACTCCTTTTTAAAATGTGAATACTTGAGTTGGTATACATACAATTACAATGTAATTACATTTATCTTTCCGAAGACCTTACAGTTTTCATAAACAAACGACAAATAAAATGTAGGTCTAAGTTTATTCTGTACAAAGAAGCCAAGCCAAAAGAACCATGAGTCGGTTTGAGTAGGAAAACACATTTAAAGCAATTCTATTTTTAGAGTGAAGCAGAAGTTATAGTCCTACCATGTATTAAGCAAAAGTATAGACACGTGAAATAAAGGTATTGCAAGGATACTCAAAGAGACTACAATAGATTACACAACACTACATTATGCAAAACTGAATGGTTAATTTTAAACAATGGCTAATTTACAGTTTTGTGGCGCACTTCTCGGCACACACACACCCACGCACTCACACCCAGTCACACACCCACACACACATGCGAGTGCTATATTTTTGCACCACCAGATAGAAATATTTTGGATAAATGTTCACCACGTGTGTGACCAGTAAAATTTCAATCCGTCTGTCGTAATGACTCCACAGTTATCCTTAGTGAGCGAGTTACAAGGCATTTTTAAAGTAATTACAGTAAAAATACATTTTCATAATAAGCAATGTACCATGAGAAATATGTATAAAATAGCTTGATAATAATAATAATAATCATAATAATACTGCTTTTTCAGCTCTTCCTAGATCTCATCTCCGTCCGCCACGAGTTGAATGTCACTTTGTTCCACGAGATCAAAATAGATATCACAGAGTAAGAAAAAGCTTCCCATACAAATCCAACTGTAGAAACATTATACTAAGTTCTTGCTAGGTAAAGTTCCAAAAAAGCCAAAGTGGAAAATGAAATGCACTTTTTATCTTTTTTGACTGCCTCTGAAAATGATTATTATAAAATGACTCTGCAGTTAAGACTTCCTATTATGAGAGAGCAAAAGGCAGGATGTTGGCGGTTGTACACCTTTGGAAAAGACAGAACGAACATATTCAACCCTATTTTTACCTACACATCCTAAATACAGCTTTACATTTCCTTGTTTTACGTACGCACAGTTCCCCTCGACATCTCCTCTCGCCTCCTGCCAGGCTATACCCGTGTGGTGGAGTGGGTGCTGGGCAGGCCTGCGGAGCTGTAACCGGCGGGGAAGGTGCTGTACGGACTCATGTTGGAGAGGCCCATCAGGGAGTTGGGGATCATAGTGATGTTGTTGGGCGTCATCAGGGGGATGTCGTCAGGGGAGCGGCGCTGGCTGAGTGAGAAGTCCAAGCTTGGCGATACGTGAAGGGGATTGTGAAGGGCCTCGCACTGGTTCCTCTGGGTCGACAGGGTCTCGTCTACAGTGTTGGTGTGGCTCACGTTGTTGCCCTTGCTGTCACACTGGGGACTGGGCTGCTGGGATGTGTCCTGCCGACTGCGCTTGTCCTTGCGGTAGTACAGAGCAGCGAAGGCCAGGACGTTGAGAAAGAGCAATGAGGCCCCTACAGCGATGGTGACGCTGAGCTCTGTGGAGTAATCTCTCGGGTTCGGCATGATCAGAGGACCCATCTCCCTCCCTCCTTCACCATCGTTGTGGGCAGTGGATACAGGAGGCCGGCCAGTGCTGCCGGCTCTCTTACCGTTGGACTGGGTGGGATCCAGCGGGGTGACCTTGGTGGTGGTGGAGGAGTAATGGAACATGTCATGGAGGTTGTAGAGATGAGGCACCAGGTGTTTCCAGAAGGCCACCTTGGTGGCGCGGTAGTGATCACGTATACGAGGCTTCAGGCCAATGTGCAGGTACAGCTGGTCGTAGGGGTCGTACTTGGACCAGGCCACCTCCTCGAAGCGGTTGGCCTTGGTATGGATGAACTTGGTGTCCTGTGGCACTGGCTTGTTGGGATCCCTACAAACACAGCAAAGACAGAAAACCTGAGTCCCAACAGACAAATAAGGGTGGAGGAAAGCTGAATTTCATTATTATTGTTTATCCAGTTTTAATATTTCATCAAATTGCACTGAAATGATCTTATTAAGATAACGAGATACAAATACTGTTTTCAAAATGATTAATGGGTCAGAACACATTGTAATTACTAGAACATTTGTTGCTGAACTTCTTTTGTCACCCGCTGGAATACAATATTTTTGTTTTTTTCTTCTTTTACTTGAATTTGGTCGAAGATTACGTGTATCATTACTGATAAAATATCCTCATGCATACTGTGATAAGGATTTTGACCACATTCCTCAGACCTCGGTAAAACCCCAATAGGATGCTGTGTAAAACATAAATCAAAAGAGTGTTTGAACAAGTGTTTTATACAATCATGTGTTTCACAATATACTGACTGACACTTTAGAGGATGCCCCTTTCAGACCCAATCATGATCATATAACCTGTCACCAATGATGCTGTTTACCTGTGGAATGTTCCAAACAGGTGTTTTTTGAGCAACTTTCCCAGTCTTTTGTTGCTCCTGTCCCAACTTGTTTGAAATGTGTTGCTGGCATCAAAGCATATATTTGCCAGTGATGGAAAAACTTAGTACATTAGCTCAAGTACTGTACTTAAGTATAATTTTGAGTTAATTGTACTTTACTTGAGTATTTCAATTTATTCAATTTCTACTTCTACTTCCACTCCACTATGTTGTGCTTCTTACTCCACTATATTTGTTTGATAACTTAATTATTAGTTACTTTGCAGATTGCATCCTGCATCCAGACCAAAGCAGCACATTTTAAAACTGATATTTAGAAAAATGCTGAATATCAGATCTGATAATTGACAAGGTCGACAACGCCAACGCCAAGTCAACACTAAGTGTACAGTTTATATATAGATGTAAATGAATGTTTAATTTACTTTTACTTGTACTTTTGATATATTCATTGCCCAACAATTAGTACAAGACTTTTAATTACTAAAGTACTGTTCATAGAAACAATAGAAAAAGAACTTCATCAACAGAAGGCCAAACGGGAGGTCAACACAATGTAATATCTCCATCTCTCCTCAAGGGCTCAGCATTCACTCATTCCTACTCGCTAACAACAGCAGCCTACAGTGACCTGTGCTGTGCATCCTCCTACTCCTACGGTCATCGTCCACAAAGACTCACTGCAGCCGTGCATTCAAAATGCAGGAAGGCTGCAGCGGTCTCTTATCTTCAAAAACACTCTGCAAATCTTTGCTTCTGTATGACGGCAAACAAGCTGTCAGAGGGCGAGCAGCAGAGCTGTTGCACTTTCAGCAGCATGTTTTTCCTGAACTTGTCAGTGTTAGGTTAATATCAGGTCAACATCAGACCACAGCCTGTTGTAGATAATGAACTCTTAACTTCATTCAGCTGAAAAACATATCCAGTCATCCTTAAATACTCTAAAATGTCACTGCTTGTTATATTTAACCAAAACACATATATCATGGGTGCCTAACAGAAAGCTGTAGATAGAAACATAAAGAGACGGATACGTAGATATTTATGTTTTGTCTCTCTGTAAAACTAATACAAACGCACTGACAGATACCCTGTCAGAAGGAAAGAGAGCTCCAAAGTTCAAATGTCTAACAGCACCCTGAAGACTTCATACTCAAATCTAGTACAGACAGTGATGTACAGCAAACATGTATCTACAGTGTAAACATCTCTGATCTGATTATTTGTGTCATCTCTCACAGTAAAGTCGGCAGATGTTTATGGAACACGTCCTAACCACCGCTTCCCATCTCCTCCTCAACACAGCCTTTTTGTTAGGCAGTGCTTTAAACATTTATGTGAATTAAGCTGTAAATTTTAAAAACCATCACCTTAAGGAAGTCTGGCCAAAGTAATGAAACTTTGTTATGTGTGTAAAGAAAGGTGATACAGATGCCTACGCTGGCTCATTAAGACAGAGACAACGTGGCATTTAAAAAGAAACAGCTCTCATTAGATGCCGTGCGCTGTATATAATCTACAGTTTCATTTTTTAATGTGACCATATAGTGAAGCATCACTTTTATGTGAGTGTAAAATTAAACGGTTCTTAACATGGATGGGGAGGTCAGATCTATTCGAGCAAAGGAGAGGCAGACCTGACTTACAGGACGTGTCTGTGCATGAATGGTACAGCTGATATATTGACTTAATCAATACAAACTGCACTTTACATGTGCAAGTTGTTGTGAACTAACAAAGGAGATAAGGTAACCTAAACGCACCGGATGTCATTAAAGGTATTATCCTTTGTCCACGTTAACATAACAAAATGGTTCTTCGGAGTGATGCCATAGAAGAACCATTTTTAGTTCCACAAAGAACCTTTTAGCAAGAGGTTCTTTGAAGAACCATCTCATGCAAATGGTTCTTCAAGAACCCTCAAATGGTGCCTCAAAGAACCATCAGCACTAATTTTTAGACAGAAACAGAAATTCTTTAAGGAAACATTTTCAAGAAAGTTCTTTGTGGACCCAACTGGTTCAGTAAAGAACCTATTTTAAATGGTAATTTTTCAGAATAAATGGTTCTTTGAGCATTTTAAATCAACTCATTATGGGTACGTTTAAAAGAAATGTAGTACATGTAGTTTGATGACATCAGGAAGTTGCATGGGATCATGGGAGTTGTTGTCTTTATTAATAAACAATCACCATTACTGATGAAAATGTACACAATGTGACAGAAATGTTCATGGACGAGGTAATCCATTAAACATTTATTCATGTTACATTTTCCCGCAAGTTATAGAAACAGGCGACGAAATGACTGTTAACCTGAGCAAAATTAACAGATTTCTTTGTTTTAAAGAGACCTGCATAATACTATTTGTTTTTTTTCCCTTTCATTCAGTGTTTTATGTTTATTCTTGTTCATGTAAAAGATCTTGAAAGCTAAAAGGCCAAAGTCCGCAGTAAGAATTGATTTAGCACAGCTGATTTGTTGTTGTTAGCGGTACTGGCTCAGGTGTGTGTGAGCCGACCAATCAGAGCAGACTGGGTATTCAGGGGGGGCCTTAGAGAGACACGAGCTAAAACAGAGCGTTTCAGACAGAGGGGGAATACAGAGCTGCAACACTGTACAGAACCTGAAAATGAGCATAATATGTCTCCTTTAAACACTGTTGGAAACATTTGGGATAATATCTGTACACAACTGAACAGAATATATAAGAAAGTTCTTATCATCTTTTGACATTTTTTTTTATCTTTAAGGCTGAAACCCACAATCCTTTAATCCGAACGACACTGATACTGATGAGATTCTAATGCGACTACATGTAAATAAGCGACATTCATGTCAAGCTTTACTTTGGTCTGTGCCTGGATTTGCTGTGACTCACCCACTCTTGGCGAAGTTGGTCCAGTAAGTCATAACCACAGCGCTGAGCATGATGTCGTTCCTGGAGAAGTTGCAGGGGAACAGGTCAGTCGGGCCCACCATCGGGATGCCGAACACATACGGCACCTCGTCTCCGTGCGCCGAGTCTGACCACACTGGCTTCATCAGGCTCTGGCAGTGGTGGTAGAAGGCGTAGAAGTATGTAGGCGAGCCGTAGCGAGCGTGCAGGTCGGCCGTCACCACTGAGGGCTCCACCCACTGGTGGTCGGTGAAGAGAGCCACCAGGGTCTTCCTCCTGGTCTCCGGGTTGTCCTTGTCAGCCCAGTCTGTGTACATGAATTTAATTGTCTCCCTCAGCGTGTCCTTCCCTTCTGGGTAGCCATACAAACTGTCCACAAAGTCTGACACAGCAAAGTCAAAGTCGCTGCCAGACACGCCGTCCTCCAGGTCCATCACGTTCTCCACGAAGCGCAGTCCCTCTCCCTGGTTGACACCCAGCATTATATCATAATTAAGGAACTCGCCCTGCTCCATCAGGATCTCTGGGTCGTCCGGGATGACGTCTCCGTCAATGACAGGACCGAAAGCCACGCGGTATCGGGCAGCCTGGATGTCTTGCTCCACCAGCTCCTTTGCGCTCTTCTTTTGCAGGCAGGAGACCATGTCCACGGTGTCGAGCACGTTGCAGCCGACCCGCTCGGCCAGCATGCGCGTGTACTTGACCGGTTGGTAGTTAACAGCCCAGCTGGAGAGCGCTGAACCGCTCTGAATGATGGCTCTGTGGAACAAACCTTGGGACACAAAATTGAGAACAAAAAAACACACAGGAAGACAACAGAAGCCAACAAAAGAGTGGTTAGTACTTGGGCCCAACAAATCATCATTATAACTACTGTTTTTCAGCATGGACATTAAGAGCATTCCGAACCGCCCCGAGCAAATACATGATTCACTTTTACACTAATTGCTATTCACAATTAAAAATCAAAGGTTTTGCTGCCTACATGTGATGCACTTTGAACACGAGCCAGGGAGATGAAGCATTAAAGAGAGCGAGAAAGAGGCAGATAGTGGAGCCTTGCTGATGAGAAGCTGCTCAGTGCAGCAGCTGGTCGAAGAGATGAACCGGCGATGGGATGTTGGTTCGTTCTTTTGTGTTAAAATGAGAAAAAAAAATGCTTGTTTTTCTCAGTTGATCCCCCTTATTTCACGAGGTGTCGTTACTGTATGCAGATGGCAGCGAGCGCGAGTCAAATTAACGACCAATTTGCAGCACTGTTTCGGAGGAGGTGTTCTCCACGCCGGTTATTTGTAGAATCGTTAACACGGCGCGTCTCACAAACAGTATAGCTTACATATAGACTGCTGATGCCAACTGTGCGGCGGCGGGTCTGTGCAGGGAGCTGAATGTGCAGTAACCCCGATCCTTCAATGTTGATACAGTAAACACGCTGCTCTGTCGAATTGTTTGTATGCAGTGCGTCACCTCGGTCTCCGGGGATTTTTTCGCATCTACCGCCTAAAAATGACAAGTGATATGTATCAACTCAGAGAAACTATACTCTGCTGAGGTTAAGGCATAGCAGTCGCTGGAGAAAGAGGAGTGCAGGGACAGTGTCACTTTCTCCCTCCTTTGCTGTCATTTATTTAAAAAAAAAATTTTTTTTTAGGGCAGCATCTAGCTACTCTACTTCAAAGACAGCCGGAGGTCTTTGTGCATCGGCTGCAGCCGAGCGAGGGCATCAAATACAAAGCTCACAAAGGACGGTTGCCGCAGCGTCCCTGGCGTTGATGAAAACGCACAATTTCTGCCCTTCTTGTGATTCTGTCCGGCCCCAACGGGAGGACCAGGGCAATAATAGGGCAAAGATAACAGGTTCAATTCCCCGTGGGCCAGCCATATTGAAATAGGCACCTTTGATTCCTGCAATGAGCTTCGAATGAGTGTTTGCCAAATGGCGCAAGATCAAAAGGACGAAGGCTACATTTCTCTTTTCAGCTGATGGATACCAGATACCAGGTTTCTATGATATATGTTGTCATTTCGTAAATAATATAACAACAGTTGGTAGCGTGTCTTTGCCGCGGAAGCTGGACAGGAATGTGCCATTTTCAACTAAAGCACTGTCAATTTATGAAGTAAGGTTTAGAGGAAATAAACAGAAAATGTCTGAAGGTCTATTTTTTGTGTGTTCCAGCTTCATGTCCAAACCGACCCTGCCTGTAGCAAACAGTGTCTCCACTCAAGGCTCTGCAGATACAGAGGACCGATGCAAACCATCGAAGGTCCATTGTGTAGGATTTAGGGGGATCTATTGGTAGACATGGAACATATTTTTCATAATTATGTTTCCATTAGTGTATATCTCCTGAAACGAAGAATTATTGTGTTTTTGTTCAACAGAATAAGTCTTTATATCTACAGAGGGAGCGGGTCCTCTTCTAGTCTGCCGTGTTTATGCAGTAGCCCAGAACGCAGGGGTTGAAAATCTAATAGCAGCTTTGGAAGCGGCAACTACATGAAATGTCTAACCAAGCTACTTACTGGATGTCAGAACCGACTGACAACACTCTAGTTTTAGAAGGGGGCTTTAGAATTACTGTAATTTTCAGCATAGGTTGTTTTGCTGCAGTCTACAGCCTCTTTGCCACATGCCACTAAATCCGACACAGGTGACCTTCAAAGGTGTTTAGTGTACCATACAGTGCATTTGGGATTAAAAGAGGGCGAATGAATCTGACGCCGAAAAACTAAAACATTTGTCAGTCTGAATGGTGGCGACTGAGGGACACACACAGGTGAACGTGACAACACGGTGAAAACTTTCTAATGCCAGTGGGCTTCTCGAAGAGCTCCACATTTTAAGAGGCAAAGCTTTTAGGCTGATTAGATTGAGTAAAGGGGAACAAAAGCAATCACTTACTTAACGAACACCCCCTTTACCCTGCTCCCATATCATAACACTTCATCTCCCTGACAGACCATTTAGAGCCGCGCTTGAAACAAAGAACAATCTCCAAATGATTAAAACGTATTGTTCAAAAACTAACAGTGACATCGCCGAGATAAGGAATTAATATGATCGAGAAAAAATGTAATCTTAAATTCTCAACTGAAATTATTGCATTAATGACAACCTCAGGTTCAGCTTACAAACCGGGCAGATCTGTATGGATCAACGTCACAGATAGCTGGGATGGTGAAAGGCGGATTCTTACCCTCTGAGTGGTGGGACAGAGTTAGCAGGCTGACACAGGAGGCACCGATTCCAGATCCAAAGACCGTGATGCGACCCGGGTCCCCCCCAAAGTAACCGATGTTCTTACTGATCCAACGGAGAGCTTGAATCTGATCCAGGAGCCCATAATTTCCCTTAGCCGCCTGATCACCAGTGCTGAGGAAGCCTGAAGTTCACAGACAGACAACAGACCCAGCGCTGAAGTACAGATCTACAGAATATATGTCACAGCTTTGATCTAAAGTTGTAGCTCAGCAGGGCATCTGAATGAACTGACACGGTTTCCCCTCAAGTGGAAACATGCCTTTGCTCTCTCCCACAGTGTCTCGACTGCTTTAGTCAACCCGTTGTAATAGTCTCCACGCAGCCGCCGCGCCCCTCAGGAAGAGATCAGGGCTCTGCTCATCAGATCTGAACCCTCTCCTTGTGAGTGACTTCATAAAATCTGAAGTGCATGAATATATGAATCCTTCTCTTGTGCGCATTTCTTTACATGAATTTAATAAAACCAAACAGAGGTCACTGTTGCTCTTACAATTGATCCAATTACTTATTCCCTTGTCTGGTCTCATCTAAACAATGCCCTGTTTTGAATGTTAAACACGGAGAAACGACAATCTCCTGACCTTGTGAATGCGACGTTCCTCCATTGCCTATTCAAATCTTTTTTTTTTTTTTTTCCTGTCAAGAATGGCAAAGGCTGATAATCTTGTGCAGATTAGATAAATCAATCTAAAGGAAGATACATTGTGTTTTCACAAGGGGTCTAAAACAAGGACAGGACACGATACGTATTTGCATCACTTTTTCTCCGAAGGCAACATTTGTATGCAAATCAAGCTCCGCCATTCCAAGATCCCTCTTGCCTATATATTTCTCGTGCTACTTCTCTCATGTCTCTGCTTCTTTTTATGGGTTGCTAACAGCAGCACAGGTGGAAATGAACGACCACAGAGACAGTTTATCCCCTCAGATTAAACAGTTACCACACGGAGACGCCGTCATCACCTAATATTCCAATTCTGTAGTTGAGCGTGACGACGACAACGTTCCCGTAACTGGCCAGCACGCTGCCGTCCATCATGTTCCCAGTGCCCTCCATGTAGGAGCCGCCGTGGATGTAGACCATCACGGGTCGAGCTTCGGAGTCCCTTATATCTGCAACGTCAACACACACACACACACACACGCTGAGCAAACGAATGCAACAGTAATGAAACAGAGAATTAATAGAGCGCTGTTCCTTAAACTTTATATCAACAGTATGGGCTCAGTATGAGGTATGGGTGCTTAGAAGCAGTGGTAGGCCTGTGGTCGGAAGCTGTAATGACATTCAGAAAATGCACGGTAAATACACTCTGATCAGGGGTGTGTGGATAAAAAGGTCAAATATAATTAACAGCAGTTGCGTGTAAGCGCTCAACCAAGCATTCTTTGCTTTGTAGCATATCTGAAATTCCTTACAGGGGTGGAAAGAGAACAAAAAATCATTGACATTCATTCTGTAAGATGGACTTTTTACAGTTCAACATACAAAAGCATGCAGAAGAATGAAAGGCATGTGGCGGAGTAAGTACCCACTACACTGCACTGCACTGCACGGAGCTCTTTGTTATCTTCTAGTGCCAGCTAAAATAGGAAGTTCAATAAGAATAGAAAAATCTATACTTCATGTTTGTGGAGCAATTTGTTATATTAACTTACAACTGTCTTTAAAAGGGACTATAAGACAGATAAGTAGATAATGCACTCTCAGGATCAATGTGCGGGGAAGCAGAGACGTAGCACTTACTGAGGAGGGTTGCAACAACGCTCAATTCGAGACATGAGGTGCAGGAGCAGCAAACTTACATAATCATTAAATCGGTAAAACAACATTTATCTCCTTCCACTCAAAATAAAAGGGCCCCCCCTCCGCACTTCCTCGGGAAAGTCAAAAACTAAGGACTGTAAGATCTCCATCCACCAAACTCAAGCTAAAAAAAAAAATCCATGCATCAAGACTTTGAGCTCTTAAAAAAAAAAAATACCTTCAGATATATGAGTCTCAGCATGTGAGAAAGCCGCCCCCTTTTTCCTGTGTTGGCTCCCTGGGATTCACATGAGAAGAAAGAAAAAAAAAACAAAAAAAAAAAACAAGTACAGAATTCAAAATAGCATGGTTCACTGTGCCTCCTGTTTAATATATGTTCCAATCAAAGCGACAGAATCAGGAGAGAGAAAAAAAAAGATCCTGGAATTATATGCAGAAATAAGATTAGTCCATTTACATACAGTGTGAGATCCCTGTAATTGCTTTCTGACAAAACGAGAAATCTTTGGAGATGTATGACACGATTACATTACCAGTTAGAGTTACACATTAATCAGCATTTGGGATTCAGATTTTATCAAGCAAACACATTCTTTTCCCTTGTTAGATATTTTTAGGAAATGGCACAGTGTGTGTGTATATGTGCACATACACACACACACACTGTTACCTTTGCATGGTTTATTATCTGTATTGTTATATTGACCCAGCTGCCTCGGATTAGACCGGGGTAATACATCTTTCGTGATTCATTTCATCTCTCTGGACAATTATATCTTTACAAAAAAAAAAAAAACCCAACCTGTCAGTTCTTTCAGGTAAACCGCAGCAGGATATAGCTCCTGAATAAGAGCTCCATGGTTTGTTGATGAATAATTTATAAACTCTGACTTGAGTGGGACACGAAAATAAATATAAGGAAGTGGGGGAATTTTGGAAACACACTCTTGAATTTGACATGGCAAAAAAAAGAGTACGGGAGATGAGCAGGCATGGGAAGAAACGGCGGAGGTTTCACACATCGGTGGAACAAATCATGAAGTCACAGAATGCCTCGGGTGCATTTTGAATAAACAATGATCAAGTCTGGAGAAATACAAACCTATAGAGGCGATGGGTTATGTTATTTCCAGTGAAATGCAAATGTGAAATTTAATTAACCTGTTTGCGCGCTGGGCGAGGGGGGCCTTTAGGCAGCACTCAGACTTTACAAAAAAACGTGGGCTGCACCATTCTGGACCGCTACCTCTCTCCGGCAGGCTGTTTATCTGTTGTTGCTACGCTACCATAGAAAAGTCAGTCAAAGAGTGGCGTGTTACATACAAAAGCTGAACACGGTCCAACTTTGAATGCTGAACGTTTTGTATTAGCCTGAATGCTTGTGGGAGGGAGGAGATGTATTCTCAAAAAACCCCGTGTTTAATTGGTGTATTGAACTTGCCCGAATTAGAGAAATCTGTTTGTCAACTCTTGAGATTTCGAGGAGATACGGAACCACTGTTCTGCTTATCTACAGATTCACAGCAGACACACAAAATGTTGCCTCGCCGGTTCGTTTCACAGTTGTGTTAGACACAAAAAAGGGGGGGAGGAATTCAGCAAGCAACAGACAGGAGTTGACTCTTGTACCTCACTAATTGGCCCCCAACAGACACACTGTCTGAGCAGAGCAGAGGTTGGCAAAAAAATATTAATTTGAATTCCTAACAAACATGGAAAAGCGAGGAATGCTAGCTTTTCTTCTTTTTCTAAGTCATTCTTCATGCTTACCTTGATGCTCGGCCGTGACAGCCAAATATGCTACGCTCATCACTTTAAAAGCTGAAAATTATTGCTTAGTTTAGGTGGACCAATACTTGAACAACACCTTACCTCAGCAATATTTCACCGAGTGTCACGGAAAAATCGGATGCATTTAGTTGTCCCTCTCTGCATTTTGTGCATCTGTACATAGTCAGTGGCATCAGTAACACCTCAGTTGCCATGACTACCTAAATATCAATAAATTCCTGTTTAACAATGGGAACATGATTGTTAGCACAGTATGACTGCAACAGGTAAAAAAACAATGATGACGGTGCTTTGGATGGTAAATCAGCCCTTGGCGGCAGCAATGACACGAGCAGTGGTCACACACATGCTTTATGATGATCGCAGGACGCAGCCCGGTCGCCAGAATAAAATGTTGGCATTTGACGTTTTTGCAAACCACGAATAACTTCACATTTGTATATTTCATACATATCATATCGTATCGGAAGTGACATACTTCAGATTACGTAGGAGCTGATTTTCTCATCTGGCAAGTTTGAGTTTGTGGCAGCGAAGGTGGATGTTTTTAATGAAATGTTGGGACTTCTATAACCATTTTTGTGGTGACAGAAGTAGACATTCTACAAGACGTCAGGACTTTCCCTCCTGTGTTTGTGGTGACAGACCCTAACCAGACCTTAACCACAGCGTTGTAACAATGTAAGATTTTGAGATGTAGAAATATGAAATGTACAAATGTCACATATCCGTGGTTTGCAGCAATGTTCAATGGCAACATTTTTTTCTGGCGTTTGGGTTGCATGACGACTTTGGGGCCACCATCAGAATGATCAATGGACATGGAGAGTCATTGCCGTCCATTTTACCACACCAACTCACCATCCTCTGTCGGAGCGTAGATGTTTAGATATAAACAGTCCTCGCTCTGATCCTGAATGTATGTGGCTACTGTGTCCAGGTTATAGGTGAACCATATGGGCATCATGATCTCTGGCACGGTGTTGTGGATGTTCTGAGGGCACACAGGCATGAAGTGGGTGGCATTCTTGATACCTGACCAAGAGGAGGGCTGCTCGGGGGGCATGAAGCGCTTCTCGCCCACGGGCGGAGCGGCATAGGGGACCCCCAGATACTGATCAACGGGCCGGAGCACCTCGCTGGGCACGGGAACCCTGAGGCCTCGCAGTTTCCCGAACTGGGTGGTCACCGTCGGGTAGAATTTCTGGCTCGTTGCCTTTGTGAATGACCAGCAGGAACATAGTATCCACCAGAGAAGAGCACAGTGGGTGATGGTTACAGTCCCTTGCTGATGTAGCAGGTGTGCAGGCAACAGATGGTCTCTAAACGTAGCCAGCCACATGGTCTGGGCAGGACAGTGCCGTGGCACGGCGCTAATGCACACTGTAGTGTCCGCTCAGTTCCTCCGCACTGACCCTGTCAGACAGACATCACTCACTGCGCCTTCGGCTCCGACGGTTATCAAATCCAAATGCGCCTCAGCCAGGTATGAACCGCCCCCACTTCCGCTTTTCATCGCAGGGCACACAAATCTGAAAACGAGATGATGAGAAAAACGAGATGAGAAAACATCAAAATGATGTCAAAATGGTGCTCCACATCCGTATATAACTGAATAACTTTGGGTAAAAGGATTATCTCCCTTCTGTATCTTGGGGCTCTAGATACATACTGTTACGTAAGCTTAATATCAGCCGCATCCACTGTAACACTTGGACGCTAATAACCTTTCGGGATAAATTGCCGTCTCAAAAGAACAAATTTATGCTTTGACATGAACAAATCACTGAATACTGATCTCTGTGTATCTGCGGAGGAATCTGATAAATCCATCTGCTGTGATGTTGGAGTGATGCTGCGAAAAACATCTCAAGATAAAAGGTGTTAAGCGCCCCTCCTCTTATGTAAAAGCAACAGGGAGCTGAAGAGAAAGACACATCTTTAATATGCGCCGAAAGAGGGATTGAAGAGGCCCACACGGGGAGAGAAATATCTTGACGCGATCGTGATGTTTCTGCTTTCGATACGTATTTCAGAAACAACAGAAATCTCGCCTCATGATGGGGAGGTGTCTGTATTGTTTTTTGCGCCTTACATTTAGACAACACTGTCTGTCACATAATGGAGGTATCGCAGACGAAACATGTCCGACGGGACCACACCAGCACAAACCGCCCCTCATAACGCGGAGTAATTGCAGGTTAATTGAAAGACTTGGGGAAGGCTTCAAGACAGCAAAATACCATTTGGGTTTAATATCAGAGGAAGAGGATCCTTTGACACCTCTTCTTGAGAATTCTTTCTAGTCTAGACAGGTTTTTTTTTCAACTCTTCACATCTTTCAACACATACGAGGGCTGCATGACATGGTAAAAAACACGCAGTGACAGATATTCAACTGCAATATGCCTCAATATGGGTAGGAATGATAATCTTTCGGATCACAATTATCAGTTGCACCGAGGAAACAATGAAAGCGCGATGACGTAACATTCGTTGGGGTCTGCGCCAAACAAACATGTTTTCTTGCATCTTGAGAACAAGATCTGTTGACCAGAGAGCCGCTGCAGCACTACAGGACTCCATTATGATGCTGTTTAGTCACCTTCATTAAAGAAATCTTCTGATTTGAAAGGTTCGTCTGTGAAACAAAAAAGGTTCAGGGTTGTTCTAATTCAGCTTTTATGCTCATAAGAAATCAGTTCACACACTAAATCCACTGATAGTAACATAAAGTATTGATAAATACTGCTTGACTGCTTATTAATGGAAGCCACAAATGATCCTTTTAATTCATCATTTTCATGTGACACTAATGTAATCATAACCCTTTGTATCGCATCTATTATGTTCTGGTTACAGGGGTTTTGCACTATACTGGTTTGGCCGATAACCATGACGTTAAAAAATGTATTCTTGATATTGTGTTAGTTACGCATACATGGAATATTAGATTAAAAATGCTGATGTTGGGCTTTGTGGATCCTTTGTTCATCTGGTTGCCTTTACAATATCCACTGTAGTATTTATTCTTTAAATTTGACCTCCCTATACTTGGGTTTTAAGGGGAATTATTGTAATTTGTTTGCCAGAAAACAGACATAACACACAGTAAACAAAGTCGAAAATGGATTTAACTTTAGCATTATTTCTATTCTATTTTGTATTTTTGAAATCTGTTTGGCCACCATTATCATGTAGTGAAAATACGATACCATCGCAGCCCTAATTGGTTTTATTATTTCATTTTTCTGATACTCGTTACCAAGTATGCTGCCTTATTATTCAACCCTTTACATTTTATCTTATTTGATCCATTTCACTTATTTATTTCTAGATTCATCTTCCAGCTAGGCACCACTTTACGTTGTATCATGTATGATTCCGCATGTGGCAATGAACTTTGATTTGACTCGATTTGATTTGTTTTTTGTATTTCTAAGTGAAAGATTCCTTGATGTTGGATCTGATATGGTGTCTGTAATATAATACGATATGTCATATTAGACTGTCTAAAGCAATGACACAAACTTTCACTTTGCATACACATTTTCTTTTTTTCAACCCGACAGCAGTCACCAGAGTGCGTGCGATGGAAAGTGATGCTGGTTCTGGTGTGCACGGCGGAATACACATCCACACCTCATCACATGTGCACACTGTACGTCAAATAAGGTCTCAAATCTACGCTCATCCGTGGAGAGCTACACGGAGGAAAAAACCGTGCTGTGCTCCATCCAATTAACTACTTTGTCATCCATAATACATCCTGCCTCGGTCCTTGTAGTCTTGGGTAGCAGTTAGCATAATGTGCTCGACATCAGATTTCTCACCGGCTCATCAGTGAACAAAGCACAAACAAGCTTGTTAACCTAATCAAACTTATTGACGAGTGCAGCCCGGAGCCTTGTGAGGGACTGCTGCTAAACAGCTTTCTTTCAAACTGATGGACCCATCTATTAAGGCGGAGGACAACTTCTTCCCCCCTAATATGAGAAACTAATTAGCCATGGATGTGGTGCATTGGCTTTTTCTCTCCCCCTGCAGCATTTTGTTTACACTAGCAGGAAACGTAAACACCAATAAAGGCAGCTCATTCTCTCTCTCTCTCTCTCTCTCTCTCTCTCTCTCTCTCTCTCTCTCTCTCTCCCACAGGTGTGCAGCAGCAGCAGCAGCAGCACATTACCTGATGGCGAACATCATCATGATCTGCCCCGCTTTTTCAAAGGATGGGACGAATCGGACTAATATCACAGGGGTTTCATTTGAGGAATATTGTACGTCTCTGCCCGGGGCCAGCTTCGTCTCTATTAATTAACGCTTATAAATGTTCCCCACAGCCAAAAAGGACAAGGCTCTGTCTTCCACCATCCCCTATCTGTTACTGTCTGTGACAATGATGTACGGCTCCCGAGACGTTAAAATGGGGGGAGATAGAGGACCAGATTTGTTCGTAGATCGGGGCCACATCTTCTGGTTTCGAAGCTGACACTGATAATAAATCATTTGGAAAGTAAGAAAGAAAAAAAAAAGAATTAAAATAAATCCTCTCTGCTCTCACGACCCGCTGTGAAGTCCCTGGCAATTGTCAAATTAGTAGCATGGCGAGCTATGGAGTCGGTATCACCAATCAGACTTGGTTAGTTGTCTCAAGCAGTAAAAAAAAAAAAAAAAAAGGACACATGCTGGGGCTGCTGTGGATCAAAGGGATAATATGAATCCTTAAAATGAGCGTCACTTCCTTTTTAAATTACACATGGATCAGTCTCAATAGATCTGCTTTTTCATGCTACGTGAAATCAAAATCAAAACTTCTGGTTTCAAATCACAGGAACAAAGCTGTGGTAGTGGTTTATCTATTATCTATTTTTTTTCCAGGGCTGCAGATTGCCCAACACTACACCTTCGGCTGCAGAGCGTGCTTCCTGTGACTGCTCTGCGATGGGACAGATGTGGATAAAAGCTTTATAGCTCGCACCAAATGGGCTGTGTAATAAAAAGAGAGCCATCACTCAGTCAAGTTTGATACACTGCAAGTTTTCAGGCAATTTAAGATGGCAACTGGAGAGGAATGGGTGAAACACTTCTCGTCAATGAAAACCCTGGCAATAAATCAGTGGTGGTGGTGGTGGGGGGGGGAAACGTAACGTTTTACAAGCATTACATATTATTCTAATGGGCTACTTTGCAGCAGCAGCAGCAGCAGCCAGGTGTTTATGCATCACAGCGGTGGGCAGACTCGGATTTCCTGGGACCCACACACTTTAATCCCCATTTGACGGACTTGATCTCAATTACAGACCTATTAGAATGATTGCTATAATCACGTCCGTCTCCCACCTACATCATCGACAGGCACACAATTCAACACCAATTCGAGCACTAATAAAAATCTCTGGGACAACATCTTATCGATCAGTCTTCTGGTAGCCCGGGGGCCCTTAACATGAAAAGCATTTGTGGAGGAGCCTAGTATGTCAGACAACAGCACTGGGCTCTCAATGCCCTTGTAATTTCGACTGGTGTGTGGATCGAAAGCGTTTTTAGTGGATTCCCCAAATCCCCCTTAATTTTTTTTTTTTTTTTAGCAGTGCAATAAAGAGGTGCGGGGATTGGTGCAGGGGGAAAACTACCTTATAGAGGAACATGCAGGTAGCTCTCAACATAATGATCGGCGCTTTTTCATAAATGAATGCACGGTCGGATCCAGACCCACGGAGGGGAGAAAAAAAAAAGCTCAGCCACAGCCCAGATAGCATCGACAAAACTGCTGTAGTGTGTGTGCGCTGCCTGCCTCACGTTGTGACTGAGGAGCTTGTTTAATCTGGGTCTAGGACGGCAATACATTGAATTAAAAAAAAAAAAAAAAAATGGAGAAAAATAAATAAGAAGCCAACAAAACGCTACAGTGTGCTCTCATCGGCGAGCGATCGCTTCGATTTGAACAATCAGCCCAGATGTCAGTGATCAATCTGAACAAAGATTCGTCCCACGGTAAGAGAGAGAGAGAAAAAAACAGGATCGTTATGTTAACTCACCTGCTTTTACACGAGCTGATACGCGCTCCATGTCGAGATCTCCTCCATCGCGTGCCCCAGTCAGTCAGTCAGTCAGTCAGCTCAGTTTGGCTGCGAGACAACGAGGCTGTGTGTGTAATATTTCCCCCGGTTTCGGTATCAAACACACGGATCTTTACTCTTATCTCCTGCTTTGCACAGTCTGTGTGCTTTGCGCATTCACGACGCCAAGGTCAGGAGCGCCAACGGTTTTAATGGAGCGCCCACTGCCAGCGCGTTACTAGGCAACCGCCGGGATACGCCAGTGCATTAAATTCACCCTCCAACAACCGACCGAGTCCCAATTTAGAAACCATCAAGTGACCACCTTAACCCCGGACGGCACTCACGCACACTCGCGCGGTTTTCGCACGCTCGAGCGAAGCCCACCTACCTTTTGACCAGATAAACAAGCGTGCGCAAGGAGCGTGCGCGCGGGCCCTGCGTGCCGAGGAAGAGCGAATGCGTTACGTTTAATTGGCATAAGCCCTTTTTTTTTAGCAAAAGTGTGACAAGCACGGCAAAACGGGGTGCAGGGGTTAGAGAAAAAGAGCCAGAAAAAAACAGTCCTCCAGCGTGTTTTCCCCACTGGCTTTGTTATATCTTTTTTTTTTTTTTTAATTGCATTCCTAATCAGCTCATCTCCTTGTTGCAAAAGTGTAAACAATGCCAATTTATACATCTGTTATCTCATCACTGCTGGGTAATGTGTCTAAAAAAACAAAACAAAACAAAAATAATAAAAGCCTTGCTTTGACAGCTCTGAAACATCAGGCCCACACTTGTTTAAGAAGCAGACTGCATGAGTAATGCATGGATTTTATTTAGCCATAACAATGAACTGCTATGAGACAAAAAAAGAGAAAAAAATGACAACAGGTGGCAGGAAATTAGTCCAGTGGAATGAAAGTGGGCAACTCTATCATATGAAACGGAAAATCATTGAGACGACTGTGTTGTTGCCTCTTGTGCTCCTTCTTCGCTTAAAGGAGCAATATGTTGAAAACATTCAAAGATTAAAAGTAAAACTATCAATAGGAAGTGAAGAAATAATAGGTTTGACATGTGGTGTTGAAGAGATTTCTGCTAAAGTTAGCACGCTGATCAGCTACTCCTAGCCTGTCCTGTCTACCTGCTAACAGAAGCCACAGTTAGCATCCCCTACTGGTTACTCTGGTAATGTGCTGCTCCCATAGAGTTGTGTAGGGATGAGGTACTTTTGTAGCTTTGCCCTGGTTTACTCGAGAAGAAGACTGTGGGATATTTGAATCGGACTTTGGAATATTGCCGAAAATAGCTTATGATACGTGTTTTGTTCAGCGATATAATCTCCACAGATGATTGTAGGTGAAAAGCTAATGTTAGGCTTTAGATAAACTACATTGTGCTTGCATGACTAAAACGTCACCACCATTATGCGTCTTGCACAATTACTATACACATTTTGTATAAATTGATCAATCTACAAGTTGTAAATTCAGAGTTAGAATAGTTTGTAACTTAAGTCTGCCTGTAAAGACGAACTATCAAGTAGATGAGTCTCCATGTTGGACACGATGACGTGCTTTTTAATTTGATTGTGGGGAATTTAATGATGTTTTTCATGCCGTAGAACAAAACGTGCAAATAACCACAGACCTTATTTCAGGCTTTTAACCGAAAACACATTAAAAAAAAAAACATTGACTTTGAGACAAGGGGACCGGAAGTGCAGAAATGCTATAACTCTATTCCTTCCTCATGAAATATTCCAGAATACATGACAATACATGAGTAGCATTTTTGGGTGAGCTTATTCTTTAGTATCAGACTTTCATTGGGCACAGAGGAAATTCACAATTTCAGCAATTAATGTGAAAACAGCCTCCTAGTGTCAAACTCAAGAAACACACATTTCTAGAGCAGAGGGGAACTTAAAGACATACATGAGAATGTCACACTGAAATCTTCCCCGCCATACTGTACACTAGAATGTAGAGTCCAGACAGCTGCTGACAGAGCAAACAATTTCCCACATAAGCCTATCCTTTTTTTTTTTTTAGAAAATGCCCAGCAGCTATAGCTGTGATGCAGAGATCTGGGAATGTATAGAGCTGAGAGATCGTCTTTACAGTCCTGGAACAGATGCTGCCTTGTGATGTCTGTTTTAAGATGGATTACCACAACAAGAGAAGCTTTTTATAATAACAGAATTTCGATATTTATTCTCAGCTGATGCTCATGCAGCGAACAGCTTCTGTTTGAGGCATCTACAGTAGCGGGTTCCTAACATATAGATTATTTGAATGAAGATTATGACCTTCCATTAGATGATTAATGCCCACCAGGTCGCCGATTGTTTCAGCTGGGTCTTATCAGTATTATCCTCGTGGCATGTGAGTTCAACAAGCACATTTTGAAAGGAAGACCTTTTAATTAAAGATACAATTCCCAGTCCCGATATTTGCAGTCATGGACAGTTTCTCCACATGAACCCTAAGTGTATGCTGAATCAGCTTGATTGGGGATGAGGATAAAGCAGCTTCCGTGGCCATGGGTGTGAACAGGATATCCATTGTCCTTATGTGTGAATATGAGAAATGCTTTCATTCTCTTTTATAATGAGGAGGTTCATATCTTGGGTTGAACGGACGATGGGTTAAGCGTGTCCGGCCGTTGTTCTCAAAAGGGCTGTTGCCATGGTGTGATGGGCATCAAAAGACAAACTGAAGTCAATCTGTCAGACACCATGTATTTAATCTATCTCTGCATTTGTGTTTGCCTCAGTTCATGTGTGTGACCAAGGGCGACTCTTTCAGCCTGACTAGCATTGCACTGAACCTCTAGGCCAGTCCTTGTGGGTGGTGGGACCATATGTCATGACCCAATGTTGTTTGGTTGAGCAGAGACTGACTGGGTACCATGATTGGCCTTGCTCTAAGAGGGGACTTCAGGGTGGGCAAATTCAGGTGTGAAAGGAGAATTATGAGGCCATGGAGCGGGGCGTTCAGTCTAACTAAAAGAGATTCTTGAAAATTGCTCAATGGGTCAGGAGGCAGGGGTAGAGAAATACAGCCCAGTCACCAGGACACAGTGTTGGTAGCTAACAAACCAGCTGCAAACCACTGATATATTCATATTTTCAGGTGTCATAGGTGAGTCATATCATGTTCAGATTACATGTTTATGACCTGACTTTCATATCGACAGGTGGAGGGGATGGTAATTTACAGCCAGTGATTGCAGCTCAAGACTCCCTTTCAACATTTGTATTTGTGAAACCACTGGATATTTTCGACGAGAGACCATGGACTTTGAAGATTTACAAGCGTGACCCCACAGGATATTTTTGAGGAGACCTAGCAACAATTTCCAGCTTTGTGGTGGGAAGAAAATTATATTTTTTGATGGGAAGTCAGGACATCTTCAGCTATGTTTGTGGTGACCAGATATTATATCTTGAAGGTGCAATATATAAGAATTTTGGGAAGAAAAAATTCAAAAAAATAATCCAAACTAAAATGATCAACAGAATGTAAAGAAACAGCAGTGTTGACGTTATAATGGCCATGTATTCTATTACATAGATATGTTGAAGTAAGCATGCTAACCAGCTGAAAACACTAGTGAACCCAAATACTCCCCTGGTCCTTAAGCTGCCAGTCCGTACCACTAGCTGCACGGCTAACTGAGCTATCTAGCTAATGGCAGCTGCAGTTAGCAGCCGTTAGTAGTTACTCTGGGGATATGCTGCCCTTATTTGTTTATGTGTTTAAGTATGAATTTGACAGGTGACTAACTCTTACATATTGCATTTTTAAGCCAATACGTGGTCTTTTTCTAACCCTAACCAAGTGTTTTTTTGTGCTTAAACCTAACCAGAGCATGAGTATAGCAAAGTCACAAGATACAATTAAAAAATGAACCCGAAGAAGGATAAAAGTAGCAACATAACGAAATGTAAGGTCTCAATATATCAGTGATATGCAGAAATGTACATCACAGATTTATTCAGGAGATTGTGTTGATAAATGCAGACCTGACAGTGCAGTCCAGTGGTGGAAGGAGAACTTTGAGGAACTCATGGACCAAAATGACACCGCCATGTTGGTCGTGAGCACTGAGTTGTGACCAAAACAATATTATTGCTCTGCGTGAGGAAACATTCAAAAGGTGCTGGGACTAGAACTCCCTTCCCAGCAAATTGAATGGGAACCAGTTTAGGTGGTTTGGGCATCTGGTGAGGATGTCTCCGTCCAACTGGGAGGAGATCCTGAGGCAAACCTAGAATACAATGATAGGAGTACATATGACCTGGGAACTCAAAATCCCTCAGTAGGAGCTGGATGATTGGGCTCTGATTGTCTGTGCTATACCCTGCTGTTATTGCTACAACCTGGAGCCAGATCAATTTGCCACATTGCACATTTTGGTGACATTTCACAAACACGTCTCAACTGCTGTCTGCAATTTTCAAAATGTTCTTTTCAGCAGTCCTTTCCAGAACTATATGCAGTGAAGGTCCACCTTTATTAACGCTTAAGTATCCTCAAAGACATGGAGCTGCATTTTAAGTCTGCCCTCTTTCTAATAAGGGTCAGCATTGTCTTTGTTTTCCGGATTCCCGGTGGCCCCTTCCGATCCCCCTTTTCGTCTGCTTTGTTCTTCAGGACCTACTGCAGTGCCTGGCAAGTGCTGAGAGGATACCAACGTGCCCAAATAATGCACAGCACTTCCACTGTTCTCCTCAAACTACCACTTCACTACATTAAAGATATTTCACATGGTTCACCTTATGCTGCACTGGCAATGTATTTGTATTTTTATATATTTTTTTGTAATTTGTTGTGACGTTTATCGGCCACATCCACTGTCATTTATTATATTCATGTTATTAGGTTGTATCAATATGTGTAATCCTTTATGTAAATGAGTACAACTATAATGTCTCTTTGTTCCTTGAATACACCATAAATAGATTACATTAGATAGGATGAAACTTTAATGAACCCCAGGGGGAAAGTGGGTCATGGCAGCTGAAGAGAAAGAGGATATACTGTAGGTAATAGCAAACAGAAACAACTGCTGGCGATACAATGGGAAAATAACGCGACCGGATATATGCAAATAAAGGGATTTACACTGATTATAGCTATACTGACTGGTGCATATCATGCTAATTGTATAATGAGTAATGCAGTCCTTCATTTGAAGGCTGAGTGCATGCTTCCAGATTATAGATTTACAGCACAAATGCAATGTGTGCAAATTTTGCATCACTGCAGATACAGGAGAGGAAGCACACAGAAATCTGTCAAATATGCAAATCCTTAATGTAAATTATTCAACCACTGATAATTTTACAGTCGAAGGAAACATATTTATAGATGCACCTCAACCCCAAAAATCCGTTACATAACCAAATTGTCACCAATTACCAGTCAAACCTCCACTTATTTGCTGCCCCAAAAGCACGCTCGACGCTCCCTTCTCTGCAGGACTAGAGATATCATGCAGAAATGGTCTGGCTGTCAGACACCCCAGGGTCCTGCGGTGAGGGAGTCCCAGGCAAAGGAGGAATAATTTCAGGTTATCACTTCATTAGGTTTATTACACTGCACTCGCACACTCACACATCACAATTATGTCTCTCACTATCTCGCTAATATCCGAAATAAAAATGCCTCATGGAACCAGTGTCATAAGAAATGAGTGGTACATTCCCTAAAATTTATCTCACATATAAATAAATCCCATGGGAATGCCCCCCCCTTTTTTTTTAATCAGAACTGGAGTTTCTACCCTTAGATATGCCTTGGGAGAAATGTAATTAATTGTTGTCACGTGGTATAGTATTTCCATCTCTCAGTTGTGATTCCCCTGCCACTGTTAATTATTTAATTTTAATATCTAACAACAAAAAATGTTTTGTGATTTGTAATGCACTAAAGAGGGGTTTCTAATGTACTAAAGAGGCAACTTATAGACCTATGTCTCCTGAAATTTGTCTATCAGGAAATCTGTTACCAAGTTGTGTACTGGACCTATTTCGAACCTTGTAAACTCTGCACCAACGATATATATATATATATGATTAGGGCCAATACAGGGTTCCTGCGATGAAACTCAATGAAGCCTTAGAGGAAGAACACCCTGCAAGACAGCAATCAGGGAAGAGGACTCCCACAGCACGTTCAGGTTCCTTTCACTTTCCCGTGATGCACTGCGCGATTGCAATATTGCAGTTATGTTCGATAAATCATTCGATTTACAATAAGTTCATCAACATACATATTTGCCAGTAAGTTGCAGACATTCGTAAATCAACCAACGTCTAAACTGAGCATTAAAAGTTGGCTAACGTTAGCAAACAAAGGAGGCTTGGTTAACGCTTGGTAACCCGTAACTAAGGCAACGACGAATGACGTGACACGCGGGAGAACAACCGTTAACAGCACCCAAACAAGGCTCGGACAGTTTGCCTGTTAGCAAAGTTTATGGTTTACAGTGGTGAACATGGAGAGACACAACTCCGGAAAAGAAAGGCTCATAGTACCCACGGACTTTACCTCACCAGCGACTTCAAGTGAGTTGCTTGTTTTCGCCGCATGTTTCGTTGACATTTCCTTGTAACTTCAAGCGAATGTAAAGTTCAAGATAATGTTAGCTAGCTAACCTTAGCCTACAATGTTTCGTTACCTGGCTTAACTGCTTTCAGCTTTAGCGTTAACCAACAGTTAACAAGAGGAGGTTGTATTCTGGGGAGACTGTAAACTGTCTTGTTTGTCCTTGTAACTTTCTTGAAAGCTCGTGGTGACATGGCTCCACTTAGGAAGCATCACAAACATTATCTTGGTACATACGACTCGACTACCTAACGCATGCGCACAAATAAACATGTATATTATGATATTTTTAAGGGACTGTCCAGAACGACCTGGTACCCCCATCGCACTTTGCATCGAGTGTCCCATTTGCTGGACCACATAGAGCTGTTCAAAACCCAGGGGCAACACCGACCATCTCTTGGGTAAGTCCAGTCGTAGCATCAGTGGCTTCAGGGGATCACAGTCCTGCCAGTCCATGGCTTGCCATCAGTCAGGCCCAGCAGGAAATCTTAGAGCTGAGGAAGGAAAATCAGAGGATAATGATGTTACAAGCGGGAAGCATAAGAGGAAGGATCCCTTCGGATGATCCATCAGACCCTAGGACAAGGTATTCTACAATATGCTTTCTCATGTCAGAATTACCATTTTTATCTGTAAATTGAGTGGCATGTCAGCAGCACAAAAAGCTTCTCTCCCTCAAACACAGATGTGAAAAGAGAAGTGAGCAGTGGTCCAGATGGGAGTCAGAGTGGCATCAAGAGGCAGAGAAGCATAAGGCGGAAGCTGAGAGGTTGAAGAGGCAGGTGGAGGCCCTGAAGGACACTGCAGGGAGCCACAGGGAAGATATGAGAGACCGAGACTGCACTGTGAACAGGTAGGAGATATGCTCCTGTTATCTGACATTCTCTATGTAACCAAACATTTTGAGTTTAGCGATGAATCATGTTGAACAATCCTAACATGGCATAACCTTTGTGTGACAGACAGAGCCATGAGTTGGAAACACTGCATGAGGAGCTATGTAAGGCTAAGACTGAACTCCGCCAGATCAGAGAAGAGCTCATTCACAACAGTGCTCAGAAGGAGAAAATAAGCTCACAGGTAATGCTATTTACTGACAAAACATTTCATTTCGACTCTGTTGTTGACAAAGATCACCTGAGAATTACAGCGATCCTGTAACTTATTTTGGCAGTTTGCAGTCTGGTGTTTTTGGTACACTCTGTGTTTAATGTTTTTGCTCTTTAATGGAACCTCATTAGCTTCCAAAGAGTAATTGCTAGTCTTCTTGGGGTCCTTATTAACATTTCAACGACAAATAAAATACAAATTACAATAGTATCAACAAAGCCGAGGATAAGGACCAGAAAGTAAGTGAAATAACACAAGACATGAAATGACAAACAACAAACACACAGCTTCAGTAAACAAATATAACAAAATAATTTAAAAAAGATTAAAAATACCTTGTAGTTAACGGACAGTTTTAATCTAGCAAGTTTCACTATCATTAGTTTCATATAAAAAGATTGTTTTATGTTTATCCACATTTGTGTTTCTTGCAGCTTGAAAGACTAAAGGGAGAATCCACTGAGGAAGTTACAAAGTTGAGGAGAGATCTACAGAAGAGTAAAGAGGAGGCCCGGGACCTCGCTCTGAAGGCTGAAATGGGCAGGTTACAGGCTGAGGAGGAGGCCAAACAGCAGACTCTTCGACTGTCAGAACAGCTGGAAGAAATGTACAAGAAGCAGGAGGTTGAGGTGTGTAGCACAATCTCTACAAGGAAAATGAATACCATTATAGACTAATTTGAGCGAGTTCAGCTCAAGACCTTGCATCCCACAGCCCATGTCAGCAGGCTTGTGCTCTGGCTGCTGCACCCCTGAGGAGGACACAGAGCACGTAGCACAGCTTTTCTGTAATTGACACTACTCTGACCTTCCTCAGGAGGAAAACAAGTGAAAGGAGAAGTTCTCCTTGAGGATCAATAAGGTATTACATCATTATTTGTATACGTCCTAAATTTCCATTGTTTGCCTCTATTCACTTTCAGCTGCAACAGCTGAATGCTTCCCACAGTGCAGAGTTGGCTGCAGCAGGGAAAACAAACAGTGAACTACAGGACAGACTTCAATCAATGACCTCAGAAGTGCTGCAGCTAAAAAGCACTCTGGCGGAGGTATCCACTGAGAGAGATGGGCTGAGAGAACATTTAAGGTGCCACAGTCAATCTAAAACTGAACAGAGCTGAAACATCTATAGCACTTTGTAGTCAGATTCACTGATTTTATTGGGGGATGGGGTTTATTTTTCAGCCAAATGGGACAGGCTTTTGAGACACAATCGGCAACGCTGCACAGCCTCAGAAATTACATCGGCCAGCTCGCCCCAGAGAAAGGAGAGAAGGAGCGATTAAATGACACTGTTGAGGTGAAGGCAATATAAACAGTATTGATTGCGATCAGCCTACTGTAAAGTAATTGCATGAGAAAAAAACTCAAAATCTTGTTCTTTTTTGCAGCTTAAAGAATGAATTATAAAGCAAATAAGTGTTTATGTGTATTTAAAGGAATAACATACATATTGTAGTAATTCTGTCTATTATAGTATTGTGCACTTTATATTCTAATATTCTCCATTTTGTAGAAGCTGAACAAAGAAAAAGCAGCTCTTCAGATGACAACAGAGCTTTTGACTGTCAGGCTCAACTCTGTGAATGAGATACTCACCCTGCAAGAAGAGAAAATGGTGAAGAAGGTGAGTGTTTCTTCCTCACATAGTGATGCGTGATACAAGCCTATGATGATAGCACGATTAGCAGCAGCAACACTCACAGGCCGAGCCACTGCTTTCCTATGTAGACCAAGCAGGTGTATGTCATTGTGTGCTGTAGGTTAAAGCCTACAGCACACAATGACACGTTTTCATATTCCAAAAGTCTGAATAAAAGAGTCTGAAGTTTGGCTGCACCTCATGGTTCTTGAAGACGCTTATGCAGACCACAGGGTTTAAGATTGATGATGGAATAGCTCCAGATGGGATGGCGAAGCCCTGCAGGAGCAATTCAGTTGACTGAACACTTCACCTAAGGTCTATCCAAATGATCTGCACATAAAGTATGACTCTGCAGGTGACATATAGAACATTTTTCATCCCTTTGAATGGATTCTTCTTACTTTAGAATTGCATTTTGGTTGGTTTAGAATAAATGTCAATGTGAACTTAGGAACTTGAAAGTTGCGTGAGACAGGTGGTCACAATATGTTCATTAGTTTTTTGCAGAGGTTACTTGGAAAAAAACTCTTCTCTGATTGCTGTGGTTGCTGTGGGTTGAAAGGAAAAAGCATTTTTTTTAAAAGACTGAGAATGCTTTGGAAAACATCAAGGCTAATTTGTAAGCAATAATTACCCATGTGCATATGAAGCATTTATTGAATAAATGTTTACATTTACCATTCATTTGTATGTATTCATAGATCTCAACAGACCCACTTCTGAAGAACGGATGTGAGGGACTTAAAGTGCTTCAGCTCTGGAGAGAGAAAGTGTTCAAGTTATGTGTCCAGCTTCGCTTGAAGGACATCGAACTAAGAGGAGAGAAGGATCACCTTCTTTCAAGTGTATGTTAGCACTCATTGTTAGTTTACCACAGTACAAACATGCCCATTGTGTTTGAAACTGTGTTTTAAAGTGTGGCTCTGTGTTTTAGGTCAGATCCATGGAGCAGCAGCTCCAGCAGGAGCAGCACCGTGCTAGTTTGCTCCAACACAGTCTAGATGACAGGATAGCTGAGCTGGACTTGGAGAGAGTGGAAAAGGAGGTTAGTACCAGAGCGAGTGATGTGATTTACGTGGCTGTCTGAAAATTTGATGACGCACTATAAATTTGGGGCTGCTTAGCAAAGTGATAAACGCTTGTACATTTGTAGCACTGCACAAAATGCTGACTATGTGAAAACTTTGCTAGGTTCAAGTAGCAGTTGTGGGTTTAAGAACAGCAGCTGGGCAAAGAGACATTTTCAAAACTAAGAGTCACAGTGGATTTGTATGTATAATATATATGATACTCAATTATATGGATGTGTGTTTTATTCCCAGACATTGAAACAGGACTTGGTTCAGGCTCACAAGGGAAACTCCCAGCTGAAGTCACAGAATCAGAAAGCAGAGACTGAACTCAAAACTATCACAGAAGCTGTGCACAGGTAAAAGAAATGTATCTGAATTAAAAAAATAAGAGAATTAATCAATCAATTAGAAAAAAATGAAGGATAAAGCTTGTTTATTTTTCAGTTTTGTTACAATTAATGCCGTATAATCACACATTCTATGCCTCACAGGTTCAGTCTGGCATTTGAAAGCAAGGTGGCACAAGTGGATGCAGCTCAAACAAAGCTTGGCACTTTAACCCAGAGGCTAACTTTCGCTAAAAGACGAGTGGAGACAATCCAAGGTGTGATTTAATAAGCATCTTAATGTGCCGTTTGCAGCGCTTCGGTTTAGAATTAATATGCCTGTTCAGACAGTACATCACAGTGTTTTCCTCTTTCAGGTTTGATCATGAGGAGGGCTGCTCTGCAGAAAGTTCAGCAGGCCAGTAAACAGACAGAACAAGCTGTAGACAGGTATGAGGTTTCACACACACGTCATTTTTACATGATGAATGCACAGAAAGGATTTTTACCCAACCTGGGTGCAAGATATCAACCATTACATTAGGAAAATAGCTATTTAATCTCAGTACTCGCTTGAAACAAAATGCAACTAATTCTTAAGTGGCTGCAGTGGTTTGATATCTGTCAAAAGTTTGCAAACACATGTTCAAATTCAAATACTCATTATTATGTTTCCTCTGGAAGGTGTCACATTATGCCTGTGGCTGACTGCCAATTAATTTTTTAAAATTATTTGATAACATATTTACTCCAAAATGACAAGGTTCACTCCAAATGCAGGTTGCAATTACACTAAAGCCTAAAGGGATGTCTCAAAAATGCTTATTCTGATCAACAGCCTCCAAAATCAAAATATATCATTTTTAAACATGAATTGAAGAAAGTCAAGCATGTCTTTTGCATTTATAAGATGTTAGCAGCAAGTGTTTTCTGTATTTTTACTGTAATTACTGGTAACATTTTAAGCATTCATTTAATCCATCAAGACTAAATTCATAGTTAGTAGCCTTTGCATAATTTGTCAGTCCATCACAATACGACTCAATATGCAGAGTCATTAGTCAACATGTAAAAACATTTACTTTCTGTCTGTTTAGAGTTTGGCCTACTTTGTTATGCACTGTGCAGTTCCTTCTTTACCTCTCTGCTTGACTCTGCTCCTTTATTTGCTCTGCCATCTTTTCTGTGTTGCCCTGCAGCATCACAAACCTCAAGACAGAGCTTAGTTTGGTGTGTGAAGAGAGAGACAGGCTGACACAGGAGCTCAAAAGAACCCCAGAGCTCATCGAGAAAACTCTGGCGGATCTGAAAGAACAGTGTGAGTACTCTTACAACTCCCAACACCTTATTATAAGGTATTATCTGTTTATCTGTTGGGTAGCCGTGTTTCGACAGTTTAATGGACTTCAGTTCACCTTTGTACATCCTTCTCAGATGAGAGCAAACTGAGGCAGCAGCAGCAGGAGCTGGAGCAAAGCTGGATGGAGGTCCGGCAGGCTGCGGCTGGCAGAGAGGAGGCCGAGCAGAGCCTGCAGCAGATCCAGGCCCAGCTGGAGGAGAGCAAACACAACCTGGAGAAACTCCACTCTGAGCTGCTCAGCCAGCAGGAGCACAGTGAACGAGGTGAGGTGGCGGCTGCGGTATGACTGTTTTTCAACCTTGACTTATCCTGGGGAAAGCAGACTGAGCTCTTTTTCAGAATTGCCCTTCGTCACAGTCGCCACGTATTCACACCTGGCCACTCCTGTCTGCTCGGCAGCTTCACTGGAGCAGTTGGGGATTAAGTTCTCAAGAGCACCTTGACTGTAGTTGTTCAGGGAGAGTTACTAAGTTTCCCTAATATGTTTTTTCCCAGTTGGTGAAAGGATTTAAACTTGCCACTTAGGAAAAGGATTAGCTTGAAACCGCCATTAGAGGACAGGGTTACAGTTTTTCAAGTCTGTCAGGTGCCCATTTGATTAACGAGACAGGGTTTTATTCATTCCTCCTGTTCATACTGGCAATTTGGCATTTCTCCTAACTTGAATTGAGGGTCCAAGGACAGAGGATTTAGTTCACTGTACAGATTGAAAAAGCCCACTGAGGCAATGTGATTGTGATTTTAAAAAGTATTTGATTTGATTAAGTCAAATCTTTTATTTGATTAAAAAAAAACCTCGTAATGCACTTCCAATGTAAAACATGGGGAACACACTTCAATGATGAAATAATATGAGGCTTCAGCAGTCTTAGTTAGCCAAACCAATTGGATATCTTCCAAAGACCCGAGTATTTTTAGGACAGTAGTTCCAATTCAATATTTGTGTTTCATGGACAGTTTCCCTGTTGAGCTGCAGTGGAGGGATAGATAAAAAGAGGGGATTTTGTACGGTATAAACAGAAGGAATAATTAATGCAAGCAAAACCGGTTTTAATGTCTTGAAGATTTTTTAGAAAGATTTTTTCGTGAATCTTTGTCTAAGAATTGTCCCCCTGTTGAATTCATACTCCAAACAAATAGGGGCAGCATATCACCAGAGTAGCCACTAACTGCTGCTGACTGTATTTTGTTTATACTTCCATAACTGTAGCCACTGTTAGCTCGTTATCTTAGTTAGCCATGCAGCTAGCTGGACCTTAGTAGTGTTGGTATTTGCACACTGCGCTGCCAGTTGCTTAGCATGCTAACTTCAGCAGATATCTCTGCAAAACAATACACAGATGTCTTCGACATAACCTCAGAACTGTTATTTTTTCACATTCTGTTGATAGGTTTTTGAATGTTTTAGTCTAAAATTCTTACAGATTGCACCTGTAAGTGATTCTGTGGCCATAAACAAGTTGTAAACCAAAGACTGGCATATTGTTATCTCATAAGATGATATGGCAAATGTGCTTCCAGCATCACTTTTCAGTAGATATGGTGCACCATTAACATTCATTTGTAGTTGTGTTCATCCAGTCCAGTATTCATTGTCTTTTAGCACCATTTTGCCTTCCACCTGCTCCTGAGGGAAATATCTGGCTCTACAGCTGCTAAATGCTCCACTTTTTGTTACCTGCTAGGTGCTACCATTGTCTGTTTGCCATTTGGTGCTGGACATGCAGGGCATGGTGGGTGGCGTAGAGCTTTTTTTACTAAAAACAGCTTTCTGCTGCAGCCATAGATGGTGCTATGAGAGCAGTGAGAGTGAACAGTAAAGTTGTGAGATGGAAAAACAAGCACTATAAAGCTCTGCAGAGCTCAGGGAAACTGTGGAGTTAGGTGATAATCCCCCCCTCTGTCACAGTGAGAGACTGCTTTCATATATATGTCCAATTTCCTTTAAATGTCAGGTCTTACATTGCTTTGCGATATAATCTGGTTCCTTACTGAAACAAAGGATAAACAAATGTTTACCTCTTTATGTTATAATAAAAAACTAAGAAGTGTTTTTTTCTGACCTTTAGGCTAATGCCACCGTGCTGTGTTACTACTGTTGTAATTGATGAATCTCGAATTGACTCAATCCGCTTCTTGTTTGCGGAGGTCTTGCTGTCTATGAAAATTTGTTAACAGGTGCAATAACATCCAGTGTGTATCCCCCGAGGTACAAATACAGCATTAGACTGTGATTCTCATTGTGTGAGATACTGTATTGTGGAGTGGTGTGTTTGTTTTTCCGCTTCAGCCCTGCAGGAGAGAGTGTCTGAGATCAAGGACCGCTGTGCCGAGAAGCTGAGAGAGATGGAGATTCAAGTCAATACAGCCAAGAGAGAGCACACTAAAGCAGGTAGCAGGATTAGCACCATGATACCTTAGCCCACAGCAGCTTAACATAGGGGGCTGAAGTCATATCCGTAATGCAGTCTGTGAACTAATACGATCGAAATTGTTTACACAGTATATAGCAACATCTCCCTGTAGCTTTTGATCTCTATCTGTATTGTGTCTTGCAGTTATGACTTTGCGGCAGTTTGAGAGGAAGGCAGCAAGGAAACAGGGTGAGATGAGAGAAGGTCGACACACAAAGAGGGAAGTCAAGTCTACTCACCTGGAGGAGACAGAGAAAGACAAAAACCTACTGCTGGTAAACCTTTTAAAGCAAAAGACAGTTGTGAAAAATGGTGTTTCTGTCTTCATTTCTTTTGATGGCCTCCTATGACCCGAATCTGTTCCAGGCCACTGTTGCTGAGAGAGGGCTGACGAGCGAGTACACAAGCGCTCACACAGCTGCTCTGCAAAACTTTGCTGCTCCCAGAGAAAAACCTTCAGAGAGGAGCTGCCCTGTGGGAACAAAAGTCCAACTCCCTGCAGACGGTAACTAGTGTCTTAACTCTTCATGCGTCAGACGCTTATTTTAAGTCCTCACATTTACACAGACATGACTGATGTGGCCGATGGCCTGTCTGTATCCTGTCAGAGAAACTCCTGTCTGTTTTGGAGGAGCTTCATTCTCTCAGCGCTGCGGTGGTAAACAGCTCCGAGGACTCTGCGGAGGAGGAGGGACAGGGTGACAGCGTGGGACCATCCACACAGGCAGTCCACACAGCTGATACCTGAGGATGACTCACTAGAGCCGGTGAACACACCTTTAATTTGTACAGAAGGTGGGCAGTGTTGGTGCTTTAAGATACAGTCAGGAAAGAATTTGCCAGGAAACCATGCATCTCACATTGCTACTGGTTGTATAAGAAGACTCATATCAATCACACTCACATACACAGTATGGTTGAGTTTAAATTCTTTCAATACATCCTCTTCCTCCGTCTCGAGGATGACTTAACGAAGAATACTTGAAATACATGACAGACAAACTATTTAACATTTTGTGCTGTACAAATAATGGTGAAATCTACTTAAGCACTCCTTAACAAAAGTGAAATAAAGGGTTTAGATGTTTATGTGAATGTGTCAAGCAGGGCTCGTCAATTACAAATTCACTTGGACCAGATTTTAAGGTGTAAATGTAGATGGTTCAGACATTTTCTACATCCTGTTTAAAACCTTTTTTAGCTCTCGATAATGACAAATTTGAAACAAATTCAAGTAAATGTAATAAAAAATAGTATTGTTCTGTATATGGTGGCTCATAAGTGCATCGCCCGCATAAGTGTGTGAGACAGACATGGACATATACACAATATGTCAGATTTATGTATGCGGGGCCACTCAGGTTGCTTCTTGGGCAGATGTGGCCACCAATCAAAGAGGCATGTTCTAGATTTTCATTTTCAGAGTAATCCCGTTTTTTATTCTCCTGCTTGGGTTAAATCACCTCACCAGTAAGAATGTGATCCAAACTTCCATTTCTTTTACTTATTTAAATGATATTTCCCCTTACAGATTGGTCCCAATTAGAGTTTACAATAACGATCTTACTTTGGCCAAAATGTAGACAATGGAATTAATATTTATGAAAAATAACTGAACAAATGGTGATGAATTCATGATTATGTTACTAGAGTTGTCAGTTTTAATGAGCTTTTCATCAAATGGCAAAGAGAAACCTGTCAGGTATAAATACAGCTGGCATATCCTGCTAATGTGAATGGAAACCCGTTCTGTTGACTTTGATCCTACATGTTTATGTGATGGTACATGTATATGGATGTGTGTTTATTTAAAGTGTAACCTAATAAAGTATTTTTGTATCGCACTTCTGGGGCAGTATTTTGAAAGATATTGAAGAAGCAATTAATGATTTGATATGAATCTCAATTCAAATCACTGAAAATTGTCAGTAGTGAGGTCACAATCTATAAAAAGACTAGAAATTTTCAATTAAGAATTTCGATTAAAACAAATATACAAGAGTTTCTCACATTTATAGTGAACTGAGAATGTTGACTTTGTTATGATAAAAGTAGGTTTTAATGTGATTGGTGCATTGGACCTGTTTCTCTTCATATTACATAGAAACAAATGGGAATACCTGCATGATTTCATATTGAAATAATCAATATTTTCTATTTGAAGTTCCTTTATGGAGGTCAATCTCAAAATGACGTTGCAATCACAGGATGGATGATGATAAACATCACGATGAACCAGATAATTGTGCCATTTGTCATGTTGTCACGAGCGCTAATAAATTTTGCAATAGTTTGAGGTTTTGAGCCTCTAGGTGAAAACATCTCATGCAGGGCACGAGGGAGAGCAGAGGGAAAATACTAATAAAGTCTAGACTTCTCCGCTCTGTTTTCTAAGAGCATCAAAAATAATTTGCAGGGACATACTCAGAGCTGGCGAGGTGATTTATCATGGCAAGCAGAGGATGAAAACTTCAAATTTAATAATAAAGAAAAAAAAGTATGATTGGATTTTAGCAGTGCACTCATACTCTTGTAAAGCATAAAAACATTAATTTGTATTGAGTTGTATATTTAGCGTCTGATGCAAAAATCAATGCCATCAATGACACTGAAGTTATCATGCGCAGTTTAAACCTAGAAGCATCTTGATGGATCATTTTAAACTAATGTGCTACCGTTCCATCTCGAAACATCTATGTTTTTGTGTGTTGTCCTTAATATCACATCATATGTTGATGTCAGGAGCGGTGCCATATGAATATCACTAATATTAATAGTTGTTAGTATGATACTCTACTTGGATGTCTTTGTGTATATGTGTACTGCTGTTCTTTGTTTATATATATTTTTATATATTTTAAAGGGGCTCTGTAAAACATTTGTGTTGTACTGGAAGCCGGTTGTTAGTTTATATTAGCAGACTCCATTTCCAAGCTAATGTTAACTTCTGTTGAGCTCTGCTTACAGAGTGGTGTGAGACACTGAGACGAGGCACTCCAGAACGTGCATAAAGTCGCATCCGTTGGACTGTCATGGAAAATACAACCTGAGGAATCCACAGTCCAGCAGCATTAAACAACTTAAAGAAATTGTCCACAGGCTTGTATAAGCAACTGAGAGAGAAAGGGTGAAGGTTTCATTTTTCTATCTGACTAATGTTTGGAAATTGCTACAAATTGTTACATAGAGCTGCTTTAAAATGTGAAATAAAAACTCAGAAACCCACTACGCAAAGTTCAACGTTGCAAAGTGCTGCCCCATTCTTATTATATCCTTTTTGGCCCCTTGCAGCCTCCGTCACTCAAACACAGACCAGCTGACGTCTACTAAGTCTTTGAGGGTTCAGGGCACAAGGCTTTAAAGGGGACATTAGGATTCGCCCAGTGTGTCTTATGCAGGTCTTGAACTTCACATGAAGACCAGCAGAGGGCGATGTTGTCAAAGGTGAGAATTGCACACACACAGTGATCTCCAGCATTCCTTTGGGTTGTAAAGTGAAATTTCTTTATTGTGATATTATTGAAGACAGTGAAGAACATTTCTGTGAAGTTACAGGTGGTTTTTAACTGCAAGTGTAAATAAGCCAATGAGTGAGGGTGGACGTGTGCACATGTAGTGAAAAAGAATCAGAATTTCACCTGGTTCCTGTATCAATCTGAACAGGAAACCTGCCCAGAGGCATTTAATGCTTGACTGTGTTTCTCCACAAACACACATGAGAACAGGATCCTGGTGAAAAACTCTCGGGATGATGCAAAATGTTCTGCCATGTCCCATGAGTGTGAAAAAAAAAAACAAGAATCTTACAATATACAGCCTGAATAAATGCCTTTATATACCTCCACTGCAGTGTGGAGAGGATAGCACAGCAGCCATACAACACCGTGCTTAACTGATGAATAATTTAGCAGAGCATTGCAATCCAGGCAAGACGTAAAATAAATGAGGTAATAAAAAACCAAGACAAGATAAGCCCCAGACAAATTTTTATTAACAATTCGGAATTAATGGCATGTAAAATTAGTGGTTCACGCAAACAAGTGAGTGCCAATCGTCTGTGCCGCTACACATCTGACTCCAAGCAGCACTCAAGCTAAAAATGCATGGGCAGGAAATATCAGGCGTGAGTGTCACGAGCAAATCAATAACCGATTTTCTTAAATATATACATTTATGTAATTATTTGGTTTGTTGTAATACCACCGCTGACCTTAATCCAGTTCTGTGACACTGGCTTCACCAACCGCTCGTTTTTTAATCGATAAACTGCAAAGTGCTTTTATGTGCCTGTGTGTGAACCCTCCTCCCTCTGTGGTTCTGAGGCTGATACTGTGCTGTCAGAGAGCAGCGTGTCAAATCACAACATCTGCTGTCATCGGCCCCGCCTGTCATCAAGTGTCTGCGTCAAGGCTCAGACCTAGACTTCTTTTTCTGGCGTAAACAAAATAACCCAAACCTGCAGGTTCCTTCCACAGTTTGGACGTTGTCAAATCAAATTTGAACCCTTTCGCTCGTTGGTATTGGTTTATTATCAAGGGATGATTAATGGCTTTATTATTGCAAAACCTTGTATCAACTATTCATGACAAAACACATCGGAACCAAATCTTGCAAATTCAGTAGGATTGGGAAAAGAGTGCTGTGTGTTTACCACGTTGAGAGATGTCTTTGAAAGGTCACATACCCTTGACATAGCCTCTCCATCGAGATGACAAGCGTCCGGTAGCCAGATTACCTGTGCTCCTTCATATATAAAGTTTCATGTCTGTCAGGACAAAAATATTTTGTGAAATTAATTATAATCATGAATACCTTTTCTTCATTCCATTAAAGGTGCACTATGTAGTTTTGGGCAGGACATTTTAATCACAAGAGAAGGATCATTGACTTTATGGGGATAATTCATTAGATTAATTAGATAATTGAACTCTGTTTGTTTTCATGAGGAAATAAATGCAATAAACAAACTGACCTTAAAGGCCAACACAATTGAATTCTGTTTTACTTTGTTTATATGTGGCGGACTCTGCCACACTTCTAGCTTCAAACCTTATTTCCCTCTGAGAATAGTTTGTTTATTCAGTTATGCAAAAAAAAAATATTTCTAAGTTTTTAATTTTACCTCATTAATATTGTAAATGTTAAAATACTGGGTTGCAATTTCTTCTCCAAAACTACACAGTGCCCCTTTAAGTTTTAATATAACTGATAATAATAATTACAATATTTGTGTAATACTGTTAATTGTGATATTTTCTGAGACGTCGTCAAAATCTTGCACTGCTGCAACCCTCCTAACTTTTCAAACTGTGTATTTTTCTGCAATGCTAACTGGCCGTAGTCAAACTTCACATGTCTGACGTGTTGTGAAAACTTAATCCTCTGCCTTGCGAATCATTCTGTCACACTTTGCCAAATGTCCCTGAAGTCGAGTCCTCTTGGGGCCAGTCCTCATTCAAGTTTGCTCCAGCCAGTGACTGGAATATGCTACAAAAATCCCTCAAACTGGACAGTTTTTACCACTGTATATTCTCTTAAGGACATGATAGCTGCTCCTCAATATATTACTGAAAACATGGCAGTATTCTGCCTTGTGATTTGCTGCCCCTCATATTAAATAAGTTGGAGAATTACAAGCTGCAAAAAAACTCAACAACTCCTACCTAATTCCTCAGATACAAACAACCTTTTTAGATTCTGTTTTCAAAAAGAACACGTCTCACTAACACAGCGCCTCGGCTCACGTGGCCGCCTCGTCCACATCTTTGCAAAGTTCTCGCAGGCCGGAGGTCAGGGCGAACTTGAAGCTGTGCGGGGAGGTTGATGTGATCCAGTAAGTCAGGGGTGTCCACCACCAGTGCTGCATGTTGCATCAGAGCCTGGTGGACGGCTGTGCACTGCTGTGGCAGGCCATGCTACAGGGTAGAGCAGCAGCCAACGGAGGAGCTGTGTGAAGAAAGGCAGCCAAGGAACCCTATTTATAGATGTAGGCAATGTGGGGCATTGTTTGTGGGTTTGCAGTGGACTGAACTCATTCAGCATTCAAACTAAAGCAACACAGCAGAATTTTAGCATTCTTACATGACTAAGAGCATCAGCTATCTAGATTTAGCATAGAAAAGTCTGTCTTTAAAGATTTAAAGCTCAGATCAAGATTCAGATTGATAAAACACGAGCTTGAGGCCAGACATCTTTTACAGAAAACGTTGGAGCGTGATGTTCAACATATGGTTTCTCTTCGAGACAGCAACAGTAATCATGGCGTCATCCATCCGTGATGAGGTCTCCACCTGTGCCAATCAGCCACCTTGTTTGGAGCTGTAACTGCAGTTCCCCTTTGGGATGATCAGCGTCATTTGGAGTGCAGCGGTTGAAATGTTGGCGGTGTTTACAAGGTGCATGAATGAATGAACAAGTGTCGTGAAGGCGACGTGTCACCTTTTTTATTACAACGCTGCGACAGACAAGAAAACTCTCGGCCTGCGTGCGCTTCACCTGCTCTTAAAACTGAAATATGAAAATGTAAATTTGGGAATAAGAGGTGGACTAAGGTCTTGATTCGTGACACATTATTAAATTTATGCTTGGTGACTCATTTGGAGGCGATGACGAGTTATGTGCACATCACTGTGGACCAGATAAGATATAAAAGTGGACACCAGAGTATCCTAAAATATGATAATGTAATCATACTTACATGCATACCTAGTTTTTCAGACTTGGAGCCACCTGTTTTTCAAAGCTTTTATATAAGACAAATAGTGTGAATCCTTCAGTCTAAATATAACATTTATTTGTATCCGTGTAGGTTGAAACCGTCATCATATTTTGCCACTCAATCATCAGGCGTCAGTATCTTAATATCAGTGTCACGGATGCTTCCTGTTCATCTTTTTTAGCATTAAATGTGCTTTGTGTTTTACAAATCTCGCTGAGGATCTAATCTGCATTTAACAAACCCGTCAGAGGTCCCCTGTTCCTTTGTGTTTGTATCATTGTGAAATGTTGGCAGCAAACATTGCGTTCAAAAAGCGCTCGGCTGTTAGATTAGATTGCATGCAATTCTTCTACCGAGATCACTTACATGAGCAGAATGGAGAAATAAACGGCACCACTTTTTCGAGCCAGATTCCCAATTTGTTTCCCGTAAAATTGTAATGAAGTATTTGACAGCACTGAAATGATCTCATAGAAATATCCTGCGGAGTGTGTGTGGACTGAAACGCACTCCAGAGTTTATTAGAGGTAATGAGAACTACGGAGAATATCACTGGAAAGTCAACCGCATGGCAGAAGGTCCAATGTTAGCTGTGTCCTTTAGAACATCTGTTGTTTAGATCTCATCAGGCAGACGAAGAGAGAAGGAACGAAAGAAAACAGAACATCGATAATTAAAATTGCCGGGCTAATTTGTTTTGTTCTGTAAGTGCTTTGCCTATGGGACATTCAGTTAAAGACGTGGGAATGTTTAATCAAATTTCCATTAATATTCATCCGTGCTGCGGCACTACCGGAGCTCCCTCTGGTTACCAACATGCCTCTCAATATGACTTCGTAATTACCAGATTTCTAGACTTTTTTTTTCTTCCTTTTTTCATCATTTTCTCCATTTGCGAGCAATCTGTTCCCCAAAATATGAATTTGATTCAGACGTTGCTCTTTCTTCTAACGACACTTATATTGAGAGGATCGCCATGTGACAGTTTAATTACATGCTCAGTTTAGTAATGGACAAGTGGACTTTGCCCCCCAGTGGAACAGACTCTTTTTCAATTATGCAGTATCACAGTTTTTCATCATGTCAAGAGGAGAAGAAATAGTGGTGCTCTGAAGCAATTCTGCCATCTGCAAACAATAAATACCTCCGCTTTTGACGTTAAAAAAGTAAGCCTAATGATTACAGAGCACTGTGATTCATTCCTGTTCATAAACGCACCGCCTGGAGCTTCCCTTCCTTCAACAGATATGCTAATGCTCGAGCTGGTAGTAGAACATATAAGGTAGGAAGATAAACTCGCTGAAACTCATTTTACACTCTACCTGACAAACATCTTTATGAGATGAAAAACCATGACCCGCTCACACACTGTGCATCATAGAAGGTAATATTAAACTGCATGTTATATGAAGATGCAATAGGATTTTTTTCAGGGAATAAAGCAGTGTACTAGTTTGTATTTACAGCAAATATATCAAAGAACAGAACCATAACATGTCAAGCTCTTCCCGTATCAGTGTGATTTCGATGTGTCTAACAGGCTGGTGTTGTTACCATAGAAGCTGAAACAATTAACTGATTATTCTATTTGTTGAATGACCAACCAGCTTTTTAAAATAATTCAGTAATTGTTTTAGTCATTTTTCTAGGTAAAAATGATACATTTTTGCTGGTTTCAGCTTCTAAATTCTGAGGATTTAATGTTTTTTGTGATAGTGAGCTGAATATCTGTGAGTTTTGAGACTGTTGCTTGGACAAAAGGGAAGTTGCATCAGACAATTTTTCTGATATTAAATAAGATTAAACAATTGATTGCATAATAATCAGAATATTAAAACAATTATCAGCAGATTAATTGATTTAAAAAAAAAGGTTAATTGCAGCCCTGATTACGATACGATACGATACGATACGATACGATACGATACGATACGATATACTTTATTATCCCCTTTTGGCTCAATGTTTCTTGAGCTCAGTGTTATAGTATGTAAGCATGTATGAACATGAAAAAAACCCAACTAAAATTATCAACAGAACACGAAGAATTTTAGCAGTTTAGGGGTTATGACGTCTATTTTCTTGTGTTGCAGAGAAGTTGGCACGCTGACCAGCTAGCCCTCGCAGATCCCAGTCTAAGCTCCTGTGCTAGCGGTTTAAACAACAAGACAATTCTGGTCCCTGAGCCCAGTCCGGACCGCCAGCTGAACTAGCTCACGGTGGCTTTACGTTAGAGGCAATTAGTGGTTACTATGTTGATATGCTGCTCCTCATTTGCTTTGAGTATGAAGTTGACAGGTGGCTAATTCCTACACATTGCATCTTTTAAGCAAAGCAATACAGCATTCCATTCAAATACACGTTTTGCTCTGAATGCCTTTTATATGCAACACGAGCTGTGCCTGCAGTTTTGAGTCCGTATCAGCTCGGTGCATTTGAAGTCTGGGATTACGCCCTGTTATTTGTTGCAGATCTGCCTGAGCTTAGTGAAGATGGATGGGGGGTGACTGGGATCAGCTACAGTATCTCTTCAGTCATCCCTGGCTTTCAGTGGAGGTCGTATCAGAGCCGTAGCTGGGTTATTCAAGGATTTTTGTCATCCTTGCTCATGCCTTTGTCACATCCTGTTTAGATTATTGTGATGCACTTTGTACTTGCGTAACACAGTCATCCTTAAATCATCTTCAGTTTGGCTGAAATTCTGCCGCCAGGCTCCAAGCAAAGTCTCCTGACTCAGACTGTTACTTGTCCTGTTAAAACCTTTAAATACTCTCTCCCAGCACATTTCAGATTGATTTTTAAATCCTATAAATCCTATTTATTATAGTCCTGATACATGTCTTATTCTTTTAACTGTACAGTATATATATATATATATATATATATATATATAGAGAGAGAGAGAAATACAGATTCCCAGTTTGAATCTAAGTATGTTTTATGAGGCAGGATATACACATCATTTAGTGTATTTAACTTACCATAAAATCAGTGAACAGTAGTGCACACAGCTTGGGAATTATCCATGCAGTAGATTTAACAGGTGGCATATAGACACTTTAGTTGCTTCATTAGGCTCATAAACACTGACCTCAGCAATGTGTGTCCAGTATTTTGTACATTTTGCCGCCTGGGTGGATATTTCTAAGACCGGGCCAATATTTAATTCACTAAATCAACTGTCTGACTGTTTCCATTGGACAGCTGAATCTGTTAAGTGTGTTTCCCGAAAAATGTCATCCTTTGTGCTAGCTGCATGGCTCTATGTCTAACGTTTCTCTGTGAGTCGGTCTGTGAATTTTCCCCCTGACTTTTCCTCTAGCTTCATGTGCTGTGTGAAATGTCCCAACACTGGAGTCAAGATTACTTTATTTGTCCCTATAGAGAAATTTGTCCTTGACATAAAGGCTGCCACACAGAAATACAAACAATTGTAGTGCAGTAACAAAACAAAAAAAGGGCATAGCAAAGTCGAGTGGATTCAAATAGATCCACCCCCCATCCTTATGTCTGGGGTTGAGGAGATTCTACTAACAGATGGAGCAGTTCAGATTCTGAATACAGGACATGGGAGGGATCCGTCTTTTCAAAGAGCGTTTAGATGGAGGGATGCTCCTTCACGCCCATCTCTTTCATTGCCGTGTGGTCTAGTCTACTTACTTGTGGTTTTAACTTAACTGGTATGTTAAGTTGTCGCTCAATTTCTGGAACGTGACACACAATCTCAGCATGATAAAATAACATAATTCCCCTCTGCCATACCCCAAACAGTCCACATGGACAAGTCAATAAGTACACCAAGTATTTGTAGGATAAAGCTGAGTAATACAATTGGATGGATTGCCAATGTGTTACAATAACCATGTCAAAATTTAAATTTGTACATACCAAGGTATTGACAGTACCCTCAGCCTCAACTGTACTTGGTTACGAGTGCTGATTGGCAAATTATAATGTGCTAACATGCTAAACTAAGATGGTTAACATGACAAGGATCATACCCGCTAAACATCAGCATTAGCATTGTCATTGTGTTGTCTGATGAAATCACAGGTTCTGTAAAAAATGAACATGATCTGGTTCATCTTCTTGCATTTCCTCTGTGATATTTCTTCTGCTTGTCTCTTGTACTTTGGGCTGAGACCTCCACATAATAAACCTCCATATAATAAACCTCCATATAATACCATCAGATCTGCCTCTAATGATGAGACGTGTAAAAGTAAAACATATCGTTAAATAAGAATGGTAAAGATGAAACAGACAATGAGCGGAGAGCCATAAAACCAGAGCCTTGAGTTGTAAGATTTGGCATGTTGAGAGTCTCAGAGCACTTACTGGAGCTCAAACTCTGTGTCGAGCCATAAATACAGGCATTTTGCTAGAAGCCTTCCGAGAATGAAACATGAAAGGTTTTATCGTGGAGTTTTTATGGCACTCAGCATGCTCTCTTTTTATCTCCCGACCTTTTCCGGGGAGCTTCGGACCACTTATCGCAGCCCTGACCTTGAGTACCGTAACGCAAAGTACAATATCATCATTTCATCTCAAGGATTTCACCTGCATTACTTTGACTGTTGAGTTACACGGAAAACCTCTCTTGGGAGCCCCTTTACCAGGCAGGCATGCATGTTAGATACCGTCCCTGGTTTCTGTTTCGGTGCATGTACTATTAATTCAATCCACTGCACACTGTTCCCTCAGGTTTCCTCTCCTCTCTGCGTATTGTCTGATTGAAAGTTGTGATATGAAAGCAAAGTCTGCTGCCGTCTGATCAGCCTGAGCATCCAGGAGAGCAACACGTTATCACGCGTTATTAGATTGTATTTGCCACCTCTTGATCCCTGACCAGGAATAAATAATGGCGCCCGACACGCATTTCACTGTTTGGGTTTTGAAGGCATTGTTTACAACCGGATTTCTCATCTTTAATTATCCAAGCGCCAACCCTCATTTACGTTATCTGCCCAAGGAAAATGAGGCCGCGCATGCATCAAAGCACTTCTGCCGAGCACTTTTCAATTCTCCCAGCAGGCCCTGGCCCATAATGTCATCTTTAATGTGAAATGCGGAGCCGTGCATGCACATGGCTGCAAACTTCCACATCCAATTTCACAGGTTCCAGCTCTGAGTAATGACATCAAAACAAAGACTTTGACTGAATAAACAAGCATTCATTGTATAAATGAATAAACAAAAGGAGTAAGAAACAAAAAAAAATACACAGCTCGGTTTAGTTTTACAATGTAAATGCGTCAGAGATAATGTGCAAATCAAGCCAAACGGATCCGCCTTCGCTGAAATGAACGCCTGTGACAGAATATCAGCTTTTTTACGAGATGTAGTGACACTAAACGGTGCGAATCTGAGCGACGGATAGGTTTTTATGTCCACGTTAGCGTCTGTCATCTGTTTGACAGAGTACTCACACTGAATTTTTTTTAAGAATGTTTACCGCTGAGTAAAAATCAGTTGCCTTTTTGATGACTTAATTACTGAGAACGGCTTACGCGTCTGATCGTAACTGTGTGCTCTCTAACTCTCTCATTAAGACACATTTTACCATGTGCAGAGGACAGCAGTTGTGCGCATGTGTGTGTGTCAGGGCTTTGTTAATGTGCGGATTAGCACATGTTTGAAGTTCAATTAAAGGTCCAGTGTGTAGGATTTAGTTGCATCCAGCAGTAAGGCTGCAGATTGCTGCTGACAAAATACCTAATGTCTTAAAGCTCATTGTAAGGTGACCAAAACACAATGATTACCAGTTTCAGGTGGTTATACACCAATGAAAACATAATAATAATAACTGTTATGTTATTTTGACATGTTTTTTTTTGTGAACATAAGCTTCAGCCCCCTCACCACACTCGTACGTTCACACAGTCCCTTAACTCTCCTCAATGTTTACTGCAGGCTGCACTTCGGGCTACGTTTTTGCACTCATGAGTTGATATAACAACACCTCGCGCATGTTTTGCAAGGATTTCACTTAGAATCTATGTTTAGGTGGGCTGAAACTAATGGGATCGTTTTTCACGTGGCCGGGAACTGATATGTACAAACAGCGGTGTGCGTCTGCGGAAAAAAGGTCATACCACCCGGACGTCGTTTTCGTTCATGAAATTGAACTTAATTATAGTGCAGTTGTTCTCCCTGCTGTGTCCTGTGAGAGATTAGAGTCGTACGCCAAGCATTAAATCACATCCAGATCAATAAGCTGCGACTCTGTAGCCCGTTCTGCTGTGCTGGTTCTGCAGCAGTCTAAATAGGAAGCTGCATTGATTTCTTCCACTCCAGCGTACATATACTGTTTAAATATTTAAATATATAATGCACACACACACACACACACACCCCTGTATCAACAAATCACACTGTGAGCATAATTGATATTGTATTGCTCAGTTAATCTAATGGAATGTAAAAGGCGCCCTCAGTGAGTAAGCAATACTGGAGTGAATAAAGTGCTTTGACTTTAATGTCCTGAAAAAGATAAATGGTTAAAGAGAATGAACTTCTGACGCAAGGGTGGTTGTCCCTAAAAAATGAAGTGGAACAACTGTATTTCAGTCGATTTAACAGTACAGACCTGCAGCAGGTGGTACAAAATGTGCTTTAATTTACACACCAATAAAAAGCACCACAGACGACTGAAAATCACCTGTACACTCACCCCGGCAGTGGAGATGCTGCGCAGGCTGCAGACATTACGGACTATTGATTTAAGACAGAGGTAAATAAAGCTGCAGTGTTTTAAATGAGAAGCAGTAAGAAAACAGCATCAGGTTTACCCCATTTACTCCATTACTGGAGCATGTTTGAGATTTAGCTGCAGGTCCGCTGTCTTGATGTAATAACTTGTGTCATGCTCAAAGATCTGTCTGCACTGATCCCTCTCTTCTAGACTCTCTGCTGTCTGACATGCAGCCAAACGACTAATCATATTACAGTTAATAATGACCATAACTTAAGGCGTCACATATTTGGTCTGTTGGCTGATGTAATGCTTTATTTTTTTTTAGACTGACAACAATATGGCTCAGTGCCTGAATGTGTTAATGTGTCAATTAATTCATTTAATTCAACATTTATTTATAATCCAGTGATCATTTGTGAGCGTTGACCCTCATTTTTCAATGAAATTGAGTCAATTACAGCAACAAAGAGACATACTGACAAAGATAAGGCTGACCCACAATCAGCTAATCATAATCCATTTAAAATTTACATTTCCATTTAAAATGAACATTATGGAGGGTGATCTGACAGGAGAATTAAAATACAAAATTAAGCAGTTATTTAAAACCCCTAAAACGTTGCAACTATGGTAGATAATTTGATTGACAGATTCAAAGAATTAAATATAAAATAAAAATACGGTTACACAAAACAATGACAAGAAGAGGTTTGGAGGATTCAGTTTAGTTTAGTATTTATTTTAAAGGGGCTCTGTGGAACTCCTGTGTTGTGTTTGAAGCTAGCTGCTAGTTTATATTAGCGGACTCCATTTCTAATCTGACGTTAGCTACTGTTGCTCTCTGCTAGCGGAGCGGAGAGAGGCGCTGAGACGAGGCAACTGAGAGAGATGGGGAAGGTTTCATTTTTCCACGTCACGTTATCATCCGCTCACTTACGGCCAATTAAAAAGTGACAAACACGTGTAAATTGCTACAAATTGTTACATACAGGCCCTTTAAGATAAGTAAAACGTCAAATAAAACACATTTATTTAAAACCTTTCAACTGTGGTAGATAATGTGATTAATACATTTAAAGAATTAAAGGTGCACTGTGTAGTTTTGGGGAAGAAATTGATGATCAGAAGGGAACGATCTTCCTTTTTTATGCCTAAGCAAACCAAATGCACAAACTGCCATCCCCGCCATCTTTCTAGCTTCAAACAGTGTTCTGAGGACCTTTATTTCCTCTGAGAACAGCACGTTTATTCAGTCATGGAGAAGATCAATATTTCTGAGTTTGTATTATTACCTCATTAATATTGTCAATATAAAAAAAAATCTGAGTTTGAATTTCTTCTCCAAAACCACATACTGCCCCTTTAAATGTAGAATACAAATACAGGTACAGGTTTCAGATCTAAGTTCTATTTACTGTGTATAAACTGTATATGTGAGCCGTGCTGTATATCGTTCCAGGAGTCAGGTGCACTGAAAGGATCGAGCATCAGTATGCTGTGCACTGATCTCCCACCACAGAAACCGGCCTTTGTTCCACATAATTCAATTGCACATTGTTAACAAGTCGGAACGTCCTTTCATAAAATGTTAGCGGAAGAATTAACCTCTTTATGCATCTCTTTAACTGGATTACGAATTAAAAAAACAAAAGATCATTTGGGAAATCTACAGCAGATAAAAAAACAATTTGACAATTCTCACCACTTGAGAAAACTGAAACCCTACGAATCGCCCGGACGCACCTCCGCAGTGCGATGTGATGCTCCTCAAAGTAGGTCGCCGCTCCTGGACTCCCTGCATCGCCGCTGCCAACTTAAAAAAAAAAAAAAAAAAATGGAATTAAAAAAGACTTATCACGAGCGAGCGAGTCAATTAGGAGAACTAATACCTAGCATTAGTTGGGCCACTTGGCATCTGGTGATTAAACAGGTGATAAATCAGTGCGTCTCGTACCGTGTGTGCGCTCAAACACCTGCAGGGGACAGCCTAAGATTGTGCTGCTGGTGTGTAGCAGGACTGAGTGCTGCTGCATGAGGGAGAGGAGAAGATGTGTAATAGATACAGTAGATAGATAGATAGATAGATAGATAGATAGATAGATAGATAGATGCTTATTTGCGTGGCCTACATACACACACACTCAGCTGTACACTGTTGGTCCACACTGGCTGGATGCTGGTGTGTGCTGCTCTGCCTTTGCACCACACACACGCCAAAAAAACCCAGCAGAGGCTGTACACCGCCACACACACACACACACACACACACACACACACCAACTCTGCAGTGACGTGAGGAGGAAGACGGGAGGCTGCTCTTATTATAATTCAACGTCAGACCAAGTTTGATAAACGCCCCCCCTCCTCCTCCTCCTCTCCATCCATCCCTCCTCCCCTCCTCTCCTCTCCTCGCTCTCTCTCCATCTCTCTCTCTCTCTCTCTGGCCCATTTCAGTGGTCCTTATCCACAGTAAGGAGATCCGCTTTCTCCTCTCCTCCTACACCACCACCACCACCACCATCTTTGAGTTAAAACAGTGGCTTTAGGTTTCCAGCAGCAGCAGCAGCAGCAGCAGAGGAGGAGGAGGGCTGGCGCTGCAGTTGCGCTGGCACACATTCAACGTGGGAGCACACAGTGAGTGAGAGACATAGAGAGGCAGTGGGAGAGAGAGAGAGCGAGAGAGAGAGAGATAGATAGAGAGAGAGAGAGCGAGAGACCCGCCGCATCTTGTGGATTTCTTTTGCGTACCAGCCCGTGTACATGGTTCTCCCTGCCGTTCTCCTCAGTCACATCCAGACCAGGAGTTGATTCCACTTCTCGGGGAAAATGTGGCATCGCACACTAGCGGCTGTGCTTGTTTTGTTGCATTTCTGCGGGGAGTCGCTGGCCGGGTTTCCAAATCAGATCAACATCGGTAAGTTCAGCCGGGATGCTCCGGCCGCACGTCTTTTGTTCCCACAGTCTTAAAATCGGGACACGGGCTCATTTGCGCATTTGCATAATTCATCGCCAAGTTCACTTCTCGTAAAGGTTGCGGGATCCCGCGCGTGTTTGGTACAAAAAATAAATAAAATAAAAATAAAATAGTTGATCGAAATTGTCTCAAGACGAGTTTCGGTACCTTTCTTAAAACGACCTGATCCGATCATGTGTGCGGCGGCGCGTAATTGTCGGGCACTGCCCCTCACTCTGTGAATAAGTCTTCTCCTGCGATGTGTGGCCGGGCGAGCTGATCGGAGAACTGTTCTGTGTGACATCTTCTCTCCTGTAGGTGGACTGTTCATGCGCTCCACGGTGCAGGAGCACAGCGCCTTCAGGTTCGCTGTCCAGCTGTACAACACCAACCAGAATGTGACGGAGAAACCCTTCCACCTCAATTACAATGTGGACAACCTGGAGTCCTCCAACAGCTTCTCCGTCACACACGCCTGTGAGTACTCCTGCACAGTGTCAGCTGCTTCAATACCAATTGTTCTCTGCCTGGGAGACAGCAGGGACAAATCTCTTGTCACTGTCTCTTTTTTTTTTGGTATGAAAGCACAATGCAATTATATTTTCCTAATTGAATCCAGAAGTGATGACTGAAGCAACACACACAGTGTGTGAAAATATTTGTTGTTGCTGCATTTGTCTCGTTGGCAGGCCAATCCAAAAAAATGTCACAGATGTTTATGAGCTGAGATTTGTTTTTGAATACATGGAACACACACACACACACACACACACACACCTGCCAACAGTCTGGCCAAACTCCTCAGTCGTGCCATCCACGATGCACCAGCTGGTTGATGGAGCATGATGGCCTGTAATTGGTCAAACACAGTGATTTTGTAAACTGAGTAATTCAGTAATTCCAGAGAAGCTGATCTGCGGCGCTCGGATGATTGTACTTGAAAGCGGGGTGAAATGAAACATCGCCCCCCGGTCGTCTGTGGCGTCCGGCTGTGACGTCAGGTCGAGGCTTTGTGAGTGACGCCTGCAAGTTGTGGAGTGTGTCGTGGCGGCTGACGCTGGTTGGGTTGGTTGTGTCGCGCAAATTGTTGCATTTTAGGTCATCTTGCTCAGAGCTGCTTGAATAAATCTCCGGCTTGTTTGGTAATCGATGAGTCGCTTTGAGTCATTTGAACAAGAAAGCCACATTTGTCATTTTCTGGTTTATTTACTCCTCTGAGGGAGAACAAACTGAGTATCTTTGGGTTGTGGACAAATTTGGGGCCAATACACACACATGTTTTTTTTGAGCCCAAAATATTTAACAAAGATATATAATGGAGGCAAGAGATCATACAGTTTAAAGGAGATCTATGGAAAAATTGGCAGCAATTAACATCGATTATTCACTTTCTTATTGGCCATATGTGAGCAGGTGTTCCCCGTCCCGCTCAGCTGTGGACGATTACTTTGAGATGTTTACTGCTGCTGGACTGTGCTGTGATTTCTTTGTGAAAGGGCTCAGGGCGAAATTTTTCCGCGACAGTCCAAAGGATGCGATGTCAGCGCCTCTCTCGCCTCTCTCTGCTCAGCTAACAGAGAGCTAACAGCAGCTAACGTCAGTTTAGAGATGCAGTCGGCTAACGCAAGCAAACGACTGGCTTCGAGCACAACACGGAAGTTCAGCAGAGCCCCTTTAAAAACAGTAAACTTCATTGTCTAAAATGACATCAGTGCACAGAAGGAGCCAAATTTACTGAGAACTGAGTAATCATAAAAAACCCAAAGCATTAATAATTGCATATTTTTCATATGGGCACATATTGACCAACATATATGCTGACACATCTGTGACAGGACGATAATAACAACCAAATGACCAATCAGTCGGGCTCTACACCTATTGAGTAAAATTATCGACAGATTTATCGACCGTGAAAATCATTATTGCGGCCCTTGTCTCGCTCCTCAAACTTTCCTGTCTTCCCACCGCCAAAAGAAAAACAGAAATGCTTCTCATGTTGAATATTTGAAAGGTAAAAATCACCTTCCTAATCGCCATTTGTTGCCGCTGAGCGATGCAGATTAGTAGCCATCTTAAGCCTGTTACCCCGCTCCCTTTGATAATCATTTGAAACACATTAGGTCACACCAGCAGCGAGCGCCTCGGTGGCTATACTCCCCGCCACACTTTTGATGGATAAACAACCCAATGCATCAACTGTAACGCGCCGTAATCCGTGTAGTCATCTCCGCAAACATGATGGATTTGATAGGAGGGCCCGCGAGGTGCGAGATGGCTTCATAATTGGTCTACCAGTCAGTCCTCTGCCATGTAGGGCACCAAGTTTCTGTCTGGAGAATTAATTTGTTATCCTTCTCCCCACCACGCTGCGCTTCACACTTCACGCTTCGGGATCAGCCGAAACTCTGTCAGCTACCGGTGGAGGGGAGCGGCTGCGTAACCCTAATGAAGTGAGGAAAAAAGGGGGCAGAAAAAGAAAAAGGAATCGCGGCTCGCACGTCGCGAGGCTCGGCTGCAGAGGAAATGCAGGAACGCCGCTGAGGTGATGCAGGTTTACAGTAATTCACACGCCCATGTCCACTACAGCCCCGCTCTGTCGGCCGCTGAGTGATTACGCCGGAGGGTGCGCGGGGTCAGTGCTTAGCTCAAGGGCACTTCAGCGGTTGTTACCGAGGAAGAGATGAATATTACATGCTTGGTTTGTCCGGATCAGGGATGAAACACAAACTCTTCGTCTGGAGCTTGTTTGTCATTTCCAGGAGGTCAAAAGCGAAATTACTCATCCAGCACAAACTTTTTTTGTGGATTGTCAATGAGCTGTTTTTTCACTTCACATGTCATCGTTAAGCCTTGGGTTTTGTTCTGGCCACACTCAAATCATTTCATCATATGGGATGTTTTGAGTCAAGTGCATTTTATTTTGCAGGTTTAAGCTCCTAATGAGACGTTCACAGATTTACCTTTCACAGACTTTCTGCAGGGGCGTTGAAAGGATGTGCCCCTGCCACGTGTGGAGCTCTGCAGGGGGAACAGACGCTTGTTGAATCGAGATTCTTAAAGATTCATACGAGGCCTCACGTTGACTCAACCTGAATCCATTGTTTTTCAAAGAAGCTTAGGGGGTTTTCTTCCTTAAAGGATAAGAAGAAAATAACCGAGATAATCGGGGGGGATTAATTTTTTCGCGAGATAAGCTGATGCAAGCTGAGCTAAGATGCTTCCCAGTTGACAAAGACCAGCGAGCGGCTCATTATTGCAGACCAGCCAGGCCAGCTTGTGACTAAGGCGCCGCTTTGAAAAAAAATGCACCCAACTCCACGATTCGTATTTTTAGTAGCCTGGATTGCATAATGCCCCTGCTCGCCTGGCAGGTGTTGATGTAGAGAATGTGATGATTATGATTCGACACATTTCTATCATGGTTAGTCATCGCTGTGATTTCCCCACAGCTCATATCGTTGATTTTGATAATATTAGCAAGTGTTGGGATGACTGGGATGATTTTAAATCTGCTAATGGGCTTCGCGATCTTCGGGATCGTCTACGAAACTAATAAACGAATGTATACAATCGGTGTATAAATGAGAAGGAATTATTTTTGCTCTGAGCTCATTTGTTGCGTTTGTCGTATGGATCCTGAGCCGAATAAAGCAGGACAACACTGCTGTCCTCCAGCTGGGTCAGTATATAATGATTGTTACAAATCCCTGATGGCAAATGACTGTGTTATTGGCAGCGTGGATCAATAGGTGCAGGGCTATAGTCCAGTAGTAGTGTGTGTGTGGCTCCAGTTTGTTCTCCGGCATGGAAAAATCAATTCTCACCAAGCTTTCATTTTCTCTGTCTCAGTCCCTCTTTACTAATATATGGCCGTGCTCCAACTTCCCCTGGCCGCAGACACTGAATCTTCGGTTTGATGCTTGCTTTGCAGCTACGAAAAGTTGATAAAACAAACAAACCTGCGAGCGGCCAGCGACGCGTCGGCCGCGGCAGACAGTTCCCAGTCACTGCGACTTGATTGAATTGACTCCCACAAAGAGGACCTCGCTCGCGCCGTCGTGTTTATTATCTCACCAATTTGCGCTGGCTGGAGTGGAGCTGCAGGGCGTATTGATGTGACACCTTGCCCCGGGCCAGGACAGATTGTGTGCATAAATGCAGAAATGGGAAGGTTATATCCATTAAGACTGGGGTCAGGGCGGGAGGAGACAGCGGAGACTGAGAGCCGCTGGCCCGGCTGGACATTCAGGGGGGAGCTGAACCAAGTGCATGTGGGATTTTGGATATGGTGACAGGGAAGACAGCTGGAACAGAACCCGGCATATCTTTATTTACAAGGCATTTACTGCGCGTGTGATTAAGTATTAACCATCTCACAAAATATCATGGTATACTGTGTTATTATTATCAGTTACAATTACCTTAAAACAAATAAAAATAGGGATTTTGGTAACACTTTATAATAACCTTCATTAATAAATGGTACATTTATAGTAAATTGAACTTAAGTTAACAGTCATTTCACTGTAACAAACAATGAAAAGTGTGTTAAAGCATTTATGAAGCAATTGTTAATGTTTATAAACATCAGTTGCAATAATGACCATCCAGATAATGTTTATAGATGAAGTACACAAGTATTTATGAACCATTTACATAAGTATTATAGACTTTACGATAAATAATTGCTGAATAAATGGTTTATAAAGCATTTCAGTTGTTTGTTAATTTAGTTTAATCCACCATTCATCAGTTTGTTTGTTAGTCGGTTGATTTGTGATCAGGATTACATAAAAAACACGAACCAGATTTCCATGAAACCCGGATGGAGGATGGGTGTTAGCCCAGAATAAACCCCATTCACTTCGGTGCAGATCCAGATAAACGGATGGATCCAGGTTGTTTTTTTTATCTGGTGAGTTTGAGTAATGGTTCAGCAGTTATGGGCTGTCAGTTTGGTATTGGATTAGGCTTGCTTGAATTAAAGGAGACTGCTGGGCCTTGGTTGAGGTATGCGCTCTACTGAGTGCTATTCTAGTAATAAAGTACTATATTATAGTTTCACAAAATATCGTGTCCTGACAGACATAAAACTTGAAATAAATTCAGCTTCAACAGCAATACTGTAGGATTCAATACTGTACTTAAGCAAATATATATGGTATAATAACCATAAATGATCATACCACTGTGAAACCCTAACTCACACTGGTTTACATGAGGGTAAAATCGCTTGTAGATGAACTCAAATTTCTGAAATCTTCGTGATTTGCAGGCAAAGGCGTATATCGTTACAGTACAGTCTGTTATGCCGCTGTGCCGTGCGAAACAAACAAACCCTAAAAAGCCTATCATGCATTTTTAAAGACTTTCCTCTTTCACGTCTCTCGTCTGAAGTGGCAGCAGGACGGATCTGCTCGGATCAAACATTCTCCCAGAGATGAACTTTCCTTTTTATCCATTTAATTTAATCAAATGTCAATATGACAGTGTGTTTCTCATTAGTGCGTTTATTATAGCTACCTATCCTCCCTCTGCGATGACTCAACCAGTGTGATGCTGCTCAGACAGAGGCTAATGTTAGAGCACTTCACTGTGTAGGCAATGGACAGTCCCACTGATGCAGCATAGACCAGTTTGTGTAGCCAGATCTCCTCCTCCTCATCCTCCTCCTCTTCTTCTTCTTCTTCTTCTTCTTCTTCTTCTTCTACTTCTTACTTTTGCATTATTAAGGCTGTGGTGATGCGGTGGCTGCATTGACTCACATGCTGTGGCCAGATAAGGTACGCGTACCACAACAATGCTTCGAGTTAAACCATCCCATCATTTTTAATGCCTTGTTTTTTTTAACCTGCATAGAAACAGTGCAGGCAGGGGAGCGGCAGCACGCATTCAATTTCCAGTATTTAATTTGAACGACTTCAAGATAAAATGTGTTTTTAATGAAGCAGAAGAAATGAGAAGGATCAGTCAGAAACTTAATAAAATAGATTAAAAAAAAAGAGACAATATTAAGACGAAAATGATGACAATGACATACAGTTGAATAGATTTATAAGCTGACAGAAGCTATAACGTTGATAAATAAAGTTAATTAGAAGCTAGAGAAGACATACATCAATTGTCCCTATAGGTGTAGTCTTCAGTACTTTATTTAAAGGAATACTTCGATATTAATGGAAAAATATCCTTTTTTACTCTATTGGCGAGAGTTAGATGAGAGGATTGATGTCACCTTAATGTCTGTACTATGAACTGTGAAGCTTCAGCGAGCACAAAGAGTAAAAAAACAGTAACACAACAGTTAGTCTGGCTCCGTCTAAAGGAACAGAATCCACCTACCAACACCTCTAGCGCTCGCTAATTCACAAGTTGTATCTTGTTTGTTTAATTTGTACAAAAATTGGAATTTGCAAATGAAAATTTGTGGTATTACAGAGGGATTAAGGGCTGGACTGTTTTTTTGGTCAGGTGCAAGGGAGTCACTTTATGTTGAAAAGTGGAAGGGGATATAAGGGCTGGGGAAAATTCACACAACGGCGCATCAAAAGGGCACAGCCTGAGCCGCTACAGAGTCAGCGGTATGAAAACACTCAATAATGTCAACCAACCAAGTAATGATAACCCACATGCATCACATCCACAACTTCAACACCATGTCAATAGAACAGTGCCAATATTACATCACTGTAGAGGGAAGCAGTCCATATCGGTCAGCTGTTTTCATTTGCTACCCGGCATTCCTTGGTGCACGCTTCTTTTCAGTACATATTTAAATGAAGCAGTGGACATGAAATATAAAGTGAGAGGCGGAACGTTCAAGTAAAATGTTGTTTGTTTAAGTTGTCAGTTAATGTATGAGTGATGACTCTTTGTTTTGGAGTCACTACTGTCCTGTTAATGATCTTTGCTTTTGATGGTAATTTGCGATGAAGTCTCAGTTTCAGTATAAGCTCTGTAGATAAGTCATTGATCATCTGTCTGACATTTAGTTATAATGACTGAGAAATTCCCACAATGAGGTGTTGCAGGTACACGTGATGAGTTTGTGGTTCGGGCGCTATGAATAGGTTCAGACGCACATAATGACAGCTGTTCTGACGCTGTTGAACCTCGCCGGTGAAACACAGTCGACTTAATTGTTCCTCCTCTGTTCTTCAGCATGAATATGGATATACTAACCGGGTGTTTAATGGTGTTTCTGCATCCATTTGTGGGTAATTGTTGGAGTTAGAATTTAAGCTTGTGCACAGACGGCCATTTCCACAATGATTAAAATGCATAAAACAGAATCGGGCGCATGCACGGCGTTATAAATCTGACGAAAAGGACGCGTGTGCATGTTTCTTTCCTTGTGCGCACACAGTGTTTGAGACTCGTGAATCTACACAGAGTTTTATGCATCTTGCCCCTGGTGTCTTACCACGTCTGTGAGGTTTCCAGGCAACCATAAAAAAAACCCTAATATGTTAGTCGGCGAGCTTTAGATGTGCTGGTTTCTTTGGACAAAGCCAGGCTAGCTGTTCCCCCTGTATGCAGTCTTTGTGCTAAGCTAAGCTAACAGGCCTCTTGCTGTGAGTTTATATTTACAGACATATCGTCTTTTTCTTATCTCCACAAGAAAACAAATAAACGTGTTACATATAATGTGTGGCTATTCCTTTAAGGATGGTAACAACTCTCCCACAGCCATCTTTTCAGAGGCAGCGAGGTTTCTGAAAGACGTGGCTCAAAAGAGGATGATTTCACCAGCTGGACCATTAGAGCTGTAAAGCTTTTATAAATATTGTAATAGCGAAAGTTAAATGTCAAATTGGCAATGCTCTTCATCACTTTCTGCTGTAGCAAAACAGACACGCTGGAATATAACCAAACAATATCTAACAACCTTGGATCCGTCATAACTCTCAGAACTCATTTAAACCGACAAGTCATGAATGATGCATGAGCACCACAGACAAGGTTGTCAAATTGTTTGGCCCGAGGGAGCGCATTCTGCATGATAGTTTCTATCTTAATCCACGCTGTTTGGCCAGGGTAATAAACGTGTTTCCACAAAACAAATGGTTATTTTTGTATGGCGGCGTAGCCAACGAGGTCACTGATAATGAGAGGAAAAACAAGTCCATGTTACCCTGCGCACGCCTAGATTCAGTTGTCCAACCATCTTTGGCTACACATTCAGACAATCTTGTGTGTTTTGTTTGAAAGCTTTGCACGAATCCTCTGGATTTGGGAGCCCTTGAACAGAAACAGACACTTACCCCAAAAGCATGTCCTTTTATCACGGCGCGCTGATAAAAATATCTGTGTTACTGCTACTGCAGCCAGAGTCCTGTCAGCTTGGATGACCTGCCCCAAGTTGACAAGTACTCATCCTCAGATTTGTCACGGCGTGCTCACTGCGAAGCATAATAAAAACATAAAAGCTTTCAGAATGTCATTGTCGGAATTTGATCTAACTAAAGAGTCATTTGACTTGCAGGCAGCGCAGTTTTCTAACTGATACTTTCACCGACATTTGACCCTGGGTTTAATAAGAGCTTTTAGGGTTTATCGCTGTGGGGCAAGACAACACTCATGGATCATCATGCAGAATAAATGCGTTAGCGTTCTTTGAACAGGGGAGCACTGACGCCAAATACAGAACTACAGCAGGGGCTTTTAAACCTCTGTTGACTGTGGACATCGCTGTCAGTCAAGTGCAAAATGTATTTGACCAAAAACCAGCCTACAGCTGCCGTAAGGAAAATCGTATTTCTTATTTTCCTCACACCCGGCCGCTCAAACCCGGCTGGTCGTAACACTGTAAAATGGCGGAATAGCGGCGAATAGGTTCAGGGGCAAGCCACTGGAGATGTGCAGTTGAGTCTTTCATCCTGTGCATCAGAATGTGCTTACATGTCAGCGCTGTAACAGCGCGACGGTGATCACTACTGACAAGCTACAGTGATGCTGCAGCAGTTTGTTGCGGTCTTACACAACGTCCTTCAGCGAGGCTGCCTCTGCAAAGCTCTGCTGTTATTCACTAAATGTTACCTGAGAATATCCAAGGACAACAAGCTGTGAACTACAGAAAACACGAGAAAGGCAAAGGTGCCATCGGGGCAGTGAATAATTTAGAGCAGCTGCATTGGAAAAGTTGTATGAGCCTCAGATGTTGATTGTAAAGGAGGCGCTTTACAAAATGACCTCAAGCGCTTCAGTGTTTTCGCGTTTTACATTCACTTGAAACCAGACACTGTTCAAACTCCATCATTCATATCAGATTCATCATTGTCTTTGTTCCATCTATTTTCAATGTTGAGCACTAGAACTTATGATTAGAGGTGATGAATGTGACAGTGATGCTCATTATAAAGAAATACAATACATAAAATGGATTCATTTTACGGACCAAAATGAACAATTATGATATCGTAGTGAGTTAACTTAAACTACCGTGCTCACACAGTCATCAGATGTTCCACTTTACTGCATATTCCTGATGCATTCAGATGTGAATCCATGTTCCGGTGTCTTCTGCAGCATTACAACCCTTTCAAACGGAGTGTGCTGTGCTCCCGTCTCTTGTAATAGTGGTCCTTAGATGATGTTTTTGCAGTATATGCAAAGCATGTGTAGGTGGAGTGTTAGCAGCGCTTTTACCGCGCTGCAGTGAAATATTAAACTGCATTCTTCCATACAAGACTCCAATAGCCACGGGCTCTGTCTCCGTACCACTGCCGTAGACCTTCCCTCTGTCATGTTGTTTTACCATGTGGGCTGAATCCAGTTGTGTTTCTCAGATTAGGGCTAATCCAACCAGCGTTGTCCCGCTTCCTACGCGTAATGAGTATCTGCTGGGGGTAGCCCACTGGAAGAAAATGGGTGCTTTAACAAAGCTGTATTCTGCAGAGAGACGAGGGAATTCCAGCCAACATGCAACCGCACCGCCGGAGGAGAAACACCTACTCAGGCTTCAGTCCGTATATGCCCTCTGCTTTCTGTGTGGTTGGTCAACTGAGACGAATTGCACAACAATGCAGAGTGTAATGCGGATACAAATATGAAACACTTAAATGTCATAACACACAGATCATTTAAACTGTGCACTTTGCCTTCAGTGGGATTTTTATCCGAACAAACATTTCCGGTTATTTCCCCGTATGGGGGAAATTGAACTCGGAGGTCTTAATAAGCCTTTCAGTGAGAGTGAGCGCAGCTTATTAAACTCACATCAGATGACATACAGTGATGAGTCACTATTCAAAGGTCACGCACTATTTCACAAACATGCATAATGTATTCGGTGTGTGTTTTGATCCGCCATGTTAGCCTGTGGACTATGAATAGCTCTGTCTGTGTGCCTGTCAGTCAGTCCACCGCTTTGTCCAACACAAACTACTCATTAACATAAATCCAACATATTAATAGCAAAGATGAATTCATAAAAAAAATACATTTTAATTAACACAACAGTGATGTTAGGGTATCCAGGATTTCTCATGCAATCATTTGCACAAGCTAACCTAACCAAATGCTAAATCACTGTGAAGCAACTACCCCACCTAGTCAGATAACTACATGTTACTGAAACATGTTGGCCAGTTTTCTGTGTTGTTGAGACACCCTCCACCTCGGAAACCACTGGAGAAATTGCAGAGCGCCAGGCTAACATGCTAACATTAGCAGTGATACAACTGCTGCTGACTTGTTTATACATGGGACTTTAGCACGTAATTGTTGCCCAGTTTGATACGCAACATAATTTTATGCCGTATATGTAGTAGGGAGTCCTTTTTTAGTCTCTCTGTCCACAAAGGGGGCCTGAAAGGCGCCAAAGACCCTTGGTCCAGATTAGTGTTGCATGATATATATTAGTTCAAGAAATGATTGTATGATATTGGGAAATTTATATTATCGACAGTTTATCGGTATCAGTGAAAATATAGCTCATAATTAGTTTAATGTTTGACATGGTGATGTCACGGAGCAGTCTGGGAATTAAAGGCGGGACGACTGATTTGGCTAAAACTAAAAACTAAAAAAGCATAATAGGTCTCCTTTAAATCCTCCGTCTTTGACCACTACATCTATTTTCTTTCTTCTTGCATAATTTACGGAATAGTAACTTGTTTTTCAAATACACAAATGGTACATTATTGGTTATTTGAGCGGGGTTGGCCATGAAAAGTAGGAAACCATCAGTTGTTGGTATCAACTGAAGTACCTTAACATCTGTAGGATGGATTGCAATGAAATTTGGTACAGACCACTGAAATTGACATTACCTTCAGATGTCCACGAGTGTCAGCTGCTAGTTTTCCATTTGTGTTTTTGACTGAACAACTAGAAGTTGGATTGCCATGAAATTTTGTTTGCAAAACTAATGAGATTCCCATCAGCCTCAGTTGTACTTTGTGTTTAGTGCTAATTAACAAATGATAGCATGCTGACACGCTAATCTAAGATGGTTTAGCTCAAAGCACTGCTGTGTCAACCTCCCAGAGCCCCCAGCGTGGCTGTAGACTCTTTGTCTTAGTTTTACATAAAACCGTTTTTAACATTTCATGTTCAAAGTTAATTAAACGGATTTCTCTCCTCCGGCCAAGGTAAATACAAGTGAGGAATACCTAAAGACTGTGTCCACCCACGCTTCAAAAAATGAATGCGCTGAAGTCGAATTACACCACATGTTTATGTAGTAGCACAATCCATTTCACATCTGTTTATATCTGAAGTACAGCAGAATGGTGCTCTAGAGGACATTGTGAATTATACGGCATGCCAGTGAGGTTTCCATTTTATTTTTGATAACTATGAAGCAATTTTAAACCTGGAATTGAAAATGGGATTACTGATATTTACCGTCAGGCTTGTCCCACACTGTAACTTACATGTTCTAACAAGATTTAAAAAAGGTTGACGTAGTAAGCTGTCCAAATAAAATGGAACAAATTTATTCAATTGCAGCGTTTTTCTTAAAGGTCAGACACCGCAGTGGATTCATGTGAAAGTTACAGGGGGATTTTAAGGATCGGCGCAGGACAGAAATTAAATCAACCAAGCAGAAAAAATACATTAACCATTTTTAGGGTAAGATGGTGATAGGTTCTGGTCTTATTCCTTCAAAAATTATCCTAAAATGTCTATTCCAGTCTAGCCAAAGTAAATTCGAAGCTGAATCATTTGGAGTGCAGGCATGGTTTGGGGCTTTTTTTGAAAGGTTATAAGCTGAGTCGTTTTCCCAAGCTGTCAGAGGCCCTGTAAGTGCTTCTGGCATTAATCTAAAGGACTTTGAACACACATAATTATTTATTTATTTTTCTTGGCTACATTTTTTCTATTTTTGCAGAAATAAGCCTGAGATGACCTGCGACTGCCTTTATTATAGTCTGATATAGTCTTACATGTTCCAAGTTCAAATAAACAATATTTGATTGTTTGTTGATAACAATATCACTGAAAATGAACACTTAAAACGTGTTTTTCTAAGATAATATTGGCCAAAAATTGCTATTTTGTGACCCTGCGTGAAATTAACAGAGGTAAAAACGTATTATAGTTCTTTATTTCCTTATTTACACTAACTTTATGGATGTAAAATAGGCAAAAACAAGTGCTTAGGTGGAAAAACAAACCTATTCAAAGAGCTGATTATATGTGTTTATTCAACCTCTTATTGTCTGATTGCCAAGTGTGTGCTGGAGGGACTCGAGCTCCTCCATGACTCTCTAAAAGCAGAAACTGAATTATTGAGGGTGAAAACTGGCTCTCGGTGAACTTCGTGAGCTCTGATGGAAGCATAACTTCAGCTGTGGTAATGTTTGAAAACACCTACGGCCCTCTGGAATGTGTCCTCTTGCTCATCTGTCAGTCACAGGCAGAGTCCTGAGATATTCCCTCAGCATCCCTGTGCGCCCTGTCCAGCTGACACACTGAACAGCTGCCGGCGGAATGCAGAGGTGCAAAGGAAACATGTTATCTGGAATGACAAGGGGGGGCGATGCTGCCTCATGTGTTCTGACCCCGCAAATCATCATTCAGAAGCTGGCACAGCTCAGCCGCCCAGCTCGTTTCTACGAGGAAACACTGAATTTGCTGAGTGTCTGTCAGTCAGCACATTTGCGAGATTTGTTGGCATCCTCCGTCGAGCCTTGTAATGCTCTCTCATTTGACGAGCTCCTTTAAAACACAAGTGCAAAGAGATCTTGATTACTTTTAGTTTTGGAGTTCGGAGCGCTCAATTTGTTTTCCTCCAAGTTTCTGACTCAACATTTTCCTTTCCTTTAATTTGTAATCTGTAAATATTAACACAGTATCTCAATATTCCGTGCTTGGCAGAATTAAGGCATAAGTCGTCTTGAATTGGCTCCAGATCTTATGAGGGGAAAATACACCATCCTGATTTACAGTTCACATCTTTTCCCACGGTTGTACAACACGCAGAGGTGACATAACCCCACATGTGACATCAGGGGTTAATGGTTAGGATGTCAAACATAAAACCTGATTTGTTGCACTCACTCTGAGTGAGTTCTGGTTCGGCTGACATGACATTAATCAAAAAAAATGTTTTTCTCCTGCTGTCATGTTCCGTAGGGTTTATTCACCTACCTGCTTGTAGGCTTGTCAGCTTGATCCCGTCTAAGCTTTCAGCCTCTCTGGTGCTCAGATTCATCAAGCGCCTTTTAAATATTTGATCAACACAAGACAGCATAGGATGCAGGCATCATGTCTGTCCCAGTTTTAGTAGCATTATTGCTAGGCTTGGTGGTGTCAGTCTGTTGGTGGGTAGACCACGATGGTCCAGACTGAAATATCTCGACAACTAGTTGATAGGTTGCCAGTAAAGTTGGTACAAACATTCATGGCGCCCAGAGGATGAATCCTCATAGTTTGATTACTATTTTTAATTTAAAGCATAATGTTGCTTTAAATGAAATGCCTTAACAACCACTGGATGGGTTGCCATCACATTCAGGCCCCCTGCAGGATTAATTATAATGACTTTGTAGGCTATTGACCCTTCATCGAGCACCATCAGATTTTCAACATTTTCATTACTTAACCAAATCATATTCCCATCAGCCTCAGCTGGTAATAATTTCAACTTGTGAATCTGTGTGTGTGTGTGTGTCTGTGTGTCATCATAGCAAATTGTGGTCCTGGAGACACAGACATTGTCGCGGGATATAACATAGAAGCCGTTTTGAGTATTTTGCCATTGTTTAGTATTTTTGTCCGACTGTGAACAGACATCGTCAGTGTGATAGCGTCACAAAACTTTGGTCTGTAATCATGTAGTAATGAGTTGTTGACAGGTGTGGTGGCTGCTGTGTGATCCCATCGCAAGGTGATCTCTGGTTAGCCAATGTTAGCATGCTAACATGCTAAACTAAGAAAGTGATCACTGTAAATGCACCAGTATGTCAGGATTTTGTCATTGTGATTGCATCATGTCAGAATGCTAGCGTGAGCATTTAGCTCAAAACACGACTTTACCTAAGTAACCCCTCTCAGAGCCGCGAGCATGGCTGTAGAGCAGGGCTGTCCAAAGTGTGGCCTGCTGTAAGGTTCACTGCTGTTTTGTTTTTTATGAGGTAAAAATGCTCTTTAAATTTGTAGGATCCTGAGTAATTAAATACTTTACATGTAATAGCTCACCAAGTCAAGATCACCATAAGTTAGCAGAGTTACACTACAAATATAGAAAACATTTTCTATTTAATTTTTAACTTTTAGTGTTATTGGGCACAACAAAGGGTCCAAAAAGGGTTGAAATAGATTTTTGGGGGATTCGATTCCTGGCACCATAAAATTCAATCAGTGTGCTTCTTGCCTTCGACTCACCATTATGCTGCTTAACAATACAATACAATAGCCTTTTGCTTTTGGCCAAATGGTAACTATTAATTTTCAATTTCGGCCCTCTAGGAGAAGAACGGTTGGACATCCCTGTTGTAGACTTTGAGTGAAGGAAGGGTAGGAAAGATGTGTAACATAATGTAGTTAGTATCGTGTATATATGGGGTAGTTACTATATATAAGAACAGACATGAATGGTCTTCATTCACGCTTAGAGACAGGACTTTATTCAGAGAAACAGGCTGCTCGGTAGCTCAGTCCACCTTCTGCACCTGCTGTTGTTATAAAAATAGTTGCTGCATATATTCAGTGTATGTTCTAGTTTCTGTTTGACCCCATCCTTTATAAGTTGGTGATTTTGGGGCGGCAGCATCGCGTTTGTGCTGTGTGTCCTCTGCCTTCTTCTCTTACTGAACATGTGACCCCTGAACGGGACAGGTATTCCCAAGTGTCTGAGACCAGCGTGACCCCCCTTAGGAAAACAAAGTGACGTCCTGCTGCTCTCTCCTCTTCTAGTATCGCTGCAGGCACTCCTCTCCGTCAGCAGGGGGAAAAAAAACAGCTCCCCACCGGGCTGCACATACACAAACAAGTTATTTGTTATCGTCACAAAAAGTAGAGCCGTTGTTGTTACTTTGCTCGAGTGCGGTATCCAATTCCCTCAAACGTCAAGGCTCTCAGCAGCGACGTAGTCCAAGAATATTCACCTCCTCATCTCAGTGTGAGTCCCGTCCTTCTCCCTTTATTTGCAGTTTCCAATATGCATAAAGTTCAATTTTATCGCCGCGCTCCCCTTTCAGGCGAGTGCTGCAGCCTCCCCTCTATTCCCCCTCAGCAATAGAGCTTTAAGAATTCACTTTGTAGGCTTGTCTCTGCTGTGCACACACACACTACAGGTTCATCCCTACATCAGCGGGTTTTATGAAAGACTCCAAAAAGAAAAAGAAAAAAGATCCCCCTGCTGTCTGCAGGAGAGACCCCTCAAAGCCGCAAAGCCCTGAGTTTCAGGGAGACGTGAGACGCAGTGTTGACACCCCTGAAGCTGCTGTGTCTACCTGCTCGGCTTGAAGAGGTGGCGAGAGAGAGAAAAAAGGGTGAGGGAGGACGAGCAGAGCAGCAACAGTAATGACAGTAATAACAGGCAGGTGTGGGCGTTTGCGAGGCGATGCAGGAAATAAGACGGACAAACAGCGATGAGAGGTGGATTTTGCCAGTTGGATATTAATCATGTATAAATCCTGCGTTAGTATTCTGAACAGAAGCGCACGGAGCCCGCAGTGCACAGAAAAACAGCTCCGCTTCCCTGTTGCAATAAAGTAAATGGTGCGTAACTTCATTCCAGAGCACGATCAGGGGAGTTTACTGTAGATGACTAGTGTTTACTGTTTCACAAGCCCCAAATATATGATTTCATTAGTCCTTTAGGAGAACAGGCTGTCTATTTAACCTTGACAAACACAAAACTATTGCTGCCATTTTGAGAGTTAGAATCGGATGAATACAGCGGACGAGCTGAGAAGTGTTAATTTAATGGCCGCCCTCTATTCTTCTCGGACAACATGAGCGGAAGGAGATTTGTGAATGTGTAATTTGAGGAGGATCTGTGTCTGTTACTGTGAAGCCTGCAGAATCCAACTAGAGACTAGATTTGCTCTGACGTCTTCCTGTTTACGAAGGGGTGCATTTCATTTAAGCGCTTATAGAAAAGCTCATCTGGTCGTAGAGACGGAGGTTAAAAAGTGTCCTTCAGGTATCAAACGTTTTGCAGCGGCCACCGGAAGATTTCTCTGCTTGATTACAGTAATAGCATTCAGCGGATGGCCTGTTGTTCGTTTGGTATTTCTGTCACCCCAGCCTTTCACCGCACATCAGCAAACCCACTGTGTGTGCTGAAAAGAAGTGAAGGCTGAGACGAGAGATGGAGAAACAATGAAATCACCGAGAGAAGGACGACTCTCAAGGATGTGAGGATGACTAATATAGAACGGATTATAAATTCTGATGGATTCAATTGAACACCGTGCTTCAAAATTTTATACAGATGATGTTTGATTTATTTGAAATGTAGTCGTACATAACACGAATGAATACTTTATTTTTAGTGATCGTCAGAAAATAATTAGTATCAGGACGTAACTTTACGTAAGAGGGCACAAATCAGCCAGTCATGTGTGAAGTAACGATGAACTTAAAATTAGAAAATACCTTATTTTAGTGAATGCACATTAATTAATCACTTGCAGCTAACTTAACGTTGGGTGAATTAACAAGACTTCACATTCATTAATTGATGATATCAGTGAAGTGACTTGATGATTTGATTTTACACATCAAAGTGTGTTTGCAGAAGAATAAAAGAGTTTTATAAAGCTTTATGTGGCTTCAGCAACAACTGCCAGAATAAATGTACTTTCCTGTAAACCACAGCTATGTTCCAATTTTATGTTTTCTGACAATGCTGTACTTGTTTTCTGGCTAGGTTTAAGCACGAACAACACGTGGTTAGGGTTAGGAAAACATCATGTTTTGGCTCACTTGGTTCTGTTGCCACAAACATGGGTAGGAAATGCCCTGAAATGCAAATACAAATGTTGAAACGCCGTCTCGAACAGTGGTCTCATCTAGCTGTCATGCTACCATCCTCCCAACATTAAAAGTCAACTCATACACATGTAATGTGAACGTGATACGACACGAAATGTACAATTGAAACATACAAATTTAACATACCCGTGGTAACTACCAAATGTACAACGCCAACATTTAATTCTGGCTTCAGAGGGAACTCAAGAGTTGTTATTTGCCTCAAGTGATGTCACTGAAGTCAGTGTGCGTTGGGTCTGACGAGTACACATTCGAGGGTGAAAGAAATCTGGGTGTGTAGAGTTGAAAAGAAGCGAGATTACCTGTTCCTTAGCGTTCCTTATCCCTGCTGGAGGCTAACACACCAGAACCTCTGACTGAGCTGTTGGTGGTTTAGTTGCATTGTGGGTACGTTTTTGGCACATTTTCCAAAACTGGAATGAAGAGATGATTAGTCATGTTGTGCAGCATAAATTGTGACTTTTTCAAAACCGTCCATTGTCTGACAGGGTGGGTCAGGAGTGCAAAGCTGAATCAGTGCTCCACTGGACTCTTTTAAGCTCGTGTTCTGTGCCTATTTACCAGAAATTCAGACAGTATGACACAGAGTGGACTGGATCCCAATCTAACAAAGACACCTCATATAATCCACTCAGTTATTTAACAACATATATGAACATTGATCAGAGATACTGAGCAGCTTCGGGGATCGGTGTTGGAGTCGGAGATATCAGAGCAGCTCCACTGGTTCCACCAACGTTTGCTTCTTATTACCAACATTAAGGCGAGGGTCATATCCCTGATTCAGTCCTTCTTGGTGTTATTAAATCCATTTATTATGTACAAATAAAATAAAATAGTTAACACCTTGTAAGACCAAGTGTGTGATGCACTGAGCGTTTATGACCGCGGCTCATTTCCGCGGGCCCGCAGATGGCGGCAGATCGGGCTTGTTATAAATCTTTTATACTGCGGCACAGCCGCGCCGCTTGCACATTTGCATGCTCATGTTTCAGGGTATTTGTCCATTAAGAGCTGTGGCCAGTGCACTGATTTGCCCATTATTTCTAGTTGATTACCCAAGCAGTGGAATTTAGACCAAGGAGAAGTGAAGGGCGCTGGGCAGCAGAGCATGGCTATGGGGAGCAGACATCCCACATGGCAGCCATTTATTCAGATCGCCCCTGCTTTGCTCAGAAGATTAATGTCATCATGGATTTACTCACATTTTTACCCCTGCATTGGCCATTAGTGGAATCAGCGATTTAAACTGTCAGTGTGGGAAGAAATTTGGACCTTAACTTTGTTTGAAAGGCCAGCATGTGCTGTTTGTTTGCCTCGCCGCTGTCCGCCGGAACAGCTAATTATAAAGTCTCTGCGCTTGTCCCTGACCTCAACCTGCTCTCTGTGTCCCTGTCACCAGTCTGCTCCCAGTTCTCCCGAGGAGTGTACGCCATCTTCGGCTTCTACGACAGGAAGTCCATGAACACGTTGACCTCCTTCTGCGGGGCGCTGCACACCTCCTTCATTACCCCCAGCTTCCCCATCGACGCCGACGTGCAGTTCGTCATCCAGATGAGGCCCGGTTTGCGGGGAGCCGTTCTCAGTCTGCTGGCCCATTACAAGTGGGAGAAGTTTGTCTACCTTTACGACACTGACAGAGGTAAGAGCGGCCCTCTGGGAAAGTAAAACACACAATCACACACGCCGATGCGAGGCTTTCAGCGGGAGACAGATGGGTGGTGCAGAACATCTCAGTGCTAGAGGAAGAAGTAATTGCCACGCCAAGCCCGTGTTATTATACAGTGTATATGATCAGTCTTTAATATGTAAATCCCTTATCCCCAATCCTCATTCTAAGAGGTCTGATACATTTTAATCTATGCCCGTAATGATCCTAAATTGCTTGACTATGTGGCTGAATGTAGCTCAGTCAATAGCTGCCGGCTTCCGGGGAATGAGTCATTCACAGGTGCTGCTGATCCGCAGCGTAGTGCGACTCCAGCCGCCTGAGCCTCTAATCCGCGCCACTCTCTGATTATCATTTAGCTCTAATTGGATTATATGACGGCAGAAACACAACATCCCGCAACTTCCGCACGCTCTTCCTCGGCCTCCCGCTCCGTTCATGTAGGCCAACTATTTACAGACTTGGGGTGTTTGTCGTCCGCGAGGGGTCAGCATCTGGAGAGCGCGACGACGTGCCAATCAGCCGGCGAATATGTATGACGCGATCTCATTTGTGTCTCAAAGTCATGTTGGTTTTATTCAAAGTGTGCTCGGCAGATGTAGAGGTTTTCTGTGCGCAGTCTGTGCTGCTAAATGTGCCAAACTGTTCAGGACTGTGCATCCCAAGTATTTTTAAACTGACATAGAGCATTTCTAGGACAAGAGCTCTCCTTTTTCACTTCCCCCGCCACACTTTATATATCTCCAGTTCAGGTGGGTGTCTAAGCTGGTGCTCACTCATGAAACTGATTCCCACAGAGCCATTTTGTGCACTTTTACAAAACTTTCATGGCAGTTTTTTTTTGCAATAAACGTATACGCGTCTGGCACAAAGTGAGAGCTTCTCAAAACGATTGAGGAGTCTTTTAGCCTCTCCGTGGCACCATCAACCCTCTCGGAAGTGCTTCCTGATGTGGCCCTCAGAGCTCCGCTTCACTCTGCTGGCCTCGTTCTCCTGCTGTGCAGAGGCTGACAGGCCGCCATCTGTAATACTCTGCCCATTTCCACGGTGTGACACAGTGTAAACACTGTAGTTTAGGACAGAGTCCCACATGCTGCACAGCTTGTGTTTGCTGAGAGGCTAGTTATCCGTCCTATTTTGGCTGCCAGTCCCAGCCCGCTTCCCCTCCGTCAAGGCTCCGGAGCAGCAAAGCCAACACTCATCCGAACGTCACTTTAATCTTCATTATAGGAAGAGGGCTCTATTTAGGTCCGGAGTGGGACTCGCGAGGGGGCCCTGCTTGTGTGAGTGACTGTTCATGGTTTGTGGGCGATATGACGGCAATATGCTGCTGAGGCGTTTTACAGTGACAAGTGTAATGCCTGTCCCTTAACGAGACACTGTCCACGTCTGAGCGGCGCCTTTTTATCAGAACAAAGGCCTCTTACAGTCAGCTAGAAATGGGAAAAATCATTAAAATGAAACAGTCGATCCCCTGCTGTACATCTCGGGGAAGTGGATTCTGCCTTTCCTTTCATCACACACCATAAGAGGAATTTTTATTTTATTTTATCGCAGCCTGGAGGCATAACTACCATAAAAACTGTATCTGTATGATGGGGCTTTGACTGTAATAGAAAATAAAATGCCCAGAGATACAACTTAATGTACCCGTGCGTGAAGTGCACGTTTGATTTTCAGCGTGCGCCTCAAACGGGTAATTGTATTGACATCAAATAGGCGCAGCTTCACTTTCATGTTGCTGATGCCTCCCTCTGACAGCGGCGCTGCGCTGATTTAAGCTGTTTTAACTGTCATATCCATAATGATCGTGAAACAACGAGTTTCACGCAGCTGCTTTCAACAGAATGGGAGTCTGTTACAGCTTCATGCAGCCCACTTCTCATTAGAAGAATTGATTGTTTGACAAACATAACTGATACAAACGGGGGAAAAACGTGAAGAAGGCCAACGCGGATCCAAGAGAAGCAGAACAAAGAGAAACACGCCTTCGCACGCACGGGTCATTAAAGACATGTTTATCTGCTGCAGTGCAACATCACATATTTATCCTCGATGTGCTGCCTCTGAAATGTCCTCATTAAGCATGCTAATGGCTGCTGGCAGAAAAGACCTCTTGAACCGGAGAACATCTGGGCATTACCAGCTGGCCACCGAGAGCAGGGCCCCACTACATCCGTCTAATTTACTTAAGTTATAACAAAGTGCACATGATGCTTACGTATTACACAAGAGGCATCGTGACAGGTACAAAGTCATTATAGTGCAACTATCCTGATGACAATTACAAAATAATCTCGATAATTCACCAATCCTACAACAGAGTTAAACAACACCGTTTTTTTTTCCATTTAATCTGGACGAAACCATCGAGTCTGAACGTGTACTCAGTGTCTCCGTGCCTTGAGCTGACGAGTCAAGAACGATGTAAAGAGAAACTTCTGCTGGAAAATTCAAATCAAGAAACATTTCTACAAGACATTCGGGTCTCGAGAGATAAAATCACTTCCTCTAATGTGTGTCTTGGGGGTGATTTTGATAGTTTGGAACCTTAGTTTCACTGAAGAAATCTTTATAAAAGTACAGTATGTTCTCCTTTTAATACTTAGGGAGACTGTGGTGTTGCATTACAGTTTGCATCTTTATCCTCTCCTCCATAATTTTTAATATGATTGAGTTATTCTGACTAAGGCATGTGCTGAGTATCAAACTCAAGAAGCAATGTTATTATTGTTTCATTTTTAGCATGTAATGTATAGAGATCAGTGGTGAATGAAGCACTCAAATCCTGTATCCAAAATTAAGGTAAAGACTAATAAAAACTATAATGCATCATGCGTAAATGTGTATGCAGCATTCTAATGTTGTAGCTTGTTGAGGTGGAGCGTTGGAGAGTTGAAAGCGACACTGTAACTTTTAAAATACAATTCACAGGACACAGAAAAGCAATTCAGCACATCCAGGAGTTGTCACTTGGAGCCTTACTCGGCCTGATATGATCATTAAAGGGCAACTATACAAATTTAACACATGAAAGTGTGTTTACCTGTCTTGGGGAGTACCACTGCATATATTAAAAAAAGTAGTACAAAGCCTTTTGTGGCTCCAGAGGAAGCTGCATGTAATTTGATAAATGCCTCCAGTGATGTCACTCAGTGGCAAAGTTGCCAGGAAGAAGAATGTGTGGAAGAAAAGAAGGCGACAGCTCTGGTCTTGCCGCATTTATTTCAATCCTTTGTTTTTTGAAATTGTCCATAATGAGCCCATAATGAGTTATAGGAGTACAGCAGGAGTGCTGCTTTTCAAAAACTGGCATCTACATTACCCACAATGCAGCTGAGCCACCGAGTGACATCACTGGGGGCAATTCATCAGATTCCGTGCAGCTTCCTCTGGAGCCACAAAAGGCTTTGACATGCTTTCATCACATATACAGTGGGAAATAAATTGGTGGAGCTTCCCTTTAACTTATGGTGGGCTAATGTTAGCTGATGTTAGCTTACATAAGATGGATATCTTTTAGCATTTACGTTCTTTACCTTACTGTCACTTGTACCCCACAGTGCGTGTTTAATTTGATAATAACACAATCATGCATCATGGAAAAATCGTAATTACATAATCGTAATAAAGTCCAATATTCCTAGAACGCAAGTAAATACCAATACCTCAAAAAATTATATTTAGGAACTTTAAATGTACTTGTGTGAGCTCCACCTGTGTAACTGTCTAATGTAGTCCTCCTGGTTCATGAACTCTACATGATGCGAACTAGATCTTTTAATATCTTTGCGTCGCCATCAAAATGAAGGACTGCAGTCTAACAACCTTTCCTGCAGATTTTTTTCCTGCGTTCTCCTTCCCCTCTGACAAATGGGGATGGTCGGCACGGCGGAGAATTTGCATTCGGCGTGCAGTCGCACTGCCCTGCTGCCGAATGTCTGGTCGGCTTCGTCTCCGCAAGGAAACGTCTGATTAATTGCGCGCTGCTAAAGAGCTGCACTCAGCAGTCAGGCACACGGGCTCATTAACAGAGAGTGGGAGAGGGAGGGAGAGAGAGAGCCGATGGCACAAAGCAGCTGCTCCGCTCCGTGAACACCTCGCTGCACCTTTACTCTCAGATGGACACATATCAATAGGCCTTGACCCCCCCCTCTCTGTGGGTAAACACAGAGAGGGGGGGGCTCTAATATTGAGACTGTGGCAGAGATTTATCAATCACGCTCCTCTGCTTTTCAAGAGGACTGTTCAGTGACTCTATTGTGCCTCGCGGAGAACAGAGAAAGAGCGAAAGGAGCGCGTAACTGGGATACACATGTAACAGAATAGCCAAGTAGTGACTGAAAGGTGCTTTTCTGTGAGACGGGCTTCAAAGGATTGTGAAAAACACGGAGAGGCAGGCGAGAAAAAACACAACGCTGCCAGTGCAAAAAAAGAAAATCCTCCAAGGTTACTTCGAATTTAGTAAAGTTTTAGTTTGTTTTTCTTCTGGAAAATATATTCATATGACGCCATGTTTTTTGAGAATCCTCTCCGACTCTGAGTTGAAAGATTCTCCGTGGGCATCAGATTGCCTGGGAACGGAGTGTGTTCAGAGAGGCAGTTTACATGCTGCAAGCGTGTGAGTGCCAGTGTGTGTGTGTGTGTTTGTGTGTGTGCTGTGCGGTGACGTCATCGGTGAAAACCTCAAAGGGCGGTGTGCATTCAGTGAGAAGATACAGCTGAGGCGTTCGCTGTCTCTGAGTTTTTTTTCCTGCATGAACCAAAACCTCCTCTGTTATCCGGCGCTCACTCGGCGCTGCCAGACGCCCAAAATGGCACCAACTGATCCATGCACGTCCACGCATGCAGAGGCAGCGCGGCTTTAAGCAACACATCAAACGGCATGTACGCCGCAGACTCTCCGCTCCACACTGCAGCGCCGAGCACATCGCATCTACGATATCGCACGTGTGAATTATTAATGCAGAATAACCAACGTCCTCTGGATAATTTGTGAATTACCGGCTCGGACGAACACGGTGCCTCGTTAGGGTACGTTCGTGCTTTTCCCAGCATTAAGACACATCTTCTGCCTTGAACAGATTGGCTGACAGGCTTGCCTCGCAGAGAATTTAACACACTGTCGTAGCCAGAGAGAAGACATTACATAACTTTAAAAAACAGTTGCATCATTTTGTAAATCTTTGTTCTGCGCTTAAAGAGCCGAGTTGCAACGCTTGGCCTCATTACAGACAGTCTTTACTCTGGGCATCTGTGCGTAACCAGCTCAGTGTATGGGAACAAAGTCGTTACCGAACAACTCTAGGATGCGCACATTGCTAATTTGGCGAGGAAGGACAGAAAATGTACATTTAGACAGTTTCAAGCACAAACTTTTCTCAGGCTGTTTGCTAACTTCGGTGCAGAGATCATTGTGTCAGGACCCTGGACAGCTCCTACACCCCTGCCATCTGCACCGTGAGCTGCATCATCCTTCACTTATTCCTCCACCCTTGCTGTATTTTTTTTATACTTTTTCTTAAGTTGGCACAAAGTTGAGTCACTCACTGAAGGATACACTTGAATAAACGACTAGAGAAACATATGAAGATACAGAGCACGAGAGACTGAACTCACCGAACGGACAGTTTGATGAGAATGAAAGCGATGTGAATCTAATTATGTCGTCTCAAATTCAGATCGTAACCTAAATTAGATCACTAAACATCTATGGGAGACTTTAGAGCGATGTGTTACAAAGCCGCCACCTTCATCATTGTTATCCTTTGGAAAAAAAATGGTGTTCCTCCTTTCAGTATACAGTACAGTGGATCCAGAGCAAGCAGATCAAGGTTGCCCGATAACTGAATAAAAGCCAGACAATCAACGGAGAAACTGGTAATTCAACATCAAATAATCGACCGGTTACAGCAAATAGCTACACAGTACGATTCAGCGGAAGAGCCTCTGCTGTTTGAGGGACTTTGCAATGAATTTTAGCAAGAACAGCAACTCTCCCGTCATAAACACATGGTTCTACTGGTAACTTCACTGGTTTCATAAAGAAGTCAGATTGTATTTAATCTCATGAGAAAATTACCCTATTTCTCACCCCATTTATTACCTCAGTAAACAGTTTACCAAGGAGTTTGCGGTCTGGATCTCTAGTTTGAAAGTCTTCAAGTCAGCACAATGTTCATTTTGTACATTATGGCCCAATTTAGAGAACAGTAGACGACAAGGCAGGGGGTGGTTCAAATACCGTCACTAATAGCTCCAAAAACCCAAGATGGCACTCGTCATTGAACTAAACTGAGGCTTCAAAACTTTAGTCCACAAACGGATGATGTCACTGTGGGTTTATGTTTACAATGAGCCAATGATTCTGACGTATATACAGAATGTCATCAGTTAGGTTAATTACGCAGACAGTCATGTTACAGCTGTATACATTTTATTAATGGTTGACAAGCGCACAGTATATCGTCTCACAGAACACGTTGTTATATTGACAAGTCTACTTGCATAGACATTAATATAGTTTAAATTTTCTCATCTGTCCATCCTGGCCTCAAGCATCTTTCCCAGCGATGACATATGGTCATGAGTATGCAGCATAACGAGCTGTAGCCGTATATCAAGCATCTCTTCATATTTGCCCGAGGCTGAGGTTGTCAGAATTAAAGCCCTTAGAAGGAGTTTGGGATTTTTGTGGACATTGATTGACCTCGGAACGGACAGAAAGAGAGAGCTGGAAAAACAAGTGTATCTGACGAGGAAATGAAAGTTCGGCTCCGTTTTACCGTTTTGTTAATGGTGCAGAAAGCAGCCTGGGCCAACCTACCGCAGCTTCGCTTCTCATTAGGAATAACAACCATCTTTTTAATGAATGCTCTCCCTCGCTTGTGTTTGTTAGGGAGGCATTCAAATGAATTTTAAACCTGAGACATCTTTTCAATAAGCAGCCTAAAGCTTGGCCAATTATATCTGTTACTGCTAACAATATACAATCAATGCTCAGCATTTCCCCCCTTCCTCTACACTCATAATGCTGCCACTTAGAAGAATTGGAACTCAAGACACTGGGTCATTTCGGTCATTGATTATCTAATCATGATCTCAAACCGCCATCCGCCTGTCCTGCTCTTATTTTAAGCGTCTTGGTCGCTCCGGTCGGCTCAAGGGGAACACGAGGGCGAGCAGTTCGGGAGCGGGAGGCTTTATCCTGGCTAAAGAAAAGATTTCCCCCCTCCAGCTCAGCGTGGTCGTCTCAGCTGCTCACAGAGGAAGAAAGAAATATATTCAAATGAACGGGAACGAAAATGAAGGAGACGAAAGAGTGAGGGAAGGAACAGAGGAGTCAGCAAAGCATTTGTGCCTCGACTGCGTCAGAAAACAGCAAATGGCACAGAAGGCCAAGCACTGTCAGACATGCTGTCAGATGCGGCGAATGTTTTTCATGAAACCGGAGCCCCCTCCCCTCCTTCTTCTGGAGGATCCGGCTTGTCATATCTAATCCGCTCTAACCTTACCACTTTACACGGCCGAATAAAAACCAGGTGACTAATCGAGCGCCCCTCTGCTTCGTAGCCGCCGCTCGGTTTCTGACTCGACTATCGTCTCCCTTCTGTGTTACTCAAACGTCTCTCGTCTATTTCAGGACGCTGGCTTTCAGGGGTAGCACAAGGCCATTACAACAGTAGTCTTTATGCATTATGAAAGAGATTGATGTGATGTGCGCTTCCCTGTTTGCCCAAGAGAAAGCACCATTTTTATTTGCTTAAGCAACGGGAGTTTTTTATTTAATTTCTTCCATCGGAGAGCTGAAAAAAGAACAGGCAGTTAGTGCCGCTCTCACTGACGGGAAGTGCCAGCAAGTGCTCCATTTCTCTGTATGTGGTTGAAATGCAAATATCGATGCTTATGTGTGTTTTTCTTCTCTCTCTCTCTCTCTCTCTCCGTCGTTGTTTATATAGACGACTTCAGAATGTGAATCATCTTTAAGTGCAGCGAAAGGTCAGGAATTACCTGATGGAGCAAAACTTTCGTAAGAGGTGAAGGGAAACAGGCGGAGAAACGCTCGACAATCTGTTAGCGACTTTGCAGCCGTCATTAGATAAGGAATAATCTGTTTGATTAGCTCTGATCAGGGATTTGGCAGGAGTGGGCGGTGTGGGGGAGCAGGGCTCTCTGCAGTTCAGCTAATTTGGAGCCGGGAGCTGTTATCTGCATTGGTCTGCATTGGGAGTAGGCGTTGTTAGGCTAATTGTACTCAAAAGTGTCCTTTACTGTCATTTGGCAGCTTTAATCCTGTTTTATTTCACCGGCTCTGTAGGCATTGTGGAGCCACGTATGAGCTTTGAGATTTTTTTGTTGAGATTTCTCTGAAGTAGGTTCACAAGCTTTGTCTGAGTCCCCCCCCCCTCCGTTTGGTGTCGGCGCGCTCAGCTTTGGGCATCCCATGACAACGGCACGGTTCAGATGCCTGCGAGAGAATTTTAAAGAGGTCACCTTCTCCAGAGAGGGGGAGGGACAACGACTGAGTCACAGTTGAGACTGCACGCCACGCTCGGCCGTCATGCGAGCCGCTGCCCAAGACGGACAAGAAGAAACACACGGCCAGGTGCCAGCAGAGCCTCGGTCGGCCGCTCTCTCTTCCGGCTCTGTCTGTCGCAGGGGAGGTAAATCCCTTTGGAGGATGCATTGTTCTACATTTGATCAAATATTTTTCCTTCAGTATTTAAAAAGATAAGCCTCAGCGAACAGATAACGAAGTAATTTGTCGGAGAGAAACAACGATAATCACCCATTTAGAAGACGCGCATGACTCTGAGTGACCTACAATATTATTTTGGTTCAGAGCTGGACCCGATAGCCAAACAGCGCTAAGCTCTATAAAAACCAATCCTCTGAGCTGCAGAGAACTCCATATCAGAGGAGTACATACTGATCTCCTGGGCAGTGCTGTGTGGGCTACTAAGCTCATACATTCAAGAGAATCCCACATGCAGGCCAACTCCGCTTTGTGCCGTGCTCTCTAACAATTGCTGTAATCTTTAGGCGTTTCTTTGGGTTCATTTTGTGGCCAAACTTCAAAGCAAAGTGTGTTGAACACTTTTTGCGCTTGTAGACTTGAGCATCAATGCAGTACGGAACATAAACTCAGTTTTTTTTTGCTCGTGGTAGCTTGAAAGGAAAACACATTTGAAACAGCAAAATGTATGTTGTTCTGTGCAAGTTAGGCTGAATATCTCCACCCTCTTCTAGTGCTAACAATTGTCCTACTCATTTGCATGAAATTAAGACAATTTAACTATTGTCAGCGTGTCGCAGGTCCGGTTCATGTCAGCACTTATCTCTTCAGAGGACAAGTTGTCCTCTGTTCTTTCTCTCTGAGAAGCAGCCACCAAAACTGATTTCAGTTGTGAGTTGATGAAAGGCCAAGCTGTCTAGTTGAGTGCTGGTGCAGAATGAACCGCAGAGGAATCACATGTCGCGAGCACTCAAAGCTTTCTTCTACCCTTTTGTTCTCTGCTTACAGATGGTGTGTGTTTCTGTGTGCCTCTCTGTCGTTACTTCTGACTTTAATTAAATGTAAAGAAACATCACATTGGATTTGTCATATCATTTAAAGTACTACCTGATTTTCAGGCTTTTCACGTGAAATAACTGCTTGTTTTTTTTTCTTATTTTGTATTTTTTTTGCTACTACGGAGGAGTGGACAACAAGCTGTAAACACATATTGACATTTAGTCCAACTTTTACACAAATATGGCGAACTTGTTAGCAAACAGTTACCATTTAAACATCCAGCAGCTACCAAACAACATTAGCATTTATTTGTGAGTCATGTTTCCTGCCAACTGGTGAATGTCAGTCCAATTTTAACTCTATTTATGGTGACCACTAACTTTCTGAAGGGAATTCCTGGCTCATTAGCAGCTAAACGGGCTGCTGTGCTTTGCTAGCTGGTTGCTAACTGTGTCTGTCTGCTGTTCGGTGCTGAACTTGTAGTGCAGAGTGGACTTTTAGAGCTTTTTCCATTAAAAACGGCCACCTGTTGTGACACTGATGAGAGCTGAGAGCGAACCACAACAGAAAAATTGTGGAAAAAGCTAAAATGTTCAATAGAGCTGAGTCTGATGATGATTCTCTGTGGGTTCATAGATAGAAACCCCTGTCACCTAGACGGTGTTCGATTGTTAATATTGATCACAGCCATTATAAAGTTACATTCATTGATAGCCACAGAGAGCCGCTTGACTGAGTCCTAGAACCATGAAATAAGTCAGCAATTTTGCATCATCTTGAAGTCAATGGGTTTTTTGAATAGGGTTTTTTGGTACATGCCTAAAATAAGGTCTGCGGTGAACACAAGCTTAGGAGAGACAGAGGTTGTCAGCCAGATTATCTTGTAAATAAATCAATTTATAGTTAAGTGTTTGCCGTACAGGGTAGGAGGAAGCATAGTGGTGGTGATTTTAAAGTCATGCGACTGTATTTAGCGTTAGCTTCTTACTTCTGGCAATGGCATTTACGCTCCAAACATCATTGATGTTCGTCTGTTAGGATCATTTTGCTGAACAAACATGTGAGCATCAGCTGAAAAAAAAAAAAAAATCCAATTGAAAAATCCCATAGGCTTTTTGACGAGGAAACCAGGGCGATGCTAACTTCTGGGTTAGCCTACATTAAAATATGTCATCCCTGCTCTTTGGGTGACAGAGGAGCTTCGATGGATGACTGACACTTACTTGTCTAATGTTGTAGGCGAAGAGTTATCACACATTTCCACATACAGTAGACACACAGCAACATTTGGCCTCCAGCGGCTGCCGAGAGGAAATACTCGATCTTTAGCTTCGACTTTTCTTCACCAGCTAACGCAAGTGACGATGCTGCTGCGTGCTCACTGGATGTTCAGGTGCGGGCTGTGAAACTGAAACAGTGAGCTAAAAGAAGATCAAACCCCTGCAGAGCCGGATAGTATTTTGTAGTTTGTACCGTGACACACATTTCTACCTTTATCGGATATCTTTCCTGGGACTGTCTTTATCTGAATGAAGTTCTGCTTGCAAACTGACATTTAGCACCATTACACAACACATAAGTGATTCATGTTTTGCCTGACATCAGGGCTGTTTTCGTAAAAACATTTGACCGTGTGTGTGTGTGTGTGTGAGAATTTGAATGATTGTCTGTGCTATTTATAGCCCCGTGCCAATATGCTCCTGATTTTGAATATGTATTATTTTTCAGGAGGGTGCTGAATAATTGACTCTGTAAAATGTCCTTGACGGTTGTCCTGCCTGCTGGCGGTTGTAAAAACGTACCATCTGTTTACAAAGTCAACCAAAAACTCTGGGACCAAAAGACGTTGTCATTTGTGCACCGACTGATAAATCGCAGCGGTGTTAATATTCACCAGGAGACTCCGGGTGTCCTCTCACATTCACGTCTCACATTCGCATTGTGGTTATTGGAGTTAGAGTCGAGTAAAATGTCACTTTCAGACAACTCCTTTAGTTCGGGGCGTTGAAACTTCAGCTTTTTTTTTATTTCCACGTGTGTTAGATTGTAAGCGCGCTGAATAGCTCAGCATCGACAAGCTCATACAAATGTTTGAATCCAAAATACCCAGCTTAGTTCAGTGACAGAAAAGGAACCAAAATAAAACTCTAAAGGGAATCATTTGTAAATCCCCCCAAATCCTTTTTCTTAAGCAGCTACTAACATGTCTCAAAGTGTCATGCATATCCCAGCTTATGGTGTTCACTACTATGTGTCAGAATACTGGGAGGAGAGCTGACACTCAGCGCCTGCCTTTTCATTTCCTCCAGAGATATACTGTGCTGGATTCTTGTTTTGATATCTCCCAGCTGATATATATATATATAAAAAAAACATGTTTCTGCCTGCTTGACCAGATAAAGTCTGGATGATGACAGAGCCAGATCCAGTCTCGGGTCAGCTCGGCGGCTTCTTATCTGGAATCCGACTCTTCGCCGTGCACTTATGCAGGGCAGTCGCTCTAATACCCCTTTGAATTCCTTAACCTCCTCAAGAATCCGACATGTGGACACATCTCGTCTGCCTCTTTAGACGTCTGAGTGGCTAATGTGGTGGCGCCCAGCGAGAGCCACTTGTCTTTAAAGGCCATACCTGATCTGAGTGCTGTCTGCCGAGCACTTCACTGTGAAGGTCACCAGCAGGGGGGGTGGAGGGTGGACATGTCAGCTGAGTCACTGTGCTCTGAATACTTAGGAGCTGGATTGGGGGACATGTCAGCTCACATGTCCATTAGTAACGGTCACCAGTCACCAGTGTGTTTTTTTTTAAAACAATGCTTATGAAATGATGCACATTAGTCACAAGTGGAGGTCAGCGCTGTCTGACACGAGGAGTGTCGTCTGTTTATTCTGGGTTATTTACACATGAATGATCAGGACACATCCTGCTTTACATCCACATTAGGATAAGTGTTACCATAAGGTCAGATGTTTACTCGGGGAGCTTACGTCTCGTTACATGGGGACTGTTATATCACAGTGGTTCCCATTTTAAACCAGTTTTACACATCGGAGTCTGTTCACAGGTTTTGGTGAGTACTACTGCTCGTGTGAAAAAAGTTGTATAGACCAAACCGTCGTCATGCCATCTGTGAGAGAGAATGTTCATTCTTCAGTGTGGAATCAGGGTTAACTCCTTTTGTATGACCATAAATATGAATTGTAAGTGGATTATTATCATAATCCATGTTTCCATATTATGAATAAAGTAGGTCTGCATTTACATTTGATCTAGATGTAAATGCAGACCTACTTTATTCATAATATCAACAACTTGTATAAGATAAAATATGCTTTTGGTACAGATCTGTTACTCGTCAGTTCACAATATTTGATTTTACAGTTAAGTGTCAATGTATGGGAATTACACACAGGTAAACTTTGGTAGCACTTTTCTGTGAAGCCCATGTTTATAAGGCATCATGAACATGCTAGTGATGTTTTTTGATGCGCCTATGGTGCCATATAATCATAGTCACAGTCAAGGAGGAACATGCTCTTTTCATTTAAATTATGCAGAATAAGAAAGTAGGAAGAGCCTGCATTAATAACCAAGGACGTCTCACTGAGATTTGAAGGAAATAAGATATGTGAATATTAACTTAACCAAATGATGCTATAGACAGATAACTGATGGATAGATAGCCTGAGGCTGCTGGAGTACGACCGCTGTTTTCTAACTAAATCTCAGCCTCGCCTTATCAGTTGGTCATTAACATGTTGGTTAAACACACTCGAAAGTATCATCCAAACACATGCCAGATTGCAATGACAACATTTTCGGTTTTCTATCCCTCGAAAGGGGAGCAGACGGGACGTTTTGTGGAGGACCCTTATGTGCTGCTCTCATTTATAAAGCCTTTTGTGACTCCAGAAGTTGTGCGAAAGATGTGTGTACAATATAGTTTCTAGTAGAGAAACATTTAAGATCCCCTCCAGGCAAAACATTTTAAAAAATACCCACTCTGAAGAATGATTTGGGTCCAATCTGATTATTACACACACTGTTTCTCCTTTATTGAATAATCCAGAATCTATAAAAGCAGATATTGTTCAGTCTCTTATTTAACCTGAAAAAGGCATTTATCGGGTGTGTGTGTGCTGTCATTTTGTTTCAAACTCGCTTCCACACTTACTAGTGTCACAAAATCATGTTCACGCATACACTCCTTAAAGTAAGCACAGGGAAACTTTCCCCCCCTTTAAGCAAATTAATGTGAAAACAGTCTTCTAGTAAAGGTCGAACGAGTCAAGCAACAAAAAAAAACAAAACACATCCTGTGGCGGACGGGTGGACTTTAAAATTCAGGTCTAATAGCATTAAAAATTTAATAATTCAAGGAATGAGGAATTAATATTAAAACGGCATGTTGAACAGTCTGAGGGGCTCGATGAGACTGTATAACACCCAGAGCTTCACAAATAATGCATGCGTAGCTGTGTATCCGGCCAAAAACTCGGCCTAAAGTATTGATGGGCATTTCACATTGCTGCACGGCCTAATAAAGCAGACATGCAGGAGGTGATATAACAGCTCCAGCAGCCGTGATGAGAAAGTGCAGCCTGCTCTGTGCTGCAGGGATGTTATGCCTCACTTGACTGTGATGCAGAGTGAGAACCAGTTTACATTTAGCCGGTGTAGCGCCGGTAGAGAGGCTGCGTGGCTGACTTGTATTTACATAAACACATTTTACACCAGCTTATTCGGCAGCTGCAATAATACCCATTATTCTCTGGAATCAGCAGTTTTTTTTTTAATCTCCGCTCGGAGAGAGAAGGGCGACACAGCGTGTGACGCTGCCTTCGCCCATTTAGTCCAGTCAGCTGTGGCGTGTTGGCGGCGTCCTCTCTGTCCGTTAGTTATGACCCAATACAGCTTGTAATGAGCCCTTGCCACCATGCATTTCCACCTCCACTCAACATATTCTGTGCACTGTTCTCCAGATAATGGAAATATGTAAATTTCCGATGTAGGCTGTCATTAGCTGTCCCGAGCGCTGTTATTTATTCTGCTGTTTTACTGTTATTAATATATTTTCTGCATGATAAGATGTTACCTTCTCAAGGGTCACCGCTCCCGCTGCATGATGCGCTTTTTAATGGCTGCAGTTCATCCCGGTTTATACGTATAAGTTTGGTCTCACGGCCTCAATATACAGTGAACTGGAAGTAAGTGGATATAGTCACTTGAGGGTTTTATTTCTACTCTTTAAAACGAGCATTTTAATCTTGAGAAGAGAATAAAATTGAAAGCTCTGCTCTGCAAAATGCAGTACGGCAAACACGTCTTTGAATATACCGCATTAGCTCCAGTGACAGTCAGAAAACAAACAAACAACGGCAGTTTAACGTCTGCTGTTTCAGCACGGAGACGGATTGACGCTCGAGAAGAGATTGATCACTTATGAAAGCCTCGTGCCTGTGGCAGTGACCCATTTCCTGTCACCGCAGGTCAATCATCCAAACACTGTGTTTATAGTACCTGTTCCCCACAAGCATAAAAGTGATCTAAATGTAAATGCAGACCCACTTTATTCATAATATCAACAACTTGTATTAAATACGATAAGCGTTTGATACAGATCTGTTATTCGTCAGTTCATGTATGGGAGCTACACGCAGGTAAACTTTGGTTACACTCTCTTTGAAGCCCATGTTTAAAATGCATAATAAGGCATCATGAACATACCAGTAATGTGTTTTTAATGCGCCTATAGTGCCATATAACTATAGTTATAAGCACTCATGAACATTCATAATGCTTTAAAACTAAAATTAAAACTCATAACTACACCAATGTCTATAATGTATTATAAACATTAGTATTGTACAACAAAGTTCTGTAAAATCAAAAAATATTTTACAGTGTTTTGTGTGTTGTTCACCTTCACTTCCTTTTAAACTCCACCTGCTATACATCCAAATTTGCCGGCCAGTAGCTGAAAATTAATCAGATTCATGGATAAAAAAACACGTAGGGTTCTTGCTTGTAACATTAAGGTCAGCAGAAACAAAAGTTAATGAACGATTGAAGGTGCATAACATGTTGTTTCTGAAGGGAAATTGATAGGCTGAAAGCTGTTCTTGTTCATTTTCTAGCCCAAACTCTTGTTTGTTTTCCCTGAGGGGATGTTAAAAAATAGACAGCACCAATGACTTCCCTCACCTCAAACAAATAGAACAACAAGCGTTCTGCTTCCTGTTTGTTCTCAGCGAGAGTCACTGTTGTCTCTGATTTAGAAACTGCCTTTGTGGCCCATCATGACTGCTGACCGTGTCTCCTTTAACCCCCTTAGTAAACTGTCAGTGGAGCGACAGTGGATTCCTGCGGGTTTACCGTTGGCTTTTCAGTGCCGCCGCTCAGCCGGGTTCCTGTTAGCTCAGCTCCTTCCTTTCATATACACCTCAGCCACTGATTCATCCCGTGACACAGTGAGCTCCGCAAAGTAAACTCACCATTGAGTTGCTTCGTTTGTGCCTCTTTAGCACTCCAGTTCACAACATTTGACGGAGTGTGTGCCGCGCGTCTTATTGTTGTGTCTCTCCTTGTGCTAACTCGAGCCTTAAATGTGCGTGTTTGATGTCCTCAGTGAGGCGGGGAAGAGATAAGCGAGGCGGCCTCCTGCGACACACTGCTAAGGCAGCATGGGACACTCAGCCTTTTCCCCTGTTGATAGCTGCTCTGTTATGCTCTGCGACCGCTCTATCTTTTTAATGGGTGCTACAGCTTTAGCTTAATCTTTTTGGGGCATATCAACCTCTCTGTGGACTCTTGATCTGCTTTGTAGGTCAAATTACCATCTTCCTAAACTTTTGTCAGGCGTCTCTCATAGTAACTGTTTAAATGTACCAGTGGTGTAAAGTAGCTGAACACCTTTACTGCTTAAGTACAATTTTAGTATAGTATCCATTTTATGCTATTTTGTACTTGCACTGCGATTCAAAATACACAAGTCCTCTACAATTCATTGATAACTTTATTTACTAGTTTCGTTGCAGATTTTGATTAATGATGCAACATATGATAACAAATAAATTGTGATCTATTATTTTGGCTAAATTGAAAGCTTCTTGGACCCTTAGTGGTGAAATTCAAGTATAGTATAACTAGAGTAACCGCTAACTGCTGCTAACTGTAGCCGCTGTTAGCTAGTTAGCTCAGTTAGTGATGCAGTTAGCAGTCTGGATCGGGAGCTTGGAGCACCGCTGAAGTGTTGGTGCACAGGAGCTCTGGGCTAGCTGGTTAGCATGCTAACTTTATATGTATATATCAATGTATGTATCGTTGCAACACAGTGAATAGACGTCATAGCGTCAGGACTGTTATTTTTCTTCATATTCAATTCTTAATTTTAGTTATTTTTTAAATTTTTTCAACTAAAATCCTTACATACTGCACCCCAGTGCCATATTTAGCTAAAGTTAAAATATCTTCACTATTACTTTGGTATAAGTCACCCATATGACTAGTACTTAAAGTATCTGATATTAAATGTACTAAAGTTTCAAAAGTAAAAGTAAAGTATACATTTATTACAATGAATGTATGTATGTTACGGGTTGTCATGATCGGCCTGGCAGATTTTTGGATCCTATATTCAGCATTTTTTCTGATTATCAGAGTCTGTGTTTTGTTTTTATCTGATTGCTGGTGAAATGCGTTTATTTAAAAGCTCTCATTTGGCTCTGATGCAGAATGTAATTTTAGATGTAGTGAAGTAAAAAGTGAAATAAATGTTGTAGAATGGAAGTATAAACATGTGGTATTACTCTGCGGTATTCCTACTTTTTCCGGCTACTGAAGTATACGTACTGTGAATACGTACGTTGTGAGAACGTGTTCCATCTCACTTGGTTCTGCACCTTGTTTCCCAGCTGTAGACATTTTCTGTGTCTATTTATTCTGGATAATTACTCTAAACTTTCATAACCTGCAGGTGTGTTCATACAAGAGGATTTTACTGTTCAGATAAACACTTCACCAGTGCATCACACGTTTGTTAATAGTTGTAATACAAAGCCGATTGGAAGCTTTTAAACAGTTGTCGACCATTGTTGAAGGCCAGAATGCCCTTGCAGATCCTCTTTACAGCTATTTAGATTCCGAACATAACATTCACCTGCTGCTGCGCTCTGAAGCGACTGAAAACACTTCTCCTTCTGCTCCTCCAGGTTTTGCCATCCTCCAGGCCATCATGGAGTCGGCCGTGGCCAATAACTGGCAGGTGACGGCTCGCTCGGTGGGGAACATCGTGGACCCCACAGAGTACAGACGCATCATCGAGGAGATGGACCGCCGGCAGGAGAAACGCTTCCTCATCGACTGTGAGGTGGACAGGATCAACGCCATACTGGAGCAGGTATTGAGTTCCGCCTGCTTTATTTGAGTAGAATAACACAGTGAAAACATTTCATTAAATACCTTTATTCAGCCTCCAGCTCTGCGTGATGCCTTTCTCTCCTAACTATCTTCTCCTCGCCATGTCCATTTACACACTTAGCGAAGTGAGGCACTCTGCAGGCTTGCTCTCACCCCCACTTTTTATTTCTTTTTCATCATTACTCTAAACACCTGGAGTGCATCGTGATTGCCACAGATCTCAGCTCCCTCATTTGGAGGACGATGTTAAAACAGGCGAGACGGGCACATTCAATTAAGACTTGTTATTTGTTGGGTTTTTTTTTTTTTCATGCGCACGTTGTTTGAGGTCACCTGGGCTTAATTCACGTGGCGGAATTAAACAGCCTCCTCATCCTTGTTTCCTAGGTGATCATCGGCTCGAGTTTTCCCACATGAGTCTTGATTCAGATTCAGTGTTTGCTAATGCGTGCTGGCTGCAGTGCTTTATTGTCAAAAACACGTATTAAACGAGGGTAAACTGGGAATTTGTTTATTTGCTCAGAAGATCATTAGTGTTCACATAGAGGATCGTGAACTGTGCTGCAAGTGTGGTCACATTTTGACTTGAAAATGAATTTTTAACAGTATGTTTCTCATGATTGGTGCAGCTGAATAGATGCCTGGATTCCTCATCAGTTTTTCTTTCACTGGTAGTCGACTAAACACGCTTGGAACAAATGTATTGGCTTAAATTTGGAAAGTTTCATGATGATATCTCATTTTTGGGGGGGGTGAGAGTATGTGTGAGATTGTGATAACACTTGGAAGTGTGAATGCACATTTATACCCTATGTGTGTAGTTTATCCCATGTTTCCCACCTATGATATGTAAATACTAGCTTACATGTAAGGCGTTATGAAATCGCTTTCTTTAGTGTGAGATTGTAAACAGAACCCCACAGTGGAAGGTATGTTGCTGTTGCCATAAAAATGACAGCATTGGTCACTTAAGCCAGCCTTTGATTACATTTCTCTGACATGCAATGTCAGCGACGTGCTTGAGGGGAGGTTGATTGTTGGGCATCCAGTGCGTGGGAGTTTTAATACTGGAAGCTGCAGTTCATGTCCAGTCAATGTGGATTTCTCTTCTCCATGAAACAGATTGGTTAACTTCAGCCAAGTTTAATAGTCCTAGGGCTGGTCACACATGCTAGAAATCAACATTCACCTCACTCCCATTCTGTTTGCAACAAGGGGCAAATAGATGTGATTTTTATTTGCACTGATATTGCGCCCCGCGGCCAATGTTGGCCCTCAGAAACATTTTGTGTGGACCCTGAATGTGACATGAAATGTATTAATCCTTCTGTTTCAACACTTGAACTGTCTGTAGTCTACGTTAAATACATTACTGGAGTCCTGCCACCTAACTTGCAACTTCAGTTAGGTTAGGAGTGACAACTTGGAGAAAACTACCGGCTGCATAGCACTGTGCAGACGTTCCGTTGTCAATGCTAGTGCTGTATTTCAGTTGACAACTCTGCTGTTTAATGAGTAAGTGAGATGGAAAAGCCACAAGGGAACAAATGCTTTATGGTTCAGAATAAAAGAAGGTTTCAGGAAAGGTTTCTTTGCTGCACCTCTGGAGACATATTAAGAGATCGGCCATATCTACAAAGAGGTGAAATCAGGAATCAAGGAACTACAAGGTGTTGTTGATAACACTGAGCCACTAAATGTGGCGTTACATCTCCCCCTTCCATGACATTTACGTCACTACACCGCTGTTGTTCCAATCATTCGCCCTCTCAAGTATTTGCTTGGTTGTTTAACTACCTAGACGTTGCTAATGATAGCCAGCTAACATTAACATTGGTGACGCTAGCTAACATTAACAGTGTTAATGCTAGCTAGCTAGCATTAGGGCAGTGGAGTCAGTTGGGCGCATACCATAGAACTCAGCCATTCTGATGCCCAGCTACCATTCACAATATTAATGTTTTAAGCTTTATTCGGCACCGTTCTACAAGCTCTGTAGATGCAATATTTTAACAAAAATGAATCGTCTGCATAAAAATGTTATCAATATGACCTTTAATGTTCGTGTAAACAACAGACCAGTCACAATCCTACATCCAATTCATGGCTTTCCCTGTGTGGTGCTTAGTCATGCTGAATCAAACTTTGAGAACCCCTGCTCTTAATCTAGTGGAGGGGCTGAAAAACTCTCATTGTGTTGTTTTTGTTTGTCACAGACAAATGACCAGTCGTGTTGTTTAGGTCTGAGGACCAATTTCGACAGCTGAAAGCTTTGTGTTTCCCTTCAGTTTGTGTTACTGCAGCTGCTGTTAACGGCTGCACGGCGGAGTAATGTGTCAGAAAAACAGTTAAGCCCACGAGGATAGTCTGTTTTGTGTGCGCCTGTGTGTGTGTGTGCGCTCATTTTAACCATTAATCTGGAGCACATCTTAACCTTCTGTTCTTTGCTGAGATATTTGTGTGCAAAGGCTTCTGCCCTCCACATAATGATCTTCATTATTGCCGGCCTTATGAGTTTCACTCTGACCTTCACTGGCGGATCCGTCTTGATTTCCTTTGACGCGAGGGAATATTTTTAATGACAGCACGGAGCATTTTCATCAATTAAGAGTAGGCTTTTTCTCTGCTCTTTCTCGTTAACGGTCAGGCTTTCTTCAAATGTTCCCGAATTCCCTCCGTATCAGATTGTTAGAAGTTATCCAATCACGTAATGGTGTCACTAGGTGTCACGTCAGGCCGATCCGATCCTAATCCCTTTACTGTGGCCGATTAATGTGAATGGTGGCCTCGCCGGCAGCGTCTGTCAGAGGAGTGTCTCCCCAGATGCTTGAGAATGGCAAGACATGCGCCCGTCTCTCGGGGAACGATTCCTTATATGAGCTGTGACATCAACACTTGCTTTAATGTAATATCGGCTCCCGGTGTAAGTAGGACACACTGTCCCATAACAGCAACAACAATGAGCCTACTATAAATAGCCTACCCTCCTAGCCTGAGGGAAGATCTCTCACAAAGGCAGGAGTGAGCAAACACAACCGAGATCAGTCAGGCATCAGAAAGCAGCCATTGTGGACATGATTTATTTTGTAACCGGTGTCATCATAAACACTGTAATCAGCAGGATAATAATTAAAGTCTTTATTATGCCTACATTCAAGCCCATATCTCTTCATCATATATTAATTTATATGACATCTATCACTCACTTTGTGCTTTATATTTGTCTCATCAGGGTATTTTCACCCCTAAGGCTGTTGATAAATGCACTGTGAGGTTTTTTTTTTCTGCTCCTCTGCTGACTCTCACACCGCCTCTAAAAGTATCACTCTGCTCATCCCCTCAGTAAAGTAAAGACGGAGCGATAAACACCTTTAAGGCTTCTCATCAATAATAGAAGCTCAGTGGATTTAAAATCGCTGCCAGAGGAGCAGTCACCTCCAGCCTCCTCCTGCACAGCGGACAGACAGCGAGGAAAAGAGTCAGAGAGGGGGAAAGAGAAAAAAAAAAACTGGAAAGACAGCGAGCTTGTGGGAATTGAGCCATGTAGTGTGAGTCTCCCTGTCTGGTGCTGTGGAGGGAAATAGGAGAAGTGCTGAACACCCAGAGGTGCACTGGAATTCCACACTACGCCAGCAGCATAGTAAAACAAGATGCTGTTCTGGGATGAGATTACATCCGTGTGGATGTTATTTAATCCTGTGTGTGAATTGTAGTTTTGTCTGCTGCGTTGCGTGGGCACCGGTTTTTAAAGGCGTGACATTAAAAAGTAGTTTCTGTAGCGTAACTGTTTTCTCTAAGGGGATATTTTTTTAGCTATGAATGTGAGTTATGTGTTTGTCTTGTCGCAGACGTACAGCATATTTAAACAAGCCCAAGACTACAGCCATGCTGCTGCCGCTGTGAGGAATTTGGCATGTTCCCCGTCAACATTCAGATTATTTGCAAACTAACATTTGCTAATTAGCACTTCACTCAAAGTGCAGCCGAGGCTGATGGGGAAATATAATTAGTTTTGGAAGTATTTGGTCGTGAGCCAAAGCACCGGGGCAATTGAAATCACCTGCTTGTCTTGCTAGATGAAAATAAAGGTTAAAGGATAAATTCACCTATAAATAAAAAAATCAGTCATTAGTGCAAGCTAGAATCACACATCAGCAGCACATAGATGATGACTGAAGAGAGGCAGTCTCTTCTCATCCTTTGTAATAGCAGAAAACAACTCTCACTATATGTAGCAGTCATGAGATTACACGTGATCTCACTCAAAAACAACATTCCCATCATCTCCACATCCACCTCAGGATAAACACAAAACTTCCTATACACTTCAACCATTGTTCTGCGTCATACATCCAACCCGTGTTGTGCGTCATACATCAACCTACTTTCAGTATATACACCGAAGAGGCTTCACAAACCCCCTTCAGGATGAACTCCTTAATTGAGTTCCTGTTCTGTTAGTTTTCACGGCACTCTACACCACATACAATACATGGATGCATCCATTCATACTACGCAACCAGTTTATTATCATAAGACATGTCTGAAGCCAACAGACACAAGATTTCACTTTACAGAAATAATAATGTTGTATCTATATTGTGAAGTTTCAAATGTAAGAACAACATAATATCAAAATAATAAGGCGGCAGAGGAAAAGGCAGGAGATCAAGTCATTTATTTCTCTGTACAAAATCTCATGGCATCTATCTTAAAGTTAAAGTTGCTGACATATTTCAGTCTGGATCAAAGTGGACTCATCAACAGTCTTTAGTGTTATTTCTATTACATTTTTAGCGAGATGATGCAAATGCATATGATGGGTGCAGTGAGGGTGACATGATGCAGTTGTTCGCAGGCTGCCGAGGGCAGGAGTGAGTACGAGTCGTTGCCTGTAGGGTCGTTGCCGGTGGCTGTAATGCGCTGGAAAGGTCAGCGCAGCATCAATGGAAGAGGAGAAGAATACAATTATGCAAGAGATGCAGTTTCAAAACACTCAATAAAGGTTTCTTCTAATATTCTAAGAGGTACGAAACACATTCAGTGCGTTTGTTGAGCTTTATAGCTACATGCAGTGTATTATGTATCATTAATCATTTTAAAGTGAACAGTGTACTCGACACAAATGCTATGAAGTGGCAACAAACTAAAGACCAGGGATCGTTAAGTCAGGCTGTACTAAAGTAATGTCTAATAAATGTTCATATTAGAGAGCATATACACTGTATTATTCTGTTTCATTTCTCAGTAAAGCTTTTCTTGCTTATTTACCATCAGATGCAAACAGAATATGAAACCTCAACCAAACTCAACTTGAACTACAAGTAAAAAATAGTGTGCAGGTTAAACTCTAACGCCCTGTAAATAAACCACAACAACAGGACAGCTCTCCGTCCTTGTTCTCACTATGAAGTAAAAACATTGCTCCTGAAAATAAAAAAAAGGAAAAGCATTGACTGGAAAAGAGGTACAGTCTTCTTTGTAGCCCATGCAGGCGTCCAAAGGAAGCCCCAGAGAAGTCTGAGTTAAAAGCAACCCGAAAATGAAAAACAACATCAAACACATGCGAGCGGGAGAGTTGGCAGATGCACAACCGCAACAAGGAGAGTAAGGACATTACACTCACACTCATTTTTTATTTTGTTGAAATTGGCGTTCAATAAGAGGACTGTGTGAAGTTCAGAAGTGTGTAGCTGACGGCTGCTGCGAGCGGAAGGAACGTCCATCTAATGATCATTTACGTGCTTGTATGGTACAGAATGAATTCATTAACGGATGACGGTAATGTTTTTCCATGTAACAACAATTCAGATATTAAAACCGAGAACTAAAAGTCTAGAAAGGAGCAAGGACATGCAGTGTTTTCAAGGTTTGGTCAAAATCTGTCAAGATTTGTGTGTGTATCATTTTTAATGTGCCTGCAGGCATAAAGAGAGGCGATTTTCTTAATGAGGCACAACTACTTTCCACTCAAACACTCCGCTTTGTGGTGAGGAACAGCGCCTTTGTAGTAACATTCGACTGATATACAGCCATGTCCTTCCTGGGCTATATTTTCATTTCTTTAATGCTCTTCTCTGACAGTTTAATCCCCCCTCACATTTTGCCCCGCTTCGAATAGCGTGACAATAATTAGTTGACTGGTGAAAAGGGACAGTTATCAACCTTAGGATGCCCGTTCCAGTTCTGAGGGAGGCAGATGACAAATCACTGTAACAAAGAGGAGCCTCCATCAGTGGAAAGAGAGTCAAATCCTCTTGAAGGCACTTGGGCAGACATCCAGCTCTGCACAGGACTGTGGCTCCAGTCTGCTTAATTAGAGTCGATTCCCGCAGGAACATTTAGGCTGATCGTCCTGCAGCTCGGCCCGGCTCAGGCCCGCTTCAAACGGCGCGGCGCAGACCTGCTCGTCCAGACAGGAGGGCAGGAGGAGCCCGGAGGACGGACAAATAAAGATAATTGAGACTAGAGACAACTCACTCTGCCTGTGTTCTGAAGTTACAGCACTGGGAGACGGCCTCCTATTTTCCGAGTATGTCCTTTACAAAGAGGTGAACACTCATGTTTAGATGAGCTGTGAGCTGCCTTCATTCGTCTGTTAGCTGTGATACATTTGATTGGGTACGAGTTTAAAGAGAGGAACAGTTTTTATTTGTGGTTTTAATTTAGGAATTGTTTTACATTTTCATGTATGAGAGTTAGATAAGAGCAGCCAGTTAGCTTAGCTTAGCATAAAGACTTTTAAAGGTGCCCTGTGGAGTTATGTTTAGGTTGTGTTTATATTCATTGTGTAATATTTATCCGTATTGCCTTATTTGCATCAACTGGCAAGTATTGTACTTAAGTGCAGTTTTGAGGTATTTACACTATAGTTAAGTATTTTATATTTTCTCCTGCTTACATTTTGGAGGCAAATATTGTACTTTTTAATCCGCTACATTTTTTAGTAACTTTTGTGACTAATTACTTGGCAGACTTCGTGCTGTATCAGAGCCAAAGGAGTGCATTTTTAAATTAATTAATGCATGTATTAATTATGAATTAATTTGTTAATATTTAGAGGCGCAATATGTAAGATTTTCAGTTGAAAACATTTGTCAAATTTAACAAAAACTATCAACAGAAAGAAAGAACAGTTTTGACGTCCGTGTGTTCTTGTTGCAGAGGTATCTACGTAAGTTAGCATGCTAATCAGCTAGCCCCTCCAAAGCTCCTGTGATAGCAATGTAGACACAAACACTTCCCCGGTGCTCTGAGCTTCCAATCTTGACCACTACCAGCGCTAACGGCAGCTAGCAGCAGTTAGCAGTCACTCTGGTTACATGCTGACACCTATTTGTTTTGAATTTGACAGGTATGTATCGCACCTTTAAAAAGTACTGGGTCGACCCGAAGTATACAGTATGTACATGTGTACATGTAAATCTACTTTTACTTTGAATACTTTGAATTTACTGCCAGAAAATGTCTTTTAATACTTAAGTATATCTAATATCAGATACTGTAAGACATTTACTTAATTACTATTCGATGTTTGACTCTCACTCTCACACCAAAGTGATATTTTAGCACAATATCTTTACTTTTAAGTAATGTAGTATATACTTTTGGGTACTTTTGTCTTACTAGTGGTCAAAAACTCCTTTAACTTAAAAATATACTGATACCAGTAGTCCTACTCTCAGCCCATCGTTAAAAACTAACTTTTAAGAGTCGTTGTTTATATGATTCAGCCTCCTTGGTCGGACTCCTCGAAGCTTTGGTCCGTTGCCAGATGAGAACATTAACTGTAGAAAACAGTTGACAGGCCATGGCACCCAGACTATCCTTTCCATTCAATGAGCATTAAAAATGCAGGAGCCAGTCAGTACGATCGGTGCTGCAGGTCCCCTCTCGCTTACATGCCGCAGGTCTTCTTTTTCCCCCCCGAGCTGTTTGAAGAAGCTGTTTTGTGAGAAATGGATTTTGTCAGAGAGGGAGATATGAGGCCTGTGACAATGAAAGCATCTCAGTGACGGTGGTGCCTGACCTCATCCAGGTTCCTGGTGGTTTCACAGACTCACAAAAAGCGATTATCCCAGGGGACCATGAAACTGGAGCATCAGGATCCTAAAAATATTTGTTATGCCCAGATGCTCCTTTTCAGAGCAGCGCTGCCAGCAGGGAAAGAGCAAATCCCACAGCAAGCCAAATAAAATTAAACGATACGAGAACATGTGTAGCACCCGACCGCTGCGGTCTTCACAACCTTTTCAGCGGCGCCTTTTCCAGGAGGTTAACGGCAGAAAAATCTCTCCCGGCATGAAGGCTGTTTATTTTTTATTCAAAAGAAATCAGAATTTTCTGATTTAGTTTCTTTTCGGTGAGTTTACCGAACAGAATGATTCAAATGCATTACCTCAGATGTGTCTGACAGCTGGTAATATTTTCTTCAAGGTCCCATATTATGCTCATTTTCAGGTTCATACTTTCATTTTGGGGTGTTGACTCGAAAATCGTGACACGCTTTATCGTTCAGAAAATACTTAATTTTGCTTTTACTGCACATTGCTGCAGCACCTCTATTCACCATCTGTCTGAATGTTGTGTTTGAGTGCCTGCCTCTGTAGCCAGCAGCAGCCACAAAGGCACACCGTTGCGACGCCTCTCGTCACCTGTGCCGCTGCCAGAAAGCTGCACTCGGACAAACCGCAAAAAATGCAGCTGATGGCCAACTAGCTTGTACGTTCTGCGCCTGCGTGAGAGGAATTAACTCTCCATGCCACCGGGTAGCAGTAGTCGGTATTGAGTTGGACACCATCATCAAAATCATTATAAAAGGGAAAACTAGAAGACTCAGGGCTCGGGATCATTTTGACTCCACTCTCGCTAATACAGCAACTTATAATTGTCTGATTAAAAGTTGCAAATGGAGCTGGTGGGGGCGAAAAGGAGAAACCTCATTAAATGGGCGAAGTCATGTATACTACAGCAACAGGCTCAAGGGGCTTCCCTTCCCTTTTTTGTGTTTCTCTTCTGAGTCTATCAGATTGATTTCCGTCACCGACGGGCTCCGCTGCCGATTCAGTGTGCTCAGTCAACCAAAAGGCCGCAGACAAGGGTTGTCAGTTGCCAACGGGGCGGGACACACAGCACAAAACAAGGGCCAAAGATGCTTAAATACGTCCCCAAAAATAGACCATGGGCCTGGTGCATCAGGGCCCAGGGCCGCCCTCCTGAAGAGCCCTGTCTGCTCTGATTGGTCGGCTCTCACAGGCCAGAGAAGGAACTAGCCACCGTGTTTCCAGATCAGCTCTGTCAGTGTTTTTGCAGCCACGGCCGTGCCGGGGGCATTGTTGAGGGCGATATAGTTGTGACATCACAACCTTACGGAAGTCCCAATGGCTCGTTTTAAGGCACATTTTCATGTATTTCAGCTGTTTAAGCTATCACATCATTTATATAGCACCTAGACCTGCTTTATAACCAAAAAATATCGAACAATATCGAACCTTTAAGCTCAACCAATCAGTTGTAAAGTCTAGTTATGGTAATTACAAATTACTATAAAAATTGCCACAATATTTTAAGTGTCCTGATTAAAATCTGATTGAAACTAATGAACGAGTCATGATCAGGCTTCAGAAGAGCTTGATGACGAGCTGATCATGTGAATCAGGTGTGTTGGGGCAGGGAAACATCTAAAACATGCAAGTCTTTCATTTTTAGTGCCCACAAAACAAAGAAATGCAAGAAATTAGTGACATTTTCTCGGTTGCTTTTTAATTGATTTTGGTTCACAGCTGATATTTAAATGTGTTCTAGTAGCAGGAATGATGGAAACTGAAGTTGTTATTTAAGTCGAGCGTCTATGTGTTTCACAGTCTGCCTCACAGAGCCACTGTGTACATGCAAAAACAAAAAAAATGCCTCCCGGAATCATCCCTTTTTTTTTTTTTCTGAATAACCAGCCAGATCTCCCAACTTTAGAAGAGTTGTCAGCCTCTGTGCTCGCTGCCAACTCGATGACTACCGATGCAGCTGCCAGGGGATTTTCTTTTTTTCTTTTTCATGCAAGTCAAAACATTTCCAGATTGTCTTGAACAGAAATACTTGACACACGAGCCAAGTGGTGAATTTATCTATGAAATGTGCATGGAAGTAAAAAAAAGATAACAACAGCGTGTGGCTGTGAGGCGACGTAACCATTTTAGATGATATAAGTAGTTTAACAAACCAAGAATCACACCTTCTGTTTATGAGCTGCATTTGCATTCACTGTAATATCTGCTTCTCTTGTTCTGTTCCTCTCCCGCAGAGGGCTGCAAAAAAAAAAAGACACCCTCAGTATTATTTGTGTTTGTGTTCCTTGTCGCTACAGTAAGCAGTAAATGTTTACAGCTGATTATTTCCTAACGGATGAACGAGGCTTCAGTCAGAAACAGCAGTTGAGGTGTCAGTTTTAGATGCCCGTGTGGAAGTGTGAAGTCTTGTGCTTTCTGCCCGACCGTGCCGCTGACGAGCGGGAGTCTGCAGCCACGTCACTCCAGGCACTGCGGCTTCATTAAGTGCATGCTACGTTTCTTTACACTTGGGTCACTGCGGCTCCCCTCTCGCCTCTCGTGCGGGCGAATGGCAAATGAAAAGCTTTTTTCGAGACATGTTGAAAGACAATAAGTAGAAAAAGGCTTCCAGGAAAAAAAGAACCCCCCTGAAAAGACGAGAGGCTTTCAGAGTCGTCGGCGGAGGCGGAAACTGTCGAACAAAATGAAATTATTTTCACATTTGCGAGGACGGTAATTAGATTTATTGTTGAAATTTCTCCGACTGTGTAAGCCGGTCGTGGAGGGCCAACCTTGGAGCATCAAGGACGTCCCCTCTGAGGAGACAATTACCAGACGTGGAGGCAGGAGTGAGCGGAGGGTTTTAAAGTGCAGAACAGGTGTGAATGATGAAAGCACAAGTGTGACAGGATTATTAGATCAGTGTTTGTGGGACTGGTGCTGGGTGAAACGGCCTTGAAGGGTAAAACAAAGGTTAGTAAAAAAGTGGTGGTTTCAGAGAGAGCTGCGTGTCATCTGATAAATTTGCCTCCGGTGATGCCGCTCAGTCAAAAAGTTGCATTGTGGGTAATGAATGTGTGGATTAAAAAAGGCCATCGCTGGTTCTGCTGCATCCATTTGGATCTGTTCTCATTAACTGTCCACAATGAGTCCAACGGCGCTACAGGAGTGCAAAGGTTAGACCAGTAGACTGCTTTGGAAAACGTGGCGCCCACATCACCCACAATGCAACAGCCACTGAGTGACGTCACTGAAACTAAGTTATCAGAGTTACACTTGAAGACAGGGCGGACCCAAAGTTGGCCCTAAGATGAGTTTGGCCCAAGAAGATTTAGTAATATTGACGCTCTTTCGTTTTTTTTGATGTAAAATGCTCTTTAAATATGAAAAACACCTTTGTATTAATTATTTTTTAATTGTCTTCATCAATTTAAATTTTTTTAATTTATATTTTTATTTAAAAAAATCTACTGCATGGTGGGCAAAGTGATACTTTGAGCAGGAAGTCAGTCATTTAGGCGAACTTGGGTACCATTTTGCATTTTAACAAAGCCATAAAAAATACAATAGATGTTTGCTTCTGGTCATCGACCCATTAAGTTTGGACATCCCTGCTTTAAGATGATATAATATCATAACAAAATCAAATTTCAGTACCTCAATATTAGTATTATTAGACTATATTAGATATTAGATCACTGTCAGTAATGTGTATATAATGACTAAGTGGGTAAAGGCGAGTATTAGAACAAGTAGAACCAGGATAACCAGGATAATAAAACACTTAAGCCTTATCACAATACAGCAAATAGTCTCATATCACTATATAATGTTTATATATTTCCCAGCCCGAAAAGAAAAACATGGAAATAGTACTAAAAATACACCATGTGAATGCATTTTACTTTCAGTTTCGGTGTAAAATTTCTCATCTATATTCAAGTCCTCCATAAAATCCCTCCAACATGATATCACTATCACTGTGGCCATTTAACATTTAGATGATTTCAGTGCCTGAGTATACTTATCAAAACTGTGTAGGAGTGCAGAAAGTGAAAAGACAGGAAAAAAAAAAAAAAAAACACACACACACACAACCATCCACCCCCACAGTGTCTTTTTGAAGCTTCGTACTCCGCGATGGAGAATCGGGAACTGAGAGGGGAGATGTGGAGAGAGAAAGCGAGTGTGCGTGCGGAGAGGAGCGGAGAGGTTCGGCTGGCGAGGAGGAAGGAAGTTTAAAGGTATCGGCGAGTGCAGCTCCTCGCCGCGTCTGCTTCGCTCAGACAGGTGCTGCGCAACGGTTTTGGGTTTAATTAAAGTCTAGTGTGCGACGGAGACGTGCAGATCAGGGCGAGGCAGACTGTGGAGCGCGGGCGGCTGCAGAGGGAGAAGGGAGGGTTTTTTTGCCGGAGCCTTGACCTTATTTTACACGTTGAAGTTAATGGAAAAGAACAAGCGCTGTCATCACAGTTTCTCTCCTCTCTCTGCGTGTCTCGTATAACACACACACACACACACACACACACGCCTGTACAAATGTGCTCACAAGCTCCCTCTCGCCCTTGCAAATGTCGCTCTGGAACGTCTCCCTCTCTCCTTCTTTCTTTCTTTCTTTCTTTCCTCTCTGTCGACTTCTCCGTGCGATAAAAGTGAAGGTCTTTGTCATCCCTGCATCTCTTAACGTTCTCGCCGTTATGCGATGTGACTCACTGTGTGTCTCCTCCTCCCGCGGCCGACTTGTAGGTGGTGACCTCGGGAAAGAACGGCAGAGGATACCACTACATCCTCGCCAACCTGGTAAGAGCTCGCAACGTGAAACAAGCCCAACACAACTCAGCGCAGTGGAAGCCCAGCAACAACACGGCTCAGCGTGATGCAAGGCAGCGCAGAGAAACGCAACACTCTCGGCGGAGCAGTCGAGCCTGTCGATATGCAGAGTAGTGTCAAACAGAACTAAGAAATAAGCCAGTGATGAGAAGCTGAGGCAGTTTTCAAAATGTTTTTTTTTTTCTCTTCGCCCGCTAATGATCCACCGCTAACCACTTGTGCTCTTTGCTCTCAGGGTTTTTCCAACATGAGCCTGGACAGGGTCTTCTCGGGTGGAGCCAACATCACAGGCTTCCAGATCATCAACCCAGACAGCCCCATCGTCCAGCAGTTCCTCCAGCGCTGGGAGCGCCTGGATGAAAGAGAATTTCCAGAGGCCAAAAACACTCCGCTGAAGGTCAGCGAGGCAAAGCTGCCGATGCCGCCTCTACATTCTGATTTAACATCTTCAAAGATACCTCGTCTCTCCCGCCTCTTCCTCTGAGCTTTAAGTTAGTAACTCCGCTGAAAACCAGAGAAAATGTGTCAGGCTGAATCTTTTTCAGCGAGACGTTGCCTAAATAACTTGTCACCTGCGTGTCCTTGAATAGAGGCTGCTTTCATGCCCGCGCAATTTTTATGTCAATCACGACGCGAGGGCTTTGATTTTCTTTGCTTTTTACATCAGCGGCACTGTCGCCTGTGTACGCCGAGTACTGCTGCGGAGATAATAACCTTGCTGTGATAGCAGTCGGGTCTGCGTGATGACGGTGGCGCCTCACTGGGGTTTGCTGTGGCTTTTTTGTTTCAGTACACATCAGCGCTGACCCACGACGCCATCCTCGTGATCGCCGAAGCCTTCCGGTACCTCCGGCGCCAGCGCGTGGACGTGTCTCGCAGGGGGAGCGCGGGCGACTGCCTCGCCAACCCCGCTGTGCCCTGGAGCCAAGGCATTGACATAGAGAGAGCCTTGAAAATGGTACGACTGAGGGTGTCGCTTTACAGTTATAAAGTTTGTCTGTTTTTCTTCTTCCGTCTTCTTTGAGATTTCTTATTAGATCTCAAAGGATCGCTTCGCCAAAACTCTACAAACCATAACTGACGAATAGTAATTTAAAACCATTATTGGATAGAAATGCACCATATTTCATCACACATCACATGTTAGAACTGTAAGATATGTGATATGTGCAATGAGAGCAATTTGAACAGTTTAAAACTCGTTCATTCTAACCTGATCATCTGTTTGTCTCAGTGTTTCTTCAAAAGTCTGTCACTTACAGAATTTTTGCACATTTGTACAGACCCTCCCTGCCTCCACACTGATCTGATTGGTCCAGGAGTAGATCAGGAATATAAAAACATGATGCTATCGACATTAATATACATTTTTGTGTACATCTGAGCTTTCCCAAACAAGCTACAGCCGTCTACTTTAATACCCTAGGCATTTTTCCCGTGAAAGGCAGGTGTTATGTTATGTTAGGTGCTATATTGAATTTGCTGACCATGTAGAGAAACAGAAACAGAAAAAGTAGCTTGGTGACGACTATCGCCCGTTGGCCCAAAGGGAGAAACCACGTGGGTTTTCCTTGACGAATCAATACTGTAAGACGTGATGGTGTCAAGGCGATTTTCATCTGAATAGAATTAGCAATTCAAAAGTGATTAAACATTTAAGAACAATAGCCACTTTCAGCTGCCGCCAGCTGTCTAGGTCTCTGAGAGTTAACAGACACACTAGGAAAACCAAAAGATGCCTGAGAGAACTGTGGACACCAGATATTAAAGGAACTTAGCATTTCTAAATGTTAGCGAGGACTACTGCTGCTCTCTCTGAGCGCAGTGATAGAGGCCCTGAGAGGAGACAAGTCACAGCCTTCCACAGTCCAGCAGCATTAAACACCTTAGACTAATAGTCACAGGCTTGTATAGGAGAACTGAAAGAGACAGACGGTCTTATTTTCCACGTCACGTTACAACTCGCTCACATCAGCCAATAAAGAAAGTGATTTATACGTGTACATTTCCACAAATTGTTACATGGGGCCCCTTTAAAATGTGTTTTTAATGTGGCGTTTGCTCTCCTGCTGTATATCAGGCGCAGGTGCTATCATTCTTTTTTCTCGGTGCCTGGCAGGTCCAAGTACAAGGTATGACAGGGAACATCCAGTTTGACACATTTGGCCGACGAGCTAATTACACAATTGATGTGTATGAGATGAAAACCGGAGGCCCCAGGAAGGTAAGTGAGCCCGTAGCCTTGGAAACATCTTCTCATAATTTAATTAATGTGTAATGAAATACTCTAAGCAGGATTAGCATATGATAAAGATACGAGCAGTGTGTATTTTGAATTGACTAACGTAAATACAGTTTCAGTTTCAGCTCTGTGGTGTGGATACCAAACCAGATCTACGAACCTTTAGGCAGGGGTAGTGTAGAAGGTGGAATCACAATCAATATGACTTCTAAAAGTAGAATATCCAGCGTGTCCCTGAAGGAAATCCCCTGACATGGCCTTTGAATCCTCGGTTAGAATAGAAGTCTTGATTAAACCTCCCTGTAATGAAGCTGCTTGGTGGGTTAGAAAGCTCTTGTGAGGCAGGTTTTTACAGCTTCCTGTCATGTCCTTTGTCCTCTTTTAAAGAAATCCGTATCCAAAAGGGACTGAATGGATATTTCTGGTCATACAGCCAAATGAAAACACGTCACTTTACACTATATTTGACTTCACATCAGCCTCATCCACAGACAGAGGAGAGCTTAAGACTTTGAGATGTGGAACGCTCTGGCCCCTCAGCTACGCTCAGCAGATTTTGTTTACAAGCATGGACACATTTATTTTCTTGCGCCTTGGCTTGTTAAATGAGCGCGCAAACAAACAGCAACTGGGGTAGAAGAGCACTCACCCAGAGGAGTAATTTAGCTAGTTAGCTTGACAGCTGAAGCACATGTCAGTGTCTGTTAGTTTAGATACTGAATCATCGCGTCATCTTCTTCAATACCACTAACAAAGCGCCGTCTGTCCCCTCGGCAGCTTCGAAGCTACAGTTAGCGGAGCACATCTACACCGACATCGACCCACCATTCAGAGCGTTAGGAGTCTGTGGGAATCGAGCATTTTGTAGATTCAGAAATCAATGTAGGGATTAGAACATGTCAGGAAGTCAGATGAGAGGCGGCTCTCTTCGCCTGAGGTGTTGTCAGAAAGTCAGATTAGCTGACAGTCAATGTCATGCAAAACATTGCCCTCTGATATCGTCTGTCCAACTTTTTTCCAGCTTTGAATAGTAGAATAAAACTATAAACAAATGAATTTAAAGCAAAAAAGCAATAACTTCTCTTATTTCAGCTGGACTTTTGCATTGATTTACCTCCAGATACTGGTGGGGAGTCTCTCTGCACCCACACGAGCCCTCAGTGCTCTGCTGTCATTCGACAGGCCAAAGGCAAAAACAAAGCTGTCTGACAGCACACACATACACACACACATACAGCACACGCAGACCCGCAATGCTGCGGCTTGGCTAGCTCCACGACCCTGAACTCGGCCAAGGTCCCCGCAAAGGCGGGCACCGAAAGGAAGTGGCCCCATACTGTCCACATAGTTCAGCTCACAAGGCAACATACATCCGAGCGGCCCTGCACATCCAAAACTCACTGTGAGACACTCTGCGCTGACAACGGAGTGAGTACCGAGCACGATAGCCACCAGGAGTGGGAGACTTCTTCTTGGCCGAATACATCAGAGAGTGTCAGAAAATAAACATAATGCAGCCACTGGAATCATCTCAGGTTCAGCAGACACAGGCCGCTGTTTGTTTCTGTGTTAGATTACACTGCCTGTGCTCTGTGTAGTATTAATAGAAAAGTAGAACAACCTACTGCACCGGCTAGATAAGGCACATTTAGACTATTAGGTTTGTCTTGCCGGTATTAATTTTATCAGTCTTCGAGGACTGTGTGTTGGTGCTGCTTTCTTGTTATGTAAGAGAACATTTGCTGAGCCAGGAATAGCTTACGCCTACTCCGCTGAAGTGTAGCCCAGGTGAAGTTAGAAGCATCGCTACAAGCTTTTTAATAAAAGCCGTACATCAGGCGAAAGCAACACTGTCTCCTGCTGTACAGATCGAGCCGACCAACTCGCACGCACTTGGGAGGCTCGACTGTGAGGTTTGTCTCTGTGCTTCTTGTAATAACTGTGAACCTCTGTGTCCTTTTTCAGATCGGCTACTGGAATGAGTACGAAAAATTTGTATATATTATGGATCAGCAGGTCACCAACGAGTCCTCTTCTGTGGAAAACCGAACAATTGTGGTCACTACTATTATGGTACACTCTCAAGCAGGTTTTAAGTGTTTCACTCTAAGATTTCTGCCACTCAAGGTCAAGGTGTCCATTGTTGCAATCTGTCCTGGGAGGGTAGAACTATTTTGTTTTTCAGTTGCTTTCCATCCACTCACTACATGTTGAAACAGTCGATTCACAAAGAGTGTTTCAACTGTATCCGTGTGGGTGCCAAAGCATTTTGGTTTTTTTATATTACAGTGGGCTGTTGTAGTAGTGACATCACAATAACGGCTTTGGTAACGATAAACAAAAAAAAAAAAAAACGATGTAGAGATTAGACACCATCGTATTCACATTGAGTGCATACGTAAGTAAAGAGTGTTTCCCTCTCATGAAGTAAAGTGTCAGCGGCGGCGGGGCGACTCAGCCGTGTCTCACCGGAGACATGAAATGATCTGCGCACAAGGAGGACATAAACAACCGAAGGCTGCAAACCTTTGGCTGCTTATCCCTCAAAACGACTTTAACTTAAAACTTTGGCACTGAATTGTTATATAAGTACCTTTACCGAACCAGTGCTCCCAGTGTATCAGGTTACGTAGGGTGATCGCAGGTTAGTCATCATCAGCCATTTTTAAATGTAAGATAAGGTGCGCCTTATCTTACATTTAAAAACCATGGCCTCTCTCGTTCCTTCTGACTTTGCCTATTGTGTTTTCATCTTAGGCAAATTCAGAATGTAATAGTCACACATTCTCATTTCAACGTCTAGAAAAACTCATTATCCTCATGAGCAGGCAGGAAATGCAGCGGTAATCAGAGTGTGGAAGGGAAAACAGGAGAGTAGTGTCATTGCATTTTGTACTCACTGTCAGGCATGCCTTTGGTTTGAGTAAAGACGACTCTTATTTTAGATGCATCAGTCATGTCATTAACGTCATGTTGCTTTTCTTACATCCCATAACTTTAAAAGTGTCACAATGAAAAGGCATCCTGTTACAGGGATGCTGCTCTTTCATTTGTGTCTTCTGTAACATTGCACATGACTGCAGAGAGGAAGAGGAGGTAAAGAAGTTCAAACGACAGAAGGAGTCGAACTGCCGGAGACTGCGGAAGCGTCGCACGTCAGTCTCCTCTGAAGACGACTTGTACTGTAGCAGGGCTGGGCGATATGGACTTAAAATAATATTTCTCCTCAAAAGCACTTCATAAATGCACAGACAGGGTGACAAAATCTACTACAAATCAACTACCTCAATATCGTTGTTACGACAGTGTTGTAAAGGATGATACTTTTACAAAATATAAACACAATGAGATTTTTGATGAATAATCATCGATAATGTGGATAAAATGACTCGAACAAGTAGAACAGTCTGGTTTTACATCACTTTACTGTAAGGCTGCCTTAAAACCCGGAAAAAAAACTCTTAACGATTTAACAATAGTACCCAAAAGTACCGCAGTAAAAGTGAAGATATTGTGTTAAAATATCACTTTGGCAAAAATAAATGTCACCCATACAAATAATACTTAAGCGAAAGTCTTCAAGTATCTAAAATTAAATTAAAACTAAATTGATTTTCTGAGATTGTCAGATCCAATATAAGCATCTAATATAAGCATTTTGTTTCTTTTTTAAAATGTGATTGCCTAGAAATTAAATTAAATCATATTCAATAAAACTGTTCTCTCAAACAAAAAGGAATACATAGTTACTAGTAACTAAAGTTTAAAAAAACTGTAAGATGCTGTGGAGTGGAAGTATAAAGTAATCACGTAAAGTACAGATACCTCAAAATTTTACTTAAGTATAGTACTTGAGTAAATGTACTTAGTTACATTCCATAACTGACAATATCCAAAGACGATATATATCCTCATATCACAGTAAAGATATGATATTTATATATATTGCCCAGCTCTATTTTATAGTCAAATAACCTCTGAAAAACATGTTGACGCCGTGTGACAAAGTAAATGATCATTGTCGAAGGTGACATCAGCTCATCTAACGTAAAACTTAACGGCACGACATGTTTTTACTTTCCGGAGGAATCACATGGTACTGTGTTGAGATCCAAGGCACGGAGGTGACGTGGAGAAGTCAAACAGTGAAAACCAAGACAACAAGCAGATTATTTTATTGTCGTAGCGGTAACGAACCGGTATGACGCTTTACTCGCTCATACGACCGACTCTTCTGATGTGGCTCACGTGTTTTCTGTGAGGGCTCAACTCCATGTGCTTGATGTCTTTTATGTCTCTGCTGTCGCTGACGTTTACTTTATGAACTGGAAAAAAAGTGCTCCATTCAGCTTGTCCCCCTCCTCGTGCCACGCTGATGCAAAGCACATGCAACCCCCCGCCTATCGCCCATTTCCACGGATTTAGATCGTGGATGAGGTTAGCATGAGGGAGTCCCGACATCCTGCTTTGCCTCCTCTTATATGTGTTAGATGCTTAACTCTCCCCGCTGGCCCATTCGGCCTATTTACTCCTGCAGCGGCCCGCTTTTTTAGTCTGTTGAGTCCCTCAGTGACATGCCTGTAACTGATGCTGTGTAGATCCTTTTAGCTTCTGCTCTGTTTTGTCTTCTTACGTTCCCCCCTACGTCTTGTGTGTTCGTTCCCTCCCGCATGCGTGCATGCTACTGTACCAGTCGTGGCCACGTGTGACCCGTCGAGGTCTGGCCACTGTGGATGTGTGCTGCCTTTACAATGTACTCAAAATTCTGTCTAATTAACAGGAAGCTCCGTATGTGATGTACAAGAAAAACTATATGCAGATGGATGGGAATGACAGATATGAAGGCTACTGTGTCGATTTAGCTTCTGAAATTGCTAAACATGTGGGGATAAAATATAAGCTGTCAGTAGTTCCGGATGGGAAGTACGGAGCCAGAGATCCGGAGACCAAGACGTGGAACGGGATGGTGGGTGAACTGGTGTATGGGGTAAGTGTCAGTCCGCCCCTGTCGCTCATAAGTGTTCATAATTTGTCCTTTAATGCTACGTAACACCTTCAGATCTGTTCAGATTGTTGTAAAAGTAAATGTCCTGAATAGGGATGCACCGATTTATCTTCCAAACATCAGCCGATATTCGCCTTGTTGACTACTTAGGACATTTCGCAGATAAGAAGACATTTACAGATGGCAGTGGCCAAAGTTTATCTGTTATGTCGCATCAATTTTGCGCTTGCACATTCATGAGCTGCTGGCCCGTGACGTCCCTGCCAGCATTTTGTACGACTATGGACTTCTCATTCAGTAGGTGGTTGTATAGCGGGCTGAAAAGACTTTTGAAGCACTCGACAAATCTTTTTCATGTGAAAGACGGGTTGTTTTTGTCACTGAGTCGCTGAGATTGTTATTTCTAAGTGTGTTACTTACGGAAAGGTTTCCTACGAAGATAGACCTTGGTGTTTAATAAAAAGATCCTATTTGTAACCAGACACAGAAGTCTCTTTGAAGGAGAAGTCTCGCTCTGAAATCTTGCGCGATAAAAGACCAAAAGACTGATTTTTTTTTAGAATGAAGATTTCACTGTTTTCCTGCCACGACACGTTTGGTTTTGTTGTAAACAAATAACAGCAAAACCAAAGAAACCACAAGAAAATAACATCGGCTTTGCTATCAAACTAGTCAAATTGGTGTTTTGGAAAAATTGTATCAGCCAATTTCAAGATCGGTGCATCCCTAGACTTGAAGTATCGTCTGTATTTGAACAGAAGAGAGGTTTATAAAACTCACTGCCGTGATAAACAGAGCACTCTATCCTGCCACCATTTATACCTGTGTTGCACCTGATAATTAAAAGATAATTATGTTAATCAGTCAAATAAAACAAGCATCCAATTTAAAATGTAGGGGGAAAAAAGTACTTTTGTTTTGTTGTGGGCTGAGTGAGTTTTGGAGGCCTCTCGGTCAACTGTGAAACCGCCCGGACTGCTTTTATCAGGCACCTTGTGGCTCACTCGCACTTGAACCGGCTCTAACAAGATGATCTGCATCTTTTATGAGACCTCAGCTGCCGAATGAATAATGTGTCAAATCTCGCACACGGCAGACTGAGGAAGGATCTGCATGCAAACCGCGTTTCGGTTCCTCAATTTACACCTGTAGTTTCTGCGGTTATGACTATTTTATAGGCCGCTCGGCCGTCCTGCAGCACTCGCAGTATTAACAGCTTAATACAGAAGGAGACGACCCCCTCGTCCTGTAATGCTATATTAATTAGCAATTCAGATGTAAATGAGCGAGGATGGATACTGGACACCTCCTCCTAACTTTATCTAAGACTCGAACCCTTTGTGTTAGATATTTCCGTGTTTTTAAGTTCGGTTACAATCCCGCTGTCACCACAGTGAGATGCTAATTGACGAGGCTGTCAGGCGTCGCGGAGGATCTAATGGAGGTGCATTTAACGAGGCTGATTCACATTTCATGGACCGCTTACATAACGGCTCCTCCACCTCTGTCTTCCAACCCTCTGCTCGATTCACGGAGGAGATTTGGATCGAGACAAAGACATTAGCCGACACAAATGCTGAGTGACTCACTTTCAAATGGCAGATTCCCTCTCCCGGGTCTGCTATTCAGAATCAGTGTGTCCAATCTGTTTAGTCCGTGGATGCACTTTAAAACTGAGTGCCTGGCCTTGTGTGTGTGAGAGATATGTTATAGGACAGTGTGACTTAGTTATAGTCATGGTTTGACTTTGGGTTTATCAATAATTCCTTTATGAAATCAATATTTAACACTGTGGTTGGTTATTCATGATTTCTTCTGTGAGACTAACTCCCTCTGTGCCTGTTTTCACTTTCACAGAGAGCTGACATAGCCGTGGCTCCTCTAACTATTACGTTGGTGCGGGAAGAAGTGATAGACTTCTCGAAGCCCTTTATGAGCTTGGGCATCTCCATTATGATTAAGAAGCCTCAAAAGTCCAAGCCGGGCGTGTTTTCCTTCCTGGACCCGCTGGCGTACGAGATTTGGATGTGTATAGTTTTTGCCTATATCGGCGTGAGCGTGGTGCTCTTCCTGGTGAGCCGCTTCAGCCCTTACGAGTGGCATCTGGACGAGAACGATGAGGTCAAAGACCCTCAGAGCCCCCCAGACCCTCCGAACGACTTTGGGATTTTTAATAGCCTGTGGTTCTCCCTGGGCGCCTTCATGCAGCAAGGATGCGATATCTCACCAAGGTTGGTTGTTGTGTTTCCACTCTTCCGTCACCTCTCAGCTGTCCTCGTCGTCTCTCTGCATTTTATAGTCCCGTACACATACATCTCCACCCTGCCATGGTGCATATAGGTTATTTTGAGCTTTGCTGCTGTCCACCCAACCTCGTGCTCCACTCCACTGCACTTTCCTCCCATTTTCTTTTCTCTGACTCCTCACTCCGCTGTGCATCCATTTGTTTTGCCGCTGCATGCTGGCAGTGATGCTTTGCATCCACAAAATAACTTATATCCACCATGCTGAGGGCTGTAAAATGCACAGGGGTCATTACATTTCACTCAAAGTAGCTGCTTGACTTCTTCATGAACTCTTGGAGGGCTACCGTGTTTTTGCTGCATGTTCCATTTTACGGTCATCAACTTGGTGCATATAACGTATTATGTGCGGGAAAAAGAAACCATCATCAGCACCATAACCGCATTTTTCCCAATACAACGGTCATCCACCCATCCCCTCTATTCATTCATCCATCTCCTAGTCATCACTGTTGTGGCGTCCCTGACCTTTTTCTTCGAGGATTCTTGACTCTGTCATCGTTTCCTTCCGGGACTTTGGAAGATTTTTAGAGACGCTGATTGAAGAGCAATGACCGATAATATGAGAAGAGTTCTCAGAGATTTGGATTAGACAGCGAATGGAGTGATTAATGATGTGCTGATGGAATAATATGGGTTTTTAATAGTGGGACATTCAGTGTTCTGCAAGTTTTTCTTCTTTTTTCCACAGAGAACAACACCTTTTATTATTCGTACTCATGAAGAAGAAACATCTGATGGATAGGGTCCAAATATATGCAAGTAAAAAAGTTTATTGAATGATGCAGCACTAAAAATATACAGGATAATTTAACAAGAAAAAATCCTCACCACAAAAACACTCGGATATTGAAAAGTTTTTCATTTCCTCAGTTCCTCATTTAACCACAGTGTAGTTTCTGAATGAAAGCCAGCGAGTGATCGGTGCATTTAAATAGCTCTTCACTGTCCATACTGTGGATTCTCAACCTCTCAGCAGAATGTCGGCGTGGTAAGTTGTCCAGCTAGCTGACTAAGACAGGTGATAGCTGATATATATGCGCTCAGGTAGGCAGGTTTGTAGTTGAACCCAACGTAACTCAGTGCTGCAGTGGGAGCGAAGCAGCTTGTGGACAGCTGGAATACTCAGAGCTGTGGCTCCACACAGTACAAACAATGAATGGAAGCTGCTGACTCTGTCATTTTACTCTAAAGCCCTGACAGTGACGAGCAGTTTCCAGGTCACTACTGTCACCAGAAGAGGAAATGCATTCCCACTTACTGTAATCTCCAGTTCTTCTTATTGTGGCTAAAACCCAAGCAACTTTGGCTCGACCATGTTTAGACTAACTCATCTCAAGTATGGTCATACATATCTTGGTGTGTAAATGACGATTAGATTAGGTAACAAAAGGTTTGGAATCGGTCCAGCATCACCTCAGCTGACGACTGCAAAGCAGGCCTGCAGTGGTTGCAGTGTAATCCTTAAATCCTTCAAATAAATCCACAATAAGCGCTTCTTTTTGCACACTTTCAAGCTAAGATCGTTAGTCTGGCAAATGACTGACTCCTCGACCTCGGAACAGTGGAAAGACGATCCAAGATGGTTCTGATGACATGTTTTTGTTTTTGAGTGTGAATGAAGTGATTACTGTTTCTGTAAATAGAGTCTGGCGAGAGCAACGTAACGCGTTTCTGGTTATATAGAAAGGATTTTAATTATTTAACAAAAATGTCTCTGTAGGGATCCTTCATCTGAGTCTGTCAGTGGCAAAAACAGTAACTTCAGGTGCACTTTTGCCCTCAAAGATTGCACTGCAGCTGTTGCAGCCCGCGAAGCAATCCAGTGGACCAGTTTCCATATTTTATTACATTTATGATGAGACTTTTACAAAACCTGCCCAGAATAACAGCCTGTGTCAAACTTTGACGACCATACTGTAGGTTTTGAATGCAACATTGGAAGACGAACAAAATATTTACAGCTTGAAAGCGCCCCCCCAAGGACGGCAAAGACATAAATGAGCTATGAAAACAATATATCAGGGGAAATCCAGAGCTGTGCAGCGAAGCGGTCCAAATGGATCCCCGTTTGAAATGAGAACCGTCAGTTCATCTGCGAGCGGGACATTCGGCGGAATGTGTGTGTGATTGCGGAAGTTGGGAATGGTACCAAAGAGAATAGTCAGATTTGAATATATGAACCCAGAGTTGCACTGCTACGCATGGATTTAAGGTCGGAGTCTTTGCTGTGAAGGATTGGTTAGGGACCAGTGGGCAGGACGGGAGTATCTGTGTGACGGAGCGCTCTGGCTCATCACACCCCGACTTCAGTGGCAGACAGTCTGGTGGAGCTTTTTCTTCAGACTCGTTCTGTCTGCTCTGGTCTGAATTTGTGGTAAAAGCATCACATTTCTAACGTACGGGGATGTAGATCAAACATTCTAACAAATTCCTGCACCAAACACTGGCTGCAGCTGTAATCTGACAGGTGCATTTACGACCTGAAACAACAAAGTGCTCACAGTTTCTTGGTGCTGTCAAGCTGAAGACGAGGACAGAAAACAAACACAGTATAGTTGTTCTTAGCCAGTGTTGTTCCTGGAATGAACCCAAGTCATCTTGGACAGATTCGTAACAGGCCCTGGCACGGTTCTGCAGACTGCTGGGCTCCGGCTGCTGTTGCGCTGAGCATTCCTGGCTATCTCACCTGGTTGCTCACCTGAATTAGCTCCAGAACTAATTGCGGACACAGTTATATCGAGTTAACGAGGCTTTTTTTAATTACTTTGAAAGAATTAATCAGCTGTAAAGGCAGCCACATTAAGTTAATGATATGTGATCTAAATGAATCCATGCGCATGTGTGTTAGCACGGAGCACATTTGAGTAAGTGCATTAGCTCAAGCAGCGTGTTCAAGTCCAATTTTCTCGAGTATTTCCATTTAATGTCACTCTGTATTTCTCAAAATAAGTATAAAGTTTCTCAAATGAACGTGCTGCTGTACGTCTGAGCTGATAACAAGCCAAACACAGGAGGCACTATGGAGAACGATCCTTCTTCCCCACCCTATGTAGATGTGCTCTCTGTCTGCTGTGTTTGCACCCTCGCAGGTCTCTGTCGGGGCGCATCGTCGGAGGAGTGTGGTGGTTCTTCACCCTCATCATCATCTCCTCCTACACGGCTAACCTGGCCGCCTTCCTCACCGTGGAGAGGATGGTGTCTCCGATCGAGAGCGCGGAGGACCTGGCCAAGCAGACGGAGATCGCCTATGGGACGTTAGACTCAGGCTCCACTAAGGAGTTCTTTAGGGTGAGTGTCTCAGCTGGCCGTCGTCCATGCTGTCGCTGCATAACCAGAGCGGCTCTAACGGTAGTTAATGTTGGCCGAGACCACAGAGCTGAAGAAGTCTCTGGAGCTTCGCTGTGGGTTTTTGATTTATTACCTGCCAGGTAATAAATCGAATGATTAATCAATAAAATAATGTCTAGAATTGTATTTTTTTCCCCTGATACAGCACTTCTAAAGAACTAATACTACAGCTACACGTGATTAATTCAGCACATCATAAAACAGTGGTGCATAGTGTTTTATATAAAAGCAATTAAGAATGACTAAAGGAGCAAACAGCTGAAGGAAAGTGCACGCATTTGTTTTTGTTAAGTGATTTAAAAGACATTGCTTCGGGATGGATGGCCAAGATTGAGCTCATATTTTTTCAAGTGTCTGAGCCGAACGTCCCAAAACTAAATTATGGTATTACGATGAGAGGACAGATCGCCTGTTATCAGCCTGGTTGCAAATCCATTTTGTCCACAAAATTAACTTTGGTACTCTCTGAAATCAAAAATGTGTTTTTCCTCCCCCCCAGCTTGATACTTTCTGGCAACGGGAGTAATTCCGCTGCGTGTCTGGGACAATTATGCTCCCTCGTTGAACCATCAAGAGTCATAAACCAAATGTTGATTAGCCTCACTGCGGCTCCACTAATATGCAGATTAATTTCTATCACTGCTACTCATAAGTGCTGCAAAAGCAAGGACATAAATACTCTCATCACGGACGCACAGTGCATTAACATCGTATAATAAAGAACCTATAAGGTTGCTGTCTGAAAAACATTAAAGGAGACATTATATGCTCGTTGTCATGTCCATAATTTTCTTTTGGGTTACTACTAGAATATGTTTACAAGCTTTAATGCTCAAAATATGCATCAGTTTTGTCGTACTGTCCAGTGCTGCAGCTCCGTCTGAAACACTCTGTTTTAGCTCCTGTCTCTTTAAGACCCCCCCTGAAAAACCCAGTCTGCTCTGATTGGTCAGCTCACACACGCCTGAGCCAACAACAGAGCAGCTGTGCTAAATCAACTCTGATCTGCCAAACTAGCTGCTCGGCATAAATTATGCAAATATGTGACATGGTGACAGAAATTAAAGGCGGGGCTACTGATGAGGCGTTTCAGGAGCAGTGTTTCTGTGGGAGACTGGAGCTTCTTTAACTTTCAAGATCCTTTACATGCATAAGAACCTATATAAAATTAAGGAAAGTGATTAATGTGCCAAAAGCAGGTGACAGACTGTGTGAGCCCGTCAGTCTTTTAGTTAATATATCATCTACATCAAATTAATGGCCTGACTTAAATAGTCAGGATGAGTCGCAGACCACGTCTCAGCGATTTACAGAGGATTAAGTGAAATTAACAGATTATCAGGCTACTTCTGTGTTTGTGTTTGAAACTTTAGGGGGAAAAGACTTTCAAGAAGAACTCCAAGATGTCATTATAATTCCAATTTGTGGTCCTCCGTCACAAAACTGCAATCTCAAAGACGGCGTCCTATTCCTCGGAAATGGAAATGTCATTCACAACCAATGTCCGGCGCTGAGCTGTGTCTATTTTTAGTCCCAGTCGGTCTCTTGGTGTGATTGCTCCGAGCGAGTCTGAGACGTTTGATAAATACAAACGGCTGGTTAGATTTGGGAGTGAACAGGGAGGGACAGTGTGTCAGTTTCAGTCTCTGCTTTGGTCCGCGGGGAGTTATAAAATCACATCATACAATCTCTTCGGAGATTTACAGACAGCTTGTGTAAATACAGTCGGGGTGGAACAGCATGTTTCTGTCTGTTTGGTTTGGTTATCTGCTCCATTTTACACCCTTCTTCTGGCAGGAGAGGACGGAGTCGGTCCAAACATAATCAAATCAAAGCATGCGCCGCTCCCAAGAGAAAAGGCGACAGCATTTTTACCTCTGGGATGAAATATTCTTGTCTGCGCGTGGAGAGGACTGATTTCGCAGGGGTGTGACCGAGCTGGGGCGCGTTTAATGTCTCTGTGACCCGGCTCGTTTATAAAGGCGTTGGAGCAGAATGGCACGGTCCGCTGTGCCAAAACTGAACCGAGGTCTGAAAGCACAGAAATGGAGCAATCACCGTGATCGGTGTGGAGGAGGTCGTTTGTAACCGGCTGTCTCCGGCACTGCAGTGCTTTTTAAACATTACTTCAACTTGTGAAAACTGCAGCTGTTCAGACGAGATTGAGAATGAGAATCCGGGGCCGCAGCGTGTTGAGGAAAAAACGGGAGAGACTGCGGTAGAATTCACAGACGCTGATAATGAAACCTGAGATAGATTTTCTTGATATTATATTTAAGATTCTCCGCTTTTATTGTGTTATAATTCAAACTCGTAGGAGAAGCTCTGTCATGATGACCGCGAGGACAACAGATGTGGTGTTAAGACACCAGAGTTTGTCAGGGTTGTGTTGTTTGCCAATCTTCACTTTGTTTGGACACCCAAATGTTTACCTTCGAGTGGAATGAGTTCATTAAGTGATAAGAGCGACAAAACAGAAACTTTTTTAGCGGACTGCCTCCATTTGTATTATCAGCTCAGAGGATCTCAAACTGGGGCGCGAATATAAAGTGAGTGACTGAGTTTTCAGAGTGTGTCGATGCTCTCGTGTTGGCCTTCATCTCGCTAAAATTCAGCTTGGATCCTGTTTTATTACTCGCTTCCCCTGCCATTCTTAATGACTGATACAAGTTGAAGGGTTGGGTTGTGAACCACTAGATTCATCTTTATTAATCTCTTTATAAAGATTATAAAAGAGACGATGACTTTAAAAAAAGAAGAAGACATTGTAGGTGATTGGCACATGAAGACGCCCTAAAATACTCATTTGTCTGTACAATTGAAATACATCAAATTTATCAAACTGATCATTTTTGAGGCTTCCTGGTGAGTCATCAGCGGTAACAGCGGCTCCATAAGCAGCAGCTGCGGATGTGCTAATCCGTGATGTGTTTGGCAGGCTGTGATTTGTCAAAGGTGCTCCTCAGGAGATAATTGACAGGCGTGGAGTGACTCCATCCCGAGTGCCTTTTTCTTCCTCCAAACTGAGAAATGTCAGCGCAGGGGAGCCGTTCTGAGCGAACGGTCGATGAAATCTGGTGATTCAAAGCCTCTGATTAATTGGAGAGCCGTAAATACCTTTTCCGGTGATCTCCAAAAGGAAGGAGCATCAAATAATCCGGATCACACGGCCTCCTCGACGCACGTCATATACGATGACAACTAACATGGTCATTTATTTAAAACGCTCGCTTTTAGTCCCTCTGGTCTTCAGAGAGGATCTAAAACACACTTTCACTTGAACATTTTAATGTTTTTGAAAGTTAGATTAAAGAGATTGCGTACTATTATTATTTTAGATTAGCATAAAGATTAGAAAAGCAGGGCGGTAACTACTTGCATTACTCTGTACAAAGTGAAAAAAAATAAGAGTTCTTCCCTTCCAGCACCTCCGAGTTCGCTAATTAACATGATGTATCTCCTTTGTTTAATCTGCACACAAACAGAAAATTAAAAGTGGGATTTTCTCGAGAGGTAATTGCTTCACAAGGAGTTGTTTACTGGAACTGTCTCCCCCGTCGCATCAAAGCTTTCTGTACAGGTGAAAACGAACAGGAGACAGTATGTTAATTAGGGAGCTTTAGAGGTTTTAGTGGGCAGATTTTGGACGGAGCCGCTCTCAGCTGCCGCCCCCTGCTTCTGCTCTTTAGACGGAGCTAAGCTAACACTAAATGGACACAGTATTTTTTAAGTGGGTTGTTGCGTATTAAGTTTTCTCAGCCTGCTTCATCTCCATTTATTTACCAAATTAGTGGTAAATAAGGGTTTTTACCATTTTCACAATAACTTTCAATAAGCTGCCAAAACAGACAAATTAGGTGTTTGTTTACTTTCTGTTACATAAAAGTTGTAACAGGGACAGATTTTGCTTTAATCCCAGCGCTGCTGCTAAATGAACCGTGCTATTAATTGGTTTAATAAATTTGTTTCCACTGATCATGAAACATACAGTTAATGAGGTTGATTACATCCTTCACCGTGCACGTAAATAGGGAACTCCAGATAAAAATAAAACGGCGGGAAGCTTGCACATGCTTTGTTTGGCCTGTCGGCTCTGTTTTCCGTATGACAGAGTGACAGACGCGCGCAGAGGGCCGTGAATCACTCCCAGCCCTTCAGTCAGCAGCTGACAGATGAACTGGTAGCTGGAAGAGTTTGGACCAGTTTATTTCCAGAACGGATCGAGGGGCAGTAAAAGTTCCTCGACGAGTCGGAGGATACGACCCGTTTGTCAGCTGAAAGGTTGTCGCGATTAATTAAAATGAATTTATTGAACAGTTTGTCTTCGTTAAGCCGCGACTGCTGCGGCGAGAGTTATGACTCCGACAGCACGAGGGAGAGTTTTTTTTTTGTTTTTTTTAACGGATATCAAGAGGGCCGACTGACCGGCTCCTGTCAGACATGCGTCTTCATCTAACTCAGAGAAAAATGTCTGCGTTCACACGACGGTCAGGCCTGTCATCAGCTATTATTGTCATGTTAGGAGTGTTTACATGAACGCTCAGCCGAACTGAAATCGCGCATATGTCAAGAATGATTCACGTACTAGCCCGAGCCCACAATCCATTACTTCTCCGGTGAATTATTTACACAACACTCCAGCGCACACCATCGAGCCGACGTAGTTTGACAATGTTGCTCCGATCTTTTCTTTTAGTTTCACCTGCCAGATGTGACGTGGGACTGACTCACAGCGCCACCGGTCACGCACGCTGGATTCCTCTTTATTAAATCTATAAATAGGCAAGAAAATGCATTCAATTCTGCGCCGTTGCCAAGGACAACTCGAATAATGAAACATGCAGTTTAAAAGCAATACACGAATAGCTCATTCTTGTATATTCAAACTGACGAGGGTCGTAGAAAACAGATAACAGATCTTATTATCTTACTGCAGAGTTTCAGAGTTCTGACCTCACATACTTGTTCACACTTCTACTTCCTGTTTGCCAGAGCGATTATGAAAACCGTCCGTCATGCCCTGATCACAACCCTGACAGGCTGCCCCTCGCAGACATGTAAAAATATGTCAAAAATCTAAAAAAGTTTCAACCCAAAGTTTCCTTTGAGGCGCTCCCTCCCGCACCGAGCTCAGCAGAAGGTCACGTTAGCCCAGTTTAGTGCAGCTTCTGTGTTTTCTCCCCTCTATTGTAGACAGCTGTGTACTCCAGCTCCCCGGTGACCAGCGATCAGCCTCTCGCTGGCCATTTTTAGCAGTGTACTGAGTGTCAGAGCGCTGCTGCGCTGTGCGTGTCTGTAGCTGCTCCAGCTGGCAGCTGACTGGGCCACAGAGGTGAAGCCGTCAGTCTCGTAGTAAGCAGGTCAAATGTGTTAAAGGCAGCGGCGTCACACGATGACTTCTGCACGCTGTCAGACAATGGACAACATAAACTCAAATGGTACTTGATTCATATGCAACAAAAACAACTTTTCTTACATTTGGCGAAGGAGGTTTGTAGGCCAGAACATCCTAACACGAGGAGCAAAAACAGAACAAGGGAACCCACATAGAAAACGCAGGAGATGCAGACGAATCGACAAAGAGGAAGGAAAAACACAGACTGGTTAACTGACAAAACACAGGTGAACACAGAAAAAAGGATGGGAAAAAGACAAAGACAGGAAGTGGATAGTAAAACATGACACAGAGATACAATCTACAAAAAAATAAAATAGGAAACAACGAAACTAAAAAGCCAAACCATAATTTGATTTGAATATTATTTAATATTGCGATTCTAATTAAATGTGCGGCCCTGCTGGAAGTCGTTCTTGGGGATTTGCAGTAAGACAATCAGGCTTGTGGCTGAAACTCCAAAGTACAACAACCAGATGAAAAGATGAACCAACAGATAATGTGCAGGATTTTTACATACAGTTTGATGCACAGATATTTATATTCAGTACATTAATCTGAATAATGCAGCTAGTTTGCCTTCATGTGTGTGATTTGGTTCTATTAGTAGTATTTAGTTTCATTAGTTTGCAGGAATTTTAACTTTCCCAGAGTCAGAAACCAATGAACGCCGTCATACTGACCTTTATTATGTATTTGTCGGAGAGTTAGATGATGCACAACAGGCCGTAACATCAATATAACTGCACAAACTTAAATGTTGCATAAGCACAACAGTCAGATGTCGTTACAACACGGTTGTGTGGAGGGATTGATTTGATAAAACTAAAAAGTGAAACCATGACGGTTGTGACTCCAGCTGTGCCCTGCTGGTCGGAGCACAAACCGAAGCGGAGGACGAGGTCACGTCTGTCTGTTAATATTGATATCAAACACGGCCTGCGTTTTGCTTCTGCTGAGCTGCCAGATTGTCAGACTTCAGGCTGCTGGCACAAAGCCCACTACCTCTGCTGCACTCTTAACATGTAGAGAGCGAATCCACTCCGGATTAAAACACTGTCGGCTGCGCTCTGAGCGTCGAAACGCTGGGCCAGAAACTGTGACGCCAATGTGACGTCACGGACTGAAGGGCAGCAGTTGTTTTTAGCTTTAAAGGTTCAGTTTGACATTTTGGGAACGTACCCTAATTGACTTTCTTGCTGTGGGATCGACATCACTCTCACGTCTCTGCGTTAATTATGGAGCTGGAGCAGGGATGTGAGTTAGCTTAGCATAAACACTATGTTTCACTGGGTCAGCAGTTCTTCTTTTTACGCTCAGGGACTGTATGGAAATAGATGCTTCCTGCTGAAAAAAGAAAACTTTTTTGGGGGGGAGAACAGGGGAGTGCCTTCTGTTCTAATCTCTGTTTATATTTAATTTAATTCATCCCTTGTGAGATTTATTCCCAAAAAATAAAACCACGAACCAAAAACGATTAGAAGAGCAGTGATGTCGGTCTTTATAGTTGTCAGTGATTCAATGTGAGTCCTCCAGAGAAGGTGTCCGAGCCCTGTTTATTCATTTGATGGCAGGAATAGTTGTTTATTTAGCAGCTATTTTCTCCAAAATGGAGTGTTAAACATATTATTTTTGAGGTGTTGGCTGGAGGATAATCGCAGTTTATTCGTAAGTCAACGAGAGAAACCAAAGAAAACATAAATAACTCTCGGGAGGGTCCCGCTTCTTTAGAAAACGAAATATACAATCATCTTGATTTACTTCATTTAATTAAATATAGGTCAAATCTTTGCATTTCGTTTTGACTTGGGTAATACACAGGGTCTTTATTACTTTTGGACAGTCAGACTTCCTCCTGACCGTAATCATTTTCATACAGTCCCTAAGTGTAGCTGAGCTGATCGCCTCATGGCTCCAGCTCCAGAGTGATATCGATCCTCTTGTGTAAGAAAGTGTCCCAAAATGTCAGACTTCTCCTTGTCCTGAAACCCACAGCAGCTCAATGTGAAAGGTTTTTCTTTACGGTTGTCAAAGTGCATAACTAAACTATCTCCGTCTTCTCTCTGTGTCCTCGAATGCAGCGCTCCAAAATAGCAGTGTACGAGAAAATGTGGTCTTACATGAAATCGGCCGAGCCCTCGGTCTTTGCCAAGACGACGCCGGACGGGGTTTCTCGAGTACGAAAGTCGAAGGGAAAGTTCGCGTTTCTGCTCGAGTCCACTATGAACGAGTACATAGAGCAACGGAAGCCGTGTGACACCATGAAAGTGGGCGGAAACCTCGACTCTAAGGGCTACGGTGTGGCTACTCCTAAAGGCTCTGCATTAAGGTGGGTGGGATAATATAACAATATCATCCATGTTGTTATAGTATTCCACCTACCCTGATGTCTCCTTTTGCCATTCTCTTCTTCCTCACTCCTTTTAATTCTTCTTTTTTTTTTTTTTTTTCCAAGTGCATCAATGAGTGAAGAGTTTTTATAAGTTTGATCGACACGTTTAGCCATTTTCTGTTCTGTCCTATGTATCTGGTGTGTGTCTCTGTTACTTTCTTCTCTCTCTTAAGGTTTTTTGGTATATTAGTCTGTAAATCCATTTGAATGTGAATGTGCACTCTCACCTCTCCTCCTCCCCCGACCTCGTTTGTTTTTGCTCTTTCTCTCCCCCCTCCAACCTCTCCCTCCCCTCACGGTTTTTTCTGTGGTGCTCTTTTGCATTTGCTTCTAATCTCAACACTGATATATGTCTTTTTTGCTAGTTTACAATGCTGGTCTGTCAGTTGTGATGAATGTTAAGCCGCATGCTGAATGTTCTTATTTCCAATTCAACAATGACAGAATGTCCCCATCCCGCACACTTCAGTTACAAGCAATGTAACCCTCCATGCCACCTCTCTAATATTTAACGTTTTCTTTGCTGTAAAAAATGCTTCTTACCCTTCCACACCAGTGAAATTATTTACCAATTTGTTCCTTCCGTGCTCCCCTTATGAACCATTGATATTCTCACTATTCTTTACTAATATTCTATATTAGATTTCTCACGGACCTGTTCATTTTCTTACAAGTTATGTTTTATCGTTTCAAGAAATGCTGTTAACCTGGCAGTGTTAAAACTGAATGAGCAAGGCCTCTTGGACAAATTGAAAAACAAATGGTGGTACGACAAGGGAGAGTGCGGCAGCGGGGGAGGTGACTCTAAGGTCAGCCTCAATGTCACCAAAGTCGGGTATCCTAGAAGAGAGTAATCGGCAAGGCTGTCGTCACTGGCTGTAGTCTTTGGGCCCAAATACCTTGTTAATCAGTCACAGATAAACATGTCTGTTTTTACGTACTTTTATTACGCAAATGTGATCAACTGGGAACCCTTTACTTGGCTAATGGAGGAAGAAAAAAAAGCCCAATAATGTGAGATAAACCAAAGTGTAGAAAGTAGATAGATAAAACAGTTTGATGGTGTATTTGTGACAGAGTAGTTTTTGGCTTGTAGTTACGAAAGACGGAAACCATCTTCCCCTCTGTTTTTTATATCTACAGGCCAACGTGAAAGCTTCGAAGCATTCAAAGTAATGCCGATCCGATTTATTATGATCATATCCTCCAAGTCGAGCAATGTATGCACTCTCCAATCTGCCGCCTGGGTGTTAGGGCAGGCACGGGGAACAGCGTTGTCTTGAGGGGACTAAGCATCGCAGGCAAACGTGAGAATTCTAATGGCACAGTGAAAACTAACGGTCCAAACTTTTTTGTCCAACATCCTCTCACCGAATTCCAGCGTAAGACTGACAGAACACCTTTGGTTGGTCTTGATCCAAGGCCAGTCAAAGTCTATCCATGGCCACCCTGACCTGGTAAACCCTGCAGTAGTAGAGTGTAAGATGTGACCAGGGGCCCCATTTGTACAAGAGGATTTGATTTGAATCTGTGTTAAGACGCTTTTCATAGTGAGCACAAAGCTAAGTGAAGATGCACCCACATCTTAAAGTGAGACTGTGTGACTTTAGCCAAAAAGCGGCCACTAGTGGCCAAACTGGGCAGCACATGACAATGGCACATTACATTTTTGGTATGTTTATAATAAAACTATTCAAATGTTACATTTTGACATGTTAAAAGACAGAATGACAGTATCACAAACAGTCAAGATTCATAAAGTCAGTGAGCTAACTAATGTCAGCTACAACACCTTTAATTTAAAGTTGGCAAACATTAGCCACTGTTAGCTTGGCTACTGGACATATCGGACCAAGTAAGTCTGTAGCAGCAAAGAATACTGAGAATTTTTGCTTTTGAATTAAACTTTTCATGCGTAAAAGGAAAATTAAGTTATTTCTTCTTCAAAAAGTCACATATCTATAATTTAAAGTTAGCTAACATTAGCCACCATTAGCTAGTGGACATAGCTAGTCCACTAGCTAAGTAAAGCTGTGGCAGCCAACTGAATCTGGCCTACTGACATTTGTTGCTTATGAATTCAACTTTTTACATTTGTAAGAGTAAGACTGTGTTAATTCCTTCCAAAAGTCACATATCATTTATTTAAAGTTAGCTAATATTAGGTAACGTTAGCCACCGTTAGCTACTGGTTAAAGCGGACCAAGTATGGCTGTAGCAGCAAACTAAATACTGAAATGTATTGCTTTTGAATTCAACTTTTCATTTGTAGAAAGAAGATCATGTTATGTCTGCTTCCAAAAGTGACATATCTATAATTTAAAGTTAGCTAACATTGCTACATTAGCCACCGTTAGCTGCTGGACATAGCAGACCAAGCCAGGCTGTAACAGCAATCTGAATACTGAGATTCACAGCACATGAATTCATATTTTTTATTTGGTAAAAGGAAGATTTAGTTATTTATCCTTCCCAAAAGTCACATATCTATAATTTAAAGTTAGCTAACATTGCTACATTAGCCACCGTTAGCTACTGGACATGGCTGCACCAAGTATGCCTGTAGCAGCGAACAGAATACTGAGATTGTGTTATTTCTTCATCCAGAAGTCACAGAGTCTCACTTTTAATGTCATGTTTATGAGTTAAAATAGACAAGAAGAACTCAACTAATAACCATCGTGAAGCTTGTCTGTCATGCTGTGTGCACCTGCATAACCTGTCCTCACTTTATCCCCGCAGAGCCGAGCACATCAGCCTCAGCTCTGCAGAAGAACTGGGACCTTTTTCCAGATCATCTAAAATAATATTGTACACAGATGAGGACTCCCTGCAATTAAATCTGTTGTACAGCCTTCGTATAAATGAGGCCCCTGATCTTGTGTTTCAGACACCAGGGCGCAGTAACAGCCCCCCACTGTGGATCCATCCTCTGCCTCTGCTCTTCAGCTTGCATCATGACCACAGTACACGTGGCAAATTGCGAGAGAAGAGACAAGGCAAACTTTGCTGTTATCGACTCGAGTCATCCATCCCTGAGTGAGCAGGAAAACATGGATACTGGTGATGGGATAACACAAAGAAGCCGTCTCCTCTCTCGGCGGCAACTTGCCTCGACCCCCCTCGGTTAGAAAGAGAGTAGACGATCAGCGTAACACAGTCACGTCTGACTGCCACATTTCTTTGTCCTTATTTCGCTTTCAGAAATGCACGTGTAGATGATTTAATAATAGGATGGAAATATATTGTATGTAACTACCACTGAGAAAATATGAGAAATTTCATCATTGGGCTGCCATCATTCAAATTCAGCAAATTCTGAGTAGAGATTTTTCTTTTCAGACGTTACTTATCCACAACTTTCATTCATCAAAGCTCGGTGATTTAAAACATTTACATCCTCGAGGTTAACTTCCAGTTCATACTGTGTGATGCTTGACATCATACAGTATGTGGTTTATGTCTTAATTTGGCCATGGGAGTTAGTGTTGTGCATGCAGGTTTTTATTTTGTGTGCTCACGAATGCTTTTAGATTCCTGTCTTCTTGTTTTCCAGAGAGACTGAAGGGTAAAGTTCTGATGTGACTTAAATCAGAGGGAGCGGAGGTTCGGTCAACCCGCTTTACAACCTGACTCGGAACAAGTGCAGAGGGTGGACACAATACCAGAAATGCTTAAACCATGAATCATATCCAGTGCAACAATTAATGCGTTCTTTGTGAAGTTTAGAGGTCTCTTAAGATGCAACACAACACAAATGATTACTTGAAATATAGATTTGTCGCCAACCTCATTAACATTATTACTATTAAGTTACCATTAAACTTTACAAATGTAATATTTATAGCACTAGTTGTTGCATTGCATTACAGTTGATGTGTTCCTGGTATTCTGTCCGCCCCCTGTACTCAGTCAAAGCGTTGGATTTGTACTCCAAAACAAAATTCATATTTCATATTGTCATGCAAGTGTTTAATAAGTTAGCGACGTAACAACGTTTTACGCGTGCCCTCTGCGGCGCTGTAGTCCTCGAGAGAACCAATCCACTTCAGATTATCATAATTAAACACGCCTATCTGCTTCCTGGAGAACATTACCTCCAATTCTGCCAGGCTCGAATGAAATCTGATCGGTCAACTGGATGCATAATTAATGAGCCTTTGCAGACAGTCACCAGAGAGACGACAGAGGCGTCAGTGGCTTCGAGATGCAGGTGACTATGTGACGATATTGTGTGTGTTTTTTATATATATATATATACAGTTGGAACATGAGCTCCCTGCTGACCTTAGTACATATTCTTGGCATGTAATATGACTCATGTATTTCATTTTCTTTCTTTTTTTTTTTGCCGTTAAAGGTAATCTTTCTTTTTCAGACATGTACAAAGAGAAGCTGAATTAGTTGCAATTAAATTGATTCAAGATTTTGTTTGTCACATGCTCATACAATATGTTAGGAGGAGTTAAAATAAGAATTACAGAAATAAAGAGAATTCAAAAATTAAAAAAAAAAAAGTCACAAATATACTGGTGGGCTTTTCATATGTAAAAATATGAGAAACTATATATATTATATACTATAAATTTAGTTTAAAATGTTCATTTTAAGATAATGTGCTTCACAATACACATTTTAAATCTCCATATTTTAAAATCTCCTCAAAAGCACTACTACGTAATGTTAGGACTCGGTGACAAAATCAAATATCACATCATCTTTCACCAAATATCTCAGTACTGACGTCGCAACAATCTTGTCGGGATGATTATTGGTACTTTCACTAAATATTAACACAATGAGATTATAATCAATAATCATCAGTAATGTGGATTTAATGACTGCAGTGAGTAAGAACAGTCTCCTTACACTGACATCATATTACCATATAATGAAGTCCAAACTCCACGATAATGATATAATAACAATTTATCGCCCTAATATGAACTAAATGTGTGTAACTTTTTAGATTTTGCTCTGCGGACCATCACTAACTAAAAGTTCAATTTCAGTGTTCAGTGCTGTAGAATTTTAATTAGTAAGCATATCGGGAATTCATTCTTCTTATTATTGTTTTAGTTTTTTTGCTCTGATTTGAGCTGTTTATCGTAGAGATGCCCTGGGTGTTAAAACCTGTCTGAGTTCGCTCTGCGTGGAGCTGTGAGCTGCTCTTACATCAGAGGTTCAGGACAGCTCAGTGTTTCTCTCTTGACAGTAAATGTCAGGTGGAGTTATTCAGCAGCACAGACGACGCTGCGACGGGCCACAGAGCAGGAACACTTTGATTTTATGTCTCTCAGAGAAAATAATTACAAAAACCAGGCTGCTCACAAAAGGCAGGAAAAAAGATGTGGGTTTTTCTCACCGTTACCTCCATCGAGCGGCACTTTTCACCTCTGAAGTCCCTGTGATTTCTCTGAGTCGTTATTTCGCTCTGAACCCTTTAAATCTAGATCTTAAATCGTTTGTGACTAAATGTGAAATAGTTTATTTCTATCCACATGAAATGACGAGTGCAAACATTTCTAGTTTATAACCAAACAACAAACCTGTTCTTCTAGCTACTGCAGTTATCTGTTCCCATACATCGAAGTGACCACACATACACACATATATATATATATGTGTGTGTGTGTATATATATATACTGTATATATGAGTGAGTCTAAACTATGAACCTGGACGCTTCATTTCATCGTGTTATTTAAAAGTCCATGGCCACCACCTGGTGGTGTGTTTGAGGTCTGGGACTTTATCTGATGACCAGAATTGGATTTTTTTTTCTCTCACAGCTGCAAAGAAACTGCAAATATATAATTTAAAATAGCATATAATTTAAAATAACATGAGAAAAGTCAGAGTCTGTAGAGTAGATCGTCCTTCCCCAAATGTTGTATATTTATGTGCCTACCAGTTATTAACTTGAGGAAAGGATGGATGTAAATTTAACACGGAAACATTTACTGAAGCCACATTTTATTGAGATGAACTACTATTAAAAATAATTATTATGATAAAATCGGTGATTATTAGCTGTTGCTCCCTAATGGATTAAAACGACCCACTTAACATAATTTTTGTTTGTGATTCATCCTCATGTCTCTAAGAACAGAGAGCTTAAGCATCCAGAACGTTCTTCTGCCCAAATACAAATACAGATGACTGTATGTAGGATCGTTTCTGCATAAATCCTCATTCGTAAGCAACAGTTTGGAACATGTACAGCCTGTTGTTGCATTTTAACATCATAACTTTGCCTTTCAAAGAGCTCTGACCGGAGAACAGGACTGCAGATCATCCACTGAACATCACGCATGACTTCTTCTTCTTCTCCGTGTTTGTTCTTTTCCTCGTATGAATAATCTGAAAACATGATTTGTGTTTCTGTTAGACGTAACGAGAAGATATGACAGTGGTGAATACAATATATTTGATGACGATTACAAACACTGATCTTTATTTTCTGAAAGGAAATAAGCCTGGGAATCTGTCAGTCAGGCAAACTGAGCTTAATGTCTTGCAAAACAAACTGAACTGACTCTTACAAGCACATTTTTCAGAAACCTTTAACTATAAATAGATAAACTGATGAACCAAGATCACTCTGACTTGATTCAAACATGTGAAAACAGGGTCTAAATTTGGTTTTTAACAATTTTGTGATGTCGAGGGGCAGTTTTGCGAGACATTAGCCTCCAGCAACTAATGAAACTGAACTGTTGTGTTTTGTCTGTTAGTCAAGAAAGGGTTCCTGTTAGATCCACCTTGCTAAACATGAAAAAAAAAAGGCTGCCCATAGCAAAAAAAAAAGTGCCCTCAGCAATTACTGCCTCTTGTTTTTTCTTCCATTCTGTTAAAGCTATGCAGCAGCTGCTTTATTCTGCAAGTTCAAATCTTTTCTCTCTTCTTGTGATCAGTGTGTGCCGATTACTCAAAGCGATATAGGTGGGGTCTGGCATGCTAGGGTAGTCATGGATTATGAAAAAAGGTCATATATTGATATATATATACTGTATATATACTGTAGTGTTGCTTGCTATCTGTGATGTGTTGGCCAGGACCCTACTCTATCGCTTTGCACAGTATAAAGTAGTTTAAAGAAAAGTTGAATAACATAAAATAACATAATATAATGTTATTTATGTTATTTCCCACGTGAAGAACTCCTGTAAACCTTGCAGTATTGAAACTCAGTGAACAAGGCATCTTAGACAAGCTGAAAAACAAATGGTGGTACGATAAGGGTGAATGTGGAACCAAGGACTCGGGAAGTAAGGTCAGTCGCTGCAGGTCTTTTCATACTGATTGCAAAATGCATTTTGACCCAACTGTTCATGTGCAAAAACATCTAAAGCACACATCCTTTGTCAGACATGTTAACCAGGACATGACATGAGAACTAAACCTCGGCACATAGTCGGATTTACCTACACTCTGATCATGATCCATTTACATTACGACATGACTCCATTTCTTACAATTCCAGATTTGTAAAAAAAATAATAATGATAATTGCAGCATGACTACACACACATTGTTTTGATCCATACCATTCAAATTTTTTGAAAAAGTTGAATCATAGAATTGAAACCATTATACTGCTGTTTGCTCGTCCAAACCTTTATTGAAATTTAGTTTATCGGTGGTCTTCATCATTTGTATGCAATCTGCGTCTATTAGCTCCCCCGTTAGTTTCCCCCCCAAAAGGCGTCCTCGTTCTGACTCCAGGCTGACCTTTAAATACCATCTGAGCGTAAAGCGGTCAAATGGTATTTAATAGTCACGTCTCACAGATGGAGCGTCAAAGCGAGGCACTTTTTATTCCATATTTAATGAATTCAAGGAAGTTTACAAGCCAGTTATTCGACTCTCTGAGGCAGAAAGCGTTGAATGCACTGGCTTCGGGGGTTACAGAGGTCGCCCCCCCAGGGTTGGAATGCAAATGGTAAAACTCACATAAATTAATTTCAATATGACTGTTTGGCTTTTAACAGCAGCAAAATGGTTCAATTCGCCCCCTCCACAGCTTGCCACTTTGATTGTACCGTAGATGCAGTGTGTTGAAGTTGAGCAGCTATGATAGGTGTTAATCTGTAGACCTGTACGACCACGACCGCCTTCCTCTAGACGTGTGGGCTCGTAAAGAGACCATAAAGCAGGACAGATAGCAGCTCTCTCTACATTCACCTCCTCAGCTCTTTAGCGCAGAAAGAAGACACATTTAAAGTTGTTCTAGTTTATGTCCCTCGTAGGCTAAATGAGGCACTTAACGCCTCGAGAGGGTTTTGTAGACACGATTAGCAGAATCTCCTCAGAGTTAGCCGTAGTGCAGCAGGATGTACATGCAGGATTGGTGTTGGTGTTGTTTGAGGTCAGCCTCACGCTGCCAGTACAACGTGTCTTAACGGTGGTCTCTACCTCCCCCAGGACAAGACAAGTGCACTAAGCCTGAGCAACGTGGCAGGAGTCTTCTATATTCTGGTCGGAGGGCTCGGCCTGGCTATGACCGTGGCTTTGATAGAGTTCTGTTATAAGTCACGGCAAGAAACCAAAAGACTGAAGCTGGCAAAGAATGCCCAGAACTTTAAGCCAGCCCCTCCGCCAAACACCCAGAATTTTGCCACGTACCGTGAAGGCTACAACGTGTACGGGACAGAGAGCGTTAAGATCTAAAGGGTACGTCCTTCTATTGTTGTTTTCCGTGTTGTGTCGGCTTGAGCGTAATGTAAAGTACAATACAGGAACCTGGTGGGATCAATCGGTATTTTATCATTAACTTAAAGGTGCAGTAGAAGGTCACTGCTAGCTGGTTAGCATGCTAACTCCAGTGGAAATCTCTGCAACACAATATTTAGGCATCATAATGTCAAAACTGCTATTTACTTAGACAACTTTATTATTATTTATTCACATTCTGTTGATGACTTTAGTTCATTTTTGAATCTTACATATTGCCCCTTTAACCTATATTTATTCAATTAACTCAAGTTAATCCAAAGGAACATTTCCAGTGTTAATTTTCAGACCTTTTCTGAACTTACAAACATGATTTGTTCCGGATAGAAGTCCGTGTTTCCAGGTTTGAAGTATTTGTAGTTTGAAACATTCAAAAATATTAATTTTGTGCCCAAAGTCACAAAATCTAAGCGGTTGCTAATACGGAACAATGATGTACCAGAGCAGAGGGAAGGTTCAGCATGGAAGTTGATTACAGATGACTATTAACCCACGCACCCATTCTCTGTTTGAGAAAGAGTGTTGAAGAGAGACTGACTGGAGGGGGGCTTTAAAGTTGGTACTGAATTCAGTCTTTACATCAGTGAACTCGTAATGTTTCTGACTCTGATGGTTGTTATTGAACTCTCAAATTGAGCTAAATCAACTTAGCTGCACAAGTCATGAGAGGACTGAACTGATAATCCAGTTTAAGTTCCACTAAATTGCCTTTCCGCTGCTGAGGGGGGAACTTGTGTTCGTCTGAGTCGAGCCGACCTAAACTGATTTGCTCCACTGTGCCGGCAGCAGAATCTGATCCTCATCCCTTTGCACATCTCTTGGCTCTGCAGAAGTGAAATGTGTCAATTCCCACTGGAGCGTCTGGACGGAAACAGCCACTCTGTGTGACCCCGACACCCCGAGGCTGGCATCCTGGAGGCGACGGTCTTCTTTGTCATCAGCTTGGACACAAGCCTACAAGTCAACAAGTGCTCATTCTGGGTTGTGAGGCCCGTCACACTAACAGAGGGCAATGACGCAACAGGACTTTCTTGCTTCTGGAAACATGAGATTTGCCTCTTGTAGTGCCTTATGGAGCATTTCAGCGTCATGGCAATGCAAATAAAAATTGAATTCACTTGAAAAAATAATCTGTGGAACTATAGGGCAAAACGTTGCTTTAAATGACAATTAGACGAACTGTTGTAACTTCCGTTGTTTTTCTATTTTGACGAAGAAGATGATGAAGAAGAAGAAGACAAAAAAAAAGCCATGATTTGCAATCAAAACGTCCTGGAGTACTTATTAAGTCATTTGAATTCTTTACAGACATATTTTTTTGTGGTGAAATCTTTTAAGTTGGATTAAATGTTATATTTAGTGGAGTAAAAGTCATTTTCTTGTTTTACTATAAGACTATTTTTCGGTTTCATAATATTTAAGACAAAGCATCGATCAATAGGGTTAAGCATCAATTAAAAAGTGACAACGTTGTACCCCAGTTTTTACTCAAGAAAAATATCAGTAATATGAAACTATGGTCATCCGAACTGTTGGACTTCATTCACAACTTGACTCTGTGTTCACTTAGATGCTTCTGTTAAAAACAAAAAAACACAAGACTCGGTTTGTTTCAGCTGCCACCGTTTGGAGACGAGGTGATTTTTTTTTTTTTTTTTTTTTTTAAATTTGAAAAATGAGGTCCGCTTTTAATCACTTAGTGCCATATTGTTGAAATCATTAGAACTCGTAGGGACTAGAGGAGAGCGACCCCTTTTTATGTAACAGCATATTCCAATGGTTTTAACTGAGCTTATGGTTTACACTTTGTACACACGTAGAAGCTGTTCTCATGTAAAATGCAGTATCTGCAGCTGTGACTCTCGACATCTTTTGGTAACTGATTACACACACACACACACACACACCATAGCTTCTTTGGTTGTGATAAGCTTTCTGTGTCTATGCATTAATGCAGAAGGTGAGCTTGGTGAACTGTACATTGAGGAGAAGAGCTACAAATGAAAAAAAAACATTCGTCTGTTTGTATAAGTGAATTTTTTTATAAACTGAAGGGAGAAAAAAAAACAACCTACAATTGCTACAAACCATGTACGCCTACATTTGTTTAGTATATCAGACTTTCTCATCCTTTTTCTCCCCCCCAGATTAAAAAGTGCATGTGAACTCGGTGATAGTTTTACCAAACTGCAACTCGAAATGGACCCTGGTTTGGTTTCTGCGTCCGATGGCGACAGTTGATCCGGTTTGGTTTTAGTTTTTCCCAGTTCATTTGTAACAGTACCTCAACCATGAGAGTTGCATGTATGGACACAATGAACCTCTGTGGAGAGGCCATGTACAAAGGATTTTATTACATTTCCTTAATAAAAGCAGGTTTATATTCACCTTTTAGACTTTGAATCCTTTTTTTCTTTTTACATGTAAAAACAATAAACTACCGCTACACATGTTGGGTCATTTTAAGACGGGGAAAAATAAATCTGTCATTTTTTAATTGGTAGCATTTGTTTCCTCTGCTGCAGGTAAACACCATGCAGGTCTTATTTCAGAGGTTACTACGGGGACTTTCACACACATGTTGTTGGGTTGAGATCATCTTGAGATCATTTACAAGAAACAGATAAAGTCGGGTAAAATTTCATAGTCGACAAAACATTTCCGGAGCCTCACAGCAAAACAGTGTTGAAGCGTTCGCCTAAACAACTGAAGGAGATGGAGGCTTGTTTTAAACACAAACTAGACAGATGCCGTTTAGCTCAGTTGGTAGAGCGGGCGTCCCATGTACAGAGGCTTTGTCCTCGCTGCAGCAGCCCTGGGTTCGAGTCCCGGCCTGGGGACCCTTGCTTGTCACTCCCTCTCTCTCATCCCAGTTCCTGTCATCTCTGAAGCTGTGCTATCAAAAAAGCAGAACATAAAATTGCTCCACACAGTTTTGTCCAATGTAATATAATGATATCAAATGGATGTCAGAGCAACTTGCTTGTTTAGGAGAATGCTGTGAAGTAATCAGGGGTTCAGTATCTTGCTCGAGGATACTTCCACATGTATCTCATCTCCGCCCCAAGGAGCCGGGATTCGAACCAGCGAGCTCCCAAACTCTAGTCGACCTGCTCTACCCGCTGAGCTACAGCTGCCCTTATCTAATATGTTCATTTATGAAATTGTACTCCGTTGGAGCCAACTGTTTAACATGCAAAGCACACTGGGGACTAAATAGCTGCTGTATAATTCTCATTTAAACAGTTCTGGTAATGATCTGATAATAAACTCAGATATTTTTAAATAACTCTTTCTAGACCAGCGGGCCTAAAAAAAAATTATTTTGAGAAATCTCTAACAGTTGGTCACCGCAGCCACGCGTCTGCCCGAACGGTAATTAAAAATGAGGAGCTCCAGGCGGCACTTTTGCCAACGGAGACTCTGGGAAGGAACGGGTTGGAACAGACGATCTGGAGGGAGTCAGGAATGTAGAGTAAAGTTTTAACTGGTCTACAATCTTCTGTAGAACTGAATGGACTGTTTTCAATGCATGATGCCGACGGCTGAACAAACTTCAACCAGTGGATCTGAAAATGTGAATTTGTACGTGCCAGTTTTATTCTATAGGTCCCATAATTACTTAGAGCGTTTTATGTAAATAATTTGAATAACTTTACATTTAGTTGTGTTGAGTTTCAGATGATTTCTCCTAAGAACTGCTACAATTGACTGAAAAGGGAAAACCTTATTGGAATCTTTATTCCCAGCATGCAGTAACTATGTTTGCTGAGAGACATTTTACATCTGATTACAAGAAGTAGAAATAGATGATTAGTCTGTAAATTTCAATTCTATACAAACATTACAGTCAAAAGTCAAGGCAGGCCTGTAAGACTCATCTCAAATGTCAGTGTTCTGGCTCAGCAGGTGACACAAAGACTAAACAAATTGTGAATTGAGAGTATGAGCTGAGAGTTCAAACTGTTTGTTTCTACCATCAAACTGTTTCTGCAGTACAAACAGTTTCTACAGCCGCGGAGGATAATCAGCTTCCTGACAGAGAAGGAAGGAAGAGAAAGGAAAGAAAGGTAACAGACAACACAAAAGTGACACACTAGGAAAACTATGATTTATTGTTTTTTGTTTTTTTTGAAAAAAGCTTACACTCATTGAGTACAGCAGATAAAATCTCCAAAAGTCATTTTTCGAAACAGTTGTATTTGGAGTACAGAGATTCAGAATTATTTTTTTTTCACCGATTTTTCTTTACAATTCTACATTTGAATCAAGGTCGAACTGGTATTTTTATAAATTATGTAAAAACCTGATTAACACAAAATCACAGAAGGACTGAAAGGGACATCAAAAAAAAGAAGAAAAAAAAAAGAAAAAGAAATAACATGACGTGAATTTCATGTTACTCACTCTATTATTGTACACAATATACAAACTGGTCCTTTGTATCATTTTCCTCACTTACGCCTACTGTCTTACTCGGATTAAAAGGTGGAGATAAATAAATAAAAAGGTATCTAAGTATCTCAAAAAAAACGATATGAGGTAAATGAGCATGGAAAGCATGTTAACTCCAATAAAACGAGCAAAAAGCCAAAGCCTGTGACAACATACGTAAGAGGGAGAAAGAAATTCAAGCATGAGATTACTGAACCGATGAGCAGACGTTACCAAGAGACCATTTCATACAGTAACTACTTTTCCAATTAGAGTGAGGACAATGTGATCAGAGCACCACACTGTGATACTGAAGAATAAAAAAAAAAAAGAAACAATAACAAAACAGATCTCAGCTGGCTCGCTGCATACTGAAACGGAAATATAATGAGGTGATCCGTGGAGTCGAGATAACTACAGCTAACAACACTTGGGAGGGGAGTTTACAGCAAAAACAACACAGGCAGAAATGAGAGCACGAGTTAACGACGTGGTACAGGTGGAGTTTGCAGATGTCTTGCAGATAAAAACACAGCTTCTCCAGTTCTACAAAGAGGAGGAGAGAGAATGCATGAACATACTGAGCACATACGGCACGTGGACCAAGAGAGGTGTACACAGAAGCTGAATGTGTCTTACCTTCACCGGTTAGTGCACATTATCTGTGCTTGTCAGAGGATTTATGAGTATGATTGTTAAGGGAAGTGGGAAATTAAGCCGACTGAAACATGTAATGGATTATTGATTGTCAGAAACGTCTTGTTTTTTCGAGCTCTGGAAGCATCCCGGCTGCTTCTGTGCTATTTAAAAAGGGCGTGATCCAGCACAGCGCAACGTGATGTAGATCAGGACCCCCCCAAAAAAATAATCCGCCTGATTTCCATGACAGGAAATGAAAACTTCCATTAGCTGCACTTTCTGAAGACAGAAATGAGCCGACAGTTAGATGCTCAAATTAGAGAAAAATCCAGCGGTTATAAGCCGATGATTAGGGACAGATCATGTTTACAGGCAGGTCTTTGTTTGTGGCTGGCCTGTCAGCAGCAGTACGGCATCTACTGCGATTTGGAACATTATTGCATTGAGAGTGTTTAGTGACACATTATAGATACGAAGAGAGGCGATTATCTCATCATGGTCAAAGGGAAACTAATGTATTGCAGTGCACAACTAAACATTTACTTTAAGTTCATTCCTCCAAAACTCACTACATTTACATGCACATTAATATTCCTTATGTTTGGTTTTTATTTTACTTTACGACACCGGTCATGTGAACAACATGTCTAATTTGGATATTAAGATCGATTGTGATTGCATGTCTCGATTTAGGGTTTTTACTGTTTGTGACAAACGGCCTCCTGCCTGTCAACGGTCTGCTCAGTGTTGCCTTGACAACAGTTTGCAAGGCCGTGGTAGACATGATAGCCCGAAAGACACCCTTCTGGTTGGAAGAATAAAAATATACCTAGTTTTAAAAATCATTAAGGGATGGGAACAGTTGTTTTTATATGCACTAATATGGCAAAAGACAGAATATGTTGTGCGTGTACACGTAGTCATTGACAACCTCCACACATTTAAATATGAAAACACTCACATTAACCGGCAGAAAACACCCAGAGTTATGATTCAGAAGTCATGTTTAAGGATATTGCTTTTTCTCTTCCTTTCCTCCGCTGCTATCCCTCTTCTCTTTCTTTTCAGATTTCTCTTTGTCATGTCTGGACTCCTGCAACGCAACAACACAAAGACATATACGTTAAAACAGCAGTTGTAATGAAAATAAAGCTTCATCTACACATGAAAACATGCTTTAATGGAAAAAGTTTTAGTTTCTTCCATCAGGTATACGAGAGTGTGTGACACTGGCGCGAATGACAAACTGAGCTGACCTTTTTGCCTCCAGAGGACGTCCGCTCAGGTTTCACAGACTCAGCCTTCTCTTTACTGGAAGATTTGGATCTTTTGCTCTTCTCTTTTTCAGCTGAAAGCGGGGAGTCACAGGAAGGACTTGTGCTCTTGCTGTTTTTAGAGGAATCTGAGGAGGGAGAAAATTCAGTTTAGCTCTTTGTTGCGCCGTGCTTGCTCGGCGAATGTCTACTTTTGACTCGTCTGGAAAACACATACTGGTTCCGTTCTCGTCCTTTTTACGTTTGGACTCTTGGCTCGTCTCACGGTCATTGACAGCATGGTCCTAGAAGAGAAGCAACAGGACACACAGTACGTTACAGTACATCCATAGCTTGTTGATCCTCCTCGTCCCACTAATATGAACTCTGGCAAAGTTTAGAATAAAGGACTTGGATGACCCATTTCACAAAGTGCAGCGATCTTGTTAAATACTGACTCTTTTCCTTTCTTTCCGATCCTTCTCTTCCTTCTTCTCTTTGGATCGGCCCTGTGTGCTGTCTGAATCTTTCTTCTCCGTCTCCCTCTCTCTGCTCTTGGACCGGGCTACTGAATTGTAGTTGGCGTGGTGCTGCGAAGACAATTATACATGAACAGAGCAAGAAAAACAAAATATGTTTATATTGTCAGGAGGGTGTTTAATATCGGGTGATGAGATCACGACAGATTTAAGGGCCCCGACACACCAGGAAGACAAAAAGCAGAACTGCCGACTGGGCCCCGACGGTGAGGGAAAGCGTTCTGATTGGCTGCTCAGCTCAGCAAATCAGTCCATGAGAAGAGAAACGGAAACAGAAAGAGAAAGTCCCTTGAGCCTGATGCTTAAGTATTCATTATTTCATCTATTCAGGGTTTTCTGCTTATAACCGGCCGGTGGCTCTTCAACTTTTTAAATCAGACATATTCTCAATTAGCGGCTATATTAACAACAGTGGTGTGTTCTAGTTTTCCTTAGTCGAATGACATATACAGACTGCTGCTCGTGGTTTTGACTGGTATCTTTTCTCAGGTAGTTGTTAAATGTATGAGCTAGGTGGCCGTCGGCGTGTTCAAGTGCGGCTGTATGGCCAAAACACGGCCGACGTGAGGAGACTCAACAATCAAGCTTTCGTGGCCCCTGGTTCTTTGATACCATACTTTGATAGGGTTTGGTGTGTCTGGGCCCTAAGTTGTTCTCTTCCACATAAATAAAACAGCAGTAACAAAACAAAGAGACGGGGAGGTTTGCAACCTGTATTGATCAAGCTGATTGATTGTGGTCAGAATTTCATGAATTACATCACTGCAGGGGCAGTGCTGCTCAACAAGAAACCACAAGTAAAGGATGAAGCTTTACTGCAACACTCGCTGCAGTTACATCTATCCAAGCTAACATGATGTTAACAATTATTACAACATGTTTTGAAGTCCAGTGGTCCTAATGGTACTGAAAGATTAGTGTCATCTCCAAGTTAAAGCAGGAATAAACAGTAAAAAAAAAAAAGGTAATAAATCACCTCAGACTACTGACAGCTGAATCTAGAACTCTTGGCTCAAGATGAAAAATAAGTGGAACTATTATTTAAGAGTTTTCTATAAACTGTTATACACTGTCAACAGTGTGGGCAACACTTTAGCTTACATCCCCTCATTTATCATTTATAAACAGTATATAAACATAATTTAAAAGTAGCTTAAAAGAAACTATAATGCAGCTGAAAGAATCTGTCATCACCTCCAACTACTATTCAAACGGGTAATAAATGACAAGAAAGTCAACAAAAAAATTGTGATAACATAAAATTTGTTTTCATCACTTGACACAGGGACTTAAAGTAAAGTGTTACCGAACACACATATACAGTATAAGAACAGTGTATATATATTGATGTGTTTCTATATTCTGAAAATGAATATGATTCTCAGCAGGCACATGCTGATCAGTGACTGATGTTTTTCAAAATAACAAAGAGCATTCAGTGAAACATTTTAAGTTTTTACCCCAACAGTTTTTACAGTAAACAACCTGCTACGACTTCATATTTCATTGTTTCATATCAGCGACTGACAGAGACAGTGATGGACAGACAGCAGTGCAGGGTGCAGATGATACAAACATATCCACAGAGACACAAGTCTGGAGTAGCTGCCTCTGTTACGTATTAGCTTGCAGGTGAAAACGCCAATTACTGCGATCACTTTATTCTAGTTGTGCTTCATTTAAGTCAGTTAAAGCTCTGGTTGGTAAGATATTCTAGAAGCATTTTTTTCAGAGTTTAGCCGCTCCAATCTCACCAACTCCAGCTTTAAATTGAGAACACCTGATGTGAATCAATACTGAGACAGACAAAACGTGATGAGACCCACAACTATGATGATTTTTGTTGTCCACAATGAATTTGTGTCATCAAGTTACTAACTAGCTTTAGTTTTTTCTTGGAAAGATGTGTAATGTAGATGTGCAATGTGTTGCGTGTAGTGAGGAATCCATAGGGATTATAACATGACCACAGTTCTACGGAGCCTTTTAGCTGATCTTAAATCATTGTTTTGGTTTTTAATTCCAGCAGACTTCTCACTCATTGGTTAAGTTTACTTATGCAAAGGCAGAAGCTGGTTTATCTGGAGCTGGAGAACACATTTTCTCAAAAATGTTGCAAAAACAGACATTTTATTGGTCGTATATTTGTCTCCCTGTCTGCTGAATCTGCAAACAAGTGATTGTTTGCCAACAGGTGTTTGAAGGTGATGTTATGTGAGATGTGGTGTTTTCAGCTTCTCCCACTGCCTTCATGTGGCCAAAAAATATCGACTGATGCAGCTTGAAGGGTCGACTTTGGTAAATGTGACACATGAATCAATCCACTTATGCAAAAAAAATGGACAGATGGAGAAAATCACAGATATGTAAAAATGAGTTATTTCTTGTCAGCAGCTGTACACACAACAGATAATCTGTGAGAAGATACAAGAAGCAGAGTCAGTTCAAACCTTGGATGTGGACTCCTTGGGTTCGTTGTTATTGTCCTGTAGGGATGAATGGAGATGACAGATGAGCTGGGAGGGGGTGGGGGTTGGGAGGAGGTTGTCAGACAGCAGTAGAGAGTTGGAAGAAGGGTTGGGGGGGTTGGGGGAGCTGGGGCTGGCCAGACCAACAGCATACTTCTCCCTTCACCTCTGACCTTCAAGGACTAAGGCTTTGACAAGGTTATTACATAGAGGAGAGTTCATAAGCTCAACATCTGGAATGTCAATACTATGAATATAAAAACCCTGAGCATAATATATGAAGTTACTGCTAGTCATAGAACTACAGACATGTCCGCAATATCAGGCAGCATTATATAAAAGTCCTACAGCGCAGCTGGTAATCAATACATCTAAAGTGCAAGTGCTTTGTGTGTGTGTGTGTGAGTGTGAGTGTGTGTGTGAGTGCGTGAGTGTGTATGTGTGTATTTGTGTGCCTGTGTGTGCAAAACAAATCACTCAAATCTTGTGTACTTGACTGCATCCCTACATAGGTAACTGTTGCTGTCACTTACAGTTCAGGAATGGATAAGACACAGGGAGCCTATTTCTCTGGTGGAAGGGTAAAATAAAGACCTATCACAAGCTTCCAGTTGTTTGGGCAACGCTCCAGACGATTCAGGCTTCGCCCACTCTTTCCCTCCCTCTCTCTCTTTGTAGGGGCAGGCTTATTTTCCTCTGCATTTTGGCTGATTCAAAACTGCGACATTCATTTTCTCCGTTGATCTCGGTTGCTGGTGGCGCTGATCTCTCTCATTGAATGCTTGCCAGGAGGTAGTACGACTGTTGATGCTGATGGCTGGTAGTTGTGGGGACAGCGTTGACGGGGCCGGCAGGACTGACTGGACACGTGTCTTGCGACGTGAAGGTTTGCATGCAGGCCGTTTGAACAAACGGAGATAGGAGGGGGGGCTGATGACTCAGCCGCAGCAGAGATGTGCTCCTACAGCGGAGGGGTTGCTGGACACCATCCGACTCTGCGCTGGTTCCGGGCACGTTGAGGGCAGAGTAAAACACTTTAAATCTTTAACCAGGAATTCTTCTCAGCTTGCAAAAACGGGGAAAATGATCTTGGGGAAGTAGTGAAACACTGCTCTTGGTGTTTTGGAAAAAAAAAAAAAAAAAAAAAAAAAAATCTTTGCCATTGGAAAATGCGAAAGCTCTTGATTTGGCAAGCCACTTTACTTCAGGTGGATATTATTCTCAAAAAGCAAAAAAAAATCCACACGGAATATAGAAATGCTTAAAAAATTTCTTCCTTCCAAAGGCACACTGACTGCTTTCATTAATATGAAAATAGATAAATATTTCAATATGAAAATACTCAATATATACAATAATTTCTTGGCTAAGTCCTTGAGGGGTTTTCTCCCAATTCTGCAAAATATTATGCTGATGTCCATGGAATGCTTTCCAACTCCCATGGATTCGGTAGGGCTTTCCAGATGTCATGCATGCGCATGTACGACAACTCTCCTTGGTGATCTTCGGGGCTGCTGGAATGTGCAACGGCAGGGAACGCTCCGGCAGATAGAGAAGAAACGGGCACAGCCTTCCTCAAGCCATACTAACCTTAACAGACGAGGAGTGGGACGGAGAAGAGTGACTGTCGAGCTTTCGTCTTTTGTGATCTGTAAGGACAGGAAAAAGGAAATGTGTGTTTAACTGAGCTGCACCATTCAACCTTAAAGAAATGCTTCCATGTATCAAGTCGAGATGTTTCTATACTATTGATGAGCCGTGTGGAGAACACCGCAGTATAACAGACAATCAGAAAGGCTCCTTACCCCTCTCAGATTCGGCTGACTCTGATCTGGGAACTGGTGACTTGAGGGTCCCGGCCACAGCGCTCCTGTCTCCTTTCTCCTTGCTCTTGGTCTCCTTGATGGCATCGCGCTCCCTGGACGGCTCTACTGGCTCCCCGTTGCCGGCTTTGGCCTTGTCGTCTTTGCTGCTCTTCTCCTCGGCCTTCGCTTTCTCCCTGTCTGCCTTGGGGGTCTTCTCCTTACCCTCGCGTGCCACCCGCTCCTCCTTCCCTGCTCTCTCGTCTCTCTGCTTCTCCCGCCGGTTCTCTGCCTTTGTCTCGGGAGTGCTGCCTGGTGTCTTTTCCTTCTTCTCTTTTTTCTCCTTCCCGCTCTTCTCCTTGTCGTCCCGGTCTTTTACGGCTTTGGTGCTACAAAAGAGATGCATTTTTTCTTTTTTTAAACTCTGACCCATTCAATCATAAGACTTACAGACAATACCAACTTGAGGTGGTTGTTTGAGATAACTTTCTGTCATGGCAGCTCTCGAGATGCCTACCTGTTGAGGGCACCGTTCCCATTGCTGGTGGTCACTTTGGCCGCTGCACTGTTGGCTTTGTTCACTGGCTTTGTGGTCCCCTGAGATTTATCTTTGCCCCGATCTGCATACAAAAAAAACAAGCAGAGGATTTATTAACATTACTCACATGCATTTTATGATCTGTAGTGTCACTGAAGAGCTGTATTTAGGAATCACAATGTTAAATCAACTTATATTTTTGTTGCTCTGAAACCAAACACTATCATCAAGGGGAAAATATTGCACAGAGACATTTTTACAAAGTGTAATAAAAAAAAATCTGTGACAGAGTGATTCAGCAATGGCACTTCAGATGAAAACAAGATGAAGGCTAAATCTATCACAGTACAATAATGTCACAGCCTTGCTGTGATCCGAACCACTCACCGCCATCCTCTGACGTCCCCTCATCCGTCTTGCTCGCGCTGGTAGCAGGCTTGCCTGTGCTGCCGGGGCCGTTCTGTTGGTTGGCAGGGGTGGCACTGCGCGCTGGCTGCTCCTTGTGGTGAAACTCATTCTCAGGGACCATGTGCACCTTCTGGCTTTTCAACCGACCTGAATAACTGTAAGACGCATAAAGAGTTTGCACAGGGCAAGAGACAAAAAAAACACGCAAGAACTTCTGAGTGTCACACAGTGTAAACAACAGTAACCCACTTTCCCTGCAATTATGAAACCGCTGCATACTTGGCTATAAATAAACACAAGCATGGGCACTTGTAAGTGTTGATAAGTAAGTACAGACTTCACTAAGAATGGATTTTGATTCAAGTCAATTGTTACCGCCTGAAGACGAAAAACAAACTGTCGCACATTTCCTCTCTAGACTGAAAATTACAGTGCAGTAACCATCTGACAAATTGTTACAACCTTCCTTCAGCCTGTCTAACCATCACTTTTCACAACAAAGCTCAAACAACCGGGTTATTGACACCAAAGCAGATCTCAAGAAGAAGATATACTTCCCTTAAATAAAAATACAATAAAAAACCATTTATAAATTAAAAATCTATATAACTGGGCTACACTACTCTTTTCTCAGGACCTATCCTCTCGTGTTTCCATTTTATTACCACACTTCATATAACACATGTCAACTGTATGCTCCACAGAGAGCGGTACAGCACACAATGCTGTGTTACCCCATTGCTAAGGCATAGAGGTCTGGCCTCTTGTCCTTCTCCTCGAGGCAGATCTTGTGGACACGGCACTCCAGCGCTTGGCCCAGGTTCAGGACCTTGGGGTAGCAGGGCAGGATCTTGGTGAGCACTATAAGAATATTCCGGATGTGGGTGTAATCTCCTGTCTCCAGACAGTGAACCGAAGCCTGGATGGAGCAGAGTTCGAGGACATGATCAGATAGTTACACACCATCCATGGAGCTTCATGACAAACGTTGAAGGAGGGCAGCTCACTTTAGTCAGCATGTAGTGCCACTTGTGCACCACATGCCTGAAGTTCTCATAATCTAGCTGATCTGCTTTGTTCCCTCCATCGAAGCCTGTGGCTCTGAAGATGGTCAGGAAGCCAGGGTAATTAACACACTCCTACAACCACACAAAAAGAAGAGATGGGTTTAATGGCCACTCATCTTATGTCGAGATGCTTCAAACACATAATGTAAATGGGGAAGAGAAGGTAAAAGTGGACACCTTCTCATAGGTTGCACGGTCGCTATGCCAACGGGTCACAGTCTCCAGCATGCAGCAGAGGAAACGTCCATAGCGGTGAGACTCATTCTCCGTACAGCTGGCCACAGTGTAAATGATAGCAGAGAACACCTGCAGAGAGACACAAAGAAAGAAAGAACTGACGTGTGGAAGAAGCTACACAGTGCAAGAATCTTTCCAGATGGTCAAAGCTTCGATGCTCAATTTGAAAAAAGAAAATGGTCTTAATTGTCCAGAAGTTATTAAACATCCATATAAAGCTTTAATTTGATGGTGCAGGTGGATTTTGACACTCACATTTAATCTTGAGTGTAAATCTAATGAATATTTCCACTACCATTTTGCTCCCTGGACCAAATTAGAGCATTCATTAACCACATTACTGATGTTAATTCTTCTTCTTCGAAGGCACGTTGTAGCTTTAAGAAGACTGCTATAAAAATGTAGTATGATTAATTATCATCATCATCATCATCATCTCAAGCATATACGAATGACTTACCCTGTCGTAGCACAGTAGGGTGCAGAAGTTGGGTGTTTTCTGCTGGTGGACCAGCTCAACAAAGCGGGCACAGTACACAGCGTCGATAGAGGAGAAGATGCAGCGAGGGAACAGACAGAGCTGCAGGAACTTTGTTATGGTCTCGTTCTTTGTGGATTCTGTTAGTAAACATTAAAAGTTGTGTTAGTAATGTAAACATATAGGAAATAAACATTATAATGACCTCAAATATTGATCCTGTGATCAGTCATATTGTGTCTACATGGTGTTAAAACTGAATTTGTCTTGTTCATCTAGCCTTCAGAAACATATTTTTTGTCTACATGCATTTGAGTTTTTAAAGATCAATCACACTAAAATGGATGCACTGTTTTCTTCTTCTTCTTCTTAGGATACTTACTTGCCAACAACCAGTTGTCTTTCTCCAGTTTGAGGCGGTGGAGAACCCTCTGGACGTGCTCCAGCTGCTTCTTTTCCTCCTCCTGCAGTTTTTCCTGCAGGGCAGTGCAGCGTTCCTTCTCCTTCTTTTTCTTGTTCAAGGGCTACATTGAAAGGAAACCACAAAAATATTCACACCACTAAAGACGCACAACACTGGCAGCTTAGTTTAGCACAGTCGAGCACTTCTTTGCCTTTGCATAGGGACAATACAGCTGCAGTTATTGTGAGTCACACTTAACAAATGCTTCAGTTAAGTGTAGTATGTAAAAAAAGTCACGAGTGCCGTTTAGCAATAGCTGTGGTCCGTCTACTCACTATCTCTGGGTTCTCCTCGATGGCTTTGATCTGGACCTTGAGCTTGTTGACCTCACGTTCGTAGGCCGAATGTGGAACGGCCAGGTCGTACATGGTGAGTGACCAGAAGGTGGCGTAGAATTGAGGGCGAAGGTCGTCCCAAACCCTGGCCGGATGGAGGGACACCACAGCCTCGTGCACTGGCGTCATCACCTGTTCACAGGCTGCCACATACTTGTGTACCTTCTGCTGCTGCTTGTTGCCTTTCTCTGCTTTCTTCAGCTCATCATACTTAGACTGTGAGGAGAACGCATTAAAAATTAAAAACAGGTTATTCTTTCTACCCAACAGTTCGTTGTCTTGATTTTAAAGCGTCTTTGTCGTTAAATACATACAATACACAAAAATTACTAGTACTGAACTACTAACATAAACTTCCATGCCTTTCATTAACCTTCAAAAACCCCTATCAACCACGTGATTTTTCTTCCATGAGGCTTTGAATACAGGCAGCTTTAAAACATTTTCAAACATTTTTAAGCCCTCCTTTTTCTAGTTTCTGTTCCAACAATGGGGATCAGCTTGAAGGCAGCTGAAACACTGGTAACATCAGAAATTGAGCCAAGTCAACCTACATCAGCTCCAATGTTCAAAATGAGGAATGCAGAATGATGTAAATGAATCATCATCACACGATTCTAAAATTTAAAAAAACAAATCACTGTCTCAATGATAACGACACCGAAAAGCCCACTCACCAAAATCTGATGGGCGTACATTGGGCGAGACAGGAAGAAGGCAGCATCATGTGGCGTGTGGAACTGGTTACAAAGGATGTCAATGGAGGGAACCCGCTTGATGTAGTCCTCTGTGCTTAGGTTGGAGGCCAGAAAGCCACCAAACTGCACCAACGTGTCATGACACTGCAGTAATACAAATAATTATATCAGATAAACGAACTCAGGGACATTACTGCTGAAATAAAGTTAAACAATAGGTTATTATATTGATGGAAGTGCAGTACCTGGTCATAGAGGTGGCCAACAAGTTTGAGATGTTTCTCTCCACCTTCTAAGAAAACCACTCCATTCCGTTGCTGGGCCATTAGTAAACACAGTGGCAAGGCCAATTCATGGTCCAGCAGCACGTCCTTCAGACGTTGTGACGACTTCTTAGTGTTCCTGATCTGGCCGAAGTAGCCACCCTGTTGAGAGATGACAATGACCATCAGCTCAGGTGTAGCACTCGTCCAGGTTCAAATTTTGCCCAAGAGACTGCATCAGGAAATTATGACTGTACTTGAGTCTACGTACCTCAGCTTTGAGTTGCTCCCCTCCAGTCATGGCCTCTAACTGCTCCGAGGTCATCTCATCTGTGATCTCGATGCCAGCCATTTTCTGCACGACCTCTTTCAGTATCAACAGGTCAAAACTGCAGGGACAGGCACACGTTTCATGAAGTATTTGAAAGACACACGGAGTGAAGCATTGGTTTGCTTAATTCCAGAGGCCAATCCAGTGATTACATGGAATTTTATCTATGCAAACAAGTCACACCGTTGTAATTTGGAACGACTTACCTCTTCCCTGCTTTAAGCTGATTGGTGACATACTGAAGAAGGCCAGCCAGCTCAATTGGGTATTTCCTGAACACGGCTCCACACAGGCTTGCCAGGCCTTGGTTGACAAGCAGAACAGGTGTAGGTTAGACACTCATTACAACATCAAACAGATTCTCTGCTTTTGCATGCAAATGCATGATGTGACTGCCGTGCAGTGACAGGCCGGTTAACTGAAGCCACATACTTTGAAGCCACGAGGAGATGGTGGTGTCGTCATGCTTCATCTTCTCTTTCTCGGGATTGGCCAGAGCCTCAATGATGCAATCTGAAGACAGAGTTAAGGAGAACCGCATAGAAACCCCACTGCCTCCAAAAAAACACACACACACATATACACACACGTCTGTTGTTGGCTAAATAAATAAAGAGGGAGCAGTGTAGGATACAAGCCAAGACATCATAGTTGAGGGATGTGAGGTATTTCAAAGAGTCCACCACTGGAACGATGAGGTTGTCGTACCACTGAATCTGAGACAGCATCTGAAACACAAACAGGAAAGAAGAGGGGATAAAACATCACCGACTATAGAGGATATACAGTACATCGTATCTGGCTCGATGCCTTTACCTCCATAAGTGGCTACACAAATCTGCTCAAGTCATTCTTATGTATATCAACGCTTTAATATCTACACATCAGGGAAGTGGCAGAGATGAGCAAAAACGCAGACAACTTCTGTATTGTAAGTGCAAACATTAAGTGAATAAAAAATACCTAAAAGGAGGAAATAATGGGTAAGAATACATTATAGCCAAACACTTTGCTCCCGTTTAAAATGTTTCAACTGTTTCTTCTGATTCATTTTATGCCAAAGGAGGAAGAATGTTATTGTTATGCTAAAATGCCTGCAAATGCATCATACCAAAGTACACCAAGTAATTCTTTTTTGTCAGTGCGGCAGGGAAGCCGTCCCAATTTCGTGAGTTTTTACCAAGTGGCTTTTACTTTGATTCATGAATGTTTGATTTGTAAGCGGAGCTCTAGGTGTAAACAATTCCCAGAGCAGATGCTTTTGCGAAGGTCAAAAAAATGAAAAAAAAAAGGGGGGAAAAGGACTGGTATTTAGAGCGAGCGGGCTGCTACATCCAGCCGAATATCATTTAAAAATTAGACTAAAGCATAATGAAGTAATCAAAGCAAAATACACTCACATAATCAAAGAGGATGGTGGGATTGCTATGGCTCAACTTGCCAATCTGCCTTCCAGATTGTTTCACATTCTCTTTGGTCAACCGCCTAGGGAGGGGAAGAAGCACAAGACAGGAAACAGTGGATTAAAAACACAAAACGATGCAAAGAGTGCTGTAAGCAAAGACTGTCACTTCTGAGAGCTTCACAGCGATTGGAAAATCGCTTTTATGGTTGTCAGCTTAGGATAAAAGTAGTGTCATTGATTTCTTCAACAGCAACACAGTGCCAGAATAATAACTCGAACAGAACAAGAACACAGTATTCCAAGTCCCATTTTTTTCATTAGTATGCTGTCCACGTTCGACTGTCCTTTCTAAACAGCTTAATGTCGGATGTCTGGTGAAAAAACAAAACATTTAGAACAACTCATCTCTGCATGTTTTACTATCATATCTAATAAATCCTACTGAGTGACATCTCATGAATATCATAAACTGTGCGATGTTTAAGACATAAACCTAAACATTACACCAGAGGTTATTTGCTTTGGCTTTATGAATGAATATTGGAAAAACAAAAGAGTGTTATATCAGAGATTAACAGTCTAACTGCAAATAGACTCAACGTGAAATGAATAGGAAATGGCTCCCTATTTATCTAAGTTTTACTTTATCTTTTCCAAATAAAGCAACAGTCTGCAGAGAAAAAGCAGGACTGTACAGAATGAGCGGCTACACATTTCAAATAACCACATACACAATGATGAACATGCTGTCTTCAGGGACACAGTGCTGCCCCGGAGTTTGGACTGAAGACAGCAAAAGTCAGCCAAAGGTAAAAAGATAGATGATTGCACAGCGATGGTACACTGGGTGCTGCAAAGAAACTTACTTCATAATGTATTTGGCTCTTTCCACAGTTTGCGCTTTGACTTTGACCAACAGTGGGTGGCTGGAATAGGTCTCATTCTTCCATTGTCCATATAACCGGTATCTGAGAGACCATAGATGGAGGAAGCACATTAAAACTGCAGGTTTAGCTTAGTAGCACTCAGAAATGATTATAACATAAAAAGGGCAAAGAGAAAGTACAATCTAACAGCTGTAAAACCCTACACACTTGTCAAAGCAAGCTTTAAGGAAACATGATATTAACATAATCTTAACAAGTCTGCTTACAAAGATTGCAATTCAAAACAGTCTTTGAATAGTAAATCACCACCTTCCCGCCCAGCATTATGTTAAACTGCTGTTGTGTGTGTGTGACTATTTGCCAGATAACAGCAGAGTCAGTTGCACCTTATTTGCATTCAGCTATCCAGTTCAATAAAAGAAAGGTCTGCTTCTTAATGGTAGACTTGAAAATTAAGCAAGTAATTTGCTGTGTGTCATATTTGGAGCAGAAAATGTCAAGTGATATTTAAAAAGCCCCTTAAGATGCATCAACAAATTCGGCACAAATAGCAACTCCACAGTACAATACCCTGACACAGCAGAGTATAAATGAACTGAGCTACTTGTGCATTTTCGGTTTGTACCAAATCCTTTCTTCGACAGTGACAGCGCAGTTTGCTGCACAAGACAGTGAATTGCTCTACAAAGTGCTATTGTGTAACTAAATAAGGTGCATTATTAGCTGCGACGAAATGACACAGACAACTAAAGTAAAACAAAACCTTTGGGAGTGTGGAGTTGTCACTGCTCATCAGCAGTGTGCCAGATTATTCAAACAAAAGGCTCTAAAAATAAAAAGTCTGGCATTATTCAGGAGTGGAAAGATGGTTTGTTCAACAGAAAAAAACGCATTTTAAACAATCAAGTGCAGTTTGAGATTTTTTTGCTCATGTGAGATACTCTTTGCTCGCCAGCTAGTAAACACTATCCTGGAGCACTGCCTGAGGGTTTTACTATCCGACAACTCAATTAAACAGTGCAACATGTAGTGTGTGTCTGTGTGTGTTTGTCTCACCTGTGCTGGTAGGGAAAGAGTTTGAAGAGGCCCCACAGTTCCTCGGACATGCAAGCGTTACACTCCATCAGAGAGATGGAGGGGAGTAGCACCTGGTCTGCAATGCTCAGGAAACAACTCAATAGTGTGTCCTGCAAGGAACACAACACGCATTACAGAAATTAACTAGAAGATCCATTAAAACAAAACATGTGTTTTCACTTGTTTAAATGTTGATCTACAGAATAGTCATACAGTCTCAAACAAAGTCATTAGTTCTGTACATACCATTCTGTCTTTGACATCCGCTCTGCCATCATTTTGGTGCTAAGAGGCAAAGAGGAGTCATTATTAGATTAGGCTGTGGTGAAGATGTAGTTATGTTAAAGCCAGATTTTTTTATTTTTTTTACCTCTTTCATGAAGCCCTTGCCCAGACGAATTATCTTGGCAAAGAGGATAGGGTCATGGGAGAGGTGAGGGCCCAGATAGCCGAGCATGCTGAACGTGTCCCTGCGTAGGTCCTCAAAGGTCTCTGCAGGCCGAGGGGCCCGCTTGCTCCTCAGTGGATGCAGAACACATCCCCTCGCCCCCTTTGGGAGGCCAGCCCTGTGAGAAACAGACCGCTGTGTCATTTTTTTCCCGCCTTTGTTACTTATTTTTCCTATTTACTGAACTCCTTTGCTCTAAATGTTGGAATCAAGAAGAGGAATTAAAGAAAGCAGTTCAAACTGTGAAATCAGAGGTTTGTGTGCGACACATAGTGGGCAGTAACATGGAAAAATCAGCACCTTCTGTAAAGAGGCTCCACAGTCAGGTGCACGAGCTGGCAGAGTGCCAGTGCGATGGCCTTGTGAGAAGTAGCATAGAAGGAAGGCATTTGGTCCATAATACTCTGGGCGTGGTGCCAGTCTCCAATTCTAAGCAGCGCTTCCAACAGACCGAGCTTCTGGTTATCAGGTGGCTGTGGGTACAGAAAAGAGCAGAAACAAAGTCTGTGTGTTATTAAATATGCTAAAATTCATTCAGTCGAGCAGAGCAGTGGCAAAAAAAAAAAGTGAGTACATTGATGTATATTTGAAATCCTATCTATGCATCCACAGCATGTTTTGAAGGCTAAAAATATCTGTAAATGGGGTAAACAATGATGCAGTCTGAGAGAATCCTGACGCAAATGTAAATGCAAGGATTCACGGGTCGTTAGAGTGCAAGCCGGTATGTGTCATTTTCTATATTTTACACCTTATCAACCTCAACACTCATCAGCGATCATCTGACAATGACTTAGCCTCTGGGGCAGCCGCCAATGTTTTGAGGTTTCCAGTGTTACCGGCGGATATCCAGATAAAGGATATCTGAGCCAAGACCTCCTCTTCCGTGAGCCAGTCATTCTTACATTGCAACATGAGACGGGAGAGTGCGAGTTGAGCGACGACAAATCTCTATTAACAGATAGGTCATTATGAATGCAGGTCAAATTTAATAAAGCGAATAAACTGATTGGAGGAGGGGTTGGAGACTGCATTTCAGCCTATATGTTCCACAAAGACTGATTACTTGGATGCAATCAAAGCCCACTCCAACATGGTCAATACTACTCAAACCAATCCTCTCATCTCTCAACATTCGTCCACAATGACAGCATTCTTCCACAACAGCCTTATATTTACAAATGGTTTGATACCTTCTCATTCTTCTCCTCCTCCTTTTCTTTGTCCTTCTCTTTGTCTTCATTTTTCTCTGAGGGCAACACAACCATGACCAGCTTGCGGGCAATCTGCTTAGCCTCCGAGATGTCTCGTTTGTGTTCCTCTACGATGGCAGCATCTAGTGGCATAAGCTGGAACGACAGAGAGGCACAAAATAGTTCAGTTTTCAGTCTGGGGGCAAATTATACTACAGAGGCTTCTTGTACTTAACACATCATAGGTTACAGCTTCTAGCTCAAGGTTTGCAAAATTCGTTCACATATTCTGACTGACACATGGAAACTGAGCAGGGATATCTTTTATTGTGACAATTTGCTGGATTCAAGCTGTTCCATTTCCTTACATGTACGTAGAGATCTTCCAGCTCTATCAGGTTGTGGTGAAGCAGAGCAGCAGCAATGTGGTAAAGTGACTTGGGGGTTTCCTCATTGGGCTCCTGAATAAAGACACAAGAAAATAAAATCAGATCAATATCACTTAAATCAAACATACACTCGATCAGCCGCAACATACTGCTGAAACTAAAAAAACTACTGAGAGTTGAGGTGTGAATAACATTGATCATCTTGTTACAATTCAAAGTTCTGCTGGGAAACCTTGGGTCCTGGCTTTCTTCCGGATGCCACTTGAAACACACCACCCACCCAAACACTGTTGTGGACCAAGTACACCCCCTCATGGTAACTGCACTCCCTGATTCCAGTGGCCCCACCAGCAGGATGATGCAACTTGCCACACCACAAAAACTGCTCAGGAATGGCGCAAGGAACACAACAAAGAGCCCAAGGCATTGACCCAGCCTCCAGTATACAGGACCCATCAGATCCACTACACATGTCCCAGTGCCAGACACCAATGCACACCCCCTTACGACCATGCCTCGACAGGTCAGAGATGCTTTGGCTGCACAAGGGGAACCTGCACAAAACTTAGCAGGTGGTTTTAATGTTGTGGCTTAAATATGATGAATGCTGTAATCTTGGGATTACATTTTGGGATTGTTTAGACAGACTGCTTTCTGCAAGGACACCTGGTCATTGGCTGGGTAAAAAAGCCCTTATAAGCACACTAGAAAATTGCTAGGAAGAATTTTCAAACATATAAACAGGCTACAAAATGAATATATTCTGCTTTGGATTTACCTACTTGTGGGTAAATTTAAATTATCGGGCACATTCTAGATTTCACTGCCTTTGCTAACACTTTCTTTAAATTCTCACCTGGTAGAATTTGAACTTAAATCCCAGGATGTGGCAAAGGGTGAGTGGCTCACACATGTAGGACTTGATGAGAGACAGGAAAAAGTCATCTTGGTCAGATCGACTCTCATACACCTCCAGGATAATGTCCAAAACACGGTTAGGATCCAGGTTGAAACATCCTGCAGGCCGGAGAAACAGGAGGACTTAGCAGGCATCGGATACACACAAGGATAACAGCTTTTAAGAAAGAGTCACAAGGGGATTTAAGAATAAAATGTCATAGTTGAGAGACCAGAATATACAAAAAATACCAGAATAAATAAGATAAAGAAAAACAGTTTAGTTCTCAGTTTGTTCTGTAAGCGTCTGTCTTTGGTGTGGAGGTGTAACAAGACTGTAGACGTAGGACCTGCAAGCATATAGCTTCAAGATATAGACACAGTGGCGCAACATTCAAACCAGTCACCCTGAAAGACACTTGTTTGGTACCTATGAGGGACTTGATGCTCTCCAGGACAAGGTGGCTGGTGATGTTGCCTGAGAGGTCTTGGCCCAGCTCGGTGATTAGTTTGGCATAGCCCTCATTCTCCTCCCTTAGCAAGTTAAACTTTTGTTGCTTGTAACTGAGAAGAAAGTAAAAGATGACACAATTATTAGATCCCCATTATGAGGACAGTACACTGAAATACACCTTTTCTATTCATGTATGTCTACATTTCTACTAAACTGTGCACTATACTTACAATAGTTTAGTCTTGATTTTTACAATCTTCTGATTGAACTGATGGGCTTGTTTTATAAGCCCAAGAGATTCAAGGGTTTCTGGATCCAGCCTCTCTTTCAGGATGGCCTCTGGAACAAAAAACTGAAATAAAAAATGTAATTAGTCCATTAATTCATTTGAGTAGTTAGTTAGTCAGTAGATACGGACCTGAATATCAACAGCTATTCATTCTACAACACCAATAGAGACTACAGTGCTATTCAAAGTCAAATTCTAAAACATCAACTACACTATTACACATTTTGGACAATGCCAATGTTTGAGTATAACAATAACTGCGCAGCAACAGCGGCAATGAAAGTGAAATTTAGGTCATCTTTCATTTGAGTACAAATGAGTCAAGTTCTCATACTTTGGAAGTACAAATTCCTTTCTTTAGTCCATGCAAGAATGATACACTTCAGACAGTAATGGTATTATGATATCACCTACCAAACATGCGCCCACCAGCTGTGTGTAATGGTCACGTTTATTTTTTTCTTCCAGCGCACCAGTCTCTAAATCTGTGAAAAATATGATGTGAAAATAACAATTACATTATTATAATACAAAATACTATATTTGAGTTAATGTAAATGCAGTACTTCAGATAAAATAAGTCAATGCTTAAAATAAAAACCAAAATTCACCTAGTATACTGAACACATCGGCTAAAATTGATGGCATGTCATCTCGGAGTTCCTGAAAGCAAAACAAACGTTACCAATGTTTGAACTGGGAAAATATCTACAGCATCACAAGTCATCATCAAATCAAGCTCTGCACTTATAGTAACACATTTTTTGAAGGCAATGCCTTTTAAACATTTTAATAACAACTTCTGATAGCTTATATGTCACACAATGGTCAGTCTGAGTGAACACTGAAACATGACGTGCCTTTAAAAACGAGCTGAGTGCAAAGTCATGGCATTAAGATTAAATCAACCTACGCCCAGGAAGCAACAAGATCAAAATCATACAAAATTCTACATCCACAGGGTGTCAGAAAATAAAAGTAATGCCATTTCTATGCAGAAACCTAACATGAAGGAATGAAAAAAGGTAATAAACAAGGAATAAAGGATTGCATCTTTTTTTATAGCACAGACACTGCTTTGTGTTTCTATTGGTTTACCTCCTCAAGCAAAAAACATTTTAAAAAGGTTTTATACCATCATGTCCCCAAGGACGCTGGCGACAAGATCCAACTTGAGGTTCCCCTGTACAACCTGCCAGCAGAGCTCATATAAGGCTGCTTGTATATCTGGAGGTGCAAAAAGACAAGACAAAATCAATATTAGACTGAGCTTAATCAGACATGCAGTAGGGATCAGATGAGCATCGCTGGAGCTGGGACCACTAATAGATTAATGGATAATTACAGTACTATGTAATGCATGTTTGTTTTCTGATTACCTGTTCAAAACATTCCAGTTTGCATTCACACATTTTGTTGTGCAACAACAAAGTCCTAGTGACATTCATGATCACACTGGAGCAAACACACTGGTATGACGGGGCTGTCTGCAGGTCGAAGCTTGACTGAATGATGTTATATCATGAATAGCTATCTGCACTGTGGCACTATTTCAAGAAGCTCAATTACACAATCTTTGGTGGCATTTAAGGCTGCAGTTAAATTACTGGAGCAGATACTGTCTAAATGAGATTTGTTTTAAGATCTACATGTGTTTAGTTCCGGTGATAAATGCTTTGTGGTTCCGCTCTGGCACAAAAAAAGGAACATGTTATAGAAGTGAACATTTATCTGTTCACATCCACAGATCAAATCTGTAAGATAGTTGATCAGTGAGTCTCTCTCCCAAATCGTCGAATACTGACACTTTGGGTTGGTAGAACAGGCCGGCCACCAACCCAAAGCTCATCGGTATGTGATGAAGTGGGAATGAGCCTCAACAATGATATCGTCACAACATTACATAAATATTAATATTTTGTCTCACTGCTCTTCCATAATAATCATTTAAACTGTAAATTGACTAGAGAGCATTTTGTCAGTTTCACTGACATATACAGTATACTACACATTTTGATTTAAGTTTGGAACAGCATTTTAAAATATTTCCTTTTCTAACATTGCTGATCAGTTCAAACTAACCCAGTTCCTATGTAGGATGTGTTGTACATCAATGGAGCTCAAATACATCAACAGGTAACAACAGGCGAGGGAGAAACAGAACTGAGGTCATTCTCAACTTACCTCTAACCTCACTTCCATGATCGGTTTTCTCTGTGAGATCTTTGCAGAGTTGTACGCTGTGAAGTAAAAAGACAAAATTCTGGTCAGTTAGGCTGCTTAAACAGGACAATCCATAGCCTGTAAAACTCACTCTAGCACAGATTTATACAACTTATTCACACACTAATAATTCACACCCATGAAAAAAATGGCTTTGAAGGTTACACTCAACCACACACTAATGTTTTAACATCTGGATTACTTATGCACATCAACTGTGCCAACGATACACCTCGTACACAAAATCCCAGATAATTTTAGAAATTTGGATTAGATAGCTCACAGGAAACTTTTCCAAATCTGGGTGTGTCCAAAACGACAGAACCAAAGACATAACTCAAGGCTGTCCTCGTTGACTTTGCGTCGCCTCAAAGTCTTCCTTTTAAACTTGAATTTGAATGCACCAACAATATACAAGTTGGCTGACTGTGCCACAAAATCAACATGCTCAGTCGGTCAGTCAGAGATGTTCAACGGCACCAAACTCATCATTGCACCCCTGGTGTCTCTGACTGTGGTTAATCCCAAGAGTACGACCGAGTGATATCAGATAAACAGATACAATGTCCACAAAAAACGTTGTGAAGAAGACATTTCACTCGAGAAACAGCAAACATGTAATAACAATGTGACACTCTGATTATCAGCACAAGAAAATGCCCTTTCACTTGCAGCACACCAGAAAGTGTCACTGCACAGGACTGCATCCCTGAAGTGACAGGGAGTATGTAGTGCATGCAGCCATCAGCGTGAAACCCAGAACCTCTGACTGCTGGATTTTAAACTGTGATTCACAGAAGGACAAACACTAGAACCATTTTTTCAGCTGGTTTGTGGAAAGGAAAATATATATATTTTTTTTTTTACTGAACATTAATTAAGCACTTTTTGTGGCTGCTGTATTGACCGCGGCTTTAAGGATTCATCTCAGCTCTGCACAGCAGCTCAGATCACATTAAATATGAAATGTTTTACAGTCGATGCACAGGAGGAGGTCTGTACCAGAGACAGCACAGAAACAGAATATAATATGCATAATTTACATACATACGAGCCTTTTTCCTCGAGGGACATATTATAAGTTGCTATTTTGCTGCAATTGATGAAACAATTTTCTAATATAGGGGTAAAACAGCCACAAACACAAGCATCTCACTGCAGGCCTTACCTAAATATGTGAGGCCTAACGTACAACTACAAATAGTAGCTGGAACTACAGTTAAGCCTATTGTATCTCCTGTCTGTACATGATGTCCGCGCTAAAGAAAACGCGTGAAAATCCATTTCAATCAGCGTTTTCCAAATCTAAGAATGAGAAATAAAGAACAAACCTATTCTGCCCTAGGTTTTGGTTTCCAGTTGTTGTAAGGGCGAGCTATGGGGCTGCCTAGATTAGTAGGTTTCAGTGCTGTGATGATAAAGTTGATGATCGCTGTCCAGTTATCATCGATTAGCACCGACCGCATAATTTTGTATGCAAATACAGCTTTGACTAAATAAAGCTAGCTACACTTTCAATCAGCTAAAGGAGGGATGTGTGAGCGTTAACAAACTATCTCGCTAAACGTTAGCCGACCAGCTAACGTTATACTGTACATTAACGCCTCTTATCCAGGACGTTACATTTCAGAAGAGCAGCTTTATCGAAGTAATATCACTAATGTTGGAAGTCATAGCCATTTTAAAAAAAATAATGCTAGTCCTAGGCAATTCAACGTCTAATAAGTCAGTCGACATCAAGGATGCTGTAGCTAGTGTTACAGCTAACTTGCTATAACGTTGTGTCAAGTACCGTAATTTCCCTCCACTTGATTACTACAACTGTTCACGCTGGCAGTTTAGTTCCTTTTCGCCAGCTGCTCATCAGTTTTACGCTGACAGATAACATTGAATAATAATCTGAAGTTTAGAGCCAAATTCACTTTATTTTGGACGCTAGAACGATATCGATGCAGCTGGAGAGTGAGCTACATGGACGCTAACTAGCTGAAGCTAGCTTTGAAAGCCACCGTGTTTACAAACGGTCAAGTGGGAGCGTAAGCTAGCCGAATTGCTAGCTTGCAGGGACCGTTAGCTAGTCAGGGCTAGCTGGCTACACTTGAGTAACGACTGCGCTACAAAGCACGAAATAAATCGACCGCATTCAAATCACAACGTCAACTACACGATATGCTTATTATTTTCACACAACGGCGTTAGCTAACGTTAGCGGGCCAGCTGAAGCGATTTCGAGCTTGCTAACGTTACCGCTCCTGTTAGCCCTAGCTGAGACACTTGAAAGACTGGCCTCAAATTGCAACGCTAACTACGTATTTTTTTATTGGTAAGCTCATATAAGCGAATAACTGATTAACCCCAATAACCCCTGACACCGTGTTGTAGTTCAAATGTACTCACAACTCGTGTTTTCCTGATTTTTCCCAGTTTTTGATCCATTCACCAGGGAGGATAAGTGTCGCCATCTTCCATACACACAGCCCGGATGTCTAAATCATCATGGCACACACAGGGTCAAATGCGGTGGTTAGCTTGCTGCTGCTGCTCCCGCTGCTAGCTCACAGTTGCATGGTGGGACACGGAGGTCTTTCTCTGAGGGCTTTGTTACTACGGAACTTTGTGTTCAATGAAGAAAAAGCTGTTTGTGCGGACTCTTATAAAACATAATTACAATCAAACACGAGCCACGTTTTTGTCAAGTTACAAAATCCCCACTGAACTTGTTTTGCATGTGCTGCCACCAGGCTGAATTATGCTGTTCTTATATTACATATGTGAATCATGGGTAAATGTTGAATTACATACAATATACATTCAAAATTACATTTAAGTATGTCATATGTACACATCATTTGGAAGTATAGATGTATAGTATGTTTATTCTGTTCATGTTACATCTCCGGACATAAATACAAATCATAAAGGATGCAACGGGCACGCTGAAAATAGAATAAAAACACAAATTTATTATACACAAATATTTTAAATATGTGTAAACATACAGATGTATGCACATTTTTCAGCAGTTCAATGCAAAACAGAAAAAAAGGTCCAAAATTAAATGATTCATGTAACTTTTACAGGCAATTCTAAGATGTATTTTTTTTCTCAAATGCCTACCATGGATGGTTAGTGTGTGTCTGTGGTGATGACCACATGATCCGTTTCTCCAGTTTATGGTGAAATTCTCAGGAAAGTAGGGGGTTTGTCTCTAACTACGATATGAACACATCATTTTCCATAAAATCTGAATCTGCCAACCGGGCCGACACACAGAGGTAAAGAAATCTCGCTACAATCAATCGAAAGGCAAACAAAACAATGTACTGTACGTATACTCGAAGACTTGTAGGTTAACTTCCAGTAGTTACATTCTATTATATTAACGTGTCCCTAGAATTTCAAGCAAACAGAAAAAATGCAAATATAAATTGAGCACCGATTCACAATATATTACACGTCTGTTACTGTATAATATACATTTCTGATACTATAATAGTTGACTAAAGATTTCTAAAACTTTATAATTCAGAATGATTTTATAACTCTTATACACGCGACAGTGGTACATCAAATAAATTGGCAAAAAATAAAATAAATCCTCTGCACACCTGCAAGCTGAAAAAAAAGGAAAGAAAACAACACTCCTGTCACAACCGAGTCCTTTCTTCTAACGATTGTTATCATGGCATGTCTGTATTATTAGATATTATTAGATAATATACAGTGGAGAAAAATAATCGAGATATAGGAGAGATTACATGTTTAAAGTTGAGTCAAAATCGTAATGCGTGACACTGTGAATGCTCCCAATATTAAAAAATAAATTTTTAGACGCAGCCATCAATTTGTCAAATTATTATTATATTTCGGCGATGCATTACCTTTGCACCCATTTCTTATAGAGAGATGAAAAGAATATACAAACAGCTGGCCGTATCTATAGTAACGTAACCGTTTTCATTAAAAAGGATTATTTCAGCATCTATGTGAAACAACATGATTAGAAACCATTAATTTACATTTTGATTGTCGTTACAAAATATCTATAAATCAAAAGTCGTCTATACGGTATAAAAGCAGAACACATACATTTCTAAAAAATACCATCACAAAGAAATCTGAGAATGTCGTATATCATTTGTGGCAAGGCCTTTGAACAGTATGAGACGCCAGTTCACATTATACTTTACTGTGTACATGTTTTTTGATATATGGCTACATGCCATGCCGAAGTCTACAGTTTTTCAAAGTACAGCAGGTGAACGCAATATCACTGACACCTTTACAACGCGACGCGGTCCACTTCAACAGAACTGTGACGACGCAGTCTTTATAAAGCTCACGGTGTTCGATGTCTGTTTTCGACTGCACCGGAGAGGCTTCGATCGCCGCCCATGATAATTTAAAAAAATATGGCTGTAAAATTATCATCGAGTTAAATTAACACCTCCTTGACAAAGTGCAACGTCACCATAGTGTTCAACAACTGAACGCTCCAACAGTCGTAAAGGTAGGATTATTTTTGCAGGGTTGTTATATTTCCATCTGTGAAATTGTGTTCACCCCTCCTGTATATTGGCCACTATGTATTTACATCAGACAAGTTTTTGTCTACCGGATGAAAAAGGTTAAAGGTATATATTATTAATTTGAATTTCAGTCTGTTATCCTCTCCTCGCCACGTACCTGCCACACACACACAGCTATCTGCACTGCTTTTTTAGATCAACTGAACGAAAGCAGAGAACTTTACTGCCGCAGTGTGACAAAAATTCCGGCGCGTGAAAATATCAGGGTGAAATTCAAATTCAGGCTCTCCCTCTAAAGTTTTAACAAAATGTTGAAGAGGCAAACGTTGGTGTCTCGAAAACCAGTTGCAGTAGTCCATTTCACTCCGTTCTGATGTTCGCAGAGGACAGTCGTCCATCCTTTCTGCCGAGGATTTTGACAACACGTTCTCCTTGATGCTTCCAATTTGTTTAAAACATTGAAACATTGAGAACCTAAAGATATAAAAGAAAAGTGATTTTGGTAAAGTATGATTTAACTTTTTAATATCTGACAGTATGATTAAAAATAATATTCATAATTATCCTTAACAAGTTTAAAAATTATAAGCAGCCATGGCCACTCGCAGCCTCCGTAAAATACCAAATTATCACACCATACTTTTAAATTTTAAAAAAGCAGTAAATCAATAAATGGTATTAGCAGGAGAGTAGAATCCTTACTGAATCATCCATGATGGAAGATGGATCAAAGTAGTCCGGCTTCAGTTCAGTTCTTTCTCTGCGATTCTTTGATGCCGGCTGAAATAAAAAAGCTCAGTCAGAACAACGCACCACAAAATGTAAAGGAAATAAGAGACAAAGACTGTGTGAACTTCATGTATAGTATTTCACTGTGGCAATCAAATGCTGACAATTATTTTTATGTGCAAATTTCTTTCTCTTAACCCTTTTCTTTGGAAAAACTTGCTCGGAAAGTTACCAATAATCCATGACTGGATCATACAAACGGTTAAAATGTGGGTGAGGAACTTCCTTTTTTTTAAAATTACGACACATCAGATGACAGTGAGAATAATCTCCTGCCTCTGCAGCTCCTCTTGGATGTACAGAGCTTCATAGTCAGATCATAGTGTCATTTTCAGTCCCCACAGCAAGCTGTTTTCAGTGAAGAATCAGCAGCTCACAGTTAGCAGCTAGCTCGTGAACAAAGTGAAACATGTAGTAGCTAAGGATCCAGATATTTCCCTCCGTAGAGGATGACTGTTGGACTTATAACCCTAATATAACCCCAAATGAAAGCTAATTTCCTTCGTAACTGCTGGAAGAGTAAATTATAATAACTGTTTGCTGACAAGTTTGCTGTGTTCACAGATTGTCTCCTCTGTCCCTTATTGCAGGTGTAAATTACCAGGTCGATGTCCATCGTGTCAAAATCCATGCCCTCATTGATGTCCTCCAGGCGGTCCTCTGATGACATCATTACATCCTCCACTATTGGCTCCTCATCGTCCTCCATGAGTCCGGAGCCTCGACGACTAAGGAGCGCACACAGATACTTGTTCAGAGATTGTACTTTTTTCACATGCTTTCTATTGGCTGGATGTCATTTTTTAAATGTTAAATGTTACATTCCACAGCTTTGTGTGGGAGCACAATTAAAACCTGTGTAATATACTGAATAGAAGCGCCATCTCACATCGCTTGCTGCATGTGGTTCCTCATCTTGGCGTAGTGCATGCTGACCCGCTCCTGCTGCTGACGGGCCTCAGCTTGTTGCCTCTGCGTCAGCATCCAAGTAACCTGGGTACTGTGGGACAGTGTTTGGTATTTAACATGACTTCACGATGGTCGTAGTTTAACAAAAGTAGTACAAGATGCTATAAAAAGATGCATTTGCAAATGTTTACTTGAAGCTAAGTTAAAGGTAAAGGTACAAGGAAAGGGTTTGTACTTGTAATCAATGGTATCCTGGTGGTGATGGTGTTGCTGCTGCTGGGGAGGGACAGGCTGATGGGGATGCTGCTCTGTTGGCATGGCGTATGCGGCCGCGTAGCTGTCCTCCGGCCTCATCTTCTTTGGATCCCTCAGCACAGTGGAGGTGAGGTGGGGCGAGTGCATCATCACCGGCGTCTGCACGCTCTGCTCGCGGTTCATCCAGACTGCGTCCGTGCTGCTGCAGCTGTTCTCCTCTGCCACACAGGAGAATTTATTAAACGACAGAACACTTTGTACTGACAGAGGACGTGCCTCAAACAACCACTGCTCCCGACTCAGTAACACACATCGTTGAAATGCACGTATTTCCAACCTTGCGACTGTGTATTTGCTGTCTGCCAACTACTAACAGAAGGGTGCCAGCTGAATAACATTGGTACTACAGAGCACCGAAATCATGCTTTATAGTCTGAAAGCAAACGCCCCTGCACCAGCCGCAGCTACCGTCAGCATGCCTGCAGCCAACAACAAATAAATGAAACCCTCCGTGGACAATGAAACTTTAATTAATTACATGAAGATGTCGATATCTCACTCAGCTAGATGGAGAGGTTGTTGTTGGAGGTAATAGTGAGTTTTTCCCTGGCTGCATCCGAAACTCCTTACCAATATGCTATTCAGTCTGTTTAAACAGCATAAGATGTTTTAGCGTGTCCAAAAAATGGGTATGAAACCAATAATACGTTAACTGCACACTGTTTACTATTTTCATGTGTGTTATTACATCTAGAGTAAATGCGGGAGTAAAGATAAAATACCCGGGTTCAAATGTGAACAGCACCCGACCCTAACAACAACACATTTCAGCAACTTTAACGACAAACTGTTTAAATAATGTCTTTAAATCTAAGAGTGGGCACAGTTCAAAGTAACGCAAGCAGTACATAGAGTATAATAATGTCAATTGCTCACCTTCAGGCAGTTTCCTTTTGCTAGCAGCTGCTGGCTTGGACTTCTTACTCCTGACGGTGGACCCTCGACTGCTGATCCCACTGATGACGGACACGGTGTCGTCATCCCCTCCGACCTGCAGGGAGTTCCGGTACGAGATGAGGGGCAGCCAGCAGTCCTCTCGTTGCAGGGCCATCTGAAACGTCATGAATCGCTCCAGGTACATGTGACTGTGGAAGTGTCAGAACGACAACAGTCAGTCAAGTTTCTCAAGTCAGACTCCGCGCTCAGTGAAAACAGAAACCGCAGCACACGCCCTGTGGCTCAAACTCACACTGTTCTCTTGTCCTGCCGAATGAGTTTGCTGGAGAACTCACTCAGGACGTCCAAAAAGGCTAAATTGAGCGGGGGACCGCCCTCTCCTTGGGGACTAGGCTCCTTAAAAGCAAACTCAATTCCATCCCTAAAACAAACAGACACAGAGGGATGTAATGAATAGAAAGCTTTGCTCATTAAAACACCAATGTCATTGTAAGAAATCCGCAAAGTCTGGTTACTTACTTATGTAACATGGCAATTGCCTCCCTGGTCTTCATCTGATCCAAGCCAAACGTCAATGAGAAGCGTCGGGCGAGCTCTTTGATGCCACAGAAGGCTGACGACGAGCGGTCGACATTGAAGCCAAGTTCAGACAACATGTCATTGAATAGCTGCAAAAGAAAACAACAAAAAAAACACCTTTAGCCAAATTTATTTAATCCAGTCTAACTGGAGCAACCGTTTGTAAAAGTGACGATCAACATGACAGTTTTTCACAATCAATTTTTAAATATTTTGTTTTAGACCATCTGGACGATATGCTGGCACCAAAGTTCTGCAAAAAAAACAAGGCAAAAACAAATGTTATCTTTTCACAAATGATCCATCTTACCATCTGCAGGCTCAGTACGAGTGTCTTTGCACATTGAACTTTGTCGATTTGTCTCGTTTTACTCATCGTGTCCTTGATGATATCTCCATAGTCGTTATAATACTGGGGGAGGAAGAGAAGGAAAACTGTTAAAAAGAAGAGCAGAGCAGGAGGAATTCCTCTGAATCGACTTTAAAAAGGGGTTTTAACCTACCCTCATATACTGTTTAAATATATCTGCTCCAGTGTTCATTTCTACGACATTGTAAACGATTAATTTGCAATAGGCAGCTAGAAGATTTCTTCGCTTGTGCAGAGCCTCGATTTTACCGGCTTCATCATCTTGCTGTCCGTCTGAAAAAATACAAAATAATGCAAATATTACAAGAATAAAGTGATAGCAGCGTCCTCCTTCAAATTGTTTATGTGGCATATTAATAAATGGTGTTTAACTCTGACCTGTACTGTTGTCATCATCCTGATCAATGAACACTTGATCCAGAATGAAGTTGAGCAGCTCTGCCTGCAAAGAGGAGTCTGGCGTGTAGACCAGAGGCTCCAGTTGTTCCCGGCCTGAAGACATAATTTGGTGACTGAAGATCAATAGCAGATCACATAGTATGGTGAAGGCCTGGAATGGACACAACACTTCAGCGTCTTTGAAAATACTGACCAAACAAAATGTGCAGTGGTACTGAGGAGCGGCCTTGTAGGAAAAGTCAGGGCCAAATCAGCGTAATCCCACCTGTTCTTTCACCGCCGTGTTGATGCTGTTCAGGTAGCGCTGACACATGAGGCAGAAAGCTCTCATTTGCTTTCTCAAGGTCACCATATCACCCTGAAAGGTGCAAATGTTGAGTTAGACCGTGCTGTAAGTGAATAATCGATATGAATGTATTAGTTCAGTAGTCCACGGAGTAAGTCGTTTGTCAGGATAGCTGACATGTGATGGTGTGATGCTGTATTTAGTTCACAAATGTATGAACAGAAATCTTTCGCTCACCCGTGTCCTTACATACATGGTGCGTTCTTTATATCCTTTAAAATGCATCGCGACCAATTTATAAATACCTTTAATGAAGTGCCGTCTGAAACCTTGGCCAGGTGCCACAGGATGATGTAATGTGTGCACTGCATCGCATGAATCACAATCTGGGGGAAGGAGGCAAGCAGATCAGATGAGCGGTGAGGTTCCACACAGTCTTTCATCGTTTTTACACGTACTTAAGTGACATCAGAGAAATCAGGTTACATAGATGACCAGAGAACTCATTCACACACACTGTAGTGACCCGGACGATCTGAAATCGCCATGTTGTTGTTGTTCCTGGAACGTCATAATTATTGTTGCTCCAGAGCCATTATTGAAAACTGACAGGAAAGTGTCTAATTTGACCAAAAACCATGTTTTCCTTAACCTAATTAAGTTTTTTTTGAGGCCTTAACCTAACCAAACAGCGACAGAAAACTGAAAAGAGATGGACATAATAAGGGAAGTTAGTGTAAAAATAGTGAGTGAACAGCATAATAACATGTTCCAATCAGGATACGAATTACTACTCTCCTGGATGAGAAACCTCTACTCAAACCATGAAGCCAAAATCCCGGACATTGTCTTTGTAATTAGATAAATTGTGGTCCTGCAGCAACATTAATTGTGATGTTATAAGAACAACACCTCCCAGACCTCATTGCGGTTTGCGTATAAATGCAGTAGTCATATTTCTTCCCTACCACAACCTTACTGTTCTCATATTCTAACTGTATTAGTCACAGAAGACGCTGCTTCCTCACAGCACGAGGGTGTCTGGATTTTACAAATAGTCCAAGATTTTGTTGTGGAGACAGACTTTAGACTTCCTGTGGTTACTTTGTGTTTCATTTTCAGTCAGACTTTGGATGGATACATGAGTGTATGTAACAAATTGATCGCCTGAAATTGTTGGTTTGACATTTTGGGGACATTACTGACAAAGTGAGAGAAGACTCTGCTGTTAAGGCTGTGATACCTGTTCAGGCATATCTCCATTCTGCAGACCTGTGTTGAGTAGCCTGTAGTTGCTGGTGAAGAGATCCCACTTAGACAGGTCATGTGCACTGGAAGCAAATAGAACACAGATGGTATATGAATACATAGTAACAAAATTAACCCAAAATCTTAACATTAATCATGTTATTTCACAAAAGAAGACTAATGCTCGGTACTTTTTTGCCAAATAGTAAAACCTTCAACAACTATCAATCCATTGAAATCATCTGCTTTACTTGTGGAAAGCGCTGATCTTCTTGAGTGTTGATAAGACCTGGTAGGCATCATCCTCATCTGGTTCTTCCCCCTGACAAACGAGATATCGAACCCGTGTAAGCCCGGAAATCACCCGTGCTTTCACACGATCCACGCAGAGAGAAAACTCTTACAGCACCCACCTCTTGTAGAAAGTCCTCCAAGAGTCTGTTGAACTTGTCTACAAGCTCATCGAGCAGCTGGGAGCGGGCGATGTCCACGCGGTTGAAGATGGTGAACTCTTCGTTGCAGAGAGAGTGGTAGGTGGTAGAGCAGGCCTCCAGGACCTCCGTGTCTGTGTGCTTGTCCTGGACCTCCCAGATTTGCCGCAACAAGGCATCCAAATGCTTAATGAGAAGATGGGAGCACATGGTCATTGTTTGAAAATGCTGTGATTCAAGTTTAATCTTAAATGTAAAAAAAATACACTGACAAACCTTTTCTAACCGGCCAGTTGTGTAGATGTCAAGATCAAAGTACTTTGGTATTTGTAGCAAATTGGTCACCTTATCAATATCAACGCAGTACTGTGACAAGAGAAGAGAAGCAGTTAGGTTGAATGGGTAGGAATTAAACCTGTTGCTCAAATTTACAAGTCATCTGTGACAGGAATCACCTTTGCCAGTAACAGAGGCAACGCTACTGCAAACATCTCCGTGATCCGAGTTCGATCATCCAGCTGTGTTTTCTTCTCCTTTGCAGTCAGGACCTTTTTTTCCCCCCACAAAAAGCAAACCGTGTTGACAACATGAAGAAGGTCAAGAAGTCAAGAAGGTGAATGCTCTCACGATCGAGGACCACACACTCACCCTCTTCCCCGTGGCTCTGCCCACTGGAGGGTGGCATTCACACGCCTGCCGAATGGCACAGAGCATGAGCTCGACCAGAGCCGTCTCCTGGCGATCGGTCAGGGCTACAAATCACAAGAACAGAAAGTTACTGACAATGTCATAAAATATTGGAGGAGGAAACTGTCAGCCAGTAACTGTCTAAAAGAGTGACCCTCACCCTCCTCGCCTGGCATGGGCTCATCCAGCAGCAGGCTGATCATAGTTTCCCAGTCTTTCAACAAATCTGACGCACAGTCCCACAAGCTGTCCACCAAGTAGGCCCCATGTTCATGGAGCTGTAATACATAAAAAGTTATTGAATATTTAAAATATACTGAAACAAGGTAAGATCACTCTTCTTGTACCAGCAGATCATTAGATTTGATTTGATACTCACACTAAAATGAGATTAACAGACGTCTTAAAATGGACATTTTCAGGGTTTACACACAAAGGCCTGGTTACCTCACTCTCCAAGAAGAAGAAGACAGTGGTCTTGATAAGGCTGCCGTTAAGGCTCTGCCTGCCCCTCCTGGGTAAGCCCTCCTCCTCAGGACCTTGATGGCTGAAGAGCCTTTAATCAGAGCAATAAAACTGGCTGTTAAAAATGCCCCGTTAAGGCCGGTGGAATAAACAACTGCTCCGTCTGCAGTGCCCTTGGAAAAGCTGTGAAGCGGGACAGGCGTGGGGCTGTCACACACATTACCAGCTTTTATGACTTCCCATTAGTTAATGTTATTTAAATACAATAATAAATGATTGTTAAATTGTTATTTAATAATAAACACAGATAACAAACAAAGTAACAAAGTGAAGAAAATATCCACTGGCATCTGTAGGCCTGCTCAGGCCTGACATAGAGTAGCAATACAGAACTATAATCAAGCCAACTTGAGTCCTTAATATAATTTCAATGTATCAATGTAATTTTGACTGAAGTCCATTTCAGTGTGAGGTAATCTTTGTATTCTTTACCCCAGCTATGAACAACAATGAACTCTTGGGCCTGAGCATAAAACACAGTGATAGCTGTGCTCAGCTCAGGGTCATTCAGTTCCTGGGCAAAATCCCAATTTGCCTGAGCAGATAAAATTATGTGTATAGGCTATGCATTTTTACAATCGGAGAATGTAAGAATCACTCTAGGCCTACAACAATGATGTTAAAAAAAACACTGCAGAGGAGAAAAAGAGCCGCAGGTTGCAAACCTCTGGTTTAGATGGTCTTAAGACGGATTCAACATCACTGCTAATACTGACTCTTGTCTCTTCTTTCTATATTTAATGTCATGTCATAACAGTTCATTGTTACTCTGTTTGTGCTGTGAAACAGGATGAATCTGATGTCAGCTTATGTAACCACAAAGTCATTATTACCAGCTTCTTCTGACACTTCATGTGATGTGGAAAAAGTGTTGCTTCATAAGCATTTTTTCGGCCCTCAGGCCTTTTACAAGATCGACAGCGGTAATGATGCATGCATATGGCGCCTTTTCCTACTTTCCTTTTTACTTCCAGGGATTAACACCTCATTACTACCCTTACATGCGTTACCTTTCTATGACACTGCATCTGATGTGACCCGACATAAATGTGTTGGAAGGATGATCAGACTCAAGAGACCAATCAAACACTTACTTCTTAAACAGAAATTCTCCAGCGGAGACAGCGATGGGTCGATGTGCCGAGTAAACCAGATGATACACACTCTCACAGTCCTCTGCTGTCAGAACCTCATCACTGCTCCTGTTAGAAGAATGGCATGCATTCTTATGAGCATTTAAAATGAGACTCAAGGCTCATTGTGTGAATTGAAAGGTTTGAAAGGTTTTAGAGAAGATAGTGTCATGAGGGAAAATGTGGTAACATTCTGCCCATATTACACCCAGCAACAGTCAGCTACAAACACCAATGATGAGACAAAAGTCATTGTTCTACTTTGTGCCAAAATATCAATCAAATCTAAATCTGTACTGAGATTGTGTCTTTATCGTGTTAACTATTAGTATTATGTCTATGAAGACAAATAATACAGCTTCATGTAACAAGTTCAAATCCAGAATGATGCCACTGAAGAGGAGGTTACTCACTGTAGGACGAGTGTCAGTAGTTTAATGGCTTGCACTGCGACATCATACTCCTTGTCCAGAGTCATAGACACAATGCGGTCCTGTCAACGGGAGTCATTTTATATTTCAGATACAGTATCTCAGCTGGATTATCTCCATAACATTATGGGTGTAATAAAGTCATCATTATGTTATCGCTCTTAACTTATTGGCATATAAAGACGCTGTAAAAAGCTTGTAAGTGTTCAGCACATTTCAGTGATGCACAGGGAGCCTCTACGACGTACTCCGAGTGACGAAGCAGCTGGCTCACCTTGAAGCGACTGGTGAAGAGCTCCAGTCGCGCGCCGAGCTCTCTGCTGTAGAACAGGCCTTGCAGGGCAGTCAGGCACTTCAGTCGCACCTCACCTTGCTAAAGTCACAGCAGGAAGACATCAGATAATGACCACACTTGAATGAAAACGCAGGTGTATCTTTGTCATTAACCATATTAAGTTTGTCTTCATGCAACCCAGTAGACAAAATATTCGCCACAGCAAAAAACATTTGATCACATTTACAAAGATGACATAGACTATGTTGACTCCTCGAACAGCCAACGGTTCTGCTCGTGTTACGCTGATATGGATGCATTTCTCATCCTGATATAGACTGAAAAACACACAATAAGCCATCATCTTAGCTCACCTTGTCGTGCATAGTCCAGCCTACATACTTCAGGTAACTGTCATTGAGGAAGGCGTCACTGTACAGCTTCATCCACACTCCAATCTCCTCAATGCAAATAGCTCGGATTTCAGCAATGGCATCACTAGAAAACACAAGAGCATTGATTAAATTTAGACGCATGGCCTATAACGTGTAAACTGTTCATAGCTGTAAGGTGTCAAACTCATTTAATTTGGTGTTGCCATACATTTTTCACTAGAGGGCGCTCTAAAGCTAAATAGAAATGAACAAGCAGTCCCTGCTCCTTGTGATAAGACTCGAGTGAGAGGCACCTCAGTGTTCTCCCACAGTCGACACACAGTACCAGGAAATCAATGGAGGATTCACGTACCGATATCTGTGAACAAACACTCCTTTGAAAATTGCATTCATCATGTTTTCAATTTCATCTTGGTTTTCTTGAAGCTGGAGGAGAAACACAAAATGACAGGTTTTAAATTATTTGCATGAAAACAGCCCAAAAAAATCCCCCTCTTCTGCCTCGTTCAGCCCTCAAACACAAAAACTAAAAAGTACGACTTTCAAGTGGTTTTTGAAGGAAGAGCTCTGAAATCTTATTTCAGTTAAGTTGATTTAGTCTACTTTTTTCTTATTTTCAACAAATTTCAGCTAACAATATGTTGGTCAGCCCCTGTTTGCATATTTTTGCCTATCAGTTAATTAGGATGCGCACAATCGTGGGATTTAATCATCAACATAATCAACACCACTAATATTGCCATTTCCACATTATGGAAAGGTTTTATTCACAAAAAATGTAAATAATTATAACATGGCAGCACCTCAGCTCCTGCTCATTATTGTTGTTAGAGGACCCAAAATAGTTGTTGTCAACAATGTGTCTCAGAGCTGCAGTGTATTGTAGCAGCCAAATAGGGAATGACTTAACTTGAAGTTAAACCCTCGATAATATCTTTCTAAAGCAAAGTGGTCTATGAAGAAGGGAAAAAGTGGTGAAACGGACACGATAGTTATTAGATATTATCAGTCAATATTGGCCTTTGAAAGAGATATCGGTATCAGAGTATACTGTGTCTGATATGCATCGTCAGTGAAACTTGTTTTAGAGACTATAATGTAGAAAAATATGCTTTAGGTAATTTATAGTTACTAAATTCCCAATCGAGTTCACGGTTTCAGGGCACTGATGCCATTATAGACAATAAAGCTTACTGTTAACAAAATCCTACTTCCAAAGCATTTCTTTGTCTGTGTTTGATAACCACATTTGAAGGATCATTGCATAAAATGTGTGCATATCAGCTGATTATTCCAAATCGGAATTTTTACTTCCCAATATTGGCATCAGCTCCAAAAATTGAGCATCGTTCAGGCTTAAGATAAGACTTAACTTTATCGACATGACACTCAGTAGGTACGAGTTCAATAAAATGCACTTTAGCATCAAAACATTTAGTCACATAAATTAATTTACAGGATGAACAATACAAATATACATGTATGAAGCAAATGCAGCTACAATATGTCGTTAATGGCCTGATAGAAATACAACCACACACACAATCTTTGACAGAGACACTGAACGCATTCCTAAAAGCTTGTGTACTTGCTTCAGTGTTAGACAACTTAACTTTCCTCTCACCTCTTTACGCTTCTGTAACAGCAGCTCCAGCCTATCATTGGCCCTTTTGGCAACGACCTTGTTCCTCTCCGCCTCGTACTGCCTCTGCGTGTTGTCCATATTGATGCTTAGATTCAGAGCCACGTTCACCAAGGCTGTCATCAGCTTCATGGCTGGCAAGAAAACGACACAGTTCAGATGCACGCCAAGACGAATAACAGCTTCGGGACGTTAACAGCGTGAGCGTGCAGGCAGGCATGGACGCAGATACTCATAACTGAAACATGTTCTTTAAAAACTGACCTGCTAGTGTGCTTGTGTGTCTGAACGCCCTGACCTGTGAGTCAGACAGGCCGGTGAGCAGCGAGATGACTGTGTCCATCATGTACTCGTCGTAGATGATGCTGTACTGACACTGACGCACCAGGACCGCGATGAAGTCACAGAAGCTTATCTTGAATTTCTTCCACTGTGGTCCTGACAGAGTTAATGGATAGTCGCCGCTGTCCTGTGAGATGGCAGCAGTGAGATGATCAGCTTCGCGGCAAGAGGAGCACATTCGTTTCACACTTCATGTCTGCCACATTATTTATGGTCAGATTGTTTTATTTCAAATCACTGGGGGAAAAAAAACACATCCTGCATCACCTCATCAAACTCCTCTGTCATTTTTCGGATGATTTCGGAGTTCTGCATGTTTCTGAACATCTCTCCGCTCACAGCGCCTGCGTGAGGAAACACACAGCGGCAGCAAAGTTTACCTTAATACTTTGCTTTCAGGCACCAGACCCGCTACATATTGACAGACATTATCTCAGATACTCACCTCTACAGCCAGAGCACTGAATGAAGAAGTTGATTAAGTCCAAGAGAGCAACGTCTCGGTCATGTTTGTATGCCTCGATCCAGTCATCAACAATAGACTGAAAAGAAAAAAATTACCATTACAATGAGAAGAAACGGCAGAAGAACACATAATCTCCTGATCACACTTGCCTGCACCCACCTGCGTGGCACTCTTTCCCGCTTTAACCACCTCGAACAGGGTCATATTCTCCATCCCGTTCTCCTGATGATGGCCGTTCACCCGGCCAACACCAGGGCCCCTCCCTGCTCCCACACCTTTGGCCTTGTCTCCAAGCGCCTTCTTCCCCTTCCTGGCCGCCTGCTGGGGAGAAAGATGGTCCAAGAAATACGAAATTAAAAAGATTTAGTTGAAAAAAATATTAGTCATGCGTCAAGCCAGAAAAAGATTATTACCTGAAAATCTACATAGGTTGTCTATAGAAAGATTAAATCCAGAGGAACACAGAGGGAAATTTGATTGTCATAGAGAAGTCTGTATGCACACTTAAAAATTAAGCCTACCTGCAGTTAGCAAAAACTGCAGTTCCCCTTAAGGCTACTTGAGGCTGGCTCCAAAAGCGAGCTAATCCACCCGTAAAGATAAAGCCCCCATTTAACACGCCCAACTTCACAGCAGAAATAAACACGTTCACAGCCTGGTACATAAAACAGTTGAGGTCTCCATAGCTAATTTCCCCTAACTGTTGGGGGTGTGAATTTTTATGTAACTTGAGTGACACCTAACGCCTAGCTGCCTAGCTAGCTCTGAGGAACCAGGGTTCATTTGGCCCTGGTTCGAACACATCTGCTGCACATTATCACACTGCTTCTACTCTCTGTTAGTCCTGTAACATACTGAAAACCAGGGCAGGGTGTTTCATATACCATCTTCACACGACGGCCTTTTTCCTCGCTCAGATGCTGGGATAATGCCTCCTGGTTGATCAGCAACACAAAGGAGATGGCTAGTGAAAAATCTAGAGGGATTTTAGGCCATGAAGCAACATGTTTGATTACCCATTAGCTAACGTTAGCATTCAACAACTTCATAGTTGGGTTACCATTAAATTAGATCCGGTGTGTTTCACTTCTGTGTCCACGATGTGTGTTGACATTTTAGAATTAATTTACAACTTTCCTAACCATCAAACAACGTTAGCTAAGAAGTATTTGAATGCTAGCGTTAGCTGTTGTCTAACGGAACCTTGAAATATGTCCCGATATCCCTCCAGATTTTCACCATCAATTGTCATTTTTGGTTGCTGATCAATCAGGAAGCAGTTAAATGATAACAAATTGTCAAATCCCCACATTTACAGGACTTGCAAACTGGAACACAGCAGTATGCTATTTGAGCACGATGTCAGAGGAAAATGGCCACCATGTAAATATGGTAAATTGCATGCTGGGATTGGCTCAAGCTCCCCTGTGAACTTGATTAAACACGGACAGATGTGGATAATGAAGATGGGGAGGTTAGAAAAACCTACCAGGCCTTTTCCTGTCTTCGCACTTCTGCCATCAGGATCCTCAAAGTCAGTATCTGAAGACAACTGAGATTCTGTCTCTCTGTGCACAACACACAAAGTCATTACAAACAGGAAACAGGCTTGAAAAACAACATGTTTAATTTAATAACACATTTCTGCGATGCACTGCTTACTGGGGAAATTGAAGCTCTGTGTGCAAATCCTGCGCTGCTATCATTTCTTTAACATTTTCTGGATCTGCTGGAGTAGGTGGCTTCGACTGCTCTGGACCCCCCAAGCACAAGGGTATCTGTCAGCTGCACGTAGAGAATAAGACGATAAGACATCAGAGCAGTTGGATGATGTACGACCACACTCACTCTGCAGCAACTCACAAACAAATCACAGCACATGTTTCATATGGCTCAGCTTCAAGACCAAATGTAATGCTCCACAGACCAACAGATGAAGAGAAAGTGTTTGTTTCTTTACTAGTCTGGCACTGCACAGCTCAAAAACCTCAGCGATATGAATTCTGGGTATAATCTTTGCATATGCCATGATGATGATGACCATGCAGAGGTAAGTAGTGTATAAGTAACAGTATTCGCTGCAGCTCATGTAAGGTCACCTCAGTAATGACTACACTGATGGAAAAGCACTTAAAGTCACTTCGAGCCCTGTCCTCTTTTCCAGTGTTTCTCAGTAAATGTATCTTTATTCTTTAGGACAAACAGACATGATGGATGCTTATGAATAATAAATAAACATAACCCTTCTGTTCTGTCAATCGTGTAGCTTATCTGCCTTAAAATCTACAATTATAATTCTCCACAACAGAAACATAAAGTGGAACAGTGCAAAGATTCTATGAAAAACATGTGACATTTGTCAATATTTTCTGGTATTCTGTAGACAAAACAGTGAATTGAATTATCTCAGCTGATGAACTGATGAAGGAAACAGTCATCAGATGCAGTCCCTACTGCAATCACACATCTTGTTCAGAGATCTGCTCAACAGCCGAGCTTTTGTTTCAGGCTTAATGGAGGTACTTTCCTCAGTCGCTGCACTGACTTACTTCCTCATTTATGCACACAGACAGCTCAACAAATCCTGCTTTTGTCTCCAACTGTGTAGATTATTCTGAGTTTATACATCAGTTATCTTTAACTCTCAACCTGCAGCTGAAAATACAGAAAGCATATTTTATAGCTTTGTTGTCATTCTCTGAATCACACGATTCTAGTTGTCTTTACTACCTCATGCTGTTGAAGAAATTTAAACTATTAATTGTGATGATTGATTACATCAAATACCAAATATGTTCTCGTTAACACTTTACATACATAATGATATTGTATATTCACGCATGTTTTACTTCATTTTATGTCATTGCTAACAAAAAAGTCTGGCTTTAATGACTATTGCTCGGAGAGAATGAGATGTCTGAGGACATAAGTTTGGATTCGAGTAACAAATAATGAGAATAGATATTAAGAGTTGATAACTTTGCTGACGGTGGAGTCGGTGTTTATAAATGTGCTCTGCACTGGTCGAGTCCAAAACAACAGAGAGTAGTACAAAGGAGGCGGATGACCGGAATAACCAATACAAACTCAGTACAGTGGCATTGCTAATTCTAATAAAGCACATTTTCATATGAGGGCAGAAGGCACTGAGGGAGTATTGGCAGCTGGTAAGTCAAAACTCATTGAGTGACTGATCCAAAATCACACATTCTTATTAACATTCTTACACATTAACGCGTTGAAAACAAAATGTATTTCCTACTTTTACTTCTTTCTTTTATATATCTACAATTTAAATAATTAAAAACAACTTTCCAAATCATTTTGCTGTAATAAACACAGCATAATCGTGCTTAAAGTCACATGTCTGCCGTGTCTGTCTCTCTTTTCTCTAAACCCTCATTGCAGATGTATCCTCTGAAGATAAGGTCTTCAGCAGTATGTGCTGAGAGGATCCTGCACTGCTTTTGTTCTATTTTAATCAAACACATTCTAACAATTCAATACTGGTTAACAGTCTCCTTGAATAACAATAATCGTTAAACTATATCGGCGGCCCGAGTGTCCTCTCCAAACTGTTCTTGACCCAAAACTGAAAACCTATTGTTCTGACCAACACAGGTAGGTAAGTAGAGCAGCACTAAATTTACAACTGAGTTCCTGTAGACCGACACAAATGAGCTAATGACATCACTGATTAACTGTCCGGGTCCACGACAGTAAATCACGGCACGCCTCTGTGGTAAATCACTTTTACGCTTGACTTTAATCACAACACACATTTGATTAACATGAAATATGTGTTCAAGGCTCCATGCTCTTACAGAAGTGTGAAATGACTTGACATATTATTATTCACAGACCCACCTCAGTGCACTGACACACTGCATTTTCCACTTGTGTATGTATGCGCATATGAGATAATAATAGTACATAGTTAGTCATTTTTTACTGCCTGACCAGAACTTTTATTTTCAATAGTGATTTGATTTAACATTTAATAAACATAACCCCTCTGTACTGTCAATAACATATACATTTTTTTACATTAAATTTTTCTAATGCAGTTTTTCACAATTGTAGCTTAATGGAACAATGCAAAGATCCTGAGGCAAAACACGTGACATTTGTCAATATTTACTGATATTCTGTAGACTAAACGATTAATAGTATATATATTAATAGTATATAGTATACATTTCCACAGATGGAGGTTTTTGTTAGCTGTTAAAGTGGAATACTTAAATAGGATTTTACACAAGGTTTTCTAAGTATACAGGTCCCCAGTGTTTCTGCTTAGTTAACTCCATGACACATAGTGAGAGAGAAGGGAGATCTGCGGGGGCGTGTTTACACAATGCTCTCACACTGTCTGTCTGTCACGAGCGATCCCCCGACATGCGATGTAAACACAACATGGTCGCTCTGACTCCAGACTCTCGCGACCATAAATGGAAATGTAACGCAATACGTCGGTTTGAGTACCGACACATCAACACTCGTTACTTTTCCCGGACACACAATATTCTCACAAGTGTTTCGTGGTGGTTCGTCGCGATGGTGAACTCTAACGTTACTTAAAAAAAATAAAAACAAAACAAGTTGATCTTTTAAACGATTCAGACACGCGCAGTTGTACACTTCCCGAACTACAAACGCATCTGCAGATGTTTCCGAGGCTGCTGGTTCAGATCCACTCGCATCTCTTCCTCAAGTGCCGTCTGTGCTACGACGGCCAAAGCAGCTCTCTGGCCAGTTCAAGCTAGCTGACATGTGATATCTTAGCCGAGACATTACCTCGCTAGCTACATTTAGACACCCTCTCTGACCGCTTTGCTCGTGCCGAGTCACGACCGTTTGAATCCGGGCTCGCTTCGGCACTTTAACGCATTTTTTTCAGCATCGGATTAGTCGCTAGCTCGGCTAGCATCGCCGCTAACGTTAGCTGTAGCTGGCTAACGTGACAGGTTAGGTCGTCATCATTAATCACGTCAGGATTATTCCCGTGAAGTCGTATTTCCGTGTGAAAGACTCCTCTTAACAGTTATGTCAAGTGCTTGGCCAGCTGACCAGCTCAGCAGCATCAATGACAAACTCCCTGGACGTTAACCTAACGTTAGCTATCCGCCATTTTACAACTTACCTCGTTTTAAATCAAATAAGGACCGAAGCCAAAATAATCCAAAACGTCGCGTGCCGTGCAAAGAAGACGTTCTCGTTAATTTCCTGCACAAACTGTCATTTTCTAAATCCGAAAAAAAATAATGTTATTGTATCTGCTAGCTAACGTTAGGAAGCTCCTTGGTGGCTAACATAGCAAGGCACAGTTTGTATTTTCGGTTGTTATGCATGCAGCACACACCCCACCTGTCGGCGGCGCCGGGAACTGCAGGGAAGCAGAGGGGTCATGCCTGTGCAGAGCTCCTGATCCTGATCACAGCTCCACTGACCGAGTCCACACACAGTGTGCAGTAAACATAATCAACACAGGTTTATTCAATACAGGTGTTAAAGTTCATCTGCATGTCTCTTTGACTGGAATAGATACTTAAAACTACCTGGATTACATGTATTTGCATTTAGTGAATTTTTAAAAAAAACTACATTAAATAGAGACCATAACTTTAAATAAGCTGATGAGGCTAAATAATCCTCCGCATGTCAGTTATTTGACAAACATTAAGCTATTTTACCCCCTCTCTCTGTCTGCTGGGATACATTTGATAACTTTAAACATATCTAAACATATTATACATGCAAATATTGCTATAATAGCATCATCATCGACATCATTTAATCCACGTTTTCACCTCCTCAGTCTATTTTATGTGAAGAGCAAGCTGTCCTCTTGTTTTATCTATTCTGTGTACTTAAATGAAGTATTGTAATAGGTGGGTATTGACATTTTTGGTGCCTATTATCAATAATTGATGATAAAATATGTAATGATTTACATCTTAAAGACTTAAAGGCTGGGTAAATGTTGAACATAATGATCAAGTGGTCTTTACCTCCAAATGCATGGTGTCCTGTTTCACTACAAATGACCCAGGACAAGTTCAGACTTGTCTGACTTATGCAACACTCATTATTCTGAACTGATTATGACTCGAATATATGTAATATGCTGCATATTTGCAAAAGGTAACACACACAGATGAAGCAGATGAAGTTAATGTGTCTTTTACATATCAAGGTTTTTATCTTAGTTGTTTTTCTCATCCCTGCTTCTGACTCGGCAACAAAAAGACGAGGTATGTCTGTAAAATTACAGGTGGACAACGACCACGATTGTGTCCTGATCATATCTCAATGTTGTTTTTTTTATTCTAGCATTTAGGTCACTTCTAAGTTCCAGCTAGCGTGCTATCATCACTGCCTTCATGCTGGTATGAGCATATCATACATCACAGAGTGGTCTATTTAATACAACTCAGTATTAATACAGCTATTTCTAATAGGCTCATATTGGTATTTGTAATAATCACAAAGATACAAACTGAAATATATAGATAATAAAGGTGCAGTATGTCATTTTGGAACTCCTAAAGTTAATATTTACAATATTAATAAGGTAATAATGCAAACTCAGAACTATATATTATGTACACTTCCATATAAAACAAGCTGTCCTCAAGGGGAATAAATGTTAAAAAGGGTCCTTTCAGTAATTTAGTATGAATTTATGTTATGTTATGTTTCAGTAAGTAAAGGTTGTTCTCTTCTCTTAAAATGTCTTCCTCAAAACTACATAATGCGCCTTTAATGATATTCATATGTATAGTAACAAGGTTGTAGGACTCTGTGTTAATTTATATACTCACAATACTAAAGTGGTTCAGTCAAATTATCAAAACAAGCTGCCAGACTGCTGGTTTCCTGGGCAGCATATAATTAAGATGCTCTATAGTCACTTTACAGAGCACAGAATGCACAGAAAGTCAAACAAATAAGAAAAATGCAGATGAAATAACGTCTCTTCACACCTTTGACAGCTTTGACATTTTATTGTTCCATTAATCACATCTTACAGGTTTTGTAAGCAGAACCGACTTGAGAAGCCACCGACTGTTAGTAATTACGACTAATTCTATAATCCATGTCACGTCTCTTTTCCCTCATAGCAAAATGTATGTATACAGTATGATCCATTCAAAGCCATATCTTCATAGGGGAGTGGATACAGATGTGATGTAGTGCAGTGTCACACGAAAAGGAGAGGAAAGTCTACAGTTCTGGCAGGCCACACTTGGATAAGGGGTTAGATTTCTTTCTGCTGGCGAGGTTTCGTCTACATGAACTCGTTGAGGAAACTGTTTACTGTCCCTTCAGGTGTCTCCTCCAGAGGCTGCCCCACGCAAAAGGAAGGCACGGTGAGGACATCGGGGTCCTTGATCTCGATCTCGACATCGGAGAGGCTGTAAGAAGTGACACAACAAATGACTTCGCTTTACGTTCATTAGAGCCCGTGCTGCCAGCAGATACTGAAAACGCTGCATGAATATCCCTGGAATGTTCTGTGTCTTATAGGATGAGATCACCGTAACCACAATGCAGATGGAAAGTCAGGTGAAGTTTTGTATTCTTCAAAACATTTCTGGAGCGTCAGAGCAGCGTCAGATGTAATCTACAAGCTTGATGATGACTATCTTTTCAAATCAGTTCGGGAACTTGGTGGTTTACGGAGATTTGGTCACACAGGACCAGCAGTGTGTCTTTCGTTTTGCCATTTCCATTTTAAAAGTCCCTGTCTACTGTTTTGCTGTGAAGCTGCAGAAATGTTTTGTGATTTCACTCAAAGGCGGAGCAGATTGTGACTGAATTTTCATTTTTGGGGTGAATCTATTGTCTATAGAGACGTTACAGGTGAAAACATCCTTTTTTTGTCATGCACTGGTCAGTTTTGAGATTTTGTCTTATTTTGCTCCCATAAGATGTCCTTTTTGTCGGACTAGTAGAAAGAAAATGTACAAAATGCACATTTTAGTTCAAATTTCTGCTCTGGGAATTGATTCACAATAGTGTATAAAGAATTTTATCGTATAATTTGCATATTTAAACATAAAGAAAACTTGTAATCCAAAAAAACTATTGTAATTAATGCGTCAAGCAATCAACAGGGAGTGTTTCATGGTTAAATCTGTGAGGTTACATTTCTACTCTGTCCACTACTTTTTGTCTAAAATGTACGACATTTTACGATACATATCTTTAAAGGCTGTTTTATCAAGATCAGTTTTCTCTCGAACTTTGAGCCAGAAATCTCCACTTCAGTATCGCTCACATGCACCAAATACTCCAATTTGATCCTTATCTCAATCTTATCTCTTATATAAGATTTTATTCCAATAAACATGTTTTTCTGTACCCTATTTTCTGATTCATAGATTGATAAAGAATAAAAAGATATATCCAGAGTTTCCTCTTAAAATCTGTCACTCTGACGTATCAAGCAAAATGAAACAACAATTTTGAACGGGGCTTCACCAAATCTTTGTGAACTAGTCCACGTTTCATTAGATAATTCCCAGAGTTATCAACTGGGGAAGTTTCATGGTGATATGTTTTGGTTAACATTTTTTCCCAATTCACAAAAATCACAAACCTGAATAAGAATGTTGTGGAGTCACAGATGTAGAAAGTGGAGATAGGCAGACATCCCATGGTTGCCGACATGACGTAATGGCCTAAAAACAGGAAACAGTCAGATCAGAGTTTTGCAACTTCGTCACAAACAAAGGCCCGTGTGTTATTTGACAGCGTCTCCCTCACCTTTCGAGCCCGCCATCGACCCTGACCACACGTTGAGTTTTAATCCCTCTCCTTCGATGGAGGGACTCCCAGTGTTGTACGTAGCGTAAAATGCCGCGTCGTCGGGAATATCCAGAGGGTGCAGGCTGCATTGCAAGGATTTCTTCTCGCAGCTCTGGTTTTTGCTGTCAATCTCGTAGAACACCCCCTGCCAGGCGTTCGGAGACGGATTCAGATTGTCAGGGTGTGAAACAAAACAGCATCGAGTGAACATTTATCACAAGAAATCGCCTACCTCATCGAAAAACATCAGCAGGTCCAAACCGATGGATGTGTTCGTGGGGGAGCTCTCGTTTGATCTGAACCGTAGTTTCTTGCCCATCGAATCGTAGGTGAACGCGCCGAATGCCTTCACGTCACCCTTTAGAGTCCACTGGTTTCATCCGACAACATACAAACATTCACGGGGAAAGACACAGGATTAATTGCTATATTTTTAAAATGCCACAAAATAGTACCAGAAGTCGGGTCTGAAAACTCACCACAGACATGAATCCTGTCATGTTGGGGGAATCTGAAAGGCAAAAAAAGTCGGTTAGATGGGTGAGAACAACACAACCTTTGGGTTTTCTTTCCTATAACGTTGCACAAGTCAAAACCAAGCGTCAAAAGGGAACCAAAACGATGGAACCGCAAATCTCTTACGACAAGGCTGGTGATGGTGGTCTGCATGGGTGGTGGCAGTCAAGCACATGAAGACGAAGAGCGTCACAGCTGCGTACATTTTCCCGGTCCAGAGAGTCACAAAATAAAGATCGAGATGGCAAATAACAACCCCAAGCGCATCTAGCCTTCAGTGAAATCGATCGCCGCTTTTATAGGGATAACGACCGATTCAGTCGATGAGCGTTGCATAAAAAGACCCGGGATGCTGGACTTCAAACACCAAGCTGTCTAAACAAACAAGCCCCCGTCGCGGCTGGTGGTGACCCAATTAAAAGAGTTTTCATGGGCTATCTTTTCTTCTCAGATTACGCAGCTGTCCTCAGATGTTTTTTAGCGGTGTTTATCTCCGTCTGTCCCCAAAGCAGCTTTCAGACTGTTGTGTGTTAAGAGGGGGGTCAAGTCAGGACACCGTGGAGGATAGTCGAGGCTCACGTACGACGGTGATGCGGTTGAAGCATAGGATCACCAAAGTCTTCATATACACCACGGCCCCCATGCCGATGGAAAGTTGAGTGGAGTTTGTAGTCCACTGGGGCCTTCACAGCAGCATTCTCCACCACCATTGATGGAGAAAAAAATCTGAAAAACAAAACATAAAATGACTCAAGATTGACTGGGAAAGAATATCTACAGCTTTGATGGAAGGTCAAGCTCAGGCATTCACCTCAGACATGCTAACGCTTTTAGCTGAGCAGCTACAGGGAAGAATTTAGCCCCAAAAAAGGTGTAAATAACATAATTTAAAATCTGATCTTGGGGCTTCTGGAGACGAGCTTTATGGATCCATTTTATGTTTTTTTCCACTCTTTAATTAAGTCCCCATCTACTTCAGTTGTTTAGGAGAATGCTGCTATGCTGTTTTGCTGTAAAACTCCAGTAATGTTTTGTGGACGTCAATACTACATCGGCAGGAGGGTGAGTAGATAGTGACCGAGTTTTCATTTTTGGGTGAACTTATCCTTTAAGAGGCATGTACTGTAGACCTGTAGCAAAGTTTAACAAAAGCCTAGATCGGCAGCCAGACGTGGATGCAGCCTGTGTTTGTCAGAAAACTAAAACCCGTCTCTGGATGATGAATCGCTCAGACTGTGTCAGCTGAAACCTTCCTGCATGATTTCCCTTTTATTGATTTGGGATTCTAAAAGGGTTAAACTATATTGAAAAGCAAAAATAACACTTTGTGTTTGATGTGTTGTAACCCTTCATATTCAAACATTTAAAAAAAGACAGCTCGTTAAGAGAAAACATTAATGACCATGTGTAATGTCTCACTATGTATTGGTGGACTCACACGTTTCTTCAAAACCCCAGTATGAGGCTGAACAATGGGCTGAAGAGTTTTTGGCCAGAAGTGAGTTTGGCCGGCCTCCTTGAACACCCTTACCCTTTCTTCTATAAAGGTGATCCAAACTAAATAGAAAGCCCGGTTTGTTTGTACCAGGTCAACTGCACGAGCCGGGACAGAAATGTGTTGTTGTCACAACTACACTCGGTGCAGCTGTCTTTCGTTCTTCTGCACATAAATTGCCCCTGTTGTGTCAGTGCTTACAAGCAAACAACTCAGTGCACTCAGGCAGACAGGTGAGAAACGTGTTTATCTGTCGGCCCGCCGTGACCTCCGATGACCCCGCAGTCTATAACTTATTCTGTCTGACTGAAAAAAATATATATATGTAGAACTTCTGCATATTATGCCAGTGAGCAGGGATATAAGTGGAAAAATGCAGCATTTATATACATGTAGCTCCTCATAAAAAATTTTTTTTAAAGGAAGCAAAAATGAAGTTTCCACTTCACTGAATTTGTCTTTTTCAAATATTAAATATAATGTATAGAAACAACATCCCACAATAACACAAGCCGTCACTCCCATAGTCTGTAAGGTTAAATTACTGTTTTTGTCAATGGAGTCTGGTGGCTTTGAGGGAAGCATAAATTATATATACATGTAGCAGCTTCAGTTCCCCATTTAAAACTGATATTAACTGTTTTTTTTGTTTTTTTAAATAGCTAAATTGTGTTTTCCTTCTTCCCCGTGTTCCCTCTGCTTACGCTTCCTACACCTGTACTCCTGCCACCCCCTCCAAACTTATGATGTGACTGCATACAACCCCCATTTAAAAAAAACTAACCCTATAAATGTTCCTGAACATTACTGGAAACATTTAACTCTCATTTGGCATTTTAGAGCTTCCATATAGAAACATGTTTGTTGCAGTAATTAGGTACACGTCTTAACATTAATCATCAGATGCCCCATGTGATTGTTAATATGCCTTTTTTACAGTGTTTTTATGTACAGTATGACTGTTATATGTTTTGACAGCAGCTAATGTTAGCATTCAACCAATGTTTCTTGCTAACATTACAGGATACACACAGCTGTTTTAAGCCTGGAAGTAAGAGTGTGGCTGTAGAAGAGATCATTGTGTTATTAGCAGACAGGTTAGGTTGATGCGAGGGGTATTCAGTTGGTTGCAATGTGCAACCTCATCGCTAGGTGCCACTAAATCCTGCACACTTTAATGCTAATTTAAAGTTATTATTTGGGCCTTTCCTCGTGTGTCTAAACGTTGTTTGCCCTCTTCAGGCTTTTTAAAATGAAAGTATAGCCCTGATTATAAACAGATGCATTTCAATTAAAGCCTCAGAACTCTATCAGTCATGAACATGTGATTAAAAACGTACAGCATTTACCATAATCTGAATAGGAGAACCGGGCTTCGGTTATGCAGCACACGTCTGAAAATGAGAAGGAAATACATAACAAAACTAAAAGGGGGTCCCTCCAAACCACACTGAATAAGACCGAAAATAGAGTGAGAGTATATCGGACGCGTCATGAGGGAAATTCAACCTTACCGTACGAGGGGAATAGAAGTGGACAGGATAATGAAAATGAGGGAAGCCCTTCTCCTTACGGACCCCTTCCTCTTCTACCGACCACATATGACATTTCAGCGAGTGCTGAGTATTTTCTTTTTTGAGAGGAAGTGCTCACCCAGTTTACAGTTTGCTCCTATTTCCTCATGTAAAGCATGTGTAGTGGCCTACTGTGTGTATTCTAGAGGTGTCTTTTATTTATTCATTTATTTATTTTTACATATAATGGCAACATTATGTGATCAAACTGTTATTCAAGCTTTGTTTTATTCATGACGGCTCAGTGATATTATTATAAAGATTAAGATTATGATTAAGATGTTCCAATATTGATCCCCCTTGGGAGAAATTCGCAGATCACACAGCGGATAGAGGGAAATAAGTAGCAGCACAGGAGTAGGTCTCAAAAAGAGACAATAATAGAGAGATATTATAAGATGTCATTCTGAGTTTTATTTCTCTGTCACGCAAGCAGGCCCATCTACCAAAAACACTTACAGAGAGCTTTCCCAGGTTAGTCTTCACGTCAGCAGTAAGTATTCACCCTAAATCACAGAGAGTGCTGAACTCTAAGCATGCAGAGTCAGGCCAAAAATAAGTTGGCCTTCAGTGTTTGAAGAGCTGGGAATGAGACTCAACTGTCTTTCTCCAGAATCTTTTTTTTTTGCACCTTTAAGCAACTACAAGTCACATAGTCCTTGTTTCTTCCTACGCCCCATGTAACACTCACATTTTTTTTCCTACAAAAGTCTTTGCTTGGCGTGCCCGCTCTGTGCTCGGCGTCCCATATCAATTTCAGCGCAACGAGACGGAGTCAATGAACTCTACTGAGAGGCCCTGACAGATTCAGTGAACCCAGCTGAGAGAGACACTGTGTTGGTTATGCTACATTTTTAATCTCCCACACCCCCCCACAAGAACATAGAACCCTGTGAGCACAAAAAGACAAGCCAGTCAGACAAAACAGCACAAATACACAAGTTAAAACATTCGGACAATTTTGAAAATTGTTTAGATTTCCATTGAGAGGGAACTTCAAAAGGTCAATAAATGGATCTTCACTGTTAGCAGACACTGAAATGCTGAAAGTGATAGTAAAGGTTTGGATACGTCACTTGCAAGTTTAAAAGAAACATTTGCTTGATAAATAGTTTATGAAGCATTTAATTGCAATAATAACAGGTTTATGGCAGAAAAAAAAAAGTTCCATGAAGGTTTGTGAGACGTAAGAAAAACAACGTTAAAACGACTTTCCAATTTATCAACTATCGGGGGACTTGACTTGAAAACTTTCTGTCTAAAGTCTATCAGAAATATATGATTTGAATCATGGCATTAATCAAAACTATTACACAACTGCTTTGTGTTCCCACTCTCAAGTTCCAGTTACTCTCTTTGTTACAGCTTTTATAAAACAAGTATATATATTCCTTTTGAAACAATACAAGAAGGCCCTTCAAGATTTTAATGTGAAATGCAGTTACTCTTTTACAGGAAAAAAAACACAAGAATCAGCTGATTCACATACACCGGAATACTGTATCAGGAAAAAGTTAAAATGTGATGTAGCGGAGACATTTACATGACCGTAAATGTCTCGAGTTGAGATTAGATTAGATTAGAGAGTCTTTATTGTCCCAGAGGGGCAATTTGTCTTACGACAGTAGTCAACAAAATCATCATCGTAGAAAGATACAACACGTAGTGACATAACATATAACGTAACATACAAGATACACATCATCATAAGAATATACAGTGAGAAATAAGAATAAAATGAATATAATAAAGCTTTAAGAGTGCATCAGTTCTTTGTTTAGTGCAACTAAACCTACAGCTTGTTTAGGATCCCAACAGCTGACGGGACAAATGATCTCAAATATCTGTTTGATTCAGTCTCCTAGGCAAGTACAAGTACAGGTACACCTCCTCCCAGATGACAGGAGACGAATCTCTGCCTCGAGAGGGTGATGAGCCAAAATGGCCTTTGCCACCCTAAAGTAGGGTAACTGCAATCAGACAGCAATAAAATGTCAGTAAGAGAAAGCAGTGTTTCTAGTTTATTGTGGCAGGCCGAAATGAGCTTCGGACTCTAACGATCGAAACGCTCAGCTGTGCACAAGTACGAGACGAAGAAACCGTCCAGACTTTCCTGCTTCCAAGTTAAAAACCAACACTGATGTGCAAAAGCAAAACTGCCAGAGGTAGGTTGAAACTACCAACTGTAGTCGGAAAGGGAATTTTACTCAGATTTGTGTATATTTTGAAACTGATAGCGCAGGGCTTGTCTCAAGAGGGATTTTCACAGAAGATCTTATCACTGTGCGGGCAATTTGTGCTGTCATGAAAAATCACAGTGTGTAACTTTCCTTGATTCACTGGGAATTGCGTGTTGAATTTAGAGATGTTGCCCGAGTCTTTTCCAACCCCCCTGAACTTGTGGTAAGCTGGTGGCTTTTAACTTAAAAGAAACTGACGGAGAGCTGTCCGTCATTAAATTACTATTATTACCATGATAATGTTGATAATGTGTTAACGTTAATTTAACTTTCACTGTTGGCTTATAAACAGAAACCTGTGAAAACCCTCCACAGTGCAATGATACTGCTCTTAAAAAGTGTTATACACCAAAATGTTGCTGTGGGTTTGATTTCGTTAGTTGTAGTCAGGTAGAAATTGACAGCTACTGCGTCATAGCAATATTTAATAAACATTTCACATACAGTAATATAGTGTCTTTAATACTGACTGTGTGAACTGGCACAGCTGATCCCAGCAGGTTAATTAACAGCCCGTAGTGGCGAGTGACACTCTTGCATCACGTAAGCTCTTCTTCAGATAATATACACGTCTTTTACTCTGTGGACACAGGCTCAGTCGGTGGGGAGTGCATGAAGAGACTCCTCGCTGATCGTTTAACACATCAGGCCGTTAACTTTGACAATTTGTCAGTTGCTTTTTGTAAACACGCCGTTCAAAGTCGGACCCTCCCTCCCCGGCTAAATGAGCAAGGTAAGACAGCGAGAGAGTGCAGCGGAGGCAGAGCGAGCCGGAGAGTGACTGTAGAGCGGTGTTAGTGAGAATAAAACACTAAATCTGAAAAATATAATGTTATTTCTCATTGTTTCACGCCAGTTATGTTCTAAAGCACATGTGAACACGGCCACACCTCCGCACAACCCTCCAGATGTCGTGTGAATGCGGCCGAAGTGCAGACTTCATGCTGTCTGCTGTCTGTGTGTGTGTGTAGCTCTGCCCCGCCCTCAGTCAAACAGACCACACACCTGCAGCTCTTTGTACAACCATGACAGATGGGGAGCAGACAGAGAAACGGAGGCTACGTTTTCATGAGATGTCTCTCTTATCGTTTAATGCAGCGTTATTAAAGAGCAATCCGCCGTCCATACACAGACGAACAGACACTGGTGCTGTACGCATTTTCAATTAGTTTTGATTTCACTGTCAACACTTTCTCTTGTTTAATTTTCAGTATGATAATTGATGATCCCCCAGTTTAATTCCTTTGAATGTTGGGTGACTTCCCATATTGTACACATTGGATTTATTGGTTGGGAATTTACCTCCAAAGACTCATCAGCCCACTCACGGTTGCACGTTTTATTGGAAGGGAGAGCTGTTCCCTTAGCCATGAGGAAAACCACAAATGTATCTTCTCCATAACACTTTCAATTACGCTATCTACCAAGACTTCTTTGAAAGAGTACAGCAACATTGGACTAGAAAAAAATACATAATTTAAAGACGCAGCACAGAGATATGACTGAAGGCCATATGAAAACCCACAGTCAAATGCATGTAAAAGTTATTATAAGCCGTGTGTTTCATGATTTTGCTTCTTCTTTGAGCAGCAGTGTCGCCTCAGCAGTCCAGTAATCAGCCTCAGCCTTTTGGTTCCCCCAGGCCCAATGAAACACAGACATGCAGGGTCGGATTAAATGGACAGATTACTCCAGGCAGACCTTTTATGGTGGCCGTCCTAAATCAGAATTAAGAAATCAGAAGTTCCTTTATTAGTCCCGCCAACAGGGAAATTTGTGCGTCAGATAGATAGATAGATAGATAGATAGATAGATAGATAGATAGATAGATAGATAGATAGATAGATAGATAGATAGATAGATAGATAGATAGATAGATAGATAGATAGATAGATAGATAGATAGATAGATAGATAGATAGATAGATAGATAGATAGATAGATTAAGGGGAAATTAGGTTATCATAGTGGGTACATTCAAGTACAAATACAATCAAAATGCAAGGGCAAATATAGAAACAATACTGGACTATATACAATATACAAAAAACAATGAAATACTATATACAATGAAATGCTTAAGTTAGAAGGTAGAAGAGCTAGAGCAGGGATAGACTCGTATATACATGATATGTACAAATATAAACAGTGTGGGCAGTGTATTGTTATTAATAAATAATACATCTGAGAATGAAAATTGCCCAGTTAGTGCCAAAAACCAAAATGATAAATGAGTTATGTCTATGTATATGTATACTATGTAATGCACATCATCAAAATGACTTAAATTCATATATATTCATATGCAATTGTTAAGTCATTTAAGAAAAAGTAGAAATAGTTAACGTTGTGTTGTTTGAAAATGAATAAATCTATATAAATACATTGAAATCAAGTTTTATACTGGAGATTTCTGTAGGTGTTTATATTTCTAAAATATTTTAATGTTAAATGTTAAAATGTTAAATATTATTAGGTAGTGTTTTTCTCCTCTGTCTGGGCCTCTCTCTGTGCCTTGACTGCCGAGATCCTGCCCAGCATATATTAGCAACATATGACGCACATAATAACAACAACAAACAACATCATCAATAATGATATAATAATATTAGATAGATAGATAGATAGATAGATAGATAGATAGATAGATAGATAGATAGATAGATAGATAGATAGATAGATAGATAGATAGATAGATAGATAGATAGATAGATAGAAGTACTATACAAAAAACAATAAAGTACTATGTACAATAAAATGCTTAAGTTGCTATAAAATAAAAATACTGAGATAAGAGGAACATAAGGTGCTAGATAAGGTGCAGTATTGACAGTGATAATAATTTAAAGAGCATTATTTGTGTGTTATGGAGTGTTATTTCCTGTGTTGTTCCTTTAGGCAGCAGGGTTGAATGAGTCTGTTGCTAATAATGATAATAATAATAATGATAATATCTTTATTTGAAGAGATTTCAAATAAAACAGGTTCACATGAGGCCAAACTCGAAAAAAAACCATCAATGTTAGAAGCAAATAGAATAACTTATTGGTAAATAAGATTTTAGAATCTATCTGCCCCGTCCAGTTTTGAGCTCATGCAGAAACTGAGAAGTAAGTAAAGAGGCTAAAACAGCAAAAAAAAAAAAAAAAACCACGAGAGAGAGAGAGAGAGAGAGAGAGAGAGAGAGAGAGAGAGAGATTGTAAATACAGAGGAATAGAAATTGGCTGATATCAGGAATTCAGATTTTTTTTTTTAAAAAAACAGCGCATTTCCAATAATGCCAGTCAGGATTACAGGGCATTTTTTTTTCTTTTTAGCTAAATTTTTTGTTTTGTTTTCAAGAGATTTGCTGAAACTGTGTCGGTAATGACACATCAACGTCATGAGACTCAAGAAACATTCCCTGAAGATGCACAGTCATGACTGAACTTCACTGAAGTTTCAGCTTTTAGTCGCTTTTAACAGTTTGACACTTTCACTACCACGGTTAAATATCCACGGGATGAAACCGGGATTAAACTATATATATAGAAATATATATATATAGAGATATATATACACACAATTCAAGTTACTAAAATGGAATATGAGCAATGATAAAAGTGACATTTAGGTCACACTGATCTGATGATGATTTGACTCATTTACGTTCTTTCCCCATCCGTCTGTCGTGTTACATGTGACTTGTTTCGTCTGTGTTGTTGCACCGTTGTCATCGAAAATAAGAAATCATTCTTAATGTCCTGCCAGGTAAAACAAAAAATAAAATGTTACATAGAAAATAAAATGAAATTTGTTTAAAACTGACTGAAAGGTGATGCATCTTGAATACACAACCCCTCTGTGTATTTGATGCCACAAGAGCATAATCACACAATGAGAGGAGAAACATTGTTTCATGGGTTTGAAATTCACATAGTTAGGCTGCAGACGGTTTGCCCGTTTGCCACACGCCTCTGACGAAACAACAACAAAAAAAACCAAGAAAGGCAGAAAAAAAACATCTGCAAGAGAGCTAATCATAACACTATATCAGGTTTCGTGTTGGGAAACTCACTTCTGCATGATTCATACAATGACCAAATACTGAGACAGAGAGAGAGAGAGAGTAAGGAAAGAGCAGAAAAACTCCGGACTAAAACCGAAAGCAAGAACCCGGCAAATATATAAACTGTACATGAGCACTCAGTACAGCATGAAGGCATCTGGCTCCTGTTTGAGTTCACTGGTTACTGCTCCTACAAGGTAAGCCAATCTTAAGAATGATACACACTGTAGACAGGAGTTGGATGGTTTGAGTATTGGTAAGCGTGTCATGTATATGTATATGTATATATATATATATATATGTGTATATATGTGTGTGTGTATATATATATATATATATATATATATATATATATATATATATGTATATATACACACACATATATTTATATACATACATTTGTATGTGTATATATATGTATATATATACATATTGTATATATTAATTTATATACTATATATTTAGGGAGACGTGCATTTATTTGTAGTTTGTTTTTATGTTAAGTGAAGGCTTGGCAAACAGCTCCAACAGATGCTCGATAACATCCAGCATTAACAGTCAGTTCCATTCCAATAACATTTGACCTGAGCGCACTGTTGCTGTCAATACTTTAGAGACATCATGAGAAAAAGCTATCACGGTTTCTGACTCATCAAGACTGCGTTGCGCCAACAATACATGATGCAACCTAACAAAGCGACCAAAATTAAATGGGGGATTCGCTTCTCTTTTCGACACATTGACCCAAACACGCCATGGAGCCTGGGAGAAAAATGTGATCCGAACTCCTCCACTTTGCGTACTCCCTTGCGAAAGGCCTGCAGTGACGCGGGGGTACTAACACAGACGACAGATTGCAGTGTCGTCTGGTCTTTAGGATTCGAAGACGCTACGGAAAAAAATGCTTCCTTCCTCACTGAAACCATTAAGAGGAATCAAGACACTTCTTTTTCCATGCATGTGCAATTTGATCAACTGCGTGAATGTGTTACTGAATTACATAAAAAGAAAGCATATATGGGGATGTCATGTGGTGGAGGGCAGCGGATGTGGGTTTGAATTTATTTCGGTAATATTAGTGACCTTTCTTCTGGATACCAAGTATGGAAATTGACATCTTAGTTCCCATAAGGAGACTCTGCATACTGTAATGGCTTAGTTCGTGTTGGAAGTGATACTGTAGGTCATCTTGTTGTTTTCCCTTTACAGTCGTGCACACAGAAGTGATCCATCTTTGCGTAAACCTGAGAGGCATTTGAGCAGTTAAAGTTTAAACAATAGAAAATATATAGAGATAGATATTTTACCCATTATTTATAACTTGTGTTTCAGATGGCTGTTTGGTGGCAGGCTCTCCTCCTCTTCTGCTGGACGCTGAACTGTGTCAGGTCTGCTCCTTCTCCACTCGTCCAGAGGAATAAATACAACAACTCCTTCCGTCTCACGAGGTCCACTCGAACCCGTGTCCAGCAGCTGCAGAGGAAATACGTGAGTACTAAAACCCACTCCCAGCTTATGACTCTGACCTCACGTGTGCACTCGTCAGCTTGACCTCACTTCAAATCTTTAATTGTCTACTCTGTTTTAACAGACGGAGCAGCAGTTGGGAACCAAGCACTTTGAGGACAGAGGCCGTCAGCTGAGGGAGCTGCCGTCACTTTCTACGGATTTCTACAGCTGGTTGACGCTGACGGTTGGTATCTCCTTGAGTGTGTCTAGACAATTTCCATAGAAAAACCACGTTCTCTTTGTTATTTTGCATAATGCACTGTGTGTATTTTCCTGAGAATTTCTTTTTGTTTTCTCCCCCCATTATGGGGATTAAAAACACAAAAACTGATGACATCATCAGAAAACCGATTCTTGCAGAACGTAAAATCTTGTAAAAATTTGAGTGGAATTCCCCTTTTAGAGCTGCAAGCTTTGAAAGGGGGGGTTGTGCAACGTTTTGGTTATGTAATCACGTGGTGAATGTTGCCAGCGCTGGAAAATGTATTCACATACTTGACTTGAGCGAAACTATTAATACATTAAAAGTAAAAATAGTTCACGACAAGTAAAAGCATTTAAAAGTAAAAGTATGTAAGTACTATCAACATGTACTTTAACAATCAAGAGTAAAAGTACTTGTTGTGCAGTACAATGGTCCCTGCTGTCGTTTTACTATTATATATTTGACAAGTCTTTTTAGATTATGTAATGTGTACATGTCATATTACTGCTGTACATATTTCAGGTTGAGCTCATTTTAACTACTTTATATACTGTTGGTTAGTTTAAAGGTGCAATATGTAAGTAAGGTGCATATGTAATTGGCCACCTGTCGGATTCACACCTTAAACAACTTCAAACATAGCCGCTAACTGCTGCTAACTGTAGCTTCCATTAGCTAGTATGCTCAGCTAACCGTGCGGCTTGTGGCCCTATTAGCTGATTCTGTGTCTCGGGGCTAGTTGGTTAGCATGCTGACTTTAATCTGCTGCTGCAGTCCAATACACACACGTCTTTGACATAACATCCACCAAGTTATTTCTTCGTATTCTATTGATATTAATTCTTGAATGTTTTTAACTACATTTCTTACATATTGCACCTTTAACGTATAGCGATGCATCATACTATATCAGATTATCATATTTGTTATGTCATATTATCTTATCTCTTAAGAAGGAGCTCAGAAGCACAGCCCAATTTTCAGGTTTTGTGACGATGTTTTCGAGCTATTCCGAGGTGCTTTAAGAGTTTATTTAGTGTCAGAACAAGGGGAATTGAAGAAGGAGAATTGAAAATCAACAAATTTGGAAATACATGTTAAAAATCTACCTCTGAGATGAGGCTGAGTTGAAGTACAAAGTTGTGTTAAATGGAAAAACCTTGGTAAAGTACCTCAAACTTATACTTAAGTGCAGTACTTGAGTATATGTACTTAGTTTCATTCCACCGCTGTCTGTTGTTGTGCGTTCAGGACTGGGATCGGCTGCATGCTGCTTTCTGGGACATGCAGGCTTTCTGGAATATGCTGGAACGGAAGAGAAAGCAGATGGAGAGAGAGCAGATGGGGGTGCAGGCGCTCCGCAGCACTTTACCTCAGAGCATCAAGCACATTCAGCTGGACCTGAGGGACCTGATGAGCCAAGTCAGCAATCAGGTATCCACTTCTGACTGAAATCCACCCACGTGGTGTCCCCTTTTCAGCCCACGCAGAGACGCTAAGGAGGAAGTGATACCACCGTCCGATAACTTTATTGTTTTGCTTTCTCCTCCAGATGAGCTACATGCGGAGCTCTTGGATGAAGCCAGCCTCTCCGACGGCACGGGCACCCTTGAGCCCAGAGAACAGAGCTCAAACATTATGGGACAGTCGCGTGGAAGGTTACGTCATTCTGAGGGATCTAGACCTTTACCTCACCAAGCTGGCGAGAGACTTCCTCCTGCTGGCTTCAAAAACGCACATGACTCAGCACTGAAAAACAGAGCGCTGCGACCATGACGACGTGCACACAAAACGAAGAAAAGGCTGAACTGACAATCAGCACTTGAAAGAAAATTGTGATGAATTAGTTTAATCAGTGCTGTAGAAGGTGTTGTCAACAGTCAACATGGAGCGCGCTCTTTTTTTTTTTTTTTACAAGATGTCTTACTGAATATTTATGGGCTTTCTTGGGTATTTCCCAGAGTTTCTGATTCACCTCTAACGGCAAGTTAGCAATAAGCTGCCAGAGCAGAGAGAGCACACTTCCTACCATCCTGTTTTTCCCCAAAGCCCTCAATCTACTGGACTTTCCAGAGATATATTTACTATTTATTAATATATTTATTAACGTACTTATTTATTTCAAAGTGGTTTGTTTATTTTTCTTACAATATAGAGATAATGTGTTTGACATTCAAAGACATTTTATATTTGATATATTTAAATATGTATGATTTGTGTGACTGACAATAAACAGATGAAGCATTTGAAACAGTGACGACTTCATTATGATTTTCTAAAAAAAAATGAGCAGGAATTATTGCGACATTTAAGACATTCTGGTAATAATGATGATGGATATGAATTAATAAGACAGCCTTCTTCTGTTGAGCGTGTTTGTGTCTGCGTGTGGTGTCATCCTGCCAGCTACGAACTAACAAATAACGACTTCTGAGTGGCAGTCCTCCAGTCAGCTAAGAGGATTACTGTCTGGTTGCTGTTTTTTCTTCATGTGGTGTTGATCCGAGGGGCAGTCTGCAGAGTCAAATCAGATTGAAAACACAGTCAGCTGGACGAAATGTTTTTAACATTCGAAAAAAAACACCTTCCTCCCTGCAGGCTCCGCACATGATATCAGCACAGCCTCTGACTCACCACTAGCAGATGTCCTCGCTTGCCTTTGGCCACCTTCAGCTCTGAACCCCTCACGAAATCAATGATTCCCTCCTTGCCTCGAGCCACAGCAAACCTAATGCTGCTCGCCGCACAGGAAGTAACAAGTAAAAGGACATGATAGGGAGATGAGTACTGTTGTGTTGGCACAGTCACAATAGAGAAGCAATCAGACGGGCCTCACCTGCCCGGGTTGATGTTGACGTAGTTGACCTTGTTGGCCATCATGGCTAGTTTTGTCACCAGCTCAATCACATGGCTGCAGTGCAGCACCACGTCGCCCTGAGGGGGAGACACAGCTGGATTTAGAGTGGCTGCGATAGTCTGTGCAGTAACCAAGTCATGTCTGCTGTGTTTCATTTCACCTTTTGCTTATTGTCCTCACTGGGCATGTGCAAAACAAACATCCCATCGCTGAGGGAGCTCACAGAGATACCTGTTTAAAAGAGAGAAACTGCCTTAGACTCACAGAGCACAATCGAAACCCAGTAGAGCACACACCTCCACCAAAGCCAAACAGTCCCCTCTAATTCAATCAAGCCTAATCCAATATCAAACTCTACAGCCCTGCATCCCTCCAAATTTTAAGCCACCCAGAACTGCTTAACCATAATTTAAGCTCAGCACGTCAACATGTGCACACTCATAGATATCAGCTGATTTTTTACATCAAGATCCATTAATTATTCTCTGAGAAATTCGGGGCTGGTTTTCACCTCTCAGAGCTGAGTAGTCGATCCTCTGTTTGATCTTTGTCCTGTCCACGAGCACAGCGAAGGTGTTTGTGAGCAGCAGCTGGCGAGGGCGAGGCTTGAAACCCCTCCTGTCATACTTTATGACCGAGACGCCGTACTGAGAAGCGAAAGGAGACACATGACTGTGAGGCAGCTGAAAAGTTACCTTGCACTTGTGCTGTCATCGTAGAGAAAAAAAACCCGTAAATCCCACCTGCACTTTGTCATTGCCGAGAGTCTGGACCACTTTGAGATTGATTTGCTCACGTTCTGCACAAAGCAATGGGAAAACCTTCGTAAATGTTGTGTGTTTTTTCGGTACATCACCCTTATGGTTTGAAGTATGTGCAGAGGTAATGAATGCATGTATCAATACATACCCAGCCTGGAGTCCAAAAACAGCCTTCCCACGCTCTGAGGGTAGCTGTCCTTCTGATCCTTGAAGATCTCGCTGGCTTCAACTTTCTGCATCATCTAGAGCAAAAGAAAAAGAAAATCAAGCACAATTAAAAGTTAGAAGATCTATCTATTTTTAAGGTTAAAGGATCATGTCTTCTGTTGTCAGTGTACCTGCTTCTTCCATTCAGGCTGGACCCTCCTGCAGTACTTCATGGTCATGTTTCTCATGTGCAGCCTCCGCAGGTGCTCAGAGGCCTGTGGGGCATCATGGAGTTGAAAGTGCAGAATTTGAATTAGTAACTGTACATATTATTACTTGTATTCTATCTTTTATCTGTAGGTCAGTCAATGCACTCTGTAATCAGGCTGTTCTGTACCTCAACGATTAAGGGAGAAGGCGTCGGCCAGCTTTTGTCCAAAACACTCTTGGGCAGGTTTTGACGTAGATTCTTGAGGAAGGAGTAGCGCACGTGATCCAGGAAATACTCATTCTCTGGGCAGTATTCCTCATGACGGTAGATGAAGCCTTTTATGAACCTGAAAGAATAAGACAGATACTACGGGGTCAGTTTATCATACATGCAAAACACAGCTGGAAAAAATAGATCAAGAAATAAAGGGTAACAAAGTATCAGTCAAGCACCTGCGTATTAACTCAGCAGCCTGTCGACGCCGCTTAGCCCTCCTGCGTGCTTTCATCCCTCGCCACCCAGACTGGATCACTATCACTACACGTACACATACATGCATATATAAACACCAAGACAACCAATACACAGCCAAAGAGAACATCCCAAGGTTAGTATAGCAAACTCAGAGAGATTCAGTTCGGGCCCGAATGACGATCGCGTGGATCAGAAAACAGCCATCCAAAAGCATGTTTTTAAGCATGTACATACATGAGGTGATAGTCCCAGTGTAAAAGTGTAGGAAATCCAAAAACAACAATTAGAGAAGTAAAAATGAAAGCAAAAACTCATCTGAAAAGAAACTCCAACTAAAAGTAAATAAATATATTTAAAAAATATATACAAATAATCACATACTTAATCATCTGTGAGTAGTTATTCCTGTTTTTATTGCAGTTTTTAGGGACACACACACACAATTCTCTGTGTGGGAGTCAACAGTAGGAGGCGCTCTGACCTGCGTGTCTGATGCGTTGGTACTTGGCTCTCTCCCTGTAGCCTCTCCATGATGTCTGCAGGGTCAAAGCTGGAACCCAACAAAGGAAAATGATAAAAGGTACATTTATGTTTGCCTCATGTGATGCTGCTGATAAATACATTCAGTGTCAGGATTTATCCCACAAAGGTAATATTTATCATAATACTAATTTCACCTCAATTTTTATAATCCTCACCACTGTTACTTACCAATCTCTGGCTTTTTTGCTTCTAATGCGTCCTCAGTGGTGAAGAGGGTTTTTGGGAAACGGATGAAGATTTTTGACCTGCAGAAGGAAGACAAAGGCATTTTTCACACTCCATTTAATGAACACCCACACATCTAGTCTGAAGGGCCCCATTATCTGCTGCACTCTCTTACCTTCCCAGTTTGTACTCCTCTGGTTTGTAGCCGAGGTGGCTGACCAGCGTCGACACACCATCTGACAGTCTGCCGTGCCAATTGGGCCACGTCTCAGGACACAGGGGCTTGTACCTGAGGCCATTTGTGCACAATTATAATGAGAGAACATAGAGTAAACAGAATGAACAGACACTCAGGCTGTGAGTCACTCAGACAGAAGGTCGGTCACCTCTGCAGAAAGGCTTCAAAGCGACGTCGATAGGCAAAGCCAGCTCTCCTGACCCTCAGGTTTTCCATCAGGCCCAGGTACTTCACCTGGTGTCGGACCAGAACTTCATCAAACCTTCCTGCAGGGAGACATCGTATTCACTGGTAACGATAATACACTTAGGAGAAATATTATACAACACACATCATACTATACGTTAGATTAAATACAGACACTCACATGAAGAAACAGCCAGGCCTTCATTTATTTCAGATACATTATTAGAAACCTGAATTTATTTATAATTTATGTGTCCTTTTTTATAATTTGGCTACAAACTCTCTTGTTTTCTGATCACATCTCCTGTGTTCATTTGTTGCTGATGTAGACACAACACTCCCTTCATCTCGTTCACATCAAAATGTTTAGAGGGCAGAATTAATTTGTAACATTGACAGGAACTGTATGAGAGGAGAATTAATCAAAATGTATTGATTTGTGAGTGAATATATTCTTAAAAGAAAAAATAGGGCGTAGAGTGTCATGACTGTGTTTTACAGATTTTATTTGAGAATAAAAGTATGAGAACATACAACAAATTTTTATTTCATGATGTAAGAGTGTACCTGGCTGCTTGGCATCATTAGGTTTGATACAGCGTACGTAGGATGGTTCTTTAGACATGAGGATCTCCATGAGTTTCATCAGGCTGTTTTTGAACTGAGTGGCAGCCTGCGTGACAAGTTATTAAAAAAAAAAAAACATGAAACTATGGGAAATTCTCTGTATATTTCTGTGTCAGGGCTAGTCATGCCATGCCATATGTAATGTATTAACCACAGAGAGAGAAACAGAGACACGCGCGTGCACACGCACAGAAATTCTCACCATCTCTGGGCGTTTCTGGTCTATCACTTCCTCTCTGCGGAAGCAGTGCCGTAGGATCTGGTTGTCTGACTGACACATGACCTGAACAGAGACCAAACCACACAACCACAAGTCAACACGGCACCACGCCCCCCTCTTCCTCTTCCCTCAACAGTGCAAAGGGACACAGAGGGATTTAAAGGCTGTGGTGAGGCTCTACCTTTGACATTTTCACTATCCTTCCTCACCTCTTTCAGGTTCCTGTTCAGCGAATCGTTGTTCTTGTCAAGGAAACCTGAAAGAGAAACAAAAACAAAGCAGTGTGTCATTACAGCAGCTACGAGTAAATTCTGGCGACCTCTTTGGACAGAAGTGGTACGAGCACCACCGCCTCGTGTTTATAGATCTTGATCTGGTGAGCATGTGCGTTTGTTTTGGAAGTAAGAGAGAGCAACTTATTTTGTATTTCTGTTATATTTTTAAACACAGCTGTTTGCAGAATGCATGACGATGAGGCCATGTATCTATTTGTACGATTAATCACTACAAAATGACGATGGTGAAACACAGTAAACTCTGTTTTAGTGCCGTACCGTACCAACAGACTGCAGAGCAGCTTCTTTCTTCAGACTGTGAGACTCCTCAATTCATCCTCAGCAGTATGCCATTAAAAAGCAGCATTCATAATAACCATAATAATTATATAGAAATGACCTATTTTCTTTCTGATGGTGCACATGAGCATATGTAGGTCATACAGACGCATTATAAATAAATAAAGACTGTAACCAGTTTAATGTTCCTCGTAGGTACGTTTAAGGAATCAGCCTGTTGTGGGACACGCTCACAAAGGAATGAATGCATGAATAAAAACAGTCCACTGGTTGATCTAGTGATAAATAACAGCTTACCATTGACATTGTAGTTGACCTCTCCAGCATAATGCAGCAGCCTGAACTCCTCCCTGCTCATCACCCTGCGAGTTTTTCCATTTGCCAACTTGTGACTGAAAGACATAAATATACACACACATGGATATGTACAAACAAACAGAGGCCTGCTGGTATAAGAGGCTGTCTGTCAAAATAATATCTGATATAAGATGATGCCTACGTGACAAAATGGGGATGGCCGGCCAGCGCGTCTTCCAATTTCTCTAAAAAGGAAACATCGCAGGTCTCTCCAGGTCTCAGACACTCCTCGTCCTAAAAACAAAAAAGGGACACTATTTGACTTAACCTACAGCAACACAAGGTAAAGCTACACCATCGTATACGGAGAGAAACGCACCAGAATGGAGATGATGCCTTTGTGCTTCTCCTCTATCAGGTCACAAATGATCTTGTTGTCAAAGTACTGCACCGTCTCCCACTGAAATCAGAGGGAACAATTTGGAGTTGTGTGGCATGGAAATAAACATATTCATAAATATAACTTGTTTATCATATAATTCATTTGTTTCAACTACACAACGAACAAAATACTCACTGCAATCCCCTCTGTCTCATACTCCTCCTGCTCAGATCTCAGGGTGAGCTCGATGAACAGCTGCTGGAGCTTCTCATTGCAGTAGTTGATGCAGAACTGCTCAAAACTGTTGGCAGAAATATGAGTTTGAATGCATGCTGAAGATACGTGCAAAGGTTCTGTGCATTAGAGACCACTACGAAGAATCTGGTTTACAGACGAACAGAAAAAGGGAAATTGATTTGAACTCATACCTATTGTGTTGCAGGACTTCAAATCCATAGATATCTAGAAGCCCTATAACTGAGGAGCCCTTACTGCTGTGGTAGAGTTCATCCTGCATAGCATATGAAGCACACAGAATGCAATCATTGGTAAAACGATGCGACAGCCCCACAACACGACACACTGTTGTCTCTGAGTTGTTACTGCACCTTCAGAGCCAGCGACTGGTTGATTTTTTCCACCAACCAAGTGAAGGTCCGACCATACACGGCCTTAGCCAGAGCATCACGGGCAGACAAAGCCTGCTCGAAACTTAGCGGGCTGATCATCTGTGACGAATGCAAGGATGACGCAAAATTATGAAATCGCACGAGGCACAACAAACAGCTGAAAACATGAGGACAAAATGATCGTCACCTCCTCTCCTTTGGCAGTGAGTTTCTTGTGAGTGAGCGCCTCCCCGAGGGCCGAGCCATCGACACCCATCAGCTGAAAGCAACAACACATCTGTTCTCAGATTTGCAAGTTTTTGCACATACTCGAACATCCAATAATACCTGTGAGACCGCTCTGACCTTTGAAAGATGGTTTATCTGGGTCTCAGTGGTGATATAAGTTTCTCCTTCCTCCCCTTCTCCAAACTGAGTGTTCCCCAGATGGAGAACACTGGCGATGATATTCAGCAATTTCTGAGGTCAGACACAAGAAAAACAGTCGACAGATGAACTACCTTTTCAAATTTTTTAAACTAGATGCATGTAGGGACGGTCAGTGAGCATGGGATCATCAATAAACATCAGAACCAGAAAGATTTGAGTTTTTGAGAGAAAAAGTTTCGAAGCCTCATATTTAAATGGTCACAACAAATGCTTTAGACGGGACGTTGTTGAAACAATGCACAAAGATTCAAAACATGAAAAAAGCCTATGTAAAAAGTAGAAAAGTAAAAATTGCATTAAAATTTGTTAAGCCTTAAGGACACCAAAAGTGAAAATTCAGTCATCGTCTTCTCACCCCCATGCTGATGTAAAGTAGGGGGAAGTTTCATAGTCCACAAAATATTTCCATAGTAATATCACTGGTAATGCTTTGAGCTTTGCAGCTACCGTAAAGATTTTGGTTTTAAAAAGAGTGTAAGTAACATCTTTTCAAATCAAATTTAGGATCTCGGGGGTTCCGGAGACCTGGATTATACCAGGCGTGCTGCACAGAGCCGTTTTATGTTTATGTTTTTTTAAATAGTTTTTCCATTTAAAAAAAAGAAATCTTTATGTTTAGGTGAATTTATCCTTTGTTTTCATATCACAATTTTTATTCTTATGGGGTTATTCTGAATGTGTTCATGATGATTAGAAATATGATGTCTGCCAGTGTAAAATTTGTAGGATAGTAAACAACACGCTATTCATAACTGGAAAAACTTTAATGTTACAACAGTAACATTCATTACAATTATTCAGGGCTGTTACTCACCTGCACTTCTTCTTCAGTGAAGCCAATAACAGGCAGGGCCTTCATCACAACCTTCCAATTGTTCTTGTCACTGACGGAGCTCAGTCTGGGACAGTTTCCCTGAGCAAGACAATTAAATGTTACACTGCATCTCGTCGTATAATTGCATAAATCTTAGTCTGAAAACAAGTAATTCACATCTGTGTGTCACACCTTGACCAGATATTGGTACTTCTGAGGGTTTCTTTCAAGGTCCAGTGTGAGGAGCAGGTCGTCTTCCCCTCCATCCAGAAGCTGATAGAAGATGTGGAAGTTCCTCTCACCGTGGTTCTGGTGCACGACACGTGATTTCTCCAGCAGGTAGTTCAGGATGTGACCACCCACTGGTGCTCCCTGGGAAAAGTTAGAGTAAAAGGTGAGAGCAGAGACAGTAAGAAGCAGTTTTCGCAGTCTAGAGGTTTTAATGTGAGCCTTTCAGTATCTTGTAAGCACATGGTATTTGTATTAAGAGTGAGGAAGTGGAGGGAGGCGTTCACCCTAAAATCAAACTGGACATCCATGTATTTTCCAAAGCGACTGGAGTTGTCATTCCTTAGTGTTTTGGCATTGCCAAATGCCTGCACAAAGGAAAACAGCCAGGAAATTAGAGGGAGGAAGTGAAATCAAGCAATCAGGCACTAACAATAGCAAAAATTAAACCACATTAAAAAGTATTTATAAATGTGAGAGAATAATTCAGATTTCTCAGATCAACCAGATAAAATATATTGTGAAAGTCAGTGATAGTGACTGTTCAGTTTGTAATCGCAACAGTTAAATACCTCCAGAACAGGGTTAGACTGCAGCAGGCGGTCACCAAGGGCAGCCATGCGATCATTAGTGGGGCAGGTGACAGCATAGTAGAGCAGGATCTTCTTGGAGGCCTCTGTTTTACCTGCTCCACTCTCACCCGATATGAGAATACACTGGTCCTTCCTCTCAGTCCGCATAGCCCGGTATGTGTTGTCTGACACGGCGTAGCTGCGGGAAAACACAACAGCAGCTTCAGCTACAGATGAAGAAACAGGTGAAACATAAAATCACAGACATACAGTACAATGCTCTTCAAAATGTACACATTAACCGGGTAAAATAAGAAAACTACTACTCGTTTGTGCTGTGTGCGCACAAATAAAGCATCATCTTACCTTTCTGTCACATCAGCAGAAATGTTCATTTAATTTTGAAAGCCTTAATCGGAAGATACGGATGACGTGCCAATATTATCGTGCATTCCTAATAAACATTACAACATTTTATTTCCCTACAAATTGCAAAATTGATTAAAAAAAAGGCCAGTCTGTCACAATAAATAAATCAATGAAAGGATTTCAAATCATAAATATTATAGTTAATCTATCTGATGATCTATAAAGTTTATAAGTCAAAATCAATACACACATAATTTATTTTTAGAATTCCAGTGAGATTTTCATTTTAATTATAAGTTTGCAGAGCTGGTAATAAAATGTGTAAATTAAATGACATCAGACGACTTCACAAAAAAAGCCAGCAGATGAATTGACAATGAAAATTGTGTTTGTTGCAGCCATTAAGTTATTAATTGTGTTACAATATATTTACTGAGCTATGTGTGAAAGCCTGTGTGGACCTGTGTTGCAGTTTTAAAGAATTATGATACACACACGCCATGTGATCATCGGTCGGGCAGCTGACAGCCGAGGACAAACAAAAAATGTGTGAGGAGAAGTGAATGACTCACATGTGAGGTGATATCTCATAGAAGCTGACCCCTCTGTAGCGTTCCATCTGCGGCTTGGAGTAAATCTCCAGCTCTTTGTAAGGGTTCACCGACACCAACACTGAGCCAATGTACGTCTGAGCCAAAACACGAGAACACATTCAAATATGTTTCGCCACAACAAGTGATATGTTTTGGAACATATGAAAAAAAAAATGGCTTTATTACGTAGATGAGGTTTTCTCTGAAGCGTCTCCGGAGGTTCTCTATGAAGGCTGCCTCACTGTTGTAATTCTCCAGCAGGACAAAGTCCTGCACCCCGACCCTGTCCCGGGCGGTTAAGGCGCTCTCCATCACCAGGCGCACTCTTCCTTCAACATCCACCTCCTGTAGGAAGAGAGAGGAAGCAGAAACATAAGAGACAGAAATGAAGCATTAGATGGATGAGAAGAGAGGATGTATGCTCTTTTACTGATAACCTTCCAATAGATGTAACTAGAGTCTTGACCAGCAGGGGGCGAACAAAGCCCATTTCCATTTCCCCTGAAGCATGATACATTCACCCAGTTATGGAAGAATTAACATCTGGTGCTCAGTAGAACAGTAATTGCCAAATAATACATTCCGTTTATGGAGAAAGACAATATCTCTTTCAGAAATATCTTCAAAATATCTGCGCAAATGACTCGAGACTCACTGACCACATCGCCACAACAACCCACTGTAAACACGCAAAGTAAGAACAGTTCCAGCGAGACTTGCCAAGATTAAACAATGAAGACATTTAAGGAATCCAAACGATAAACAGACAGGAGAGACGCTTCTATTATGCAACGGGTAGATAGAGTATAATGATGTATGAACAGTACACACAGCTCTATATCACCAGACAGGATTAAACCAACGCCACGGGGAGTGTGTGTACATGTCAACTTCAGTGTGATGGCAAACATCATAACGCAGATAGGAAATAATTACAAGTCGGCAGAGTGAAATTCTCCGATATGCCCTAAAGCAAGATATTACACACACGACCACATGCACAAGCATGCGCACATACACGCAAAGATAAAAATGTCAGCAGTCAATACTTACTGATGATAAATATCCAGACGCACACTTAGGTGTCTAATCAATGCACGACGGCAGCCAAACCAGCTGCACTCTATCTTCAGTATCACAGATACATCTGTGAGAGAACCCCTGCTGTTTCTCTTTACGCATTCATAAAACAACAAGCAGAAAGTGGAACAAAGGGGCTAGACTTCCACAGGACTTCTGTTTTTCTTGAATGCAAGAGGCTCTCAAGGGTCTCATTTGGCCGGTCACTGGCGGTAAAAGGTCATTATCTCTGAGCGCTGGACAACAGTGGAAGACAGCCAAGAAGCGAGAGCAAAGGAAAGCCGCTTGGTGCTTCCACTGCAGGCCCCCCTCCTCTCTGCTTCACCTTGGAGTATTGTTCTTGCACTCCTGCAGGTGGGCTTCCTACAGATAGTAATTGCAGTTCACAGTCAGATTTTCCAAAGGATACGACGAGGAATGTCAGGGTCAGGTTCAGGGCAGGCGTTCAGTGGATGTCACTTAATGTTTCTATGTGGGCGTCAGCAGCTGTGCTTGCTTTTATATTCACCACTAAGGATTTGAATTTATGCACGCAGGGTCAACAAGAAATTTGCACTTCCGTTTGTGACTGTAAGGCAAAAGTGAAAAATGTTTCAGTGCAGACCAGAATTATCGTCTCATAGTTTTAAGGATGTGGGGATGTAATGAAGGTACAGTTCTGGCTGATTGTACAAGAAAATGTACTCGCTTTAATATGAAATATAGCTCAAGGTGGGCTTGCTTGTTATGTTATGCTTATAATGAAGCTTAAAAAGTACCTCCATGTTTTCAGCATGCACATCAACCTTTCATGGTAGATGACACTGAGCAGCACTGAACTGTAACAGACTCCTCTGGCGTGAATCTTTCATTCCATCTTCCTCAGGTCTCACACCTTCTATGTTCAGCTCTGATGTTATTAAGATGTACAGTAGCTGATGTTCTGTGTGATAAACTTCTTCAGCTCCCTTGTATTTTCTAGACAGCGTTAAATGTGCACTGACGCATCAGACTTTCGGGCAACAAAACTCAAACTATGAAACACAGCAAACTCTGTTTTCAAGGAGCGATCTCCCAGCAGTCATGAGTAACATTTTTTTGCTGTTAATCACCATAACATGTGGTGGGGGGTGGTGGTGGGGACACTTTTAATGATGAGAGGCCTCATCCAAAACACTTGTTTGCTTCAAAAACATATGAACAAAGCTTCTGCTGTAGCAGAGGAGACACTGTGGCTGTGACGCCTCAAGGGCTACAGGTCAGGGATGGAGATACAACCAGAATGCAGCTTTGTTATCAGTGACCTGACCTGAGACTTGGTTGCTACAAGAGTGATGGTGCTTGAGTGTTTTCACTCTGTGTGACTAGGGAGTGTCGGTGGAAATCTGCAGGTTTGTAGGTGCATCAGCAGTGACAACCGGCGAGGAGGCTAACCTTACAGTGGGACTTGGCTCCAGGCCCCCATGACTAAGCTCTGCTGGGCTACATTCGGATTGTCTTCCTTATAAGGCATGCCCCACCACTGTGTCCCAGGGCGAGCTGCTCTGGTACCACAGCTGCCTCTCTACCGCTGATGTGCCATTAATGGATATGGTGGAAAAGTACCAAGTTCATCCTCTTTGGACTGCTTGGCTTAAAGCTTATACAAAAACCAAAATACACACTGACTCATACACAGGCAAGAAAAAAAAAAAAATCTCAAGGGTGACTCATTGTTCTGCTTTTCCCTCCATGAGTGAAAACAGTGAATTGGGGGATTTGATCTTGTGCTGAGATCAGATAAAGTGCACACACATGCAAACAAGAAGCAGCATGATGGTGGTCAGGATCTTACCCTGCCTTGGTACCTCATCCTGTCCAGTTGCTGCTGGAAGTCGGCTGGACTTGTGGTCCCCCCCCAGGCTGGTGCTCCTCCTCCCGTGGCAGACAGGGACTCCTCAACTGCAACTTCTCATCCACCTCTGCCCGCAGGCGACACAATTAGGCAACTTATCCTCTTCTCTCCCACTTCACTTTCTCTCAGCTTTCGTCTCTTTCTCCGCGTCTTTCCCGCTCCTCATCTGGCTCCCCTGCGAAGGACAAATCACACGCACTTGGGCCAAAACACCAACAGCCCTCTCTTGTTTACACCTTCAATTAATCTTCCCTTTGACAGGTCAAGTATATGTCCGCCTCTCCGTGAGTCCCTCTCTCCTTCCTTCTAAACTATACGACAAGAAACAAGGGCAGGAACTCCTCTCACACGTCACACAGCTGGACAAAAAAAAGAGAGAGAGAGAGAGAGAGCGAGTGAGTCAAGGGAAAGTAAGCTGTTGGATAAAGCAAGAAAAAAAGAGTGAGAGAAGGAGAGCGCTGGAAAAACTTGCTAAGAGCCCCTAACTGCAAAAACATGTAATCACCGTGCAGCAATATAAAAAGGGAAAAAAAAACAGAATCACATGATGACATTTCAGTACATTCTTTCTTTCCTTCCCTCCCTGTTTAGTTTGCTCCCTCCCTTTTCTCCCACAAGCTGAGACAGATTCGCATGGGAAGTGAGTTATGGGGGTGTTCCACCAGCAAGACCGCCCGTCTCCTTGCGGTTGGTGAGACAACTTGCATCATAATATCACTATGCTGTTATTCCACATGTGAATAAACTAATGCACGGGCCGTCGGAGTCCTCACTTCTCTCGTTCCCTCCTGTTCCTGCATTTTTGGGGGAGCGCAGTTAAAGGCCACATCGCCCCCCGTGACAGAACAGCGCCCTCCTCCGGTTTTCCTTCCCACATCGTCCCTCTCACCCTATTTTCCCTCGCTCCGTCTCCACGCCTCGCTCCCCTTCCTCTGCCAGCATCATCAAATATCCAACACTGAGGAATCTGAATAATGTTACCCAGATGGAAAAAAAAAAGCCTCTCACCCTTTTTTTTTTCTCAATCTCTGGCTGTCTCGATGGTTCTTAAAGCGAGGAGGGAAAAATCTCCAGGCTGCTCCCTCCCGACCACTCTCACATATAGTCTAGACAAACTGTGGGAGATTCGACACTTCCACATTCATTATAACATGTGGTGTTGTTCCAGCCTCTGCCTCTTTCACTATAAGTGGTGAGCAGTCCTGCCAGATCTGCCGTATGTTCGCTCACTTGAACTTTTTCAGTCAAAATGTGTTCTCACATTTATTTTCCGAAAACGTAGCCTCCGTACCCGATTAGGTCGCTCACTTACGGCACTGCATTTGAAGTCAGTGTGCTCTAATTGAGTCACTACAAGGTCAACTTTGTATAGGGCATAAAAAATCAAAAGAAACATGTACAATAAGATCAAAGTTGATCAGTTAGTTGGCACGGAGAGGTGGACTACAGTAGAATGGGGGGTATTGTTGGGTTCCCCTATCAAAGGCAAACAGCGCTCAGAGGAAATATTCTGGACAAGAGGTGAGGCGGCCTGCATGCTCCAGGATGTGCTGTATTTGGGTTTCAAATGCATCAGAAGTAAACATACAGAAATAAATTCATGCTGAACAATCACGCCTATTGTGGGAACTTTTGTGTCTTGTTATGTGAGTACAGTGTGTTGAATGAACTGAAATGAGTTCATGTTCGCAGGAACATCACGCGTCCGTGCTTGGCCGCCAGGTGCTCATTTGTGAACTCCACTTTCGAGTACTGGCTTCAGGTTCAGGCATCGTTTCTCTCAACCAAGAACCGCATTTCCACCAGACAATCCAGGAACTAGGAACCTTTGGGGGAACTCAGTTAGTAGGGTCTTAATCAAGTTCTGGGAACATTATATTTATCCCGCAAAAAGTCCTCAGTTTGGGGTTGTATTTTTCAAAAGGGCAAGAAAATTTGGTGTCCCCTTTCACGTTTTGCAAAAATCTGTTCAGTAGTTTTTGTGTAAAACTACTGTAGACTACTGCAGCCTTCTCTCTACAAAGAGAGAAGGATGAAAAACATACAAAACTACCTCGGCAGAGGGAATAATAATGAGGATGCCTGTTACTTACATACACTTAACATGACGTCATTGTTGCTGTTTATTTGCATGCAAAGATTATGTGTGCAAACGTCCATCACTTTTCCTTATGGCAGCACACTAGTTGGCCTCATCTTTGTTCCATGAAAAGTAATTCCTGGAACTAAAAGTTTCAGGCACTTTGGGTGGAAACATTGCTAAGATGTGACATGGGTCTGTATTCTGGACTGCCATTTGAGATAGTTTCGCAAGGGAGACTTTGACACAGTGACTGCCTTCATTAAAACGGCTCCCGGAGTCAAAAGGGCAAAAAGCTCCACCACCACAGTAATTATCTGGAAGACAGCCGCTGCGTAAAACCTCAACATAAATGGATACAAAACATAATCACTAATTACACTATACATTTACTCCTCTGATGGGTGTTTGAAACCTCAGTTTCTGTTCAGAAATTCACAGTTGGGTTTGTTATGGTATTTCCTAAGTCCTGTCGACATCAGGAAAATTGTCATCAGAAAAGCAGGGGTGGAAGTAACTAATTATAGCTATTCAAATTAGTACTGTAAAGTCATTTTAGGGGGGGTTCTTGTACTTTTATGAGTCTGTAATCTTACTTGTACTTAAGTATGCATTACACCATGTGATCTACTTAGTTACTTTTAAAATCATAATTCAGTACGGAGTACAATTTGAATTAATATCTAAACCTTCCATCTGCATTTTTGTAGCCAATAAGGTTATCTGATCACAAACATAGTTTTACTTGTAGTTGTTTCAGTAATGTAACTGTACTAATACTTGAGAACAGATTTTCAGTACTGAGGTCAAAATAAGATAGATAGATAGATAGATAGATAGATAGATAGATAGATAGATAGATAGATAGATAGATAGATTTTAACTTTATTAATCCCTGAGAGGGAATTAGGTAATGCACTGGTGTCTCAGACAGCATAAAGCGTAAATAGACTGCTGGCAGCATTCTTTGGTTTACCTTTGAAGGGCATCCAAGACATAGCATGTGTAACCGCGTGCATGTGGAAAACATGAGGGCACGCTCCTAACACATCTGGCTTCTGCACTCAATACGCATACCAGCATCTGGCACAACCTTACTGCTAATTAAATCAAAACAACACTAAATTCAATCTGAAACAAACTACAGTTCCACTGTAGAGGCCATCTTCACCACCTGAGCTTAATGATCCTTCCTCCTGCTGTATTTTCCAGCTGAGTTTTTTTTTTTTTCAATAAGTGTTCCTATCTTTGTTTAGCAGTTCCTGTAAGGAGGATTTCCTTCCTCGCTGTTTCCTGATGTTCAGGGTCTTCCTTCATGAACTTGTGTTTGAGCTCAGTTCTGATGTGAACTATACTGCACCTATGTTTTAGCTCTATCTGCTGCATGTGTTCATCTACCTGCTTTAAATGGTTTCATCCCTATATCAGTTTAAAATGCAGAGAACCTCATCATGTGTTATATTTGATCGACTGGAGTCTAACACTTGCGGTGTAACAGTTATTAAAACAGATATGGTCGGACTGAGCTGATTGATTTAAATCGACTTCCTCTCTGGAGCACACCCACTTTTCTTACCAAAACGCTGTCAGATTGAAGACTGAAAAACATATTTTATCTGCAGATGCAATCCTTTGCCTGACTCCAATTTGCATAATTTTATTAAAACTGGAAGACTAATTCTGAACATCTGACACATATTACAGAGGAAATCCAAATAATCCTGGCACAACGTTCCTGTCATAAACTGACTGGTGTAGGAGTCCTTCTTTTTCCTCGTTTTGTATTTAAATTGCTATGGCTTTCCGATTAAACATAACAATGAATCACAGAGGAATGATGACTTACTCGGGCGGGGTGGAAAATGGGTTGTTTCTGCTCTCTTCTCTTCCCCTCCAACCAATTCTCTCTCCTTCTGTATAACACACACATCAAACAGACTACTTATGTGACAGAAAAAATGAGACAGTGAGCATCAGATGTAATCTTTAGCACATATCTAGCACATCTAAATCTAACTTTAACATCATCAATTGTCTATTTTTTTCCTCCTTGTCTTTGATGGCTTATGTTGTATTATTTAATGCTTCGGTGTAGAAGAGCTACTATGAAGGAAACAAAAAATGAAGAAAATGTATGAATATTGCTTAGGTTACGTGGCCTAGCTTACCTAACTTGTGCCTATGTGCTTGGTAGAGATGCCATTTCCTACCTATTGTCCATCTGCGCTGAGCTCCCTCACCACCCATCTGCTGTCCCTCTCACCTCGTCCTCACCTCTGCTGCCTCTCAACCCCCAGATCCCCGTTACACCGCGGCGGCTACTTTATAGATTGGTCAAGGTGTAAAACAAAACCCCCACGAATCAACAAGCTGTTGAAACACATTTATATACTGTGTGCTGCAGGGATTTAGAAACAAAAATAAAAACTTTGCAAAGAGATCTGTAAGTAGACACATTTATATCCACTGATTAATCTAAGGGCAGCATTAGTTTAAATAGCTGTTCTTCTGTTTTACTGGGTATTTTAGTGCGCCATAGTTGTATATGTTGCATTTTACTATGTTGTGTTGCTGCCTTGGCCAGGTCTCTCTTGATCTCAGTGGGAGTTCCTGGTAAAATAAAGGTGAAATAAAAAGGAGACAAGTATCTATTGGGGATGTGGTTATCTTAAGAGTTTTTTCTTAATAATAAACACAATCAACATGAGGACGGGGACGAGGATTCAGGTCAATAAGGTAACTTAATTTACAAGATCGCTGAAACAATATCAAACATTAGCTTATCATTTGATCAACTCCTCTTAATACTATTAGGTGTATGAAGGCTTAGGGCTCTACCTAGTGGTAGGAACATAAACTACACTGAACTTGCTCTTATGCCTCTATTTTTTGTGAAAAGGATAGATTGCCATTAAATTTGGTTCCCAGAAGATGAATCCTAATAAGTTTGATGGCTGCTTGACTTTTCATTGAAAATAATTCCACTGTCATATACTCTCACAGTTTATCACAAGATGATTCTTGAAAAAAAACAGACAGAATGCTGATCCGCATCATTTTCCTCAAAAAAGTGTTTTGACACTACGACAATTCTATTTTTGTTTAAGCAGAACATTTTAATATTTCTTCCACCAAGTCAAGCACAAAGGCTTCAATTACTCTAACTGAAAAACTGTTCAAGCATGTGAACATATTCATGCATTACAAAACACAAGCATACACACATACATACGAATATAATGTACATACACATCTGTAATATACCATAAACACACACACACACACACACACATATATATATATAAACACATACATACGAACATACAAATATGCCTACCTTATCTGAGTTAATAATCAGAGTGCATGAACAGCCTCACTGGAGTTGCACAGTGAACACTTTCTTCCATATCCTTCTCCAGCAGCAGTCTGGTGGTGGCCACCACGTCGGTTACTTGTTACGCTGAAGGTGAAGCTTGCAGACTACACAATTAACTGGCAGGCGGACTTTCTCCTCCCAGAAGCCAATCCAAATGCACTCCCGCTGGGAACCGCTGAATCCAGGCGGATAAAATTACAGCACAGCAGAGCTACTTTCTTGGAAAGACAACTTGGAATGTTTATAGAAAGTGAAAACTGTGGCCGCATTAAGCCTTCATTGCAAAGGTGATAGGTAATTTCTGGTACTTTATAGCCTATAAATCCGCTAGGAGGCGGCAATGCTAAAGTAATCAGATATGATACTGATGACTGATGCCAGCCTCTGTTAAAGGTGGAAGAGCTAAAGTGTACCGTACTGTTAACTTGTACAGCAAACTTATGAGAACATTAGACTATACGTGGTTGCCTCAACTAAAATTCACTGTCTAGATGTTTTGAAATACAAAATTTGTATTAAAAGGTGCAACAAATTGTAATCAGAAGACAAAGATCTTCATTGGCTAATTTTTTTTACATCTTTACAAACTAAATAATCAAACTCTCCTTGTTTTCCTGACTAGATAAACTGAATAACCAAACTGACCTTAAAGGACAACACAATTTCGTACAGTTTAACTTTGTTTATATGTGGCGGAACCTGCCACCTTTCTAGCTTCAAACAGTGTTCTGGGGACCTTTTTTTTCTCTGACAACAGCTTGTTTATTCAATAAATATTTCTTATTTTGTGCTATTTCCCTATTAATATTGTAACTCTTAAAATTCTTCGAGTTTGAATATCTTTTCCAAAACTACATAGTGCCCCTTTAGGTAATATACCTTTACTCTCTGGATGTTTTGGAAACCACATGGTCTCTTTAGGTCCCTCTGCATATTTCAATAATTTTTCGCTATTTGTTTTTTGTTTCCTAAATACAGTTTACAATGACTTTATTTGTGGTGGAATGTAACTAAGTATATTTACTTAATTGCTGTTCTTAAGTACAATGTTGAAGTACTTTTGAGGTATTACAATTCAGTGTGAAATATTGTACTTTTTCCTGAACTGCATTTAATTCATAGCTATGGTTACCTGTTATTTTTCAGATGTTATTTCATAAATTAAAGATTATACCAACGTTCTCAACCTATATGGCTTATGACCCCTTAAAGAAATTGGGGCTTACAGTAGTTGTGGCTCCTTGTCATGATTCAGATGTCTATAGGTTATCACTTTCACCACAGAGAGAGATATTTCTCCTCTAAACCTCCCACTGGGATTAACAATATTTCATTAACTGCTCAAGGCACAAAGAGTTCAAATGATCAAGTTTAAAGTTTTTCCTAATAATAATCTCACAACCACAAAGATTTATTTTGTGACTTAATTGAGGGGCCCAAACCCTAGATTGTACTTGACTTTCAGTTAAGATAGATCGTAATATTTCTGTACTTTAGGTTAAGTAGGATTCTGAACACAGGACTTGTACTTGTTAAGGAGTAGTGATATGTTGTGGTATTGAATCTGAGCACCTGTTCCACCTCTTGACTTTATTTGTCTGTTTCTGATATGATGTCATATAATAACATATCCCTCTGTACAAAATTACTATCTCTATCCTCGAAGGCCTCAGTCCATAAGTTAGAGATAGTAACCACTCAATAACACTCGACCTAATGTATGTTGTCCATTATAACCATGCTTTGGTCTAAGAAAAGTGTAATTTCAAGGCCACTAGTGCAGCTCGGTAGCATAACTGATTATGTCTCTTAATGGTTTAAAGAATAAGTTCACCCAAACATGAAAATTCAGTCATTATCTACTCACCACCATGTGATGGAAGTCAAGTGACGTTTTGCTGTCCACAAAACATTTCTGGAGCGTCACAGAAAAACAGCATTGCAGCATTCTCATAAACAACTGAAGTAGATAGGGACTTGTTTTAGAACATAAAAATGTGAAAAGGATGCTTGGGGTAATGTATATATTTTTAATTCCCAGTCAAGTTTATTGTTTTAGAGCAGTGATGTAATTGTAAAATATCCTCTCGCCTCTGACAACATATTTTTGTCACAAGTGATAATGACAACTCCTCCATATATATATCAGTTATTTCTCTCCCCTATATTGGCACAGCTCTATTAGCTAGCATTAAAAATCGTGTTATATCATGTCTGACATTTCTTTTAGTTATCCGCCAATTATCAGAGCACAGTTTAAATGTCATCATCTCCAACAACTATCTCAATCAATTTACTTTATTACACTTTCTGCTGCACAATAACAATTAAGTATAAAACCAAACACTAAGTTGGCTAGCTAGGCTACTTATTAAAGCTAATATCAAATTATGACAACTACAAGTGACATAAGAAATATGTTCACTCACTTATTGTTGATTCAACCTTATGAAAACAGAGTTTGTGTCGTTTTAAACCCTCTACTTTCTGTATATTAATGTTTCAAATGTAGCTACAAGTTTGTGTCATGCTGCTGGACCGTGGAGCTGACAGGGAGCAGCGGACATCTGTTGGCCTTCGACGTCATTCACAGCACGCGCAGTAACGTTAGCCAACGTTAAATACTCCTGGACATTCTGACAAAGGTCGCGAGACGTGATGATGCAACGTGACGAGAGCTTGTCCCGGTAAAAACCAGCTGCTGTATCAAAGCCACGGCGGAGCTATAATTGTGGTGATACTTTTAAAATACGGACTGGGCGATGAGAAATCGATTACTTGAGAGTAACGAGCCCCGCATATGCAGTACACTGGTGAGCTAGCAGCAGCAGAGAGCAGCGACCTGCTGCAATTGTATGAGGGCGCCGCTGGGTGAGTCCCTCTCTCCGCTGCTTCTGTCTCCACAGCTCCCTTTTCCCAAAGAAAAGAAGAGGAGAACTAGGTCCGGGGAGGAGGGCCGCCGCCATTATCGGAAAGCTGGCAGAAATACCACTTTCACACACGCAATCTGCTCACAGATTCACCGGGACGTGAACAGTTTCTTGTCGCGGTAGAAGCGTATTTGAGACGAAACACCACGGCGATTGCAACAAACTCACCCGTTGTCTCGTGTGCGCGACCGGCCCAGCATTATGTGGGCACAACAATGGACAGAATAATTATTGAAAAAGCAACGTGGTGAACCGAGGAGAAGACGGCTAAGCTGGGTTTTTTTTTTTTTTTTTTTTAAACGCCTAAATTTCTCGTGAAGGAAACCCCCTTGCGAGAACACAACTGGATTGTTCTATCATATGGAATATTTATTTCTTCCTTCCCCCCCGTGTTTTAATTGCAGCGAAAACAAGTGGTGCTAAACAAGAGAATCCCGGCATGGGTAATGGATATTTAAATCAAATCGCCCGATCGCACAAGTTAGCAGCGTTATCGGCGATATCAGTGAATTGAGGCGACAAATAGTGTTATTCTGCGGCTTTATGCTTATGCACATCAGGCGGCGAGGGCTGCGGCAAGCGCTGGCCTGACAGATGCAAGAGGAGAAAGGGAGAAATGCGATGGTATGTACCCAACATGCTCACTCCTCGTCTTTATGGGCTGTTTCCCCGGTGAAGCTGTCGAGTGCTACACCCTAGACAGCTGGGTAAATAAATTCTCTTCAAAACGTTGTCTGTCGGCGTGGAGAAGGTGGGCTATCCCCACATTTGGGGCTCTGCAATTTCATTATGTAGACAGCGGGCCTGGCGTGGTCAGCCCCTCTCTGTGCACCCTACAGCCCATGTTAACTGTTAATCCTGTGCAAAAACACACAGCGTTACCAGATCGTATCTAAGTAACGCAGGTTATGTGAATTAAATTCGCTTGAAGATGCCCTTTAGTGAGCTGTGTTTTGATGGTGACAGACAGGGCAGTTCAGTTGTTTGTACTGGAAAGGAGAACTTGTCTGTTCATTTGGGTATCAGGCCTAGCTCAGCTGAGCGGTGTGGGGCTGCCCGTGGTTGCTTTTGACCCTGCCGGAGCTGTTCGCCTCTGATGTGTTGTCACTTCATGTGACAGGATATCTCAAAATGAGGCAATAATTCCTCATTTTGGCTCAGTTGAATCACACGCACGTGAAAGTGAAAGTCTGCAGTGGGTCAGTTTTTGCCTTTTGAATAGAAATCATGAGCTGCAGAATTGCATCAGTGCTGTAGTAATGGAGGCATTAGTCAATGCTATGATAATGGATGCATTAACATTACATGTCTGAAAGGGTTGAGGGAGTTCAGTGTCCTTTGTCATAGACTGCACTTGTCTGACTCTGTCAATAAGTACTGCATTCATCCATTCACTCACTCATTCTCATTTGTCTTTGAGGATTGGGCTGATAGCTGCTGTTTCATTTAGGTTGAGGGGACTGAGGTGTCCACAACGTGCCGGTAGTCATTTTGCATGCTTGTCACCCAGATCACTGTTCAGCTGACATGGTAATTTAAAGAGCACCACTCCCAACATTTCACGTAGGATTCGTGTCATTGATTTTGATACTGGTTTGATATAGGAATTTATCTGCAGATGAGTGGACCAGAACAGAAGAGATTAGTTGATTAATCAATTATGTAAGATTAATTAGCAACAGTTAAAATCAAAGTAATATTTAAAGTGAAGTCCTATTTAAGCAAAAAAATGCCAGCTTCTCACATGTGAGTATTTTTATTATCTTAGTTTTGTGTGGTAGTTAAGTGACTTGGGGTTGAGGACTGTTGGTCAGTAGAAACAAGCAATTTGAAGATGTGATGATGATTTGGTTTGGCTGTTACTTATACTGTATCTACACTCTATGGCCCCTGCCAGGAGATAGTATGAATGGTTGACATTGCTGCTCCTGTAACACTGTCTGCATTGTGTTTTTATTGATGGCTAGATACGATGCCAAAAACCGCCCAGTGTTTGATAACAGCTTGGTGTGCTCTGTAATAATATTAATGCAGTGATTTCACACATATGACAATTAATTGCTTTTGACAAATAGTCACACTTGATACAAGATCAAGGCCGTAGTCGTGATCATGAATCGCATTTAAAGCCTAATAACCAGTTGAATTCACCAACCCGGGACCATTATACCCGACCTTCAGCGGATTGAGAGGATCCATTGCTTCAATATCATTTGGTATACAGAGGATATGGGCACAAAAATGGATAAAATGTGACTCTTGACATTCTCATAGTCTGTTATTTATAGAGATCACTCGTTTGTGAAGAGGGATAGAGATATATAATGACCTTATGCAAGTTGACAGACATTTGCAACGCCACAATAGTCCATTATCACATGAATCGGCATGTTTTACAACAGTATGTTATTATTTTATATGTCGAAAGGTCTGACATTTTTCCCATTGGTTGTTTTACTGTCTTTTCATTCAAAATGTTGTTTTGTTGATTGCCCAATTTGTCTGATTTCTTTGTTGTTTTTTGTTTGTTTTTTGACAGGATCTGATTCATGGAAGGAATGAATGAAAGAACTCTCTGCTCATATCACTACGCTGCCATTTATTAAAATCGACGCCCAGCAGAAGAAAGTGAAATCTGATATCCACTGTGGATCAGCAACTTTATGGACAAATATTCAAGTGAACTCCTTTATACAGTGCCTGTTTATGGCAGGATGAGCGTCAGCAGACTATGATGGCGAAAAAGCAAGATGCCCGATCGCCCATTTACAACCTCATTGTGGTGGGATTGTCAGGAACAGAGAAAGAGAAGGGGCAATGTGGGGTTGGCAAATCCTGCTTGTGTAATAGGTATGTGCGGCCTAGTGCTGATGACTTCTACCTGGACCACACATCAGTGTTGAGCACCAGTGACTTTGGGGGTCGAGTGGTCAACAATGATCACTTTCTGTTCTGGGGGGAGGTGTCACGGGTTCTGGAGGAGGGACCTGAGTGCAGGATGCATGTTGTGGAGCAAACTGAATTCATTGATGACCAGACATTTCAGCCACATCGTAGCACTGCTATGCAGCCCTATATCAAACGGGCAGCCGCAACAAAGCTGGCTTCAGCAGAGAAGCTCATGTACTTCTGTACAGATCAACTCGGCCTGGAGCAAGACTTTGAGCAAAAACAAATGCCTGAGGGCAAGCTGCAGGTTGATGGCTTCCTGCTTTGCGTTGACGTCAGCCGAGGCATGAACCGCAACTTTGATGACCAGCTGAAATTTGTAACTAACCTGTATGGTCAGCTTAGCAAGACTAAGAAACCAATTGTGCTGGTCCTCACCAAATGTGATGAAGGAGTTGAGCGCTACATCAAAGATGCGCATACGTTTGGGATCACAAAAAAGAGTCTGCCAGTAGTCGAGACATCTGCACGCTCAAATATAAATGTGGACCTTGCCTTTCTCACTTTGGTTCAACTTATCGATAAGAGCAGGGGCAAGCCCAAGATCATTCCCTATTTTGAAGCCCTGAAGCTCCAGAGTCAGCAGATAGCGTCTGCCAAAGATCGCTATGAATGGCTAATAAATCGTATAGTAAAGAATCATAATGAAACCTGGTTAAACACCAGTCGACGAATGAACACCTCCCCAGAGTACAAAGAGTATGTGTTCTTGGAGGGAACGGCTAAATGCAAGAAGCTTTTTCAACAGCATGTCTACCGTCTGAAGCAGGAACATATTGAGAGGCGTCGCAAAATATACCTAAGCACTCTTCCTTTAGCACTTAGTTCTTTGGTGCCTGACCTGGATGAGATAGATCAACTGAGTTGGTCTGGGGTACAGAAGGTCCTAGAGTCCAAGCAGCACTTTGCCCACTGGTTTGTTGTTCTGGAGGACTCACCATGGGAGGATACATCTCACATTGATAACATGGAAGATGAGCGAATCCCATCAGACCTACTGGAGACTGGTGAAGCAGAGGATATTTTTAATGCCCACCTGGAACATCTGCGCAATGAGTGCAGACGGGCAGAGATGAGGCTGGAGTTCAAACACAAATTAGCTTCATCTCCCTTTGTCACACCTGGCAAACCTTGGGAGGAGGCCCGCAGCTTTATCATGAATGAAGAGTTCTACCAGTGGCTTGAGGAGACAGAGTACTTAGACCTGTACAACCGCCATCAGAAGGAGATCATTGATCGCGCTAAAGAAGACTTTCAGGAGCTCTTACTGGAGTACTCTGAGCTTTTTTATGAGCTTGAGGTGGATGCCAAGCCAAGCAAAGAGAAGATGGGGGCAATCCAAGAGGTCTTGGGGGAGGAACAGAGATTCAAGGCGCTACAAAAGCTTCCAGCTGAAAGGGATGCTCTGGTATTGAAGCATATCCACTTTGTCTATCACCCTACCAAGGAGACCTGCCCTAGCAGTCCACACTGTGGAGACTCTAAGATTGAACAAATCTTAGTGTCACGTTTCCCCACTTGTTACCCCTTCTTAGATGTGAAAGCTCATTTCGGGGACACCAAGGCCGACAGAATTAACCTTGTCATACTAGGAAAGGATGGACTGGCCAGAGAATTTGCCAATGAGATTAGGGCTCTCTGCACAAATGATGACTGGTATGTGTTAGACGGGAAGATGTATGAACTGACACTGCGGCCTATCGAGGGAAATGTACGTCTTCCAGTAAACTCCTTCCACACCCCCACCTTCACCCCACATGGATGTCTGTGTCTGTATAACTCAAAAGAGTCTCTCTCCTATGTGGTTGAGAGCCTTGAGCGACTTAGGGAGTCAACTCTAGGTCGAAGGGATAGCCAGCTTGCACAGCTACCAACATCACTGCTTTTAGTCACTAAAAGAGGCGTCGGATCATATGTGGATATAGGTGGAGAAACTGCCTTAAACCTAATAACACAGGGACAACAGATCGCAAGGAGACTGCAGTGTAGCTTTTTAGACCCTGCCTCCCCTGGTGTGGGCTATGGCCATAATGTCAATGAGACCCAAATCAACCAGGTGCTGAGGGGCCTTCTGGATATTAGGAGGAGCACATCCTTCAGTAGCAGCTCCCCACCCCTCCTCCCTGAGCCTCCAGGTCTCCGAGACTCTCCTCATCAGCCGGCCCCTGAGGCAGACCTTCGCATTGTCATGTGCTTAATGTGTGGAGACTCCTATGACATTGAGCAGCTCTTGTCCCCTTTCCTCATGCATCAGCACTGCAGGCCCATGTCTAATTGCGGCACCTCTGTATTGCTGGAGCAGACAGTTGGTGGACACAAGCTGGCTATAGAGCTCTCTCTGCTCTCATACCATGCCTCCTTCACTTTGCGGAAGAGCAGGTTAGTACACGGCTACATTGCTGTGTACTCTGTCTCAAGAAAAGCCTCCCTGGAGACCCTCTGTGCCTTCTTGTGTGAGGTTCAGGACATTATCCCGGTTCAGCTGTTGGCAGTGGGAGACAGCCAGGCAGAGCTCACTGACAGTGACTATGCCTGTGAACAGCTGATCCAGGGGGAGGAGCTAGCCCATGAGATTGAGGGTCGTTTCAATAGTGTGGTTTGTGGATCCGGGGGTGTGGTGGGAGGCCTGCACAGGATAGAAATGTTCCATTCTTTTCTGATGGAGGTTGTGGAGAAACGCAACATTGTGGAGGCCACACACATGTACGATAATGTTGCTGAAGCGTGCACCACTGAAACTGTGTACTCCCCACGCTGCAGTTCTCCCAGTCCTGTCACCATGTTCCTGGATTCAGAGGATGATGTAGAGCCATCACCACCATACTATGATGGCACACTCACTTCTCATAGTGGGGGCTTCAACCTGCCAGACTTAGACTCCAGTGACATCTCTGTCATCTCTGATATCAGAGACTTTGAGAACAAACTCAACAACAAAATACCCCCCCAAGTGAGAGTTAAACCGGGCGTCACTTTTGACTTTCGGAAGGTGAGCCGCAACCCATATATCGATACCCTAGGTCACCGTCGCTCCCTCCCCTCTACTGTTACCTGGGTTCCCGGTGGGGATGTGGGCTACGATCCCTCAGACTACGCGGAACCCATTGATGCCGTTTCAAAACCCCGCCCTAGCAATGAAGAGATCATCTACTCGGTGCCACATGACAGCACGCAAGGCAAAATCATCACCATCCGTAACTCTAACAGGATGCACTCCAATGGAAATGGCTCAGACAGCGAAGCAGACAGCAGCTCTCTGGAGCGAAGGAGGAAGTTCTCAGCAGTGGGGGTGAAGCCTCGTCTGTACCGCGATCGCTCCAAGCGGCTTGGCAAGTTCAGCAGCTTCCGCACAAGCTTCATAGGCAGCGATGATGAGATGGGAGCTCTTCCAAAGTCCAAGGAAGATGACTTTGGGACTCTGAAAGGCGAAAGTCTTGTTAGTGAGGAGAGCGAGGACCCAAAAAAGAGAAACATTCTGAAGAGCCTGAGACGAACAGCCAAGGTGGGTATTACTAAATCTCCTTTTTTTATTTTAATTCAGAAAAAGAACCTCTTTTTAATTTACTCATCCATAGTCTAATACACAAATGGTTGTTAATTCATCGCTATAATTATCTCTATAGGTATAAAAAGTACTATTACAGAAAGAAGGTAACAATACACTGAGGTGACTGTTAAGTGAGCATTTTTAAACCGTAATGTCTTGGGGAGGATCTAGACATTTTGACTGAGTGTGAGTAACTCCTGATTTGCTGCTGATGCGGAACACCACATTTTGTTAGAGTCCAATGAGTGCCACTTAGTATCAATATAATTACCCCTGTTTGAGACACTCAGTCTTGTCTTGTCTTTCCTTCTTCGCAGAAAACCAGACCAAAGCCCCGTCCAGCTATTCCCAAGCCCCCGGAGAGCAGTTACTTTGGGGTCCCCCTAGTGAGTGTGGTGTCCCCGGACAGACCTATCCCACTCTTCATCGAAAAGTGTGTCCGCTTCATTGAAACAACAGGTAGTTTGTTCTGTCTTTTAAATTGACATTCATGTGATGCATGCAAATCTGATTTCATTTAATTATATTTTGTTGTGGGTAAACATGTTTTTATAAGTTAATGTTATTGATTAGTCATATAAACATGCTTATTTAAATCTAAACCAGTGCACCTGATCGTGACCACAATGTGATGATGAAGTTATACAAGTTCTCCTCTAAAAACTGTCAGCATCTGTACTGTCATAGCTGTTTGCAGCGGGGCTAATGAAGTGTTTGTGCTTTGCTTGTTTCACACTGTGCCCCCCCACGTCTTCCCCCTTTGCTCTGCTGCGCTCGTCTTTCCTCAGGCCTGAATACAGAGGGTTTGTACCGCGTAAGCGGCAACAAGTCGGAGATGGAAAGCATGCAGAGGCAGTTTGAACAGGGTGAGTCGCTCATCAGACTTGTTTGAACCAGCTGTTTGACATGTAATTATGCGACTGTCTAATCAAAACATAAACAGATTTGACAAAGGAAAGTGTCATGCAACTGATTTGTTCGGTCCTGATGATGGTTACTACTGATGGGCTTGTTTTCTCTGATCTCTTTAACTCTCTCATTCTCCTTGTGTAGACCACGGATTAGACCTAGTGGAGAAAGACTTCTCCATAAACACTGTGGCTGGAGCCCTCAAAAGCTTCTTCTCTGAGCTGCCTGAGCCCCTGGTGCCTTGTGCTCTGCAGGTGGACCTATTGGATGCTTTCAGTAAGCAAACACTGCTGGGCTGGGAGGGTCTTTACTACAACATAAAAAGATTATTTCTTTAGAAGGGAAGAGGGTAGGGAAGGACTTTGGCAGACCTGAAGGAGACAAGAATAGTTTTCCTGGTAGCGGGGAGAGACATTTTAGTTTTATATTACTGCATGCTATGATGAGGTCTCGGTATTAATGGTCACCTCTCTGCGTGTGTGCAGAAATCAATGACAGAGAACAGAGGCTGTACACCATGAAGGATGTCCTGAGGAAGTTCCCCAGGGAGAATTATGATGTCTTCAAATATGTACTGAGCCACTTACACAAGTAAGTTCCCTGTCTGCTGTTTGAATCACTTTCATGCATTTGTTGGTCTCTTGTGGTAGACGCCCATCTGTTTTTCTGCACTGTATGAATAAATCGGTGTCTGTTTGCGTGTTTCTCCCAGGGTGAGCCAGCTGAACAGGTTGAACCTGATGACCAGCGAGAACTTGTCCATCTGTTTCTGGCCCACTCTCATGAGGCCGGACTTCACCACGATGGACGCCCTGACTGCCACGCGCACCTACCAGACAATCATCGAGACCTTCATCCACCAGTGTGCATTCTTCTTTTACAACCAGCCCCTCCTCGACTCCCCCACCGGCCTCGCGGGCCTCCCCGCCTCACCCACCACCACCCTCAGCGGGAGCTCTGCCTACTCTTGTTACCGCTCCTCTCCTCCTCACACCACCCCACACTTCAGCCCCCTGCAGCAGTCCCCTCCCACCACCCCCCAGTCCCCCCTGCAGTCCCTGCTCCCTCCCCTCCACCAGCACCCCCACTCCCACCATTCCCCCGCCGAACAAGAGACACTGTGAGAGACGGTGAAACCACGTGTGCCCATGATGATGCTGGACCTTATCACCAACACACACACATACACACACACACACATACACAGACACACACTAAAAAAAACAAAATGTGCACTTGCACACTTCATCTTTGATCATGGACAAGCTAGGTTATGAAGAGGGGAGGCAGGAAGTGTCTAAGAACCTTCCCTCACCTGTCATTTGTATCCACCCTTGTGCGCATCAGGGCAGGCTGCCATTATCAGTGACTCCTCCTCTGCCCTCCGAACCCCTGATCGCCTGGAAGCTGACGTCAGGTCAGAAGTGGAGGACAGAGGTTGCCGTCACAGCGAGCCTCTCCTCTGTCAGCAGCCACCACCCATCCTACACTACCAAGAAATAGAAACCTCGATGCCAAGCTGGAAGAATTGATTTGTGGCCACCATGTTTTTATCCGCATAAAACTGTTTTAGTTTATTTTCTCATGAAAGTACTGCCACTGGATTTTTAGACTGTTCCTCTGTAGGTCCTTTGGGCAGCAGTTTGCTCCATATAGCAGAGGTTCCTCTGTCTGCCTTTGGGGTTTTTTCTCCCATTGGCTCTACTTGAGGGGGTCAGCATGGGGAGGGAAGTGGAGGGACGGCAAGGGAAGGAGGGGTGGGTTGGGTTCACATCCAGGGATGCACTTTAATGATCACTGTTGATTTTTCCCTCTGAAGGGTTTATTTTTTTTGTTGACATACTGTTTTCTTGAGTGTTTTTAATTTCACAGCTCAAACAGCCATACCTATTGCCTCTACAGAGCTCTGGCAGATCAAACTTTGTTTACATCAAACTTGTTTTTTTGTATCCACAAACTTATCTGAAGCACTTTTTTGATAGTGTAGTGTTTAATTAGAAGAAAAAAAATGCCACATTGATTAATTGTTCATATTGTTTGTTTTTAGTGGTTGCGTGTGGCATCAGTGCAGGCTTGTGAAACAAGATCTTTTTTGTAAAAACTTACGTTTGTTGAAGTCGATCCAGAGGTCCCGTCTGAGGATGGGACGTCTGAATCCACTCATGTTCCTCATTCATCCAGCCATGTGAAACTAGGTTTCTTCTAGAGTTTGTCCTCTTTCTAGCTGTCGGTTGATCAGAGTGGATGTTTAGGGACATTGGGGGTTTATTAGACCATTATAATATCAGAGAGGACTTTGCCTGCCATCAGTCAAGTGAAGGAGAAATCTTTGCATTTTTGAATGTGTAACGTAGTCATGCCATAACCCTACATTTGCAATCTGGTGACCATGGAAACCAAACGCTTGAAACACGATAGGTTGCTGGATGTGTCGCTGTGGCTATCTTATCAAACCGAGCTTTTTGTATTCATCTCATGTTAAGGACCTTTAACTCCGAAGGTTTAGTATTCTCAACGCACTGTTACCGCTAGTCCTGCTATACAATACGATGACCAGTAGAAGTTAAATGTTTGTGAACGGGGCACATTCAGGAAGCAACACCGGTCGTTTACCTGCTCTAGTGAATTAGTTGTGTGCTGGCATATTGTCCTCCCTTTTTCATGGAAAAACAAGCAGCACCGTTTCAGTGGTAGCACTGTTAATGAAGACATGATGATTTTAACCATTAAACCTACGAGAGGAAGCAGAAGTACAAACGGACGCCCAGACGCAAAGGTTCTGGATGATTGTGGCTCTGTTATGGTTCTTGGTTGCAACGATGAGCGGACTAGGAAGATCATTGGTTGCAGTAGTATTTGGGATCATCACTTACTGGTACTTTTGGAATCACAATGCTGTTGGAAGTCAGTCATTTTACTTCTTCATCGGGCTCTTGTCAATCTGCTCCGAGCTGTTAGCTGTAACATTGGCGGCTGGCGCAGAACCAACCAAGCAACTGTCCCACTATAACACGACTCCCGGGAGTATATAACCGTACTGCATTACTTGACTTCTGACACACCTTTGGCAAATCTGCCGTTCGACGAGCAAAAAGTGAGTGCATACTACTCTATAATGGTTGTTTATTTGTATGTTGGGGAACACCACCCTTTAGTCAATGGTAGAAAACATTTCTAGTGTGTATTTCAATGATTGAAAGTCCATTTTTACAATTTTTGTGAATGGTTCAAGGCCACTTAAGTTTAGTGCATGATTTAAAAAAAAAAGAAAAGAAAAAAAGAAACACACCAAGGGGAGAAGGACGAAAGCCTCTCCCTGTTTTAAAACATGAAATTAGTACGAGAACAAAACAAATACTAAAGAGAAATAGCTGAAACGTGAAAGTTTATGTACTGTGCACCAAGAGCAAACCATGGAATTTGTCTGACTGAGAAAAGTGTTTGAAGATGAAGGCCTTATGTGAACTGTATAATAGTTAATAAATTAAATCTTGTAAAATTGTCCTCCGCCTTCTCGTGGTGCATGTGTTTGTGTTTCTCATTGAGCCTTTTTTTTACAATCTGACACCTGCGTCTATTTACGTCCCGATATGTTAATCTCAGGTTTTACACGAGATTGGAAAATCGCTGTTTAAAAAACTGCATTTTCCAATTATAATTTACAAGGCCACACAAAAGCAGCTGGGTGTCTATTGTCACAACAATGAACGGGGTCCAGGGAATCAAGAATATCAAGCGTATAATTTTGTGGGTTCCCATTTTCGGCGTAATGTGAAAATCGGGGAGAAGGCCTGTGACAGTTTATCTGAAAAGCCCCGCTGCGCCCCGCTGTCATCTGACAAAATATTAGACATGCTATTATTATCCACGTTCTCGCTGCGGAGTAGTGCCGCGTGGTTTAAATTATTCTCCTGATTGACATCTTGGTGAACAAACACAACTGAGGCATGAATACGCGACTGCTGCACACCAAAGATAATCAGGCCCCAAGCCAAATCTTTGTACAGCACACTTTAAAAAAAACACAAAAAAACCTCAGCTTGAAGCATCCCTCTGATAAACAGGCTTCATCCTACACACATTACACAGTGAAGGACCTCTGCTGTAGTAACAAGAGGCTGTAGTATGAAGGCACCGGTGCAGGTGACTCTGAAAAGCATCAATTATTCACAGCATATCCGTCATGACTGACTGAGCTCTTTTGGTAGCATACTTTCGTCACAGTATCTGTTCACCTGTGCGGTGGGGTCACACGTTATGCTGCTATGACGCCATCTAGTGGTTGTGTAGCTGAAGAGCAGCGTGGAAGTGGGTGTTTGTCTTTGCGGAAAAAGAATCCTAATTGTCCCTCTTCCTGTCCACTTCTTACATTTCAGACACAACTGATTCATTGTGTTTTATTCTCTCAAGTGGCTGCTCCATGTTCAGATGCGTCACTGAGCTCAAACTGAGATCAAAAGTGTGGATGAGTGAAGTTATTAAAGGATAAGTTCACCCCAAAATAAAAAATTTGGATATTATCTACTCACATCCATGCTGATGGAAAGTCAGGTGTTTGCTTTGTGCTCCGTGCTTCTCAAGCACAGCCGAACAAGCAATCCGGTGGCTCTGGATGAAGAGGAGAGACGCCACATGGGCCCCAAAATAGCGTGTGCGACGTGGAAGGGCTAAGAGTTGAGGAGGGCACACCTGGGACGCCAGGTGTTGCCGACGAGCCCTCTGGAGGTGTTGTGGGCCCGTCATCGAAACACCAGAGAAGGAGATGAGAGATTCACTGATGACTCCAATGAAGCTCCGAACCCTTCTGTCGCACAGGTGTCTGCACCAACCCACCTCACATCTCAGGCGTGCAATCAGTAAGGGATTGATCAACCTAGTCCTTTAACTGAACTGAGCTGTGGTCTTCAAAACATTTCCGGAGCTTCACAGCAAAACAGCATTGCAGCGTTCTCCGAAACAACTGACACAGATGGGGAAAGATAACAACAACAAAAAATAGGCTCCATACAGCTTATCCGGAATAATCCAAGTCTCTGGAAGCCCTTAGATCTCGAATTGTTTGCGAAGCGGAGCTCTTCAGGTGGGTTAAATGAGGATTTTCTCAAATTTTACTTCAGTCATTCGAGAGAATTGCTTTAAGGCTCCAGAAATGTATTGTGGACTACAAAACTTTCCACTGGAAAGGATGTGAGTAGATAAAGACTGAATTTTTATTTTTGGGTGAACCTTTCCTTTAGAGAGCTCTACTTCTCTGCTGTTTGCTCACTACCTTTACATCTACACAGACTGTGCTACAGTCCAGACATATTTTCACACATCTGACTAATTCCTCGTATCGCCCACTTCCATGTTTTGAAAACAATATAGATTAAAATGTGTCTTTTATACGTTGTTGATTTTCTCTGAATGAGGTCAATCATATTTACATAACATATGCATGGGAATTTATGGATGTGCATCCATTGTTCTTACATCTGTTTTCGTGTTTAAGATGTGTAACTGTGTATCGAGGTCTCCAGCCTGTAAATGATAAACAATACTGTTCACGGGCGAGATGTTACTGAGAGCAGGCTGAGGGGATACAACACGTGGGATCTACGTGCTGTATCGTAGGCAACTCATTTCAGTTTGTTTTTTTCCAACTTTATTTATAGTCATTTCAGTTTCTTGGAGACGTTTCACCTCTCATCCAAGAGAAACTGCTACAGAGTCGTCAAGGACACAGGTGAGCTCTGAGTTCCAGAGTCGTTAGGGCCACTTGTTGGTCATTAACCCAACCGGCCTTCATGTGCCTTCTCTTTAAAATCCATATGTCAAAGCCCTCCAAACTTTAGGAAAGTACAATACTACACCTGAGTATCACACTGAATATCTTCTCCGCTTTGGCTACTTATCTGCTAACTCAGTAGGATCGGTTCAAAAATGTCCAGATGTGAACAAACCTGTTGAGAATGACAGAAGCCGTGACGTATGAAAGATAGCTTTATTGCACAAGGTGTTAGAATGATCTTTTTAGTTTTTGCTTTCTTTTCATAGAAAATGTACTTTTGAACACAAGCAATTGCTATAACAAGCAACTCAAACAAATGTTTGGGATACCCTCAACATTTTTTTTGTTTGTTTTTGATTTTCATACATTTTTTCCTTCAGTTTTTCCCTTTTAGCAAGCATGCAATGATTCTTTTGAGGATGAACAAAATATAAAATAATGATAATAAAAAAAGTAAATAGGACAAATGACAACATCAAAAGACCTTTAGAAAAGAATAAAAATTCAACAAATTAGTATCAAAAACATAAAGGGAAAGAAAAATGTTTTTGCCCATTTCAGAAGTAAAATATTTTATTTTTGATACTATTTCAATTTTGAAATTGGGGCATTCAACCCTGATGTGTCCCCTGATTTATTCTGACGAAAATAGCTCTTCATACAAAACTGTGTTTATGTACAAGACTTAATCTATAAACAACACTGACAAAGGTAGAGATGATGGGTCTAGTATGTTTAGGGTGGTGAATTTTTACTTTAATTTATCTGAACGGGGGGAAAAGGACGGGAGTCTGAATGCTTCAGGTTGACAGACCGACTCCAGTCCGGTATATACACAACAGTAGTTTGTGTGACCAAAAGAGCTACGAGTCCCTGATTTCACTTGGCTGAACAGGTTTTAGCCACAGGCCACATACCTTAGTACTGTTTGGCCCCTGGAACCAAAATTTTGGTAAAAACCCCCAAAAACAAATAAAAATGAATTTTATGAATCGAAAAATCAACAGACCGACAGATAACCCCCTCCCCTAAACAAACAAACAAACAAACAAAATAACAAAGCAGATGGATAAACAAAGATAAAGCACAAAACACTGTCGTGGAGATGCTTCGCGAAGACACTCCAGTAGGTTCTCGTGTGAATGTACATCAGAGCAAAATGGAGGTGGAGAGAAAGAAAGCGGGACATGTACAGTACTTCAGACAGGGCAACAACAAAGATATCAATTGAGTGAACATCATATAATTTTTTTTTTCTTCAAAACTGAACTCCCTGACATATAACATCGCTCAACTTTATATTATTTTACTTCATTCACATCATGACTGGGATTTCCTTTCAGCTGGTCGTCCGTTTCTGTGACGAGCGGAGATCGGCCGAGTGACGCCGAGGCTGGCCGACACGCTGTTACTGTATCTGTGACAGAAGCCTTGAGGATATCATATGTAACATTTCCGCATTTAAATGTCTATAAATGACTCGACCTTTAGCATATATTTTGTCATCCTAAACCTTTCCAACAATGTTCAAACCCAGAGATATTCTAAATCTGACTCAAGGTAAAGGTGCATTTAATCTGGTCGCCTGTCACTGTTACTTCCAGTCAGAGAGCGACAGAGGAAGTCTACGAACGTGACTAGCTGTAACGTGAATAAATCTTTAAAGGAGACCTATTGTGCTTTTCATTGTTTCCCTTCCCTTGTGTGTGTTGCACGTAAAAGGTTTGCAAAATTAAAAGTCTGCACCGATGGGAGCTCTTATCTCCAACGGAAAACTGAAGTGCTTAAAGCGCCTCGTCAGTAGTCCCGCCTTCCATTCTGTCATTTCTTTCTGTCATTACGCCATCACCACGTGTCACATCTGCATCATTTATACCTACATTCACAGTTGAATCGAAGCTAACTGGAAGCTGAAAACACGACGGAGCTGACCGGAGACGAGGTGAGCGGTGCCTGCTCAGGCGTCTCAGATGGAGGGGGGTTACAGAGCTGCAGCACTGGACAGCATGAGAAAACTGATGCCTTTTTTTAAAAGATCTAAAGCATGTAAACTATTCTACTAGTAACCCAAAATAAAATGATGAACCTGAATATGAGCATAATATGTCTCCTTTAAAAATTCACCTCATCCACGATCGTTTCTGCCTGAGTCACGTAGATTTAGATTTAGATAGATAGAAGTCCACAACTCCCATGATCCCACACTGCTTACGTCTTTAGTTTTGCTTTGATTGAGGGACCCCTGGCGGCGGAAATTACACACTGTACATTCAGTTCTACATGGTAACGACCCGATATCCTCATGAGCAGGCTTAATATAACAGAAGGCTTTCGTGTCGTGATTGTTTAACACTCGGCAGCGTCGGCGCTGCTGTCGTCTGCTCACCCGGCCGGCCCGCCTCGCAGCATATCTTGCTTTGTTTTCCATCTCAACATGGGGCTCGTAAAGGGCCGCGCTCCGTCCGTACGGGAGCGAGGCCCTCTTCTCTTAGTCGGTCTACATAGAGAAACATACAGAACATCCCGTATATATACTAAAACCTTTTTCTTTCTTTAGTCCAACCTTTTGTTAAAATTTCTCTTCTTTTAAATTTCATGATTGAGCGATTGTCTCGTTCGTAAATTTGACTTTAACATTAAATTGCTGTATATACTACTACACTATGGTAGTACATACAATTTATACTTTGTCATAATTTCACTTAAATGTCAATAATATACCTACATAGAAATATATATGTAAATTCTTTATAATACCAAATATTCTCTATTTGTAATCTGAGAAATTATAGCTGGTTCATTTGGGTTGTCATGATTTGATTGAAAAGTTCGACACTGTTCAGCTGGAGAGAGAGAGATGTGTGGAGAATATTCATGTGATATAAATTTTTATCCTTGGAAGTGAACCTGAATCATTTCTTCAGGAATCATCGTTAAGAGAGAGTCTGCCAATAGCTATTTGGGACTTTAAGAGACACATAGAGGGTGAGAGATACAGTAAGAATAGGGGAACTTAACTCGAAAGTCCTGCAAATTGACAATAATACTCAAACTATGGGGGACGGTATGTGTGTGCGCATGAGAGACAGGATGGCCACACAGCTTCATATTGGCTATCGTAGTCTTCATCATCATAAACACAGAGCTGTCAAGCTCCTCGATTATAGTCAGTATTTCCAAATGACCACAGAATCGCTTCCTGGTTTTTTTCGCTGTGCAAGTCCCGCGAGAAGTGAGCGGAGCTGAGCACCAGCCGGCTGGAACTGTTAGTCGGAGTTAGTAATTCTTTTATAGAGTCCCAGGTGAGCATGAAAAGTAGGGTTAGCTGGGTCTCTGTCTGGGAGAACACCTATCCCGAGGAGAATTAGACAGAACGCGGGGCAGTTCACCATTAGTCGGGTTTAAAGAATGATGGTTGCATGCCCTTTCTGGCCCAGACTGAAGAGTACCAGAGTGGGGCTGGCTGAGGAGTGGGTCAGCAATGCAAGTCTGTGCAAGAGAGCGGGCTACACCAGCGTGTACGACTTGGAGTAGGCCCCCACGCTCTGTTTCTGCAGCCTCCCCAGTGCGGAGGAGCTGCTCTCGAGCAGCGAGTCTCTGGAGCCCCCCACCTTGTTACTGTTGGTGGGGTTGCTGCTCGTGCTGGAAGTGGAAGCTGTCGCCGCGGTGTTGGAGCTCGGCATGGTGAGAGTCCTTTGGGGCAGGGTGGCGGTGCCCGAGCTCGCGCCCAGGCTGCCCAGCCCAGAGTGGCCCAGCGTCAGGGCCTGCTGCTTGGCAGGGTCTAGAGTCTTGTGGCGGCCCTGGGTGTGATACGCCCGCTGCGTCAGGCTGCGGATCGAGGCTTCCCGCGGCGGCACGGCTGGGCACGGGTCATGCAGCTCCCCTTGCTTGCGGAAGAATGGGTCTGTCTTCATGTAGAGGGGTAGGTTGCAGAATTCACCTGAGAGATGCAAGACAGAATCATTTTGAACTAAGGAAGGTCATTTGTGTCATTTCAGCTGCTGAAATTAATTACTTTCCAAATGCATATTTGTTATAACTTGGTGGTTTTTAATTGATTTTTTATGTATGTGGTCAGAAACTAACTTAGACACATCATCCCAGAGAGATGACTCCTTCCTTCCTTGTGAAGCTTTACTCATCCTAGCCAACTGTCTGAGGGTGATTCATAGTGACAGTGTCTTTACCTATTTATCTGCCAAATTATTGTGTAATGAACACATTTCTTTGGTGCGTCCACAGAGTCCAGTCTATCTACATTTAGTATTTATATGTGCTCTGGTTAAATTTGTTCTGGCTTCTATTTGAGCATCCATTTGAATTTTTTGGTGCCCTTTTGTCAAGGGAAGCTTTTATTCCCCCATTTTAAGTCACTTTCACTCTCACAGTGTAACATGTAATGCAACATGCGATGTGTAAAATATATTCAAAATCAAGAAAAAGCAGGTATTCATGCAGAAGCGTCTCTGCACGGCTCTCATCTGTCCACACTTACTTTTGTTGGCGCGGTGGGGAATGGGCACAGCCACATTTTTACCGCGGTCGTAGTCCTGCGGTTTGGGCGGCGAGGCAGTGAAGCGGCAGATGCCCGGCTCGGACGGCGTGCTGAGCGACGTCATGCTGTCCGCCGGGTCGTTGGTACCTGTGGTCATCTGGTCGGACGAGCTGTCGGAGATGAAACACTCGGTGATGGTGAACTTGGCGTGCTGGAGGTGCTCCTCCAGCTTGGCGTGCTCGTAGGCCCTGGCCAGCTCCTCGTAGGTGGAGGAGGCGCTCTCCGTCGACACCATGCTGTTGCGACCCTTATCTGGAAAAAACAAAGAGAACGAATCGGTCAGATAAGAGCTCATACGTGTCACATGGTTAGATATCTTACACTGGCTTCCAGGTGGTTTCCTTTTTCCAAAAAATATTCTAATTTATATTCTTAATGAAGACAGTGATGACTTACTTTCATAAAAGAACTGCATCTTGGCGTAAAAAATTAAAATGAGCAAGAGTAGTACATAAAAGTGGACGGCTTGGATTGGCTCACCTGTGTCCTGCGAGAGACTGGCGCTGTAGCTGTCGCTCTCGGTGGCGGTGATGCCGTGAGAGCCCATCGTGCGCCAGTCTGAGGTCAGGGTTCGCGCCGAGGCCGTCGACTGGCTCTGACTGGGCCGGCTCAGCGTCCACTGGCTGGAGTATCTGTTCCTGGAGCTGTGGGCCGACTTGATGCTCTTCCTGGACACGGGATCTGAAGAGGAGAGGTGACGGCGATCAGAGAACGGCTCAGCAGGACAAACACTGTGTGTATTCATGTATTGATCGTCGAGAAGACGAGTCTTTACCGTCTCATCATCTTCATGGGTGAAGTGGATTCAAGCGGAAGAGCTCACAGCAAAAATTTTAAGATAAAACAACTCACTCGTGCCCGGACGGATGTCCGACATGTCAATCAAAGGCCCCGAATTCTGGATGAGGGCCTGGTGGTGCAGAGACACGCCCGTGCAGAAGTTCTGCGGATTCACCGATTGGCTGAACTCTGTGTCTGTCACCGGGACCGCCGCCTTGTCCTCCCCTGGTGGAAGAGGAGAGCGGAAACAACAGTTACACAAAGAAAAATCATTAATTAACTTGATATGAGCTGCTGGATAAATTCTATCTGTGCAGTCGAGTGCAGCCACGTGCCTATCTGTTTGATGCCTTCCTTGTCCTCGATGAGGAGCTGAACACGCGGGATGTCGATGTGGAGCCTTGGTCCTTGAGGAGGGCCCTTAACTGGAGTGTCTATACTGCGATTGTTCTTGCTGCACACACACATGGAAACGACACATACAGTCAGAGGTACAGAGGTTTCCCAAAAACGTACAGTTTGTGAATTACATCTTCCTCTACACAGTCGTCTTTAAGATCCGGCTCTTACCTGATAAGCATCTCAGCGAGGCTCTTGGCATCTATAAGAAGACAATATCTTAATTAGATTATAGTTGGCTGTGAAGATAATCGTTTGAACGTGTCAGGCTGTTGCGTTAATCCATTACACACAATAACACAGCTCTCCCTCTGAACTCTCACTCTCTTTCCCTCACCTCTAAGTCGTTTAAGCCTCTTCTCCTTGCGCTTCTTGCGGATAATGAAGAGCAAAGCGACGCCCAGAGTAACCAGGATGACGGGGGAGCCGATGGAGAAGAGCTTTTTCACGTCGTCCCCTTCCCCACGAGCAGATTTAATGGGAGGGATTGTGCCTGAGGAGAGATGGAGGAAGGAGAGGAAATATTCAATACAGACAGTTTAGAGATACAGATGACAGACAATGAAATGCAGAAATGCAGGATGCACTTACTGCCATCATAGTCGGTGGTCGCAAACTGGGAGCTCTGGTTGCCGCAGCCGGCGCTGTTGCAGGCCTTCATTTTGAGCTCATACCAGGTGGCCTCGCGCAGCTCGCTGAGGAAGAGCTGGGTGGTGGAGTTGGCCTTGAGGCTCTGCCAGGCCCAGGTGCCTTTGGGCCTGAAGTCCAGCATCATGTCAGTGATGGGGCAGCCGCCGCTGGTCCAGCCCTGCAGGTTGAGGCCCGCGTGAGTGGAGTTGATGTGGGTGAGCAGCGGCTGGTCCTTGTTGAACACCGGCTCTGGAGAGAAGAGCGGCACAGAGCGACGGGAGGTTAGAAAGATAATGGTGACGCCAACGCAGCAATCTAACATGTGTATCTGGATTTTTGTGATCTGGTTCCCTATAAACTTCGACATCACTGACCCAAAGGACTTTGTTGATGTGATATAAGAACAATGAGAAGTCAGTGTTCCAGCTGATTGCATTATCTATTCAGCATATTTGCATGTAGAAACTGTAGAGAGCAACATTCTGGAGACACTTTGTATCTTTCTGTTGTAATAATTAAATATGATTTGAAGATTTTAATTTAATTACAATATAGTGAATGGAAAACATCCTACAAACTCTCACAAAGACTTTTTTGCCACACTACAATGATATATATTTGCACTTCAAATGATGTTGCATAAAGAATCTGGACTGCAAACAGAAAACGACATAGCTCCATAAGAAAACACATGTGAAAACACCCTCGATTTTGTTTTACTGAATCTGAAATGAGAAATTCCATCATTTTAATCTGCTTTGAGTTCTGGCCTTTTAATTCCCTTTCACTCGCGTACACGGCGGTCTGAGCCCTCACCTCTTCCGTGTGTCTTCGCCTCAATGATCTCGCTGATGCGCCCTGAGCCCACGCTGTTCTTGGCGGCCAGCTTGACCTTGTACCAGGTCCCGCAGCGCAGATTGTCCAACCTGAACGATCGTTCACTGGAGCTGATGAACACGTCCCTCCATTCCTCCGTGTTGTCCACTGAATACTGCAGCACAAACCCTGCAGAAATGACCGGCACAATTTTTTTAATGTCAAACACAAGTCATTTACAACATCTACTGTAAGAACAAGAGATGTAACACTGTGGAGGATCCTTGCTGCTGCTGCTGCTACATCAGTCGGACACCAGGGGGCGACGGTGAGCTACAATCAGATCTGGTTTGACTACTTCTTACACAGAAACATTGTTTACACAGTTGTGTGCAGCATAGAAGAACTGTCACAGAATCAGCTATTTGCAAGGTGGGCAGATGTTTCTCTGGTCAGGAGCATACCTCTGATGGAGCTTCCGCCATTGTCCCCAGGGATCCAGGCCAGGGTGATGGAGGAGGTGGAGGTGGTGGAGACGGTCAGACGAGGCTGATCAGGAGGAACTGCGTGTGCACACAGAGACAGTCACTCAACAACAGGGCGGAAACATCCCAACGCAGACACCTCCTCCACTCAAAACACCTTCTGTTTCTTCTTACCTTGCACCACCAGGTTGACTATGATGGTGTCAAAGCCCAGGGTGTTTGTGGCCGTACAGGTGTAGTACCCAGAATCCTCTGCTTTGACTGAACGCAGCACCAGTGTGCCGTTGGATAAGATCTGCTTCTGGCTGTCGGCTGTCACAGGAATGGCCGTGTCCTCACTGACAAAGCACAGGCAGGTTACAGACGTTAATCTCGTTCCAGAGTAAGTTTATTTTTGCTCTCACAAGCAGCAGCAGTATCCGTCTGGGTGAGTCATGACTCTGACATAAAAGCGGTATATGATGAGCTCTGACCTGTCTTTGGTCCATTTAATTGTGGGGGCGGGCTCTCCCACTGAACTGCAGGGCAGACGCACTTCCTTCATCCAGGGTGTGGTCACCGTGCCCCCGAAGGACAGGATCTTAGCCGGGACTGCACACAGAGAGAACTTGATTAAACTGGATCTCTGACACAAAGACGATTATAGACACACCAAGACTAAATGTTGAACTCTCCGCTGTTCGCTGAGTGAGTGGCCCGGTTGCCAAAGGGCGGAAAGGCCTTTACTCTCTGCTGAGGGAATAAAAAGCTGTAGCGCAGTGTTTTAGTGCGGCCCCTCCTCTAACCTCTTAGTTTCAGTCTATCTTTTCTCCATAGATCCTCCCCTCTATTGATTCCCGCCTGCTACCTCTCTCCCCAAGGGTCATTTTACTGGATAGGCCCTGTTCATCACCACATAATTAACAACAGCATTTCTTGCAACACAGCCGCTACTCAATCAATACTACGGCTGTCAATCAATAACGGGGAGCGCAGGCGGAGCGGGGAGGGGGGGCGAGCGATGAAAGCGATCCGTGCGCGGACAGATCATGTTGCCGTTTCATAGCCATCTCTGGAGCGCTCTCCCTCATAACCTTTACAGAAATCCCTTTACCCTTCTACTCCACTACAGGCTCGCCTGGAGGACCCACCTTTCCCAGCAGGCTCCACTGTGACCTTTGAGCTGATGTTGCCTCTGCCCGCAGTTGTCACGGCTGCAGCCCAGATGTGGTATTGTTTGCCACGGGAGAGGTGCGTGATGCGGTAGAAGAGCATCTCCGGGTTGGCCTCGTACTCGCTGGGCGCCTGGGACAAGAGGGCACGCAATGTCAGGTGAGCAAACTGTGACAGCGCGCCGACACGACAGGCTCGGTGGCAGCTCAGACGCCGCACCAGACTAAGTGTTACAGGGAGTATGTAAATGTGCAATCGAGAGACAGCAATCAGTCTCATTTTAAAGTTAAATTTTTTTCTTGGAGAACAAGAAGAGAGAGAATTCTGTCGACAGGCGTTTTTCTTTGCAGCAGACATTTTAACTTGTCACACTAGGAAAAAGCACAGGTGTTAACATTCACCTAACGGTTGGATCACTGCGCGTTGCTTGTTTTACAATCTTCTTATATTTGTACTTCTGTTACCAAAATCTGCACCCACTAATTCTCCTGTGTCGCCTCGTCCTCCTCCAGGTGCACACGGAGGTGAGAAGGTCATGTGGCGACGACTCGGCCTGCTCACTCTTCACATACATTTTTACAATCAGATATTTTGTCACTGTGATCTGCATGCTGTGATTTTGTCGGTCTGTTCTGTACACATGATATCTGGTTTGTGTCTGAGGGATCCCTCCTCTGTGGCTCCTCCTGAGGTTTGTTAAAGAGAAATCTTTCGGACACAAATTGAGGGTCACTGTACAGAATGTAAAGCCCACTGAGGCAATGGGATCTGTGATTTGTGGCTATATAAATATAATTGACCTGATTTGACTAACAATGGCTTTGTTTTATACTGTTGTCCCAGTGTGCCACAACAGTGTGACAGTGGGCCGGCATGCACAATATCAGGAACCTGAAATGGAACCCAGCCGTCATCGATTTTATTATTCACACCTGTGTTTTTTAACCCCTCTGACAAGTCAAAATGTCTTCTTTTAAAAAAAAAAAATGCCTACGGCAAGAGGATTGTTTAAAAATACAGTTTTCTTTTCGGGGGAAATTGTTCAGAGACATCTTGGTGTCTGGAAAGAATCAGGAACTAAAATGATTTGACCTTGAGATTCCTGCATGTTATATTGCATTGCCTCATTTTATATTCATGCCATAATGTCTGATCCAAAATACTCTTCTTCTTTTTATCATTTTTTTTAGTGTTGGCCTTGTGATCATTGATATCATGATCATTATTTATTCGTATACACATTAAAGTTGTTTAAGAATGAATTTAGCTGTTTTTGGTTGACCTTAATCATTGTACATGTGATACAGGGCTGCAGGATATGGTACATTTAAAAAAAAAAAAAATCATATCGTGATTATTTTGACAGATATTATGATTACGAATTGATTCATGATTAGTGGGACCGATCATATTTTTCAATTTTCAGTTAAAAAATAAATAAATAAAGATCATGATGATGTTACATTTCATCCGATCTGCACCGAATAATCATGTTTTCTTACATCTGAAGAACAAGATTTGCATCTCTGCAGCACTGAAGTATTTAATAAACACAAATTTGACCTTTATCAAAAATGACAGCTTCTTGTGATTTGGATATTGCACTTGACATATTGCAATTTTCATATATTTTTTGATTAATCGAGCAGCCCTCGTGTGATATGTATTCATATTCTGTTGTAGCTTTATTACTTAGTTTGAATTTAAGCATGCAGATGTGTTTCTACTTCGTTTGGTTCTTGCGGTGTGGACAGTGCGGTTGATACTGGAGGCCTCTCTCAGCTATGACTGACCTCTCTACGAACTCCACTGCTATGTTCATGTAGGTTTCCCTGTGAACCCATCAAGAAAACCTTCATCAGTAGAATTTTGACTTCATTGACAGAAACAACGATAAAGGTATTTGTCATTAATTTGTCATTTTTGTTGGCAGTGATGGATTTTTTTTATCCACTGAGAAATATTTTAAGCGAGTGAAGGCCTCTTTCACCACACATCAGTGCTACACAGCATTAAATGAATGTAGTAAAAGTGTTTTCAAATGAGCATCAAGCACTTATATGAAAACAAAAGAGAGAAATAAGTCAAATTTCAAAAATGCATTCAGAGTGAGTCCATTTTTTCAACGTGCTCATTTATTCACCGGGCTGAGAAAAATCACATTTTAGGCCTCAATACTGGATTAAATGTTCCTGTGGATATTTATTTTTTTAGGACAACACATCTTTGAGAAGATATTCACTCGCGCACCTGCAGGCACACGAACACACACACACACACACACACACACACACACACGCCAACGCGCGCGCACAAATAAAACACAGTTTTCCTCTCGAGTCGATCCTCCGTTCTATCTCTTTAATCTGTTCATCTCTCAGTGTTCATCTTCAGTTCCTTCACCATTCGCTTCCCCCTCTTCTCCCTCTATCCCTCTCTGTCTAGCTCAGTGAAGAGGAGAGGATGGAGGGACAGAGGGAGGGAGGGAGGAGGGTGTGTGTGTGTGTGTGTGTGTGTGTGTAGAGGGGGTGCGTTCGAAAATTCCTCCAGCATAGCGGTGGTGTTGTGGTGATCCAGGGAGTGATACAGGGAGATAATGAAAAGACGGACAAAAGCACTCTCATCTCGATGTGACTGATACCCTCCTCTGCTCCTCCCTTCTTCCCAGCCTGCCTCTCTCCCTCTCTCCCCCTCTCTTTCCTCCCCCCCGTCATCTCTCTCTCTTCTCCCCTCGTTTCCCCCTCGGTCTCTCCCTACCTTCTATCCCCGTTCTCTCTCTCTCTCTCTCTCAACCTCCTTTCCCCCCTCCCTTCCTCCCGTCTCTCTCTCTCCCCTCCCTGCCCGTGCTCATTTACATGGCACTCATGCACAGAGAGGGGAGGAGTATTTGTGAATAATAAGAAAGTGAGATTCGAGCCTGATATCAGATTTCACCGCGCGCCGGTGTTTGTGTGCACACGATCTAACTGCATCTGAGATGCTGCACATGCATGTATAAATAGAAAAATGTTGAAATGTAATGTTTCTGTGTGTGTGTGTGTCTCTCTCTGTGTGTGTGTGAGTGTGTGTGTTTCTTATGCGGCAGTGTGCATGTGTGAGCTTGTTCTCTGCTTCATTTGCATATCTACGTCTCATCACGTTGCCAAGACAACCTCATCTGTTCATCTGGGAGGGCAGGAAATAAAGCGGTGGTGCAAATGCGGTGAAAGAGAGACACGCGCAAAAAAGACACACACACACACACACACACACACGTACGTACGGGGCCAATTAATAATAGTGGTTACAAATTAATTATTTCAATTGGTAGATGTTTATCAAGTTCGCAAATTCCTTGCCTCTCAATCAGCTGGAACATTTTTTTTCGACTGGACTTACCGGCTGTCCAGACCCGGGACTGGAGCAGTAGATGGTGTACTTGCGGATGACACCGTTTGGTTTGTGAGGAGGCAACCAGGACACGACCACGCTGCTCGGAGAGGAAGGGACCGCCTTGATGCCAGCCGGCGGACCAGGAACTGTGGGGAAACACACAGGAACATCAGGCGTACAGTGTCTGCCTCCATGTGTGTTTAGCACGCTGGGCGTTGGACGCCTATTAAAGCGAGCAGGCTTGTTTGCAGATTGCTCGTCTTATCCCGCGCTAAGCCGCTGCGGGAGGACTTGGAAGAGGTCCCTTTGGGGTGGACGCTGGTGACATATGTTCAGTCAGACATTGGTCAGCAGTTCTGACTTTGTGACACCCAGCATTCTCTTAACTCTCAGACCCACAAACAGATTAGACTCTAGTGTCTGATCCTCCGCTGGCCACTTCAGCTTGACACTGGACACCACTTAATGCCCTCATTAGCATCTAAAGGCGTAAGAGGGGTTTTAAAATGGATGCGCGCCGTACAAAAAAACACATCAGGACACTGGATGCTGTGAAAGCTGGACAATAATGCCTTTGTGACACTGGCCATACAGTACGGGGTTCACAGTGTCAGGCCTATTCAACCCTGTCCATAAATATAACTCGGGTTTGACAGTGGGCCTCATATGGGGTCTACAGAAGGCGCTGAACTAAATCAAACCCCCAATTCCTCTTTCTCTTTCATGTGAGGCCCCCTGATCCAGTCATTCAGCCCTCGGACTTCTTCATCCCGCACACTACATGAGCACGGATAAAAAACAACCCGAAAAGGGATAGATGCTGCGAGGGACGTTTTAAAAGAGGGAGGCGGGGATGAAAGAATGGCGAGAATGATAGGTGCGGCTCCTGGGGGAGCGATGATGTCGGGGAGGGGCAACATTATCATAACCGGACCTCCATGTCAAAGTAGGAGTGGTAGCGGGAGAGGGGGGTGGGGAGGTGGTTAAGTCCCATCTGGTGCCCAAAATCTGCCCAGGACTCCAGACAGACAGAGAATCTGCCGCACAGCCAGCGTGATGATGAGGAGGCGAGGGAACAATGGTGCTGAGTGAACATCCCCACTTAAGCGAAGGCATTATCCCGTGCCAATCAGGATGTGTCACAGTAAAGGGCTCGTGCACTCAAACAAACACAAGTCGAGCGCTTTGATTCGGCTCAGACATTACATTTCTATTATGTCTATATAAAGGCTGTGTGATCACCGTTCTATCTTTCCATCTTCAACCCCCAGGCCCCTCCTCCTCCGCCCCCCCCTCCTCTATAAAGAGACATGGATCCGGCTGTAATCCCGCCCTCAATGGTGTAAGCACAAAATTAATTCTCTCTAATCCAAGAGGAGTTAATCCCTCTGCCTATGGCAAGAGGACTGGCGGAGAGGATGCAGGCGAGGGCTGATGGCTGACTCCTGGATGCTATATGCTCCCAGAGTGCACCCCTGCTCTCCCCCCCAGCGTCTCCCGCCAGCCCTCCCTCAGCCCTGAGCTGTGGACCCAAAGCCTCTTAATTCTCATTAGCACTGCTAATGGAGCTTTCCAGCATAAATGAGCTTTTGTCATGGGTTTGAGATAAAGCCCAGCACTGTTTTTCATACATCACCTTCCCATCTTCCTTCCCCCTTTACCCCATGCATACTTCACGCTTTCCTCTATTTGGATTTGAACGCATCAACAAAAATATACGAACAGTGCCGACATCTTTCATTTTCAGCTCTAGTTTGTGTGCATACTCACGGTCCTCGCGCGTTTGGATGTACAGGACGTTGCTGCGGACTCCGTCTCCGGCCTGTGTGTAGGCCAGCACTTGGACGCTGTAGTTGGTGAACTTCTCCAGCCCTCGCAGCTCCACCTGTTCACGGGTGGTGGTGATATTCTGCATCTCTCCCCATTCTGGAGGAGGAGGAGGACAGGAGGGGGAAACTTCATTTAAACAGTTCTTTGGCTAATCTGGTGGACAGGCAACACATACTACGTTTCCAACAAAATACATTTATACACCACTAACTTGCTTTGCTAAATATGTTTTGCAGGAAATATGCTATCTAAAAACAATTGCCTATAACTCACTGAAACGCTACCTTCTTTGTGACTGTTTCTTCTGTTAGAGTCATAAAATGTTAGAATTTGGGTTGAACCCACTGAAAAATGACTAAACTAAAACCATCAACAGAATGTGAATGTGACGTTATGACGTCTATGATTCGTGGTGCAGCGATATCGGCAGATGTTAGCATGCCACCCAGCTAGCTCTGGTCCATCCCGGCCCAAAGATCCCCAGTCTGGACCACTAGATGCAAGGCTAAACGAGCTAACTAGCTAATGGCAGCTACAGTTACTCTGGTGATACGCCGCTCCAGTTGAGCACATCATAGTTAAGAGAGGTTTGAGAAAAAGTAAGCACATCCTGCATCCTACAGTCTTTCATTGATCTTACCATAATCCTTACAATGTTAATTGTGTTTTTTTTGTGCCATTATCTGCACATTAGTTCCCACAAAACATATTTGCTAATGCACATTTAGGAAACAGGGTAGAACAGACGTAGGAGCACAAACACATTGAACTACTGCGATCTCACCAACCATCAGAACTGACGGTGTTGAGACTCTAAGACACAAAGAAAAAAAAGGTGCAAACAGACCAAATCCAAAGACGCACAGGAACAGGAAGTGCTTTATGAGGAAGGTGCGGACACACTAACACGTTCTGACTCCAAACACAGACGAAGAGGTTGGTGGGTGGGTGGGAGGGTTTTGGGTTGGTGAAGTTTAGAATGAGATAGGTGATAATTACTCTGCATTGGCCACTGGGCCTGGCCCCCACAGCACCCACCTCCGTCAGGGAAGAGGGACCAAAACACAACCCGGTAGCCTTTCAGCACACCGTGCAGTGTCAGCCGTGGAGGCTCTGCCCACGTGATCACCGCCTCGTCCGACGTCACGGAGATGGCGCGCACGTTCTGCGGAGGCTCGCTGGGCACTGGAGAGAGAGCGGAGGGCAAGCGTTAGTTAATATGAGCATTGAGGTCTGTTTTTAATGATTTCTGCTTGTCAAAAACCCTCCGTTATGGCTGTCGCTAAGAAGACATGACTGAGCTGGCATGGCAGGCTAAGGCTTTAATAATGAATGGCTACTCAACACCAACAACCCACAGGCAATCTCTGCTGAAACAAATCAGTCAAACAAGCTCAAATTAGCTCTCAATAGCTCCTTGTTCAGCGCTGGCTTTTAGAGCACGGAGGAGAGACGGAGAGGAGGCGTAGAGGGGAGGAAGAGCACTGAGAGAGCGAGCGCCATGAATAGTAAAGCAGCTCCACCTTAAGGGGTTAAAATGCAGATGAAGAGGGCAGGTTGAGCAGAGACGTGGAGGATAAAAATCTGAGAATGGGCCGTGTTAAGGCAAATGCAGTTGTAGGACAATTACAATCGCTATTACTGCTGATGAGGATGTCCGTCATTACCGTCCGTGTAATTCTGTCTCAAAGAAACGACAGGAGGACGGACGAGGAGGAAGAGCGGGGAACCAATGGGAGGAAGAGGAAGATAAAGGAGAGGAAGAGAAAAAGGAGGCAGAGCGAGCAGACGTTTGGAGAGTAATGGGGTTCCTTGTTCCTCTCTCGCTCTCTACCAGCCTAATGAGGGTGCTAATTAAAGTGGAAAGAAGAATGGGGGGGATGTGCTGCAAATTCATTTCTACAATTTTTTTATGAGCACATGTGAGTGTCTTTATGTACAATAGCTGCGTTCATTTGTCTGTCTGCCATCCTGTTGTTGCATTTGACTCTATTCTCTATTATTTTTTCCAAATCAAAGATTTATGGACGCTTTCATTTCTGTCTCCCTCCTCCGTGTCCTGCCATGCTCTCTCAACTGTGTCTACACTCCTTTTTCTTTTATCTTATCATCTACTTCTTGCCCCATCCCTCTCTCCCAGCTCTCCTACCATCTTCCAATGTGGTGGCGTTGATCTCAGTACTGGATGGACCCGTCCCGGCTCTGTTGAAGGCCTGGACCACTACCCCGTACTGGGCGAACTTCTTCAGGTTGTCCAGGGTGTACACTTCACTGTCCCCTGTAGCTTTCATCTCCACTATGCTGTACTGGCCGTTGCTGCCCGGGCCGTTCTCCCTGTAACCGATCTGGTAGCCTCGGATGACTCCGTTCTGCAGCTCCTTCTTAGGAGCCTGAAAGTAATGTGGTGAGAGGGATTCATGTTAAAGTGCATGTCAAACGTGCACCTGTTTAGCTGCATTAAAGAGGCAACATGTACGAATTTTTAGTTAAAAGCATTCACTAATCGTAAATAAGCGATGTGTAATAACAAACGTACCCTCCAAGTAACACGTATGCTCTGAGATGTCATCGGCTGGAGGATTACATCCATTGGCGGCCCGTCAGGCGCTGTTGATGGAAGATGTCAAACAAACTGTTACTGTCAATGTTCACAGTCCAGAAAGACAAAGAGAAGAAGAAGTGTGATTTCTGGGAGAAAACAATCACTTACGCGCTTCCTCGGTACTGATTGTGAGCTCTTTGCTCGGAAGGCTGCGGCCGATCTTATTGTAGGAGTACATGCGGATGCTGTAAACGCAGGCCGGGTGCAGCTCCACGATGTTCGCCTGATTGTTGGTGGGTGAGATGTTCCTGGTCGTGTACATGTGATCCCAGGAGTCTGACTTGTTCTTGTACTCGATGTCGTAGCTGGTGATGATGCTGTTTCCGTCAAACCTCTGGATCCAGCGCAGGTTCATGCTCCTGTCCTTCACCTCCCTCACTTCCAGTTCAGGGGGATCTGGAGGTTCTGTGTGTGACGGAGAGAGAAACTGTAAGGTCTCTGATGGAGATTTGAGTCGACAACATTTTTCCACATATAGGTACCGTGTTGGACCTGATGTTTCAGTAAATGAAAGAAGTGCGTGAGACGTGTGCAGCATGTGGTAGACATACCTTGCACAGTGAGTTGGATGAGGCCTCGACCCTCTCCGTAGGAGTTGATGGCGTGGCAGGAGAAGAAGACAGAATCGCCTCGCTCGGCCGGGTTCAGCTGTGAGCATCAACACAAACAAAAGACAGTTAGAATGTGCAACAGAATATACAGAAAAAGCACATCAGGCAGCAGCAGTAACACTCATAAAAATAAATCTTCTGTTATAATACGATTAAACCATTAATGAGCCTAAGAATCCTGAATGTGTGAAGCCGGATAATTACATCTTTTTCGTTCATCTCGTTTCATAATGTTGTCATTTAAAGGACAAAACATCGACATTTTGCTAAATTCACTTTGATGAAAATGCTAAATGTCTGTACGCTAAATACGAACACTAGATACGCTAAATATGGTGTCGTGTTCTGTTATCCTGACCTTAAGGGTTGAGATGACCTCGTCCCCCTTCTTGTTGATGGTGATGGAGTAGCGGGGGTTCCTCTCGGCGTCGATGACGGTGTCTCCTCTCTCCCAGCGGATGATGATGGGCTGCTCGCCCCGTGCCGTGCAGTTCAGCTCCTTGGTCTGGCCCTTCCTCGCCATGGTGGTGTTGGGGTGGCTGGTGATCATGGCGGGAACTGAGCGGGAATACAGACACATGTCAGTGTGACGAATAGTATTATATGGAGTAATGAGACGAGGGAGCGGGGATGTGGTATTGGAAAACCGAGGATATATTACAGATGTATAGACATCTCTATTTCTGCACTTCGTTCTCCATTTTCATTTCACGCTTCAAGCCCCACTGGCCCTCTTACTCTCCCTCCTTCCCGCCTGCCTTCTCCGTCTTCTTCCCCCGATTCTTTTCCACCTCCTTTCCTCAGACATAGATTATTGATTGAAGGGGTTCCTGCGGTTTTGTTTTCATCACTAATTCATCAGCCCTTTTCCCCACCAAACATTCAGGAGCACACAGACGGGCAGCCGGAACGCATCGATCAATAGCAAAGATACCCCCAGTTAAGGAAGGAGCAGGACGGAGACGAGGTTTTGTTAGGTTCAGTTCAGGCCGCACTAGCCCGGGGCTAAAAGTGCATCTTAGAGGAGTTGATTCCCCTCAAAAAGCTGAGGCTTGTCTCTGTATACAGTGGGTGTACAATCCAGGAGACCTGGTTATGAAAGGAAGCTAAAGAGAGTATGATTGACACTTACTCTTGACAGTGAGGATCATGCTTTTACTGATGTCTGAGCCCACTCCGTTGGAGGCCTGGCAGAGGTAGTACCCTCTGTCGTCCTCGAGCACGTGCCGGATGAGCAGAGAGCCGTTTGACATGATCTGGATTCGGCCAGTCAGAGGGACTGGGTGGTACTGCTGAGGGTTACCTACACCTGCACCGCAACGCAAAGCAAAAAGCATGGTTATTTTTCGTGACGTGATCTCGTGTTGCAGATACGGTCGGGCTGATGTGCTGATTTTACCTTTGGCGTGTTTCCACATGACTTTGGGAGGCGGGTAACCCTCCACGGAGCAGTTGAGAACTCCAGCTTTGCCGTAGATACAGTCCTGATTGTTGGGCTGCACCACGAAACGTGGAGGCACTGAAGGGTAGAAAGGATGCGATTAACCCAAATGGAAGGCGAAAAGAAACAGTCAAAGGTAGAAAATGGGAGTGTTCCTAAAATAACACGTGCAATTCTAAACTCCCTCTGCACATTAGATATCACATCTGATCTGACCCAATTCATCATCACACCACCCTCCCTTCGCTCAATCCCTCACCAGTAACAATCAACTGTCTCTCCCAGCTGACGGTGGCGGCGGCGTTGCTGGCGATGCAGGTGTAGTTCCCGTTGTGCTTCAGTGTCACCTTGGAGATTTGCAGGGAGCTCATGAACTCTTTGGTCTCGATTGCGACGCCAGAGGCGGAGCCTGGCACGATGAGCTGGCCGTCTTTGTGCCAGGTGATGCGTATGGGCATGTCCCCAGATGACACCACGCAGGCGATGTACATGAGCTTCCCCACTGAGGTAGAGGGGATATCGAAGGGCTGGATGAGGGGTGGCACTGGCGGAGGGAGGGAGGGAGAGGGCGCAGAGTTAGTGGAATAAAGGCAGCGATAGACATGGAAGAGTGGCAGCGTGGCCATCTGGAGCAATGCTGAGAGAGAGAGAAGGTCATTGGCCAGTGGGTCCCTCTTCTCTCCCCCCCTTCAGCCCCCATCTCCTGCAGCCCATAATAGCTGCTCTGGTTAGAGTCCAATTGGCAGGAGGAAGTCATTCCGTTGCCATAGTAATGGAGGTTGGGGTGGGGGTACTACAGCTGAGACATCTGGGGGATTTAATCTAGGCTTCATTATTATTCATCTAATTAAATCAGAGACACACTCACACGCAGGCACATGCACACACCCTTAAACACCTCTGCAGCTGCCCTGCTACCATCATTACCCCACTCACAGAGTCAACAAAATGCAGGGACACACTGGAACATAAATCTGCCCTAAAACACCAGCTACGTCTGTCGTGAAGCATCACTTTAATCTGCACTGCACAACTTTGAACGCTGGCGACGGCAGTGACGACGTAGTCTGATATCTGGGAATCTAATTTTGCTAACAGTCAAACAAATTATCTCTTTTTAAAAGGGTGAAGAAAGGCACCAAAAGAACCTGTGTTGCTTATTTAAGCTTTATTTCGGCAGATTGCTTTCTGATTATCGTTTAAACAATTTGGAGGAAACAGTGAAGCCACAGTGCATCCTGATCAGGTAGATGGATCACAAGCCTCACTTCCTGATTTGAGATGGGTTAATCATCACCTAAAAACACTGTAGCTTTGAATCTTCTCACCTTTGACAGTGACATGAACAGTCTGGTTGATCGACACCTGCGGTTGGATCAGAACGCTACACAAGTAGGTGCCCTCGTCCGCGCCCTTCTGCACGTCCGTCAGCCTCAGGGTGCCGTTCTCAAACACCACTTGACGGTGATTATCGGGCAGCTGCATGCCGTCCTTCAGCCACTTGATGGAGTAGTACGGGTAGCCAATCACGCGGCACGTGATGTAGGTGTTCCTGCCCGCCACTGCGGTGATGTCCCGCATGGGTCTGATTCGGGGTGGACCTGGAGACACAGGGAAGAGAGGGAGGGGATGGAGGGAGGAGACAGAGAGAGAGAGACACACACAGAGGTCGGAGAGAGAGGCAGATGAGGTGAGGGAGGTCATGGCAGAGTAAGGGAGCAGCCACGGAGACAGGAGGTGAAGAGATAAAGGTTGAGGGATAGAGTGATTGGGGCAAGTTGACAGGTGGACAGGGAGGTTAGTTATGCTCCCTTTGCTAAAATCTGAGTGAGGATATTGTTGATTTTGGTCTAATTAGATAGTCTGTGTAGCTAAGTGATTCCTGATTGTCTAAATTATCCTCAGATAGACAGATAGATAGATAGATAGATAGATAGATAGATAGATAGATAGATAGATAGATAGATAGATAGATAGATAGATAGATAGATAGATAGATAGATAGATAGATAGATAGATAGATAGATGTAACTGTGTGTGAAATGCAAAGTGATCTACGCCTCTCTTTAGCCCTCGTGTGTTTGTATGGAGTCAGGTGTAGAGTGCATTTATATTGAAAAGCAGACAGGCACCTCTTACGTTTATGCGCGCTTGGTACTCGGCGCTACCGGCCGAGTTGCGTGCGACGCAACGATACACTCCTCCGTCCCGAATGAGCGGGCTGCTGACGTTGACGTGCGACACGGTCAGGCCGTCCGACAGGGTGTACTGGCTGGTCTTGTAGGTGGAGTCGCGCACCACGGGCTCGTCGTCCAGCGTCCAGGTGATGGAGGGGGGCGGGGCTCCTTTGGCTGCACACATGAGGGAGAAAGGCTCGCCGGGGTTCACCACCCGCTCGCTGAAGGAAGACACGATACGAGGAGTACCATCTGAGGGGAACAAGAGAGAGATAAAGACCGATGATTAGCTCTCATTTTCTTTTAAAACACTATTAAAATGCCTTCCGCGTCCTTATTTATACAGGATTTACACTTGTGTTTATCTGTGACGGCCTGTCCACGTACCCTCTAGCAGAATAATGGAAAAGTCCTGAGCAGTGTGGCCCTTTCGGGAGGCGAAGCACTGGTAGGCCCCGGAGTGGAACTTCTGCGCCGCAGTGATCTGCAGCGTGTCGTTGTGTTGCCCCTGGATGGAGATGTGCTGGTCGGGGACGATCGGCTCCGTGTTGCTGTACCAGGTGATGGTGTATTCCGGAGAGCCCTCCACAGTGCAGGTGAAGAACAGTGTGCTGCTGATGCCAGTTTTCAGATTCTTGGGGGACAAGGTCACTCGCAGTGGATCTGAGGGGAAGGACGAAGGTTGTTTGTTAGAACACAAACAGATAAAAAAGAATAAAACCTCCAACTGATACATTTTCTGTCGTTTAGTTTTTATGTTACACGTTAAAGCAATTTATACCTTTTGTTGTGAGACTGTAAATAAATGAAATCATCCTGTGAAGTTTACCTTCTTTTTTTTTTTGATTTGATTTTACTTGAGATCCTCAATTTCATGATGAATGCAAAGATTTTAGAAGATTTTCTGATACAACTTTGCAGTAAATCCTAATAATAAAGGGTTTATTCTTTGTTAGTTGTTAATGTATTGGTGGTAAGTATCTCAGGTAATAAGGATTCACAAAATATTTATTACCTATGGGATAAAAATACAATCTGTGTGGCCAGATTCATGAGTTACATAGTTAAAAACAAGTGTAAGTGACAATATTTGAACCAGAGGTCGGAGCTGGGGAGGATGAGGTGTGTCCTTATTGGATCTAACTAAATCATGCCCTGCTTTATCATCAGTTTTACTCCAAATGGGACCATAATTTACTAAATAATCATCGTGCTGTATTGAGGAAGATTTGAAACCAGAAATTGGGACCATAAACTCATCAGGAAACTGTTTACTGAGGTAAGTAGGGTCAATTTCTCATGAGCTTACATACAATCAGACTTCTTTTTGCAACCACCTGGCAATTAGAAAGAATGCACTTTCACATTGTTTTCACATTTTAGACCCGGAAACTGATTTACACATCATGTAAGGTTAATAATAAAAAGCAATTTATCAATTATTTGAAAAAAAAATCTAAATATTTTATTAATATGTCTAATTGTCTAGTAATACAATTTTTTTAATCTTCTAAGTGTCTCTAAAATCATTGAGCTGCAGTCAGAACGTGACACACAGATTCGTGGATACAGTCTGCAGAGAGAGAGGAGAGGCAGAGAGCACAATCAGCAGTGGTGACTCAATCAGTTCGACGCACTCATTAAAAAAGCAGCTGGAGATATCTCTTCACATCTCCGTCCACTTGTGTGTGCAAAGTGTGTCCGTCCGCTTTTGTGTGCGCGCCGCAGACAGTGTGTGCGTACGCGTGTGTGCGTGTGTGTGTGTGCGAAAATGTCAGTGAGCAATAAGGCAGCTGGTGGTGTGTGCTGGGGGGCATCTCTGTGCCTCCCAACCCTCTCCCCCCCTCCTCACCCTGTCAGAGTCACAGAGTGTGCTGCCATGATGTGCCCACTGGCAAAGCCTGCCGCCTCTCCACTCTCCCCCCGTGTCTCGCCTTCTCCCCGCTCTTTGTTTCTTTGTATACGTTACACAATGTGCGCTTATCGCTGCCCCGCGTATTATCTTGTTATTACATTGTAGATAATGTCATTCCAGCACTGTCTGGGTGTCTGATCGTCCCCCGTGTGACCCCCTCGTGTTTATCTCTGTCGTCCTCGCCCTCCGTCTCTCTGATGGTGAATTGTGCTGGCAGCTGTGTTACGGATTCAGTCTCAGTGAATTATTGCCCTGTCTCCCTTTTTGAGACCTGATATGACAGGGCATCATACAGCTCACACACATGTGTGCTGCAGACACACTCTAGGCACGACTTATATGTGTGAGGAGTTTGTGAACGCTTCCGTCTGCCAGGCTGAGTCACTGAGAAGAAGACAGCGTGGGAGTCTGTCAGGTTGGTTTTGGATGTGTGTGTGTGTGTGTGCTCACACACCTATAACGTGAAGCTGTCCAGACACCTCCTTCGAGCCAAAACTGTTGGTGACCTCGCACGCGTAGCTGCCGCTGTCTTCCTGCCTCAGGTCGCTGATGGTCAGCCCCGTCAAACGCCGTGTCCAGCGGGCATCTGAGGGCAGCGGGCGACCGTCTTTCAGCCAGCGCACGGTGGGGCTGGGGTAACCTCCCGCCGTGCAAGGGAGCTCGATACTCTGGCCTGCGTACACCTCCCCTGCTTGGAAACTGTCCAGGATGGTAGGCGAGGACTCGTTGGGGTCTGGAGGGCAGAGACGGGGTTATTTTTTTTTTCTATTGTGAAGACAAAGATAAATTTCAGACTAACATGAGTAAACTGACGACAGCAAGCTGCTCACCCATTACAGAGAGCCTGGCTCCGTTGCTTTGGCGTGTCTCGCCACTGTACTTATGTTTGGTGATGCACCGGTATGTGGAGAGGGCGTCCTCCTTCTGAACGTCAGAGATGTAAAGAGCCCCGAAGGAGGTCAGCGAGAACCTGTTACCTGAAAAAGACACATTCAATAACGACTTTCATTAATTTCCCCAAAGGAAAACTGCTGACGGACAGAAACATCCAGTAAAAAAAAAAAAAAACATACACTCGTTCTGGTACAAACCCATTGTGCTCATCGCGAAACCGTATTGCACGAAGAACAAACAGCTGCCCGAACAGTTGGCACTACCTGCCTGATAATGTTGCTTCCCCAAAACCTGGCACTCTTTCAAGGCCTGGAGGACACTCAGCGGTCACTTACACCACCCATAGACAGAGCCGAGACAGATTTACTGTCCATTCACACACAACGTTAAACTCTTATGCGCCGCACTTTCATCACCAAACTATTTAAATGTTCTTCCTTTAAACATGGTAACAAAAGGGAAGGCCAAAAGATCGAGTGTGTCTCCTGTGTGATGGGCCCGTTGATTTCTGCTTGTATTTGTTTTTGTATTTTCTGGAATCCCGTGGAGCTTATTTACAAATGTAACGACAGCCATGTGCCTCATAAATCGAGGGGGATATACGTTTACATTGTAAAGGATCAGTGTGTAGGATTTAGAGACATCCCTGCAGCGTGGTTGCAGATTGCAACCAACTGAATACCCCTCGTTTCACAAAACACCCTCTCTAAAGTCAGTGCTTGGTTTGTCCGTACTGGGCTCCTGTAGTAACATGAAAACTCGCTCCCTCTGTAGATATAGAGGGCTTTTTCAATGGTAAAGAAAACAAAATATGGGCATTTTAAAGGATAAGTTCACCCAAAAAAAGTGAAAATTCAGTTATCATCTACTCGCCCGCATGCAGATGGAAAGTCAGGTGAAATAGTGTATTTTTCAAATCAATTTGGGATCTCCGGGGCTTCCACATTATGCCGAACAAGCTGTATTAAGCTATTTTCTGCTGTTTCTTAAGTTTTAAAACAAGTCTCAGTCTATCAGTTGTGTAGGAGACTGCTGCAACGCTTTACATTATTTAACACTTTTGCGTTGAGGCTCCAGAAATGTTTTGTTGACTTTGAAACTTCGTTTGACTTTCCATCACCATGGGGTGCGAGTGTGCGTAATGACTGAATCATCATTTATAGGTGAACTTAACCTTTGACAACTTTCTGGAACACAGAGCATCTCCATATTAGGGCATGCTAGTGGCTGTAATTAAAAACCCTAGCCAATTAAATTATCACACATTTTGTCAATCTGGCCTTTTTTTCTGCCAAGCAATTGTCTTGCAGCTTCCTGTCAGAGGAACATATTTAAAATGGTTGCCGTTATACATCAGCTATCACCTGCTTCTTTAAGTATCCAGAAGTTGGATTGGCTGTGTTCAGGCGCCCCCTGTGCGTTTTCAGCATCAGTGTTTTATCTACAAGCTCCGTGTTTGTTCGAGGTCTTGCGGAGGGGTTGCGCAGGAACACGGAAGGTAGCAGTTATGGACGGCGCATGTGTTTGCATGGAACATACTGCATGACCCGAGAGGAGGCACAGGCTGCAATTTCACAGCAGCCTTTGTTTGCCCCCCAGAATGAAGCCTTACAGGATAATGAGCACTTTAAGACTGCTACTCCCACAACACTGACAACTCGCCTGTCACAACACTCTGACATAGGCAGGGAGAGAGAGAGAGAGGGGGAGAGAGAGGGAGAGAGAGAGGGGGAGAGTCAGCTGGATCTGTCAAAGCCAGACTTTCCGTCTTCGGCGGGGGGGACGGAATTCATCCCGTCTGCAGCGACGCGTCTGAAACAGCACTGATTACACGATGCACCTCACATTATTCCCCTCGCTATCGCTCCATCTTAACCGAGCGGCTCGTTCGCGATCAGTCTATCGGTCTATCTCTGGTCGACTCTCTTCATCTCTTTGTGTGAACCCTCTTATCGCCTCTCTCTCTCTCTCTCTCTCTCAGTCTCTAAGCAGAGTGGCAGACAGAGTAAAATATTAATTACTAAATCACTGTGCTCCCTCAGCTTTTATTCATGCTGACTTGACTAGATAACGAGAAACAGAGCCGATGTGCGGTACACACACACACACACACACATGCAGACACACACACAGCTGCAGCAAAACATGCAGACATGCATGCGTTCAGCTCCGAGCAGAAAAAAGGCTGCATTTGTTAGTGTTGCATAATTCTTTTTTACGCGAACCTGTCGTCTGTCCTCCGCTTTAACTCCATGCGCACTAAGTATTTAGGATTATGTCTCAAACGTGCATGCATTCGTTAAATCAAATCAGGAGAAAGACGTGACTAGACAAACGTCTTCCTGCTCAGCAACAGAGGAAACTGCTGACCGTAAGACATTACACTTCACATGCCGCAAAACAGTCCATCCAAATGGTTCAGTTTGGCTTCTTCGTGGAAGACTTTCCAAAAAAGACTGAGACACCATGAACTGAAACTAAAAGGACCATTAGGTGAAAAAATAGAAGCACTTATGGATCCTCAAAAGAGCTCTGGAGGAAGCGTTTAAAGGTTTAAGTATTTTCCACCAACTCTAAATGGTCCTTTAAAGAGTTCTTTCACCCAGAAAGAAGCCTTCTGAAAGAAGCTGCATCGCCTTGAGGATGTCAACATTGTTGGATTTTGTATGAGTCCGGTCAGAGCCTCAATGAGAGCCATTCATGGAGGAGAATTGTGCGTGTAGTCCTGATGCAGATGGAGTCCAGAGGGGGAAATATTCTAATCTTTATAAGAGGGCGATCAGGATTTCTCCTTTTTAAATAAAAACTGAAACAGTGAAATGTGTTTTATTCTCAATTTTCACAAAAATGTTAGATACGCAATTAAAAACAAAGAAACGCCATCTTGTAATCATACTACTTTTTTTTCTTAATCTTATAAAATCATCATTTGAATACTTTAAATACTTGTTTCCATGCGTGCATTCATGACAGCATGCATAGTTATCTGCTCTCATGCTTTAGGTAACACACATTCATTTGAAGCTGATTGAAATCGACAGAGTGGCTGAAGTACACACACGAGCGTGTCATTAAAAACCCACTCTGTGCTCTGTAAACTGTGTGTGTGTCATGTTATAAAAAAAGTGGCTTTACTCAAATTAATTGCACTGTATGTCCTGAGAAAACCTCGACTGTGTGATGAAGGTTCGCTATCGCTGGATCTTTTTTAATCCGACAAAATGCCCGCGGCCTCGCAGTCACACAACAGGCCCGACCTGCTGCTGCTGCTGCTGCTGCTGCTATGACAAATTCCAAAAAGGAGGAAACAAAAAAGGGAAAGTAATGGAAGCATAAATGTGCGAGAGAGAGCGAACAGGAAAAAATAAAAGCATGACAGAGTCTATAAATAGGAAATATACTGTAGCCCGTGTGGGTCTAAGAGTGTTTGTGTGTGTGTGTGTGTGTGTGCGCGCCCGAGTTCGTAGCAGCCTCATTTTCTCACATGCAAATGAAGGCGTCGGCGCAAAGATAACGAGGCCCATATTTCCACCTCCTCAGTGGGGCCATTATTTATTGATGTTCTGCATCTTTCCCCCTCCCTCCCACTCTCACGCTTTCTTCATCCTCTCCCTGTTGCTAGGGTCTTCTCGCTGCCATCCTGTTACGTTTTCCTCGGCGTACTTCCAGCAATTATTAAAAGCGCGACGTGTTTACAATCATTAAGGACGAAACGGTGAAAAGCCTCCACGTCGGGCGAGTGCAAAAAAATCATGATGGTGAACCGGTGGAAGATGTCGGTGAAATTAATGGGGGGGGGGAAAAAAAACTGCATCAGGGTTGAAGTTGCTAAATATAGCTTTTTTCAGATGCAAGTGGGTTTTGTATCCAATCACAAATATTTACAGCAGAACACACTTTCTTTTAGTTTTCCTGTTTTCCCGAGGCTCCATCTGAAGTTCGTTGGCTTGAAAGGCAGTTAGATCCTACTCTGCGTCACAGAATAAGCACAACGAGAGCGACTTATTTAGCTTTTGGACCTCCGGGACAAAGGTGTGAAACGAATCCACTGAAAATCACTCGGCGCCCGCTCATCGGCGGCTTGATGTGCAGTTCCGAAACTAAGTTGGACGTCTCTGTCCTCAACAGGAAACTAATTTGGCTCTTGGAAATTAATCTGACCTACATGCTTTAAAGGGGCAAACTGCCACATGAGCTCGACTGGTCTATTTCAGGAGCTTTTAACCTTTTAACTCTCTTAGCAGGAATTATCTTATAACCTGCGTAAACATTATACTGAATGGAAAATAGCTCTGTGATCGTGCAGCACTCGCAGCTCTGAGTGAAAACGCTGCTTCTCCTTTGGGACTTCCCTGTATGGACCCCATATCTAATCAGTTTGGAAAAGGCTAATGAGCTATCGAACTCACATCCCCGTCTCCCTCCTGGCGGATCACTACCATCTGATCCCTGGAGTCTGCGTCTTACTCAACACTGTTGACGGTCAAAGGCAGCGGGTTCCTTCGCTCGAAGGGCTCTCCCAGTTAAATGAAGGTTATTTTTCGCTGCTCATTACAGGCGACTGTACGGCAACACAGGGAGAAAAATGTGCCAGAGCGGGAGGAGGGTCAGAGGTTTCCCTCCTCCACAAACCGACAACAGTGTAACTCCTCAGATAGGCGCCTGCCTACAGCACAACATGTTTATCTTTTAAAGAGAGGTGGGCTAAAGTTAGACGATTAGAGGGGAAATTGACTCAAAAAGGCCGTCATCTTTACAATCACACATGAGCTGGGATGCCTACACATCACCCGAGGCTCTAACAATGGGACAAAACTGAACTTGATTAATTAAGAACAGATACTCTTCCACCAATAACCATAAACTGTGAGAGGAGGAGTCAAGTATGATAAAAAATGGTTGTATCTATGTATCTACGTAAGCTTAATGATGATGCTCCATCAGGCAGGTAACACACGGCACATGAAGGTCAAAGGTTAGTCCGTCATTCTAAGAAATAAATTATAGTCCTCTAGCCAAACAGGGCAAAATAAAGGAATTTTTTCTGATTTTGACGTTAGAAATATCGCACCCTGTACCTCTGCCTTTTACCTCTCGCTCTCAGTCGGCAAAGTCGCAGGGAAGAATTTGAAAGAAGGTGAGAAGACAGAGGGGAGGGGAGGAGCGGATCAAAGACTTGTGACTGTCACAGAAAGACGAAGAAGAGGAAGGAGAAGAAGAAGAAGTGGAAGAAAAAGACAGAAGGGGAAAAAAAGGCAGCATATTCCGGAGATATTCTCTGCGGTGCTGGGATGTGCTCGGCGCTCACATATGCAGACACACACACACACACACACAGAAACACCTACTGGGCTTAAAATAGGACAAAAAATATTTCCTTGCTGGAACGAAAAATAATAAACTGTGTAATAAAATTAGCACAGTGGAGTCGGTGAGTGGCGGTCGTCCAGTTTTCGCAGCGGAGGAATGTGTTGAAGCAGAAAATCGGCGCCGTTTGGACCGAATGACGACTTGGGGGAGGAAAGACAGTAGAGGAGAGACGCAAAAGGGAAAGATGGAGGTGGAGGAGATAACAGTCCATGTCTGTGTTCTTTACTTCTTTCAAACCTTTAAAAAAAAAAGGGGGGGGTTGTTGCATTTGTATTCAAAGCGAGAGCCCACTCCAGCCTCCCTTTGCTCTCTCTGCTGTGTACATTAAAAGCCTAAGTAGAAGCAGGTGTCAGCCAATTAAATATATACACTTTCCTGGCTTTTATTCCGCCGCACACTTACTTAACATCTTTGAATGGCACCCCTCTTAACTCCTTTCAATTCACATTCAAAGCAGGTTTTATTGGCACAACTGATGTGTAACAACTAATTGTGCAACGGGAGCCCACCCTGCCGCATCGCCGCCATAAAAGAGACTTTGTTAACATGACCAAACTGTTCAGACGGAGCACAAGTCTGGCTGCCAGTTAGGGCCAACGCTGCATGAGCAATATCTGAATCTCGGCGTTCAATTCCCCCTCTCTTTCTCTCTCGCTTCTTGCTCGTTTTTCCGGATTGGGGGGCGAGATGCAAGACGTTGGGAGCGAGCCGCAGCTCTGTCATGTTTTCATTAAAAAGCCACGCTTCGCTGTCTAATCCTGACTGCTGTCCTCTTTCCTAACCAATTCTGACTGCTTACCTCATCTTTCAATCATGTTCTGCAACCTCGCCACCGTGCTGCATCCTGCACCGACTCATCGCGAGCGGGGAGGATGTCGGAAAAAAAAAAGTTGAGTGGGGGACGGAGGTGAGGGGCGGACAAAGGTGGAGGGGTGAGGAGAGGGGACGAGGCGGAGCAGACAGACAGAGCAGTGTCCGGTTTCCACTGCGATTGGGACCACGTCTCTTCTGCTTCACTTGACTGCTCTGTCCCAATTTGCCCTGTGTGACTTTAAACAGTAAACACTGGGGGAGGGGAGGATGCGGAGGGGTGGAGGGGGCCTATCGGCAGGCCTGAACGGGCAGTCGGGGGGCCGACATAAAACCGATCTTATGCAAAAGACGTCATTTGCGTGGATATAACTCAACGCAGTGCTGCGGAGACGCCATGTTCTCCCCCATAAACCCATCCTAACCAGACAGGCCGACGATGCTGCATAAAGCTAAATGGACCATCTCAGATAGAGGCAGCGCCGAGGAGATTAAGCATCAGTAGAAGCATCAGAGGAAACGAGGGATGGAGGGGAAAAGAGGGTGGGAGGATAGGAGAGAAATGGGGAGAGATGTAGAAATAGGACTCCATTATTCATGACGTGTGTTTCATGTGCTCGGTGACATCTGGGACAGCAGTGATAATGAGAGTCCCGGGAGAGAGAAAACCACATACACACACACACACACACACACACACACACACACACACACACACATCCCGATGCACCGCGCCATAGAGAAGTGTGCCACCATGGTCCAAACACCTACCCTCGACAGGATGTCCCATTAACTCGTATTGAACTGTTTACTGCATGTGCACAAAGGCTTTCGAACACCGAAGCAACTCTTCTTCTTCTTTTCAGAAAAATCACTCAGTTAAAGTCAACATCCAGCGCTCGCCCCTCCACCTTGTTTTGATTCAGCAACGGATAAGAGGCAGAGATGGATGTATGGTGTGTGTCTGCCATCATATGCGTGTGTGTGTGTGTGTGTGTGTGTGTGTGATGTGGTGTACTCCAGCTTAGCCCATGGCCCGGGGCAGTGAGCTGCATTAGCGACACTGAGTGAGCTGCCTGGTCCCTCCCTATTAGAGTGCTGGTGGCAGAGGAGTGTCACTGCCCAGCATGGAGAGCGAGCGAGCGAGCGAGAGAGAGAGAGAGAAAGAGAGAGAGATTAGCTGCTGCCACACACACACACACACACACACACACACACACACACACACACACGTACATTTACAGTGTTTACCAGAAAGAAGGGGACAGGACGCCAAATGACCGTTAATACTCTCAGAATCAAATAATCAAATACCACTTTTACCAAAATCGTCATCACGGTCTTCTGTTTGAGCTGCATGAGATAGACAGTGGTGCGTTGTTCGACAATAAGGACTACAACTCCCATGATCTCATGGGACATAGTGAATCAAAATGACTATCATTGTTGCTTTAAGATACGTATCAGCAGCATTTTAAAGGTGTAGACAGTCAAGAAGGGGCTTATTTTGATCACAATATTCAGGTGGGTAGTTTAATCTGTAATAAATTACTGTATCTAATAAAAGTGGGAGTATAGCAGGAGTATAAAGCTGCAGAAAAAAGCCAACACTGAAGTAAAATACATCTAAATTGTGCATGGCTGAATATACTTTGTCACATTCTGGTCAGACAGCTGGGTCGGTCCCTTTCAACCCAATTTAGCTTCTCAAGGTGCTGACGTTGTCTGTGAAGATGTTTCTTCTCATTCTATATATGATAATATTTCTTCAGAACACACAGCCTTTTCTGTGTTGGTTTCCTCCCCACAATCCCAAGACACACAGGCAACAATCAATTAATCCATTAGTTGTTAACTGTTCAGTTAATCAGTATCTGAAATCTTTGTATTTTGACCTTTTAAAAAGTCACAATTCCAGCTTCTTAAATGTGAATATTATCTGCTTTCTATCCTCCTCTCTGACAGCAAACTGAATATCTTTGGGTTGTGGACAAAACAAGACATTATAGGATCGTAATCTTTGTAATATATCGCTGATATCATGGAAATATATACTGAACATGAATATAAAACTAGGAGAGATGTCACTCTTTGCAGGAAGCCAGCCCATTGTTACTTCTTTACTTTGGAGTAAAACGATTGTGCTTTACAATCATACTGACCCAAGATTTTATTATAATCATTATTTTATCGTCATGTTATTGATCCGTAACGAAAACAGTGAATGCTATTTGCTCTGTATCATCCTTATTGCATATACAACATGCTGAATTGTTGACTGAAGCCTCGACAATGTTTTACTGGAGAGAGAAACAGAGAGAGCAAACAACTCGCACGCTGTAATCATGTTGAATTATTGACTTGCTTACGCAGGACATTCACTATGCACATACTGATCCACAAACAACAGCCGAGAAGCATCACAACAGACTTTTCTTATCACATTAACCCCAAAGCGGCGCCGCCGATCCGCTCGCCTCCCTCACCTTCCCCGCCCGCTGCAGTCAATCACGGCCTGCCATGTTGATCTGGCCTCTGTGTGTGTTTGGACAGCTAATAGCGAGGCGGATCAATAGGTCTGATTGAGAGGTCATGTAGGAACATGGCACTCGGATGACCACCGGGGAACCCATTTGATCCCAGATCATGTCTCCGCACGGTCCCTGGGCAACCGGCTGCATTCACTGAACACATCATAAAAAAGAAATCTGTGAAATCAAGTGTGGAGCTTTATTAACAATTTATCTTTATCTATTTCTTTTCAAAGAACTGGAGGGTAATGGGTCAAACTTGTTGTTTTGTTTTTAGTTTTCAACATTTTAACGCTGGCTATTCGTAACAATACAATATAATCTGATGGAGGTTTCGGGGAACAAAAGATTGGAACCACAAGTTAAGACATTTTAGGACAGGATTAGCGAGAAAATCGCTGCATTTCATACTAAGAGAAATAAAGAAATGAAGATGGAGGGGGAAAATCGGAGCCAAACTTCTCGCTACTGCTGCCGAGTAAATAAGCATTTCCTTAAATACAATTTCTTAGTAAAGCCCGCAGTAATCTCCTCGCACTAATCCCTCTTTCGCTAGCCTAAACAAAAGAGTAGAAGAAAGCAGGAGGAAAGACCTAAAACCTCTTTACTCAAATCCTATTTCTTAACCCAATCCAGGCCACATAAACCTTCCGACTCCTTCGCTCTAAGCCTTGACACAAGCCTTTCACTTTCATTAACAACTGTGGATGTGGTTACAAGTGCAGATTAACAACTATCATTTACAGAGGCAGCGAGCAGAAACTGTGTGGTTACCCTCATTGAAAAAAGTAATAAAAAATAAAAATCAGAGTGAGGTGACCTGAAATAACACTTTACAATAAGGGACACAAAAGTTTGAGTGAATGAAAAATGAGGAACGAATGCAAAATCACTTGCTGGTTAACCAGTAGTTAATGAGTAACTAATGATTAGTTAATCATGAAAAGAGTGGTTATGAAATGAGTAGTTACTAAGTGGTCCCTCAGTACTTATTATCTCATGTTATTCTGATTCTTTCCTCATTTCTTCATCATTAACCGATGATTAGCTACTCTTTGAATTTTGGAGGTAATTATTAACTTATAGCTAATAGTTAACTAGCAGTTCTTTTATTGTTCTCTTGTAAATACTCAAGATGTATGAGCCGTTAAGGTCACAGATTAGTTGGTTGAATGTGTAATTGTCTGTAGCTACTGTTCAAAGATATTTATTGAAATGGAAGTTTTAGTAAGACAGTGCTAATGTTGCTACTTTGATCATTATGTGTTATTATTCGGCACACAAGTTTGTCTGTAGAGCAAGTTTTATTCATATAAACATATCTTCACACCACTGTCAAACTCCACAGCTCCTGACCTTCTCAACAATACAATAATAGTGATAAACTTTATTTGTAGGGCACTTTTCTTAATCAAGTTACAAAATACTTTCCAAAGAAAAGTGCCAAACAAGTTAAAACTAATCGAACAAATCCTGTTTTCTCCCTGGCCTTATTTTACTGGGTTTATCCAATCAGATTTTGTCACCAGGATAAAATGTTGGCACTTGACATTCACATTTGTAGATGTCATACGCTACCTACCATCTTGACATTTCTCCATGTCATATGACGTTCAGATTACATGTTTATGACCTGGAGTTCATATCAGAATGCAGAGGTGATGGAGGTTTTAAAGGAGGCCTCAGGACAATCTCCAGCTGTGTGTGTGTCAACCAAAGCAGGTATAAATTTGGAATATAAAGAAATGTTGAGATTCAACATATCCGTGGTTTGCAGAGACATACATTGTCAACATCTTATCTGGTGATTGGGTTGATTTAGTTGCAGCAATATTGTTTGTCCTCCCAGATCTCGGCATTTACTTTGGCGAGTGCCAGTCCAAACAATGCTCAAACGCGTTTTTTTAATAAACTGTAAATATCTTTTACGCCACATGAGTGCAAATCCAAAAACCGACTTCCTCGACTTCCTCAGCTCCCTCTCTGTCTCTCAGTCGATGTATTCTCACCGAGCGAGGGTTGAAGGGTGAGATAGTGGCCAGATTTCTGTCAGAGTGATGTGCTCGCAGGGGCTTTCCCATCTCTCCCTCTTACACTGATTGACACTGATACACTGATGCTCTGTAAACATGCTCGCACTGCATGCATGTGTGTGTGTGTGAGTGTGTGTGTTTGATGGAGACACAAAGGGAAAAAAGAGGCAGGGGAGGAGAGCGACGGCGAGAGTGTGTGCGGTTCTGTGTTACGTGCACGTGAGCAGGCGTGCGTAGTAGTGTGTAAATAGTCAATAATAGCCGACACTTGTCAGCCCTCTGCTCTGTACACACAAAGCCTGTGGTTGAGCCATTGTTGAACTCCGCCTCTCCACGCGAGCCCCCCCAGCACCCCCCCCCAAAACTGGGCCTCTCAAGCAGAGATAATTATGCCTATTGTGCCCCTTGCGCGTGCACGCACACACACACGCATGCACACACACTTGTTTGTGCTAATTTACACACCCACCCACGTGCCTACTCAACCTAACTGAGTAAAAGATGTCTGCCAGCACCCCCATCTGCTCCTGCCCAGCTCTCAGCACACTCGGGCAAATGTGAGAGGGGCAAAAATATCCGAAGAAAAGTCAAAGAAGCCCAGTCAGAGGTATTTAGATGCATTGGAAACTGGATGCGTGAGGTTAAAAATGACTATATTTCCCATGTTGTTTGATAATGTCTTTACAAGAAGCTGCTCGTCGTTATGTTTTTGTGTTCACGCCATATGTTTGCATGTGTAGGCAGATCGCAGCGGCACCTTCAGCTGCATGATTTAGTCTTTAATTTTCTCCCACTGACCCCCATGGCCTGCTGCGTGCCATGTGGGACAGAGGCAGTAGCTGAGGGGGGAGAGGTGAGGGAGGGACGGGGGGAGGAAGGGAGGGAGGGATGGTGTGTGAGGCTCAGGGGTTGGGGGTGACAGAGGGCGACAGTCGATGGGGTTGTGTTCAATGAGCCCTGGGGACGCCACGTGCTCCCTGTCCTCTTCTGTCACACTACGTCCTGCTGCACCCCGGCGGCCCGAGCACAACAACAGGACAGCCGTCGCACAGCGGAGCAGACCGGCGCAGAGCGCGAGCCTTAATGTATCCCGAGTTAATGTTTAATGAGAGCTCCATATTCAGGCAGGTTCATGCAAAACCTGAAAATGGCTTTATTGTGTTTCTTTTGAGGAGGATGTGCGTGCAGGCTTGTACAATTGTACTTTGTGGAAGCAAGTGTGTGTGTGTGTGTGTGTGTAGGGCCAGTGTTTACAAGAGTATGCGGTGTCCCGGACAAGTGTATCTATTAATGTATTCCTGCTCTGAGTGCACAAGCACAGATTTACAAACAGACATCGTGTCCTAACACACCACTGCTCTCCATGAGGTCCCTCTGCCTTTGTCACCTCTCTCCCCTGCACCTGTGTGGAGCCTCACGACGGGAACTTTTTAATTACTCGGGGGAAAAGCTGCAGCAGTATTTGTGAATAAAGGGGCAATAACTGTAGTAAACTACTGAATATCACTAAGTTAAATATTGCCATTAGTTTTGAAAATTACAGCCATTGCTTCTGTTTTTTTCCACTGTTTAATATGTACCAAATTATTTTTTAGGAATCAAAATATAGAATTGATCCTCACATTAATTCCGTTGTTCATTTCATTATTGCATTGGTTATGACTAAAGCTGCAACAATTAGTGGATTAATCGATTAGTTACTTGACAGAAAATTAACTGGCAGCTATTTTGACAACATTTTTGTCATTTTTCAAGCAAAGACGCCCCCAAAAAGTACTTGTTCCAGCTTCTGGAAGGTGATAATTTGACACTTTTCTCAGTTATTTATCAATGTAGACTGAATATCTTTGGGTTCTGGATGATCAGTTGGATAAAACAAGACATTTAACATCGTCCCTTTGGGCCGTCCGAAATTATATTGGGTAGAGCCTAGTGTTGTGACGATACTACGATACAATAACTTTAATAAAAAAATATTATATTCAATACCATGTTAGATACCTGGGCTGTTTACTGTGTGTTAAACACAAGAGCATCTAGGTTAATTAGAGGTGAGACTGTGTGCACACGTCAACTTGCTGTTGGAGAGGAGAGTGAAAAAAATGCAGCTAGTACTGGAGTATCGATACTGCAAAAAAATGAGGCGCAAAACCATTTTAAATGGATATTTAGATACTTTTGACGACACTAGTAGAGCCCGATCTCATTTTAAATAACTTTAGACCATGCGTGTGTCCTGCAATTGTGTACATAGTTGTGTATTGTTGTCTCTCTGTTGAACCGCTTGACTCCCAGCAGGGACCCCAGGGGGCAGGGGATTGATCTGTAATGTAGCCAGTAAGTGACCTCACCACCCGGTGACACCCATTAGGATCCAAGTTCACATTAAGGGCCTGATGGCTCAGCACTTACACGGTGGCAGGTTAAACACAGGTTAAATCCACCTTACTGTCAACAACGGGGACTTAACTAGACTGATGGGACGGAGTGCAAACAGAGTCTGCTTAATGATACACCAGATCGATGGATGCATGGAAAACACACACACTGCGTGGTTTTGTTCTGCCGCCTAGTGTAGAAGGAAGAGAGTAGAAATACAGACTGTGAGTTACATTTTTCCCCTCCAATTATTGCTTTTCATCGATCGATTTTATGGCCGCGTGCAAACACATAAACAAGACCAAACTGTGTGGCAGGTGGATTAGACGGAGCATGGTCGGGCATCTTCTGTGGACCACCATGTGGCTGCAGCCATCTGCTGGTCCAGTCTCTATTCATCGGAGCCACTCATTAGCTTTCTGCTGCTTAGACTGACGGCCTCGATCTGCGAGCTGAACCCCTCTCTGTGTCCCACTGTTGTTTTCATTCCCGTCCACAAAAAAAACCCTCCATCCCTCTGTCTCCGCTCCAGCTCTCCTCCTTCAGATCACTGCTCAGACTAGCAGGGCTCCATTGTCTCGTGAGGGTCACACAAACACACACACACACCACACACACACATGCACACACACAAAGCTTAACTACGGGGACGGTACGGGACGGGGAAGTGAGAGGGAAATAGGTCAGTCTGCCTGCACCCCTCCCCTCCTAAACCTCCCCCCTCTCACTGTCCTGGCTGGACAGGAAAGTGGGGCAGGCAAGGGGACACGCACACACATAAACACACGCGCGCACACGCAGCTCCAGATGGGGAGCATGTGTGTTTGACAAAATGGAACCTGTTGGGGTTCAGAGGGCACGGCTGCGTCGTGTTATGTCATCAACTCAACCTTCACACTGGGATGTGATCGTGCTACTGATCAGGGTCCGCAGCCGACGACGCCTCCGTGCAAAAAGGCACAGGCGTGGCGTGAAAATGGAGTGGAAGTTTCACTTTTTTGTTTTTTGATTCAAAGGAAAGTGGGCAGTCTGGTCACTTTTTAATCTTACTTTGTATTCAGATGGTGGGGAATCAGAGAAGAAGACCTTTTATGCACTTTTGGTGTGTTATGTGTATAAATTATTGTGCATGTAACTCTAATGGGAGCTCCTCTCTCCCACAGAAAACACTGCTCCTGAAACGCCTCGTCAGTGGTCTCGCCTTTCATTCTGTAAACTGTCATCTCACTACAAAACTGAGTCCAACATTATCCTAATTTATGCCTAGATTCATGGTAGAAGTGAAGATTACTAGGAGCTGAAAACATGACTGGAGAAACGGTGAGCAGTGATCGGCTCAGGCGTGTGTGAGCAGACCAATCAGAGGAGACTGTGGGGCCTTAAAGAGACAGGAGCTGAAACCGAGTGTTTCAGACAGATGGGGGGATACAGAGCTGCAGCACTGGACAGTTTGAGAGAACTGATGTGGTTTTTGAGCATTAAAGCCTGTCAACCTATTCTATTAGTAACCCAAAATAAAAAATATGAGCGTGAAAATTGCATAATATGTCTCCTTTAAAATCAACATGTGAACAATATCTGTGTATCTAAACTAACGGAGTGACGAGCTGAGTTCATCCTTCATGACATCTGCAGCAGACAGACAGTGCTGCAAAGTAGATCTGACTCTTTTTTTCTCTTTTGTGTTGCAGCAATGCGACGAGCCAATCGCAGCCCGCCCTGAGACACAGTATTGTTTTTAAATTCAGAGAAAGTTCAGTGATGGTTGAGCGCTCTGGCTCGCTGTTTGCAGTGGATTTCAGCAGACAGGGTCCCTCTTTGTCGATACAAATCCAGATAACATCCTCGGCGGACTTCACCACGGACGCGGAACAAAAATAAAGGCGACACACAAGCGAGTTCTGCGTGTATGATTGTAGGAACGCATGAGGGGTAACTGGCGGCGTGAACGTTTGGGTTGCGTGTGTGCACCTTTACACAAGCATGCATAGATTTACTGACTTGAAATCAACTCCTTACAGCGAGCGTGAGGAATAGTGACAGGCGAGACAGGCGACCACCCACTCACTGGCGCGCAGAGAGCTTTCAGTCACAAAATCAATTTTAATTTTCACATCTTCATTAGACCAATCGAGGCGGTCCTTTACTGGGCGAGCAGCGGAGAGACAGAGGGAGAGAGAGAGCGAGTTTGACCGGCGGTGTTTGAGTCGGAGATCAGCATCGATGAAGCTTCACATGACACTGTAACATGTATCTACTGTACATGGACGTTCTCTGTTTGTGTGCATGTTTGTATACTTTGTGTGCATCCATGTGAGAGTGCACGGACGATACACAGATCATGAGCGTGTTATTTTTGCAGACTGTGACTGCGGTGATTGGCTGTGAGGATAATGAGGTCGCTACGTTGAGGAACGCGGAGGTCGGGGGGGTCAAGGTTTAACACAAACACGTCGGCAGCGCTTGTTCGCAGGGAAGCGAACGCTCGGAGTTCAGTGAGCGGCTCTTCATGTTCAACATCTGATCCTCACACTCACTGCTCATCAACTGACCTATATACCCCTAATTACACACAGCAGCCTCATGTACACAGCAACACCCCGTACGTAAGGGCCATAAATACACACGGAGGGCTAACTAAAGCAGATCGACTGTGTTTACGTTTGGCAATCAGAGGAACTCTTTATCGGTTTAGAGCAACAAAGAAGCAAAAGCTAAAAATCTAATTTGATAATTCTGCAATGTGCAAAGAAAATGAGGAGTTGTGTGTGGGAAAATAAGCAAAATAATATCAAATCTATCAGAATTTTAAAAGAAAATGTGTTTTTTCAGTGTTTGTAGCTGAAGTTAAAGTCAAAAATGAACTTTTTTAGATTTCCATAAAATGATTATGTAGGTCTACAATGTAGCAGCTTCCTGCCAGGACACAAATGTCACACAAAGTGCAGAAAAACACTTTAATGCTTTGCACAAAAACTGAAAAAAACACACTGAAATGTCTGAACAAAAACAAAATAACCACAACCTTGGTGCATGCGCATGTGTGCCACAGTCTCTGTGTGTTTTGCATACATATAATATAAAACGCCATCTGCCAGGACCTGAGGCCATTCTTGCCCTACTACCCTCCTTGCTTCTCCTCCTTTGGTTCATTTTTCTTCTCTGTCTCTCATCCCTCCTCTCCCACATGGTTATTGCAGGAAAAACAATCTTGCGTACACCGCTAATGTACACACAATGTATAATCACACAATAAAATACTCATAATGTATTCTCAAACGGACAAAAAAAAAAAGCCTGAACACTGCATTTCTCTTTCTCTCCCTCTTGCACACACACAAATGAGGTTAATGAAGATGAATGTGGGGGCACAGTCCTATTGACATCCTGTGTCTCTAATTGCGGCCCTGTTCTTCAAGGACATGGTGGTAAAGACAAGCAGGGAGAGGACAGAAATAGATCTGATGAAGAGGAACAGTGGGAGAGTCGTGCGACATGGGAGAGAGTCGGTCTAATGCAGTGTCAGTCACAATTATTGACATCGGGGGGGAGTAACTGTATGTGAGGAGAGGTAAAGGCAGCGATGGCAGAGAGGGAAATGCCTGCGAGAAGAGGAGGAAGACGAAGGAGAGCGAGGGAGAAGATTCAGGCGGGGAGAATGGAGGGAGAAGGGAGGAGGGAGGATGACGGGGACCGGATCAGTGATCCAGAACAGTGAGCAGACAGAAGACACGAGTTAAGAGTGCAGTCAAACATGGAGCACAGCGGTGCATCAACCATCCTCATACACACAAACACACACAAACAGAGAAGATAAAGACATGCCGACATCCTGTGAAACAGAGGCGTGGACTCGAGTCCGAATTTGATGACTTTAGAATCGACTTGGACTTTAACACCAGTGACTTGTGATTCACTCGGACCGAAGCCCTTTGACTTTAAAATACTAGATACCTTCCCCAAAGCTTGAAGATCTAAGATCTAAAAATATATCTTTTTAGAAGAATCAATTCATGAATCATGATTCATGATCAATTCATGATGACATCAATTGGCCCTGAAGCGCAAATCACCATGGCAACTGGGTTACACAACAAGCAAATTAGATCAAATAAGCAAAACAGACACAAACAACATAAACTTATTTTCTTGCCTTCTCCTGTCGACAGGAAAAAAAATCTTTTTTTGCCATTGAGGCTGTTGTCATACAAAAAAGAAAAAAGATGCTAGCCAATCAGAGGCAGCGAAGGCTGGGTCTTGTGAGAAAAGCAGTGGGATCCATAATAAGATGCAAGTGGCACCTACTTCCTGTTTAAAAGACGGACAGTGCGTCTGTCCAATCAGCAAAAATCATTTTTGATAGAAGGTATCTAACTTTTCAGGTGGAAGTTAATGTCGTGTTTTGAACCAATCCAACAGCATCCAATCAAGTTCCAGCAGAGAACCTTGAAGAAATAACATTATGTTTCTTCCAAGATAGTTTTGGTCGTGTAGGTTTCAGAATCTACTGAGTGACCAACAATTACTAATTACAGTACACAAACTTGTGAAGATTACAGGCGGTGATGAACAAATGACAACTTTGCTCACCATTTGAAGTTGCACATAAAGCGGTTAATCCACATTCACTCATGTTTTTTTGTCCTACCTGGGACGATGGAAACAGTGTCTCTCTCCCAGGACACGACGCTGACGTACTCCTGCACGGCGGCGGGGATGAGGCACTTGAACACAGCTACGTTGCCCCGCATCGAGCGCTGGTCCGCCACCCGCACGGTGTAGGGCTCCCTGAAAACTACAGAAACACACGGAGAAAGTTGATTCTCGAGCTTTAAAAAGGCAAGATTATTTCCCTACCACTGAATAGCTGAGGTGTGGTGACCCATGATGGTCTAAATGTCACTTGAGATGTTTTTCCAGCCAGGCACAAACACATTGAAGGGTTGTTTGTTTTTCTTAAAAGAGGTCAAATTTGAAGATATTCATAATCTATATAAAATATCTTCCATCAGCGATTCTGAATATGTGTTGAAAATAAATGAACATTATGGCTGTTTCCGTTTTAATCACGTAATAGTTCAGTGTTAGCCTGTTTTTGAGACAAAAACAATAATCTGCTTGTGTTGACATCATCAAAAACAACACATTAACACTCCAGAGCAAAACAGCCTTTCATCAATTACCACAGCACTCCACATGTATTCATTGGAAATTACTGGCCCACTCTTGTGTATTGTTTGAACTCTTCTAATCCTGCCTCTGCTTTCACCATAAATGGCGCCAGCCGCCATTAAGCGGGATAATCATGGAAATTATTTTTTCCAGCTTTGGCGTGACATCATCATGAAAGACTGATCGACTGTTTGTGTACACAACTTTATTAGGAAAAAAAAAAGCACTGAGCCGCACACTCAAACTAAACCAAATAAAGGTTGTTGGCGCTTCAGTTTATGCAGCTTCATGCAATATTTTACACTCTGGTGAATGAGCGGGGACTCATTAGCAAAATCACATGAAAGCTAGGACGTATCCGAAGGTTGCTAAGAAACTGGTGCGAATTCCCTTCCCTGGTAACAGACACGATGACAGCATGCATACATTCCCGCTGCAAAGAGGGAAACACATGCAAGTGCATGTAAATTTACATCTCCTTTGAACAGTCGAGTAGAATAAAACAGATCTGTCAAGTTCTTTTGGAATAACAGAGAATGACCATCGCTGATGTGACTTTGTTGTTAGCCATGAAGCAGTAAAGGTGATTCAGATGATTGTCAATTAGCGCAGCACTGCAGCCACAGGATCGAACCCCCAACACAAAGCACCCGCATCCTGTCTGACTGTAACCTGTGCACCAGAGCTGCCGACCAGAGGCCGCTGGCTGCAGGATGTTTGGTTCATGCTAATCCCTCGTCTCCTGAGGCCAGGCTTTAGGGTCATGTGGGAATGAAGGCAGCAACCGGCTGGCATGCAGCTCAGGGTCCTGGCTCAAATCCTCAACTTGGCGCTAGTATTAGTATTAGAATGAATATGAGTATTAGTTCAGGTCGGTGTTGGGAGGCAGAATATGAAAACAGATGTTGACGGCAGGAGGGAAGGGGGAGGGACCGAGTGGCCTGAATGAATGATGGGAAGGAGGGGAGGGGACAATAGATGCAGTGTAACTATCATCCAGCTGTAGCTTTTGTTCCAGCTGTGGTTTGATGTAACTGTCTGTTCTTCTTCACGTACCACTGCCGGTTCTCGAGCTGGAGGAACCCAAACCCCCAGACGTACTATTTTACTTCTGATGAGGTCTGGCTTATTAAAGCAGCCTCGCGAGGTCCAATCAATGAAAAGCACCAGTTAGGTTTGTTAATGAGAGATAATTAAAGAAGTGTGCTGTGGCTATATTTAGTCTGGCACAAGAGGACGGCTCGGGAGGAGGAGGGAGCAGGGAGGAGAAGGAGGACAGAGGAGAGAATAAGATGGCAACAGAGGCAGCTTTTGGTCAAATAGACTACTTTTACGGCGTTTATTGATTGACTCTTTAATAACTGACTCTTGACAATAATTGATTGGTTGGTTTGTGAGCAGGAATACACAAAAACCACTGAACAGCTTTTCCCAAACTGGAAATGGAGGATGGGTTTTCAGCCCAGAGTAGACCCCATTAAGTTTGGCCGCGGATCTGGATTAAAGGAGAGATCCGGGACTTTTTTCTCTCACTTACTTTAACATTGCAAGATAGGGTGTTTAGTTTTTTTTTATTACATTGTGTCAACTTCACAGGGAATAATGCATGGCTCTTGATGAAAAAACTTGTGACTGGTGTCTACAAATGGAGGCCTCGGCGGTGGAATACTCTCTACTGAATGCCATTCGAGGTCCTGTTGTGATTTCTGCAAAGAGGTATTGTTGTTTGTATGATAACAGCATATTCAAAATCAATTTCAGGAGGAAGGAAGGAAGAAACGGCGATAGGGTCACTGATACTTTAGCCATATCTCCTCATCACCAGGTGTCGAAAGACTCTTCACACCTTGCAAAGCTTTAAAAAAGCCTCGCTCGAAAAACACCCGAGTGGCTGTCAAGCTCCTGGTGGCCTTCATTGTGCTGTCCTTTTAACAAAGTGAAGGGCCGTCAATGAGAATGAGCCTGTAATGCGATATAACCTATTGTCACACTTTTTCTGTCCTCATCCGATCTGATTATATCATCTAAAAAAAAAAAAAAAATCACATCGGACTCGCTGCTTCACTCTAAGTACTGTAGGGGCTGTGTTTTGGATTTCATCCGACCAGATGGTGCCGTGCCGGAGATGGAGCTGAAGGGGTTATGTCGGTATAAAGTGCAGCGGTTCATCACCAACTCAGTCAAATAGGTGTGAGCGAAGGCCTCGGCCTGGTGTAGTATGCGATGCAGATGTTCTCTCTGTAGACTGTGTTCTAGGTCAATCTGTGTTCAGGTCGAGATGGGCTATTTTAGGGCAGGTGATTCTGCGTGTGGGTTGGGCTTTTTTTTCTGCAGCTGCCAATCACATCTGCTCTACTTTGTGCTTTCGCAACCCGTCTCTATTTTCTCCGTTCCTCGTCATGTCGTGTGTCACTTTGACCTTTTTGCTCCATAACCCCTTCTTCTTTTATAACTCTTAGGCCTCGTTTTCTGTCAGACTCACCAGCTTTGATGCGGATGTTGGGGCTGCGGATCTTGCCGGCTTGGTTCTCGGCAGTGCAGAAGTAGTCGTTGTCGTGGATGTAGCTGTTGTAGGCGGAGGGCGAGAAGGGGTACAGTTGGAGGGTGCCATTGGCGTGCACGTGTCGGATGTGGGGCACGTCGTAGATGTCGTCGCCGGTGGCCAGGTACCAGCGCAGTATGGCACTGGGGGTGCCCCCTGCTGGACAGGGCAGGGACACCCCCACCGAGCTGGAGTAGGTTACCCTCTGCAGGGAGGCATTCACAAAGTACAGCCTGGTAGAGCCCACATCCTCACTGTGTACTGCGAAGGGGACAAACAGACAACAAAACATCACTCAGGAGGCCGCGGTGGAGGTCAGAGGTCAGCGATGAGCCCCTGTCGTGCGGTTTAAACAACAGGCGAACAGGGTTCATTGATTTAAAGCAATCAGTGTCACATTAATGGACGAAAAAAAATGGACAGAGCGGGAATGTCCTTCAAATGTGTGGCAAAATAATCATAACAAATGTATGTCAAATGTCCAGCTGCAAACATCAGTCATGTGATCCAGAAAGCCAGGGATTTGGGCTAAAGCCTGTGATGGTTTAGGTGGATCGGCGGGCGGGGGCCGGGGGGGGGAGGAGCCTGTTACCTCCGTACAGTGAGTGCACACATACACAAGCAGAGACACAGAGAGAGAGAGAGAGAGGGAACGCGATGATAGGTTATGTGATTGGAATTTCTATGCCAGACGCAGAGATTTAAGTCTATTTAATCTCCTTACATATTTAACACACACACACATGCACGCACACACACACACACACGTACAGGAATGTTCTTCATTGGCACTCAGATTAAACACATACAGCTCCGACAGAGAAAGGAGAGTGAGAGGAGGGAAGTGAGGAGAGTGGGGGGTGTCTCAAATTTGGGGTCATTAGAAGAAAGATTAGAAGAGAGAGAAGAGTGCTGCTGATGGACAGATGTGGATGTCAGCCACCACTGGTTCTGAATTATATCATCTAATACACACCCCCCGCCACATGTTCATCACCCCCATAATGTTCAGCGCAGAGAGTCTGTAAAACATCACGGAGGACGCTGACAGACACCGAGCGACAGAGGATTTTGATCCAAATTGGATAAAATTAGCATTCAGGGTACTGTGGGAACTGTTCAGTCATAAATGTGTGTGTTTTTACCTTTTTGATAAAATGGATCAAACTGATTTTTCTCCTATATCGCTCTCCTATTAAACGGTGCTTGTTGGAACTGCTTAATTATCAATTACATACAATTGAACAACATAAATGAATATTTTTGATTGATCAAATAATGTCACAAAGTCTGACTTCTGAGAGGTTCAGGTGTTTCGGTGGTCACATCAGGGTGTTTTACGCTCTGTTCTTAATCGAGGGTCTAAGTTTGTTCACTCTGCAGATTACAAAGGCCACTGAGGTGATGTGGTTGTCATTTTGGGCTATATGAATAAATCAATTTGACTATACGAATCTAAATGAACCAAACAGTTGAAGATCTGGCACTTAAATATGTCCACTAGGTCGTCTTTCAGGACAGACTGCCGCGTAAATATCAGGTAAAACAGAACTAAAGATATGGAGATGGATAAAAACGTACTTGTTACTTGTTACTTTCCTTATCGATTAATCTTTATATTTAATTTGATAAACTGATTAATCATTTTGGTCCAAGGTGTGGTCATCCAGTTGCTGGATTTGTCTGATCAACACACCCAAACCTCATTTTGTACCATTTTATAACAATCATCATTATAAAATGTTAAATCTACTTTAATTTATAGTTATTTTGCTGCTAATAATCAAAGCTAACTAAGTAATTGTTATTAAGCACTTGTTTATCATTAAGCTGCAATAGAGCTACACTTTACATTTAATAAACCGTTTTTAAAGCGCTTCACTGTTTGTCGACAGTTAAATTCAGTATTTATTTACTCTTCATTACTGATGGTTATTATAAGGTGTTACAGATTATCACGACTGAGGCAACAACTTGGGAATATTTGTGCTTTGGTTTGAAAAATTGTTAATTATCGACTGATTTCTAAAAATCTAAAAGGTTTTGACTCCCCCATGGTTCAGATCGTCCATCGAACTTTGTCACTATTTAATTGTTATGCTCACTAGCAGTGCTGCATGTAGTGTAACGTACAGCGCACCAATCAGAGCGGCTCCCTTCACTCCACGATGTACAGATCTTCAGTGTGTTAGATCCATCCCTACATTTTCTGTTCTTAATAACTTTATTGTTATTGTTCATTGTTTGTTGATTATCTGTTTATTGTTCTCTATGATGGCAAGGAGACAGGATAACAGATATATATATATATATATATACATATATATATATATATATACATATGTATATATATATATATATATATATATATATATATATATATATATATATATATATATATATATATATATATATATATATATGCCTGTTGTTCTCATCACATGGGCCAGCATTTCGTTTTCACAGCTGCACAAAGACGTTATAACAACCAAAAACATCTGCGTGACAGCATTACGTTCGTGCCATCAGATCTGACATTGAGAGCAAAGACGAACTCTGAATCAAGCGCAAGGAATCAGGACTGGAAGCAAATATTGTATCTGATCATCCGGCGCAACCAAACATTTATACTTTACTGTTTAAGCCGTGACTTTACCGAGACGTGGCTTTAAGCTATGGCAGGAAAAACATGAACAAATAATAAAACCTGGCAGAATTAATCACCACCATCAACAGTGTCACTGTGCTGCCTGTCAGTAAGCTCAGTGCACCAGATCGAAGACAGCTATCGCTCTCATCCAGGAGGGCTTGTTCATAATTCCTGCTTCCTTTTCAAAGAAGTGCTTCTGTCCCTTGTAGACTGGAGATTGATAAAGCTGGGCAGAATGTTACAGATGGTATATGAAAATGTGTCTGGCAGTCCGGTGGTGGGCTGCAAAAACCAGGTCAGACTCCCTCCCCTCTGCAGATTACTGATAATGGCCCCTGAGCATAAAGCCCATATTAAAGATTGCAATATCTATAATCTCCCAATGGGGGGACAGGACTAAAGTGGAGGAGTGAGGGGGTCACCCTGAGAGCTCGGGGGGGTGGGGGGTGGGGGGGGCTGGGCAGCAGGAGGACCTCTCATACAGTAGATTATATGGCCTGGGGGGCCCGGGCACTGGGGGGGCTGGGGTTGCACTGGGACTGATGGAGCGGGAAGTGGAATAGAAAGGGGATCAGAGCAAACTCCCACCACTCAGAGCCTGTCAAAACCAGGCGAGCCACACACGCACTCACCCAACACACACACACACACACACACACACACACACACACACATAAACACTCCAAAAGCAGCTCTCGGCGCTCAGTCACACTGGGAGGAGACAGAGTGGGTTGCCATGGTGGCGCTGGCACTTGAAAGCTGTGACTGAATAAAAAAAAAAAAACAATGCAACAATTTAACCTAACAACAGTGACCCACTGAAGAGTCTAAATTTAGAAACTTCAAGTCAACAAGCCCCAAATTCTCAAATATTTACAGGTTGGGAAAAAAAAAGCTGCTGAAGTGATGGAGTGAGGCACAGAGACGAGTAGGCTGCCTATAGAGAGCGTTCATTTCATTTTACCAGGATGAAAAACTCCAGTTTAGTTAGGTGTGGTCAGGCACAGCGGCGTTAGAGCATCACACTGGGCGCGCTCCAAAACTCACCTGGCAAAAAGTCCCGCATTGTGCCAGAATGGTGGCGTTTCCACCCCATTTAAGACCAACAGTCCAAACATCACATACCACCTGTATAGACGGCTCGTGTGACGAGACAACAAAATGTCACGTGCGCCAACAGCGAGGTAAACCGCAGAGGCTGCGTGGTAAACACATCCGCGTTTGTTAATCCGAATGGAAAAGCACTGAAACGTCAGAGATGTAACTCGAGTTGGGCCCGTTCGCCCTGACACATGGCTGTTCAACTACTTTCTGATATTGACATACTGTCATCGTCAAACATCAGAACAGGGAACGATGTCGTGTTGAACCAATGACAGGGTCAGCTGGCCAAACAGACCAGTTCATCACAACCTTAACTCTTAATTCATTGTTACTGTGTTGAAATATTGTTGACTAGTTTGTTTGTTTTGCTGCAAACTGAAGTTTAATTTCCACGACTCGAGTTTTTACAAAACTTTTGCTCTATAGGGGTCTTTAGGGGAAAAGGACGGGTAACGTTTCGACTGCAGCGTTGACAGTAAGATACCACAATGAGCAGGTAGTCAATATCCTGTCAGACCAGCACGCTGCAGGACTAACATATCCAGCTAGAACTGTGCAATATATTGACAATATTGATTGTTTTTAAAGGCATTACAGTAAAGTGATGTCATTTTCTGAATTACCAGACCGTTTTACTTGTTCTATTACTCTCATTACCCAGTTAATCATTATATTCATCTAACTGCTGATTATTTATCGAAAATCTGTTTTTGTGAAAGTGCCAACAGTCGTCCCTACATTACTGCTGTAATATCGATATCGAGGTATATGGTCATATATTGATCATATTGAGCCATATCACCCATTGAGCCACTACAGTAAGACATAACATAATAACAGACACTGTTTGCTAGTTATAAGGGTGTTTTTTTTTTTTTTTTTTTACACATTTAGCAGATTTTAACAGCTATTGTTATCAACACATTGTGGACACGTTGAATTTGAGTTTGAACACTGAAGATCTATTTTTTTATCCATGTCTCAAAGTTTCGTGACAGGTGACCTTCCTGCATTAATCCAGGACTACAACTCAGTGATTTCAATTACTTCATTATTGATCAATATGTCAATTTCCTTCAATTAACGGATCAATTATTTAGACTTTAAAACGCCAGAAAATAGAAGAAAATAAAAAAACCAGTCCATGTGGCGTCTTCACATGTCCTGTTATCGAACTGACAGTCCAAAACCAAGATATATTTTCCTTATGATGAAATAAAATAGAAAAAAGGGACAAATCTCCCAATCAGAGAACCTGAAAGCTGAGAATATTTGGAATTTCTCCTTGAAAGACGACTGACACAATAATCAAATTAGTTGATTTTCTGTCAATCGTCTAATTGTTTCAGCTCTACATTAACTTACGTTGATTAAACTCAGTGTTCTTCAGTCTTAGTCCTCTGGGCCGTCCTGTCCTGCATGTTTTTTTATCGTGTCCCTTCTCCAAACACACCTGATTCAAATGAACGGGTCGTTAAACTGATTTCAGCAGAGCTGGATGACGAGCTGATCATTTGAATCAGGTGTGTCGGGGCAGGGCTGCAGGACGGGGCTCCCTGAAGACCAGGACTGAAGAACATCGCTTTAACAACTGTAAGCAGGCTTTAACACAATGGGACACGTAGATCACATTCACATGGTGCCCCTGCTCGTTTCAGTGACACCACCTTCTCCCAGCGACGCCCGTCCACAAACATCTAACTCCAGCAGCGTGTGGACACTCGGCTCCCTGATAGCAGTACTGACCACAGCTGTGGGGCTCCTGTGTTGCTGCTGCTGCAGCTCACCTGCACCCAGGAGGCTTCATCAACCCCGCTCAGACACAGAGAAAAAGCAGCCCTCTCTGGAAGGTGTTGGAGCAACTGACGGCGCCGCTCGAGCCAAAAGCTTAGGCTGTCAAGAGTCGCAGCCACTATTTTATACATCCTGCCAGAGAGCCACGCATGAATATGTATGTCAGGGAGGCAGAAGTCATAACCTATGCAAGGTTTCATCATGCATAATGCAGCTGATCTACGCCTCTCCAGGATGTGAGTGCGCACAGGAGCGTACACACACACACACACACACTTGAAGCTCACGACTGTATTGTGATGAGGAGGTAAACAAACCCCAGAAACCCTCACACATTCTCACACCCAGAGCTCCCTGCGCCCCGCCGCATGTTCTCCTCCTCTCCGTCTTTTTTACATTCCTTTCTTACGGCAGAATCATTTTCGCAGCATTTCACCGTTGGATTGGATTTACTGATACGTTGCAAAGGTCAAAAGTAGGATCCAACTTAACCGAGACAAGCGCATCAGCCGCGAGAACTGTCAAAAAAAAAAAAAAACCTCTCCCTCCTCTCCCCTCCCCACCGACTGCTTGGAAAAACGGCTTCATTTTCCAACCTGTGCCACCTCTCTGTCACTCATCCTTCAGGTGTTTTTCGGGGACGGAAAGTTGGTGTTTTTTGATAAAGGGGGCCACGAGGATTGGGAACCGTGTGCGAGGAGACATAAAGCAGCAGGGGCGGAGGAGGAGGGAGGAGGGAGGAGACGCACCGCAAGAAGGGGTGTGAATTGAATATTGGCGTGGATGCAGGGCGAGGGGGGTGAAGATAGGTGTAATCTTATGGATAATCCTCGGGGGGTCTGGCATAAGTAGGTGTTTGGCGGGCGGAGGGGGCTGTTGGGGTGACATCCAATCAACAATGTGGGGTATCGCCCGCTGCCCACCTACTGTCTTTCCGTACACCCTGTCCCCAACAATCGGCTCCCCCCACCCACCGTCGCCCCCTCCCCATCGCTAACACCCCCCCGGCCTGTGCTGTGTCAGTAAAAAAAAAAAAAAAAAAAAGTGTGCTACTTCAGCAGTCCCCTGAGACCTGCTCCCCCCTCACATCAAAGCAGCCAGTTTCTCTCTTAATGTGAATATCAAATCTGTGGATCACAAGTCCCAGCACAGTCTGCATAAACTGCCCCTCCCCCAACCTTTAATTCTGCCTAGTGATGAGGGAGAGAGAGGGAGGGGAGCGACTGCGAGAGGAAGCGATGGAGGGAGGGAGGGATGGAGATGGAGATGGAGAGAGAGATGGAGATAGAGGGAGAGAGAGAGGGAGAGAGATCCAACAAAAACAACTACTTGCTTCAGAGATTTGACATTTGCCGAACGCACCCTCCTTCTGAAAAATGTGCAGCTCCGCCGTCCAATAAAATTTTGGAGGAGGTCCGGCTCAATTTAGCATCAGTGTGGTGATACAGAGTTCTTGTTGGTGTGTGGAGGGAGGGGGGGGGGTACAAAAATAAATAAATAATAATAATTCTCACCGTCGATGGCGTTCATTTGCATCTTTATTTTTGTTGATGTCGTTTCAAAAATGATTCGTTCCGATTCATAATCTCGTTTGGGATTTATGATAATGAATTTAAGGACGAATGGGAAAGCAGCGGCGGAGCTGTGACATCCTATTGGTGCGCTGGGAAGTGCAATGAGCTCCGTTTCCCTGCTGACAGTCTCACACCGGCACACTTCTTTAACCGCCATTTGGCAACAACGTTGAACAAAAAAATTTTGTGTGCAGATATTTCTCGGTTGATGAATTATTTAAGGGACAACTGAAATTTTAGTAGTTCTGATTATAACTGACTGCTGGTTCTTATAGTTAAGAGTGTAAAGGGAGGTGTAAAGATCATTAAAAAAAACAAAAACTGGCCAGCAACAGTGGTGTTCGTTGCTAAATTTAATGTTTTTATTGGAGCACGTTTCCCTCACTTTAAATCATGCGTTGAAGCTGCTGAAAAGTCACACTGAGAGCTCAATATTCCTCCTTTAACCCTCTTTAAGACGGCTGTTGTTGGAAAATTAAATAATGCCGGGTTAGGTAATGGTAAAAAAAAAAATGTAGGCCTGCATGTGCCCTGCCTGAGTAATGATTGGCACCCCTGTGGACCACACAGCCCTGTCATTGAGTGGAGCCTATGTGGTTCAGATTGCAGCTTTAATTGTGCAGCCTTGCAAAGGCAGCAGGGGGAATTGGACTGGGGAGGGAAGCAGGGGGAGGATTTTTTTTTTTTTTTTTGCATATTTCTATTTGTAGCGGGTGAGCGGTGGAGGGGGGACAGGAGTGTGCCAGGGTGAGGGATCACCTTATTGCTTTTCACACCTCAGATTAAAATCCCAGTTATATTGTTTGAATTTTTTGCACGTTTTTTTTGCTTTAATGAATTTGATCTCAAATTTCAGGTTCAAAACAGGCCTAACCTGAGCTAAGGCCTGTAGATTAAAAACTGATGTCTCCACTGCTAATTAATCCGGTAATTCCAGTAAATTAAGCCTGCCAGTTTGATTTAAAATGATAGAAGAAAACAGGCATTTTTTTGTGTTTTCAAATCGCCAATTAAAAATCACAATCGGCCCTCTTTTAATTGCATGTAATATATTAAATCACTGAGAGAGAAAAAATTACAGGCATTGTGCTTTAATTGGTCACCCTTCAAGCCTTTCCCTCCTAAAGGATCCGTTAATTACCCCCACACTCCTGAACCGGAGCCTCTCACGTAATTTAACAACGTTTTTTTGTTTATCATGAGTGGTGTGGAAATTTGTTTTAACATATATTTTGAAAAAATCTTGTAAATAAATAAATGAGTGAATTTCCGGTTCAACTCCTGCAGAAATCACCAAAAAAAAAAAAAAAAATGGCATCCAAAAAGTGTCCAAGACCAGGAGGGGTGTCCCCGTCACTTCCCCTCCTCCGCGCGCCCGACAACCAACACACACACACACACAGAGGAACACGAGGCGGGACGCACGCGCTGGCACACGCGCGGTCACGTCCGCGGGGTCCAGGTGCGCTATTAGTGAGGAACATGACCGGGCAAGTCTATAATCTGCACCCACGCCCCTGGAGTTTCTCATTTGGCGAAATAAATTTGCGCATATTAAAATGATTCCGGACATCACATCTCCTCGAGTTGAATAAATGATTTAAATCAAATTTGCAAATATTTGAATCCGAGAGAGTAAAAAAAACACAACGTGGGTACGAAACCCCACAGCAGCACGCGTGCGGCTAATTGATATTTTTAAAAAAAACAAAAACAGGCTGACCCGACATGCCACAACTTGAAAACGGATAAATGAACCCCGTGGCCTATTTTTGATCAACTCATGGAGAACAGCCATGTTCCCCCTCCCAGCCGATCCAAACCCAACACTTTGTGAGAGACACATTTACACCTTCTGAGGGCCCGTGCTCCTGTGCTCCTGCGTTAATGAGGACAGAACAACACGTAAACATGGCTCCTCACACAAAGGCCCATAAACAGCTCTCGTGTGGAGATAGTGTTGAACTTCTGTTATTTTTTCGACGCAGATTTGTTCAGGATTATTATAATGCACTGTAATAGCAGAAGATCAACTTTGCAACAGGGTCAGGGATTTGCTGCATATACAGGCAGAGGAAAAATGAATCCATTTAAACAAATAGACCTCCGTTTGTATCTAAAAATACAATTAAGCGAAGGGAAATGAAGAGAGCAAATGATTTAAATGAGGAGGACAAATGTGAATGCGCTAATTACGGCCTTTATTTGGGTGTAGGTCCATTAAACTGAGGCCGATGTAGGAGGGGGAAAAAAGAGGCCTTTTATTTGTCATCCAATTTTAAAATGTTAATTTGTCATCACACACAAAAAGAATTAAAACCCTAAAAATCATCTCATCCGGGGTAAAAAAAAATGTCCAAATAAATAAGCGCATCTCTGTGGAATGGAGCGCTCGTGCCAAATATAGTCCATGAAAACAGCTGCAATTAGCGAAAGGCTGCACAATGAGCGCACAAAGATCCCACAAATCACAAGAATCCCCCCTCCAAACTTTACGGGAGCGCACACATCTCGAGCGGATTTGTTCCCAAAAAATTGAGCAAACAATTGGTATAATTGCGGGCCGATGCATGTTTTCATTCCTTCCCTTCACCCTCCCTCTCTATTTGCACCTCATTCTCCCTATTCAGCCATTTTACATATTCATAACTGGAGTTGGTAATGCGAAAACAATCCGTGCTATCAGCACCATCGGAGGCACCACGGGCCGCTGCATGAAAACCACAAAACACACACACGCATAGAAAAGAAAAAAAAATCACTTGACACCTTCACTCTCGGCAGATTTCTACCTGCCCAGCTGCTGCAGCTTTATACATTTTCATTGAAAGAATCATTTCCAATCAGTTCCTCATCACAGGGCTGCCGATGAGACATCAAAAGCACGGAGCCACACACACACACACTCACACACCATCCACAGCCACGAATCAATTAATTTCGATCAATTATCACTTTTCATCCAACTTAAAAAAGAAACAAACAAGCAGGAGTCCAGTGAAATATTTCAAGCATTTTCTCTCTTTTTTTTCTTTCTCTCTTACCTTCTTGGAGAGAGTACAGCAGGAGTAAAGTTACAAGCCACATGCCATAAATAGCAGGTATATTTTTCAGGAATATTTGGCAATCCTGGCAAGTGTGAGGCGCGGTTTTTTGGCCAGGCGGGTCTCCGTGCTGGACTGGCGACTGTGCTCCCCGGAGGTCTCTCCAGCCCTGCTGCCCCGCTAAGCATGGAGGGGAAATGAGAGGCGCCTCGGCCCCGCCCATGTCCCCTCCTCTCCTCCCAAGACTACTGTGCATACAAATCCATCCTCCCCACACTAATCAAACACCGCAGAACGACGGGCCACGGCGAAACCGCGGGCGGCTGGTGAGCTGAGCGGTGGATCTTGGTCCAGTTGTGTCCAAAAAAAAAAAAAGAAAAATGCCAGTTTGTGTGAGCGGTGGAGCCGCGCAGACAGATGTGTTGGCACCTTGGAGAGCGCGCACCCACCTGTGCGCCCCTGATGACCGCGTTTCTTTGCGCAATATGGATCTACAGAAAAAAGCTCAGGCTGCTGCGAAGACTCTAAAAAAATGTATTCATGTCTTTTCCCCCTCTGAGTTCGGGTGTTAATGACGGGGACGTGGAGCTACACCACACACTAATGACTGTTTTTCTTTGTCTTTCGGAGCCATGGAACGTGCGTAGACATTTGCGCACAGATATGCACTGCAGATGGAGAGGAGGAGGAGAGAGGAGGAGAGACAGAGAGAGGGAGAGAGAACGAGAGAGAGTAGCGGGGTGTGGGGCATGACACTTCAACACAGCAGGTGAAAACACAGCAGGTGAATCCGACCAGTCATGAAAGAAAAGGTTTTAGTGTATCCTTTAAGGGCAGGGAGCAACTTTCTACACCACCGTCCCCTCCCTCCCTCTCTCTCTCCACCCCGCTCCGTTTGCGTATGTGATCAGCTCTCCTCTGCATAAGCATAAATTAGGACGGTGAGTTGCAGGACACTCCCAGTTCATGGAATATTTAAGGTCCGTGTGGATTTCCAGAGGTGGATCCGAGAAGTGGTCCTCTGCTGCGCCAGACGCAAAACCTCCAGGCACAGAAAGAGCGAGAAAAAAGAAAAAAGAAACGCAATAAAATGATTAAATTTAGACAAGAACTTCATGTTCCTTCAGTGTCTTTTGGGCTGATTGATAAATAAGAGCCGAGGCTGCAAATATGTGGACTGAATACGATGGTTTTGAGGTTGACAGTGAAGATCAAACTGAGGATGTGTGGGGTTTTTTTGGTGTTCATATGTGAAACTATTAAGATTTCACTCGTATTTCCATCATCTTCTATTAATCATTACTTTGATCGAAGGTCAAATCTCGTGAGAGTAAAAGTTTTCCCCATCCTTTCACCTAGACATTTAAAGTAGCTACACCTGAACGCAGCCTGTGGCCTCAAAAGAATTCAAGGAAAGAAGTAGAAGTGGCAAAAAAAAAAAATCTATACATATGATTTTGACAGCCGTGGCTCGGAGGTGAATCACTGAAAAAAGTTGTTTTTAACTTTAAACTCAAAGGAACTTGAAGACCAGCAGGTCAGCAGCAGCAGCAGCAGCAGCTCTCTCCTGCCCGCGTGGCGCTGCTGCGATCCGATCTGACCGGAGCTGCAGGCTCCACGTGCGGGTGACTGCTGACACCTGCTGGTCACGCTCACACATGCAGTGACGTGGTGCGGTGTGACCTTGTACACGAGACTGTGGATGTCTGTGGCACCTTGTAGAAGTTTTCCAAAGCAACTTTAGGAGATTAAGACTGGTTTTAATTATTCTAATGTCTATTGTTTGTCATTTTAGATTTTAATTCTGCTCTTCTTGGTTATTTTACCACAATTTTGTTGTTGTTTTTTTATTTCAGGTTGAGTTGTTTCTTTGATAAGTGCTCTAATAGTTAAAGCTAGGGTCTACAATCCTGGAGAGCTAGCAAGAGAGCTAGCAAGATTTCAAAGTGGCATCTCCTCCAAGTTTCACCCCCCCCTCCCCATCCCGTCAGTGCTCCGTCCAAAGCCACGCCCCCACAAACTTGAACGTGCATCTGGCAGTGGGAGAAGTTGGCAAACCTTACATATATATTTCATGAAAATAACAAATCCCCCCGAACCAAAAAAAATCATTACCTGTCCAACAGAAAGAGAGCAACCTCTGCATCACTTTTCAGGCCCTTCACATGCCCCAGTTGTCTCCACCGCTCAAACGCAGCACCGATGTCTGACTCAGGTCCGACTTCTTACTTTATCCAGAGCCTTTTTCGTTGCATCCTTTTCTGCCTCAGGCTTTCTTTTCCTTGCCTTTTTAACGGGGTGAGTTGGTAGAAGTAATGGTGGCTGCATTTTCTCTGCCATTGTAACCAAATGAACTCCGTATTCCTGCAGAGGAGTGTGCTGAATATTTCCGGCATCAGTGAAACCAGACATGTGCACGCGCGGAGGAGGGCGGGACATGAAGGCATCTGACCAATCCGTGCTATTCGGGCCGGATAGCACGGATTGGTCAGCTTTTTCTCAGTCATGCAGCTGCCACAGAGGTCTGATTATTTTCGTTCCTTTTTCTGCTAGCTAGCATAGATAGAAATAATGAGGTAAATAAATTAAAATACTGAGGTATCTAAGAGAAAAAGGTAACTGGAACATAAGGTGCAAGAGGATAAGTTGCAGTATTTACGGTAATATTAATTTAAAGAGCATCATATGCTTAATGTTATTTCATTTATGTCTTATGTGAAGTAATAGTCCTTTAAATACACACAGTTTACAACATGTTTTGTTTCGTAGAAGGTATAAAGGTACACACCTAGAGTCTGCACAAAATGAGGACGACCACAACAGGCAGTTTGATTCAGGATCAAACATCCTCAGCCCCCAAGAGCGGCGGAAAGAAATAAAGGCCAAGTATTAATTTGCTTGAAGGCTGAGCATTTGTGTTGTTGCTTATGTTAATGTATTGACAAGACGGTGGGTTAATATTCTTACCTTCACTCTGCTTGTTGTAGACATTCTCCAGTTTTACACCACGTTGGTCTTCAACAGGGTCCTCAGAGTGACTGTAGAAGGGCCGCCAAATTATTGTTCGATAATATTGTTGAAGGTTTTTATGTTCTTAAAAAGGGTTTACATTTGTAAAAGAAAAAAAAATGTAATTACACAACACTGATGACAGTCTGTTCATGGGGTGAGGGTGAGGCTAACTGGCCAACCAGCTAACATTAGCCATGCCACAACTGCTGCCGACACATGGGACTGACTACAGGCTGCACCTATTGTAGGTCCAGTTTAATATGCAACAGGATTTTGTCCAGTGTGTCTTGTTCTGCTTCTCAGGTCATGTTTTATTTATTCGTCACATTTCCTGTTTTATTTCATGTTACTCAGCTCTCCTGTCGTTTCAGATCTTTCTCTTCCCGCCCATTGTGATTGTCCACTCCGCCCCCTAAAGTGTTTCACCGGTGTCTGATCATCCTCACCCTCCTTGTGCATTTAGTCCGTATGCTCCCTGTTCCCTGTACGCTTCCAGCACTAATTCCTAGTTTATTTTATTTTATTTTTATTTTTTATCTTTTGCCTCGTCCTTTTTGGATTGTTTACCTGATCTGACGGCCTGCCTGTGTGCCAGCCCTCTTGTTTGTATGTATTAAAGGACATTGCGATTTTTACTGTGCGGTCTTGAGTTGTGCTTTTTGAGTCCTTCACCTTGTGTGCAGCCTTTGTCACAACAGGATTCAGATAATTCAGTTTGGTTCAGTGAACTTTTGGCACCTCGCTCAATATACTTCACCATCACCAGCATGGCCACCGCCTCAGCACTCAAAAAAGTATTCACAAAGGTGGAAAACACAATTAATCTGGTCTTATTGATTACTGCAGTTATACGAAATCGTAGTTCGTAATATACAGGACCAGCTCTGCAATGTTTAAATCAAACTGTTGGGTGTGTAGTCTTCATAATAATCACTTTAACGTGGCCTCTTGTTCTTCCTTCCTCCGCCCAACAGGAGGCGCTGCTGTCAAACACCAAGCGTTGCATTCCTTCACACACAAAAAAAGCACGACAGGATGCATTTTTATTCAAAACTTTTATTAGATTTCACGTTTCTATAATAAAGAGATCGAGAGCCGATATGCACAGATGAGAGGTTGAACATGGAGACATCATTTGAGAGCGAGCCGGAGCATTACAGCTGTATATTCGTGTGCAGAGAGCAGCAGTGGAGTACGATGAGTCTATACGCTCTGCAGGGTCTGATCGAGTACAGGGGCTCCAGTCCACTCAAGGCTCCTCTCTGGATGTTCCCCATTCACCCTGCATCCCATTATCACAACTCTCTGATCCAGGACCTGACTCCTCTACGGTTATATTGCTCACAGACCTGAACTGTCGCAGTCACTCAAAGCTGCAGCGTGACAAACACACCGTCACTTCTGTTGTGATTTGCATAGAGTTGCTTGTCATCATAAGGCCCGCGCTGACACAACGTCGACATCACCCGAACGCTTGTTTTTCATTGATTCAGTAAGACTGACATTCAAACAAATCACATTTTTTCCCCAACATCGTCTAACAAGACAACAAAACCCCACTCTTCAATAGTTCAAATTAAATTATTGCAATCAGATTATTTGATCATATGATCCTGCAAAACACCAGTGTCGTGTTTTCAAAGTCACAGCAACAGACCAGAAGTGTAGACCTGATTTCTCGAGGGTGGATTTTCTCTTTTAAGGCAAACAAGAATATGGTAAACACACATATGACAAATGTATATTACCCATAATGCATCTTGCACCTTGTGTAACTGTAATATCTTTTCAAAGATCCCATGCAATGAAGTCATCACAGCTTTTTCAGCAATTATGCTTCTCTGTTCATCTTATTAATTATTCTTTTCAATTACTAATACTTTAGCCTATAATTCAACATTTTGGGAAATACGTTTATTTTCTTTGTTGCTGAGAGATAGATGAGCCGCTAACCTGCTAACTTAGGAAAACCTTCTCCCGGAGCCTGGAGAAGTTTAGCTTAGCTTCACAAAAACACTGGTGGCAATGGGGAAACAGCCAACCTAAAATAAACAATCTTCCTACCAACCACAGACTCTGGTCTCTGTCATGTCCACCCTTAGTTTTTTTTTTAGGAAAGAGCCATAACGACACTCAGTGTGGTCGCCATCTTTGTAGGCCGAGCACCAGACTTAACTCCCGGCTAATCCAAGAATGGGCAAACAGCTTAACAGCTAGCAGCTAACTGATGCTCAAAGCACACATTGAGTCTTAATAGAGCTCAACAAGTGAGTTACGTGACACTTCATTCTCACTCAGTTAACATAAACAGGGGAATTTTTTGAAAATTAGTAACAGGCAGAGCTAGCTAAAAGGAGTGCTAGCTGCACACCTAGCAGCCGTCAACAGCAGTTGGTGGTCACCTTTGTGACAGGCTCCCCCCCATTTTTTTGACTATTAATTGAACAGTTGACCAATTCTTAGATATTGCACCTTTAATATCAGACTGATTTGCTTTAGAAGTCAGCCTCAAGTGGCCATTTGATGAACTGCATTTTCCCATTTCAGTCCCAGAGGTTGCAGCTAGCTACCAATACCTTTTTATGCGAACTAATTAACACATTATATCTTGTTTAATTCCTTGATTGTTATCATCACTGTGCGATTGCCATTAAACCAGCAGGGACTCCAGAATGTCAGATAAAATGTGTAAATTAGTGAGCTTTAGACAGAACCAGGGTTGCCAGTCTTTATGCTAGGCTAAGCTAACAAGCTACAGGCTGGACCTTCACATATATCGGACAGACATGAGAGTCGTATCAATGTCATCATCTAACCTCTGGCAAGAAAGCAAAAAAGTGAATTTCCCAAAATGACAAACTATTTCTTTAAGGTTGATATCTTTGCGCTGTTCCACTACTTCACGTTGTCGTCTACATCATTACATGAGACCTGAAAGAATCACCTGGCTATTTCCTCACACGGGCTGTTTGGTTTCTTCTCATCTCACTCGGATGATCAATGTGACAAACCGACATTTGTTTGAATTATACATACAACAAAAATATACATCTTGCCCAACACACCCCATTTATAATATTGCTTCAAGCCAGTGACTAAAGACTGGAGTCACTTTAATGCGGAGGCACATTATTATTATTATTAACGTAACAGTGAGTTTCAGAAACAGCCGGACATTCACACGTTACCGTACAGTACGATCAGTCAACACCTGTTGCGACTTGGGAGGTACGTTTATATCTGACCTGACACAGTGTTATCCACACATCTGTCCCACTCTCCAGAGGTATTTTTCTTTTTAAAGCCAGACATTCAGCGTCTTAGATGTGAAACAGATGTATATTGTAATGCCGTTGATACGGATACATTCATCTCCTAATGCGATGCTCGGCTGGAGTCATCCCCGTTTGGCACAGTCACTGGGCTCCACTGAGAGCATCACTTATTTCCTGCTTGAACAGAGTTTACACTTGAACTACAGCCCCTCTACTCAGCCTGTCCAGATCCCACGATCATTTAAACCATGAGTCTGTGGGTTGTTTACTGTATGCATGGGCGGGACAACCAGGTTTATCTTTGTCAGGTAAAGATAATTTATAACCTGAATGTGTTTGTCAGGAAAAATGAGCCGTTCCCATGAAGAGGCAGACACTAAGCAGTGTGGATATGTTGAGTCTGAACCAGGCATACAGTATCCGGGGCAACATCACCAAATAGTGCTAAGCCTTAGCCAGGGTTAGCACGATGAAATTAGCATGGCATAGAATGGGATTTACAGCTAACCTCAGAGCTGACGCCGCTAGCGTTAGTATATTAGAACATATTTTACCCAAAAAAGTATGTATTTCTGTTTTTCTAGCATTGTGTCTAAAATCTGGCCCATGTTGCACATGCTTAAAATGCATTGGTTATTTGTCTTAAAAGCAGCATCGTCAGAGGGTCATTCATTTTCTAAAGGGGTGGGGGGGGATTGTTTTCAGGGGATTGTCTATCATTTCAGCTCAGAAGCTTGTTGTACTATTACTGTTTGCTGAGTTTTATCATCTGTTCTGCAGTATGTAGTTGTCCTCGCTGGCAGAGGAGCTTAGAAGCACTAACAGGCACCTGTGTTTTATATCAAGCAAAGATGGGTAGATGGTGAAGAGCTGGGCTGAATCCCACAGTGTTCTGTCGACACCATTAGTACGGAAGCCCGGAGAGGCAAGTAAGAAATAAAGATTCAGGTGGTCCATTTTTTGTGATCTAAATTGTTTCTTCTTCTTCTTTAATCTTTTGATTTCTCTCTGAAACAGTCAGGATTTTTTTAAAGGATATTTTTCAATCATCCTGGCAAAATTTTTTAGAACATTTAGTTTTTTCATGTTAATTTTTCAGTGTTGGTTGTTGTAATACTTATTTTGGCCACAGGACAGTGAAGCTCACCACTACAATGTAGACAAGGTTACTGGGGAAACAAGTAAGGGCGACACACATCCGGTGCTCGCCAGAAGAGGTGACATTTTTTGTACCCATTCATCAGTTCAGATCAAATTTAGAGATTTGATCACCAGATGTTTTTTTCTCGCCTCTCAGGGCTTCCATACATTTGTGATTTGTGTTTGTACTACTTTAATCACCCATTGTTTCTAAATTGTTTGAATAAATCAGACAACAAACTCTAGGTGTTTAATGTTAAGTAGCTTCAAATTCATCAGAACATTTGTGGGATTGAACTGCTGTTGTAACTTGACTACGTCTACTCTGAGGGACTCAGCCCAGCTGTAGCTACATTGCATTATTCCCTGTCTCGAGCACTTAAATAAAAAAAGTTATCTTTGTTCTAACTTTAGATGAAAAACAGTCAAAGTTTCAAATGTGCATCTGCTCTGGCTGTGGCCACAGACAGTCACTCGTGTAACATGGCTTTACAAAGCACTTTAAACAGTGCACAATGTTGCAGAAGTGATATACAACTGTTTCGATTAAACCCACACACACAGTTTGATCAACTGTACACACAAGAATTCACACGAGCATCCCCATAAACTAATAATATGTGCACTTCATTTGTTTTCTATCTAATGAGTTTAAAAAGACAAACCATCCACCAGAGACACTTAGCTCGCTGTTCAGAAATGAGTAGCGCCCTCTGTCCACATGGCAGTCTTTCTTAAAAACGCATTAATGTACCTTCTCTGGTGCTCCATGGTGTATTTAAAGCATCGACTATGAATCAAAGTCCTTAAACAAAATCAGAGAAAACAATGTTGGAGGACAGGTTCAATGATTGTCTGCAGGTGTGCCGGAGTCAGGGAGGCGTCACCAGCTGCACCTCATCACCACAACAAAGACCTCCTCAAACACTCCGCTCAGCCATCTCCACCCTGCCAGTGCGGCCACGTTCAAGATATTCTGCTGTTCGATGTTTTGCCAGCGAGTAACCTTGTCCTGCCTTCCCTGATTCTGGCCCTACCTTATCCTCCTCACCTGTCAAGCCTGCTGCTCATTCGCGATTCCTGCCACTCTGCCTGGGACCCAACTGCAACCCCGCAACCCTCCCTGGATCTGTTTCTCACTGCCCCATCACCTCCCATTCTTGCAATAAAAGAGCTTAACTGATTATCTGGCTCCCTGGTGGCATCTGCACCACCATCAGGTTCAATTCATACAGAGCCAGTTGAATTAAACCTCAAAGTAGCCTTCTTCCACCCTGTCGTATAACCTGTACTTTTCATCCCTACTGTGGCTCGATATTCAGTCCACGTTTATACATAGCAGGGTATTTAGAGAAACAAATATTTCCCCCCCTCCATTTTCAAAACTAACATCGTGCACACAACATCGTTTTCAAAAAAGTTGTCATTTACATCAACCCGCATAAAAATACGCCGTCGAGCGTCATTATAACTATGCCAAACCTCTGGGCGGCAGTGGAGGGAGAAGGCTAAAGCCACGAAGCCAATCAGAATCCTCAGAATCAATGAATAACACGAGCGACTTCCTGTTCCTTTCAAAACAACGCTCACATGACATTAAGCATTTTCTGGTGCATAGCCTAATGAGCGTGAGAACCTAAAACCCCGTTTCTCCCAGTTGACACGACAACACATATTCCAAATTCTCCACTTTGCCCGGAGTTTTTAGAAATAATCGTTTTCTGTGATAAAAACTGGGTTTTCGTGTTTTCCCTTTGTGTAAACGGGGCTTCAGGCTCTGTGAACCATCAGTTCAGCGTTAAAGTTAAAGTGCACACTAGGTTTCCTTGTCAAACCACACAGATATGGCTCCCTTTGTCTTGCTCCTCTAAACACACACACACACACAAAAAGACAACACTTAAATATGTTTTTCAGGTAATTGTGATGGGCTGTATGGAAAACCTGGTGGGAGGTTGGTAGTAAATATACGCCAAATAAGTGTTAATCCTAAATAAATCAAGCTAAAGTGTCTCTGGTACGTCAGATTACACGTTAGACGCTAACTAACTGTGTGCACATGTTAAATAATTGAGTTGTATATCATCTGCAGTTACTTCTCATACACATGTGGCATCGCTGAGTCCACGTGTGTGTATGTTTCCCTCTAAAGGCCACAGCCAGGCAGAGCTTTAAGATCCCAACTCGAATATAATGAATTTGCATGTGCGCAAAACACATGTGCATATACAAATATATGCAAAGTAGGTACATAAATGTGAGTACTCATAAGGTTATATATACATGCGCTTTCTCATTTCTTTTTTGGTGTCGGTTTTGAATCAGCTTTGGATCCTGAGAGGCCGTTTTCTGTGTTGTCGATCCCTGATGAGGTTACAAGGCACTCCTTACTGCAGGGGGGGAAAAAAAAGTTAAAGGTCAAACACAGCAGGACTTTCAGCAGCTCGAGACGGTTACGCTGCTGATGAACATTCAGGCGGTCGTGAAAACTCACTTTTTCTCCTCAAGCTTGGCAAGAACAAAGAGAGTGAAGTTCTTGAGCAACATGAAGCCCATTAGCGATGCGATGGCTCCGCCCACACACGAGGCTATGATGGTGGCCAGCGTGTTGTCCACCACCCTCACTACAGACAGCAACAACAAGAAAAGACCAGAGGGAGGATGATGATGGACACATACAAACAGTTACAGCAGAGGTTCCAGAAAAACAGACATTTATATATCTCGTCAGAGAGCCCTGGCTGCCTTTCGAGCTGTTAAAATGCCTTTTTATTGAGACAAGTTGGTACCTGGATGACAGATTAGAGTCTGGCCACAGCTGCAGCCGTCTCCTCAAAGCCTGACACTCCGAAATATTGATTTAAAATGTAGGAAAAATAATCAGGAGTTCATACTTTGTGATATCTCTTCCTTTTAGATGTTATAAAGCTACTGCTTGTACTTTCCCAGAACCATTTTAGTGATTCTTTATTCCCTTGTCAGCATTGTTGAGTTAGGCTACTTTGAAATGTTGAAATGTATTTTCTGAATAAAATTTACATTCACAATCACAATTTTTGTTATTAGTAGTGTATCCATTGGATTATAATAGTAGTTGTTGCTTAATATCCAAAGTCATACTTTTGGATATTCAGCATTTTCTGATTATTATTTATTGTAGTCTGATTACCGATTGAATAATTGAATTTAAAATGCTCCACCTTGGCTCTGATACAGCATGCAATCTGCAAAGTAACTCGTAATAAAGTTATCACAGAAATGTAATCAAATCAAAATGTAGTGGAGTAGAAGTAGAAAGTCACAGAACATAAATAAATAGTTTTTCTCCTTAAAGGGACTCTGTGGAGCTTCAGAGGCACTGAGACACGTGCATTCATTCACATCTTTTGGACTGTTTAGTGAAATCTGATCTGAGTCCTTCACAAAGAAATCCACAGTCCAGCAGCATTAAACAACTTAAACAACTCGTCCACAGGCTTCTACAAGCAACAGAGAGAGAGAGGGGACGGGGAAAGGTCTAATTTTTCATGTCACGTGACAATCTGTTCACATATGACCTATAAAAAAGTGATTCTTACATGTAAAATTATACAAATAGTAACACAGAGCCCCTTTACACATCTCAGGATATAGTCGGTGCAAATATGCATTTAGCTTTTTCAGCATTTACAGTTTACAGTCTGCAGTCGTGGCACAAACTACAGGTGCACTGCATCTGTGATGAAAATATTGTGATGTTCCAATTTTGCGGAAAGACTTATTAGGGTTAATGTGCAACCGAGACATGGCACGACACTTTACTTCTTGTTAAAAACAGCACTGAAGATTGTGACAGTGATGCAGAATTACTAATAATAACTACCTTGTGCTTAAAAACTAGAAAACGAGGATGGAGACTAACTTATCATGAAGATAAATATTTAATTCATCTTTTACTGTCACCCCAGGATTGATTTTCCCTCTGCAGGATTATTTCATTTCTTGTGCAAGGGAATATTTTTTTCCCCAGCAGACTTTGTATTTCTTCAGCAGGACTGTCTGCGTAAACGTGGCCTGATTTATTCTATCTTCAACATATAAATGAATGCATGTTCTAGTTTATTTTCACAGCGGTATGCACATTACGGGGGCATGAAGTGGGCCCCAATGAGCTGTCCCACATTTGTGATTGGCCAATTTACAGTATGTCAGGGTGTATAGTTAAACCAGTGATATCTATAGTGATGTGTTGTGAATTGGGCTCATTTTAGTTACCGAGAGGGGCGGAAAGATTATTCATAGGTTTGAATAATGGGTTGGTTTAAGATCACCTGGGCAAGTATTTAAAAATGATGTCTGCATATATAACTGAACAATCATAGAAATACCATTTTGCCCCCATTTATTTGTCTCGTAAAAGCACAATAAACATAAATCAGACTCTGACCACTCACACTCGTCCACCACAATCAGGTGGAAGATGGCACTGTGGTTCTTGCCCTTCTCTTTGGGGTTGCGTCCAAAACAAGTGTAGTAGCCTCCGTCCTCGAAGGTGATGTTCCACAGCAAGATGGAGATGTTGTTGTGATCGTTTTTCCCCACAAACTCCACCCGCTCCCGATATATAGTCACAGTTGGCACCACCCCCTCTGACGTTATCACTGAGTCGCACACCTGATTGGGACCAACAAGCAATCAATCATCAATCGATCATCCGAGACGACCACTTATGTGTTACCAACACGTGAGCGTATCTCTAACCTTCTGCATGGTGCCGTTGTCATTGAACTGCCAGCTGAAGTAGAGGTTCTGGATGCCGATGCAGCTGACGTACGTGCAGGGCAGCATTACCGTGCTGCCGTTCACTGCCTCGAGGAAGGGAATCTTCCCCACAGACATCTCAAGGGCCTGAGAAGACCACAGGCCTGAGGAAGGAAAACACAACAAGAATTAGTTTCACAGTGCAGCAGCAACAGAGTCAGTCCGCTTCAAGGCCACAGTTCAATATTTAGGAGAGTTCGCTGATGTGTTTTCTTGCAATGGGTGAGTACGGATCAGCCAAACTCTCTCACTCGTATATCAGTTTGTTAAATATTTATCTACAGGTTAGCTTAGTGCAGCATAAAGACTTAAAACAGCTAGCCTCTTTCAGACTGGAGCTGAAGTTCACTAACAACAAACCAAACAATGAAAACCTACTTTTTTACAGGTTATACAGGCCGGACTAGTTCTTGGCTGGTAGCAGAGACTTCCCAAGGACATGGAAAACCAGCAAACACTTGGAGGACAGGATGTAATGGCTCCTGGTCAAGAAATAGTCTTTTTTGTCATCTTCAGACAAAGTTAGAGTTCCTAGTTTTACTGTTTGCAGTTTTTATGCTAGGCTAAGCTGTATAACCCTCTGCGAGAAAGCAAAAACAAGCACGCTCCCAAAATGTCCTTTGAATTTAGTATCCAGATTCTTAAACAATAAAATGTCATAATTCATCCAATTGACATTTAATGCATCAACCCAAACCATTAACCAATAAATATGAGTGTCATGGTTGAATAAATCCTGTAACCTCGAAAGTCTTTAAGTTTTGCGCTGGTAGAGTGATTGAACACCTTCTACATAAGACACTGACAATGCTCTACACCAGGGTTTCTCAATCCCAGTCCTCGAGGACCACTGCCCTGCATGTTTTAGATGTGTCCCTCCTCCACCACACCTGATTCAAATGAGTGGCTCGTTATCAGGCCACTGCAGAGCTTGATGAAGAGCTGATCACTTGAATCAGGTGTGGTGGAGGAGGGACACATCTAAAACATGCAGGGCAGTGGTCCTCGAGGACTGGGATTGAGAAACCCTGCTCTACACGATATCAACTATCTACACTTGAAATCAGTCCAAACTAGAATAGCACTCAGTAGAGCGCATACCTCTGCCAAGGCCCAACAGTCCCCTTCATTACTCACTCCACCTTAATATGGCTGATGTCAAGATCCATCCAATATCCACTGAGAAATTTAACAAAAATGTTGAAAGACGCAAAAAAAATATTGCATCTGTCCATTAATCCGGATCAACTCCAAAAGTCAAAGGGGTCTATTTTGGGCCAAGACCTTCCATCAAGGTGTCAAGCTAAAGTGTTTTTTTTTTGTGTGTGTGTGTAATCCTGCTGTCAAACCAACCAACCAACCAACCAACCAACCAACCAACCAATCAACAGACATGGGTGAAAACATCAGTAAAACAAGAGAACAATGACAATGAGTACAAGTTCATGGATGGTGACAGCAAATCTGCCTCATTAAACCCCAGAAAGCTGGAATATAAGACTACAAACACTTCACATGCTGCCTGGTTCTGTACTTTGACTAATGTACAGTAAAATGTTATACATAATTTATCTAATCAAATCCCCCAAATATTAAAAACTTTTAAACAATTTAGTAAACATACACAACAAATCAAACACTCTCGAATATTGTATGTAAGTAAGTGTTTATATGTAAGTTCAATTTTTGGAACTTTTAAAGCTGCAATATGCACGAATACACAGCATATCAACAGAGCTACCATTCACTGCTGCTAACTGTAGCTGCCAATAGCTAGTTACCTCAGTTAGCGGTGCAGCTAGCGGTCCGGGCTGAGTTTTGCTGTTGTTTACACCATTAGCACATGAGCTCTGGACCACTGTGAGGAGGTTTTCAGTCTGGCAGCAATGCAAAACATTAAAACTTTTACTTTTATAGACTCTTTTGATAATTGTAGTTAACTGTTGGATTGTTTTAAATTTAAATTCCCACATATTAAGAGCACATTATTACATATGTAATATAATATGTCTATATTATAGCTGCCACTTGACCGATACAACCCTCAGTAACGTGACACCAGAGAGTCCTTGCTGTGACATTACTGTGAATAAGAGGATGAAATCTGCTGTGCCCATGTGAAACGTGTAACTGTACACCAGGGACCACAGTCAGACGGCATCGGGAAGTCGCAGTGATTCAATCTTACTTCCACCAATCGAAGCAGATGGGTTGGGAAAACTGGCACATCTTTTTTTATTGTTTCCCTCCTTCTCTTTTTTTCAGACAGCTGCTCACTTTTGTGATCAGACATGTGTCAAGGTCACAGGTAGAAAAAGCGAAAAGCAGATCAGAGACAGACTGTACTGTTGGCCCGTCCTCTTCCTCTTCAACGCCATTAAAAGCGCCTTGTGCGTAATGCTTCCATCTAGTGTGTGAGGCGTAAACTGCATGCTCACGGGGTGCAGGACCAGATGCACAGATGCAGAGGTTACAGGGAGAAAACACCACACTGACACACCTGCGTATGATCCGCGGCTGCAGCTGCAACATTCTCGAACACCGTCGACTTTCAACGTTTGCGGTGATTTCCGCCCTCTGTTGTCACGGTCAGAGTGTCACGCTTTGCTCGTAACGTGGTCAAGGTCAACATCTGACATGCACCACTGCAGCAAATAGGGACTGAGACCAAACAGATAGGGCTTCACACAGCAAAGGAGGGCATACAGTATGTGGGGATGTTATTGATTCACTCTCTTCTCACTCTTGCTATCTCGCAAACTCACTCCCCCCAATCCTTTTCCTCAGCTGGTCCAATGCAGCACAGTGAGCTTGCAGAAAAAAGGTAATAGAAACAGCGAGGAGAGAGCAACAGCAGGAGGGGTTCTGCCTCATTCACATTTTTAGTGTCACCCGGGGCCTTGTTTCAAACAACGCTTAAAATATTTTTGCAATATTATATCTTATCAATATTTTTGCAGTAGTCCTCTTTTTATCCCTGCGTCTCCTCGTGACTTTGTTGTCTGTAAGATGACCCTGCCGCAGTTACTGAAGAACAAAACAAGTGTAACATGATCAATAATGACGACATTCAAATATCACTCTCCCCTTAAATCTGTAGTTCACCGCCCTTCGTCTCTTTTTCTGAATTTCTTATTCAGGTTTCCAATTACAGTTTAGTATTGAAAGATAAAGTTTCCGAATAAAAGTAGGACACTGATGCTCCAGTTTCTAGCCCACATATGTCAACTTCAGGACAATAGTTTATTTGATGAATACAAAATATGCTCTCCACGTCCCTTTTAAAGATATGTAGTATAACCAAATGACAAAACATACACTGTATATAGCTTGAGCCTCAAACTGAAATGCTAAACTTGATAGTTTAATAGTAGTAAAATAAGATAATAATTCCTTAAAAACATAAACACATTATATAAACGTGTCAGTTCTCTCTCAGTTCTGTAGGCCTGCTGCAGTTTCTTAATATCAGCCGACATTTACACCAAGACAGATACAGTATATCTGCAGTGAGCTAATAACGGGTTTTAAAACTGTGATTTTTTTTACATTTTAGGTTAAGACAGGACAAGATTCTGTCGGATTCAAAGGTGTGAGAGGAGACATACTGCAGAGCTGCTGCAGTTTCAATGTCGAAAAACAACACAAGATGTCTCTTAAAGGAGTAATTTGTAAGAAAAATACAGAATTTGAAATCAGCTTCAACACTACAAGGGCCAGAAAAACCATGCACTGCTGCTTATTACACACTTTGCTGTAGCAACTAGCAGACGTTAGCATGTAGCTCTGTGGAGCTAAGTGGCCCTGATTGCTGACAGGAGTCAGCAGGCACCACAGCCTCAGGAGATCCAGCCTGGAGGATATTTACAGCAGCTCCGATCAGGACCTATGACTCCGGGGGTAAGAAGACATGGCACGCAGGGACAGGATGAGGCGTGAAGCAGCAGAGGAGCGAAGAACAGCGTGTAGAGCCGGAATAATGTCACATCTTACTCTGAGACTTGAGGATTTATTTCAACCAAACCAGAGGTGACTGAGAAAAGACAAATCATGGAGGGCTTTGGTAGGTTTCATTTGTTGATGTTGTGGTTTGATGAAGTGCGTTGTAGGATGAGTTAACGAGGCGATTAAGCTTGCCTTAGTTCAATTTAAGAGAGAAACTAGAATTAAGAGGGTGCACTCTGCTAATTTTTTTGTTTAGAAAGCAAAATATGTGTAAAATTATCTCCTTTCTTGATGCTTTTTGAGTTAATTTTGTTTACTTCTTAGACTAAGTAGCGAACTTGACACTTTTACATCTCCCAGCTGAAAGGATGGGCGCTGTCTGACTGTCGCCTCTTGCGTTACAAAGTGATATTGTGAGACAGGGGCTAGCTGATTAGCATGCTAACTTCAGTAGATATCTCTATAACACAGTACATAGACGACTGACACTGGCCGTACCTTACAGAATACAGAGACATACGATCAATAGCTACATTCAAAGATACAAACCTCCTTTATTGCACTCACGTTCACTGTCTCACTGTTTCCATGACTTAGCTTTAATACCTCAAGACATCTGAGCCTGATTTCCCATCACTGTGTGTGTTTACACAAACTGACCAGCCTGTAAAATGTGGCTCAAAGCTGCACTTTGTAGTTCCATGAGAAAGATCTTCATTGATTTACTTTTTTAATGCCTAAACAAACTAATAAAATACCTCATTAATATTGTATATATTTAAATTATACATTTCTTTTCCAAAACTACATCGTGGCCCATTAATGACCTCGTCAGCACTGTTGAGGTGAGAGGATGAGACATATATTATCAGTGATGCAGTGAACTTGTTTAACGCCTGGAATCTGGCAACATCATCATCCACCATTTGGACAAGACAACAAACAGAGTCTGATGCTATTTACAGAATCATTTGTGCATTTGGATTCACTCTCTCAATAAAAATGTTTGCACGGAAATAAATAAAACCCGATAAACCGATGACGCTGAGGTTCTTTGCTGTAGCGTCGTTCCCTGTGTTACTTGGCGTCCTGCACCTGCTAGTCCACCACGCGTTGTTTTGTTGCGTACACGTTTTCTTCTTCAGTCTAAATAAAGACGACACCTGTGAGCAAGAAACAGCCACCCTGCTCCTTAAATAACGACATTAAAGCGTTTACCTGGCAACACAGTTCCACCGACAAATCCCTCCATGTGTGTAAACGAGGAGGAGAGAGAGATCATGAATATTTAAAACGGATCAGAATAATTAATAATCGATTAACTTTACTAGACTGAATGTTTGAAGGTAGTTTTACAGCCTAAGTCTCAACTTTTTAATACGTGTTTGCTGCACTACAGCTCCACTGGTGCTCATGTAGTGTAAAGTGTAAGCAATGAATGTAGGAACAATAGTGACAGCTGCATTTGACTCAAAATGAACCGTGGCTATGGCTGAAATTTGATTCTGATGGGCGGATTTTTCAGGGTGCATTTCTTTAATGAAGTTAAGGAGACAGTCTAATGGAGATCAAGCATACAGAATACATTATCCACACCTGATACACCACAGCCCAGATTATAAGAGGCCACCACCTCCGTCAGGCTCAGATCTGATTTTGAATTCACTGACAGCGACGTCAGATCAGGATACCCGTTACTGAAATAACCACTCCAAGAGGAGAGCTGCAATGATGAATCAGTGAATTATTAGCTATTAAATGAATCATAATCGTTTAATCAGTTTTAAGATTAAAAAAAACCCTCACATTTCTCTGATTCCAGCTTCTTACATGTGAATATCTTCAGGTTTCTTTACTCCTCTGTGACTCGGGTCATCGTCGTCATCTCGGGCTGATCGACATTTTTGTAGACCAGAAAACAAGCTTATTGATCGAGGGAATAATCAACGGATGAGATTAATGAAGATAATCGTGCTCCGTACTGGACAGCGGTCTGCGTGACCCTGCTGCTGTGATACTGCAGATACACATCTTGTCCTGCACGGTGAATGACAGGGCCTCATTTAAAGTGCTTATAGTCTGACACAGCTCTTTCAGTACACGGGACGCTCTGTTTTGCTGACATTTCCTTTTGTGGACACGCAGTCCGAACCCAAACCACTCAGAGCCCACATAACACCGAGCTGTTTAACTGAAGCAACAATCTTAAAACCTGGCAGCCAAAGACTTTACTCCAAATGACCACATTTTTTTTCAAACAACGCTCATCGTCTTGTCATTTCTGTGTTTCCTCTCAGGCAGAACCAGCCGGCACAATCTGCTCCTCTGATGAAAAACACAAACTAGTCTTGTCACCAAAGCAAAGCCCTTCTTCTAAACCGAGTGTCCCGACAACATAAATGTAATTGCAGCACCTAGGTCAGCAGCAGATGAAGGTCAATGTCAGATCTTGAAAAAAAAAAGCCACAGCAACACTGCTCTGCATCGCCACACAAAGACATGCTGATGTTGGCACGAGCTCAAGGAATAAGACAAAACAAACAAATACGAAGTTTTCAAAAAAGAGATGGGATGGGTAGGAAGTGGTGCACACGGGCCGAAGGGAGATGACGTAAAGTGGAAATACAGACGTTACCGAGCAGTATGGCGAATATCAGGCCGACGGCTGTGTGTGGAGGGCCCAGCCTCGGGGGTTCAACCCCAACCCACTGGACCTCCATCGCGGCCAGATGTGCTCCAAAACAGATGCTGCTACAGGGTCCAGCCCGGGCTCGGGACGGCCGGTAGAAAAAAAATCCTTTAGCACAACTCGGCCTCTCTGCTACGCTGGATCAAAAAAGGAAGCCGAGTGTCTGGACCCCCAAAACGAAGGCACGTCCCAATGTTGCACCTACGGTGGTCCCGGGGGGGAGGTGAGCCTGCCTGCCAGCACCCCTGTGGACGAGACTGTAGGTTAGACAGAGGGCAGAGGAAACACAGAGGAGAAGGAGGGAAAAGTGAATCAATTGCAATATTAACATAGACACAGTGAGTCACTGTAAAAGCAAAGGCAGTGCAGTGAAAAGTTACATTTTCTGCATGCATGTGTCCTCACACACACACACACACACACACACACCACATCTCTCTGTCTGACTGTTGCAGAGCCAAAGCTTGAAGGAGAACACATTACATGCTGCCGAGCACAGTTTCAAGTTTTTCCGTCATGCCTTACCTGCTTCTCTGCAGCTGCTGCTCACTCGCAGGCCGGCACAGCTGAGTCAGTGTGGACAGGACGGCGGCGGCGGCGGAGCGGCCAAACGCTCACTGCGCACAGTCAGGGTTCACTCAAGGAGAATCCGCCAGCCAGCACTTTCACTGCAGAGACAGCCACATTGCAGCGGCAGCCGGGATGAGAGACAATTAGAGAGGAGAGGGTGGGTGGGGGGGGGAGACGGACAGACAGACAGGGACGCAGAGAGACAGACGGACGGGAGGAGAGGCTCTCATATCCTCCTCAGCAGAGCCCCCAGTGAAGCTTCTCCCTGCCCGTCCCTCTGGCTACCTCACAACTTTTTCCCCCGTCCTCTCTGTTTGGCTGCATGCCACCTCTCTCTCTCTCTCTCTCTCTCTCTCCCTCTCTCCCCTCCCTCACCTGCCGCCGTATCCCTCTTGTTCTCTTTCCTCTCCTCCATCAACCCCCCCCCAACCCCACTCACTCCTCCTCCTCCTCCTCCTCCCCTCCCTGCTCCCCTCAGCCTCCCTCCCCCACCTCCTGACTCGGGGCGTGTATGCAGACTCAGGCACTTTTTGTCAGAGTGTTTGTGAAGATCAGAGAAAAGTTCTGCAGTGCAGGTTGAGGAGGAGGAGGAGGAGGAGAGGAGGAGGTTGTGTAATGCAGCCCCCAGAGCCGGGGCCCAGACGCAACGGTCCCACATCAGAACGCTCCATTCATAAAGAGACGCGTCCTGTCACTGATAACGTCACCGTCCAGGGATCAGGAATCACAGAATCACAAGTACGGGAAGGGGGGGATGTTGTTTTTAACTGCAATGTGACTTTGAAAGCTTTTCCCTTCTTTTATTTTTCTTTTCCCTCTCCTCCTTCCCTCCTGCCAGGACGCGTATTAGCCCCATCACCCACAGCCACCCCGCGTCGCGTGCACGTGTGTCCCGCTCAATGTCCCAGAAGGTCAAATTATCCTGTATATCGTGAGGGGTTCATTACTCTCACCCGAGGCGGCGTGTGCAGTCATTCCTCACAACAGGACCGCACCTCTCCCATCCCATAAATGTATTAACGCATCAGTCAACCAATATCATGTGTCTGCACTATTCACCGCAGGAAGCGCATAGCTCGGTTTTCAGATTCGATTAGTCAATTCTGGATCCGACTAATGTTGCACTAAAGTCCGTGTGCCTCTCGAACTCCCATCCATTAAAATAAACTGTGTTTTGAGCGTTACTGTAAATACAAAGGGTGACTGCGCAGCAATGACGGCTCACATGGCAGAAGGAAAAGGTGGCTGGTAAGAGGTTAATTGGAGCAAAGAGCAAAAGCAAAAACTGTGAGCGAGCGCTAACGAGGACGCATGCAACTGAGATCATGTGACGGGAGCGCGCCATCCGAGGTGAGGTACAGTGGCACAGGCAGAGGACAAGAGGACAGCCGCACATCCATTTTGGACTTCACCTCCCTCCTGCTCGTGTTTTTCTCTGCTCACAGAACTGGTGTTTTATTTTCCAGGAGAAGAAAGGTTAAGGTAACGTTTGCCACCTTACAGGACCGTGACTGAAATGTTACAAAAAAAGACAGATGCAGGTATGTGTGAGTGTTTACTGTACTTTACTTAGTTGGCAAACACTTAACACTGTGATCTATTATTAATGTAGTGGATTATTAAGTACTTATGCAGACACTGCAGGGAGGCATGTTTTTCTTTAGGAGCTCATTTAAAGTTTATAGTGCCTGTCACGTGTAGTATAATGTAAAGTATGTCTTATTCAGATGTCTTTTGCAGTCAGTAAATTTATATTGTATATATTATACAGACACATCACAATATTCAGTCTAATGTTGAGTGAACAAAGTTAATCCACCCTGTGTTTGATTAAACAGCCTCCGACTGTAACCTGTTAGTCGAAGGATTACAAACACTAATGAGGTTCGGGGCTCCATAATGAGGCAGGTGAAGTGTGGCGTGAGGCGGAGAACAGGGTGGTTTTTTTTTTTAACGGGTGTGGAGCTCAGAGTGAGAGATAATGTGGCCGGGCTGCGGGCTCACCGCTCTCCTCTCCAGGCCCCTCCACTGGAGTATCAATGCAGCAGGAGTGGGAACTCTTCCAGAACTGCAATAAGAAGAAAAAAACACAACAGCATTCTGCTGCAGAAGGACCGGATGCTGCTGCAGGACCTGTGCAGGACCACACAATGAACAGTCACATTCACACACGGTGTGTACTGTACAGATATTTATGATTATGGATGACATATTTTCGTTGATGTAGGTGCAGCCTCAGATTGTAAAAAAAGAGCACAGATGGTTCATTTGCTCTTACTGCAGCAAAATATGTGCTGCTCCATAGGAAGGAGACAAGGACACACATCTCACATCTGACTGTACATTAATGAGTTCGAGCAGAACCAGTGATCACACAATGAAAACAGGGATTCAGCGTGGGGAGAAACTCAGACCTTTCATTTGAGGAGGGGGACCAGTACACACTGTAAAAAAAAAAATAAAAAAGGAAGAGCTCAACTGTAAGTAAAATCACTGCATTCAAGTGGAGGTACAGACAAATGTTCTTCAGCTTATTGTGAAGTAAAGGATGGGCTCAGTAAACATCTGTGCAATGAGAATACAGATGTAAACCACTCTGTGATTAAAAAATTAAGTGCAGGGAGGGCGTGATGTCACATGGGGCTGAGATGAAAGAGCCTAGATGGCAGGAAAGAGAAACTACTTTGCTTTCATTTTGACCTTTCTCTATTTTTTTTGTTGTCAATAATTTTTAAGGCGGCTATAAAACTCCAGCTGGCAACTAGCTGGTGAACATGGAGCATTTAGCTAAAGAGCTAGCCTTAGTTCCACTTAAAGATATATGTATTAGTTCTGCATTTAAATGTCTAAACACATCTAGACCTTCATTATACAATTTGTTGAGTTGTGTACTTACAGAATCCCAAATGTTTCCAACAATGTTCAAACCCAGAGAAAGTTTAAGCAAGCTAGCAGTGTGTTTCATCTCCAGGACGGGGAAGTCAGTGAACAAGACAACATCAGGGAGATTTTCTTCAGCAGTGGTGGTTGTTTAATGGTGTATAACTGCATTAACACTCAAGTGAGTTTGATGGCAGAAACATTTGAATTTGTTTGTGGTACTCATGCAGTGTTTAATCTGCCCCAAACTGCCAGTTGACTATCTGCAGGCTAACGTTAGCGAGAGCAACAGTACTTGGTAGTATTTTGTGTACTTAAATTCAGGACAACAGAGACTCCGCTTCTCTCTCACCTTGTAACATTCATGGAGTAAAGTATATTTTCCCCTCCAGCTCCCGTCGTCAATCAATATTTACAGAGCACAAACACCCAAAAACAGAAGTCGTCTCTGCAGATGGCTGCTGCAGTCAGGTCGATAAACCGGAGTGAAGATAAATCCACTTTTCTTATGTTTTGATAGAGAGCCCCCTAGTGGCAGAAGTTACATGTTATATGTTTAAAGATAACTAACCAGTGAAAGACGCAGAATGTTTACAGACTGTTTATGAGATGAGAGGCAGAAACTGAGCTAAAAGAGATAAAATGTTAGATTTCACTGGACACAAGCACAACTCCAAACAGATGATATTGTTGCTCCATAACAGCTGGACTTGTGAATAAGTGACTGTTGTTGCCGGTTTAAAATAAACACCTCTGAAGTTTGGAGCAGAGATCACATTTTGGTGGATTTTGGTACTTTCCACCAGTGCAGGAATGACAAAATAAGACACAGAAAACAAAAGATATTTGTTTTTGTGAAAGACAAGTGGCTACTTCATCCCATTTTATTTCACTTATGTATATATGCACACACACACAACTTGGTTGGACTATGCTGAACAACATTTGTGCATTTCTTACCCATAATCAACAGGGTTTTTTTTCTCTTGCTGATCTTACTTTAAAAAAAAAAGTAAATTGATTGTAAGAGGTCTGATAACAGCCTCATGTCATATTGCTTGGAAATGTATTTGTTAACAGCACTCAACCCATTCATGCAAACACAGAACCTGTTCAGCTGGGCATGTTTGCACTCCATAAGAAGTATTATGTACAATGTACACTGAGCCAAAGAGCCGGCGAGGAGAAGCTTCCAGCCGGACAGGTTCACACGTCTACACACACATACATCAGCTTTGCTTGTCTTGCTTTAAGAGGATGGACATGAAGCATGGGCGGTGCCAAAGAAGAATGCTCTCACTTTAAGATTACGCAAACATAGATTTCATAACACCACCAGGGGGTGATGTGTCCTACATGCCTCTTGATTTTCCAAAATCGTGCTCCAATCCCAGCACTAGACAAGCGCTCTCACACTTTCCGATGAATACTAATGTGAGTGATATAACAGCAGTGCATGGGGTTGTTCTCACGACTGTTCAGAAGGTGTAGGTTTTTAAAAAAATTAATTTAAAGAATGATTATTTCAACCAGTTTTCTACACAAATCAGCTATGACTTTTGCACTGTTGGATCAGGAAAAACTGAATAAACTACGAGCTTTGTGCTGTGTTATGACCTGTAAGTGTGACTGTAACTCATTGTCATGTATGACACATAGAGGAGTGGCTGGTGTTTGGCATTTCACACTCACCCACCCAATCTGTTCACTGAAAGGGCTCATCTGTTACCACAATCAGAGCACCTGATCAACATACACAAATAATTTCATAAACATTTCTTTATTCAAATTGCTTATGACGACATTTCAGGAGTTAAAAAAAGTGTAAAGTTCTGACTATTTTACATTATATACAAAATCAAAACATACAATCATTTGTGCAATGTTGCCAGTGTAGTAAACACTTGGTTTGATTATGTAGATCTCATGGCGGACAAATATTTAATGAAGGCACCCGTTCTCCTGCTTCCTTTCCAGCAGCATTCATACCCCTCTGAAAAGACGCATTACGACACAGTTAAAAGCGGTTTCTTACTTTTATGACTCGTCCCCTCTCGACTGAGGCTTTTAGAAAATTAAATGGGTGAAATATTAAATCTGGCAACAGCACAAATGGACAAACACTATCCGTGCTGGTGCTATGGACAATGAGCCAAATACGTCTGGCTCCTCTCTTTAAAAATCTAGAGTCCATTTATTTAACATGAAAATGAATTACTTTTCACAATATTGATCTAAAGGCAGTATTTACAGCAGCAGCTACACGGAAATCCGGTCAAATTAGCACAAAAAAGTAAAAGTTACAACAGTCATATACAACAAACCAGACTCGCATCCATCAAACACACAGAAATTAAAGGGCAACGTCGCTGTATTTACACATCAAAGTCTGTTTTCAACTGTTGGGGAGAAAAAAATGGATGGATTGCCCCTAGTGATGTCACTAAGTCAACGTTAGTTGGGGCTTAGTTTGAAAATGAAGACAATTTGGGGCTGTGGAGTTAGAAAGAAGTGAGCTTACCAAGCCTCTGTAGTCCACTCCCCCATCTCTGCCTGAAGCTAAGCAGCTCGAGGCTAAATTATCCACTACAAGCATAACACACCAGAATCTCCGACTGAACATTGGTGGTTATGTTGCATTGTGGGAAATGTAGGCAGCAGGTTTTGACAAGAAAGTAGACTACATTGAATGAAAGAGACACTATCTCGGATTCGGCTGCAGTGATTCTGATTTAAAAAAAAACGTCAAGTAAAGGGAAAGTTCACTCTAAAATCAATAACACATATTTTCTCCTCTTACCTGTAGTGCTATTTATCCTTCTAGATTACTTTGGTGCGTCTGTAATGGAACTAGAGACCGGCTAACGAGGGTTGCTAACTTACAGCTCAACCTGGAAGACGCTATTAATGTTTATATCATACATTTATATCGTGATACAGAAAGAGGGCAGTTCTTGCATAAAACTGCTCACAACAAGGTCTGTTGATTATCTTCAGTTACCAGGTCATGATTTCTGCAAAGAGACATTGCTGCTGAGCTTTTCAAAATAAATGTTGTCGCTCTGAGCACCACAAGCTGAGTGGTATCAAGTTCCATTATACTACAGCACAGGCAGACTCGACGGCTGATACCTCTTTAACTTGGCAACTCACACCCAGGAAAGAGGAAGAACATGTATTTTTTGATCTTGGAGTGAACTGCCCCTTTAATGTAATTCAGTAATCGCAGTGCACCGAACTCTAAAAAAGTACAATAAATTATGTAAATGAAGGGTAAACAAGGAGGATGTCATAACCGGAATAACAATTCTCATCAATCTAGCGTGTCCATCTAATCATCATCATCATCACCATCATCATCATCATCATCGTCGTCGTCGTCATCTTCCTCTTCGAGGCCTTCCTCTTCCTCATCATCTCCGCTGCTGGGTTCAGACTCTTCATCATCTGAACTATCAGCTTCTTTCTCCGGCGTCAACATTTTCAGATGAACTGCCTCTGCAGGTGAACTGATGGCGGCCGCGCACAGCAAATTCAATCACACACACACACACGCACACAAACGTAAACAATGAGACGGGCTACTCATGGATATCTGGCCGCATTGGAAAGTGTAGCAAGTAAACAAGAAGCCCGTTGATCAACCTCAGGAAAACCTCCACTGACAAAATAACAGAGAAAGAATACAATACCCAGAATCCTCAGCTCGAAACAAACCCAGCCACAGTAACCACACAGAGTTTCTGCCTCCTTCCGCCGACAAAGACGACCGAAACAAAACCAGTTCGTGTTTCCTGGAGTTTTAAAATTCTTTACCTGTATTCACAAATTCAAAGTGGCATATACTGTGAAGCAGTAGTTATTACTGTAGCACCTTCACACAGAGAGAAGTGGAGGGTTTTACCCAGAAAATGACTCAATTCACGGCAGCAGTATCATTGCGCCCTTTAGTAATTTTTGTTTGGAGGTGATGATTCAGTCATAAAACACATGTAAAAACAACTAGTGATTCTTAAAAAGCTGGTCATTCTATGATTGTGGGATGAAAGAGCAAATCAGTCACACTGCTGCCGTGAATCAAAGATCGAAGAACAGCACTTAGTTAGAAAATCCCTCCATATTTACATCTCCTACCTACAGCTTAAAAACCTCTTAATAAAGTTAGCAATTACAATCACTGGCAACTTTTGGTAAAAACACGTAAAAGTATATTAAGATTTACACCAAATGGGAAGCGTGGTATCTCTAATACTGAAGTAAATAAACAAATAATCTCTGAGAGGTGCACATTGGAGGAGCAAACATGGAAGAAAAAGGTGCCTTCCCACCCTCAGCTTTCTTTTGTCTTTTTTCCAGCAGAGTGGACCCAAACAGCCCGATCACACTCCACACCTGTCCCAAGAAGAAGAGGAGCAGAGTATCTCCCGGCTGTCTGGCCCTCACCACACGGTCGGGTCCTTCCACTCTCGCTCCCGCGGGGCCATCTCAATGTCGTTGGCCATGTGCTTCCTCCTGAAGAACCTCACCGCCACGAAGATACCGAGCAGGATCAGGATCACAGCGCAGGCGCCTCCGACCGCTGCTGCCAGGAGGCCGATCTCAGAGAAGGAAGCTAGAAGCAACAAGGGCCCAAAATCAGTGATAAGAGTGAAGGCTGAATGTTGGGGAATTTGAGAAAAAAAACAATATAGATAGCACTGAAATGAAAAATAAAACAGTGTCCCACTAATTAAACACATTGTCCTTCACTTCACACATCATAAAGTTATCTTGAGCAAGACAGAGCTCCTCCCTGCTCTGGGAAGACGAGGGCAAGAATAACAAATAAAGCAAAAAATAAGTTAAAAGTGCCTCCAACACTGCTACTTTGATGCTGTAGAAAGTCATGCAGCGCTGCTGGTCTGACCTTTGTTGACGACCGAGAGGACGATCTCTCCATTACTGCCGTGCACATCTGGAGGGTTGCGCACCTGGCAGGTGTAGGTGCCATTATAGGTCGGGGGCACCTCATGCAGGGTGATGGAGACATCCTTTCTCATAATATCTCCCGACCACACCGCACGGTCTTTAAAACGGCCATGCTGGGGAGGGTACGGTTCCTCCTGGTAGTAAAAGACCTGACACACAACACAAACACACACAATCCAGCAACATTGCAGAGAGTTTATGACCACAGACAAATTAGCAATCATAAGAAAGTTCTGCTGGTACAAAACGTAGAGGACGCAGCCGCTGTGGTGACTTCAGCCTCGCTCCTGTCACATATTACTCTCTGAACTGTCACATTAACATATGAGTTTCATGCAATTCATATCTGTGGGCACTGAGGTGCTGTTTTACTGTGTATGTTGGCAGCTTCTCTTAAGTTTTTCTGGTGGAATACTGCAAACTAAAACGTACTAAAATACTAAAATATATCAGTATTCCGAGGCTACTCTTACAAGAATAGAGATGAGACAATGACCCAAACATGGTGTTATTTATCTGAAAATCTTCATGATCAATGGTTACAAGGCCCTTGATCATGATTGGATTTAATTAGTAATGATATGAAATACACAACAAAGACACATTCAAAGCAATTTCATTAAAAAAAACACAGTTTCTACACACCGACTCCTCCGATCCTGAATTTAAGGGACGGAAGTTCCAGGACACCGAGACGGTCTTAAGTGACACTGGGTGAGTGGAAGAGAAGGTGCACTTCAGTCTCACATTGGTCCCGTTGACTGCCTCCACCTCACCCGGAGTGTAAATGGTTATTCCACTGACCCCTGCAGCAAAGACAACCAAGTGAGAAAGAACACTTAACATCAACATTAAAGGAGAAACATTTAGCTAATTTCCAGGTTCATAACTTTATTTTGTCAACACTGTTTGAGCTCCCTCCTCAACACACGGTGTCCTCTGATTGGTCGGCTCACACACGCCTGAGCCGGCATCGCTAACAACGACAGAGCAGCTGTGCTAAATGAGTTCTTACGTGCCAAATTGGTTGCTTGGCATAACTTATGCCAATGTGTGACATGGTGATGCAGTGTGATGTCATGGAGTCACGGAATTAAAGGAGAGACTACCGACGAGGCGTTTTAAGGAGCAGTGTTTTTTTCTGTGGGAGAGAGCAGCTTCTGTTGTTGTTGTTTTTCTTTTAGGATCTTTTTTATTACACACTTCCACCACCAAACTCATACACACAACAGTTATACGTCAATCCACACAGGAGACTACATTTTTCTTATTTCATTCCTCGGCTCCTTCATTAAACCATCCAGACAAAAGCAGAGCGGTTCACAACACACTTATTTCTAACTGTTTATTTAACACAATAGCTTCCTCGACATGTTCAGGGCAGAGTGACACAGATCTCCGGTGTTCCCTGTTTGTAGCAATAAACTGTAATCTGTGGGTTTCTCGTGACGACAGCTGCTCACAGTCTTTTTCACACCGCTTGAGATTTTTTTCTACATGACTTCACTCAACACAGCAAACAAGAGAGCAAATAATTCAAATAATCCAGCGGTCGCTGCGCATACTTTGGGTTAATGATTACATGTGTGTACAAGTACAGGCACAAAAATACACAGGAAATACTTCTCATCTGAAAAGCGCAGGTCTGGATGTCTGGATGTATCTTATTAGTGACCTAAAACACTTTTACTTGAAATCTTGGCTAAGGTTGATACAGTATCTCCGTCAGGGCTGCTGGTGACGTTAAATAGTGGAGCTAAATCTGAGATGACTGTCAGCCACAGAGATGGGCAGACCTGCAGATTCCTGTGGATTAAAGCATTCCTGCTAATAAACTACAGATAAAAAGAAGCCAAGAATGTTTCGTAATCCCGGGGAGGGATGAAATAACGTTTATGATTGTAGAAGAAAACTACATTAAAACAGGATAATGTATTTGGTAAAGAGTAGGCCAATGTATGGAGAACCTGCAGACATATTGTTATAAATAAAAAAAAGCATGCTTTTAGACAAATAGAGGATAAACCCTTTCAAAATAAAATAACATTCAATAAACCTGACATGAGGGCACAGCAAAAGTGGCTTCAGGTATCAGCCAGAGAGACATGTTCTGCAATTTTCCCTCAAAAATCATAGCCATAATGTACTATTCATTCAGTTTGCAGTGCACACAGGAACCTTTCACCAGGATGCACCAGAGCAAATGATTTTGGACTGCTTGGTCTTTTTTTTCTCCATCACGAGACATTCAAAGGAAAAGGAAGTTGGATGTCGAAGTTGGATGCCGACAAGTGTTGTGACTTTTATTTCAACCAAGACTGGCATTACAAACAACATGCAACACTTGTTGAAAACCATGCAGTTAAATCATAGGAGGGTGCAGTTTGTGAGTATTTTAGGGGCAGGGGCCGTTTTCCCCTTTAGCAGAGGTAAATACTACGGCTGCTTGATTATTTATTGAACTTAAACAGTTTATTAACAGTGTATTTCCTTGAACTTTAAATATACCCCAGCTGAACACAAATACATTTAAATTTATACAGATCATATGCAAATATGATGTAAATATTTTCCCAGTTAATCTATTCAGGGTCATATTTCTTAGATTTAGTCCGAGTACTATGATTTTGGTGACTATTCTTCTTGTATCATCATGTTGGTTCCTGCAGACACTGTGGCGATACCTTTGAGTTCAACAGTGCAGGGTTTGCCCAACACAGATTGCGCAATAAAACTGAATTAAGCCATAAAACCTGTGTGAGCTTGTGTAACAGCCTGCAAAGTTATCAGGAAGTAACTGATAAAAGGAATGAGGTGAATAAGCAGAATCAAAACTGGAGTCAAGTCAAGTCAAGTCTCTTTTCAGTACCCCATGGCGAGGCAGGTGGAATTAACCTCAGCACAGACATTAAAAACATACTGCATGTTTGATATCTGACTACAAATAGCTGCTGTAGACGTTTCTAATGTAAAGAAATGGTTTTAAATCCAACTGTCATTATCATTATTTGTGTTATAAAGCCTTCTCCATGTTATCATTCCACCATTGTGTCAATAAAACTACTTATCAGACATACAACCTTCAACGTAACTCTACAGTAGTGACACTTTCATGGTTGGTGCCCTTCGACTGACTGGCTTCAACCTAAAATTCAAATGTCTACAATCAAGGTCAAGGTAAAATAGCACATTTACAGACGGCTAAGCCCCACCAAAGTGCTTCACATAAAGTGCAATTAGTGCAATAAAAACAGGAAAACAATCTTAAACAGCATTAAATGGAAAGCACTGTGTAGCTTCACAATCCGGCCCACCACCAGGTGTTTCCAGGCGTGCCTGTCCAAACAGCTCCTTCTCATTCATAACTGGCAGGCTGATGAAGCAAAACACAACTTGATGCCAACACCAGCAGATGATTGGAATGTCTTCTTCAGAGCCAACATACTGTATGTCAGCACTCACCTGTCATGCAGTCGGGCCAGGATTTACACTAAATGGCACTAAAATTAGCACTGAATCCATTGTTGGTGTCTCCAACAGTCCAATCAATGGACTGTATTGGCACAAGAATTAGAAAAGTAATTTGTGTCCTCAAGTTACAAAGCATTTACTGCCATAGATGAACGCCTTCATGCACAGTACAAGCTTCAGTCCCTATATCTATTAATGCACATCAGCATCACCATCAGGCTCATCAGAGTGGTTTCCCAAAATCAATCAAATAACAGCATCTATACCGGTGCTGTGCATTTTACTAAAACACTAATATCTTACACGAATTTAGTATAACACAAGAAATCAACACAAATACACCGACTGCCGCTCTCTCACAGAATGAAACTGATCAGCACCCAGAGGTGGCATCGTTAAATTGTTGCTCTGGGCGGACAAAACGACAGAAACAATAGTCCTGCTGTAAAAACCAGTCTGGTGATGCTCATTATGTTCAGACTGTCAGAGGAGCAGATCCGACTCAGTGGTTATTCACGCAGAACTCAGACTGGATCTTTGCTGGTCCTCCAGTTTTTTCCAAAAATGAATGCCTTCATGAGTTTCGAGACTCGAGAGTTTGGGTTAAATCGGACTGATCCTGCAGGACTTCAAGCTGCAGCCTCGTGTTACATTGATTATCAAACCTCTAGTGAAGCTGACACATGCTAGTAATTAATAATAAATTAAAGGATCAATTGCATCTGTCTGATTTACTGTAGCAGCTGCTTGAAGGTTTCCTTGACTTTCAAAGTTGCAATATGTACAAATTTTGCTACTGAAGTTAGCATGCTAACCAGCTAGCCCCGTCCTGTCCTGGCCCAAAGCCCCCTGGCGAGCGTGATGTCGTCTGTGTTTATGTCGGTGTAGTTGGCTCGGTGGATCTCGCCAACTTGGATGGCAGTTCGATTGCAACTTTCCCGCGTCAGAGGTTGTTTTGTATTTTTCTCCGAGTGCAATGGTTAGCAGCAGTTAGCGGTTACCCTGGTGGAATGCGGCCCACTGTTTGTTTGCAGGACTCCAGTTCTTACATACTGCACCTTTAAACAACTGACACCGATTTTCTGCCGATCAATAGATAAGTAGATGTTACATTACAATGAGCCATTACGTTTAGGTAAATAGTATTATACTGGACTAGACTTGATTATTAAAAGAGGAAATAATAATAAAATAACTTCATGATGTCCCTGATCTGCCCTTTTAGCCCACAGACACAGAAAACATGGATTTATTGGCGGGCAATAGTTTGCATTTTATTTCTAACTGTAACAAAAAAGATATTTAATGTGATGTGTATCTATAAATAAAGGTGTAACAGTCCAATATGAATCACTGGCTTTACAGTCAACAGTGACACACAGGAAGCCAAAAGTGTGTGTGGGTATGTGCACTGTGTGTTACCACACTGCTGCACTACTTTCTACATGCAGGTCAGAGTGTTCACGTTACAGGTCGGTGAAACTAAACGAGCTCCTACACACTTTGTCGTGCTTCTTCCTCTTTTTGGGGTCATATTTAAGTCCAGAACTCTCGTTTTGACTCAGTTTTTTCGGACACATATTGAGTTGTGCTCCCCCTCCTTCTCTCTCCCTCCAGGAAGTTGCTGAGACTCACCTGGCAGCACGAATCCTCCCAGGAGAAGCAGAAGCCATATCCGATACACGGGAGGGTAAAACATGGGGACTGCCTCCATCAGCTCCGGACGGTTTAAATCCTCTGTAAAAGTCCCCTCATGTACGTGTTGTTGTTGTTTTGTTGAATGGAGTCCGGAGCGCCAAAATAAAAAATAAAAAAACGTCGAAGCGGGACCGTCGACAGCTGAAGGAGGCTGTATCTGTGAATCTACGCTGCGGAGGTGGAAATGGGAGGCAACCTGCGCACACACACACCTGAGGGGCGTTCACTGCCTCCTCCACAAGTTCTGGCTCAACTTGTTTATCACGCCTGCTGCTCGGATACACATCAACACACACACACACACACACACACACACACACACACACACACACACACACACACACACATCACTGGCATGTACCTTCAGTGTGAGGTGACAGTAAAGTGTAGTGTTTTAATTATGAAGTCACTACGACTAACTTGTTTCCATTTTGTGGCCCAAAAGTTATCAGCCTTCATTCAAGGACCAAAGGGCGACGTGTTGTGTTCAAGTGCTGCCGGAAATACATGGAAATGTTTATTTAGTGTAACAGGCTTAGTAATTGTGTTGGCAGCCAGGAGCTTATTACAATGACCATGTAGAGGAATGTGTGATTTCTGAAAAGTTTTTTTTTTTAGTTCAAAGGCTGATATCACAATAAGAATAACCACAGATCATTTAAGGTTTAAGTTGAGTTATTCTTTTTGTTCATAGTTATTTTCTAAAACTGTCTGTTTCACCCCAATGTATCAAATGTCACATGTAAATATGACACATCTCTGTATATTTTTAATTCACTGGGTTTTATCCTCTCCAGACAAAATATTCTTCTAGGACTTATACTTTGTGTCTTAATTTGATTTTACCAAAGAAATTTCACCTAGTCCTTCCTTATTTGAAGCTATAAATAGGCAAAAATGTTAAATTTCAAGTGTTCAGACGTCTCCTACGTCACCAAACGATGATTCTCAGTGTCTGGGCCCTGAAGGTCATGCCACACCATGTTTGTGCATTTAGAAAACAAATTGCTTTTCAACTAGTTATGACGTCACAAATTGTCTTGTAGCTGAATTTGTTCTCTGATTGAAGATATGATGAAAAATGTTCCCTCTTCAGCCTTGAAGTATAAAAAAACAACAACAAAAATACGACAATATGCTCGACATATTTTTGTGTGGAGCAGACTTTATCAACCCACAGGACTTTGTTCCAGAACATTTTGGGCTTATCCAAGTATTACATGCTGAAGACATTATCTTTTGTGATTATGGCCACATGTTCATCCTTCCTCTAACATTAACAGTACTGTCTCTTTATCTTACATTTCTTGATGGATTTTCAGTTACAATCACAAGCAGGCAGCGTGGAATCTTTTCGTAGCTTTCCCAGTCTCTGTGCGACTCAGTTCGGTGACGTCAAAGCTCCCAGCAAAGCAAAATAAATGGTGATTTCAAGGCACAGTATGTGATTTCTGCCACCAGAGGCCGCTCAAACAAAACAGAGCAAAGTCAGAATGTTTATCTACAAGTAAAAAATGAAGCATCTGTCTGTCTGTTTGTGTTTCAGTATGATTTCACTTTAACAACACTCGTCAAACTCCAAACAAACCCAGGAACCAGTCAGGTAGGTTGAAACCTGCAAAGGAAACAAGAGAGGGAGATCGAGTTAGAGAGCTGTAGCCTGAAGTGATGTCCTGGTCCAGCAGACAGTCAATCGCAGCCTTTCAGAGACCAGAGTTAACAGTTGCATTCAGGCGGTAGAAATTTAGTGTATCTCCTAAAAACTTGCCCATGCAGGACCGTCAAACTGTGTCGCATAATGACAGAAAGTGTCACTGGAGATGAAAAACAGCCTACCAGTCTTGTTGACGACTTTGAGGTTCACCTCTCCATAATTGCCAAGCACATCTGGGGGGTTCAGCACCCTGCAGCTGTAGTGACCACTAAAGGTCGGGGACACCTGCAGCAAGGTGATGGAGGCGTCCTTCTTCTGAACGTCCCCTGACCACACCACATGTCCTTTGAAGCGCCCGTCAGAGGCCGGAAACGACCTCCTACTGTAGTAGAACATCTGAAAAATCAAAATCCACACTGTAATTTCCAGACAATACACAGTAGATTTTAAAAGCCCCTATCCAGGGCTGAATAAATAACATAGAAACACAAGTCCAGTGACACAAATACCGCCTCCTGACGCCCTGGATGAGGGGGTTGGAAGTACCAGGCCACTGAGACGGACTGCAGTGACACAGGAGCGCTGGAATTGAAGATGCACTTCAGCTTCACATCCGTCCCGTTGACTGCTTCCACCTCACTCGCAGTGTAAACGATCATTCCGCTGACGTGTTGAACCCCTGGAGAAACAAAAACACACAAGCTTATACACACAGACCTGCAGCGGGAAACACAAACTAACTAATATTTCATATTTTTATGAGTTTGCCAGTTTTATCCTTCAGCTCTGGAACGTTCATTGAAGAGAAAATTACCCAGAGTCCCAAATTTCCTGGGTCCCTTGTCTGTAGCTTAAAATTGAGAGTTTAACAGCTTCTTGTGCGTAAAGGTCGCTGCTTCACATGAACCTAAATCAGTGTACGTTTGAGAATAATGTAATAAAGTCATGGACATTTCCTGTTGGCTGTATTTTAGTTAATGCTCTCCGTTTGTCTCTGGTTAATGATTGTATGTGTGTTCGGGGTACAGAGGGACAACTGGACACTGGTCGGCCTGAAGTGGCTGCATTTTTTATTTGCACACCCATGAAATTCTGCATTTGCAGCTCAAACCGGTCGGTTACTGTTCAGCACAGTTAGGTTGACATTTCTTGTGGAGTCTGGAGAACGATGTGTTTTTTTTCTACACACTCAATTGGACAAGTAGGCATACAAAGTGAAATGATTTGTTACAGTCTCAAAATGAAGTAGTAAAAAAGGGAAAAGGAGGAAAAATAGACGTGCAAATAAATAACGACAGTAATGGTAAAAGTTAAATGACACTGCTTCTGTTGTAAACAAACCTATTTTCATGTAAGTTTTCAAAAGAATGTACACTTTTTTTTAAAAAAAACTCACATGCATCACGCTGTCATGCAGTGCTTCTGTTTGCATTTGTGGAAGCCTGAGGTTGTTTGAACTCACCTGGCTTCACCTGGATTCCCCCGAGGAGAACAAACAGCAGAACCATCTGAAACACGATATTAAACATGCTGCCTAAAAAAAAAAAATCACTTAATTGAAAATAAGTTAATGTGAAGATTCCTGACAGCTTTTCACCACAAACCCAGAGAGATGAACATTGATGGTGGAAATATTGCATGTTTTGCAGTTCCTTGTGGGCGGAGCTACATTAAGCCTGTTATTAACCTGTTATTGTACGATACATTCGGGGCCTGTCTACACATGAGCTGTGGGAGAACTGCTGTTTCGTTTTTGTTTCATGATGGAAATGCTCGGATTAAGAAATATCTTGACGCACTCGCACAGCTCAAATAGTAGTCAGTTAACGCGAGAGTCATCCTCAGTTATCTGTTTTTAAATTGCACAACAACAAGCAGACATTACAGCATTTAGGCATTGTATGGACATGTTAACAAGAGCCAACTTCAATCAGGAGAAACAGAGTCAATTCAACTACAGCTGAAGAAAGATACACATTCTTACATATGAGAATTAAAATAGAAAGGTTTTATGGTTTAACTGGAAAGTTTTCACTTAAACTACAGTATTTGATTTCTAATTTGAAAGCAATTGTTGCTTTAAACCACAGACTTCTGAGACACAACACACCTCAGCTCTAGAGGCAGGTTATGGATGAATAATGAAGATTTTCAGAGCCTCTTTCTTCAGGGTCTGTCTCAGTACTGCGAGTGCTATAAACCATAAACCTGTCAGTGATGTTAATGCATTATAAAAATGTATTTAGAGGCACTGTTAAATTAAGCCTATAGGACTATTTAGATATGCATAACAAAGGAAACCATGAAGAGAGAAAGAAGAAGCAGAAAAAAACTTCTCAGGCGTAAAAAAAAAAAAAACACAATTAAAAATTAGGCTATTAAACAGGTGTCATTGTAAGCTTATTCCACTTCATGTATCATTAAAAGAAGGCTGCCTGCAGCACACAAGCTGTTACCAGTCACACAAAGCATTACATAAATGGAAAAACCAATTGGAATTTACAGAATTAATAATTTACAGTGGATGAGAAATTACATTCAAAAACATGTTAAGTAAATGTGAACAGAAAAAAAATCTAATAAAATGTCCTTTGGTTGTATTTTTACTGATTATTGCGTACAAATGTCAACAGCTGGATAATGCAAAGATGATGCTGCTTGTGTTTCCCACCGCACGGGAAGGGAACATTTGATCTAACGTGACCATGATGCATTGCGATCAGCTGACACAGCGGGCTCGGATCAGAGATGACTCTGGCTGTGTTGAGATTGGCCGCGAGTGGGAGTGACAGATCATTCAACAGGATGTGGTCCAACAAAGACGTCGGCCGTGCCTCAGCTTCGTAAAGACAGCCTACCACTCAGAGGCATTGTTCTTCATGCTGGTATCTGACACGACTGAATACATTTTACATATCGGAAAAGAATTTTGTTGTAACATATTTGGCTGTGAAGTTTTTAAACGCATTTCCGAACCAACCCACAATCCATTGCGGAGCCGATTGTGTAAGGGCGTTTACAGCCCTGTGATTAGCCTATCAGGAAATAGTACCAGTAATCTGTGTACAGGACTCAAACAACATCATAAATAACTGAAGGTAACATTAGCAGTGTTTCGGTTGATGCTAACGTGACAATGGTCAGCCAGGGTTAGCTATTGCCGTGATATGAGTTTAAGTCGGGAATATATAGCTGCCTAACAGGGTACTTTCAGGGTAAAATGTCCCACAATATGTAGCTCACTGCAGGCCTTCCGCCGGTGTTGCGCCTAGTGGCAGCAGCTCGGCGCTCTCCTCTCAACAGACTCTCTGCAGTTTGCCTTCTTGACACACCTTTTGTTGTCTCGTCTAGCTAGAGTCAGCTAACGGCTGCTAGCGAGCATCACCCGCCTCGTTTACCCGACAGCGGCATAGCGAAGTGGGGTCAAAAATAGTTATTCTGAAGCCGAGGGAGCCGACGAGAAGTGACGGCCAGGTAGTTTCTCTTTTAACTTGAGAGCGAAGTAATTTCCAGAAATTTCCATATGAACGACGGGCGTGTCAAACGTTTAGTGTCAGAGATGCAGCCATAACAGTCCCTAATCATTAGCCGGCTAGCTAGCTAGCCGACAAGCTAACGCCAGATAAACAGTAACCAAGCGGATTTAATGCGATTTGCTCTGTGATCCATAAGCACCCGATTTGAAAGCGAAAGTAGCCCACATCCGTATTAGGCCAGACTGTCTGCTCCTGGAGCGCTAATCTGCTGCACCGCAGCGATTGTTTATGCTAGCTGGTGTTGATGCTCTCCTCCTTATACTATAACACGAGCCCTTCCTCTTTACATAAGCGTGTCTCTGTTGGGTTATGCAGTGTTTTAATTGTGCGTGATAAGCGGTGTTGGTTCTTGCAGGATGAGTGGTGATGAATTGAACCCAGCTGCAGTGCCTCGGCCGGTGGAGGATGTGCAAGGAGATGCACGGTGGATGTCACAGGTTGGTGGCATTTATTACAACTGTGTTAAATTTTCATGTTTCATTTAAAAATACCATATTTTCCCTCCTTATGTTTGCACATGCAGGCTTAATGCATTTTACCAGCAGGAAAATGGACATTATTTGTCAAAGAGTTTGTGTCATTCCTCATGGCCTCACCCATGCTTTTACATGACATCAGTAACACATCATTTGAAAAGAGATGTAAACAAAACTCAACAGCAGAGAAACGCATGCTTTAAACGATCTCTGTATATACTGCTCAAAGAACCACAGATGGAGTATTTTCATGATACAGTTTTCATGGTTTCAGTTTGGGTGCTTTACTTAAGCTCTCAGAGCCTATAAATTAAAACTGAGGAATGTTTTCCACTGTGATTCATTCTTACCACTCCAATCTCATTCATGATACGTATTAAAGCTTATTGTCATAAAGATGAAGCTTTCAACGTGAACAAATGCTCAAACCCTGGTTTGTCAAAACGTATCCTTTATCTTTATCCTTGGATTGCTTTATTTACTAATCTCTATGTACTATACATCTATAAGACAACAATTATACATTATATATAGCATTTAATTTGTACTCGTTGAAGTTCATGACTGAGCTGTGATCGTGAGAATGTTTTCAAATGAAAGGACCAAGCTAGATCTGCTCAAGACTTTGATATTCTCAGTAATCTTAGTGATAAATGTAGTGTAAAGGTTCGTGTGGGTGGTCTTGTTATATAAGCACAAAATCAGGCTACACATTAAGGTTAAAACAATGATATTGTGAGTATTTTTGACAGATTGTGTTTGTGGTGTGATGTGAGAAAGATAATCTTTGCATCACAAAGTTAATTTTCATTGAAAAATAGAATTAATTAAAAAAAATAATCTATTAAAATCATGAAAGTGACATCTGGAGAACAATATTTGTAGATCAGGACGTCTCTGCAGTACGACAGTATATTGCTCTTTTGTCACACATTTTACTTTTATCAGAGAATTGCAGCTTCTTGGGGTTTGAATTTTGCACTTGGCCAATTTGCTATATCGACTGTATTGTGATTAGTTGTGCAGCCAGACTTTTATTTCTTTTAGAGCAGCTTGCGTAGCTCAACACCTTCTGGTAGGTATGTGCAAGGTTAATCCTCCAGAGCTAATAGGACTGAAACAGTCTGCAGACGCTTTCGTGTGATGAACTCGAATTGACATGGAAGACTAAAATAAGTACCACAGCACAGCTAAGATCAAGAAAACTCACAACACAAAAGGTGTTTGCTCAGACTGAAATGCAGAATACAGAACAGATTAAATTGTATTGTTTTCTTTGAATGAATGTAATTTCTTTGTGACAAGGCTGTGTTTTTTATTTTTTATTTTTATTTCTTTACAGCACACAAGATTTGTGCAGGAGTGTAAGGATGCTGAACCAGACGTGCTTTTTGTGGGGGATTCTATGGTACAACTAATGCAGCAGTTTGAGGTGAGACAAGATATTTGTCATTCTAGACCTACACGTTTAACTGCTCACATGACAGTAGCATCTTCATTTAATATCTTGCTAAATCTAAATATTTTTTAGATTTTTGATTAGCATGCTGTGCTGTCAGCATCAGTGAGTTATTTGATATTAGTTGCACATGTATGAAATTCTCATATAAAATGCAGGCCTCTGATCTCCTGTCTGCAGGTCTGGAGGGAGTTATTCTCTCCTCTTCATGCGCTCAACTTTGGGCTCGCAGGGGACACCACCTGTAACGTGCTGTGGAGGCTGCAGAATGGAGAGCTGGAGAACATCCGTCCAAAGGTGAGACGAGCCTGTAAACAGTTTTTGGCAAAGTAGTCTTAATCACCTCTCACACACATGATTTTACATCTCAGGTGCAGAACAAACTCTCACATAGACAATTCACTTCTGTTATCCTGAAAACACCCATGTGCTCACAAGCTGCCCCTGACCTCCTCATCCTGTTGGATGTGGCAGGAGCAGGTGGTCTGATGGTTGTTTGAGAGGATATGTGACCCCAGCAGTCGTGTCATAAAGTTGCAGTGTAAATTTGGAAAATGTTATAGCTATGACAATGTGTTGTATCCCTCTAACTATGCTCACTGGCTGTGCTACTGATACAGACACAAGGGACAGCTTACATTGCTGACACATTATCTGAAATCTATCTGTGGGAGCTCACTCTCTAAAAAAACTAACAGGATGTTGCTTGGTATCTACTGTATGTCACGCTTTGATCAGATTTCAAGAGATCAAAGTGTGCTCAGTGAAAATTAAAGTGTGTGTCTGTGTTTTTTTGTCCAGGTGGTGGTGTTGTGGGTAGGAACCAACAATCACGAGCACACAGCAGAGCAAGTCGCTGGGGGAATTCTTGCGATTGCACAGCTGCTCACCTCCCGCCTCCCCAAAGCAAAGATAGTTGTACTGGTGAGTAGTTCTCTGTGTGTCTTTTCTTTTCTTGCACAGGGTGTGATGACCATGACATCGGCTTTTAAATGTGGCTGTGCTGTTCAGTGTAAATTTGTGGTAAAAGAAATGGGTTCAGAAAATTAACCTGACTGTGTTTCTCAGAGTTTGCTACCTCGAGGCGAGCGTCCAAACCCATTGAGGGAGAAGAACGCCGCCGTTAACGGGTTCCTGCGCCAGTGGCTACCGCGACTGGACAATGCTCAGTACCTGGACGTGACCGGGGATTTCGTCCACTCTGACGGAACCATCATCCCACAGGACATGTTTGACTTCCTCCACCTGACGGCGACGGGCTACCGCAGCGTGTCGAAGCCCCTGAGCGACCTGCTGCTTCAGATACTGGAGGAGACGCCGGAGGAGAGACGGGCGTCGCTGGTTTGAGGGCCGCGGCCCAGCAGCACATTTACCCAGAGGCATGTCTCACCCGCTGCTGCTGCGGGGAGACGGGGGAGACATGTCCCTGGTAATCTGCAGGAGGAAGGGCTCACTCATGGGGGGGAGAGGCACCCCGATGTGAGTGGGCCCACGAGGGGTGTGGGATCACATTTATGAGCGCAGGGTTGGGTGTGGAGGGGTGCTGAAGAGGGAGAGAGACCTCACTACAGATGTAGACACTTTGATTGCAGGAAAGGATTCGCCAAACTACTCTGAATGATAAACTGAGATCATGTGGGACTGCAGTGGCACACAAACACACACACACACATCAGTCTCGGCCGATACAATTTGTGTTTCCCTTTGTCACCTATGCCACGAAGATAAAACAAAACAACCAATCAGATTTCTTTCACACGAGAGGTTCAGTGCACTAACCTTATCCAACATTGTACAATGTTACGAGTCTGACCAGTGTGCTACAGAGCCCCTAAAACCTGTCACACAAAATTCTGCTTATTTGCTTATCAAATTAAATCGAGAGAATCTGGAAAGTAAAACTCCCTCTCAGCTCTTGCTTACTTTCAAGGGTCCACGAGTCAAAAAGGTTCTGAACCACTGCCTCGCAGGTGCTCCTGCAGAGATGTATCAGTGTTACGCAGTGAGCAACATTTAAAATTACTCTCACTATTAGACACTTTTGCTTAAAGCATAACCATGTCAAGCAACTGGCATATAAAATCATTTACATAAATCCAGTTCTTCATATTGTACTATTTCATATACTCAGCTAGACAAGGAGCACTTAGCCTGCTAAATGTTCACCTCTGAACTCCGTGTGTGACTATTTAGATGTCTTTTGAAACTGTACATCGATATAAAAACAATAGATCAGTGTCTATGTGGAGCGTTAACTAGACCACACATACTGCAGATCGCTACTTCATTCCTGTCTGACTGCATGCACGTCTTAGGACAAACCTTTGGTGTAGATCTTCGGCCAACGCTTGTGTATTAAATTAGTGAATATCAGTTAAAAAATCATGCGTTCATTCGTATTAATTAGCGATGTCGGGCTGTTGTTGATAATCTGCACTAGTCTTCCACTGATGCTTCCGTGCACATCGCATCCAGCAGAATCACATGTCACCACTCACCGGATAAATCTACTGTGAAGTTTCATTTGAGTGTCGGTAGTAGATGACACACTTAAAATGTTTTGTATTGCTGAATGAAGTCCTGCCAACCCTTTTTAAATTGTGCTGCTAACGACTTCTCGACTGTGTCCTTTGGTGTCTGTTGAAGGATATTTAAAGAAAAGAAAAATAAATGCTCAACACATCCAGTCCTCCTGCCTTCACCTCACGTTGCTAATCGTAAGACGAGTTATTCCTGATTTTAAAAAAATACAGATGAATCTTACTCTGCGTCTGTATTTCACACTAATATATCCAAGTATCCACAGTCAGACTTTGACTAGCACAGGCTCTCTCTCCCTCTCCCTCCTGAATCCATGGATATACAGTATTTCCTCCTAGAAGCACCTCGTTATTCTGTTTCTCACCTCCTCTTTTTTTCTGTCCCTGTTGTATTTGTAGTCGACTCTCGCCCCAGCCCTGCCGCCTCCCCCCCCCCCGGGACCTGACATCTCCACATGGTATAGTTAACTGAATATTTTTAGGAACAAAAAAGTAGCCGCGTGGTGAAGCTACTGAACACAGCTATACTGAATATATTGTCACGCTAAATGCTAAAAAAAAAAAAAAAAAAAGCAATCGCAGGTCATGTAAAGAAAAAACCATTCGTCTGTGAGCTTATTCTGGGAGTCTTTTGTCAAGCATCGAGTTGCTGCTGTCTTAAGCTCTGCACGTTTGCGTGCCGTGTTAAATATAAGTAGTGTATGTGTGTGTGCCTTAAGTGTTCATGGGGACGGCTGTGTACAGTGTGTCTGGTAAGTCGGAGGTATGAGTGTCTAGGAGTGACCCCGGTTGTATATAAGACATGTGGAGCCTGAGGAAGAGATGTTTGAGGGGGGTTCGGATTGTGTCCGGTGCGATACGGCATTTGCACTGTTTTTGGCTCATTGTCACGTTATTAAAAGCATTCCAATAAAAAACGAAAAAGAAACAAAAGATCCAACCTTGTGTCCGAGTTTTCCGTTTGTGGTGTGTTTCATACACTCGCCAGCAGAGGGAAGCATTTTATCAGAGAGCTAAATCGAGTCAGACACTAACAAGGCTCGCCGCTTGTTCCACGCCTCCTCCCTTTTCAGCCAGAGAGAGCGATCCTTATTGCCTAATTAATTTGCTCTCACCAAATTAAAATCTCTAATGTTGTAATAATTCACCAACAGCACTCGGAGGCAGTGTAGACTCATGTTGGGACGTCCTCATTAAACATTTAGCAAGCCGTGCTGGATTGCGTGTGATTGGTGGCCACTTGTAAAAAATACTTGGTTAATAAACCGTTCGCTCACTTTTGATGTCGCTCTCATTAATTTCATCTGTGACCCAAAACTGCCCCAGTGTATCTAAAATAGTTGGTCCATCTGGAGGCCCCCGGACCGCAGACTGTCGACCGAGTGTGAAGTCTGAAGCACGGTTAACACACTGAGCTCAAAACCAGCAAACTCCGTGAACGAGTTTGCTGGTTTGCTGGATTCGACCCATGACAGGGTTCATACAAAGTCTTCAAAGTTCACAAAATGCTTAATTTTAAATGTTGTGATCCAAATATAAATCTAATCTGTTGACAAAAATGCTTGATTTTCAACATTATCTGGTGTCTCATCTACACAATCACTCAGTTCAACCAAAAGGGGCACAATGTAGTTTTGAAGAAGAAATTCAAACTCAGATTTTTGTATATTTACAATATTAATGAGGTAATAATACAAACTCATAATCATTTATGTCACAATAGTCACAATTTAGATGCAGTGATAAAGGCTTCTAGAGTCTCACAATCCTTTGGTTTAGGTCCCTTGGAAGAGTTTGAAAAGTGCTTGAATGTTACTTCTAAAAAGCTGCAGGAACCCTGTTGAGTTCATGTGTCTGACACTTGAATGATCGAGGAATTTAAGCTGTTATTTTTACTAGTTTTTCCATCTTAAGAGTCGTGATGCAGCAAAAAAAAAAAAAAAAGAATTAAGAAAAACAATCACTGACACATAAATCTGCATTCTGCTGACCTGAAATCGTAAAAAGGAAATTTATGAAGGGCACTTTCCTGCGTCTTGAGCACATATGTTTAGACTGCCAGTGATCTAAATCTAAACGTCCCCTTAATGTTTTCAGGAGCCTTGGAAGTGGGCGAGCAGACTATGGATAAATATTTAACTCCTTCGTCTATCAGCACGCAGCTTGAAAATGGGAAATGATATCTTTCCAATCCCGACAGGCACTGAGAGAGACAGCATGTTCGCTGATAAAATTTAAATCCGGCCTTGTGTGCTGGTCCTGCTCCATTGACCTGTTTAAAATCTGGCCTCAGTTCAGTATTAACAAGCTGGGCAGTGTTGGGAGTCTGCACCACTTGGCATGTGAAGGGGCCTGTATGAACGGAGCCGGCGAGAGGAAAACACTAAATCCTGATTAGATATCCGCTGTCACCTATGACGGGGTTACTTTATGTGTGGACCCGAGGGGTCAGGGTTTGTAATACACTGCCAAATGTGATGAATGGTGCACTGGGACCTATATGTCATCTGCTGCAGACAGTAAAGGTTTTATAGCATATCTAATAAACACAGCACAGGGACACTGAACGCTCAGTCCAAAGTGACTACTCATTGCATCAGTGACATAACAGTTAAAGAGTAAGCTCAAACAAAAAGTTTAAATATCGCTCGTCTATTCACTCGTACACAGATGGAAAGTCGGTGAAGTTTTTGTCGACCACGAAACAGTTTTGGAGCTTCACAGCGAAGCAGAGTTGCAGCTGAACTGAAATGAAAACAACGTCTTGCAATATCGAAGCCTCTGAAAGGCCTGAGATCTGAAATTAATTTGAACAAACGTTATTTACACCCTCGATACCTGGTCGAGCTCATACACCCACTTCAGACAGGGTGTGAGCTACCTTAGCTTAGCGTAGCAGCTACAGTGAAGAATCTGGCTTTCAAAAGTGTGTAAATAATTGTCTTTTCGAAGCTATTTTGGATCTCAGGGCTTCCTTAGACTTCCTTCAGATTATGCTGGACAAGTTGTACAGAGCCATTTTTTAAAAACAAGTCCCCATCCACTTCAGTTGTTGCTGCAGTGCTGTTTTGCTGTGAAAAATGTGTTTGTGGATTACGAAACACGCGACTCTCCGTCGGCATGCGGGAAAGTAGATAATGACATAACTTTCATTTTTTGGGTGAACTTCTCCTTTAAGCATTCAGGCCCAGAGTGGGAAACAAACCGTCTGCATACTCAGAATAGCGTAGCTGTACACGATGTCCGTCCGCTGTTGATACAGTCGTTCGACTTGACATCCAGAAAATCTATTTTGCCCGATCGTAAAAACAAGAGGCCGTCCATTCTGCATTAAGCAAATTTCACTCATGGGGCCTCAGATTCTTTGATCACCATGTAATGTGACTCGACATTCAGCGTGATGACTCTCAGACGTCGTGTTTTTTTTTAAACGCCCAGCCGTGTAAGTGCATATTTGCGGCCGTGACATGTGCTGCGACCCTTGTGATGTTGTGTGTCCTGGTCAAACGTTTCACCCGTCACATGTTTCAGCTGCACAATCTGATTATGTGATTTCAGAGGAAATTAAATACAGAAGTCAGGGTAAAAAAAGCAGAAGATAAAGGAATTAATGAAAGTTTGCCACTTTTGTTTTTATGCTGTTTTTATGCTCAACATCAAAATGTTGTGTTTGCTGTCAACAACAGACTGTGGGACATTTTTTTAAAAGGCTGACTCCACCAATTTTACACATTGAAGTGTGTTCAAAGGATCTTGGGTTGTTCTACTGCACATGTGGAAAGAAAAGTAGTGTAAAGCATTCTGTGGCTCTAGAGGAAGTAGCATGTTATCTGATCAGTTCCCCCCAGTCTTGTCATGCATAGTTGCATTTTAGGTAAAGTAGGCACCGTTTTTTGAAAAGGAAGGGGAATGCCAGAATTTAAAAGACAACCGCTGGTTCATTACTGTCCATAACGAGTCAAACGGTGTTACAGGAGTGCAAAGCTAGACCAGTGCCTACATTACCCACAATGCAACTTAGCCACCGAGTGACATCGGCAGAGGCAGTTCATCAGATTGAATGCAGCTTCACCTGGAGCCACAAAAAGCTTTATGCTACTTTCTTCACATATGCAGCAGCTCTCCGCCAGACCTGTAACACACTTCAATGTGTAAAACTGGTGGAGTTCCCTCTCAAGTGTTTTGAAATATGCTTCTGTCTGGGCTAATAACCAGCATCCTCCAGCTGGCCGCCCTCTTAAGTGGAGTCTAATGACATTTGTTGTCTTGTGTTTTCACTTATTTGATCATAGCTATATGATTATTAGAATTTCATAACGATGGATATCACAAAAAAAATGAAATGTGAGGCACATTCTCACTCGCGGTAACACATTGGAAGAGTTTTGTGAATCGTTGCTCCCTTATATTCATAATAGTTCATAATCTGTTCATGAATTTGTGACTGAAGGAAGTGTTTTTATACATCAGCAGCATGTATGTTATCTGACATGACTTCACATGACTGACCCAAGGATTAGTATACAGATAAGATGCCACATTCACTGAGGAATTCCTCCTCCTCCTCCTCCTCCTCCTCCTCCCCCCTTCTGCTCAAAGCACTTTACAGCTTCACTGCAGCAGCTACCGTCAGACAAAAGGTGCAAGACTGTCATGACTGGTTGATTAGGTGATAAATTGCAGCTGCGGAAAGTGTCGAAGCAAAACCTGAAAAATGGTTTTAAAACCACGGCGGCGTTTCCTTCAAGGTGAGGCTTCGAAGAGCGAGGCGTACGTTCAACCGCACCTCTCATGGTATTATGTTGAGGTTTCGCCTTTCAGATCTCGATATCTGGCCTCAAACCAACGGATTCGAGAGAAAACACCTGCTTCCTGACTCACATTACCTGCCGCCGCCGCCGCTTACAACTGATACTCCTGTGACCTACCTTCTTCACCCTCTCGTCATTCAAGGCGGCCGTGTAAAGACCTGACGGCGCGTGCATTCATACCACACCGCCTTCCTTTGTGGTTCCAGATCGACCATATTCATGCCCATGAGTCATCCACACACACACACACATACACACACATATTCAGACATTCATGTTCGCCTCAGCCTGGAGGCGACATCATTATATCAGATGTGACGTCCGTGCAGGCTCCAAACCTGCTGTCTTCAGCTGAGTCACTCTCCCTTTCATAAGCACGTAAACTCATGCATGGAGGAAATCGCCTTTAAATTACACCTTGAAACAACCTCGACATTGAGCTTACAGTGCAAAAAACTACAACCAATCTGCTTCATGATTTTGCTGCACAATAAGCTGTTTTTTTTTTTTCTACCTGCACCACTTGTCTAACAACATCTCTGCCTCGGAATTCCAGAGGGTCCTTCCGCTCCCCGACCAGGTCATCGAAATTCATTTACACCCATTGATTTCTGCGCCGCACCTCTCCATAATTGTCTCGGACCTAAAGCTAATTCAGCGGGTCTCGGGTCGGCCTGTCCTATTCACTTCTCCAGCTTTGCGATAATTTCTTGACTGCAGTCTTTCGTGGCGTCACTTAATGACCTTGGACTGACATCGCCCTGCTTCATACAAAACAAAGCAGCCTAAAAACTGCTCCTACTGTCAATTAATGCCTGAGTTATCGGCGTTTAAGTGTAGCTCAGTGCAAGCACTCGATGGTGGAAGCTGCCCTTTGGCCTTGTCTAGGTCTACAACCAATCTCTGTGTCTTAACCAGGCTTATTTTTCCAAAGCAAACCTCTTATCTGTTTTTCTCGCATTCCACAACTCCTCTCACTTGTCCTCGGCCTTTCATTTCGCGATTTATTTACAAGCATTGTGACTTTTGAAAAGGAGGGTGTCACTCGTAGCCGCAGGCCTGGAATCTCTTCCCTTACATTTCAGTCAAACCGTACACGCCCACGAAGCAAATTAAAATTGGATTCCCTTCTCAGCTACTAGTCTATTGTAAAACGACATTAGTATTGTCGAAATGCTACAGAGATTTACGTGAGCTGTGTGGCGTTCAGACCTACGAACAATGTTTGTAATAGTGTAATTGATCTGCTCTAGGGAAAAGGTGTAAATCAGGAACATTGTGGTAACCTTTACTCAGATTGATTTGGCGCTCGTATCATGTGTGCTGCAAGGAACCAAAGTGAATCCATTATAAGCTGTGTTGAAGCCTTCGATCAGTCTCACATATCCTCATCAACTGATTTAACTGAGTAAAGTATGGATAATTGTTACACACCCAGCTTTCAGAGCGCTTTTCATCCATGTTGGCTAAATGGATTGTATTTAAAGTATGTTCTTGATCTCAGAGACAAAAAAGAAAACAAAGCATCTATGGTTGGTCCCTGACTGGCTTCCCACCAACTAACATTCACCACTAAAAAGCCATTTACAACAAATGACAAACCTTTAAGTTTTAAGGTCTGGTTAAGTTAAGGCACAAAAATGACTTGGTTAGGTTTAAAGAAAGATTATGATTTGGAATCCAGTTACTACTTTGGTAAGGGCAGGGGAGATTTATTGTCATGGTTACAGTAATAAAAACATGGTTTAAAAAAAAAAACCCACAGTTGATTGTCTGTCAAAAACAGGAAACAAATGGCGGTCTCCCATGTTCAAGTCTGACCTTTCATTACCACCAATCGCCAGAATAAATGTTTTACATCTCGGTTCAAACGGACCGTTTCTTTATGTTGCAGCTTTACGTTGTTGAGGCGTAACACTGTGCTCGTGCTCTGGTCCGACTTCCTGTGGAAAAATAGCCGGCGACAAAACTAGCTCCAAACATCCCCAGGTCTCCTGAACAAACACATTTTTTTGCCACAGAAATGGATTGAAATATCCACAGGCATCCCTAAAAGCATCGAGTGGTGTGACTTGAATGACGGTTGGTTGTTTGGAAGCCCTGTTGGCTATTATATAACGCCACCACCGCCCCCTCCATCTAGAGATGTGAAAGCTAATAGTCATATAATGTGAACATGATAAGACATGTTTGCTACAAATTTCAACCTTGTACGCTGAAATGTTAACTGCTAACATTATATCCTTGAGACTGAGCTGTTTGTTGACTATCCACTCTGACCTCCTCCCTGGACGCTGTCCATCTATAAGGTCACCTGACTTCCTCCTTTGCACCTGTCATAATTACCATGGACACTAGAGGGCTTTGCCACTTGAATTTAAACAAATGTCCTCTTGGGGGCTGAACAGATTCTGATTCTGACATTTCTCTGAAGATGATATGATATTTTACGCATCCTCAATCGTACAAGGGTCCGTTTGGTTCCGCGCGACGTAAATGTCGTTATCGGAGAGTGCGTGCCGCGTCACAGCTGTCTCTGTACATGTCAGCTCCAGGCCTTTTGAGGACGGTCCCACCGGTTGTGTTTTGGTACCAGGCCAGAAGCACTGCTGGCAGAGTCTGAAGACAAGTCTCGGCGAGCTGGCGACAGTTTTTTCCACTACGTCACTCAGATGCCTTAATCGGTGTCCTACCTTACCGACTCTAACTAACTGTTGCATAAGTTCTTGCCTGATAATCAGACTAAAAAGCCTATTTGATATAGTCCAATCATGAGGTTGGGACCAGTCTACTTAACTGCAGTCTGACTGGTTGAAATTTGGCCCATAAACTACATAAAACTACTATTATATGTCTGTTATGGTGATAACATTGGTACTTCCCCTAATTCTGTTTCCAGTGTGCAAAATTTCATCATTCCTCTTGAGACACGAGTGAACACAAATTTTGAGAACTTACAGAGTTATATAGTTCCTTTTTTTTAATTTTTGACTGACCTTTAGGAGTTCAGTTTGCCCTCTAGGAGCCCCTGACCTTGCTCAACAGCACAGTGGTAGCTGGTGCAGAAGGAGCAGGTGTTACCTCGGCTTCCCTGTTCACATTTTCCACAGACAGTCCGAGGATTCAAACTGGTATCTCTCAAGTCACAAGGCCACCTCTCTAACCTCGAGGCTAATCAGGGCCCCTGTTATGCCCCTGTATGGCAGCAAAGTGCATTCCACTGCAGTGAGGCCAGCGGCGTGTTGGTGTTTCCACATTTCCTATAAAACCCTAATGGAATGATGAAAATACAAATAAAAATAGCTCCGCTGTCAAGAAGGTCGGGCGCCGCTGCTCTGCTAAAAAATAGGTGTAGAAATGTTTAAAAGATTGAGACAGTGAGATAAGGATTGGGAAAGAAAGGGAGCACAGAGTGATGTGTTTGTTTTGGCTTGTTTGGTTTCAAATGTGACAAATGTGTCGTTGAGTCTCATTAATTTCAGCTGCCTTCTGTACCGGCAGGTCAGAGGTGAGATATGATATCAGTTGTACCTGTGTACTTCACATTTACATAGTCACACACCCTCATTCCTCAAAGTCAGAGAACACATCCACAGCGCTCTACTGAGCAGCTCCACTGCAGTGCTTTATGGAGTAAATGCCTTGCTCATGCAAAAAGATGGGAATTGTAGTTTTCTTCTTATTGTTATTAGTCGTCTAAACCAAATACTGGCTTTAGAGAGGTCTGTTTGCATTTTCAGCAGCCATGTCTGGAAGCGAAGTGTGAGTAGCTGCAACCTGCAACCTGCAACCTCACACCTAGATGCCACTGAATCCTGCACACGCAACCTTTAACTGATAATGAGTTACCGCTTCCTAAACAAAACACTAGAAAGCTGCACTTGACAGGTCGTTAGCTCGGTTCAGATGATGAAGCAAAAGTCCCCATTGCGGCAGTTCTCCTTATCGCGGTAATGATGAAGAAATCTCTATCAACACATTTCTGTCCTGACAGCCGATGAAACAACAGTGTAACACATTTCTGAAGTTTGTTCACATGGTAACACCAGCCACAAATAAAACAAAACAAAAAAAAACATAACCATGAATCATTCAAAGGTCAAATATGGATTCGAGAAGATGATGCTGCTCTGTCTGGCAGTGATGTTTGTTGTGGATACGGGCTGGTAACGGTCGCTCGAGACAGACTCGGGCAGATGTGTCGAGTAGCGTGAGACTCAGACAAGCTCACTTATGCATGCTAAGTGTTGAAATAAATATGAGTGTTGAAATAATAAACACGTCTGGTAATTACCGTCATCTAAACTACAGCAGAGATCACAGCCGCCGTCCCGCAGAGACTCAAGTGCCGCAACACTTTTAATACTGAGGATGTTATAAAGAGGAGGTGCGGTGCTGTGAAAATGTCTTGATTAGCTGTTTGATATAAATATGACTCAAGAATTTCTGAGGAGCAGTTTTCTAATGCTTTTATTGTGAAAGTAGTAAAAAATGGCAGACTCAAAACGAGTATTACCACCGCGTGGACGGGCGTGTTTACTGTGTTGTTTCCAACTTGTTTCACAAGAATTTGCAATATGACACCTAAACCCCCCCGTGTCAAATCTCATACACACAGTTTCCTGTTGAAAAATCGAAAAGGAAAGGGAAAAGGAAGTCTTTTGTTTGCCCTCCTCTGCGATGATCTCTCCTTTTTTGGAAATGCTCTCTGATTTCTTAACTCCCGTGTTCTGTCTTGACCTACACTCCGTCTGACCCCGGCCACCTTAATCTCCCCTGTTCGACTCCATCTGGACATAATCTCTTCTTTTTTTCTGTTCTAAAAAGGTACTTCCTGTTGTTTCTTATAATCTCTTTCTCTCACCAGACCTAACTCTGTTCGTCTGCCTCCTCCTCCTCCTCCTTCCTGCTTTTATTCACCATCTCCTGCCTTTTTCCTGAGTCAGTTCATGCTGAACAGCTTAGTCGGTACTCAAGCGAAAACAGCATAAACAAAACCTTGGCAGGAGATAGTGATAGGCCTCCTCTGAATCCCCCTTGTTTCTCTGGTTCCATCCAACCAGGCATGAGCCTGGCCAGGAAAAAATCCAGGCTTTATCCCCACCCATCACCACTCCCTCCCATCATTTTCTCTCCTCCCACCTTTGGGCCTACTTTTCTTTTTTTTTTTTTTTTGTAGACTTTACAACATCTGCTTATCTTTGTGCTCGAGTTTAAAGCAAACACAGCTACGCGTTGTGCCATAGTTACCTGCAGAAACTCAAACATGTTTGTCGAGGGTTGCTATGTACATGAGATAATCTCTCGTTGTGTTTACCGGGTGCCACCGGGCTATGAAGAATCACACAGCACAGTGATTTTGGCACATTGGGCGATCGATAGGATTATCAGTAGGTGTGGACAAAGTCTGCCACTATCTCAGTCAATGTATTCACCACACAAGAGGCGTCTTTCCAGGTCAATCGAACTTTATTTTTCGAAATCATTGTCATTATAAATGTTGTATTCAACTCTGAAAAGAAGGTTCAACATATTGATTAGAAATGAGTAAAACGAGAGCATCTAACCAATCGTGCAACGGAGCAGGTAAAACACGCATGACTTTGTTTCTGTAGTTTTTCTATGAACTGCTTAAAACCAGGCACTAAACTTGTTAAACTCTGTGCTCACCATGCTGCCACGTTTCAATTGCTTCCAGTACACAATAAATGAGACTCGAGACTTGCTTGAGATCAGCTATTCATCACACAAAACAATCAGGTTTCTCTTTATCAATTACTTTTGTTGGGGAAAAGCTGGATGGCAGCTGTGCAGTTCTGCTCTGAGATGCATTCAAGGACACGCTGACACTCAAGAATTGGTAACTATGATGTCAGGAGAGCAACGCTGTGGATTAAAAAAAGCACTCAAGGTCTGAAAATTAATTTTGTTGTTTCATCCGTTAGAAATACTCAAATGTCAGATATCACAGTCTCCCCTGAATGCATCATTCGCCGCTCATAAACACTGAATGTGATGGATTACTGCTCTCGAGCAGGTGACAAGTCTCTGCAAGTTTCTTTTTTTTACAGTGAACTGAAAAGAAATTAAAACCTCTGGATGTTTTGTTAGCAGGTTAAAACATGCAAAACAGCTGAAATGATCCTTGAAGAAAAAAACAAGTTTTACAATTTGCTCTGTAAAAATGCTTTGTCTAATTGTTTACTCGTAATGTTAAAGGTGTGTGTCTGGTACTGTATATGTGCACATCTTCCTGTTGGTCCCTGTTTTGGTCCAGTTTAAAAGTCAGGTTACATTCCTCCTCGTGGCCAAGGTAAGAGTCAGAGTTTCTCAGTCCTCGCTGGCCTTTGAGAGGACAGAGGAGGGAGTGTCTCCGCGGGGGGTGCGTTCAGGGGTTGTTGTTGATGATCTGCCTGGGTCGCCCGTAGCCCGTCATTCCGGCTTGAGATGCTCCTGCATTCGTGCCCATTTGCAGGCCGATGATGTTTTGGCCTTCTCTCAGCTGTTCGTCTGAGAAGTCTCTTCTGTTCTCTTGGGCCTTCCTGCACACACACACACAAAAACACACACATCTCTCAGTCCACAGTGTCATTCCTCAGCACTGAAATGAAACCTTCTTTTGTTTGAGCAACTTTCCACAGAGAAACTTTTCCACGATTCGAACTTACTTGTGGAACCAGTTGGGGTCTCCTTTGTAGCACCCGTCGCTCTTTGTTACAGCCAAACTACCCAGAGCCATCAGGGTCCTCTGGACGGCAGCCAGGTCCTTGCCTGAAGACACGCAACAATCTCACATGAACGGAGCCCACACCAAATGTAAGGAGGAGATCTGTGCTCTTCGACACTGAACACAGCTTCACTCCCTTTACTTCTACTGCAAAAACACTGTTGTCATGAATTCTGCTTGTCGGCTTACTTTCAAAGAGGTCCACAGTCTGAAACATATCAGTTTTGGTGATTCCGTATTTTTCCGCCGCCTGCAGGAACAGAGATATTTGCTCCATCTGCTTGAAGGCCATGTCGGACTTCTTGATGGTCCTGATCGGCTTGCTGGATCCATAAAGGCTGTTGATGAGCTCACAAAGCACCTACACACACAGAGAGAAAAGGCAGGTCCCTTTAATTCTAATCTACGTAACGTGATTTTCACTTTTTGTATTTACGTGTGCAGGGCCAACACTCACACATCCATCCTTGAGCCAGACTTGGATGCCGGTCTTGCCTGGCTCAGGCTGGCCGACTCCAGGCCCGCACTGGGCAATGATCCACTGCACCAGCCTCTCCTCCAAGTCCGGGTCGTATTTCTTATCAATCTTGTTCTGCACCTCTCGGGTCAGACCGTAGGCGGGACCTCTGTTTGCCATGTTGATCCTGCTGGGAGGGAAAGTTGGTGTTAGATACGCAGGTAGCTGAGCAAACTTTACTCCTTGGCAGCGCGTTGCGTCCGTTTCAATATGGATGTTAAACAGATGTAACAACATTCACAGCCCTGCTGACACCCACAGACCGGGCCTGCGATCAGAACAAATAGGATTTTAGTTGCTCTCTTCCTCATGTGTGGGGGAATGTTTCTATTGTGAGTTCTGTTTTTTTATTGAGAACCTCAAAGTTTCAGAATGAGCGACCAAATTATGACCGGCGCTCACATGTCCATTGGATGACTTTGGTTAAAGTCAGTGGTATGTGGTTGAAATCAGACATCTAGTGCCGATGGTTAAAGAACTAGTTTGACATTTATATAAAGCTGCGACAATAAGTTGAGTGAAAGAAAATCAATCATCAATTGTTTTGAGTCATTTCAGTAAATTTTCAAGCAAAAATGTCAAGAACATTGCTGACATTTGCTGTAGGTTGGACAAAAGAAGCTATTCAAAGACATGACTTTGGGTTCTGAGAAATCATGTTGAGTATTTTTCACAATTTTGGGGATATTTTTTATGAACCAAAAGATTTACAACCCTTGAGGAATACGATATTTGGCTTTCTGTCGGAGAGTGAGATGAGAAGATTGATGACTCCCTTACGTGTGTGTTAAATACAAAGCTACAGCCAGGAGCTTGTTAGCCTAGCTTAGCATACAGACTGGAAAAAGGGGGAGACAACCAGCAACTCCAAAGCTCACGAATGAACACGTTAAGTCACATAATACCCCATAAAAACTGTGAGAGTTTAGACAGAACCAGGCTAGCTGTTTCCCCCCGTTTCCAGTCTTTATGCTAAGCTAAGCTAAGCGGCTGCTGGCTGTAGTAGCCTTCTATTCAACAGACAAATAAGGAAGTGGTTTTTAATCCTCTGAACTCTCCCTTTCAGGCTCCAGTTAGATGGTGTGTATAAATGTGGTCTGTTTTTCTATAATAGAGCAGAGCAGATTTAATTACAGGGGGATTCCTCCTCGTCTTTATTAACCATAATGGAAAGATGTGCGCGTGTTTTAACTACCAGCTTGTGTGTTAAACGCTCGCGGACTGAAGCATTGTGTTTTCTGTTATCCAGACCACGTCATTAATTAACGAGGTTAAAACCCGAGTTTAGAAAAAAAAAAGTTAGATGCCCTCAACAATTACAACCCTGCTGTTCTCTGTAAGCAATTATGGTCGGCCTGCGCGACTTATTAATGCCGCGCGAGCTTCCTGTCAGCTTCGGCGGGGACCCTGCATCCTGTTTGCTCGTTCGGCTGTCACTTCCTTCCTCCCTCCCTGACAAAGGTAACTATGTATATACAGACTCTAAACAAAACAACACGCCACCGCTCACCATGGGAACGGCCTTTGAGTAAAAAAAAGACCCAAAAAAACCCCATCCAGTCTGTGAAATCATGAAAGCAGAAGATGGTGCGTGATAACCGCCATGCTGCAGTTATTGCTTCTACAGATCTTGAATTACTGTGTTACACAACGCGGCCTGACGTTTCTGAATTTCCAGGGAAGCAGATAACATATGGAGATGTTTATAGCTGATAGGAAACTCCCCCTGCTCTTACTTTTTTCCTCCACCTCCCGCCCAAGTGCTATACGCACGAATGCTGCATTTAAAAAAAAAAAGACTGGCAATAGCACAGAGGATTACATTTGTGCAAGAATCTGTGTTTTCTATCCGCAGGCGAACTGGGTTTAATAGACAGCGTTAGGCACATTTGTTCGAGGGGGGAAAAAAAAGGGCGCACCTACTACATCTCTTGCAAAAACAGAGGCTTGTCAGTGTTACACAATATGCGCTGACAGTTTGACGAATCATCTTCGTGTCTAACGGCTCCACAGCTGCCGTAGATCACACTCGGTGTCTCTGTCCATTGTCTGAGGTCACAGCGGTTCCGAAAACCAGCAACGAGGGCGAAGTCAATGTCTAAACATCCGAACTCTCGAGCCCTCTCTTTCCCAATCGCACGAGCTCCATCTGCGGTGTCCCTGCACGCCCGGAGAGCATCCAGCTGCTGCGAAGGATGGGGGATCAGGACTTATCTCTTTGCATGTAGGCGTGACGAAGTCAAAGAAGCGACTCTTTCAGATGACCCCTGTGCACTTTGATCTCTGATTACACGCCACTTGATGTCACAAGATTATGTCAAGCCCTCCCTGCACTGCACATTTCAAGCATATCTACCATTAGCAGGAGGCATAATATCCATCCTGTCTGCAGGTGTTTTGAGTGTGTGTTTTGTGGATTACGTCGACGTGCGCACTTTAGAAACGATCCGGGAGCAACCTGGTGTTTACTGGGAACATCTCGTAATCACAGAGTCGCACAGACCGACCGGCCCCCACAAGAACCGAGATGTCGATAAACAGATGCGAGGTTACCACGGGGATCCCTAAATACGGGATATAAGTACAGGCGTCACAAATTGGTCGATGCACCGCTCGTTTTCACGGTTTTTCATTTACAATCTGTATATTTGTAAATGAGCCGTAAACACCAGCTGGATGCGTCTGAATGTGCAGCTTTTATGAATGAACCTTTGCTCCGCGCACTTCACCGTTCAGCATGTTACCACGATGTGACTGCTGTTATGTGCTCGTCACTCAAACCTGCTGTATAACAACTATATTTTGTCATATTTATATGTTGTTTCAGGTGCAGTGCAAACCACACTGTGATCTTTTGTTTTCACCAACATCATTCAGACTAAAATAAAGTGAAAAACAAACTGTATACTACCTACATGAGCTTTTCCGTTAAAGGAGACCTATTATGCGTTTAAATTTTTCCCCTTTCCTTCAGTGTCTTAGGTAGATTCTTGCGTTTCCTGACGACTAGGCCATATAAACCTATTCTACGAGACACCCAAAATGAGCATGATGTGTCTCCTTCGATCCTCTACTTCACTCCTCACGCCTTCTGCGTTCGCCCGCTGATCGGCTCCTGTTCGTCCCATCTGAGGGTTAAACGTCTCACTCGGATTGCTGCTGTTAACTTCGTCATCCTCCATCCTCATCCCCCCCCTCCGCCCAAATTCTTTAACATTTGTATCATAGTAACTCACTGTCATCCGGTACAAGCTCTCTCGTTCTTGCGTCAGTGGTTACTTCCTGAGTCAGTTCAACACCATCCTTACTCATAGTTTGACTTGTGATTCATTCCGAGCAGCAAACGGCTGAACGGTCGCTCTGAGACTTTTTTTTAACCAAACGGTTGAACTTGTTCACATAATCATTTCTTACAGTGTTCCTCAAGCTGCTGTTGATCCAGACGGTTAATTCAGCACGCTGTGTTCCACCCTTATCACTGAAGATACTGACACCACCTGAAGTCCCTGTCTTTGAGTTATCTCATAGTCCAAAGCGCTTACATGCAAATAAAACTTTACAGTGGTGTTTAAATGGGACACACACACACACAACACACACACGGGCACGCATGACTTTTGCTGCCATATCTTGAAACAGCAGACTGGTGTTCAGACAGGAAAATGACATAGCATTAGACAGTAATGGCCACATGTTGATGAGACATTTCACAGAGGCTGAACCCAGAATCCCTCCCTGAAGCCTCGAGGCCTTTTCGAGAGGAGCGCTGAGGGCGAAAGGTAGATAAGAAGCAGGATTTCACAACACGAGTGGCTCAGTCAGGAGGCATCTGATCCACACAGAAGGAACTAAACATTAACCCAGCGCTCGGTCCGTGTCAAACATGAGCGAGAGCGAAGGAGACAGCGAGCGAAGGGTGGGGTGTGTGATACGTTACACTTCTTTTTCATGTTTCCTGTGCGGAGCCTGAACAAAGAAGCCTTTTGACTGCCAGCGAGAAACCAGAGAGCTGAGATTGATGAATGAGGAGTGAAAAAACAAGAGCAGGAGCGCTCACTTACTTTGTGTGGTGGCCTTCAGGTGAATACAGGTGGGATCTGTGTGGGCTCTTGCTGCTGCTGCGTTCCCGCTCTTCTTCTTCTTCTTGCTTTACAACGCAGTGCAGAGTGCACTGTACGAGACTGCCAATATAAATACAGCAAACACCCCTTGTCTGAAATATATGACTTCACCACATTCAACAGAAAGCAGGGAGAGAGAGAGAGGGAGAGTGAGAGAGAGAGAGATACGCCTTCGGGTCCTCTTATTTCACTCTATGAACCCGCCCCTTCGCTCTTTCTCCTTTTCCCCACTCAAAGTGTAATTCCTTATTTAGGAGAAGGCCGGGAAGGGAAGAGAGAGGCATGTGACTGGAGAGCTTGGTGTGGTCACCGAGAAGAATTCTCCAGATTTCTGCCTCGACCACAAAAAGAGCGAGGCAGGATTAGGAGGGAGGGATGATAAAATCCTGGAGAACAGCGCAGTCTGAGGGGAAGCACAGGAAAGGGAGTTCTACAGTAATTAGAGAGCAGCGGAGCACATGTGGGAGATTATTTATTGCCTTAATTCGACAATGTTTGTGTCTGAAAGTGAAACAGACAGCAGGCAGCCGTGGAATGTAAATCCCCCATCTCTCTCTCTCTCTTCTCTCTGTCGAGTTTCATATCGACACACAATGAACAGGGAGGAAAAAAGGGGACAAGTCAGGACCTGGAGGACGATGACATCACATGTGATAACTGTGAGGATTTGGCACTGAGTGAAGTCACTGACCGAGCCCATTGGTTATGAATATGAGCTGTAGGTGTTCAGAAGAGCTGGGGGAAGTTCACGTCAGCCGTGTTTTGTGTCATTTATTGAGTCGGATGTTTAACTGCCATGACAACGACAGGGTTAATGATTGTCACAGACTCTGAGTAGTTTCGGTGCACGGGGAATATTTCCTCTTTCCTGCTCACAAGCTGAACCCGCATGACAGTTTCAGAGCGGTCAGCTGCCAGCTAACTGTCCCCAGTGTTGTAAAAAGTACCTGAAAGTCATACTTGAGTAAAAACAAAGGTATCTTGTTAGAATATTACTTTGGTAAAAGTGTAAGTTACCCATATGTTTAGTGCTGTACCTGATATTAAATGTAATTTAAAGTAATTTCTTAGCAATAAATGTACTTGGGTATCAAAAAGTAAAAGTAATTTATACATATATTGATCTGTCTGTATATACTGTATATTATAGGTAGACTGATTATTCACCTGGCCAATTATCAGAATCAATATTTAGCTTTTTTTCTTCTGTTATTGGAATCTGTGTTATGTCATCCGATTGCTGACAATTTTGATTAATTAAATAATGTGCTACTTTGGCTCTGATGCAGCACACATACCGCAAAGTAACTGGTAACTTAAGTAATCCAACGAATGTAGCAGAATAAAAAGTACGATATTGGCCTCCAGAATGTGGCAGTGTGGAAATATAAACTAGTGGAAAATGGAATTGCTCAAATAAAGTGCAAATACCTCAAAATTGTACTTAAGTACACTACTTGAGTAAATGTACTTAGCTACATTCCATCAACACTCATCACTTTTTCGATTCATTATTTGAGCTTTGTAAGATTTTGATTAAATCACATTCTGTATCATCAGTCAACTTCAAAACAGCACAAAATGGAGAAGATTAGGAACACATGTGGAGTCTTGATCTACTTTTCTTTCTTTGTAGATTTATACGAAAATCAGAGAGCGTTTTAGTACGGCAGCTTTGAAATGCCTGAAATAAAAACAGATCAAATAAAGAAAGTGGCCTTCTGTTGGCAACACTGAAATGCAATACACCCCCTTCACCATGTTTTCTGTGTTGTGATTGATTTCAGTGTGATGCTGGAAATTCACGTCAGAATGAAAAACAATTCACTCAGTTATTAAAGTAAAAAAGCTATTTTTTAATTCCCTTTTAAATATATATATATTTTTAAATTCTGGGGCTCTACTCCAGGATCAGTTTTTCATCTTGGACTGCAATCAAAAATTATTTCAAGCACCGATTATTTTCTTGACAGCAGCATTTGGTTGATAAAATAAAATATAATTTGAAATGCTCATCCAATGTTCATGTATTCATACTGTTTTTTCTTTTACTGACCAACAATCCATCAAGTTATTTTTCATAGAAGGCTGAGAAAACAGGCAAATAATTGAAACTTAGGAGCTAAAATGTAATTATTTGTTATCTATTTTAATACTGACGCAATCATGGACAACAGTGGAAGCACTTTGATTGGACTGAAAATTTCTAATCCTGATACTATTATCACTTTTCTTTTTATCTGACAGCCATTATCCCTGTAAATAATCACACAGCTGACCCCTGCTCCTCTTAATCTAATCATCCGCGATCATGTTTTCGATCAATTTATCCAATTAACCTCTTCAGCATGGACTTAACACAGGGATCATCACTGCAACTGTGTCATACTGTATAACTAACATGGTTGACAGAGTATATACAAAAGAAAATCATCATTATCATATCACTTTTTACTTTAAAACTGTTTAGGGGGAAGTTAAAGGGACATCCAGGATTCAAGAGGCACTTTATAATGTAAGATTAAGATTTTACATACAAGACATTTGCTCAGTTTACATGATATAATGCTTTTGGATGAATTGAACAACCCACCGACGAATAAACCAGGAATATAAGCTGCATCTTGACCAGCTACAGCGTTAAACTGCTGCACATGAATGCAGAACCAACTGTAATTCAATAATATAAGAGTGAAAATGATACAACACTCTGCTGTGTGAAGATTTTGAATCCAGGACTCTAACTTGTCATGGAGCTTTTTCACACTCAAGGTTTTATTATCTCTACTCGAGTGAAGGATTTGAGTTTCTCTTCCACTGCTGGCAGCAATCCAGTTGAATATCGCATGAACTTGTTGACATTGTAGGGGTGGAGAGTCGGAGGGGTGTTACTCAGAGGCCTGCTCATGTTTAACCAGATGACAGATAGCTGTGTGCGTTGGGAGAAGACATGGGAAATATTATCCAGCAAACATGTTAATGGTGAAAATACACAGACGACAAATTCCACATGTGGTTGAACTCTGAGCGAGAGGCAAACACACCCAACTTTTCCTCCCACTGAGATTTTTCTTGAGCTCGAAGTAACATTAACAGTTCATTCTTTCTGCCTTTGCCTTTTTTCTCCTCACTCGAGCCAGATGTTTCACCTGTCACGAGCTCGACGGTGAACATCGGTCAAACCTTTTCTCATGTTTCAACTTCGCATGTCGAAAAAAAGCTACGTTCGCAGGAAATACAGCTTGTTTTGCAGCTTTTTTTAATAATCCAGATGCTGATCATCTTCCCCCGTGAGCCTCTGCAGGCTGCACCACAGCAACATCTGGTGGCTCAGGGGGGCAGATAGCAGGGGATGTCCACGCGCCGCTTCTTCTTCTGTGGTGTAATTGTATCACAGCTAAAAGCAGCATTGCTTTTCGCACCCAGCAAGCGGTGTGATACCGTTCAAAGGGGGGACGGCAATTAGACGTGTTATACTCACTGTCCGTCAGAGTCTGCCTCGTCCTGAGACTGAACAGATTTCATTTTATTTTCAGGGGCACACTGCTGGGCGTTGATGACCGTGCTGAGAGCTGCTAATTGAAAAAGAGCTTCCTGGTGGACAAAACACCGAGATGTCATCGGGGTGTAAAATGTGAAGCTGTTGTACAGGAAAAGAAAAAACTTAACAGATGGAGAAGAGCAACTCGGCACCGAGGGGGATGTCGGAGAAAAGTGGTGCAGTTTTTTTGTGTTGTTTTCGAAACTGAACGAGGCTGAAAGCTGAATAATTGAAGTGCAAAACCTATTTTGGGTCCAAAAACCAAAAAAAAACAATAATCTGATGTTCCATAAAATCTGTCTCAGGGGTTTCTGACTTTGAGAGAGTAGAGTGGGCTGTCTTTGGTTGAAAAAAAGAAAAAAGAAGCGGGTTAATAATTTAAAAAAAACAAGATTTCAATATTGTGTACTTTAGTGTGACGCAGCACTGCACATTTATAGAGGCCGGAGCACTTTGTGTTTATAGCCGTGTCAGCAGCGCGGCTCTGGGGACGGTACTGTCTGGACCAGGCCCGTCAGACAGACAGTCCACCACTTTGGTCTGGACTTAAATATCCAAACAATCACCGGATGGGTTGCCATTAAATGAACCCTTTATGTTCGCCATTACGATGAATTGTATTAACTTTGATGATCCCTTAAATTCCACCTAGCACCATAATCAGATCAATGTCGGTTTGTCAGCAGGATTACGCAAAAACTACTGAACGGATTTCCACGAAACTTGAATGGAGGACAGGTCTCAGCCCGGAATAGACTCCATTGACTTCTGTTGTGGATCCAGATAAAGGGACAGGTCCAAGATTTTTTTTCTTACTTTCTTCAACTTTGCAAGTCGGGGTGTTATTTGACCTTTTTTTCTTCGTTTCTCAGAGAATAATGCACAGATCTCGCTGCAAAAGTCTGGTGTCTTTAGGTGGCTGGTATCTATGTGTGTGTACAATATGATGCAGATCCAAATAACAGTCCAGACCGAGCGCACTAAAATCTGTTTTATTTTTGATATTGCATTAGGCTTGAGCGAATTAAAGGGGACTGTTGGGCCTTTGCGGAGGTTCTAGTTAGTAAATGACAGACTAACATGCTGAATTAGGATGGTTACCATGGCAAACATATCTGCTAAATTGTCATGGTTAGCATTTTAGCATACTGATGTTAGCATTTAGCCCTGTTTTTGTGTTACAACTGAACAGAACGAGCCAATCTGTTAAATTATAAGCGTGTTTTGCTCTGTCTTAAAGATTGGACCCTGTAGAAGATAATATTTCTTTCAACATCAGAAGCAATGATAATTAGTGTATCATGTCCTGAATGCATGTAAAAAGGGATTCTGGTTTGTCCTTTAGATGCCATGATGTTAATATTATTTTAGAAAGAAATCATGCACATGTTTTACTTCACTTTTTACTACTTTTACTCTCGTTGAAGTTTTGCCACCTTCATGATAATCGAGACAGTAAAATCCTCTAATTCTAATTTTTGGCAGCGAGCCACGCGGAGGATGCAGCTTCTCCTTTTAACCTTTGTTAATGCATTCGCTTCCATTTGACATGTGACTGAGGGACTGATTATGTTTGCATATTTCTGTAATGGCTCCTGTGGCCAAATGCCAGCTCCAAACTCAACGCTTACGTGATTTTTTTTGCACCGTGGGTCCTTGAAACTGGGCGTGCTGAGTGGTGTATCAGGCGAAAGGGACTTATTATGATTTCAATTTCCTGTCTGCTTTATTTCCGAACCTTTCATGCCTGTAACATGTCGCTCTGCAGTCCTGTCTTGTCTGATGGAAAAGCTCCCGTCAGGACAAAAGATAAGGAAAGGATCACATGTACAGTGTTAATAAACAGACAGGGTTTTAGAACCAGGATCATCTTTTGATCTTGATATTACATGCACACAGTCACAGATCATCGGTAGTGAGCCGTGGGAGGTGTGATGATGAGACATATGTGGATGAATAAAGAAATCTGGATTAAGACCACATGTGGTCCAGCTGTGCCCGATCCTTTAGGACAAAATACCAGTAAGGCACAGCAGGGAACTTCTGTTTAGATGCTTCATTTATTCACGACCTCCTTTCCACTTTCAGTCGGTGTGTCAGGGGCAACTGTACAGATGAGTGTACGACAAATAATCCCTAATGTAGAGAAGAAACATTCTCGCCGTGCTTGATGACAATCTGATTATTACCAAGGGGGATCTGCATGGCCTGCTTTCGTAAACGGGAGCTGTAGTGAGCAGCTGGCTCCTCTTGGAGGCGCTGTGTTGCAGTTTGAGCCCAATCACTAAATAGACGGTTCACTGCTGACACTCAGCCTCTCAACTGTGACCCCTAAATGTCCATATAAATCTTCTGGGCCGCACCTTCCCCCATCTAGTAATGCTACGAGGCGGAAACCAGCTGTGCAGAAAATAAAGCTTCTGCCCTGCTGTGGACATGTTCAAGGTGGACATGGCGTGTGTGTGTGTGTGTGTGTGTGTGTGTGCGAGCCACTCAGTAAATAGGTGACGTCTTGGTTACATTCTAGTTCAATCAGAGGATGTGTGACCTCAGGTTCCTGTCAAATGTCGGACTCGAAGCAGTCACACCTGCAGCGAGAACGTCTGCATCCTCAGCTTTACCGCTGCCTGGCTGATGGAAGCCAACTACGTGTGAGCCGGTGCGATTACAAAATAAGATTAGACTTCCACTTAATTCATTTGACCTCTGTGTATTGATCCAAGAGGCAGAGGTGCATATGGGGGATGGGGTGGAGAGGGAGGGACTGTGAGCAGCCAAAGGTCCAATCGTGGGCAACCAGGTCTTTTTGGATGTGGAGTCACATGTCTGATTGGGGCATAAATTAGGGCATACAGTGAGTGCAGTCTCAAAAATTGAATCTACAAAGTGAAAGACTGTGATGCCAGAATCAAGGGTTTGTGTCCTGTTTGTGTTTAGGTCCAGGGAACAAAAGCACTTTGGTTTAGGTTGGGGAAAAGATCTTTTCAATTAATGAACCAGTGACGAAATTTAATTTATAGAATTCACTTTGGTATAAATTTGGGAAAGACTGTGATTTCGGGTTATATGTTCATAAAAAAAAGTTTCAAATCAGGGAAAAGACATGAAATTAAATCTATAGGATTCATGTACATGGACACGAATTGTCCATTTGAACGTCGAGAGTCACAAAAAAAATTTGAATCTTGAATTGTAGTGATACTGGGCTGGTATCTCAGTTGACTTGCATCCAGCTCTACATTGGTCTGCTGTCCTTGAATTTTTAATCCAGCATTGCCGTGTCTAAAACGAGAATATGATCATCTTCCCTCTTTGTGTGGTACAGTAAGTGTCTCTTAACGTCTCTGTGGAGCTCTTCAGCAGAAGTCTCACCGTGTGCATCTGCAGCAGGAGCCTCATTTTGTTAATCCATGTTATCTCTGCCTGTAGGGAGGCGCTGGTCTATTAATAAAAACAAGGTGTTTAACTTGCCTTGCGCCTTTTTTGACTCTAAATCACAACGTCAGGAGAGGGGATGTGAAATAAACGCGGACGCCTCTGCTCAGGTGGAGGTGGGTATCTATTGACAACCAGGAGGATCTTAGCCGTGTCGTAGAATTCTATTCATAAACCCAGTTTCTCCATTACGGGAGTTTAACAGTATAATTTGCAGCCAATGACTCATGACACCTTACCTCATCAACCTTCTGAAGTCATCAGGCAGATAATGAAGGAGTATCATGTTCATGTGATGCTCGGAGGGGAACTCATTCTTCTTGCTGCTGTTTTTGTTAACATTTGTATTTGAAAGATGTTTTTTTTATTATGTTGCAAGACCAGAAATATATATCTCTTCATAATACTTACAGGTGCAATATGTAAAGGAAACATTAACTAAAATTAAAGACATAGCAGTGTTGACATCTGTGTGTTGTGTTGCAGAGATAGCTACTGGAGTTAGCATGCTATCCTGCTAGCCCTGGCCTGTCCTGGTCCAAAGCTCCTGAGCTAGCAGTGTAAACACAGACAATGCTCAGGATGTATGAACTGCTAGCTGCACAGCTAACTAAGCTAACAGCTAACATTAGCAGCAGTTAGCGGTCACTCTGGCAATATGCTGCCCCCTATTTGTTGACAGGACTCGAACCTTTACATTTTCAACCTGCTATTTTTGCCGACTTGTATTCGTTGTTGGTGGTTGATGTTGTTATGGCGACCTGCATCAGCGTCGGTTGTCGATCACTGTCGGGTGGCATCTGTTTAATAGGCCTCACACCCACAAATGTCACAGTAACTGTGAAGCACGTCAGAGCCGAAACACGCCTGTTTGTTTCATCCAAGCATGATATACCTACTCATGACGAGCGCTCGTGACGTCATGTGTAGCAGAGGCAAACAAAAAGCGAGTTTAAAAAAAAGAGAAGCTGTAGTTCATACATCCAAAATGGAAGAAACAAAAGGCAGGCTATCAACAAAGCAGGAGTAATCTGAGAGCAAAAACCAGGATAACACAAGGACACAGGCAGCAAACGCAGGTAAAACATGAGGAGAAGACACTGAAGCACAACAGAAGAACTGACCAAGAGAGTGGGGAAAAGGTGGACGAGGCTACACGAGGGCTAATGAACAAATGAAACACAGGTGTACACAGAAGAAGGCCGAGAAAAGGACAAAGACAGCGGGTGGAAAGTTACGACAAGACACATGAGGATAAATCCACCAATACAAAAAATGTTTCTGGTCAGTAGACATTTAAGACTTTTGAGTTATGCATGCCTGTTGTATTTTTATATTTAGAAGGTGGCACACAAACAGAAACTGCGCCGTCCAATTTATTGCTGCAGGCGCCAATTCAGACTCCCAGTGAGGGATTAAGTGTCCTTTACAGATATGTGGGGAATGTGATGTGTGCACGTACATGGATGTTCACAAATCATTCTTCAGCTTGGGGAACATTTTTGCTTCACAGTTTGTTTTTGTATCGTGGCTTTTCGGTGACCTCTTACAACATCAGCAATTTAATGCTAGATTTATCTCTGCTTTTTCTTTCACAACTCCCTGTGATCTTAAACAGACCCAGTTAGCAAAAAATCAGGGTTGAGAGGAAGCAGAATACAGTCCTTTGTCAATCATGTCCATGAAACTAACTTGACCTCAGTGTTTTTCTGCTTTATCTACATTTCCAAGCAACCACATCAGAGGCAGATTTGAGCTGAGTGTTTCAGAGTCGGTCGGCTGGTTGTTGGTGGTATTTTTTAAGAGATGTACCCTAAATCTGTCTGCAAGTTCCCCAAACTGAATTAATCCAGTGAGACGATCTGATCTGGAAGGCTGGGCGCCAAAAGTCGCCTCGGCTTATATCAGCAGACAAGACTCGCGTGTTTCCTGCTCCATATATATCATACTTCCAGGATTATCAGCTGGGCAGAGCGAGGTGTCAGTGCATCAGTGGAGTTATGGAGGGAGATAATAGAAAGCTGGCGAGCTGTTGGGAGAAGATGTCTCCGTTTTTTGTCAGCGCTCTCTTTGAAGAGGCAACAAAATCCTTTGTGAGTGAGAGAAAAAGGATGATTTGGAGGGGAGAGAGGAGGGAGGGGAAGGGCTTTCCTGCGGCACAGCGGGAGACTTTAGCTTCGGCATCTTTGACAGATCTGAGCGAGAGAGAACGGGAGCGTCAGTAAAACAAAGAAATCGTTGGACTCGGATTCAGGTGAGACCCCGGGTGGGAAAAAGCCAGAGGTCCTACATGAAAGAGGGCAGAGAAGGTCAGAGGAAGGTAGGAGGGCCGGAAGCAGTGGAAAGTGAGAGGAGTGAGTCAGGTGGAGGAGGAGAGGACCAGATGGAGACAGGGGGAGCGGGGAGAGGAAGGGCGGAGAGAGTGTGCCAAGCAGGGCTAACACGCGAGGAGACCGAGCGGCTCGCGGAGAGCAGAATGGAGACTGACACAGATTGATGGGCCGAGACATTAAGAGGCTGGAAGTGAAGCAGGCTCCGGAGAGAAATAAGCCAACTCCAATTTCATCTGGCGAGTGACGGAAGAGTCAGAGAGGGGGGGGGAATAGCCGAGGAACATGGGAGAGGAATAATGAAATGATTCTTCTCCCGGTGCTGCCTTATTACTGGGATAGTAATGAGTCAGCTGTGGGGAGCAGGTCACGGGGAGGATGAAAATTTGATGAGGATGCGAGGGTGAATGTCTGCGAATAGACAGTCAATGCCGATCAATCCGGTGATGACACCATTCATCCTTACAGAGGAAAATTATACGTATGTTTTCTCAAAATGAGATCCATGCACTGGGGAGTGAAGGTCAAGAACAAGACTGCACTAATAGAGCACAAATCTGATGAGCTGTACAGTAAAATCTGGAGTGGAGTCGGCTGAATAGAAATGTGTGACTATACTCCCGGCTCAGAGACAAGATACCAGAACAAAAGCCACATCTGGTCGCCTCAAAATGACAAAACAACGTCTTAAAATAGGCCGTAAGTGAACGAGCGCTCTCGTGGCGCACATGCTGAATCCGCTAAAAGGGCACCGAGAGAGCAAACTAATTAAGTCATCCACATGTCAGCAGGTACGGCATCACCCCGCTCCACTAATGATGATAATGATTTTAAAAATGTGTCAGTCAAATTCGGTTTTGCGTTCCCAGCGGGCATCAGCGCCGGATGACTAAATGATGTAGACACTGACATGCAGCACGGTTGTCGAGTTGGCAGGGTTTTTTGTCTTTCGGGGTTTTCCCCCCGGTGCACCGTGGAAGAACAAACACGAGAAGCAGAAAAAGCAAGATTAAAGGTGCGTGATCTGATCGAGATCGGCGAACAAGAGGGAGACGACGGTGAAACTGAAGTGGAGTCAGTTTAGGAAAAGCTACTCTCTACATCAGTTTGGATAGTGAGAGACGCAGCTGAACGTCCTTCATGACAGATCTGAGCCGAGGGAACATTTGAAATACGTATAATCAAGTGCATTTCACAGTAATGACAGTGATACTGAAACACACAATGTATGATTTCTGCCTCTAGGAGCCTGGAGAGTCAGGGGCAGAGCCAGAGCTTCTGGAGGAATAATCACCCGGAGTCATACCTGATTCTGCGGGAGGAGAGCTCGGAGATTGATTTGAAACTTTTGGGATTACAAAGTGGATTTATCTTCGGCGCCATTTATCAACTTGACTGCAGCAGCGATCCGCAGAGGTGACCTCCATTGTTGCTGTTTTATGGACTGGAAAATTGCGTAAACTGTACTTTACATCATGAACGCAACTTACAGAGAGGAAAGGTTTTAATTTATGTTAAGTTTTATTCATGTAAATGGCTTCCGTGTCCTGGAGGTAGCTATGTGTGACCAAGGAAAATGTACCGCTGGCTGGGTGTGAAGGTCGAGTCATTTCTAGACATTTTAATGCAGAATTCCTGCATATTACATCTTTAAAGTCAGCGTTGCAGTCAAACATCAAAATCCTGTCACACCTCCAGAATAATGAGAAAGAAAACATGTTTTAAGTGCAGTCTGAATCCCTGCATACCGACAAATAATCAGATTCTTTGAGGTGCTTTAATATCAGCCACTTCAGTGGAGACCAGAAAGGAACACTTACAGACATTTGTTTTAAAGCATAACAAGCGCTGTGTGAAATATAAATTTTGCAACTCATGAATGGGTAAAATATATTCTCTAATCCACTCCAGTGGAAATTATTTGAGCTGAAACCAGCGTACGGCTCATCTGTTGGGTTTTCACCAGCTTGTCGCTCTGTATCCTCGTGGACAGCAGCTCGGCGTGTGGTTTTGTTTTGTGTTCAGGGCATCAAGGATAAGAATGTTACGTTCTTTTGTTACATTTTGTTGTTTCTCTCAATTCACTGCGCAGCAAGTCAAGTCACCACAAACGCATAACCTTCTCTTCGTTATTTCTAAACTCATACAACCCGCAGCGCCTCTCGCCGTCCCCGTGATTACACCGTGTGCGGCGAACCGTCTATTTGCAACGCTGTGACGCGTGAGTAAGCAGGTAGGATGAACCCCAGAGTTGTGCTTATGCGTTTGTTCTGTACTTAATGAACTGTACTGAGCGTGCAGATGTGGAGGTATGTGGGCGTTGAGTGACAGCTCTGTTTTGAACTATGATCTGACCATATAGAAACGACCTCTTGTTGTAGGCGGTCCAGTGAGACTATCATCACCTGAACATGTCTGACAAAAGAAACATGAAGTCCATAAACTGGATGAAAGTAGGTGATTTTTATCGAATGCTGTGTTTTTTTTAAACAAATATTATAAAAGAAAAATGTTAAAGCTTAGCCATCAAGTTATTGCAGGTCAAGTATTATAACTAAAGGTGTCTTTAACAGGTGATTAAAGGCTGCTTACCTGCTGCTGCAGCATGAACCCCAGCCGCGTGTTGGTAACTTTCTACACCTCAGTGTGTGTTTGTGGAGCGACAGCAGGAGAGATGGTGCAGTGCTGTTTTCTGCCCTTCAGTCTCTGCGGTGCTTAACATCGTTACTGCCCTCCTGTCACCACAGCAACCGGCCCGGCTGCATCCTCAGAAAGGCTTTTGTTTAGGCATTTATTGACTCTCCGTGTGTGTGTGTGTGGTCGTTGGACGCTCGTTGATGTGAATGTACATCACACACGGCACAGACGGTCAATCAATGCTCCCCGCACGTCGATAAGAGCACAGTGTGGCCTTTAAGTGAATGAATAACCACAAAATTCATTACTCTACATCCTATCAGACAATCAGCTTTATCAACGCGCCTCTCCATCACGCCCGTCCCTCTTCCCCGTGTCCCACCGTGCTCCCAGTGTTCCCCAGGACACGGCCACATGACGCCCGCGCCCGACTGAAGGTTTAATAACGCTAAAAGGTTTCCGCCGCCGCCCCCACACATCTCCCCCGATAACCTCGCTCATTACTGGAATTATCAGGTCCGCTCTGGTAACTTACCTGCCTGTGACTCACGCCGAGCTCGAGAAAAAACAGTGTGAGAATCAGACGTGCGCTACTGTAAACACTCTGCGGAGGCACGGCAGCTGTCGGTGGAAGCGAATTAAAGTTTTTTCCTGACAAATCGACTTTAGTCAGGAGTTTTATGACATGAAGCGAGCAGGTTAAATATCTATAATTCATCAGGAGAAAGTCAGAGAGTGCACTAATGCAGCCCTCAGAGATGTATCGTTTCTTAGTGTTGAATAATAAATATTAAAGCCGCGTTTCAATCTGTGCAGCCGAGAGCACTGCATTGAACTCTGCAGTCTGCGTGGAATGTTCTCTATACAACATGAAGAGCCTCTGTATATTTCATGTTGCGGTAATAGCACACTGTCATGTACACCGCCAGTAGTGAAAACTAATGAAATATAAAAACTCCACTGTGTTTAAAGGGAAACTCTATCAATTTGATATATTAAAGTGTTTTGTCAGATCTGGTGCATGGTGCGTACATTACCCACAATGCAACTTAGCCACTGAGTGACATCACTGGAGTTGACTTACTAGATTACACGCAGCTTCCTCCGGAGCCACAAAAGGCTTTATACTACTTTTTTCCCACATATGCTGAAGTCCTCCCCGAGACCCGTAAACACACTTGGAAGTGTATAATTAGTGGAGTTACCCTTTAAGTTCATTCAAAAACATTCCATTTCCATTTTCTGCTTTACAATTTCTCCAGTTAGATTTTATATACAAACATAAGTTTAATCACTAAAATGTGATGCATTTTATAGCTTTAACTACCAGACTGTATAGAGTAGATCAGATGAACGCCACATCCAACAGCTGAATCAGTAAAATGCTACTTACACATGAAAGCATCAGTATTAACAGTCCGATTAATAATGAATCATCATAGAACTAACAGAGGGAGATTTTTCTGCACAACACGTAATTTAAAGGTGCAATATGTTAGAATTGACCCCTTGTCAAATTCACACTGAGTGACCGCTAACTGCTGCTAATTGTAGCTGCCCATAGCTGGTTAGCTCAGTTAGCCGTGCAGCTAGCGGTTTGTACTGGGGGGTGTTAGTAATTACACTGCTAGCAGGAGCCTTGGAACGGGATGGGGCTAGCTTGTTAGCATGCTAACTTCATGAGATACCCGCAACACATTCTGCTATATTTACATTCTGTAAAAAATAAAACAATTAAATAAAATATTTACATTCTGTTGGTAATTTTAATTTGTGAGCATTTAAAAAATATCTAAAAGTCTTACATATTGCCCCTTTAATAAAGTTTGATGATCCTTTTTGAAGTAGCATTTTCAAGGCAGATCTTTTACCTTTAATACAATATTTTTAACTTTGGGGTTTTAGTGTTGTGGCACTAGTGGCAGGATTTGATGAGGTTATTCAACATTTACCTCACCACATCCTGATAAAAAGCAAAACGGCAGCAGTACACACTCATTAACACATGACAGCCAGAAATCACTGTTTGCATAATAATTTATTCACATATTTTTTCACATACTATATATTATTATTGCTGCAGTTCAGGAGCCTTTCAGGTTTTTCTCTTTCCATATTCCCACAGGGGGCTTCTATGTTCATATCTCTTTATATTTTCATCTTCATGCATGCTAAGTATTACATTTCACAGGAGCAGGATGCAAATAAATAAAACAGTCTCTTTTTTTAAGTTACATGTCATAATCTATCCATTCTATTAATGCTTCAGTAACATGCCTTTTTTTCAAAGTCCATAGGGGGGGAAACACTTCTCGGAACGTATAGTCTCCATTAGAGGGTGAAGGCTTAACAAAGAGCACAGTAATAATACATATTGTTAAAGCTGGCGATCTATGATTAATCATTACCACCCAAACCCCACGTTCCCCCGTCCAAGTGAAGCCCGTCTATACCGCGTAAGGAAAAGGCTAAGTGTAATTATTACATCTCATCTATGTACAGTAACTTTGAAATATGGCACCAAGTCTGCTTGTGAAAAAAAGCTTGAGGTTACACGTTAAAATATTTGTGACTACAATACTTTTCTCCTGTTTATCTGAAAAAATCTTTATATAACTCCATTCAGCTCCGTGGCCAGTGATCGCGCTCTACAAAGTGGAAACACTGACACACTTTTCTCGACTGTTTTCAGCTGCGTTTGAGAGTAAACAGCGTGCCTCGCAGGCATCGGGAGCAATGCGGTGTGTAACACAGTGTTGGAAAGTAAGTAAATCTAACTCATCTTCAAAGCACCACGTGTCTCACTGTGAACAAAGGCTCCCGGGGGATGTCAGTCTGTAGCCTGATTGGCACCTAATGCAGAGGCTATGAAGAAAAGTGAGCATCTTTATGAAAAAGCCCGGCACACTGACAACAAGTGCTGTGCTCCAGTTTCTGCTGATAGTTTTTAGTGCTGTGGGTTTTTGTGTGAGTTTCTTAGAACATTTTTTTTTAAAAAGGTGCATGTTTTGTCCGCCGAGTGACCTTACTCGAAGATTATGGACAAGGAGAAATAACTCTCGCTCAGTAGCTCAGATTAGCTTAGCATTCAATTTTCTGACTCGAGTCAGAGATTGGCTTTTTTTTCCCACACACATGCGTATGCATGCACACGCTTAAGCTCTTGCATATGCACACATAATTGGAAAATAAGGGGATTATTTCTGACCTACAGCAAAGTTAAAATAATGCAGAACTTCAGATAATTCAACCTCAGACTATCTTTACAGTATTTTAATATCATTAGTAATTGCTCAGTTTAATCTTTCGGGTTCTTTGAAGGCAGCTAGTGTCACCTAGGCAGAGCAGAGCTCTCCATCATGTAAGCTTCGGCTGTAAGCTCTGTTACAGCAACACAGTTCCTTTTTCAGGAAGGTGAATCTTGTCTCTTGAAGTGTCAGAGATTTTGTGACTTGATGCTTCATCATGACTACACAGAGTCTGTCTGTGCTCCTGAATAATAATGCAGTGGTGAGTTTTGTGCCCTAATGATCGGGGGTCCTGGGCCGGGGAAAAGCTCTTCTCCAAAATGTAAGAGGTCCTCGAGCCCCCAGGCAGAGCAGCCTCTGTCAGACGTAGGCTGACTCACTAGACTGGGTCCTGCCCAGGTTCGGGGCCTGGGACAGGTGTGAAACATCCTTCTTGCGCACTTCACAGATGGACTTCCTTCGGGCCTGCACCCCTCGGATGGCCGTCTTTATCTTCCTCCAGCCAAGGTGGTTGAGCTCAGCCAGGTTGAGCAGCACACATATGCCGCTCACTGCGAACATAAAGACCAGAAACACGGTCTTTTCCGTGGGACGAGACACGTAACACTCAACCTCCTTCACGCACGGGTAGCGATCGCACTCGAACATCCCCGGAACGTTGAAGCCGTACAGGAAGTACTGGCCGGCCAAGAAGCCGATCTCCAGCGCGTTGCGGAACACCACCTGGATGACGTAGAAGCGGGAGATGCCTTCCTGCCGTCGCACTTTGGCACTCTTGTGTGTCGGAGGGAGTCCCCGGGGTCCGTTGGGGATCTCCTTGACCTCCAGGCAGTCGTGATCCTCCTTGCTGCTGTCGGGGTGCACCAGGATGCCGTTGATGTTGCGAGAGTGGAGCTTGCGGGCGTGGTGGTCGTGATGGCGGCCGTGGTGACCGTGACCGTGGTGATCCATGTAGGGATGCAGGAGGGAGTAGCTTCGGTCGCGAGCCTTCGCGGACTGGTGCACCGAATATGTGATGAAGCACAAACTCGGCGTGCACACCAAGATGATCTGAAAGACCCAGTAGCGGATGTGCGAGATGGGGAAGGCCTTGTCGTAACAGGCCTGGTTGCAGCCGGGCTGCATGGTGTTGCAGATGAACATGATTTGCTCATCCTCGTACACCTTCTCGCCCACTATGCCTACGATCAGGATGCGGAAAATCACCACCACTGTCAGCAGGATCCTGCAGAGAGACAGAAGGAGAAGGAAAGGGCAGGACGGGGAGGGGGTGGAAAGGAGACAGAGAACATCAGTTAAAAGGAGCAAATGCACCGAGATTCAGGAGCTAGCTGGGTGTGATTCTGACTGTTTGAAATAAGATATAAGTCTTGGTTCAACATAATCTAACTGCTGATTGGATGTTGCTTTGTCTATCTTCACCTTGTACTCTAAAACCATGTCAACGCATTGGAGAGAGAACAGTTATCAGGCACGATCCCCTTCCCCTCTTAACTGCCTGAGTACACATGTGTGTCTGTGCATTGGTATGTTCAAGCATGAATGTATTATCAGTCAGCTGCTGTGGCGAACAGCACCATGGGGCGGAGGAGTTTCGCTCTAGATAGCATGCACGCATGACTTCACTGATCATAAGAGACTGGAACAGGTGATTTCACACTCATCTTCACCACGAGAGCTGAGATGGAACAGGACGTAAACGGGCATCAGCGCGTGAGACCGCACGAATTTGCTTAAACAGTAAAGTGTAAAAATAATTTCCGATGATATTAATTCCTGCCTGACAAAGTTTTTTTTGTAAGTGCTTACACATTTCTTATAATCTAACATTAAATAAATTCATTATGCTATTATAGACACATATGTAGTCTGATAATAAGGGCCTTATCGTCTATTGATTAACATTTAGAAGAAGCACCTTTACATAAAGCGTCACTCTCCCACTGAGCATCATTAGTGCAGTGCTGCAGTTACAGAGCGCCGTGTCCAGGGACCAGAGGATCTAGAGAGCAGTGCGGCTGCTTGTCAAAGCCTCTGAGGGACTGGTGTGCTGTACTGTTATCTTCTGGTGTCGATCCAGCATGGGCACTGCGGAGGAGGACTGGGGCTTTAGGGCTGCACTGTCAGCTCTTTCTAATGAGCGAGGAAAGCCTGCACATCATGGGGCTCCCTGGTATTTATGCCACTGTGCAGTGGATGTGCATGCTCCCTGTGCGGAGGAGACAATTACTTAAAACACACTTGTTCCAGAGGACAGGGGGGCCACCCAAGGCTTCTGAAGCGACAGAGATAGATGGGAGCTGGCCCCAGGTGGGTTTGGAACAACCGGGCGGGAAATGTCAGTACGACAATCGGCTTGAGTTCAGGTGACGCGAGGTAACACCGTTCTGTGCGGTTCATACATGAAAAGTTGCTCTTTGTTCTTTCAGTCGAGCCTCCACAGTCCTTTGAGCCCTCGTCTCTTAATGAGGACACAAACAATGCAGACACCAGCCTTACGGGCGAGTTACCACAGCAACCTGCAAAACAGCAAAAGGTGAGGATCTGGGAACGAGAAGAGGGGTGCAGATGCCGAGGTACTGAGTTAAAAAATAGCCTGAAATTGAGTCTGGAAAGTTACATGTGTGTTCACCTTGGGAGGGAGAAAAGAAAGCTGTGTGGACGACAGGTGACGGTTAGGGAGGCACACATGTGTTAGCGTGAGACCGACTTAAAATAGAGCAGCGCGCCGCTGCAGGACTGTTCCCGCTCCACCTGCGAGCCCGTGTGCTGCTTTGTGTGAGAAAGACAGACACGAGGACACCGAGACAAAGAGGGAGAGTCATCCATGTGTATGACTTTTGCAAAATGGCAAACATGCCCGGCCGTCAGCGCTCGGAGCAGCTGCGAGCGCGTACGCTACGCTGACTCTCATTGTGTTCAGAAAATACGAGAGAGCGAAGCTGTGGTGCACCTTTGGTCTTCCAGGAGTTAAATGCAGGTCGTGTTTGTGATTCACATGAAGACATCCAGTCTGCTCCTCTGCTGTGAGCCAGATGCATCCGCCCGCGCTGACAGCAGCGGATCCGACCGAAGGGCCGATATTGATGGTCCTCTGCGCCACAAGGAGGCATTTGACGCACGCGGCTCGCTGAGATAGACATCTGTGGTCGACACCGCTCATTTATATGCAAATATTTGTTTAAATAACATGAATATGAAACTAGCTCATGTTCTCGTGTCGGGTGGGGAGGAGGTGTGGCTCCGGGTGCTGATTTAAAACGATAGAAACAGCACGTCTGCGCTCACTTACTGTTAGGTCTACTTCTTCTCATGCCAGTTAGGATTACTTACATGTAATAGCATTAACTAAATGTCACTAAGTCCGCCTGGTATTCACATCTCTCTACAGTCACACAAGCTCAGACTGGGAAGGTCCTTTATGGGAAGAATATTTGCCATAATGTCCCTTTTTAAAAATCTCTATAAGATTGCACCATCAATTCATTTAGGTTCATTTTTGCACACTTTCTATGCATTTATTATGTCTTTATTTGGCACATTTACGCTGCCCCCTAACCCCACACATACATGCTATCATTTTGCTATCTCTCAGCTGTAAGTCTGACATATCATGTTGACAACCTGACAGAAACTGAAGTCTAAAGCTGCCAGGAGTGCAAATGCAAGAGACGAAAAGGAGGCACCCAAAAAAATAAGAACGTCAGAGATGCACTATCAAGTAATTTTGTCTAAACTCTCATCAAAAATATCTCATTAGACTTAAGATAAGAGACAATCATTCCAGTAAGATAAACGGGACTTCTGTTCGCAGATTTCTTTGACTTATTACAAGAAAGATCTCCTTTCCTTGTTTTTGAAGAGGCTTTTTTCTCCCAGTGTAATATTTCAAAACATTATTATAGAAGAGCAGAAAAAGCAAACTCTACTGCAGTCTCTTCACATGTGGAGTGATTTTGTCTGAACTCATTCATTATACATATGTCTGTAAATCACTGATATCACAAAGGATTCACAGTTTTAAACATTTATTTTAAAGACATAAATGTGACACTGTGTTAAAGCCTCACACTGGGACGTTCTGCTACGTTTTCTCTTAAGCCTGTCTGTGCATTATATATAAATACTGTGTCCCTATAAATAAAACACGCTCGCAGACAGACGGCAGATGTTGGACACGACCTGTGTGCTGGCTGAACTGAGGGCGAGCGGGCCGAGCCTGTCTCTCCTCCCGCCCACAGGACTCACTGTGGAAACACTGCGAGTCTCTCCGTGATGCTTCGCGAAGGCCTAAAGCGCCAAAGCGCCCTTTATCAACGTGTGGTCCCAAAAAAAAAAATGATTAAAGCATTATCACTTCAGCACGTGGACAACTGGCACCCAGTGTACCGAGTTAATTACGAATATATAAATCCAATCTCTCTAATCTAATTTGCGTGAATGATTGTGACAGCAGGGATTAACAACACATCCAGGCTGTTAATGAGAGCGAACAAAGCGGCGTGTTGCTGCATCGCCCCGTTTCATGAGATGCGGCTGCGGGCGACCACCTGAAGTCAAACGTGTGTTAAATTAAACTGGTTTTTGTGGTGGTTGAGGACTACTTGACTGCAGCAGTCAAAGCTGTCCGGGGACGACGGATAAAATGCGACACATCTTGCAGTTTCGTTCACCTTCGCAGAGAGGAAACTTTTCTTAACTACCCTACTGCAGATATTCAGCCAGTTCGGTCTATACTTGTTTGTTGGGCAGTTTTACGTCATTAAAAAAAATCTCAAGACATTGCAAGTATTGAGTGTTGTGCTGTGTGGGTTTGCAGGTCTATATGTGTGTTTGTGATTGCGGCTGCATGTGTGTGTGTGTGTGTGTGTGTGTGTGCTCTGCTGCTGGATAACAGGATAATCAGCACGGGGCAGATTGCTGCATTAGCAGAATGCAGTGGAAGAAGGTTATCTGCAAACATCAGTGTTTTAAGTCCTGCGGAGTAACGAGCCGATACTGTACGTTGGAGCAGATCGGGGCAGGACGGCAGCAGAGGCCTGAACCTGCAGAATATTCAATAACCGCCATGAATGATGAAAAAGATTGGAGATTTTTTTTTTTTTTTAGCGACTTAAAAAAAACCTGAGGGGAAGGATGTAAAAATAGGGACAGTCGCCGAGTCGGTTCGAAATGAGAAACGAGAAAGATTACCGCAGTTTCTGTCACCAAAAGTTCTTTAAATCATCTCCTGCACTTTTTCCCCCAGAGGACCTCCCGTCAACTCAAATGAATCACCATGTTTTTGGAGACTCTCTAAATCCAAATCCCGGTGCCTGAGATTTAATACGATTTGGGAGAAAATTAATCTGTTCGCTTGGATCGGGCTCACATGTGAAAGTTCTCCAATTTACATTTTTTCTTGTGCCGCATCACCGACAGCTGATGACTTTTCAGAAAGTGCACAGACGCAAGCTGACGTTTACATCCGGAGGCGGGACGCACAGATACGGGCCCGACGTAGAACCATGCAAACTGATGCGTCGGCAGCCGATTGACCTGTAAGACTGTGTGTACAGTATAGCTGCTCTTCAGCTGGTGTGTCGGCTGGACATGCAGGCTGTGACTTTCCCAGAGGCTTTCACACACACACACAAACACACAAACACACACACACGCATACGTTCATTCATACGGCAGCTGCTGCTGCCCGGCTCTAGGGACCACAATTGCCTCGAGTGCAACAACAGATGGATTGGTAAACACACAGACTTGACTCTGACACACACAAACACACACTGTGAATATAAATGACCCTTTACTGTATATGAGTAAAGAGGAACAGACGTATAAAGGTGTATATTTGCACGTATAAGGTTGAGTGCAGGGACCCTGAGTAAAAATACTCTTCCTGCCCATACGCTCTCGATAATAAGCCCTGCTGATTGCTGATGGCAGCACATAATGAATAAAGACCTTACCAGGCATAGAAATTAGGCAGCTTAATTATCAGACATTTCTCCGCTCCCGCCCCTCACCCACGGTTCCTCTCTCTCAAAACTGTTTTAATAGTTTTTCGGTCGTGCCCACATATCAGGCAGACATGCACGACCGCCTGCAGTGCCATTATGAGTCGGTGTGACAAATACATTAATACACGCTAAACTCTTGTGCCTTCAGCTGCGGCGCCTCGCTCACGACTGGCCTCCTTTTTTCCGAACACGTAAAAGTGATATTTTACCGAGTGGTTTGAAAATATTGCTGATTTTAGACGAAATTTCCTTTTGCGTACCGACACACACGCGACCGTGCCTCTCTGTAACACGTGCAGAAACGCAATCACCTCACTTGCGCGTTCAAATACTCTGAAGGAAATGGCTTCCAGCTGTTTTTTTTCAGGAATAGCAGAGGAAACAGAGAGGCTTAATTGAGGCGGTCTCTCCAGGTAACTGCTTCAATTATACCTCAGCCGTCGAAAGGCTTAAATCAGATTAAATCATCAGACGCAAAAGGTTCCTCAAGTGTGATTTCTCTCCGAAGCAGACCTCCTTTGTTGAAGAAACGAACGGGGAAACACGACAATCGCCCCAAAGCTGCAGGATATCGCGTTTGAAGATGCTCCGCACACACATTTTCTATGAAGTCACTGCACAGCCTAGCCATGCGTGGCGATGGTGCAGTGTGTACCAGATGCAGCCTCCCTCCATCCCATTTGTCTAAAATTACCCTTTCATCTAAAAGTGATCCTTTCATCTCCATTTGAGCCAAGGGAGGCAGAAAGTATCCCCCTCTAAAATAACTTGAATGTTAAAAACCTTCAAATGGAGGAGGGGGGGGGATCAGCATTTCTTTCTCTGCTCTCAACAATTTTGCTGATCGCGTCAGTATGCAATTTTACAGAATATTCCATAAATCACATCAAAGGCCGTTCGCTGTTTAGAGCAATGATTGAGGTTCTCGTTCTGCATAAACATACAAAGTAAAAGAAGATGACGGGTTTAATTCAGTATAAAATAGATGTTATCAGAGAAAATGTCCCCGCTGGCACCTTTGTATTGTAATTGTGTAGCTGTCGGAAAAACTATTTTCTAGTTAAGTGAGCTGTCTTTTGTGTCCGTCCTGCGTTTTTGGTCTACTGGGGACATGTGGCCGCCTCATCTCTGCCAGCCCCGCAGTGAGCTTCTCCCTTAATGTTAAGATTAGAGACAATCCCGTTCTCTCTGATTCTTACAACAAAACCTCATCTTGTCTCTTGTTTGTACACATGACATTTTTCTGTAGTTAACCGGAGCTGTAGTCAAAGTGGACCCAGAAATTAAAGGAAGATTTTCCCCTGATGCTTACAACGTTCTCCACCAGTGGCAGCTGACCAAACTGAGCACAGATTTGTCTGCATTTAGTTTGTGTGTGTGTGATAGGAAGCAGCTATATCTTTTAGTTGTGGTTACCTGGATTTACATTGTTAATGTCTCTGTCAGTTCATTGTGTCTGCTGGAGTTTTTGTGGATTTATTAACAGTTTACAAAGGCTTTTAAGAGTGAGTGACTTCAAATGGACTGTAAAAGAAGTGTCTCAGTTTCTTTGTGCGGTTTTTCCAGTTTCTTTATTTACTCGAGCAATTAAGCAGAGGCACATGGGGCCGACGCGGCTTCACCTCCTCAGTCGTAATGGTCACTGACTCGGCTGATTGGACATTGGCCCACTTGGCCAGCTCGTGTAGAGCAGAGGGGGACGATGGAGGATTCAAGGATGTAGAAAGAAATCTGACCGTATGTGAACATGACATGTGTCTGGTTGTTTTTTTTGTTTTTTGTTCTGAGAGGATCTCCTCAAGAAATTCAATTAAGATATCTTTTCAGTGTTTTTCCTGAATCAATAAGCCCCGGGGGGAATGTCTGTGATCAATCACACAGACGAGCAAGTTGTGCTAAAAATTACTGTGATAAAAATCCAGTCAAGTTAATTTCACACCACTTTTTTTTTTTCCACTGAGAATATGAAGAAGTCTTTAATGTGAACGGTTAATGAGGTACATCTAATGTGTCTTCTGTGCTAAATACAGCAAGTTCACCTCCTCTTCACTTTTATATTGTGACATTTTTAACAGAACGAACGTGGAAGACATGTGAAACTGCTGTTAATAAGTATCTCAAAGGTTAATTAAAAGGTTTATGCACAAAATATCTGTTCTGCTAGGATTTAACTTAATCTTTTCTGCATTAAAAATGCTCATTAGCCCGACACGGTTTATGTATGTCGAGGTCCATCATTTATTATCATTATCATCACTCAATACCACTTATCTTATCATTTATTTGTACACAGCGTTGATCTATTTTTACACCACATTTTCCACATGACGTGAGCAGATCCGACCCGACCCCGGACATCATATTTAGAGTTGGGGTCCGATTTGGTTCTGGTTGGGTATCCGTGCTCTAGTGTGCAGAGCTATGAGACTGAATCGCAGATGTGGCCTGTCAAAACAAAACAATGAGCTAAAAGACACTAAAGAGGTTTGTACAGCTATGACTGGTTTTACTACATGACTCACAGTATTTGTAAGTTGAGCTGTAACATCCAGGGAAACACATCCAACGTAATGAGGTCTGTGGAACAACACCTGCTTCCCTTACGGCTATTGCTTACTTTTTTTTGGCGGATTAATCAACTTTCTGGCAACCTGGCTGTAGCTGATAATTGTCGCTGGAACTTTCTTTCCTCTGTGTTTCACTATAAATTGAGTTTGAAAACTTTTTAATAACATCACACCTTCATTTTGATTTGCCACACATTTCCTCCTCATGTGGAGTAACTATGGGACACGGTGTAAAATTTAATCAGCTCTGAAAAATTAAAAAGTACACTATACCACTTTAAAGAGAACACGCCTCGGGGATATAAACACATATTCAGCCAACTGTGGATACTGCATTTCCCTTGTGTAATAGCTCACTGTAGTCATGTACCAACATCATCAGGATAACTTGATGCAATTAAAAATGCCCTCTGAGCTGCTCTGGCAATTAAACGTATATCATTTGAAACACAACATTAAAGAAAAACTAATGCAAAGATATTGACATGGATGAGTTGTCTCACATTCTCTTCATTTTTTCAAATAAACATTTATTTATTTTATTAAACAAAGTCAGTATAAGTGAGTTTGATCCTCTGATACAAGGATTGGTGTTTATAATTGATTTAAACTGACATTTACATACATTTTTTATCTGTGTGCGGTCTATTTGTACATTTACGATCTTGAAAAAAGAGCCACACATTAAGCTTTCAAACAAACACGTATGTGACAGATCACATTACTGTAACTTCTGGGTGTATGAGAGCTGTTGGCTAAAAATAAACTCACAGTGCAGAACAGGTTCTGGAGTCTTGTCCTCACCTAATTAAGGAATTCTATCGCGTCCCGGGGAAAATCATTGAAATAAAGAACGCCCCGGCTGTGTATAGGGAAACATTACACGCCCGGTAAAGCTCATACACACACCATCGATGTGTTGCTGGGATGAATAATAGCCTGCGCTGAACGAGAGCTGAGCTCAGCTTTACTGGCGAAATCCCCCCTGTCGAGCGGTATAATCGATACCATTCAACATCAGGGATTGCTGCACAAATAAACTAATGACAACTCTGGATGTGCAGAAAAATGGTTTAATTTGAGCGACAGCCCCCGCTCGTCGCCACCGGATGATGGATTGCTGATCCTGTCAAACGCTTGCAATATTGTTTCCAGTGTTTTTCTTTGCAACGCAATCTTCCCATGCTGTATAGATTTCTATACAGGAAGCTGATTATTAATGATACATTAAATACATCCTGGCTCACCCACTATTAAGACAGCGCCCTCAATTAAAGCGGAGCATTCCTGCATCTCAAATTATTTTGGGAGAAGTAGGGTGCCCTTCGCAAAGTAGGGTACCTCCTTCTTGTGGCTATCCTGACCTATTTAGGCAAAAGTGGAGAGAGGACTGAAATATGTGCACCAAAACTACAGGAGGGAACAATTTCGGGGCAAAGGGAGCGACCGTCATCTCGGTTTTGCTTTTAGAGGCAACAAACAAGGACGGAGATATATTTGGTTTCATCAAACCTTTTAGGACTCTCCACTCTTTCACTATATAAAGTAAACTACAAAGCAACAAGATGTTTTATACACCACTCTATCCATTACATTAAAAGGCTGGTAAAATGTGCATACATTTTTAATGAACATCGGTTGCATCCTGCAACAAGGGCCACATAACATTTATTAAGATTTTATGAAGTATTTATGATGTTCAAGTACGCGGAGAGATGGATGTTAAATAATAGTTTAACTAAGAAAGCAAACAAAAGGAAAATCAAAACAGAAATCCAGTTTAGAGTTCATTAAAAATTGAATATGAACCAAAACACTATTTTCTAAAATAATTATTAGTCTGATTGAAATGCAAATGCAGAGCAAAAAGTGCTTCTGCCTCTTATTAAAGCTGCTGTTTATTCAGCCAGACCTGCATTGCTGTGTCTGCATGGATGGTGAATATTGCATGTAATTTCTCTCAGGACGGCAGCGTCCTCGTCCTCACCTCACGAGCACTACAGTGGGAGCATTGCATTCGTACAGATGTAGAATTAAAAACTCAAAAGGTCCTGTGTATTTTTAGAAAAATCCCTCATCAATGCAGAGGACACGTGCTGAGTTTGTGCAGACTGTTTTACCTCAGCAGCAGGGTCAGTCAGCAGCTCCAGAGGAAGGAGCTCTGACACAGATTCACAGCACTGAACCTCTGCAGAGGGAAAACTTCTCTTCCTGCCGCTGTCTCCTACACCGCCTCCACCCCCCCCTTCTCCCTTCCTTTGTACCCTTTTTGTTCTGCTTGTACCGCTCACATCCTCTCTTCTCCTTCCATCCGGCAACCTTTATTATTTTATCTTCCTTAGATCACTCTAGCCCTCCATTATCTCTGCCTCTGTTTTCGCTCTACTTGTCTTTGGCACTGACCTCACTACAGCATTGCAGTGTAGGGGAAGATGCATCAACACACTTCCTTGCCTTTGTCTTTCCTACCTGCAAGGTGTTTAACTTGAACCCCAGCGGCTTCATCCTCTCACGGTAGAAAGAATCTTTTTTTATTATTATTACATGACACGCATAGACACACACCTGTGGTCCACAAAACATCTGAGGACACAAGTGTGGAAAATAAAATATATAGTATGTCAGGTTTATATATATATTATGTGGGTTTACACTCAAAAAATATAAATAATATAATTTGCCTAAAACAGTGACTTTAAGTACTTCAGTGTAAAATTTCTACAATTTGAAATGCATTATTTGTAAGTATAATACTGGAATAATAAACACTTCTTTTGTAAAAGTTCCTCTTAACTTCAGTTGTAATATCTGAATTAACAAAAAAAGGTTTATGTACGTCTTAATCAGACTATTTTATTAACATTGAGTCAACACGATAGAAAAACTGAACTGATGTCATACAATTAGATGGTAAATGTACATGAAATTAAAATAATGATAAGGTGCAATATGTGAGAAACAGACAACTAGCAACTCTAAACAAATTGGTTGCTTATCTCTGCAACACAATACATATACGTCTTCGATATTAATGTTTTAAATTACTATTCTTACAATTTGCACCTTTAAAGTCACTGTTTTGGGCAAATTATTATTTTTTTGAGTGATATGTTTTATTTTCCTTAAATAGAAGTATGCATTACATCGCACAACACACAATTACAGCAGAAAATAGATAGATAGATAGATAGATAGATAGATAGATAGATAGATAGATAGATAGATAGATAGATAGATAGATAGATAGATAGATAGATAGATAGATAGATAGATAGATAGATAGATAGATTACAGAAACTTTGTATATATGTAACTTCTAACTTTTCTAAAAGAAATAAAGTGACATCTCACATGGAAATAAAATAGACTAACTGGTCTGGTCCAACAAATACTCAGCATTGGATGCTCTGAGATGTTGGACAAATAACCTCCACGTTCAGTTGTTTGCAGGGTTTTGTGGACATATCACTGTTTTTGGCAGATCAGTATACACGCTGTTGTTTTTTCCCCACTGGATTAAACATCTCTTTTGTGCATTAGCATATTTTTTGTCAAGGTTTTTAAATGCCAGTCTGATAAGCAGAAAAAATAAAGAGGGTGAATGGAACAGTAAATAATAAAACTAATGCAACATTTGTAATGATAGAAAGACTTGTGTAAAGTGCTACACCAGACCTACCAGTCAATCTCTATTTGAACGCTGAATACTAATCGAAAACCTGTCGACATTTTTATGAACTACAAAATGTGTAAATGTTTACATATATATGTACATGTGTGTGTAAATTATCATTATTATCATTATGTGTACAACATTTTGAGACATACAAAACAAACATTGTCAAGGCTGCTGGCATCAATTTACACAAACACATCGGTGTATCGTCGGCATATCAACACAAAAAGGTTTGATTCGTTTTGGTGACAAAAATCAGGTATGCAGAAGTCACTATAGAAACTATGATCATTTTTCTTTGAAAGTAAGTTAACATACACTCTCTGCAAGAAAATATTTGTCAGAATATTTACAACATGAATAGAAATACACTACAAATCTTGACTGCCAAAAATGTTTATGAGGTTGTATTTAATCTATAACCCTAGTGGTGTCTTCGCCTGTTTGCAGGCTCTGCCCATCAAGAGCAGAAACGTAATTAATTTCCTTAATTAACATGCTGAGCAAGATACACTGAGACACTTTACAGGCCATATGTACTGTCGCTTATCTAATGCTGAAAGCCCCAGGGTCATTATAACTGTGAATATACAGTAAGTTGGTTTGGGGCGAGAGAATGAGGTAAATGCAGCCTTGACAATGATTTCTTTCACTGTGTAATCATGATTACAGACATTGGTTAACCATGCACACACTGTACATTGCCCAGTTAGAAGTCAGGCATATGGAAATCACAATACACAACATTAATCTTTGAATGAGTCAAAATATGCAAGCCACCTGTGGTTAGTCAGAGGCACAGAAGCAACTCTCAATCGTCTGTCTCTTTCAAAGACCGTAATTAAGCTAACCTATGCCACTGCGTCGAGTTGGTCCCTTTCTATTTTTACACTGTTACGTATACCTGGGTTAATTATCTATCCTATGCCAGGGCATAGGTTAGCTTAAAACCTACAATTAAGAAACAGCTTAATTGTAGCTGGATTAGACAGTCTAGACATCCAACAATGCTATCTGACAGCGTTTCATGGTGGAGCTACATCCTCACGTTGCAAGAGAGAGGGTTGGCACTCATATAGATGACTGACATGCAACCATGTTCCAAAGTTTTGATGCAGGGGAGACTTTTCAGCCATGGGGAGACATCACTGTTCTGTACTTTGGAACCGCATCCTTTGAACTGCAAGCGCACACATGCAAAGTCCATCAGAGAAAACTATACACAGGCTGAACATCCTACATGTGATGGCGTCTAGTAGTTGCTGCATGCTCCGGCCACACCCTGTGAAGGTCAGGACTTCACAATGCACAACAGTGCAACGCTATGTCACAGTTGGTTGTGTTCACAAGTGCAACAGACCACACCTGACCACACCCAACTGTCCTGTTGGGTGTGGTCAGTGGTGCAACAGACTTGAACCTTTCAACCCATAGAGGTCAGTGCAACAATTTTGGCTCCATACGTGATTTTAGTGTGGAGTTGCTCATTAACAATCTAGGAGGCATCTTTACAGCACAAAACTGTGCCAGTGGTGAACAATTCTCCAACTTGCTGGTACATCCAAAAAACATCATTCGGATTATTTAAATGTTAAAGTGTCATTAATTTCCTGACCATGCAGACACATGCTTGGATTAGGAATCAAGTCTTTTTCTTTAGTCATTTTTGTGTTTTTGCTAAGATTGTCTAAAAAATCTAATGCCTAAAAATGCCTGCCTACAGCCAAGATCCAGACCACCAACTAATAATAAACTGTTACACCCTAACCCAAGGTCTCTCTATCCACCAAACTGCGTACGAATTCTCCAATATGTTTTTTGAGATATCCTGCGAACAAGCTAGCTGGGGACAACATTTAAATCGACTTGGCAAGGGTAAAAAAAAAAGAAATTCAGGGATCTAGAGCCTAAAATACTGTACAAAGACAATGTTTCTTGACTCGCATAGCATAGACAAGCAGAGTAGAAGGAGGGAACCTCACTGGAAAGCAGCTAATGTTACAGCTAATGCCCTAGGGTCAAATAGAGAGCCTTGTAGGACAAACACAGTCTGAGGGAAGCCAAAACACGTAGGGATCGTTTACAGAGCATTTCACTGTATTCAGTACGGTAGCACAAAGCTGCACACAAACTACTTACTGCATGAGGCTTTTTTTTACTGACTCATATTACCATTTAACTCTCATATTGTTTTGGATGTTTTGACACAATTGGTAATTAATCTGGTAGATTCTATAATATTAAGAACAAAAGCTGGTGCATATAGCACTTTTCTGAATTTAGCAAGAGAAAGCTCATTTTACTAAATGTATTTTAAGTATTCGGGGAACCTTTTCAATGTTCAACCAGTGAAGTGCATGATCAACAAATAGCTCGAATTAAGCATGTAAGAGGAAGCCATTACGTCATCGGAGTATTCATTATGACTTTTGAAAGAGGTAGCAGACAAATTGAGAGTTGCTTCTGTGCCTCTGAAAAACTGTAGGTGACTCACAGTCACTGAATCATCCGGAGATTAATTTTCAGCATTCTTTGTACCCTGTGCTCACAGGGTTTTACTGATTCAGCTGCCAGGACTGGATTATAAAGCTGCATTAAGTAATTTTTGACCACTAGGGGGCGGAAAGACTCCAGAACAAGTTCACAACAGTTAGCAATTAGCTTATGAAGTTGTTATGGCTAACATGTTAGCAAACAGTTGCCTACTTACAAATCCAGCAGAAACAGAGCAACACGGACATCCCTTTGGTCTCCTTTGTCTGGCCACCTGTTGAATGTAATTCCAATATTCACTGGCATTTAGCCCTTGTCTGGTCTTCCAGCTCATGAGAAAAATATCTGTCTCTTTTTTGGCTTTTTCGAGTTTCTTCACCAGTTACTTCGGCTCTTTGCCATTTCACACTGGGGCAGTTAGCATACAATTAGCTTGACTTAGCTTCTGTGTTGGGAGCAGCTGCCCACGAGCCGACATTGTTTTGGTTTTGTCGCTCCAGAAACCAAAACAATGAGCTGAAAATGGCTGAAAGCTGCGAGATGTTGATTCTCAGCCACTGAGCCACTGTAATACTACCAATCCCACGAGCAGGAGGGAGTCATAAATGGTACAAAATATTGCTTAATGCACCTTTAAATCGAGTGAACAAGCTGCACCATATGCAGGTTTTCCTTCCATCTGAGGACTAGACCAGGTGATTTCATTGATGAAGGCACTTTCAGCCGCAGAGGAAGAACTCACTGAAATGACTTGGTGTAGTGTTCTGTTGGAAGGAAAATCTCCATCGCACATGTTTTCCAGATCCCTGATCAACAGAAGTTTTGGTCTAATGCGGCTCACATCATCTCTGTCGCTCTGATGCAGCTGCAATGACGCTGATTTTGAAGGATATAGCCTAATGCCTCTGCGCACAGCGCACACTGTAGTCAATAAATGCCCGAGCCAATTTCCACTCCTTTAACTTCCACACAGAGTAAGACTCATACACCCACACACACTCAGAAAAAGCCACTGGAGCAAAGAGAAGGTTAGGCCATGCCCTTGTTGCGGACTATTAATGAGTACAGCAGTGCAGTCAAATTCGTGGTCTTTGTGTCTTTGTTTTTTCCCTGAAAGGTAAAATTCAAATCACAAATCCTTACATCCGGGGTTTCTTTGACTCTTCACTTTTCCAAATGAGAATCTCAGCATGACATTTGAGATTGTGTTTAATGGGTGGAAAATTCCCCTTTTTCATTTAATTAATCACACAGAGATGATGTGGAGCACATTTTTTTTTTTTTTTTCACACAGATTTTACAGCATGTCTCCATGGCGTGTCTCCACTGCTAATCAAACTAAAAGCTCATCTGTTCAACCCTCCACCACGAACCAGTCTCAGGCAAAATGTGAGAAATTATCGAATCGGGCTTTCACTGTGATGCAAATTAGTGTCTGTCGGTAAGATCAAACTGAATGAACTTGGTTTTTTTTTTTTGTTCATTTTCTGTCTCAAGTTCACACAGAGTTCAGAGCCATTTACTCCCCCTTTGATTCTACCTTCAACACCTGCTTTCTCGCCATCCTTTCATCTTCTGCACCTCTGCTCTCCTCTCACTCCCACTCCCCTCGCCTCCTTCTGTCCTATTGGTCTGCGGCCAACGGTATCAAGCGTTATCTATCAATGGCGAGGCGAGCGATAGATTAGGTAGTATCAACACAGGAACCTCTCTGAATTAACCATAATGCCCAGTAAAGCCTGTTATTGATTATGCGCAATTAGTTTATCCCCTAACTAATGATGAGTGTGGAGGATAAGGGTGAGGAGAGCAGGGAGGAGGAGCGGACGGGGGAGGCAGTGATGATTGTGGGGGACTGAAGAACAGAGGAGAGCACTGGGACAAGCCTGAGGAGGGGGGGGGGGTCTCTGTAGGGATGTCACCAACATAACATATACTGTACATTAAATCACCCAGCGCGACACAGACACAGAACCTTCGCGCACAAAAATCGATCGGGGTCTTACCTTCCGATCATGGTAGAGTGCTGCTGGACAGCCGCCTCCAGCAGCCTCTCCAAAATGGTCCATTCTCCCATGGCGATGGAAAAGTGGACGAGCTCTCAGAAGAAACGGGACCTCGGGGGCAGACCCCTCTTTCTCCAGCGCACTCTTTCTTCTTCTTCTTCTTCTTCTTCTTCTTCTTCCCAGGACGGGCCCAGCAGGGGAGGGGGTACACCCGACCCTCGTCCCGCACCAGCTCTCTTTTTGACCTCTACAATCGACCTGGCCTCTCTTTGTCTTTGACTGTGTGTGTGTGTGTGTGTGTGTGTGTGACTGTCCTCTCTTGGGCCTGTCCCGCTGTGCTTCCCTTCCTGGTGGAGGAGAGGTGCTGGGCTGATTGCCTCCCCCCCCTCCTTCCTCCCTCAATCTCTTCTCCCCCTCTCCCCCCCTCCTCCCCTGCGCGCTGATGCTTGTCCTCCCCCTGCCGCACCACTCTGTTCTGCGCTACAGCATATGCTATAGCTCACTGCATGACAGCCATGATCTCCCTCTCTTTTCCACTTGCCTCTCTCTCCGTCCCGTCGCTCCTTCCCTCTTCTTCCGCCTCCTGTCCCTGCCTTCGTCCTCCACCCTACCCCCAGGGCACTCCTTGTACTTTACCTGCACTGCCTGCCATCAGTGCTGCTCTGCGCTCGTCCTTGCATTGTGTCGGATCTTTGCCTTTGCTGCACCCTTGCTACTCTAACCTAAAAAACACACACACACGCACACACACACACCGCATACAGCTGATCCTACTTGGCTCACCTCGGCCAACAGCTCTGTAAACACACACTCTCTTGCACTCGGTGACAGCTCCGAATCCCACTCTCCCACTTCCTACTGAGGACTGCAGATCCACACCAGCGCACAAAGCTCCTGCCTGCTGAATGTCATTTTATGACTGGAGGAATGGTCGCTCCCACAGCTCCGAGCGCCACAAGGACCCATAAAAAACCTGCATACACACACACACACACACTCACACACACACACACACACACGCTCAGAGCTGCACACGCAAACACGCTGCCACCCAGCCCCTCAGTAATAAATCAGCTGCCTTGCTGCATCCAGCGAGGCTCAGCCGAGGCGCCGCGCTGCAGACCTGCTGTCCTGTGTTGTCCCCCCGGCTAATTTCAGCACAGTCCAGTGCCCAGAGTCATGTCTGTCGCAGAGGGTCGGGACGAAAAGCTGTCCTGTGAAGCCTATTTCTGGGCTCCATCATCCTGCATCCCTCTCTTCCCCCCTTTCCTCTTGCTCTCCTTCAACCTCCACTCTCTCTTCCTCCTCCTTCCCCCTTCTTTGCTCACGTCTGTGTGCAGATCTCAGTCCCTGCCAGCTACCTCTGTCTCAGCGCTCGGTCCCCATCTCTGCTTTGTGCTCTCCCTCTCTGCCTCTGTCTCAGGGAACCGCTCTATCTCTGTCACACTCTGTGAGCATGCAACACTCCCCCCCCTTCTTCCTCCTCCTCCTCCTCTCATAGATCTGCTCTCTCTCCTCCCTCCTTCCCTCCTTCCCTCCCTCCCTCTCCCTCCCTCCGTCCTCTGGTAAATGTGCTTGGATTGCTTCCCTGATCGCTGCTTCACTTATGCTTGCAAGAATGCCTCCCACCGCCGCCGTGTCTCTTCCTGCCTGATGTTGCACAGAAAAAAAAAAAAAGAGGGGCTTTTGTGATCTAACCGTGCCTGCTGCCCCGTCTCCACCGCAATCCTTTGTTCCAGTCTGGAAGCCGGGCCAGTGGTGTTTCCCGGACTCCTCTAATGCTCTCCTCCTCTCTTTTCCTCACTCTCTGCCATACATCATCCAGCCCCGTACTTCCAGGAGGAGGTTTACAGGAGAACTGTGGCTCCGCTCCACCCCCCCATCCCCCATCTATCTCCTCCCTTTCTCCATCTTACCGTCCTGGTGATGACAACACACCTATTTTACCCTGACCCAACCCTCGTGCCCTTTCCGTATTTCCTCTCCTCATCTTCTCTTTCTGTCCCTCGTTCTGTCCTGTCCCCCGCTTCCTTCCATTACTCCCCCATGCTCTTCTCCACCTCTCAGGAGAGATGAGCACCGTATTGTACTTTGCTGTGACATTGAAAGCTGCATTCATTAGATTTATATTAAGGGGATGTGGAAATGGGATGGTCTCCCTCCATTACACACATCCCCGGCAGAGCTGGTGTTTTTTTAAAACGGGAAATGTCTAATAAAAATCAATCAATCCGGTCAATCGCACAGATTTGTGGAAGATGCGATTAACATGCTCACACACTTGACAAATACATGTGTGTGTGTGCAAGAGAAGAGGATACAAAACAAGCGTAAAAAAAGAATCACAAGTAGTTTTTTTTTTCCGAGATGTGAGTCATAGCAAGGTTTCCCCGGCTCGAAGAGTGAGTCAAGTTATGCAGAAGTAAATGATGCAGTGGGATGACAAGAGACCAGCACGCCATGAATGAAGTCATGGCTTGAGGTGACAGGTACAATTCATTTGTGTTTTTCCTTTAGTTGCGCCTCTTTGATTTTGGATGCCGTGCCTTTCTAGCTGACAGTTTATTTGTTGCAGAATAAGGCGCCTCTGAGGCGCTTCGGAGAAATTTGATTACCACCTTCACACGCTCAAACCCTGTGCCGTGAGGTGAGCAAATTCACGATCACAGCCCTTACACAACAACCTCTCCAGTGCATTAGTGATCGATCTATCTTGTCGTGTGCATGAGTACACAGCAAGATAGATCACAAAATCCCTCTGTGTGTGTGTGTGAGAGAGAGAGAGAGAGGAAGAGAGAGTGGGGGAGACAGAGAGCGAAAGAGGATTTTGTTAGATCAGCATCTTCAGCGGGGGGGGGGGACTTGGGGTCTTTCCCTTACCAAGGACATATGGCGTAGGAGCGCTGTTGAGGAGAGCAGGGAGGGGAGACGGGCAGTGGAGTGTGATGGCTCTCGTTTGGCGAGGCTGTGGTCGCAAGCAGAGCAGCTGAAGCGCTGGCATCAGCCGGTCGGCGCTCTGAGTAGAGGGGTTAAGAGCTGGATGAGAGAGGGAGGCGCAGGTGCGTCTTCAGCGACCCAGAACACAGAATTCAAGCACGCATAAAACACACATATTATACACCTACATACATACATACACTTACATCAAAGACACAAATATATTTCATGTAAGTGCAATACTTAGGGTGCTGATGTAGGGAACAGCAAAATTCATTACATTGTCCATCCAACATTTTAAAACATACAATATTCATTTTAAAGGTGCGACTATGTAGTTTTGGGGAAGACATTTTTTCCTTTTTTTTTTTTTTAAGATTTTACCTTGTTTATTTTTGGCGGACCCTGCCACCTTTCTAGCTTCACACAGTGTTCTGGGGATCTTATTTCCTATGAGAACAGCCTGTTTACTCAGTTCTTCATTCAATAAATATTTCTGAGTTTGTATTATTACCTCATAAATAATGTAAATGTAAAAAAAATGTAAAATTAAAATTCTGAGTTTGAGTTTCATCTCCAAAACTACATAGTGCCCCTTTAAGTTTGCGCTCACGTTGGAAACGTACCATATATGCCCCTAAGTACTGCACACATAAATATTTCAGCCCATGTAATGTTTCTAAGATTTATGCAAGAGAGAAATTATACTCACAACAAGGGCTCTTGTTAAAATATGCAAATCAGAGGTGATTATTAATCAATGTGAGTATGCTTATGATGAACTGTGGCTTAGTATTTAAATGAATGCAGGTAGAAAGAGCAGAGCCCAGCTTTGTTGTACTGCAGCAAGATCCCTATTTCAATTTACGAATAAACTATAATGGATTATTTCTGAATAATGAAAGAAATATATAAGGAATATATTATACACAAAATATGCAGTATGCAAAATATTAGCAACGGAAATGGCAAGTCTGTCTGTTCTGAAGGGTTTCCAATGAAATGTATTATTATTGTTCGTCCGTCATTGGGTGAAGCAAACAAATGAAGTCACCTTGTATTTTGCCACAGGGCTTCAACCTTCTGGACAGCAGCTGTCCAATAAGCTGGAGGTCATCGAAGGGGAGCTACAGTCGATCCTGCAAACATTACGGCACATTACACCAATTTTCAAAAAAGTGTCTGACATAACAGACCTAAACAAGTCAGACGTCCTCTTTTCACACCTTCATACTGCTACCCATAACTGTGATTTAATTTTGTTCAAAAAGATAATCGCGCCTCTTGGCTTGACGTTGAAAGGTTGCCAGCAAAATCTGGCATCAATATGACCAATTTACTGTCGGGCTGTGCATAGGCACACTGTAGTGATGGCTCAAAATAGCCTGCCCTGAACAAAAACAGGTGTTATTCTTTCAACAAGAACGTGGGTTAAGATAGGGATGGCGCGTCAAAACATTCATGTCAGTTATGTCAGGTGTTATGTTAGTATTACACAGACATTATGGGATTAGGCAAAGGATACACTCACCAACTGTGTATAAATCAACATATAAATCAAGTAAACTGGAGGTGAATTAGACAGATAAAGCTTTAAAGGGGCAATATGTAGTTTTGGAGAAGAAATTCTAATATTTACGTAATAAAAACTATTTAACGAAGCTGTTCTCAGAGGAAAATGAGGTCCCCAGACCACTGTCTGAAGCTGGAAAGGTGGCAGGGTCCGCCACATATAAACAAAGTAAAACAGTGTGAAATTGTGTTGTCGTCAGGTCAGTTTGTTTATTCAGTTTATTCAGTTATGAAAGTGAATGTTTGTTTGTTTATTAAGACATAAAGAAGTCAGTCAATGAAGATCTTTCTGTTGTGATTCAAAATGTCCTCCCCAAAACTACATAGTGCACCTTTATAAAGCTTATATAGAAATACACTTAGCTGAGGATTACCAGGAATAAAGACTACACATTTGTTGTAGGTATTTCAAGTTGAATACAGATTCTTACAAATTGTATAAAGTGATTTCCTGGGGACAGCTAATGACTGAGACTATCAGAAAAATATCTCAGCAGGTGAGACGTTGGCGCTGTGATGAACAGGCCGACGCCATCTTGTGTTGATATGAAATATAACACGCTTCACTCACAGTCTCCTTCTTTTTATTTAGCCTTTAGCATTCTGTTTGTACACCATCCATCTGACTGATGAAGTAAAAGTGCAATATGATTCATATATTTGTGTTAAAGTCTAAACTGCGTTGCTCTCTCTGAACTTTTAATCATTTTGTATTTTTTTCTCCACCAGTAGATGGCAGCGTACCAAGATGCCTGGCAATGACAGCAACACTGTCAAGAATGTGAAGAAGAAGACGAAGAAGAAGAAGAGTAGCCCCGGGTGGCTAGCTGGTAGAAATGTCAGAGATCTGACAGTAATGCTAACTTGTCCGCAGTAGTTACTGAGTTATCAGAAAGTGTCCCGAAGCTCAAAGGAGCGATTGTTAGACACGAAACCTCACCAGACGGCCTGTATAGAGGCGTGGGCAAGCCGGTTAAACGTTACGGATCCCGGACATTTAATATTTGACAACCGCTGGTTAGCTAGCATTAGTTGGCTAGCTGGGGAGCTCCTGAAAAGTAACGTCAGGGATTGTTTCATACAGTCATGTCGGCGGCCGGAGACTTCGGAAACCCTTTAAGAAAATTTAAATTGGTCTTTCTCGGGGAACAGAGTGGTAAGTCGAATGCTTAACGTTAGAAGTTGTTGGTGGTGTAGAATGTGAATTATGCCCTATAGGAGTTGAGCTAATGCTAGAGTTTGGTGGATTGGTCGGGTGATTAACATTCACCAGTTAGCTAGCTAACACTAGCTGCGTAACGTTAAACTTGGCATAGTGATAGCATTGCGACACCGCAACTTAATTCGCTGCATGTCCACGCTGGCTTCATACGTAGGTTTTATCACTCATAGGTGAGGTCATATCTGTAGAAACTGACTTAGCTAAGTTGTGTGGGGAGCTGTGATGACATACTATTAACAGAGGCTGTGGAAGCTCGTAGAAATGTACAACTGTCGATTAAGTGGTGAAACAATGTGGTTAACATAGTGGATAAGTGTTCGATTTGAAAATACTCTCTGTACCAGCTGTATGTCCATTTAATATCTCAAGGGATAGGTACAGTTACAGGTCATGCTGGCTTCAGGTGATGAGCTGGATTTACTGCTGTGTTCAGAGGAATGCTACAAATCTCAGTCCAAGTCCACTAAGAATATGACAGTGATTATACAGTTAGATCAGTTTGTCTAGCCGGGGGGCACTGCAGAGATTTAAAGCATCCTAATTACCAAACCTGCCCAGTGGCATTCCTCCACTCTGCCTACTCATTTTCCCTTTTTTCCAGCCAAACTGAACACAGGGTGTAATTGTACTGGAAGAGAAAGGGGGGCAGGGAAGTTGTTGGGTATAGCCCATACTTAACAATGTTATATCTGTTTCAAAGGTAAAGGTGTGGGCTTGTTCTTTATATAGTCTAATACAATGCTTCCCCAGTTGTTTGCTGAGCATGCTATGGACTTACGTAATTCGCGATTAGTGTGAATAATTAATAGTAATATAGAACTAAGGCTCTTTTGTTAAAAAAAAAAATCAACATCTGCAATCACTACATAGAAGTCAATAAATAATATTAAGTATGATCAAATGGTAAGGCCAGGCACTGCTGTGGTTCCAAACAGTTGGCAGCCCATGAATGTAATACTGACATTTTCTTTTTTTTTTTTTTGGCATTAAGGTAGAAACTGTAATGTGGATTCATCACACCTGAGTCTGACAATACCCAGTCAGCCTAATAAGGTCGGTATCAGCACCAACGCTGATCTGGCCGATCTGATAGGTGCTTCAGTGAGGTAGAAACAGGATCTGGTACTCTAGAAAAGGTTACAATTTCTCCTTCGCCAGTAATCATTTTTCTTCAGGTATTGTGTCCCGTATCATGACTCTCCACTTCCGTCGAGATAAGATAGGCAGACTTTGTTTGTCAGACGTTCTGTAATCAGCTGTGGTACCTTGTAAAATTGTAAACAGCAGTGTTGGCTTTGGCCATGTCATCATCACCCGATGCTCACAGTGTAACTGATAATGTAACCCGAGCTCAGCAAAACAGTCTGAGGTTGGGGAGCACTGTCCGAGTGCTTAAAGCTAGCGTATGAGTGAGTCTCTCTGATGTGCTAAAAGTGACGTTGTACTGGGATATATCAGCACAGATTAAAATAAATATTATGAATCATTTTACAGCTGCCAAATTATGTGGAAGAGTGTTGTAAATTACTCTTTTTCAGCATAGATATGGAGCAGGGTTGATGATGTGGCCAATGTGTGAATCACCACGATTATTTTTTTGTAAATTCAATTAAGAATTTGTTAAAAATAACCATACTGAACTATCACATGTAATTTATTTATTTTAACTTTTATATGAACAAAAACAACTACCTCGCAGGAGAAAACTCAAAAACAAAAGAGTCAAAACAGTAAAACTAACATTCTTTCAAAATTGAAGCTTTAAGGTTTAAAATGAGAACAATAACTTCAAGTGTTGCAGGTTATAAGGGTGCAAATAAATACCAGCCTGTCTTCCATGGGTACAGTGTAAATCACACAAATTAGATGTGCATTTCCACCACTAACTGTTGCTCTCACATCACATGAGAATGTGGTAAGCAGTCCTGCTGCCTAAACCACACTACCTTGTGGGGCTGGATTCATGACTTCAGTTGAGAGTCCAGCCCTGATATCCTACATAACCTGTCCAGAATATATAGCAGACACACGAATGAATTAGCTTCTGCTGTGGAAGGGTGTTGTCAAATGGACAGTGGACACATTTCTGCCATTGTGCAGTTTTTAAACCGTTAAATTGCCCAACCCTAATATGGAGCAAGAAAAGAGACAGAGAGAAGTTTTTTTTCATTCAGGGCTGCACACAGAGAGGCAAAACATTGTTGGAGGGTAATAATGGGGAACCTGGTTCCAGACCTGACTCGTCTCTCAGCATTCCTCAACTCTTTAACCTCTCCTCAGAAGCTTCAGATGGTTCAGAAGAACCACACCTTTGAGTGGACAATTACTTTCCCTTACATGGGAGTTAAAGGCTTTGGTAAATTATACGGGTTCTTCTTCTTATTCTCCACTCAGTCTGCTGTATCTTGCAGTAGGTGATCCATCCATTTATGTTTTTTGCTTACAATTCATATTGTCAGCAAAGTGATGCATTAGGCTGGGGTCAGAGACATACGTTCTAAATCCTAGAACTAGGAAGCACTAGGGGCGCAACTGTACATGTATTTGTCTCGAACTGTCGTGGTGTCGGTGAGATTATAACCCTTTGTGATCAACACTTCAGTCGAGTAATGCAGAAGTGATGCTCCTAAAAGCTGTTTTCCAACCGCTGTTAAACAACAAAGCAGAAGAAGAAGACACTGTTGTGTTACTACATACACTATGGCGAGTCCAGACTAGGTGGAACAAACTGTAACTCGCACTGTCAGTTGAAACCAAGCCTTGTGCATTTTGACGCTTTTTCTTTTTTGTCACTTCTTCTAGTTGTTCTGAACTTGTGACGGACCGTGACTTCTCTGCACCGTTACACCCTGTATAGAATGAAATAGATAGGCTGATGAATTAATGATTGAAATAATCATTAGTTGCAACCTTACCTAAAGCTGATTAGCCTACGAAACTGAATGAATGTGTGATCATGACACTGACGATACTTTATTGTTTGTGTTTGTTTTTAGTGGGAAAGACTTCGCTGATCACCAGGTTCATGTATGACAGCTTCGACAACACTTACCAAGTGAGACAAACACCTCCACCTGATTTAAACACCACTGATAATATTCATGTTATTCTACAATCCAATGCTAACAGGATATTGTTATGCATATTTAACAACTTGTTACCCATTTTCAGGCCACAATAGGAATAGATTTCCTGTCGAAAACCATGTACCTTGAAGACAGAACAGTAAGTTTGTTTGTTTTGTTTTTTACTAATGATGTTTAACACTCCCTGATTGTTGGCTGTTCTTGTCTTTGTTCAGATTAAACCTCATAGTGACTTGGGTGATGGTGATTTCAGGGGGCGCACAGATTCCGGTTGTTGACATAAATCAGTTATGTTCTTTCTAACAAGCACGAGTAGTATTTGTACTGCCTTCCAAGTGTGAGCTGGGTTGCCGTACCTCCTGGACCGTCCTCCCTGTCTCTGTTTGTTTCTCCCCTCAACACGGGTTTTCTTCCCCTCCTTCCTACCCCTCCATCTATTCTCTCCATTCCTGGTTTGAAATTAAACACCTTACTTGATCAAGAGAGGAGGGCTGATGACAAGTGAAGGGTGATTATTTATTTCTTCCCCCCCAGGCCCAGACAGCTTGCTCTCTCTGATGGTCTTTCACTACCTGCATGCACTATGCTCTCTCTGTCTTCTCTCTATCTTTTCCCATTCGTCTGACTTTATTTAGTTTTCTTTCAATTTGCTTTTTGTCACCATAACTTACCTCATTTCTGCCTTTTTTTCCTTGTTTATTTTCATCCCTTCTGTTTTCTTTTTTTTTTGTTTCTTTTTTTTCTCTTCTTGGATTTTTCCCCCATCCCCTTCCCCTTCCTGCCCCACAGATCAGGTTGCAGTTGTGGGACACAGCAGGGCAAGAGCGATTTCGTAGCCTCATCCCGAGTTACATCAGAGACTCTGCCGCTGCTGTCGTAGTGTATGACATCACAAGTAGGTTGACTGCGTGTGCACTCCGGTGGTTTAGAAATCTGACACGTTTGTCTTGTCCTCTCTTGTGGACTGAAAGTTAAGAAACAAATGAGTGTCTGTTCACTACAGTTTACAAGCATTTCTTTTTCATTTAAAAAAAATCCTATGATTCCAAATGTATATATCGGACTTTCCTGTCACAAACCCGCCAGTTTTCACAGCTGAGGCATGTCGCATCCTGAATACTGATGCCCTGCTTCCCGCTTCTCCATCGTCTCTCTTTCAGATGTCAACTCCTTCCAGCAAACCACAAAATGGATCGACGATGTGAGAACAGAGAGAGGAAGTGATGTCATTATCATGTTGGTGGGAAACAAGACAGACCTTGCGGACAAAAGGTAATTTGTTCCTCCCTCCACCTGCCTCTGTGTTTGTGGGCTCCCTCCTTTAAGAGCATACTAATGAAGCCATTGATTGTTCCTGTCAATACTGAGCTCCTCGGCCCTTTCTGAGGCAGCATCAGATTAGTAACCTTCACCCTTTGTGGATGTCAAAGCTGTGATTGACTTTTTCATACTCTATGCCTTCTTTCTTTGTTTCAGTCCACATTGTTTGAATATATTGATTATTTAATCTTTGACAGATTAAGCTCCTGAATAGCTTGATAGTTGTCAGCTGCTGTTTGATAATATTTTATCTGAAAGTGTGTACCGTTTGATCCACTTTATCCACCTGTCTTATGAAGTCTGTTCTGTAATGTCTGTCGCTGTGCATCTCTTAACCCTCCCTATCTACCACAGGCAAGTATCTATTGAGGAGGGTGAGCGGAAAGCCAAAGAACTAAATGTAATGTTTATTGAGACTAGTGCGAAAGCGGGCTACAACGTAAAGCAGGTAAGAATGTGTGTGAGTCGTGCTCTGTAGTCCTGCTGCGGACGCTGCCGCCTGGGCTCCGCCTCCAAAGGTCTCCGAATTTGCCAGCTGTTCCAGCAGCTGGATCTCATCGTTCATTTTCTGTCCAAATTTGAAGGCCTGCTGTCCCTGTTGTGGAGCATGGCTGACGCAATGAACTAGGGCTGTAACGAAAGAAAAATATCCTTGAACAGAATCCTCAATTTGAATAAAGTGATTAATTGGAGTAAATGACTTGGTCTTTTTAAAATTTATATCATCTTTCTTTGACTTTAGTTGTGTGGCAAGCAGGAGAGTACGTTTTTTGACCAGTGAAATTGTTGTGTTTGAAGGCTGAATGCATACAAATATAGGTTAAAGCAGGATATTTAGCCAGAAAGAAAGTGTTGTGCATTTTTAAAATTATTACATCTATCTTTTTTTGAATACATTTGTGATTGTTGGACTTCGCTCTAGATTTATTTGAAATATTTGGATCACACAAATTGGTAAACAATCCTCTGCAGTTATACAAATAGTGAAATAGATATAATATTACTGTAGCATAATTTTTATCTGCAACTGTGCAAAAATATCAGGTTAAAACAGAATGAATAGATATTCGGTACAGCCTGGAGGTCAAACGGATGACTTTTGGTCCGGGGCAAAGGTGGCAGTAGCAGCAGGAAGGGGCACGACTTGTTGCTCCACTTCAACATAATCTCAATCTGTGTTATTTTTCCCCTTGTCGTCTTGTCGATGTCTGTGGTGATACGTGCGTGTACCCGTGGATGTGTGTGTGTTGTGCGCGGTGACTCGTGGCTCGTCACAGACAGATAACCACAGAGGAGGGAGAGCAGAGAGCGAAAGAGATGAATGTTCTGTTTATTGAAACAAGTGCAAAGACAGGCTACAATGTCAAACAGGTAGAGCGTGTGCACCTCTGTGTGTGTGTGTGTGTTTTCATAGTGCTCATGCTCTCTTCTGATTGGCTTCTGTTTCACACACGTATGCGTGCATCAAGGTTTAAACATCAGCTTCCTGTGGTGGAAAGTGTTGTGTGTGGATTTGTTTTTCAAGCCCTCTCCCACCTGTTAGAAGTATTGATTAGTATTGGCCAACCGTTGATCCTTCAGCCTTAGAGGTGGGTCAGGGTTTGCAAACCAATACTCCTCCACTCCACTGATTAGCAAAGTAGCAGTATTTCTGTTGCTGTGAAATCTGCATGTCTATCAAGTCTAGTTCCATGTGATGCTGCGTAGTTAGGGGCAGGCATGTTGAGCATCATCATTCAACTCTGTCCCTTTTTTTTAATTTTAATTTTAATTTAATTCATATGAATCCATCAATCACGTGCTCCAAGCTCTATCAATGGAAGGTCTCATCGAGGCACAATTACAACCTCTTTTCAAGCCACTTCCGCACTGCGGAAATGTGGCCTTGCCGTAGCACAAACACATGCTGCTAAATTTCAAATCCGATTTGGAAAAGCTCTGGTGGGTGTCTTCCTCTGTGCGAGCTTCAAGAGAACCTGCTGAATCATGTTTTGGGAATATACGCGGCACGTTGTCTTGATTTCATCGTGTGTGTCTGTCGTACATCTGGGGTTATTTCCTTGCCTGACGGAATACATCTGGTTCTTTTTCCCTCCAGCTTTTCCGTCGTGTGGCAGCCGCCCTCCCTGGCATGGATACCACACAGGACAAGAGTAGAGAGGACAGTATCCTTTGTGTATGTGTCAGAGTGTGTGTCTGATGTGACAGAAGTGACTCAGGAGGCCTCTTGCTCTCTTATGGATAGTCCCTGCCAGAAGGAAAATCTGCTGAACCGCTGTGACAGCTAGCTATTGTTGTTTAACCCAAGTGTCCCTTTAGATTTATTTTACCAGTGGGGGCACATATTGTGCTGCAACTCGCTGACTTTTGTACTGAGTATAATCTTAAAGAAATACTCGACTGAAATCTACATCGTGAGTAACCATCTCTAGTCTGCAGTAAACTCGGGATTCACAGCTGTAACAATGCAAGCAATCCTGAAACATGAGCCACATCTCACTGTTGACCCTTGTGTTTAGATTGTACAGTATATGGGTTTGCATTTATTATGCTATACCTTTTAATCGGCCCCCATTATGATGGCAGTCAGAAATGGATGACATGTAGGGGCTGAGTATTGAACCTCAGAATCAAAATGTTGCCAATTTTACCAAGTATTAACCTGAAAATGAGTATAATACTGGACCTTTTTAAGGTTTATCATTTTTAAAGGTCACATGATGGGGACATAAAACATGATCTTTCTCCACAGAATTCAGTTTGTCTTGAAATGCAGCTGGTGGAATTTGTCACGCAATCGCGAGTTCACACAATGTCTGATGGTTTGTATGGTAAACATTGACTCTGCCACATGAAATAACTTTTTACAACTTTAAAATGCTACCTCTAACCGCTTAAGCCTGGCAAGCAGTTTGCTCATCTCATTTACATTTTATACGTGTATCTTTGCCTGTTCTGCGATGTTCCTTAACTCCTAAACCCCTCAGTGATTGACATTAAGCTGGAGAAGCCACCAGAGCTACCTGCCAGTGAAGGAGGCTGTTCCTGCTAATGCCCGCTCATGTCATTGCTAAATATTTCTCTTCCCGGCTTTTTTGTCAAACTCCGTCGGGTTTTCTGTATCTGTACCCTTCACTGCACCCGCCTCTGTTCCCCAGCCTGAAATAGAACACTACATCCGTTATCCTCGGCATCGTGGAAACCTGCTCTCTCATCGGGATGCTCTGAAAGTCATGAAACACTTAAATTGAATATTTGCACTGTAACATGCATACGTTGAAATAGTATTCAGGGCTGGAGCTCAGCCTTCTTTGCTGAGCTCCTTTTGTCATTCCCAAAAGACAGATACGATGGCAGAAGACTAATGAGTTGCAGCAAGTTTGTGTCTAAAGATGACTTTTTGTACCAAACTGAAAGAAAGAAAATGAGTGTGTAAGACATCAGATATGTGTTTAAGAGTGAGAATATTCTGAAAAAGGATTTTAAAAAAATGCTTTAAGCTTAATCAGCACAACGTGGATGTCTTGTGCATTTGTCAGGTAACATTATTTGTGCTGTTGCAATTGACTGGCAGCGATTCATTCTTGAATTGTGTCGTAAACAAACTGTACTTTTTTTTAACTGTCTGGAATTATACATAGAAACAGTTGCAAAGTTGTGTTGAAGAAAATCAACTCGGTCATCTCAGTGTTGACACGTATACTGTAATCAACCACGATGCAGCTGAAGCTGGAAGTGGCAGCTGTGAGCTCATTTGAAACTGCGTGCAGGCTTTATGGTACCTGCATCAGCACAGTTTTCCCCAACACGTACCAGCATGACATGACAAGTTGTTACACAGCCAGCGCATGTTCTCAGACCAGCCCAAACACATGACACCTACTATAAGAGCAACACTATCACTATCACTACACCATCCGCATTACCGTCCTTCCTCTCTTCCCACACTTGACCTTTTTCAGATGGGTTATTTTTACTGTGGCTTCCGTTTTCTATTACCTTTTTATTTGGATAGATCTTTCTTTTTCCTTTTTTTTTTTCTAAAAGACTACAGCTATCATAGATTAAAACAGTTTATTTGATGATAGTGTTCGAGGAGGAATTTCTCATATATTAAGAGTCATAATCATAAAAACCCACCATAAACATTAGATATGAAGATATTATGCCTTTTGGAGTTTAATTGTAGAGGGCTTCCTTGGATTTGGGTTTATCTAGTTAAGTTTGGGATGATGTTATGAACACTTTAAAGACTTATTTTGCTTGTTTTTATTTTTTTGGAGTTGATCTTTTGTTAGTGATTATTTGACATGTGTATTTAATCCACAATGACTTGTAATATTTATTTCTATTGGATTCATGTTTCTTTTTTTTTTATGGCTGTTAATATCTTCACTTTTGGAAGGAGTCCTGAATCGCTAATAAAATATGCATCCATCTAGACCACCTTTAACAGAATCAGTAGAGACATCTGCTGTTCCCTCTACCACCTCTAACTGGCAATTTGATCGTACTAATATTGCCGTGCAATTTTTGTGTGAATTATGGAGGAGAGTTTGATTTGTATAGCAAAGTAGTCCTCAACGTTTCTGTCTGGAATGGTTTTAAATGAAAGAATAAAAAACACTTGTCACCGCTGCTGAAATTCATGTGTGTCTTGCTGAAAGCTGTAAGGCTTTGATGCAGTGATTTACGTGGTATTTTTAATTATGATTCAAAGGTTAAATACTCTGAGTGTTGCAGTGAGGTTAATCTGTTTTTTAAGTCTTCAGTGCGACTCGCAGAAACTTTAAACCACAGAAATAGAACAACATTAATAACCAGTGACTGTACTATTAAGAGCTTATTGGTGATGGAGCAGAAAAGTTGCCCAGTCATGTGGACTGAATGACTGACAGTAATCAGCTCTGTCCTGCTGGTGCAGTATGCTGGACCTGGATTAATAGGCTTATTTCACAGCAGAGATTTTGACTTGTCAGTGCAGAGAAAGCACAGGAGGAAGTAATGGCAGTAATGATGGCTCGAACGTACGCCTCGCCTCTGAGCCCAGCAGTCACTAGAACAGGTATTTGAGCTGGTACTCAAAAATAGAAACCAGTCATTATCCAGGCCAAAATGTCTGGTGTGCCCAAGTATTCATAAAAGTAAGTTTACTAAGGGAGAAATTAGGGCAATCACAGCCACATGTGCATCTGTATTAAATCTGGATTGCAAAGTGTGAAACCGTACCAGGGCAACAAAAGCATAGGTTCAGTGTGTGTCAATTACTTTGACATAATTTGATTGATTGTATATTTTGATGGGAATTAGGAAGAGTAAGGTACAATATCAACTAGGTTAGGTCCCATCATTACCTAATCTTGTGACCCTCTCTGTTGGAGGAGCCCATTTATTATTTTATTCATTCTAAAAAAGTTTGTAATTAGCTCATAGGATGTATATTCCTAAATAAAACTGAATTGTTCTTAATCAAACTACCTTAAAGGTGCAATATGTAGCTTAAGGGCAGCCACGGTTAGCATCAGTTGATGGTTACTGTGTTGATATGCTGCCCCCTATTCATGAATGGTTAGCATGAATTCAACCGGTGGCCAATTCTTACATATTGCGCCTTTAAAATGTAGTGACAAGGTACCTCTAAAGAACATTAATGCGGCCATGACTACTGGTAATCACTTATAAAGAAAAGACAGCACGGATAAACATAAAAAAATAGGAGGAATCAGATATTTTGTCAGGTTGTACAGTGTGTAGATACCTTTCGAGAGCTGGTTCAGCCGCTAGTGCAAGTCTCGCGAGAGTTCCCCGAACAGCCGTTACCCTGGAGACCAAGCTAAACAACCGCTGCAGCTCCTGAGTTTTTAATTTTGCCACCCTGAGCTTTGAGCTATTTTAAGTCCACGATGAGTAGCGATTACTACGAGACGCTGGAAGTGAACAGAAATGCAACACAAGCAGAAATCAAGCAGGCGTAAGTGTTTATTGAAATACCAACCATTGAGTCACTAAACATACGCTTAAACTTGAAGCAACTGACACACGTTTTTTTTTTTTTATGATACTTGTTTTCACTGGTTTCCTCTTTCGTCTAATACAGATATCGACGTCTTGCGTTGAAGTTTCATCCGAGCAGCAATAAAGAGGCTGGAAGCACTAAGAGATTCAGACAGCTGGGTGAAGCCTACGATGTTCTGAGCGACCGTGAGTAGGCAGGCACAAGATGGATGTCAGCAGGGTTAAAGACAAACACACCGCTAGCATGAAGTAAAGAAAACAGTTGGAATCATTTGGAACAATTATGTAGTGCTTATATCTTTTGAACAAAGATGTTATGGTTAGGAACATCTGGAGATTGATCGAAAAGTACTGTAAGGCTTGAATACAGAAAAAAAATCAAGTGATCTGACCAAAATATGAATAATTAAAGCAAATACATACAGAGTACTCCCATATGTCTAATAAAGGCTACAGGACATATGCATTTTATTTAAAATCATCTGCCTGGACCTATAAATTGATCCTCCTTTTGGCAAAATTTCAATATTTCACCTGTACTGGTGTTTTAAGTGTATTTACTGCATGTGGACTATGACAACATCCATGTTCTGACAGTTCGAAAAAAGGCAACCTATGACAAGTTTGGTGAGGAGGGTCTGAAAGGGGGTATCCCACCTGAGTTTGGCATCACTGGAGCTTGGTCATCAAAGTACGTCTACCACGGGAAACCGGAGAAAACCTTCAGAGAGTTTTTTGGAGGCGACAACCCGTTTGCAGGTGAGGAAAACAAACCATACGGTGAATGTTCTTGTCAAACTTCATCCTTACTACACCAACTACATTTCTTTCTTTTTTTTCTGCAAGACTTCTATACAAATGAGGCTCCACTTCAGTTTGGAGGCCTGCAACCAGGAGTGGTGAAGACGCAAGACTCCGATATAGAGAGAGACCTTCACTTGTCCCTGGATGATCTCTTCCACGGATGCACGAAAAAGATTAAGATATCTCGCAGGGTAGGAGCCACTGCATCTCAGAGAACTATCTTTTCTCATCCCTCAGCTTTGGAATGGTTAAAATCATATATACAAGATGAATCGGAGGAAACACGCACGCCACTTCTTTTGTCTCTTTTTGTGGTCCAGGGAATTAAATCCCCCCAAAACTCTTCACTTCACAGATTCTCACACACACTTTTCACCTCTGTAACGATAGATTTATCAACATTTCGGTCACAGAGACCTTTCTCAGGACAAAAGGTCTTTGTGACCAAAACATTGACCTTTTTTGATAAATAAAAAAATCAATACGGAGGTAAAGAGTGTGTGTAGGAATTTGTCTGGAATTGATTAGTCTGAGAGGTCATGGACACTCATGACTTGGATCAAACTAATCAATCACAACAAGGTCCAAGCAAACAGACTGAATAAAGTACATTCATGCTTGTTTTTTGTTTTTTTGTTTTCTTATAATAGGTTATGAATGAGGATGGATACACATCCAGCATCAAAGACAAGATCCTGACTATAAATGTGAAACCTGGATGGAAAGAAGGCACAAGAATAATTTTCCCCAAAGAGGGAGATCAGGTGAAAGAAATATACAGCAACATTTTGACATCTGTAACAACAGTAACTAATAGCTCCTCCAGTCTGGTGTCTGATGTGACACGAGAGTTATGTTTTACTTTTATATTTTTAAACACTTTTTGTCTTACCGTGTTTTCATGTGGGTATTTCAACAGTCTTGGCACAGATCAAAATCAGTATGACTTTATCCAGTCTGAATAAGTGCTATAGGGCGTGAAACGTGACAATTTCAGAGGGGATTTAAGCAGTGATGCTGTAAACAGGATTGTAGATTTGTTCACAAGAAAATGCATTAGAATGAGATTTATAATGCTGTACCCAGTTTGGTTAAAGTTAGCATACGTTGTTTTGGATGAGGTTAGGATGGGATATTTTGGTCAAAAACAGAGTAAGGCTCTGGTCATAATCTCTATTGTTCCTTTATTTTCTTGCCTTATGCAAAAATAAAATGTGTTACGACCTGAATTTTGGCTTGTGGCACTGTCCCTGGTGCTGATCGGCCCTTTGTTGCACCACAGAGCTAATTTCTCAGCTAATAGGACTTCATTATATACAAGTGCAACCTTTAGTGTGCTATAAGCTCGGGAGATTAGTCTGTTTTGTACTATTTTGGATGAGAAGAGCAAAACACATTTTGTTGATTTTGTTTTGGGTTTGTTTGTGTGTGTATTATTATTATAATATTGTGGTTATGTTTGATTATATTATGTTATAAGTGTTTGAGATTGATCGCTACTGATGAAACACGACTGTAAACTTGCCAAAGCTGTTGACCATCGAATACAGGACAGAACAGTTTTGAATCAGGTAAAGATATTAATAGAAACCCATTGTTTAATATGCACAGGTGAGCAACTGTATACTGCATGTGCCGCTTTGCCACCAGTAGGTGGCCTCAGCAGATCTCTTTCAGGGTACTCACAACCTTAAATGGATAAAGCCCCATAATACGGATGGTCTCCTTTACTTCTTCTTATTTAATTATTCAATTTAAAGTGTGTGCATAAAGCCAACCTTTAACAAAATATGCATAGTAACAACTTATTACTAAGCCTTGTTTTAGGTTAAGAATGACTACATGCTAATCGACTGGCTGTATTTTACCTTAAGGGCCCAAACAGCATCCCTGCAGATATTGTGTTCATAGTGCGACAGAAGAGTCATCCTCTGTTCAGCAGACAACTCAGTGACCTGATCTACAAGACCCAGATCTCTCTGGAGATGGTGAGAGCCAGAATAATGGATTTAAGAATGAATCATCCTTAAAGGTTCGGTTCAATACACCTAACTGTTCCCACAGGCTTTGACCGGGTTCTCTGTGGACGTGGAGACACTAGATGGCAGGCTGCTCAGCATTCCCATCAACGACATTGTACAGTAAGTGCTTTTCCAAATTCATTGGTGTTTTTTGTAATCCTGTTCATTTTCACATTAATCCCAGATAAACTAAAAGCTGAATGTACGATCAGAGAAGGAAGACACGAGCATAAGAAATTCAGCACTTTATATAAACAGTACACTTAAACAGAGTCATTTAGAGAAGGATGTTCTCTGGGTTTAATCTGCATTAATTCGTATTTTCCCATCCCTGATTTGTTTGTCAGCCCTTCGTACAAAAAAGTGGTGACCGGAGAGGGAATGCCTCTGTCCCAGGATCCTGCCCGAAGAGGAAACCTCATCATCACCTTTGACATCCAGTTTCCTGAGATGCTCTCCGCCGAGGCAAAAAGTCTGATCAAACAAGCTCTCAGTTTTAAATGCTGATCACATTTTAAATGCATGTGTTGGCACCATTTGACTTATGATTGATGCAGTAACATTTCTGTCATGAGAAACAAGGGTGTCAAATACTCTAAGTTGAAATGGAGGTAAAGAGATGCAACAACATCAGCCCTCTGACAGACAGTAATTATAACAGTATATTTGTGCGGTTTGCTGTCATCATGGCTCGTTTCAGCTGCTCGTACGTCACAAACATCACCACGTTCCAGGAGCCCAGGCGCAAGAAAGATGGCATGAACCTCGAGAGAGAGAAAACAGAGAAAACAACATGATTGATTGCGCTCTGTCCATATTAATTGCTGTTTTGTACGTTGAGTTTACAGCCATTGGTCCCCTTCGCCTCCTTTATAAATGATTTATACCCTTCATTAATATTGTCCGTGCAGTCAGTGCTTACCCCTTATAAAAAGCAAGCGGTCCCTCTTTGGTCATCATGGCAGCGGCGCAGCCGAGGACGCCGCTGTACTGGCCCCGAGCGGCGTTCATATATCTTGTCTTGACCACATCAACTGGAGAGGCGATCACGGTCGTGCATAACCCCGCGCCGAAGGCTGATACAAAGTGGCAGGGCAGATTATCTGCGGAGGGAAGGCTGAAAGTTACTGCTCCGCTCACACACACACACACACACACACATATATCATCCCTCTGTGTCGTGTTGCACTGCAGCCATTGTTTCACCTGTCAGGGGAGTGGACCTGAGGAGTGTGTCTTTGATGAAGTCGTATGTCACCAGTTCAGTGCAGTTAACAATTGCATTCCGTGCGATGTTCGGAGCCGTCCCTGTGTGAAAGAGCCACATAAAAACACGTGAAAAGATTTATCAAATAAAAGACAAACGATATGCTTCGATACCTAAAGAATAGCTACCTTTCCATAGACCACGAATGCCTTCCTCCTTAGCAATGGTCTTGTAAGCATCAATGGTGCCGCAGTAGCGTCTGGCGTGCCCAGGAGCCCTGGCCTGCGCCTGGAAGCGGACCTTCACCACATCTGTGGGCTGAGCAAGACCAACCGCCATGGCACCGGTGGTACATCCTGCGAGCAGGCGGCTGCCGATACCAACGTCTGAGGCAGAGAGGAGGGGGACGTGAGGCCTGACTGGTGCAGGACAGAAGACACTCATAGACGCTCGCAATTACTCACGATCAGAGCCTTTAGTGTAGAACTGTTTCACAGAGTCGTAGAGACCGATACGGACAGAGGCGAAGCTCATCTGCCTCTGGAGTCCCGCCACCAGGCCACTGTAGAGACTCCTGGGCCCCTCGGTGCGCACCATGGTGGTGAGGGTGCCGAACACTCCTCGATACTTCACTGCAGACTTCACTGATGCTTTGGCCTCTCCTTGGATCTGTTCAGGGGAAATAAGAGAGGATGGGAGACTTCAGTATAGCTTCTAATGCCTTACACACTAGAGTTTGATGTGCTGATAAAAATAGTTTTTACCTGTAGCCGCACTTTGGCCGTGTCCAGGGGAAAGGTGAACAGGTCAGCGATGCAGGCTGCAGTTCCTGCTCCCACAAACTTCACCGCTGCTGATGGAGGCACGTCTGCAGGTCGAAATCCAACCATTTTCCCAAAATATTTTGATCAACAAAAGGTTTGAAGAGTGGCTTGTTAATGTGGTCAGGACAAGAAGCTCTCCTCCGAAATCTGAAAAAGAGAAACCCCCCAGGAACACATTACAAAATGAATGTAATTTACGTTACCTCCAGCTGTTGGGTGGCTCATTTAAAACCCCCTAAAGGTTTAAGTGATGCTAAATGAGAGACAGCTGTTATTTTCTGTAGTCAGAAACAGGATGCGCTCACGTGGATAGCAATTTCCTGCAAATTCAATTAAACAACAAATAATTTTTCTCATTTTACATGGATGTCTGAATGTTGGTTGGTAATTCTTACCTTTATTAGAGCAGTTTAGGACGGGAACATTAGAGATCAGGATTCTCTAAAGGCGTCCCTCTGGCTGAATTTAGTCCCAGCTATAAATTGGTTTCCCTGTTTTTCCATAGAAGATTTTTCAGAAGTGATGAGCCTTAAAATCATACTCCAAATCCTGAAAAAAAGACAAAAAAAAAAAAGAAATCAACAACAACAGCAGTGGAACAGTATTAACATCAATATAGATATATCAAGAAAAAAATATGTATGAAAGATTTCAACTGTACCGTAATTTGATCCGTGGAAGTAAAAGAATTCCTGGTGAAATGCCTCTGGGAGCGACGGTGTCCAAATGAGTGTGTGGACGGGATGCAGCAGAGCCTCCTCTTTAAATACAGCCATGACTGTTACATCATGGCATGTGTGTTGCTGGTGCGGCCCCACCCCCATCACCACATCCATACGAGCTGCCCTGCTGGTCAAAACGGACAGACCATAAACCTGTCTGTGTGACAAACAGCCCTGTGGTTGGATCCGTCTGATCAGTGCTTCCCTGAATTTTGCGTTCATGTTTATCTCCTGTTATCTTCTCGAAGTCTTAATCAAGCTTCTTCTCTATTGTGCCTTCAGACATCAACGTCATTAGAAAGCAGAGTTGTGACTGACAAGACGGGCAACAGTTATCTTGAGAACAGGCCGTTGTGTTGAAACTAGGATGTCTTAGATCTTCTAACTCGCTCAAACTCAATTCGGGTTGAATCGGCTATCAGCTTAAAGCTCTGTACACACGGTGGCATTATGGTACACAGAGTACAGACTTGAGGGAGGAAATGCTGAGTCACCCTGAAAATCCAAGAACACACAGTGCACCGCCCGCTGAATTGGATCCGTATGTTCAGACCCATGAAGATCTCAACACGCCTTTTGTGTTCCTGCACTGATTACTGAGGAGCCGGACTGAGAGACACTGTTACTGAACTCTGTGCAGTTGGTCCAAGAGACGACAAGTATACAATCTGTTGTTTGGTTTTAAATACAAACTTTTAAACTCAGATCATATTATACTGTGTGTCTGAACAGTGGTGGATGCTCTGCGAAGGAGAGGCAAAGTGCTTTACGGAGTTTAGCCCTGCATTTTCTCCATCTGTTCTCCACCTCTCCATTCTCCATCTAGCTGTTGAGACCTGGGAGGGTGTTAGGAGACCAGTTCTGAAGCTGTCTGTGTGTAATATGGGATTACAAACCTTGATTAAGACGAGTAGTCACATGATATAAAATATATGCATGGCAAATTGCAATGTTATGAATGACTTGGGTGCATGTTGTCCTCTATGATCAAACTGATTCAAGTATGAAACTGCAGCGTGAGGAACGGATGATTCAGGAAACATTCAGACCCGATGACGGCCCTCTGAACAAAACTGCATTCATTCAGATGCCCGATACAAGACGAGGATCTTGCCTTCTTTCTCGGTTCAAAGTCAGATGTAACTCATGTTTAACTGCTTGTCAGCAGCCTGCATGCTTGTTGCTTGGGTTATGTAAATGTGGAAATTGAAATTACTCTGTATTTGCTTAGTTAGTACGGGCTTTGAAGCCATGTTTTGCTGACTGCTGCTATCCCAAATCAGCTAGTAGGAAAAAATTATATATTTATTCATCGAATATGAAAACACATAGTTGAAGAAATTAAATATTAAATCAAAGGATAGCGGATTATTTTACCATGAAACCTTTTCAGAGGCTCATTGGGGATAAACTGGGATCTTTAATCAACAAATTATAGTTGTGAATATGTGAATCCTATTTGATTGTATTATTTGCCCCAATGTTTGAGATGTTGTTTACCACTGTTGTTTTACCACAATGAAATCAAAGCAAAATTGTCACTTAAATCAACAGTTTGAAAATCATGTTGATGGTAAAGTGTCTTGCAACAGGATGAATGGTGTCTCTGTCTCAGCCTCTCTGCCCCTCTAACACTTGTGTGCACTGTGTCACTTCAGTGAGCGGGTCGGATCACAGCGTTACATACATGTTTTCTTTAACATAACATTCTTATGATGTAATGAGTTTTGTTTGTACTCAGCACCTATATTACATCTGACAAGCTGTTACAGCCCTGGGATTTGAATTTTCGACAGTGGTGTTGCACTCAGAAACTTGAACAGGGGGTGCCAAATTACATGAAAATGCCAATTTCTACATAATATTGTTTTAATACAAAGTACTGTCCCACTTAAACCCCAAGATGCTCCACTTTTTGTTTTATTCAGCACAAAATGCCCAATGATCTAATTCATTGCTCCACTTGAGTCACTAAATCACACTATTTAAACTGAGCTCCAGGGTTTGTTGATTCAAAAAAAAAAAGTTCAATAAAAGTCAATACGAGACAAAGAAATAAATGGCACATCATTTATTCATTTTGGCATCATTTATCACCGTGCACAACATGTTTATGACGTATCGACCAGCGATAGATCACACTATTTACAACGAGCAGCACATGGATTGACTATAATCCTCATATAAATAGACCACATGCATAAACGACGGTAAACACTGTAAACAATCTACAGTACACAACATATAAATGGTCACTCTGTAGGTCTGGTGTTGCCAGACTCGATCTGTCCATTAAATAACAAAATTACACGGTAGCATCATTAATATTATGTCACAGTTCATTCTTGTAAACATGAAAATCCATCGTCAAAGCTACGGAACAGCCTGCTGATCAAGATTTCACTACATAAGTTAATAAGAGGTCAAGCATAACCTTTCGGAATTACTCTATCACACCCGTCTTTCATATACCTGAATATGCTTTTTTCTCCCAAATACAATGCAAAAAAAAAGTGTCTTTATACATGAATCCTTTAATCACGTCTGGAGTTGCAACAATGCCCTCATTCAGGAAGTGAAAGAGCTTCCTGCCATGACCTGCCACCTCCAGGTCTCCCTCGCTCACCACTGCACCGTGGCGACGTTCAGACTGCTGTGTTTGTGCCGTCCCGTCCGAAGAAACAAGGTCAAAACGGCGACTCCCAGCTGTGTTGCGCTCTCGTCATGCCCCTTTTAATCTGTTCATACGTCACAAACATCACAATGTTCCAGGACCCCAGTCGCAGGAAAGAAGGCATGAACCTGAAGGAGACAGAAAGAGACAAGTTGAGAATAAGTCCTAAAACTGGTTATTTTACTGCTGTTGGCTTCACTGATACATCAGCGTGTTTTTACCCTTTATAGAAGGCTGTGGGACCTTCATGTCTCAGCATGGTGAGAGCACAGTTGATGGCGCTGCTGTACTGGCCAGACCCCGAGTTCATGAACCGCGTTTTGACTACATCCACAGGAGAGGCCACGACTGTCGTGCAGAAGCCCGCGCCGAAGGCGGCGGTGAAGTGGCACGGCAGATTGTCTGCAGGGGAACAGGAGATGAGTCATATCCTTCCACAACAGCTGATGTTTGTATTTGGATGTGAATGAAAATTAGTTTTGGAATCGGCTTTTTTTCAGCCGCTCACCTGTCATCAGGTCATACTTCAGGATGAGCTCTTTGATCATGTCATAGGTCACCAGCTCTGCACAGTTTACGATGGCATTACGGGTGATGTTTGGCATACAACCTAGAAGAAAGGAGAGGGTGGTCTTCAAAACCAGAGGAGGGATTGTTTTTTCATACATATGAAGATTTTTGAGGATTTTGAAGTGGCACCTCTCCAAAGGCCCCGCACGCCCTCGTCTCTGGCAATCGTCTTGTAGGCGTCCAGCGTGCTGTTGTACCTCCTCCCGCCGTCAGCCAGTCGCACCTGGGCTTGGAAACGCACCTTCACCACATCCGTCGGCTGGGCAAAGGCCACAGCCATGGCTCCCGTGGTGCAGCCCGCCATGAGCCGAGTGACAATCCCAGCGCCTGTGCAGGAGCAACATGTGTCAGTCACGATGAAGCAGACGGAGGAACGCAACCTCGTTCAGACAACACAATGATACTCACTCTCTGTGCCTCGAGTGTAGAATTGCTTCATGGAGTCGTAAAGACCTATCCGGACCGAGGCGAAGCTCATCTGCCTCTGGAGTCCTGCCACCAGTCCGTTGTAAAGACTCCTGGGCCCCTCTGTGCGCACCATGGTGGTGATGGTGCCAAACACTCCTCGATACTTCACGTCACTGCCACCTTTCTGAGACTCTCCCTGAATCTAGACAAGAGGATGACATTGAAAGAATGTTAGCAGCTGGTTCGGAACAAAATGTACTGTTTAAAAATGTGTCACGCCCCCTTAAGGACTGTGCGTCCCACCTGTAGTCTGACTTTGGCCGTGTCCAGTGGAAAGGTGACGAGGTCAGCTATGCAGGCTGCGGTGCCGGCTCCGAAGAACTTGACTGCCGCAGAGGGCACCATGTCGTTGGGTTTCATGCCAACCATTTCTACGCCTGGGACGATGACATAAATGGAAAAAACACGCTCTTAAAGCTATTTGCCCTGGACCTCTGGTTATATCACAGCACATACCAGACACGCAAACCAAGAAAACCATTACCAAGCTTAGACAGACGGACACTCACTGAATGTAACTGCTCGTTTTGACTTGGTCTGATCTACACAGGTACAGCAGGGGTTTCCAAACTTTCAAGCCAAGAGCTCAAGGAAGACCTGTATTCATATTCATGCAAAACAGCCTGTTTGACTCGTTCTCTGATCACTAGAAACAGGTTTATTGTTTGGTTTAGGGTGTAGAATTTGCCTTTGTATAAGGAAATTAATGCGTACAAAGGAAAGAAATGCTTAATATCGGATCTGTTAATCAACCCATGGTAAACAGTCTATACATTCATGTAAATATATGTATAATTTACTTTTACCTCAGCTTTTAATTGTACATTTATTGCCAGAAAAATGTTTTATACCTAACTACATTTTAGATTAGACACTTTAAGACTTTTACTCAAGTGTTATTCAAATGGATGACATTCACTTTTATCAAAGTAATATTTTAACACAATATCTTTACTTTTATTCAAGTGTGACTTTTGGGTACTTTTTACAACTCTGATTGCAACATGTTCATGTAATATAATCCCACATGGGTGACCCGTCCTACTCATTTGGGAGCCACTGACGTACAGTAGCTGTGGTTAAAAACCTGATTGTGCTTGTAATGCTGACTGTCATTACCGTGTTCATGTCAAACAGAAGACATACCTGTAAGCAAAGCAACGGTAAAGAAAAGCTTCAAGTTTTCTCGAGAAGTACGGTAGTCTTAGGAAGTGGTTCTGTTGTGGAAATGCCTCGGGCCATAAACTCTGTTAGAAGTGAGCCAGCCAGCATAACACCGCTCACTGAAAACAAGAATACATTTCACATTTACCAAGCAGACACTGTACTGTTGGTTTCATCTGTTATCACTTTTATCATTATGATACAGAAAACTATGCAAAACTGAAAAAGATTTAAACATTTGAACATTTATTTTTCCTGTCTTTGCACTTAAATACAAATCACTTAAAAGTGATGAGAAATGGTGCGCACTTTATGAATAAAACTCTGTTGTCTTCATGTCAAAGTTACCTAAGTAGTGTTCCAGGGAAGTTATAATCCAGAGAACAATATGTACAATCCTTCAGTGAGCTCCTTTAGTGTCCTCTTCTCATGCTGTCTGCTTACTCTTCACTGTCGAGCAAGTTCCTCAATTTATAGACACCTTCAGCACATGACTGCTGGGCAAACCCACAAGTAATACACACCTGTCATATGTGTCCCGTGTTTACCAGCGTCTGTGAGTCACAGCTGGATATTTGAGCACTTGTTGATCTGCTCCTCCAAGACAAGTGCTGTTATGACGGCCCAGTATGGACTCTGTGAGCGCATGTTTACAGTGACTTCTTCTTGTGTTACAGTTCTTTTTTTTTTTTTTTAATTAAACTTACTCATCTACAGCATCATGGATATTTACTTCAAGTTTTGACACAAAATACCAGCTTCAGCACGTGTGCTTACAGGCTCATATTACTACACAGACGCCAAGGAGCAAACCCCGCGTTCCTATTGGTCGGTATATACGGCCAATCAGACAGGGAGGCCTGTCTGGATTCCCTAAATGTTTTCATGGGGCATTTGAGAAGCTGACAAGAGTTCTGGTGGGGGGAAAACATTTTCACTACATCACTTCCTTCTGTGTTAGTGCCCAACAAAAACTTGTTCCGGAGTTTCAGAATGTCTCCCCTCCCTGCGAGTAATAAAGTTACGAAACACTCCGAGCAGAGGAACCGCCATCTTTCTCAGCCAATCCATACGGTGGACAAGAGTGGGTGGATGCACGCGGCATCTGTGTGCAATCAGTCAAGCCATTAGCATCTGTCAGGGCGAACCAGCAGCACCCAAAGTCGGGACTGGACGCTGGATGGAGAGCGTTAGAAGAGGGGAGACACTTTGTCAGTAGAGTGCTGCAGTCCTGTTCGTGCATGCCTCGGCCCATGTGACTTTCCATTGCAGCTCCAGGTCAGGGCCCCCGCAGGCTTACGTCAGGTCATGAGGTTGACTGTGCAGAAGTGTCTCTTGTACACAACTAAGGTTTCTCCTGCTGGAACATGCGTCAGGATGTTTTCCTCTCGCCAAAACTGTACTGCTAAGTCTCGAGATTGTGTTCCTCTGTTTACCTTACTGTGTCCGAGTACTCTGATAATAGCGGCCATGAAATCAAAGGGGTATCTATTTTCTCCAAATCTTCAGTCCAAATTACTCCGAACTCCTGCTCTGTTCTGCTCAGTGCGTCACGGTCAGCTCTCCAAACCTGCGCCTGCTGCACAGTTTTGTGTTTTTGTCTGTCCATATTCAAGGGATTCATTGGCCTTCGTGTGATCAGATCAGCCTTATTGGCTGCAAGAATGCAGATGAAAGGTTTAGATATTAATTCAAATTGAACTCAATTATGATCTTAAAGGAACTAAGTAGATTACGTGGTGTAATGCATACCGCCGCTGCATATTCCAAGTGTGACATTTCCAAAGACTCCTGAAGTTTGCCTCTACGAGTGGCTTGCACCTCTGACACATTTTTCACAAGTCACACTACTAACTTTTAAAGAGTACGAGCACGAGGTGGTTTTTGAAAGGCACAGCGTGTCCATTTAGTTTTTTGATATTAACTTTTACTGAAGTGAATTCCCAGCATTTATTTGATCAATAATTGATTTTCTGTCAGTTCATTTTTTCGATTCTTTTCATTATCAAGCTTCATTGCTATTATTCTTTTGATCATAATTACTGCCACTTGTTGTGATCGATACATCATCAGGTATTGGTTTATGAAAGCAATGAGAGCTCAAAGAACAAAGTGACACGAAGCAGAGCTCAGCTCAGCAACGGTCTGAAGTTTAATCAACACAGAAATACAAAGCCTGCGAGCAGGAACAAAAACTCCCCCAAGTTCTTGAGATAAGACAGAGGAACGTAGACACAGATGGGTAGAAAACACATGGGGTGAGTCAAGGTTAGATAAAAAAGGCTACATTCAGGGTAGGAAGGAAGGAAGGAAAAACATTTTACAGCAATACTACTTGTAGTAGTAGTAGTAGTAGTAGTCTTCGACACCCCTGCCTCCCCCACTATATCTTCTTTAGTCATACATTAAGACATTTTAGACAGGAGATTAAAGGCAATAATCCATTTTAAAGTATTTCAGATGCATTTTAAAGGTGCACTATGCAGGTTTGGGGAAGAAAGTTTAATCAGAAGAAATCTTCATTGACTGATTTATGCCTAAACAAAATAAATAAACAAGCTCTTTCTGTTTTCATGACTGAATAAACTGAATAAACAAACTGACCTTAAAGGGCAACACAATATGAAACTGTTTAACATTGTTAATATTTGGCGGACCCTGCCACCTTTCTAGCTACAAACGGTGTTCTGAGGGTTACCTCATTATTATTGTAAACATTAAAATTCTGAGTTTGAATTTTTTTCTTAATATTATGTAATTTGTGAGCCAATGACTGTAAATGATTCGACCTCAAACCCAGCAGAAGAAGGGAGCTGCGCCCACCTCCATGCTTTCTTGACCCCAGGCTAAAAACAGGTTCCTGTCTGGGAACACTGTGTGAATAACCTTTGAGCACACTGCCAGACCGGTAAACAACTCGCTGGTCCGGCTTCAACCAGACTGCGTTGACCTCCCCGACAGCCCGTGGAAAAGAAACTGAGCAGGCAGACGCTCGTCACCGCTGCGCTCTGCTGCTCCTGCTCCTCCTCCTCCTTTGAATACCGCGAACCATGAATGAGTGCTGTGAAACAGATAATCTCCATTACACTTTAAATATAGACCATTACACTATAAATAATCGAAGCTGCTGCGTCACCTAAAGGTTAGTGGGGCACAAGTACGGCCCATGTCCCCAACTTCTGCCTTAACTTTATTAGGTGAGAGGTGAAGCAGCGTCACCGTCACTTCATTTCTCTGGGTTCGATTGTTGGTTTTCGTCTCAAATCGAAATCCTTTAAATATTCTCTAAGTAGTCATGATTTTAGACTCTTTAATCATCCTCATCAAACGCTTCTGAAATCCATTTTCACACATGAAGAGACATTTCACTGGGACAACATTTGGACCCGCATACCAAGAACGACTCAGCTGTTCATACTTAGCTTTGGCCGGCATTGTTGGTCACAAAGCTGTGTCTGTGGCTCCCAGTAAACATGATAACACAACATTTCAATGCTGAATGTACTGTGTAAATGGAGGGAAGGTAACAGAGTCTGATATACATCCATTCTGTCAGAACAGGATGTTCGGAAGACATAAATGAGCCTCTAACGTGAGGCTACATCAGAGGACAAACAGCCCATCGTTAAACACACCGAAGTCAGTGAATGCAACACCAAAATAGAGACATCAACATGTTTCAGCATGCTTGTAAGAAGATCGACATGGAAGGGACTGAAATTTCCCAGAGAGCTCAGGGAGTAAACATCCTATCTTCACCCCTTTATTTGGTCTGACAACTATAGCTGAGGTCAAACACAAAGTGCTTCTAGGCATCTGCGCGTAAAGTGTTTTTTCAGTGAACCATCAGAGAGAATCCATGGTCACATGCTCCACATACTCTGCTCTTTTGACCACAGCTGCAGAGTCAATCTTGGTTGTAAAGAAAAGGTGAAAACAACAGAGTGGATCTGAGCTGAAGTTATTTTACTGCTTATTACAAAACCAGATGTTTTTCACAGGTAGCTGTTTTTTCTAAAGTGATGCGTGGAAGCAGTATTGGAAGCTAGTGTTCAGTCAAAAGGCTAAGAGGTGTAATGTGGAAAATTTAGTGCAATCCAGGTGGATCTCAGGAGGAATATATAATTCACCTGAAACTAAGAATCGTTGGGTTTTTGTTACCTTAAAATGAGCTTTTTCTATCTAGTAAGTGAGCAGGTTTGAGGTAAAGCAAGAAAAAAGCCCTGAACATCGGAAACTGAGCCATCGCAATAATGGGCCATTTTATTTTCCACTGATGTATTTTGCTCCATGCGATGGACATGATACGATAAAATCACAGTTCTCACTGTGAATTCCTTCACATATTCAACGGTACATGTTATATATTATACTCAACGTCACTGAATCCACTATTGACTAACTGTTTGAACATTTTATGATGTTGTACATGGTATGGTTTATGAAATCAAACAATCAAATTGAATTAAAAAACCTACTGATATCAATCACAGCAGCTCCTCTCATAAAATGGTGAAAGCTGAAAATGTACATGACCAACTATGTTTATTCACCTTCACCCTCTGCCTCTTCCCTTCCTGCGCCTCTCACAATCAAATTAACAAGACTGCAACAAAAGACCATCAGCTGTCGCAGCAAACTCTTGAACTCTTTATGTAACTGCATTTACAAGTCTGTTAAATGTCGCCTGTTGAATAACAGTGACTCCGATTACAGGACTGGAGCTGCAACTTAAAAAATAAAAGCAGACTCTCCCAGTGATCATTACCGCATCATAATGCTTGCAATATCATTAGTTAATAATATTATTTAGTTATAATAGTCTGCTGTACTTATATTTGTTTTCTGAACATACTGAAAAGCCAGTGGTTTGGAGTGTATTCCATTAAAAAAATTGCACAAACCTGATGAAATTAATGCAGCAAAGGCCAAGATGTCCTGGGTTTTCAGCTCTTGTACACACATATCCCATGATGCATCTCAACAGTGTCTTTCATTAGACCCTACCTGCCTATGAAGAGCACCCACATCTTCCAAACTCCACATTTCTATTTTGTAGAGTGGTCCAAATGCAAGCTGAGATAACCTTGATGACATCACCGCGACATCATCAGAGTCATATTGTCAAACCCACAGAAGACACTGCACGGCTGTTTTTTAATACCTGAATAAGACCAACCGTGATAGATTACCTGACCTTCATTTGTAGAACAGGTGGAGTGCCCCTTTAAGTGAGTTGTCTCATGGGTAGAACATACTGCTGCCACCTTGTGTTCAGGGATGTTGTAAACAAGAGGAAATAACAAGTAAAGTGCTGATGCTGTTGGGTGTTTTTAGCTCTCTGCATTAATGTGGAAGATGTGAAATCTATTTTGATTTGTCTTTATTATACACCCTGTATAAATAAATATAAGTTAAACATACTCAACAGACTAATTACATTTAAAACCAGTTAACAATTGCTTTTTTCTTTTTTTGCAAAGTTAATTACTGTTGATGGCTGTCAGTGTCTCTCACTACGGTCTGTGTTTTCATGATATCATGCCTGGGAACCTCTGTAGTGGTTCCATGGTGTAATGGTTAGCACTCTGGACTTTGAATCCAGTGATCCGAGTTCAAATCTCGGTGGAACCTGATTTAAGGTAGAGAGACTCAAACAAAGATCAACTTCACAATGAAAACCACTTATTAAAGTCTGCACAAGTTGGCTATAGGACTTTAGTGGTTTAGGCATTGTGCAGCACACTGTTACAAAGTATTCCACCAACACTGTGCACCTGCATTTATGGCAGATTGTCTTGTGGCAAAAGTTGAGCCAGTATACGTCATAGCATGGTCTTATGATGTACTATTATCATGACATATCATGGTGGCCATGAAAAAAGAGAATACTCTCTTTGGGCAACCCTGTATGAATAAATATAACTTAAACAAACTCATTACATTTACAACCAGTTAACAATTGCTTTTTTATTGCTTTTTTTGCAAAGTTAATTACTGTTGATGGTCTTCAGTCTCTCATTATGGTCTCTGTTTTGCTGATATCATGCTTGCAAACCTCTGTAGTGGTTCCATGGTGTAATGGTTAGCACTCTGGACTTTGAATCCAGTGATCCGAGTTCAAATCTCGGTGGAACCTGATTTAAGGTAGTGAGACACAAAAAAGTTAAAATAAAAATCAACTTGACAATTGAAAAACAATGTCTGCATAAGTTTGCTGTAGGACTTTAATAGGCATTGTGCAGCACAAAGTATTCCACCTGCATTTATGGCAGATGCAGCGCCTTACTGGAGATTGTGTTGTGGCAAAAGTTGAGCCAGTATGCGTCATAGCATGGTCTATTATCATGACATACTCAGGGTGGCCATGTAAAAAGAGACTACTCTCTTTGGGCAACCCTTTATGAATAAATATAAGTTAAACAAACTCATAAGACTAATTACATTTACAACCAGTTAAGCAAAGTTAATTACTGTTGATGGTTGTCAGTCTCTCATTATGGTCTCTGTTTCACTGATATCATGCATGAGATCCTACGTAGTGGTTCCATGGTGTAATGGTTAGCACTCTGGACTTTGAATCCAGTGATCCGAGTTCAAATCTCGGTGGAACCTGGTAGTAAAACACAATAACGCCCAAACTAACATATTCAGGGTGCCCATTAAATAGAATGAGCAACTGTGATTGGGTGAACTTGTATGAATAAAGGTTAAATACATTAACATCTTTATTCACTATATCATGATAATTGTTTTTACAATATAGTACCTTTTTCTGAAAAAGCATTCAAGATGCAGTTAATTTGTAAAATAACCACATTTTTCTGTAGAGCAAATGTATCGAAGATTTTTTCGATTGTATCTGTTCTATTACTATTATTTGAACTGTAACAAAATAGTTTTACTTTTAAAATAAATAATAAAACATTTAAATCAAATAAAACATTTCTGAAGGAAAATAAAGCAATGATGTTTTGTAGGTGATCTTACAGTCAGTAGGCGGCAGTAATGCTTTGAAAGGCACGTGCTAACCTACGAAGGACGCATAACCGTAGAAGAAGAAGCCGACCCAAAATAATCACAGCAGCCGCCGAAGAAGAGTCGCTGCTAGCCGTTAGCTTGTCAGAAAAACGTAGCGTTAGCCGAGATTTACCCAATGCCTGGCTAGCGTCGCTGCGGGTGTCGAAGAAAATCATATGCTGCGAAAGAGAGGGAAGGTCGTATTACACAGTTCCTGACAGAGACCGACCCGCCTTCGAAGACATGGAGAAACAGTTGCATTTAAACCTGTTAGCCTCCAGACCTCCTATGGCTGGTGGTTTTCAGTCCGGCTCCAAAATGAAAATGGGGTGAGTTAGCTAGCATCCTATTAGCTTGCTGTCAACTCTGCAGGCTGTCTAAGATTACATTTAATAATATGCGTCATAACATGAGTTGTTCTCTGTCCCATTGCACTCACGTCTTTACTGTTTGTTAAAGGACAGGACAGCAATGACAGTGTTAGCTGGCTTAGCTAGCTGTTGCTACCAGAGTTATGACCAACAGTGGCGAATAAAAACGTAGTTGGAATACAACATAAGATTCATGTTTTTCTACGTTGGATCCGGTTTAATCTGATTTTAAATATTGCTCATTGACCAACTAATATAAGCCTAGACATGTCAGAGTAAGAGTGAGCCTGCATGACACACCATAAGAAGCGTGTGATGATATTAATCTTGATATAAGATTAAGTGTTCTCTCAGGTCAGATTGGATGTTATTATTATGAGCTGCAGGGTTTGGACCACCTGCAGTTTCCATTTCCACAGCATGTGCAGTAAACATCGGGACCTGTCTCTGGCTTGTTTACACCACCATGTCACTATAGCTTTATAAACAAGTGTTTGCTTTGGTTAGAGATCAAAGTTTGGGGTTTGAATGAAACGCTATCCAAGTTCTCATGACTGTGAGAGAATAACTGAAACTACACCAACATGTACAAACACTCAAACTTAACCCTGAAAAAGTCTTAAGTCTGCGGTAAGTAACCTGCAGCCAGAGCATTAGACAACCTCAATGTGTACACGTAGGGCTGCCTTTGGTCTGAGGGAAAGAAATAATAATGTTAGTAGGAATGACACTGAGTGAAACACCGATGACGCAGCATGTGTATTGCTCTTGTTGAAAAATATTTATTGAATTCCACAAAGATTTATGTCCTGCTCAGTGTGTTGTAATTATCCTGCTGCAGTATGTAATTGGTCCTTTTTTCTCTTCTGTTGTATACAGACCTGGACGAAAGAGAGATTTCTCCCCCCCTGCCCTGGAGTCAGTACTTTGAAACCATGGAAGACGTTGAGGTGGAAAATGAAAATGGCAAAGATATATCCTTGTGTGCTGCTTCTGTTTGCCGGGAGAAAGTTCAGCATGAATTATTGAAACTTTGGTGTCACCCAGAGCATTCAGATCTAACTGGGTCATGTCAGATTTAACCACCTCTTTATACCAGTGCAGTCTATCTTCAATATGGTATAGAGAACTATCAATTTATTAAGAATTAATCATTATTGTCTTTTTAACAGCATCTACTCACTTTATTACTCACACACAGCTCTGGTATGAATTCCTTGACCACCTTGAACATTTTCAGAATTTACTGCAGCGGTTCCCATGGTCCTGTGCTGCTCCTGCTCCACGGAGGAGGCCACTCTGCACTCTCCTGGGCAGTGTTCACTGTGAGTATGAGAAATTGCAGAAACTCTACAGCCTTTTCACCCTGGTAAATCGTATGTTTAAAATACACAGTGACAGTCTGTGGAATATTCATGGAGATATTCTTATATTTTTCAGCATGTTCGCTGGACAATACTTTCTTTTAAGTGGTTTCCATATGTGTCTTGCAGGCCGTCATATACAGCAGGATCAACTGCAGAGTGGTGGCCTTGGACCTTCGTGCTCATGGTAAATATAGGTAGTCACAAGACACATTTCATTTATGATTTAGGAAATGGAGATGTCAGTTTTGTTAGTTGGTATTATCAATCCTCTTCGCATTAACGATTCTCTGTCATTCACTATTTAATGTACTGCAGTGAAGTCAAAAGGGGAAATGTATGATGGCTGTTAAATTCAAAATATATTTACATTGACTCTGTTTGAGGTCCCTTTTATTTTTATGATAGATTCATTTTACTGTTCAATTTGCAGCTCCAGCACCACAAATTATTGAGAAGTGAAATTGCTGTGCCAGAGTAGCTTGATCTCATCACTACCTTACCTAACCTGTTATTATAGGCCAACTCTCCCCATATCATGTGATCATGGGATGACTCCTACTACATCATTACACCGTCTGGCAGATCTTTTTTTTGTTGTTGTTGTTGCTCTTTCCTGAGTTTATATGAAGCAAATGGTAAATTCTGCTTCTCTCTCTCTCATCACCTGCAGGCGACACCAAAGTGAAAAATCCTGATGATCTCTCTGCAGACACTATGGCCAAGTAAGTTGCTGTGCAGTTAAGATTGACACTGTCACACATTTTAAACAGCAGTGATCCTGCTTGCAATGATTTGCAAGTCAAGAAAGTCCCTATGTGGATGTGATGCTACAACTTTGCCTCATTAAGTATGTGAGGTTCTGTTGATATGCAAATTAACCCGGATTCTAGCTGACTCTGATGATGATGTGTATCGTGATAAATACTGACACTTATGATGTAAATATAACAAGGTTAACAAGTTATTCTTCCTTTCTTCTCTTTCAAAAGGGATATTGGCAAAGTGGTAGAGGCGCTCTATGGAGAGAACCCTCCTCCAATCATGATCATCGGACACAGCATGGGTGGAGCCATTGCAGTTCACGCAGCCGCTGCCAATCATATACCATCTCTGCTTGGCCTCTGTGTCATTGACGTTGTAGAAGGTTTGTGCCTCCTCAAATAAGAGCATCAGAGATGGATGTTTTTCAGTTTTGTTGATTTTACCCATGCTATAATTAGCAGTGAAAATATATGACACATACTCATGACCAATTTTTAATTAAATCAATGATGAGCATTGACGAGGGGTTTATTAATGTCAGTTGTGTTAATCACATTCAGGTACAGCAATGGATGCTTTGAACAGTATGCAGAATTTCCTCAGAAGTCGGCCAAAGACATTTAAATCTCTGGAGAATGCCATTGAGTGGAGGTAAACATGAAACATGATTATTTAACTTTAGGTACCAAAACTAAGAGGAGGAGTGTTGAAAGCGTTGCCCATGTTTTGGACAACCTTCAGCTTGGAAAGGACGTTTTCATTTGTATGTTTTGATATTGTTTTAATGGCCTTTATTCTTAGAGACTAGATTTTGATCTAACTGGTATTATATTTGTATTCGTGTGTCTGAGGCTTTTCTTTTCCTTTTTGCTTTCAGTGTGAAGAGTGGCCAGATCCGAAACATGGAGTCGGCACGAGTATCAATGGGAGGCCAGGTGAAAAAGTATGTCTGCTCTGTTTATCATTGAACATCAAGTCTTGTGTGGTGTTTCATGTACTGCATGTTAATTTGCTCTGTTTTGATGCACAGATGTGAGGAATCCACCAGCAGTCCAGCTGTGTCTAATAGCATCGGTGAAGGTATAATAGAAGAAGAAGAGGAAGAAGAAGCAGAAGAAGAATCCAATAAGAAGAGAATGAAGGAAGATGATCAGGAGGTTCTGTCTCTCTTATTCTTTGACTTTCTGTGGCAACTAGGGCTGCAACTAACGATTGTTTTCATTATCGATTATTCTGCCAATTATTTTTACTGTTGAATGATTGTTTTGTCTATGCGATATCGACGAATTCTGAAAAATGCTGATCGCCATTTCCCAGAGCCCAAAGTGATGCCTTCATATCATTATTGCAGCTCTGGTCGCAGTGTGTTTCTCAGAGCTTGAAAAGTAGCTAAATATGTTGATTTCTTCCACTCAGATAAAAAAGGAAACCGTGTTCACCTGGCGAGTGGAGCTGTCGAAGACGGAAAAATACTGGGAGGGCTGGTTCAGAGGCCTGTCTGCCCTCTTTCTCACTTGCCCTGTACCAAAACTACTTCTGCTCGCAGGTTAGATCTCTCACAGTGAACTCTCAGTTTTATATGGTAACCCAAATACATAAAAAGGATCCTGACAGGCAGTTTTTTGTAGATTTTCAGGTCATGTCCCACTAGTTTAGATGAATACAAAAAATTCAAGTCTAATTCCAAGCTATTATATCACTGACTGCACAATTTCACCCCTGACTTAATCCCTTGTGCAGGAGTGGACAGGCTTGACAAAGACCTTACTATTGGACAGATGCAAGGTAAGGAGCACAAACCGAGTTTTAATGCACAGTTGTCCATTTTCTTTTTACCGCATTTGTTAAGGTTTCAAATGTCTGAATATTATGAATTAAAAGGTCATTGCTCTTTGAATGCTATGAATGAATACACAGACCTCACAAATATCCATCATGTCATTGTTTGTCCACAGGAAAGTTTCAGATGCAGGTCCTCCCTCAGTGTGGTCATGCTGTCCATGAGGACGCACCTGAAAAAGTGAGCGCTGTTTTCCTTAACGTACTCTGTGGGCTGTATTTATAGACTTACAACATTGTCTGAATTAATGTATAATTCCTGTCAGGCAATACCGATCAGGCATAACATTATGATCACCTGCCTAATATTGTGAAGGTTCCCCTTGTGCAGCCAAAACAGCTCTGACCTGTCAAGACATGGACTTAAGACCTCTGAGGGTGTCCTGTGGTGTCTGGCACCAGGGCGTTTTACAGTGGATCCTCTAGGTCCTGTATGTTGGGGGGTGGAGCCTCCATGGATCAGACCTGCTCAGGTACGTCCTACAGATGCTCCATCAGATTGGGATCTGGGGAATTTGGAGGCCTGGTCAACACCTTGGACCCTTTATTGTGTTCCTCGAGCTGTTCCTGAGCAGTGTTTGTGGTGTGTCGGGGCACATAGTCCTGCTGGGGGGCCACTGCCATCAGGTAGTGTTGTTGGGATGAGGGGGTGAACTCAGTCCACAACAGTGTTTGGATGGGTGGTGGTTCACATGAATGCCAGCACCCAAGGTTTCCCAGCAGAACATCGCATTGTGATGAGATGATCAATGTTATTTAGGTCACCTGTCAGTGGTTTTAATGTTGTGGCTGATCGGTGTATATATAGAGTCTTTTTGATCCAGATTCAGTATTGCTGTTGCTACTCTCTTAACTTAGCCCTCTGTCATCTGTTGCTAGGTAGCAGACGCTCTAGCAACATTTATGGTCCGGCACAAGTTCACTGAGTTTAAAGAAGGATACCTGTGGTAAGTGAACCTCCTACCAAAGAATGCATACTACACAAGATTTATCAGACTTTTAAGTAGTAGTTGATGGTGTTCATAAAACATTTAATGATAATATTATTAAAAAGTATTTACATGATGAATAACAAGATGCAGAATAACTGATTCTGTGTTACAATCTTTCCACAGCTAATTTCCAGTTTTCAGTCTATATAGCCAGCAGCCATAGAAGAAATGTTTCAAGACTCATCCACATCCTCGCCTGTACAATTAAACAGCAAATTAAGGAAAATATAACTATTATTATTATTATTATTATTATTATTATTATTATTATTGTTATTATTATTTCGCTTCTGTTATGTGATACTTTGCCTTTTAGCTTTGCCTTATTTTTATTTGAAAACACTGGGATTTGATTATGCTTCTCCTTTTACAATATATTTTTTTTTAAATCTTTGAATGCTCCCCTTGTTTAATGGTTTATTTTGAGTGACTGCATCATTGTCAATGTGTTTGTAATGTTTGAATTCAAAATTAAATGATTAAAGGTGGACGCTGTAAAAAAAAAAAAATGTCACCCATGCTTGTATATTTGGTTTGTGTATTAAAAGGACATCATGATCATTTTAGACGTGGTAGTTTACTTGACGGGACATCAGAAAGAGACATTTAATCCGTGTTTAGAGCAAGTTACATATACATAGTGAAATGATTACCAATTCTGTACAGGTATTGCACTAATAAATAGACTTGTATGCCATTAAAATATAGATTTGAAAAGGCCCCGTTTGTTTTGCCAAGGAATAAATGTATAATCTACTGCTCTAATCTCATTCAGAGTAGATGTAAAATAGCATTTTCTAAGATTTCCTCTTTAATATCAAGAAAGAATTGTCCTCAGCTGTAAATAATGATGCGGTACACCTGACTCCCCTTACTCATTTTTTTTTTCATGTCAACATAAAGTTGTCCTGAGCATTTCTTTTAAAACTTCCTTCTTCAGTTAATCTCAAACAGGGGAAACGAGGCGTGTTAATATTGCAGCTGGTTAACAAAAATTCACAAAGCAGTAGAAACGGAATTGTGGGGGGGGGGTTGTCATTTTAGATTTTAAAATAAGGATGATGTGCCGGGTTTACTCCCGAGGAATGCAAGTTTTAATTGTCCCGCTGTGGCCCAGCCGAGAAAAATATAATGTAATGATGTGCGATGTAAATATCTGAATTATTGATGTGTTTTTAATGACTGTCCTCTGAAGAATTACAGCCACTGAGATCATTAAGAGATCTGAGCATGTAAACAAGGCTGACATGTTGTCCGGGGCCTGAACAGATGTGGTTGCATCATTTTGGGCCTAACGATTAACATCCTTTGCTTACGTTTCTTCACCAAGCCAGAAAGTGCGTGATTTACAGGGCTGGGATAACAGAACACCTTTAAATAAAATAATCCGACAGATTAATACCGCTGTGATGCATTGTCAACCATTAATTTCTGCATTTTTTTCCCTGTGTATTAACTGTATCTGCACCATTTTCTTACACTGAATTATTGTGTGTACAGGAGGCCAGATACAGAGAATCACTGTTGAAGCTGACTTGTAAATTCATTGGGTCTTAAAACCTTCCTTTTTCTTGCCACAAATAAAAAAAAAAACTCTCTGCAACAAAAAACTTCACCAATCTGTCAGTTGATCAAAGACTTGGCCCTGACAGAGACGGAGGAGCTGTTCACTGAGATGTGGTGCTGAAAGACTGAACAGACATGCTGATGAAAAGGTAAGAGGTGCTGGTCAGAACAAAACGAGGTAAGAGCTGCAGGTTATGAAGATTTATGCACAATTACCATTTTATTATAAAGAAAACAATTCCAGTTAAATGTGACAAACATTTATGTTGCCAGAGGATGAAATCTGTTCATTTTGGTGACACTCTGACTTCACCTGGTCCCACCAAGTAAGAAAAAAATTAAATTAAAACATTTCCAACAACAGTCCAACTTTTAAAGGCATAATATGCAGGATTTGTTGGTTTTAAAAACACCATTCAACTGAAATCAAATACTCAAATCCAAATCAAACCTGCTTGATTTGAAGCAGGGGAGCTTCAACGATTCCAGTCATAGCAACAGTAGACAGTTTAAAAATGTCAGTCGCTAATAAGTGGCTAACTTTAGTCAGTGGCAGACTTATTTGCAAACTATTCTTAAACTTCAACTTAACAACTTGTAGATTGATCAGTTCACAAAAAACGTGTATATTAATTGTGTAGTAAGACGCTCAGTGGTGGAGACGTTTAAGTCATGCAACCGCAGTGTTCTAGCATTAGCTTTTTACTTCTAACACTTCAAAAATCGCAAACGTGGTGTTCACCTGTGAAGATTATCTTGCTGAACAAACGTGTTAGTATCATAAACTTCAGACTTCGTGTTTGCCACAGAGCTCGTGTCCAATTAAAAAATCCCAGAGGCTTTTTGTTGAGGGAACCGGGGGGAAGCTAACTTCAAGGTTAGCCTACAAAATTAGGTGATCCCTACAGCACTCGATAGCTTATTCCCCCGCTCGTGACAACTGTATGGGGTTGAATTTTTATATCATAACTCACTCATATACATTTATTTATATATATTTAAATATTAAGGCTTATAGTTATGCATAATTGAGGGCGTGGCCTCATTGAGTGACAGCTAGCTGCAAGCTGTTGTCTGGGCTTCACCTCAGCTACTTCCAGCCACTGATCTTCTCCTCTCTGCTGTGTTAATGGTGCCTTTTTAATGCAAGAAGGGGACAAAGAATACGCTTGCTGTGTGGTTAATTGAGGGACAGATGCCGTTTTTTGGAGGATTAACAAGCAACTCCGTTAGCATTAACTGGCAGACAGCTGCTGGAGCCGAAGAGCTTTGGAGGAGACAGCCGGAGTCTGGAGCTCCTGGAGGAATAAACACCCGGAGTCAAGGAGAGCACAGAGTTAGCTTTTTAAGCTTTGGGGATTCAAAAGTAGATTTGTCTTGCTCCTCTAACAGTCTTCTGAACTTGCTCGCTTGCTTGCAGCTAACACACAGTAAGGTGATATTTCGGTGGCCTCAGTATTTGCCCATATGCCTTCGTGCTTATATATGGTTTTAATTTCATTTTAGTTTCTCAGGTGGTTAACGGTCACATGAGAGACAAAACTGGATTTTAACAATGTGAGAAAACAAAGAAGGAGAAATGCGATAGATATTTATTCTGCTGTTGATAAGGAAAAATGTAAATATGAACTTCTCTTGTTGGACACAACTTCTCAAACCCTCCTCCAAAGAAAGGAAAAAACAACACGGAGCTCTGACTGGTTGTGGCGGTGATGACATCAAGACACAGATTACTCATAAAGGACGTGAGGGGCTGGAGGTTGATTCACTCCTCAGATTTGTCCACTTAACTGCATTGTCAAATGACATCAGGACAAATCAGTAGCCTGAACAGTAAGTAATGTGCCTCAGACATTCAAGAAAATGTGTTTATCATGACTTTATCTTCACAGATTCTGTTTTATTACGATGCTGTGTTAATGTAAAATCTTTTTGGTATTTTTTAACCCCTGAAAATTGTTCCAGGCCAATGTGCTTCTTTAATTTGTTGTTTGCTTCAGGACTCTGTTCTGAGCTGTTCTTTAAGCGTTAGTTGGTTGTGTTTGTGTGTTGCATGAAGCTGTGGTCATGAATGACACAACAGATGTTACTCAGGTGTTGCTGCAGTTTCAGAAGTCTGTCAGGGCTTTGTCTATGCTGCCGTGCCTCCTCTTTGTGTATGTGAACGGCGTCATGCTGTTCGCCGTGCTGAGGAAGCCCGTCCTCCTCGAGTCCTCTCGTTACATCCTGTTTGGTCACCTGCTGCTCACCGAGTCTCTGCAGCTGCTGCTGTCTGCTTTACTGTACATCTTTGCTGTGACCACCATCCGAATGATCAGCTACGCCTGTGTTCTTGTCACACTGCTTGCGAGCATCACTGTAAAGATGTCACCCCTAAACCTCGCTGTGATGTCCCTGGAGAGATACGTTGCCATTTGTTTCCCGCTGAGGCACGTTGAAATCGCCACTGCCAGGAGGACAGGTGTGGCCATCGCTGTTATGTGGTCGGTGGCGTCTTTGGAGGCGTTCACCCTGCTTTTCCTTTTCGTCCAGCTCGAGAACACAAGCTCCACCGTGCCACTGTACTGCAGCAGGTCAAATGTCTTCCGGCTACAGATTTATTTAACTTTAACCAAGGTCTTCAACATTCTGTATTTTGCATTAGTGGGCATTATTATCATCTACACATACATTGCCATCATGATTACTGTGAAGTCAGCCTCTGCCAATGTCCGTGACGCCAGCAAGGCCCATAAGACGGTGCTGCTGCATCTGTTCCAGCTCGGCCTGTGTCTCACCTCCACCATGTTTTCTTCGATAAAGTCCAGCCAAGTGTTTGCCCTCTTTGTAGTTCTCATCATTTTCCCAAAGTGTTTGAGCCCACTCATATACGGCCTCAGAGATCAGACCTTCAGACACGTCTTCATATACTATTTTACCTTCGGCTTTAAAATCACTAACAAGACATCTCCTCAGTCCTGATTTTTTTAAGGTAAAGGAAACGTATGTTTGCAGTTGGAAAGTTTGTTTCCTCCTGTGATTGACTTTTGTGTGTGATATAGTCAAATGCATCTGATTTAATAATGTGGTTTAAATCATTATTATTATTTTGTCTGTTTCTCTCCGATGATTTAAGATATTGTACACTCAATTAGCCTAAAACTGGCATTTTAAGTGTTTTAATTTCATGTAAATGTTCCATCTTATTTTAGTACATAAGTTCAGCGTAAAGTGTCATGTTGAGTCTCTGTGTATAATTAAAAAGTAAATTCATGCAGACGTATCCCCTAATCATGTCTCTTTATTCAGTTATTATATTTAAAGTTAAGGGGAACTTCTACATAGACATAATGTGTTAATTAAAAGTTTTATACATAAAAGTAGTGAATGTCAAATTGGTTATTCTGTCTCCTGTATCTATTATTTCTCTTTTATACATAATTAAACTGCCTTAATATTATAAACAAGACTGATTTGTGGTATCAGTGATGGCACTATGAAAAGTCGTGTCATTGGTAGGAAAAAGTATTTGAGCATGTTAGAATAAATTGTTTAGGTTCAGTTGATGGGGAACAATGTTTTACACTGAGGTCAATAGTGGCTTTGCACACATAATAATTTACATTTCATGTTTGCATAATGTAATTTTAATTCACTTTTGTCGTTAAGGTGAATATACATAAAGTGAACGGTGCCAGATTTGAGTGAACATATATTATAATCTCTCTTTTCATTATATCATTAAGAAGAAAGGCCCTTTTACTAACACAATATGACACTAGTTGTGCAAAACAGATCAACACTAATACACAGAATGCATACGGAGCATGAAGATGTTACAAAACCCATCTCATTTCCTTCACATGTTGGTAGGTTGTCATTCTCATCCTGTTTACCGTGTCTGTGATAGCATGTGTCAGATGCACACGCAGTGTTAGCAGGTAATGTGATTATTCCTTGAGGTCATTAATCGAATAAAAAGTAAACCCTTCTGTTGCTGCAGCTCTTTTTTGCTTTTTTTTTTTACTCTCTTTATTAACATTCATACGGCATAGTCTCTTCCCGTAGACAATATATTATATTTTATACTTCACTTATTTTAAAGGTTACGCTACTCAGAAATGTCATTCCTCAGTATGCAACTGGTGTGGTACATATAGGGGTTTTTTTTTATGTAAAGAAGTTTTGTAAAAAAAAAAAATGGATAGAGATGAGATTTTTAGTTTGTCGAATGCATATATTACCAAATGGTGTTTGGAGTTACTGAAAGATAAGATCAATTTTGTACCAGTAGATTTAAAGACATATATACAAAATAACAAATATCACTGGAATACAACAGATTACTTAAACATCTGGACACCAAATATCATGAAATCTGACAGGACAAGTCGACATTTTTAAAGTAGTTGTCGCTTATCACTCTGTCTACTGCCTTCTGTATTGTAAACATACAATACGTTGAATGTTTTATAACAACTGGACTATAAATCACAAGTTAACACTGAGAAAGGAGGGATGTTATAAGATGTAAAGTCACATTTTCAAAGCATGATGTAAATCCTGCTGGGTGTAAGTCATCCTTTCAGCCAGCAGAGGTCACTTTTGGTTTGGAAATAGTTCACTGGGGTGATAACTACCACAATGTGTACTTTCAGTCTCTAACATGTAAGCCTATGGTAACTTTGTAGTCTTTATAGAAGCATATAGCAGCTGTGGGAACGTCTATGATGTTGTGAAAAATGGGGCTGTTCAGTAACTTGTGATATCGATGAGATCCCGATCCCCTCCTCGTTCTCACAGTCCAGATGGACACTTGTGTGGCAGAGAGCACAGAGACAGAGAGCCGAGAGAGAGAGACCAATTTATGTGGGTAAACAGGGAGGGAGGTGTTGACCCGCGGAAGAAAAGAAGCGTCTGAGCGGGAGGTGGACTAATTTAACCGATCTTTACTCCGTCACAATCCTGAAGCCCCCTCAATACCTCGCTGGCCTTCGTGAAAGAGCACTTGAGGGGTTGAAAAACATTCCAGAGGGAGAAAATACCTGGTGACGGAAAGCAGCTTTAGTTCGGAGCGAGAGCAGGAGGGAGAGTTTGCTATCATGATCGCAAAATTCTTCACATCCTCAACCAAGAAAAATGGAGTCCGTGGCTTTGGTTTAATAAGGGCCCCTGTTTTATTTTGGGTCACACAGGTTATGTGTCAATGTTTCCACGGGCTGTTGTGCTCAGAGGGAGCGCATCCAGAAAATAGAATTATCTCTGAACAGAAATCTTATTTTTGATTATCTGACTTTAACAGGAAGCACAAATACTTTGCTGACTCAAACAAAAAAGGGTTGAAGCGATGACTATTGTGTATTTCTGGGCTACATGCAAAGTAAACAAACACTAACCCTATCCTATCAGAACATGACACTGCAAACCAACTTTTCTACCAGCCTGGGAAAAACTTGACACAGTAGACGGGGATGAAGTACCAAGAATGCTCACACAATATAATGCAAACCAGCGCACAAAAAAATGCTATTGTGAAAGAAGTTCTTATTGTTTTTAGGAGGTTGCATGTTGTTCTGACTGTGTCAACATACCGGACACTTCAGTTGCCCCCCGACCCACATAAACATACACAAAACTGCAGCTGCCCACCGTATGTGTGTAGTTTCTGCACAGATTGTCAGTGACAGCGTGCATATTTTGCACTAATCATTGGATAGTCGCGCTGTGCGATACTGCACATTTGTATTATACTACCTCAGAACCGATGCTGCATATCTGCATATTGCACATTCTTCTGTAAATGTTTGTATCTAATTTGTGTTATTGTTCTCATATTTCTGTTCTTGTTTCGGTAATCAGAAGAGAGAGATCTTCATTGACTGATTTTTTTTTGATGCCTAAACAAACTCAATAAATAAACTCTCTTTGTTTTCACGACTGAATGAACTGAGTAAACAAACTGGGATTACAGGACAATACAGTTTCATTCTTGTTTTACTTTGTTTATCTTTGGCGGACCCTGCCACCTTTCTAGTTCTGGGGACCTTGTTTTCCTCTCAGAACAGCTTGTTTAATCAGTTATGGAAAAAAAATACATATATCTGCTTTGGTATTATCACCTCATTCATTTTGTAAATATTAGAATTGAGTTTGAATTTCTTCTGTTAAAAACTACATAGTGTCCCTTTAACCTATAAGTGTTTCATTGTAAAACAGCATTCAGAGTGGAAGGCAACGGAAGATGTTATTGTGCAGGGAAACCTGTTCACCCTGAAATATAATCCATTCCTGTGCAATAACACCATAGCCTAAGAAGAAGAAGAAAGAAGGAGCAATAGCTGAATTCAGACCACAATTTACCCCCTACAAATGCAGTATGTGTTTATTACAAGACTGTTCCAGATTTTCTGTGTATCTGAAAACTCTAGCAGTTCCAAAACATTCCACTGTGTTGGTTGATTTGGCAAGAACTGGACATATTTGTCAGACATAAGAAAGCGGTGGTGGAAAAAGTATTTCAAAAATTAGCAGCTGATGAAAGAAAAAAGGAAATTTGAAACAAAGAGGGGAGAGAAACGATACAATAGTCGGGCTCATCGTGTCTAAATCGCGTTCGATGGAAAAGTCTACTGCTCCAAGAGGAGGGGTTGCGGAAAAGTCAGCGGGAAACTTTAGAATGCACAAATTCAAATATGAATATGTCTGTGATTTTAGAAGAAGCCCCTTAATTGAATCATACAGTCTCTAAGTCGGCTCCTCTCGCTCCCTCATCATAAAATTCTTTGTCGCAGCAGCATATGGCTTTCATGTTGATGCACTGCACTCAAGGCGAGATCTTCAGACTGAACTTTAGAACAATGAGAATATTCAATGCACTCAGTTTACCCACTTCGAGATGGATTAAAGAAAAGACGTGCTGACGAGCACACTCGCACACACAACCGCTTGCACTGCGGAGGAGCAGATGAATGGGATGGTGGGAGAGTAATTGTATCCCTCGTGGCTCTCCAAAGGACAGCACCGAGACTCAAATTAAAGCACTGACCTGGTTAGCTTTCCCTCAGCAGAAGGGGGTGCTGCCCCCCCAGCCCCCATCCCATCCCACCCACATTTGCTTTGCAAAGATTAACTTGTTGATTATGAGCAACAACATATGTCTTCGTAATAGACCCATGCAGCTACAACTAACAGCAGTATTAACATTCTCGACAACCTTTAATAGTCACTTATAAAATTCAGGTAGGTATCACCAATGACAGTGTATCTCCAGAGAGAAAATTAGACAATATAACCATTTGTGTACCACCATAACCTCCTGAATACCACAGATGCATTATTGTACCCCACAGAGGTATAAATGTTCATCTCTAAGGAACCACGCCAGGATGAATGGTGTCAGCCTTTTTTACTGCAGACGTTTCGAGTTGTCCTAACACGTCCAACACAGGTTGGAGTAATAACATTAACGACGGCTCAGTTCAAAGTGTCCCCGGAGGCCACACCAGTGAGCCAACAATGTACTGACGCCCTGAAACTGGACAAACGAAATGGGATGCAGCCATCGTTGATGTTGTCAATCACATTCGTGCTTTTCACATGCTTCTCCTACTGTTGCATGTCAAAATAAGTGCCTGTCAACATGTCTGACTTGTAAAAAAGAATGACTGTCGGTCATATTTTTCTAAATATGGATGCACTTGCAAGATGCAGTGAAGTAAGAATTTCTTCTACCTTTCTCTTAAAGGGTGAAAAAGGTATGGATACCAAAAATTAAATGTGTAACTTTTTTTTTCTAGTGATGTGTTATTCATAGAAAAAGTCAACTTCATTCGGAGGCTCCTTCACGTGAATGATGGAAACCGCCTCTCTCATCTAATTTCTTTCACCGTTTACCCCCCCATGAATACATTGAATTATTTAAGTTATATATCTTCACATAGAACAATCGTAGACAAAATATTGCTACTGGATAATAAAAGCCAGAAGTGGTAGGCCTACTAAATGAAGAGCCGTTTGGAAGGCTGAAAAAGCCCGTTTTGCTGAGCCGAGCCAAATGAAGTGGCTCATTCAAAAGAGACGGAATTTTTCCCCAAAAAAATATGGTGAATAATGTGCAGGCAGAATCAAGCATGACACATATGACACATGGTTGGACCATATGGATGACCACCAATGGTTGGACCAAGCCAGCAGTCAAGAAATGAATTGTTTCTTTACCATTTACAATGAAATAATAAGAGAAAATGTGCTTTGTGTATGTTAAATGTTTGCCTCATTAGCACCAAGACTCAATCACTGATTCTTGATTAACTGTCCTAACTTACCACCACAATTCTATTAAAATCCGTTCAAATCAAAATATTCTGCAGACTGAACATTAATCCCTTCTGTCAGTGATAAAATAAATAAATTAGAAATAAATAGCAGACCACGTGTCTTTAGTGAGTATCCGGCAAAGACAGCGAGTATAAAGTGATTTAATTAATCAATGTATGTCGGGCTATCAACAGAGATGACGTAATGTTATACTAATGGATCCTTCCTCAAGGGGGACGTCGCTGACGGCTCTCGACAAATGACCGTTAACTTCCATTGTCAGGTGAGCTCCCGGCCCCCCCGCTCCGTGCGGAGCAGATGGTACAGTCCACATGCAGTTCGGAGTTGTTGCTGAGGAGGTTCCTCTGTTCAGCACATACCGTTAAATTGGCATGCAGCCTACGCCTGGGTCCTGAAGCAGGAGACTGCACTGCTTTTTGAAAATGTTACCGCCTTCTCACCGGAGTTACCTCGGACAGCAGGGCAGGCTCGCATTAATTCACCTTTTGTGCAGTATAACAGGTGAGTCCGGTGTTTTGTACGGCAGTTTCTTCTCATTTGTTGTACTAACGGTTCACAGAAGTTTTGTGAAGGGAGCCGACGGTCGCGCGCATCATGCAGGATTTTAAGTGTTCAAAACTAGCTACCACCGTGCTGCTTTAAGTGTGGATCACCTGAAGTGTCAAGTTTGGCAGGTGTAGCAGGTGTCGTTTAAGGACCAAAGGAAACTTGGTTACAAGTTCGCCGCAAAGCTTCGGAGCGGTAGCTAGCAACCGCCAGCAGCGCGGATGATGATGCGACTCGCGCGGCTCCAACAGTCTGTAAGAACCGGGGAGCCCAGGCACTGATGATCAGTGATATACATAACGTTACCCGACCTACACTTGGGTCTTTGCACATTCACTGGCAGCCATATTAGCTCTTGAAACATTTTAACATCGTGCTGTTCCTGTGTCTGCCTTTTGCTAAATGTTGATTAACTTATCTGTGTGTCATCAGAGAAGACAATGCTAACTGTCAGCACCGCTCAGGTGGGGATGGGGGTCAGCCACCATGTGCCTGCAGTGCAGCCTGAGCTCATTATGGTTTAATTAAGGGGTGGGCAATTGACTAACTCCACCCTGAAACACGCCAACTTTGTGCCAAGTGCTCAAGTGCTGCCGCCGTGTTCAAATCTAAAAAAAACTGAGAGAGGGAGGATACTTCGGTGTAGCTCCAACTGTCTTCTAACTGACCTCATGTCTGCTCTCAAGTCAGCACACTGAGTGAACATACATGGGTGAATACTGCAATATGTGATAGGATGCGTTGCCCACAGGCAGATTTTCAATAATGATAATAATAATAATTCCCTCGACAAAAAGAACTAAATAATTTGCTGATGAATAAGAAATGTGTTTTATGCCCGACTGATATGCAGCTTCTGGGGCCAATACTGGCATTAGGAGTAAAAAGCTGATGTATGCAGATTTTTTGCAATGATCTTTCAAATGTGCTTGAGACTAATAATGGAGGAAGGATATATTAGAAATATTGTATTGCCTTTGCATCAATACAATGTATCTGTGATCGGCCAATATCAGCCAATAAGATCAGTAGTGGCTCGCTTTGATCATGGTGGGTTTTCATTATCGGGATAATCGGGAATCTGGATAATTGTGTATAATCCTCACACGAGTTACGTGAAAAAGATGTGTAGCCCAATAACATACAGTCCTAAATTTTGTTTTTTATTTTACTTTATTTTGTCACAAGGGGGAGTCCACAGTCATTTAAACTGCTTAATGTTCGTCATGCAGGGGTAATTATCCAGTCATTGAATTCGTCATCGTTCTGTCAACATCACACTAATGATTAACACCGAGAAAAAGGATTTTTGACTTTTGTGAATAGATTCTGAATTATCATAAGAATCGTGATTTAAATGTGAGTCGGTATTTTTATTCACCCCTACTATCCATTCCAGACAAAAGAACAACAGGGAAATGTAGTGGCCGTCCCTAGAATCGGCCTGAGTATGGTCTGCAGCTTGTGAACCAGCCACTCCTACTTACTTATTATCTCCGCGACCACAACCGAGCTCTGTTAGCCAAACTGTGATGCAACAAAAAAAGCTGTTTCTTAACAAAATCTTATGAGAGTGATAAGTTAAAGGTTAGGTAAAGCGATTCCATTATGTTGTTTGATAATGTCACATCAAATTCAAACAAACTGTGCTCAATCAACACATGGTTGTCCAAGGACCCCAAGCGGTTCTTAAGGGGTTCTAGGTGGTCCCTAGCAAAAGATTTGACAGCAAAAGATTTATTTTCACTATAATCCATCCATAAGACAGAATGACTGAGGTTGACTATTTTAGTCATGGATTTCATACACTTTGTAATAAAACATCTAACAGCAAAATTCTTATCAGATGGGGAACCCTGGGACAAAATCTTATTAAAATGGTCTAATTTGTGTCAGCTGACGTGAAAAGGTTTGAGAACCCTAGACTAATGTCTTTGTGGTAAACCCTTGCTGACTCACTGTCTGTCCACCACACTGATTCTCTCACCATATTTCTCTTGCTTTATCTGAAGGTAGGAAACAAAAACCTGATATGTTGGCTGAACAGCTTTTGGTGAAATACGGTTAAATGCAACACCAGTCTCCAGTCTGACAACTCAACTCTTAATACATTTTACAAAAAGTTGGCATTTATTGCAGGGCTATGTTACTGGATGATATTACATTGCAAAAAAGGGTTTGCAGTTTTGACATTTTTTCTAACTCGGCCGTGGTTGTGTTATAGCCATAAAACTGACATGAACGTAAAGTATAGCAAACCACATATTGACTTCACACAGTAGCATTTTACATAAGTGTCACCTCAGTAGCTCTATCCATTACTCAGTGAAAATAAGCAGTTGTATTCCACATGCCTCTTGACAGTGTACAGAAAGAGGGAAACTCTCGGCTACTTCAATCGGGCTGAACCCATAAACAGATCTGTAACTCTTTTGTTAAAGACTTGACTCGACCCGGAGACCTTTTAGCACATTATTAAAGTACTGCATTATGTTCTGTCATGTTCTTACCTGGATCCCAAAGTGCATTCCTGAAAGGACTGTTTACTTCCCTCGGAGAGTTCAGGTTAAGGAGCAGAGACAGGTGCCCATTTATCTAGCTTCAGTTTAAGTCTGCTGTACATTTCAATGAGCAGTTTGACCTTGTGCCTTTTTTGAATGCAAAATAGATGCACAAGCCCTCACAGCTAATAATGTCTAGGTCTTAAAGGGGAACAAGCACCGTTTTCACAAGATTTAATGCTTCCTACTTAGATGCACTGTGTTTCATTAAGGCTCCATTAATCTTATTTCTGGCTACTAGGGCTGACAGATACAGAGCCACACAAATGAGCTTCAGCTTTTAAAGTTATCGTGTTAGCCAACAATTTCCTGCTTGCACATCCAGCACACATGGAAGAGCAGCAGTACTGTATTCGGATGTTTCATAAGGGTTGATGAGAATGGCTCAGATTAAACCACATAAATATATACATATCATAAAAACATAAAGAAACAGCTAGCTCTGTCTGTCTGAAAAGCTGCCGGTAATTCTCCACCACACTGGCACTATACGTGATCTGTTCAAATTAGTTATTAGATTTGATGTCAGTATAAAAGTAATAGAGGTTTAATGCCCAACAAACATCTTTAATGCACTTCAATAAAACGATTTGAAGGCCAGTTTTATTTGAATATTTTTAGTGTGTAAAAGTTTTAAGACCGGCAGCTTGTATCACGTCAGGTATCACCACAAGACATCATACGGCTGATTTTGGCTATTTCACGTAGAAATGATGAGCGTTACGACACTTTTGCATTACTGCCCTCTGCAGTCAGCTAGAAATGCGTATTGTGTCACCAACGGTGCATTTGCACCTTTGTGCAGCTCGATCAAGCCAATTATAAACTGTCAATGTGCAAACATTTGATTTGATGGTCTGATAAGCCACGCTGTCAAACAACCATTCAATCCTAGCCTGTCATGCCCTGCACAGCTGGCTCTGCCACTTTCACCCTAACACCATCACCATTTATGTTCTTATTTCCACTTTTAACAAGGCCCGCTGCCCTCCGGCAAGACACACATATTAATACACTTGCTGCCACACAAGTGGTGCATGTGAAGGTAATATTGACTAAAGTGAGAACGAGCAGCAGTGAGTCCCCAGGGAGCAATGTGTCCTTGATGCCAGGATATCTATAATCTGTGTGTGTGTGTGACATTGCGTTGCATTTGCAAACCAAGCTGAAAGTGTCTACAGTAGCTTCTCTCTTTGACGATTGCGAGAACTTAAGGCACAGAAGAAGAGAGAAAACATTCTTGTGACTATGTCAGGACGGGCTGCATATAAGACCAGAGAGACTTTGCCCTTATTCTCATCACTTTTTTATTCTGAGTTGGAGAAAACGAGGGCATGCTTATGTAAGGTTGTCGTCGTGTCACAAATAAAACTTTAATGTGGTCGCTATACCTCCTCCATTACAAATTCAGTGCAGGAAGAATGCCACTTTTTTGCTCTTACTCTGCTCTTAGTCCTGCTATCTGGCCTCATCATGACAAATATAGCAAGTTGTAAAATTTAGTTTTCTACTTGAGGCAGAGGATCACTTACATTATATTGTACAGTAGCTGCTGTCTGGAGTCTAATGTGGCATTTCAAATATTTTATACAAATCATATATATATATATATATATGTATAATTTTTTTTTATTAAGTTTGCATTATTGATACATCCTGGAAGTTTAAATATTATACTGTGTTTCCACTTGTGTGGGGAAACACTGCAGAAGTGCCTGTTAAGTACCTTGCCGTGGGGCATTACTGGTGACATGCACAGTATGTGCAATTAAGTACCAGTTTATTTAAGTGTTGTCAGCTCTCCGCCTCCATACTTAATCACCTGACTTAATCGCTTGTATGCTGGATACTCACTAATTCACTTTGGCAACTGAATAACTCAAACAAACATCTGCTTGGGACAATCCCTTTGATATTGCCATAAACATTTGGAATGGGTATCAGCAGTAGGCCTTTTTAGGGGGGGCGCTATCCTCCATGTTTGCAAAATCACCTCCCTCGTTGACCTGTTATGCCTCTCCATCCCCCCTGAGATCACTAAAAGGCAGACCACTGTCCGGGTCTGGACCCAGATGCCATCCTATCCAGACCTACACCCATAACCGATAAATTATAAGAATTATTGCATTTAACCGACACAGCTTTTCTAGCCTTTACAGCACTAGCGGCCCAGGAAACTCGGAAACCAATTGCATGTGAAACTCCTCAGCCAATCAAATATGTGTAATGCGTTAAGCACTGTGATTTGAGTCAGACCGTTATATACACAATAGACAACAGTTGGAGATAACAGACAGTGAAAACAGAGCTTTTAATCAAGAATGGACTCCTACACGTTCATTCTTCCCACAGGGAGTTGAAAATCAGTGTGACTCATATCTGAGACCATGGTCATTATTAAAAGCAACAATGTGAAGTGGCACTACAAGACAGCAAATGTCATGTTTTAAACAAATATAACCACTGAAATCCCAACTGAGGGCACTGGAAGTAAAATACTTTCATAGGCACTGAATCACTAAAGCTTGAGAAAATTTTCTCAAGCTGGAGTTGATGGGAATCGGTGTCGGGGAAAGAAAAGTGGTTTTGGAACATCCCAATGCTCTTCTCAGAGCAGCGTCACTCATCCGTGGTGGAAGTAGAGAAGCCTCCTTTTCTTTTAGCCTGGCTTTTTAACTGGTGGCTCATTCAAACTGTCCTTCCAGTCTGCTGAGGATATGTATGGACAGTGTATATTTTCGTTCTCAAAACTATAAATGGGTGAACACCACTGACCAGATGTGTTGTCTCAGTTACGTTGTACCATGTATTTGTGGAGGGTCTGCTCTGGTGGTTAAAATCATTAGTCTTTACTTAAGTTATAACATTTTAAGTTTAACATCTTCCTCCCCTGGCCCTCCAGTACAGTGTAATCTCTCCATATGCATTATGTGTTTGCCTTCCATATAAGTGAGTGAATTGTATATTACATATTGTAAGCTGACCGTATGCTGGGGGAAAAGAATACACATGCAAACGCACTTTTGATTAATCATTTAAAGTAGATCCAGACTGCTCCAGCACCACAAAGTGGTGCAGCCTCGTCTCTGTTTGGTCTGACAGGGAGACTTGCTCTGATGGCTGCTAGCACTGCTCTGCAAGCAACTAAGCAGGAATGATGAACTCCCAGTGACATGTAAGAGAAAACTGTGTTGTTTTATAGTGCAGACAATAACTAATTCATGTGAACAAAGACTTTGAAGAAATGTATTAAAGAGAAACAAGAGTTTGGATATCATTTGACAGCAGATCCGACTTTGTTTTGACCCAAATTGTTTTTTTAACCCAGATTTCTTACTCCGATATCATCTCATTCATGTTCAATGTTTCAATCTGTCAGGAAAAGAGTAATTCCTCCAGTATGTCTTTCAGCCAAGGGTACTGCAGTGGAAATTCAAGTGGTGATTGCTTAGCAAATTGTATCGTCTTAGGAATTTAAGTATAGCTTGACATTTGCTTGACAAACAATTGTCAGGCACCTATATATAAATTGAAACAGTTTTTGCTTGCTGCTCACTTCTCATACTCACCAAGCTCTCTTCCTCACACGATTTCAATGGAGGCGATGGGGGATGAAATCCGCAGTCCTCAGTCTGTGCAAAAACACATGCCAAAGTTTATTTGAAGCTAATATTAGAATTAAACAGTCCACGTTAGCCAAATCAAGTGGACCTCATCCAAAGTTGCAGTCTTTTCATTACAGTATTTCCTCTTTGTGTTTCCACGGTGACACTGTGAGATTCGCCAGTGACACTGTGAAACACAAAGAGGGAATTCTGCACAAGAAGAGTGCAACTTTAGATAATATCCGGATGATTTGACGAACTCGCGGATGTCGAACTCTCATATTTTGCATATTATGTATCGAACGAGGACTGTGGATTACAGAATGGATCACATATTGACCAGTTTGAAGAGCAAACAAAAACTGGTCGTTGTCTGATTGCTGTTTTTTTACACATAAATGTAAACATCCTTTTAATACAGATTAGCCACATGGGCTGGGATGGGTCAATATTGATATCAACGCCGAGTTTTTGTTATGAGTTGATTATTTTAGCTTTTTTTTACAAATCCATATAGCATACTTTTTTGTGTGTGTCTGTATGTACTTTGTGAATTGAAACCAATGCATAGCCCTAAATAGCACATCAATTCAGAAAGGGTGCTTCCACAGCTGAACATCTCCCCACTGATATGTGCTGCCCTTTCTCTGTGTGAGCAATACGATGACTCATGATACCTACTCTACAAAAAATGTGCCACCAAGATTTGAGATCCACGATTTAACATTTGGCACATATTTATTTATGGCTCCATCTGGGCAAACATATAAAAGTGTTAAAAGTTTGCATTGTGGAGGATTAAATTCCTCAAGAGGTTTGTTGCATATTGTCAATATTGTACAGTATAATATAATCTTTTCTCCAGTTTGACAAATGAGTCACTCTGTAATTAAGCTGTCGCACTAATCAGGTTTTTGTTTTTTTAATTATGTGGAATCCCGAATAACTTAACGGCAAAATGAATCTCTGAACCCATAACATGAAAATTAAACATTAGTGGAAAATGGAAACACTGTCATATAAGTAGAGCGTTCTCACTGATTTAACTATTTATCTAATGGCAGGGAAACAACCGATACGAAAATAGACATTTTGTACTTTAGGTGTTAGGAAACTTCTGCAGTTCTGATATTTGAGGACATGGCCTTTTCAAGGGAGATTGGCCAGAGAAAGAGCGGCTTTTGGCAAAACAACAATGGAATATTTGCAGTCAGTTGCCAAGCAGCGCAGCAGGTTTTGATTTATGATGATGTCTTCCTGCTGGCAGCTTGTTGCAATTAGTGATCTGGTTAAAGGGGCTTTGGCAGTCTCGCAGTGTTATATTGTCTTTTCTAAATAAGTAATGTAATTCTGTTTTTTTTGTTTTACAAAATCGTGGTTTTCGATTTCTTCTCACTTTTGTTTCATACGTGACTTTGCTCTCGTCTCTCCTCACTCTCAGCCCTCTTTTTTTCTTCGCTCAGCGATGATGTCATCCTCGTGTTAGCATATCTCTTCCCTTCGTCTCAGTCTGTTCTCTTCACATCCCTTTGACTCTCCTTAACACGACGTCGAGCTCTCTGCTTTTGAGACATGCCACATTTCTGACAGGTGCAGGTGACAGAGTGCACGGGTCGGTTATATTTGGACGAAGGACGTACAGACAGCCTGCTTTTAATTCTTGAATTCAGGTCAGGAGGAGGAAAGCTATAGAGACAAAACAACTTCATCAATGGAGCGCTCAGTCACACAGTCAGCTGTGTTTCATTTGTTGAAAAGCCCACGCCGGCTGTGGTGGTATCAAGCTCGGATTCCAGTCTGATACTCACAGATGTCCGATGGTACTGAACTTGCATAGATATTCCTTTTTATTTATTTATTTTTTTCATTTTCGACTGACGTCAGAGGTAACACCAAAAATACTCCACACTCACTGATGCAATCATGGTGCTCTTGATGTGTTGCTCAGTATAAGATTGATGACTGTATTTCTTTACAACCAGAAAACTTAATTGTCTGCCATATTAATTAGGGCTGCAGCAAACTTCTGTTTTTCATCATAAATTAATCTCTTCGTTATTTTTTGATTAATTATTTGTGAAATGTCAGTAAAAAAGCTTTGACACATGTCGATGTCTTTAGTCAGAACAGTCCAGAACCTGGAATATTTTCAATTTTAAACTTATATAAAATGCAGGAAAGCATCAAATCTTAACGTCAGTTAATCATTTAGATGATCACTAATAAAATAATAATAACAATTTTGATAATTTATTTATTGTTAATGTAAGTTATTAATCAAAAAAGCCAATCAGTCACTCATTCATTCCACACAAATGTGAATGTACACCTTTTTTAAAATTTTCTAAGACAGTAAACTTGTTTTGCACAATTTATAGACACATTTATTAATTGATTTATCAAGAAAATAATCTGAAGATTAAATGATAATGAAAGAAATTGTTAGTTACAGCTCTTTCTTGGACGAAACAGTGTTTGTCTCTTTGCTTTATTAAACAACTGCAGGTAATCAATTATCAAAATGATTTCCAATTCATTTTCTGTTGGTCACCTCATTTTTCCAGCTCTAATACTTTGCTCCATACAAGGAAGAATGTCTGTGCTATTGTCATTAAAAGTAATGGTTTTGGTTTCATAAATCTTTCAACACATTGAATAAAAGAGCAATTCAAATCTAGATTCTCATTTTTAAAACTCTCAAGATAATGGCTTATGATGTTAGTTACGTTAAACAGTGTGGTTTATTTATTTTGCCTGCGGTGGTTTTATCACTTTAAAGGATTGGAACTTTGTAAGTACAAATTAACAATTACAGTTCAAATTAGGCTTAAAGCATTTTGTGGGCATAATACACTTTTAAAGATGTTTTAACAAGTTGTAAGCGTGTTTAATTTCCAGCTGTTTTCATTCTGGTGTTAAGTTATTGAAGCCTTTTTTGTTTCAAAGAACTTGATATATGTGGTTAAAGTGTTGTTTTTGTGTGTGTGTGTGTGTGTTCGGCAGGTGTGTGGGGCAGTCAGGTGGTGGTGCCTCAGAGGGTGAACGCTGTGCTGGGGAAGAATGTGACATTGGAGTGCAGGGTGGAGGTGGGCACCAACCTTACCCTTACCCAGAGTTCCTGGGAGCGCCGTCTGCCCTCAGGCTCCGTCACAGTGGCTGTCTACAACCCACATTTCGGCATCTCCATCCCCCCAGAGTTCAAGCAGCGCTTGTACTTTCGCTCACCCTCTTCTCATGATGCCACCATTGTCCTGGAGAACGTGGGCTTTTCTGACGTCGGGATCTATACCTGTAAAGTTGCAACTTTCCCTCTGGGAAACACACAAGCCAGCACGACTGTCAACGTGCTTGGTAAGTAAAGTACATGTGTTCCCTGGAACAACTCTTTTCAAGAATATGTGTTCTTGTAGGTAATGTGATCTACAGCTGAAGCAGTTAATCAGTTAATTATTATTATAATTTTTCTAATAATGAAAAGAATCACTAGTTGCAGCCACAATGTCAAATTGGGAATATATTTTAGAGTTTGATGTTTCTGCTTGAAGAAGGACTTTTCCGATTTCCGACTAAACCAATCGATTAACCGATGAATCTATTGGTTTAGTTGATTTATTGGCAATTTTTTCTTTCTATCAATAAATCAGTTAATTGACTAATCAATGCAGCTCTAATGGAAAAACTAATGTGCGCAAATAATCAAATCATTTGATGCAACATATTTCATCCACTGGTACATCAGACAACACATGTAGAACAAAAACGACAGTAACTCACTAAGTTTTTCTTTGCAACTTGCATACTGAACATATTTCACAATCGTCAGGGGATTCAAATGGAAAGAGTTGGAACAATGACTTTTACAGCATCAGAGAACTTGATATTGTCATTGTCTTTTCATGTGTTCACGAAAGGACAAACTATGGCATGTACAAATCCTGTGTTTTGCTGACGCGATCGCCCTTTTTGTTTGCATTTGGATCACAGGTTGTCACTGCTGGTACACAAACTCAGTGTGTACTCACTCAATCCTTTTCCACCGGACAGATCACAGGGGTGGCTAGAGCTCATAATAATGGGTTGGATTGGTTTATGGAAGAATAGCAAAAGGGGAGAGAATGCAGGAAAAGTAAACTTTATAAAAACTGAAATGTAATGTAAACCTTTCAGACAGTGCAATTCACTCAAAACAGGTCTTGAAATTCTAATGTTCCAACCTGTTTTCCTCCTTTCTTGTCTTTGCTGACTCCCTGAAACACAGTGGAGCCGAAGGTCTACGTGTCTGCAGGTTCGACTGCACTGATCGATGGCGGCAACGATACTGTGGTGGCCACCTGCATTGCTGAGCGGGCTCGGCCCCCTGCTGAAGTGTCCTGGGAGTCCAACCTGTTTGGCCAGTCAGAAGTGCAGCTATTTGACGAAGTCAACGGCACGACCAGCACGCAAGTGCGCTACCTCTGGCAGCCCACACGTCACATCCAGGGCCATGCGCTCACCTGTGTGGTCCGCCACCCAGCGCTGCAGAACGATTTCAGGATCCCCTACCAACTCAATGTGCAGTGTAAGACATCAGTGAACCAACCACTGGCATAACAAATGTTTAAAGTCATTTAAAGGCAGAATAAACTTGCAGGGCGTAAGTGAGTAGATTAGAGGGTAAAGTAGAGTCTATGAAATGGTCGAGGAGAAAGCTCCAGATGTCAACTGAGCGGGGGCAAACAAAGCAGCTATTTACTTTAGAAGAAAGTACAGGAGAACAGTCTTGATACTAAAGTTATTTAACGTCTAACAGCAGTCAGTTTATTATCCTTGGCCTTGTCAGTATTGACGTTTGATTTATTTAGAGCACTTCAACAGCAATTCACTTTGAAAACAGCTGAATTGACAGAGAGGAAATCAAGGACAGTCCGTGCTTACAGGTATTAATTATGTTAGAAGAAAGCCTGTCCTTGGTGTTGTCTTTGATTTTTGCTCTTCTCTTTTCAAAGTCTGTATTTCTTTAGGCTTTTCTATGTCAGTACATGTCCCTGTGTGGCCCTAAACTGTCAAAAGTGAAAATGTTTTCTGTCAGTAAGCTCCCGTAGATGTTCGAGTACATATCTTTACCTTGTGGGGCTCTAATGGGTCCCTGCGTACCAGCTACAAATAGACTGCACGGTGAAAGGGGTAAAATTACCTCCTTGAAAATCTTTTCTGTTTGACAGATACATTTAACTTTTTTCCAACCCACTGTTTTGTGACAGGTGGCCACTGCTAAGGATATTATGTGTATTCAATGTATGGCACATAAAACATGTACTCTATAACATAATTAGCTAATATCTGTTAAACCATTTGAAACTGATAGAGGAGATAGATTTATATAAACTGTTAAAATACTGCCTTAAAAAACATGACGGGGAGTAGTGCTGATGATTTAGTTATAAATTGTGAAAACCATCATGTCATGACTGTGTCTCTGTGCACTGTACTATGTTTGTTTTTGATTACTAAACACCTTAGTGCATATTTGGAGGTCACAGGCTTTTATGTCTGTAGGCCATCAGCGTCCTCAGACTCCATATAACTCTGCACACAAACTAAGCAAACGGTCATCTTGCGTATGTTTGCTGATGGAAAGCCAGTACAATATCAAAGCAGAAATATTTTTTGAAAATGAAGGTTTACCCTGGTGGAGCATTATTTTCTAATGTTGTTTGTCAGTTTTCTGCTCAGCTAAACGATTTGTTGTATTTTTTTTTCTCTGTAGATGCTCCTGATATCTCAGTCGTGGGCTACGATGGAGACTGGTATGTGGGCCGGGAAAATGTTCAAATGACGTGCAAAGCCAACGCAAACCCACCAGCTCATCACTTCCGATGGATCAGGTGTGTGTATCTCTGTATGACATTGTCCTTCTCCTTCCAAAAATCGCCCCAGCAAGCCAAAACACTCATTTTGTAGTTTGAGAAGTCGGATGAGTGCACTTGAAATGCCGTTTTAACAGACTGCTGAAGGCACACTGGAAGATTAACAGCTGAAGGGTTCTGTTAGTCACTTTTCAAATGTTTTAAAATAACTTTTACTCATCCAAAATGTTAAAGTCACTATTTACCAGATCTTCCACACTAAATGTCACATGCATGATTACATAACAGGATACTTGTTGGAGGTGTGTCTGTCTTAATGCTTGCGTCTCTTGTGCATCATAGATTGGACAGTGAAATGCCAGAAGGGGTGGAAATAATGAACAGCACTTTGCTTTTCCTGCGTCCCCTCCAGCGGAATGACTCGGGAGTTTACAGGTGTGAGGTTGCCAATGACATCAACCTCCGCAGTCGTGATGTGCGCATTCTCATACAAGGTGAGCGGTGCACACACACCGGGACACAGCTGACTCCTATTGCCTGCTCTTCCCCCAGGAAGCACTGTGCGTGCACGCACGTCATAGAGGATATCGGTGCCTCTGACATTGTCCTTCAAGCTGAAATGTGACACTGTATCACTCTTGCTCATTCTGTACGTACTGACAGCATTCACCCATGATACAGTGTGTTGGCACTGATAATATTTGACCCTTTCATTTAGTCTTAATTGCACGCTGATTAGCCTTAATTAACATTAGGTCTCAGATGTTCAAAAGGGGAGTTCCCGGGCCAAACAGCTGCAAATGTTTAAGCCCTCCATAGACCACAGTGCTCTGCCTCTGCTCTGTCCTCCTCGCTTGGCATCTAAGTGTGTCACGTCTCTCTGTTGTGTATGAGGAGCATGTTCCTCTGGTTACTCAAATTCTGTCTGTGGAGGCTCTCGTCCTGAATGAAGTTCTGATTATGATGTGATTTTCTTTTACATCTCTCCCTCTTCCTTTCTGTGTTTCTTTTATTTCTGCATGTGTCATGCAGTGAGAGGCAAAAGCCTGCAGCCTGACTGTGAGATGATGTCCCAGATTCATAAAACATTAACTAGTTCTTTTCAACTCCTATTTATTATTTATCATCCATATTTCATTTTCCTTTGAGAGGACCTGTACGGGTGTGTGCAAGCTTACATGTGTTGGCGTACCCTTGGTTGTGTGTGTGTGTGTGTTGCTGTGGTTGTGCTCACATGTGTCAGTTCACTGGCTCTGCATGGAGTTGTACAATTCATACACTCGGAGACTTACAAACCTTTGAGTTCTCGTTTGTCATCTCTCAGATGTGAATCTCTTCCTCACATCTGGCTTGGCACTGAGGTTAAAGTGGCAGAGCAATCTTGCAGCACCATTAAAGCTTTTAGACTCGCATTCTTTCCATTACTGTAGCTCCCTCTGATTATGGCTTTTCTGTTTTCCGGCCATCACCACTAATCCAGTTCATTTTAAGGTTGGTGTTGTAATACTGCTGTAGTGAAATAGTGGCTGTGCTTCATAATACTTGAAAAAGAAGGGTGCTAAATACATTTTCTCATCCAATTTATGCAATATACAGTATAAAGTAAATTGGTTATGCACTTTTTAAAATTGCTGACACCAACATAGTAGAAAATGTAGGGAAGATAACATAGTGTTTCTCTTTAAAGTCTTCTGTCATGAAGTCACATCAGTAAGTCCCATATTTGGAATGGATCCCATTTCTAATAATTACCCCTCGTGCTCATGTCCCCTCTTGTCCCTCATAACAGAGTTACAAGAGGGAAATGGGACAATCTTTCCAGACCCTTAATACTTCATCAGTTGGCATTTAACCTGACATTTTCAATGTGCCGTCTTCAGTTGTGGTGATTTCTGTTGCGTTAGCTTGCCAATCCCTGTTTTATCACAATGCCATTTATCTAATGGAGATAGAAAAGCCTGGACACACACTCTTCATTCACAGCTTCATGCTATCAGTCAAGTAATCAAAGACAAAGGAACACTGCACTTCATTATCTGGCCACTAGTGGTGCTTTATAGGCTAACACAAGTAACCCATGATCATACCCTGCCAGTCTGCACTGATATTAGAGGAGTGGTACCAAGTGCAGCAACTTTGCTGCCGGTTTAATTTAGTTCTTTATTTTAATCGAAGCACTGCTCAGACCCTGCTGGAAACAAACGTTCTCATTTGTCCATCATCTAATATGTCAGATTTTTCAGCCAGTTTTATTTCCCACCATTGTTTAATACTTGAAGACTTCAACCACGAGCTCTGAAGAACCGGCAGTGCAAACTTCCATAGTTTCGTTTGTGTGGTAGTTTAGTTGATGTATTTGTCGACCTATCCCTACTTGATGTAGTTGACATTCTCTGCTTCTCTGTCTGTCCATCTCTCCCCTCCACCCTCTACTTCCCTCTCATCCTCCTTCCTTCCCTCCATTAGATCCTCCCACCATGCCTTCCACCATTACTGCTCCTGTCCTAACTGGCTCTGCCTCCTCCACCTTAGTGGATGAAAAGGGGCATGTGCTCTTCAGCTCGCCCACTCTTGAAGCCCTACCTGAGAGTAATCTTGGCTCCATAGTGGGTGGGGCTGTGGGCGGGGCCTTGTTCCTGCTCCTGCTGCTGTCTCTGGTTGGCGTTTTTTACCTACGGAAGCAGCAGACCTTCCACGGGAACTACTACACCAAGCAGTACCTGGGCCCCAATGACCTCCAGAAAGCCCCCACGCAGCACGAGCTCCACCCTACCAAGGCAGGCAGCAGCTCCAAGCATCGGGACCACGACCGAGAAGAGTGGGGCGACCGCCAGCTCAAGCAGGAGCGTGACCGTCGTCACCATAGCAACTACAATGGAGAGGAGTATCCCTCTAATGGCTACACCAGGGCGATGAGGGAGAGCAGTCAACACAGCCATCAGCAGAGTCCCCACCACCACCGTGAACACGCACAGTATTCTAGTCCACGGCAGCCCCGATGTGCCAGATACCCTCATTCACCTAAACTACAGGGAAACGGCTCCCCCTACATGTCAGATGACTGCTACGATAGCGGGCCCGAGGGGGACTATGTCTCTCACACAGACGGCTCTGTCATCTCACGTAGGGAGTGGTACGTTTGACAAGCCACCCGGTCCTGCAGGAGCAGACGTATGACAGAAACCTGAAATTTTCATTTATTAAATTAGGGAGAAAAAAAAACACATAATTTCTCTTCTGTACGCACATGCACACCTCTACTAATCTCAGTTCTGTAGTTCCCTCGTTTTGTCTAAGCGTCCTGGTCGACACTTGAGATGAAACGTTTCTGTTGTTGATGTGGACAGACTGTGGACTGCAGAGCCACTTTGACAGTCCACATGCCGACAGAAGAGGGCGTGTCGCTAGTTTGTTTGTGTAGAGACTAACTAAGGATCATGACGTATGTGCTGTCTCTGCCTTACTACATGGACTGCCAGTTTATCTAGCATTACTGATGTCTTTCAGTTGAGTGGAAGCCCTGGTGGTTCACAGATCACTTATGGTTGTTGTAAAAGGAAAAAGGGTTTTTTTTGTTTTCTACAGAATCAGCCTTCTCAGGCTATGTGGCACTTGCTTATTTCTATGTGTAGATATTGCTTACGCTGATTTTGTTTAAAAGAGCCTCTGACTCTGAATATGACTGAAAGTAAAGCCATGAAATTCAGATGGTCAGAGGTCTCTTTTTCCAAAACTCAGTAGGACAGAGCAGAGGCATACAGGCTAATTTAAAAAAAAAAAAAAAAAAAAAAAGAACAGAAAAGACCTCACAGAGAAACGGAATTCCTGGTGACACATACTGATTCATGGTCAAAAAAACGTATTGCACTGCCTTTTGCAAAACTTTATAATAGACGACCACATAATTTGTATTCTACTTAAGTGTCTACCCTTTATGTAACTTGCAATGATGGGAGACTTGAGAGCTGGAGGACTTGACCACTGATGTCCCAGCAATGTCCTTTTTAAAACTGATGGCCCAGAGTGGGAACCTTAAGAGCATTTCTACTATACGTCCTCAGCTCATCTCTTATCCCCACGAGGGAGGGAGGGATGGAGAGGGGGCGAGCAGGGAGGCCTGCACAGAGGAGGCACAGTCCGCTGTAACAACAGGCTGGGTTTATCAAACAGTCTAGCCTTGATATGCAAACGTGCTACAAAAGCCTCTGAGTTTAAATGCGCTGGAATACTTCTGTTGAACATTTGTGTGGTGACTTCTTGATTTTTTGAGTTTCAGATTAGTTGTCCTTTTTCAGTACACCACAAACGCATCCTCCAGATTATAAATGGATGCGTTTGAGAATTTGCACTCTGGCACCAAACCAGGGCTCTTTAAAGTTCAAGCGAGCCTTCAGCAGGGTCATTGTTCAAAGCGGGCTACAGTATGGCGGCCACCATACGCTGGCCTCTTAGCCGCAAAGTATTTTGTTACACAAAGAAGTCATTCAAGAGTGCAGCCAGTACACAAATAATCACGGATGGACTCATTTCACTGCTCTCAGTAATCTGTAAAAACAAGACAGGACTGTGTCACAACTATAATCTGAGGCATTAATAGGCTTATTGTCACTTATCCATGTGTTCAACTGCACGCTCTAATCACTCATTTTCTTTCTTTGATATAGCATTTATTATTACTACCAGTACTACCACAGTAAAATATACATTATGTGATGGATGTGCTGTCACCTGTGGTTATCACAACCTGCACTCAGCTTCTTATCTTCAGCTCACCAGAGGGGACAGAGTATTTTGATCATTAAATCCTTCACTCATAATTATCCTTTGAATAGTTATGAAATAATACACCCTCTGCTGGCTTTACAATCAGATCTGCGTTCATTTGTTAACGGCAACATTTTATTGCTAATCAAGATTCTCAAACGTGACAGAAAACACAAAGTACTGTGATAGAAGTGAGGCGAAATGTATTTTATTACGGTTTAAAGATGAATGTTGTTTGGTTTTTTTTATGTGATCAGGTACTCAAAAAAGATTAGTTTTTTGACACATGCACTTATTTACCAGGCAGCATGGAGGAGATCCAACAGTTTCTTCCATGTCCACTAGTGTTGTGAATACATGCCAACGGTAGTAGTACGGTCACCTATACAATATTTGCTGCCGGATGCCAAATATTTGTTTAACCTGTATGTATAAATATGATGATGACAGTGTCTCACGTTAAGTATTGCTGACTAGCTAACAACTGATTATAAGCTTATATAAATGAATTAACGTATCACTGTTGTATACAGGGTCTTGTAGCCTGAAATAGAAGTGAAAAGATGCTTTAGGCCACTTTAATATTCCAGTCGTCAAAATGGGAATTAGTTATATTGTTATGAGCCCTCGCTAATTATTTGTCAGGGTGTGAATTTTGTGCAGTGAATAGGCTGCAGTGAGATTTGATAATGTGCCACTGTAACTTGCAGGCGGAGAATATGTCCCCTATACTGCAATTCATGTAGTTTCATCCGTGCGTTCAGCGCTGTGCAGAACCCTAGAAGTCATTTATCATCATAGACAGAAGCGGCCCTTTCCAATAACTACCTGAAGTTTCAGTTCACTCCAATTACATGAAAATAAGGCCTCACACACCACTAGTGGTGCGCGTAAAGTTTTGGTTTATTGTGCCCTCGTAATAATAAGTAGGAAAATAAATTGCAAATTTACAGTTAATTTAACTAAAAATTATTTAGTTAATTACTAGTTATTCGGCTGTTAACAATGAAATGCTTTGATTAAAGGTTTATAAACATCAGTTGCAACACAATAATAGCAACCAAATCATGTTTATAGATGACTACACAGTATTTATTAACCATTTGCAAAGTATTATAAACATCTGTTGCAACTTAATAAACAGTTGCTTAACACGTGGTTTATAAAGCATTTCATAGTTAACAGTTAAATAACTTCAGTTTAAGTGACTATAAACTTACCATTTAATAAAGGTGCAATAGGTAAGAATTGATCACCTGTCAAAGGTCACTCCAAACAGACAGGGGGCAGCATATTGCCAGGTTAACTACTTACTCCTCTTAGCTAGCTAGCTAGCCATACAGTTGGTGACCTAAAGCTGCCGTAAAGGTCCTATTTGTAAGAAAAGTTGATGTTTGAGTCTCATTCCCAAATTAATAAACTGGCGCTCTGGGTTGGCGACTCGCCTTACAATCCCAAACCAGTGGTATTTGATGAGCTGGGAATGAGACGCAAAAATCCATTTTGTTGGGCTGGCTGGTGATCAACTAGTTCAGTTCTTACATATTGCACCCTTTTTAATTATGGTTTATACAAAGTGTTTCTATTTTTTCTACAATATCTCTTAAATATCTAAAATATTATTTCTTGGGTAGAATATAGTTCCAGCGATGAAGCTTTTACAGTCTGGTCACCCAGAGTAGCGACAACAATGTTTGACCTCCATGAACAAACCTTTATTGTAACGGGGTCGGGGTTGAAATCTGAGAGGCGGATATCTCAACCTGGGTTAATAAATCCAAAACTGAGAATATGTGGTTCTATGTAATTTGCGTGAGCTGACCCTTTTAATGTGAGTGTCCTAAATGAAGTGTCCAACTGGTCAACCAAAAAAACCCTCATTTAGACCGCTGACTTAAAAGTAAGGATTGTGTCGCTGACGCCTATTTATTCTGCCTTTCTGGTCACTTTTACATAAAAGCGGAGAATAACAGGAAGCAGCAGCCTAACCCCCTTCGTGTGTTTGCTTCTATGCACTAAGACGGAAATTCCACTAATCAATATACTATTTTTGCTTGACTTGTCAATTTGCATCCCTGCACCCGGATTAATGAAGTTCTTTTGTACTGTGACATTTTGTATAGAGGTCGGTCATCAGTGTCTTTACCTTGAGAAATGTCCTTCACTTTGGGTTGAGAAATACAACTAGTGCCTTAGATACCTAGAAGAAGAAATTTAAGTGTTACGTTTATTTACTTATGGATGTGAGTTTCGTTGCTCTGAGATTTATTTGTTGCCCATTTGTTTTGTATTTTCTCTGCATACTGTGTGTTAGGAGGACTCCGTCGTGCCATATTTACTTTTCCGCCCATGTCACCAAGACGGTTAATATCGCAGTATACTTGCAAACCAAGAGGCATTAAAAACACACACGAAACAGACGAAGCTTGAATGAATTTTGACGTAAAAATGAGTTTCACAAGTATCTGTCAGGGGTTTTCTGTAGAATCACTGTTGCTCAAAGGAGTGAAGACTTCAGTCACACATTGTCAATGAAAAGCACCTTGTGGTTATGTTTGTTTTTTGTATATACTGAAAAAAAAAATGTAAGTTTCTGGGAGGAAAAAAAAAATATTTATGTCTGTGACAACAGTGGAGCATTATTTTGTCAATCTTTTTGAGATACTTTAGTTCAATAAAGCACCTTAGCACCTGTGAGTTATTTTCTCTGGAGGGTTTTTTTTTTTTAAGCTTGCCATTACTCAGACTGCTCAGTCTCTGCTCTTCTTTGTGCTTCTATAAATGACATCATCTCTAGCTCCCTAATGCTGCATACACCCCCACCCCCCTCCTCCTCCTCCCCCCAATCCAGTGCGCACATGTGGGACGCCGCACATGATGTAATCCATGCTTCCTCACTTCCACCTCATCTTCGCTACTCTTTAGTTTCCAAGAATGTTGTAATGGTGTTCCTCTCCGCTGGTATTTCTACAGTCCGGGGGGAGATCCAGCACTTCCTCTGCTCTCTCTGCGCCCTCTTCTCCTAGTTTGCTTTGTTTTGTCAGGACAGAAAGGCCCTCGCTCTCCCCTACAGCACGTCTCCTTTGTGAATCCTTCTCCCCCCCCCCACCTAGTGTCTTTCTCCCACTGTCTACCAGCTGGTAAAATTAAACGCTGAGTGTTTATGTCTGGCCCAAAGTCCCCACTCTCCAGCCCATTGACTGTCCCCATGGCAACAAGCTCATCTGATGGAGGCTGTCTTCTACCTGGCCACAGAAAGCTGAGGGAGAGAGGGATGCAGGGGGGAGCTGCTGAGAGTTTAACTGTGCTGCTGTGAAAGGCGGAGCAGAAAGAGAGAGAATTAGCTACTGGAATTGAAAATGGCCCATTACGCCCCGCTGGCTGGCTGAACTACAGAGAGCTCCTCTGGCTATAAGGACGCGTCACGCTGATGTGACCTTGACACTGTTTAGCTTGCACCCCGGGTCCTCAAGACACACTTCCTCTAAAAGTCTTAATTTCAGCTGACCTCTGTGCCTTCCATAGATCTTATCGTGGTCACAGTCTTTCTGACCTTGAGACGGGGCAACGCTCGGTCTGCGAATGCACGGTGGCGCTCGCAAGAGTGAGGCAGCTCGGGCGGTTGTAATGATGTCAGCCGGCGATGCTCTTGTTGAAGATCAGTGGGTTTGCTTTCTCGACACAACAGTTTCCAAGGATACTTTTCACAACACACAAAGGAGTGAGCGAACGTCTCAGGCAGCGCAGAGCGATGCAGCGCTGTGTAAGCGACTCTGAGCAGAGGTGGGATCAAATTGTCACCATCATTGAGCGGAAAATATTGAAATAGATGTCTGAGAGGAAAATGACAGACCCTCGACCGCTCTAACCTTCCTCCCCCCCCCTTCCCCTGTTATTACACCAGCATCTGCTCCCTGTGGGGGCTGTTGTCTGGGCAATAGCATGACCCTTGACCCTGCCGCTGAGGGGGCGGCGGGGTTTGTCTTGCCGTCACAGTCTCCCCTCACTTCGCCTCGTGCCGCCGAGGTCTGCTGTGTTTAATTCATGATGATCCCGTCTGCCGCTCTGACCCGTGCTGAGCATCAGCATGTACTTTTTCCCTGGCTGTGCAGTCATGATGTGTGTTTGTGATAAAGTGCTGAAGTCGGGGGGAGACAGAGAGAGCCTTGCACTGGAGCCAGATCCCAGTTTGGGGGGACAGTTGATCCACCGCTAATCCGAGCCCCTTCAGAACGGATGATATTTGGACCAGTGACATGTTTAATTGGGAGGAAAAACATCGAAACAGAACATGCAAAATGTGCACATTTTAACGCCAAGCTCGTGAAGTTTTACTCCTATATAAATAAACTTTAAGATGCTCTTTGCGTTGTAGATTTAAAGCGGTCTCGTCCCTTGTCACATTATTAATGTCTGTGGAAATGTGTCTGTCAGCAGGCATTAAAGCAGGCAGCATGATGATCTGCTGTTTTTTTTTTTTTTTTTTAAAAGGCGTTTTGATCAAATCAAGAGGCTCTTGTCATAGTTCAGCCACCATCAAAGGTAATCGAACGGTTATTAACTGGTAGAGGACGGCATGAAAGGAGAAGAGTGGAGCGGGGGAGGGGAGAAGTAGGAAGAAGTGGCTTTCAGGGGGCGAGCTCAGAGGTCCAGGCTCGTCCAATCTGCATCATAATTGAACTGTTATTTAGGATTCTCATCTCAGCACATTATTGATTTTTTTTCCCTCCACCTCAGCAGCTAAATCAACTGGAATTGACCATCACACACTTTGCGTTTTTTTCTCCACCCCCCGCTGTCACCTTTTGTCCTCCAGTTCCTCCAGTGTCCCACAATCGCAGTTTTACACATTACTGCTGATTGGCCCAAAGCCCGCCGTTCTGTGAGTTTAATTCATCTTAATCACAATTAATCCTAATCCCCTCAGCGGACAACACGGAGCACATGCAAGCATATGGTCAAACAAAGCTAATTCAGCCGACATGACAGCATCTAGAGCTCGACAGATAAAAAGACAGAGGACGGGCGGTATAGAGACATGGACTGATGGAGGGAGGTGAAGATATAAAGTGACTGATGAGTAACTAAAGTTTCAAGATAAAAACACATGTCATCTTATTTAGAGTAGTGATTACAGAACTCTAATTATATTATATTAGACTATTGGCTCAATGGCACCAGCCTAACTAGCTTGCCGTTTGCAATTACTATATCAGTTAAGCAACCAACACCAGATCCATGCAGTGTTGCTAAGTTACAGCTAGCTGGTTAACCTGTGCTTGGCTTAGGTTACAGATAGCTAGTTGCCCCTTGACCTACAGTAAGCCTATTTTGGTAGAAAGCAATCATTGCACAGCTTTAAGATCAATATATGACACGCACTTGCTAGTCAGGCAAGTTTATGTGTCACTTATTGTGAGAATCAGTTACTTGTCTGTTGCTCTTCTATCAATAAACATCAGTATCGTAAATTGTACCCATACCACTGCAGTATAGTTCAGATATTGAGAGGATTGTGTGCTTCCTTTTCTCTTGGCGTCGGCATCCCTTGACCCCTTTTGTTCTAAGAAATTTCAGACCTGTCTAAGAGCTCCCTCCTCTCCACTCCAGAGAAACTTGGAGGGCAGTCCTTGAGGACAGGAGACACATGATGACTCTCGGAGCAGTTTGTACTCTTCAGAACAAACTGTGCTCCAGTTAACAGAACTGACATCTTCAGCCGCAAAAATAGACACATCCTCCGAAAACACAGCTACAAATTTAACAAAGAATCAAACGTCCCTGTGCGGTGCAGACTGATGTTGCTGTTATTCCCATGGCCTCTAGCGGGCACATGTTGAACTGTAACTGTGAGTTTAACAAATACACCAAGTTTTAGCAGCTTTGAATGAACACCTTACAAAATCTGAACATTATGAGATTCACCTCAATGGCAGCAGCCTTTTGACTCTGTCCCTTTACTCACTCATGTTGTTATTGTGTTTGCGGTACTCAAAGTGTCTGTACTTTGCCACAGACCAGTCTCGAGCCGAGAGGTCGAACGCCATCGCCGTGGCCGGAGCTGTGATGGGGGCCGTCCTCGCCCTCTTCCTCATCGCCGTCTTCATCATCGTGATCCTCACCGCTCGCAAGGCCCCGCCGCCAGCCTTCACCGACAAAGTGTAAGTGTGACAAATAATTCATGGCACGGAACATGCTCGGCTGGTTAATTAATGGCATGATACCTTTGCGAGGTTGACTGAAGCCCCGTCGGTGGGTTCAGGGAGTTGCTCCACACTCCCGTGGAGAAGTGCTGCAGCGGTGCACGCCCCCGGAGCGGGGAGGCTGCAGGACAAGGTTGAGGGGCGGCACATAATTGCTGTCTTGGCAGGAAGCCCTTGTCCTATTTTGTTCGGTCTGCTCCTGTAGTGCACCGGCACTCATGTTAATGTTACAGCAGAGAAGAATTACTCTGAGGTTAAATTCTATACAGCGGTAGCTGGGTCACACTGTGTCCTGTGACTGACAGTAAATGCTTTGTGTGCCCGAGCTCTTTGTTTTTCTCCGTCCCCGTTACTGTACGTGTGTTCTGAATAACTGTGACAGCTGGTAAACTACAGGACTCAACAGGGCCGTTTATGTGTTTTTAGTGCGCATTAATGGCTCCTCGTTGGTTTGTTTTGATTAACTCTGTTCCTATTTAACATTTAAGTCCTGAAAAGCGACACGAAGATGCGCCCGATGTGTCCAATGCCGCAGCCCCTCACACGCAAATCATTATCACGAACCTGTGGACCATATCTGCAAGGTTGCAGCTCGATCCCCTCATCCATCCCTGTTAGTGTGTCGCTGAGCGCGCTCGCTCCGGAGAAACACAGCGCGTCAAGGAAGGAGCTAAACTGTTGAATAAATCCTGGAGCATTTTATACAGGGTACCAAATCCCCCCCCCCATACAAATTTCATGTCAAATGCAATTAAGTCGACGATGTATGAAAAAGGGGTTGAAACTGTTTGCAGCTCATAATTGGGAAGCACAAAGCAAAGCGTGGATAATGACAGAATGTTCATACATGGATTATTATTGTTCCATCCAGAGGATTTAGGGTCTCAGCCATTCTATTCTCGTTCTGCGATCTCATATTTCTTTCATCATCGGAAATAAAAGCACTCAGTCAACTCATGAACGATGATGTTTGTTTATCCACTGAAGACATATTGTTCTTTGTCAGACGTTGTATCCCAATCACGCCGCGAACCTCTCCGGGGAACATTTACCGTGCATGCCTAAGACTGAGTTTCGATGTGACACTGCTGACACGGGCATAAAACAGCACTGAGGGGGAAACACTCAACATATGCGGGTGTGTGTGGCCTCTGCATCACTCCACTGACACTACAGGACGGTGTACCTACCGTGTGTTGGTCTGTGGTCAATGCCACGACAAACTTAGCATCTTAAGTGTGACCGTGGCTGGAAGTCCCAGTGGGACGGCGGGGGGTGGGGGGTGGACGCAGGCCTCGTCCTTCTCCTTCATCATACGCGGACGTGAGTGTAGGACAGCGTGTCACTGAGAGCACGAACTGTAATCTCTTACCGCTTCTCATCCCAAGTGTGAAAGAGTAGAGCAGCATCGAGTGATCTACAGTGTTAGAAAATCGATGCCTGTCATGACACCATTTTATGAATGGTCAAGGTCAGTTCCTAGGTTTAGGTTTAGCAGTGGAGGGGGATTTCAATAAATGAGAAAATGACTCCGACTTAAACGTCTTACCGCGTTTGAGAGGAACTCGCGCAGTGAGTGATTTCAGAACAGCTGTCAGAAAGCTTCCAATTTACTCTTATATATGAAAGTCTATCTCCTTTATATCCATGTTGTCAAATATCCTAAACCCTTTTGATTTAAAGCGTGATGCCATTAGTATCACTGGCTGCCACTGCTTAAAGGGACACTCCAGAGATTTAGTGTTACACTTCCATAAAGTTGGTTGAATTGCAAGAGACAGGTTTTTAAAATAATGGCCAAATTCGATTCAGCAGAGGCTGAAATTGTATCGACTTTTATTCCCTTGAGTGGAGCTCTCAAATCCTACATTTCCCATCATGCAGCTCCAAAGCGTCTTGTTTTTTTTATCTTCCATGCCTGGCTAAATGTCCAGTCTTCTAAACTCCAGTTTGTTCCACACGCTCTTTGTCACAATTTATAATCTACAAGCCCACATGACATCACTATGACATCATCAGGGGGTCGATGTTTAAGAGTTGTTGTTGAAAACTTTTAAAAATTAAATTGATCAACAGAAGGCGAATGACAATACTGACAGACTGAAGTTAGCATGCAAACCAGCTAGCTCCGACCCGTCCCCGTCTAAAGCTCCTGTTGTACTACAATACTCCAGACTACTAGCTGCAAGGCTAACTGTGCTAGCGAGCTAACGGTAACTACAGTTAACAACAATTAGCTGTTTGTAGCCCATTTTGTTTAGAATTCAGCAGGTGGTACATTTTTCCATATCGACCTTTAAGGTGTTCCCTGAAGCGTTCCCTCTCTAAATCTTATCCAAATATTGAATTTGCGCCCAGCGGAAATCACTCACCTGGTTTATGCTGCTTCTTGCTAACATCTAGGGTAGAGAGAGTACTCAACTGAAACAAGTATCAGGTACAGATAATGTACTTTTAACAAAAGTATGATCAGAATTAAATGTGTCAATATCTGTTCTTGTGAAGAGAGAAAATCTTCACTGGGTAGCTGGCTGATGTTTTTTTTTATTTAACTTCTGATCAACCCATATCAATTTCAGGCTCATCTTAACAATATCCAGTCAGCCCCACCCACTTCCAGTTACAGCACCACCCGTTTCTGATTAAAGCTTCGCTCATTGCGAGTGCGGCTATGGATTATGGTATTTTAGTAACCTTGTATTCGCTCATCCTTAATAGTTAATACTTAATAGTTTCCTCTTTCAGATGCTCAAGATTCTGGGAAAAAAAAAAATCTTTCGTCATCCTGATTTTCTTTCTCTCTCTCTCTCTCTGAAGGATTGACCTTCCTCCGACACACAAACCCCCTCCTCCCTACTGCGCGAGAGCACCGGCTGTTCCTCTGGGTGTCCACGCATCACAAGTGGCCTGGCTCTGTCAGGTAAACCCCCACTGCTTTTTCCACAACCACTTCTAATATCCCGTCAGTGCATTTGGGCGCATCGTGATTCATCACTGACTGATCGCCGCACCACAAAACTAACATTTGGTTGGCTAATGATGAGCGCTGAGTCACAACAGGAAGTAATAACAGCCTGGATACTGACCGATGTCATTATCTGTGTTTATTAAGCAGAGCGCGCTAATGGCTGTACTCATTTAATATGTAGGATAGTTTAAATTTTAATTTGTGCTCTCAGCTAAACTCGAGCGTTCAAACTTTGTTAGTCTCGCCCAGGCCTCTCCTCGCCCTGATCAGTTTTGACACAAGAAGGTTAAACTGCTTGGCGTCTTGGGGCCATGAACACTATCTTGGGTGATTTCTAACCCGCAGAATCGCAGGGCGGACCACAGGTACGAGCTGACTGACGGGCAGCACCCACCCACAGGAAGGGCGGGACCTCCGGGACCACAAAGCCCCGCCCAGCAGCGCGCCCGCCTGGAGTGGGTGTGTCATCAGAGTGGGACGGACCGGGTGTACATCAACCACCGGGAACACTACGTGTGACAGCCCAACCGAGCGCCCTGCTTCCAGTCTATATGCTAAGCTAAGCTAAGCTAACCGCCTGCTGGCTCCAGCTTCATATTTACTCCACAGCCATGAGAGTGGTACGTGAAATGTCGAACTTTTCCTACAATTCCTTATTCCTGTTTTGCAAATATTTATCGACAATGTAGCGTTTGATATCACTTAGATGATACTTAAGAAAATCACACAACCGAGAGAGCAAAACTCACTTCATCTGCCTCCTGATCGTCATACTGTACACGAGTGGACGTAGAAAGAAAATAGCTGAGGGGCTCTGCTGTCGTTCTCCACCACTGTTTCCCTTTCCCCCTCCCTATCAGAGAGGTACATCTGAGACTCCATTCTCAGGCATATCAGTAGACCCAAACCACGTCAGATCTGAGCCACTTAGGTCCACCGAGACCAAATGTACTAGCTGCAACACAGACCATGAAGGGATTAATTAAGGTATCGCTGTCCCAGCTCGGCGATTTTGCTGTTGTAATGTTATGACACAATGCTTTTTGGCAGCAGAAACTGTAGATTTGTATATGTATAAACGTAGCCTCTGTGCCAGAGTGATTATTGTAGAATCATAACCAATCAGGAAAACAGTAACCCGAGAGCTGTTAGTCATTTTTATATATACTGTAGAGAAATGCATTTATGTTTGCACCGGATCAAATACTCTGTGAGCGCTGCGACGTATTCACTGTGCTGTAATATACTGTGCCGTGTGTCTGACTTTTATCATGATGATCTGAAGAACTAACTGTTTGAAGTGCCATATTGACATTTTGGGGTTATCCCCTCCGAGTATATCGTATTCTGTAGTATTTACATCTCTAGATTAGACCGTGATGAGCTGTTGTCTTGTTTGATTTATCTAATAAAAATGCATTTTGGTGCCAAGATCCACCCGTGACACGACGCTGTGGCCACAATCAATCAAAATCATCATTTAGTTCTCACTCTGAACAAATAAAAACTCTCTGGTGCGTTAAGATGTTCTGAAAGTAAACAGTCTCGGAGAGAGAAGCTCTGAGTCACCGCGTGTGGAAACAAGAGAAGAGAGTCCTTGAAGAATCGAGAGAGAGTTTGAATTGACACGTTTGAGGGGGGAATTCATCTCAAGGTCACAGTCACATTGTATCCACTGTGATTCTCACAACGGCGAGAAAAGCAGTTTTTATCACAGAGAACAGTTTATGTGGACGATGTCCTGTTCGAGGAGCCGAGGCCTGCAGTGTACTGACCTCACGCTGATGGTTAAAATGTTTGTCAGGATCCATTGATCTCTGTAGATCAGTGCTCTGCGTTTCTCCATCCTCTCGTGAAGGGGCGTAGCTGACACTTTCCAAGAGCGACACCTAGTGGTCAAACGTGTCGGTGCAACACCTGGTGGTGACTACAGAAAGTATGTACAGATGATGACCCGCAAGGACTTCACTGTGCTCGATCAAAACATGGGAACGTGCGCAGATTTTGGGTTGGAGGAGCTTTGAGGAACATCGAATGAATGATGGCTGAATTCCATTTAGTTGCTTCAGTCTCACACTGCCACGACTTACTGAGACACATGAAATCTAAAAGAGCCACTGTAAACCGACACATGCCTTTTCTGTTGCAGAAAGAGTGACAAGCAAACTCGCCTTCATGTTTAGCACATAATCTTTAATTGGGGAGCAACAGAACAAATAGGAAATAACAATAAAAAAAATCATAAATACCTGTAGAAACAAGTAAGTCTAAGACAAAGAATAAAAGTGACGACAATAACAGCGAAACAGTGGGATGATAGGGTGATGATGGTGATGGCGGCACTTTTTATTTTGTGACACGCACCTAAAAAAAAAATCATCACAATGGATGATGCCATTTTTCACATTAACAGTAACATGTATGTTATACTGAGACAGCTGTTACTATGGCAAACTGTTGCACGGGTGCATCTTTAAAGGGTTGTTTCGTCCAAATTACCAAAAAAAACAAACATATTTCTCACTTACTTGCACTGGTAGCAATTCAGATAGTTTAGGTTTAATGTATCCAAGGTTTGAGACATCACCTCAGCACAAGTGAGGTGTTTGTGTTCCTTTGAATAATCTCTACATTTGGAAAAAAAAATACAAAGGTGTATGAGTGATAGACCTTGCTGTTTTTGTACCTTCTACCAAACTAAAACTATCTGCAGATGGATACCACTCAAAATAAGTGAGATTATAGGTGTGCTGTGTCCCTCAGCCAGGGTCTGAAGGATGATCATGTGAAATGACAGTTAATAACTTCAGTTTATTAAGACATGTTAGTATGAATGCTGCTGCGTTTAAGTTCTCAAACAGCGACCACTAGAGGGCGCCACATGGTCACCTACATCAATCTGACATGCGAACGGTCGCTCACAGGCTGAGTTACTGTTTACAGAGTACTGGCTCAGGTTTGGCAGCTAAAAACATACAGTTATCAGGATATTAAAGGAATAGTTCACCAAGAACTGAAACTTTTAGCATTATCAACTCACCCCCCATGTCATTTTAAGCACTGAGACATTTTTAACAAGCCAGTGTTGGTACACACCCAGCCCCCATCTACTTATGTTGGTCGTTCAGTCTTTCAGGTTTTGGGCGCGTCAGGCCGAGTTTGAAATGTCGCACAGCAAGTTAACAAGTGCAACTACCCATGTCAGGTCACGACTGAAGTGTCCGGACTGTTTGTGGCGTAAAAAAAAAAGGCAACGGTTCATCATAAATTGAGTCCAGGTGATCTCATGCAGCACCAGCAGCGTTCTGCAGCACGTTTGGTTCAAAGCACTGATAATTTAAACGATGAGAAAATCAAGAACAAAAGGAGTTTTGTGTGATTTCACGGTGATGTCTTGGTCACTTTCAGAAACAAAACAATGACCACGTTCCGGAGTAGTTTGGTGGATTTGGAAAATGTTGAAGCGGCGTTAGAGTCAGCAGCCATCTGCTCTGACACGCAAACATCGGATCCTCGCTGAATGTATGAAATTGGTGTGTTGTGTAATGTAAAAAGAGTCAAATGTCATTTTCTGGACGTCAGCTTCTGTTATTTGACGTGAAATTCGTGGAACTGCACTGGAGACAGAACAGTCTAACTAGGGAATATAATGGCTTATATTATTTTTGGATTTTTTGTATTTAGCAGTGACCTCGACCTCCTCGTCAAACCGCCCCTCGAGCCCTTTTCTCTCCACAAGCTGTCAGCAGCCTGTTGTGATGCCACTTCATTTACTGACCAAATTGCGTGTCTCAATCCTTTATTTAAATAATTTGTTTTGGGTTTTTTGCTTGTTCAAAATGTGATAATGTCGCTAAAAGATATAAAATTTGTAGATTGTGGTTTTATCTACTGAAATGTCCTCTGCAGACGGGATATGAAGCAGCTTGTTCACACAATTATGCAACTGAAGCAGGGCGGAGGTGTTTTGTTATCATAAAAAAATAGTTATTCTTATGTATTCAGTTATAGTTCTGTTAGATATAAGACGCAAACCAAAGGTGAAAGCAAATGTAGGCCAACGTAACAAGAACCATGTTTCTACAAAAGTGTTTGATAGAGCAACTGGAGAGATTAGAGACAAATACATTCTGGCAAAGCTTAAAGCAGCTATAATCTATATTTTTATAACAATGAATCAAAAAAACTACACAACACATCACTGGCTCTGCATTTCAGCATCTTTCAGCTCATAGTTTTGGTTTTCAGGCCTACAATTGTACCATTTCGGTTCACTTTCTTAAATAAAAGGAGTGAATATTGGACTTGAAATCATCAGATGAACATGAACACGACTCCAAATGAATGCTAATGCTGCCACGCTGGATGTGTAGCTCACAATATGAACTTGTCCGCTGCCCCCGAGCAGCCAAAAAAAATGTGTTATCGCAGGTTTAAACTAATTAACTCAGGGCAGAAATAAAGTCGTCTCCTACAGGAGCCAGAATTGCTGCTGTTTCGGCGTCTTTAGTGCCGCTCATCCATCAAAATTCAGTCGGAGTCACCTGCAGGACGGCTGAGGCTGCTCTCAACTTATTAAGCGTTGTTTGGTTGCTACACTTTGTTCCTCTAATCACCGCACCGCCCCAAGAGCGGCGCGAAGCCACCGGTTGTACCTGATTAAACACAATTAGAATGACGAGCAGAGGACGGTGCTCTCATTATTTCTCGTGTAAGTCTCATAAACGTTGTGAGAAGTTGCTGCTGAGAAAGCTTTTCCTAATACCTAAAGTAACTTGGGTGGTGAAGCAAGCACAAAAAGCATTAATGTTAATTAACTGCAGGTAGATGTTCGTGTCGGTTTTATTCCATCCAGCTAAAAATGAATTATGCTAAATAATGAAAGCGGCAATAATGCTCCCCTCCTTCGTTATGAATAATTCCGCGGCTCGACGGGAACACCGTGCTCACTAGTTGTGTAAAAATAGAGCTGTTGTCAAAGGAGCAAAAAAAAAAAAACAGTGATATTCTGTGCTGTCCCTGCTTCGAGTACATGACTGTGTGAACTGGTTCTATGAAACGCTGCCCACAGAAAGCATCTCACTAAATAAATTCCTCGCTCCGTGCACTTTCGCCGCCCGTCCTTGAGTGAATGGCAGCTTTGTTTCAGCTGTCACGATCGATTAAGTCGTGCTCCCACAAACAAACGTCGCGGTGGAGAAATGGAAACGAGGCGCCCCTCCAGCGACCGCCACAGAGGATGTACCAGTCCAACATTTTCCAAATCCCCCCAAAAAAAACCTTGGGTGCCTTCAACACGTGACCGACATGTTACTTGGACTTGGCCTTCTGTTTGGCGGCAGGTGCGGCTGCAGGTGCAGGTTTTGCGGCGGGTTCAGGAGCAGCGGAGGGTCTCAGGGAACCATACAGACCGAGGAACCTGCCACAGAGTGTAAAAACGTCAAACAAAAAGAACATGATATCGATTAGCAGTGATATTAAGAGAAACAACGAGAACATTATGTATAACGAGCAACGAACTTACATGTTTTTGATTTTCTTTACAAAAGCTTTAACAGCTCTGACCATCCTCCTTATCCGCACCTGTCAGCGAAACAACATGTAGGTCAGCGCATTAAACAGTTTCTCTATCCAACTTTTATTTCTCTGGCATTATAACGAGCTTTACAACAATATCTTTCTGTTATTTTCTCCCAGCAGAAAAAATAATTTGTGCATCTATTGAGAGCCAAGTCTGTAGGAGAGGGACAACAAGACGGGAAGCTGCGAGCAGACTCCCACACACTGTCTAACTTTCAAAAATACATTTATTCACAATTCTTCATTACTGGACCTTTGTCAGGCAAGTAGATAGATCGGGCCTGTTTGACTCATGAAGGTATGGTACTGAAATGCTGCAAACAAATGTGCAGGAGGGCGCTTGCAATTATTTTCTCCAGCAAACAAGATTTTCCCGACTATTCCCCAGGCTTCTCAAGAACAGTTTACAGAGGAAAGTATTACTAGTTACTTTTTTCTGCTTGAGTAAGTGTTGCAGTTTATTTATCTGCTATCGAAAATTTCAATGAAAAGCATAAAACTCTCACCTGCTGCTTTTTGTACAAAAGAGGAATGGAGAAAATGGCGATCACAGCTGTTAAACAAAGACAAAGACAATTTCTGTTACTTCAGAGCTGTTGTGCATGTTCACTTTCATTATTGAATTACATTACTCGATTGAAATATGTGGCTTACAAAACCTTTTCTCTTAGCAAGGTGTCTCTGTGTGAATGGACACTGAAACGTGTGACCAATTAGTGTTGGTTTCCTAAACTACGGTGGCCCTGAGGGTCAACACACAAAAAACATTGCATAAAAAGCAACATTTTCACACTTTTTCTGTAATCTGAAATGTTGAAACCATACTTAACCTAACCTGAAATGTTGAAACCATACTAAACCTAACCAGACCAATATCATAGAGTTGGCAGCTGAGAAAAACAGTCATTAGTCAATTTTTGAGAGAAGAGCTCACCAGTTATCACCAGAGTCAGTCCGTTGGTTAAGACACCGATATAGGTCAGCAGATACAGGAGCACAACAAACTGAGAGAAAGAAGAGATGTTGATTTAATTGTTAAGTAAAATTATGCAATAACACAATGAGCTCCTGTGGTGTGAAGGGGTCGGTTGTACTGTCAGTCCCACTGTGAATCAACACCTCCACTATGCACCAAACCAAAAATCTGATCTGATCATTCAGCTCTCAGGCTGGTGTTCATATATTATTGTATCTGATCGTCATTCTGTGATCACACTCGGACCTTAATAGAGTCGATGATGCTGTCGATGAAAATCAGGCGTTTGATTTCTGTGACGGCGAATGCGATCAGCAGCACCACCTCTTCCACCAGCATCACCGTCTCCTTATCTGTCAGAGAGCTGTCATTGTCCAGATACGACCTGCGGACAGAGACACACACACACACACACACACACACACACACACACACACACACACACACACACACACACACACACACACACACACACCTTAAAGAACAAAGAAGTCGAGGGAAAAACTAAACTAAATGTCTAGATCAGCGCTGACACACTCACTGGAAGGGGTGGACCCCGGGGTTCCAGCGCAGCAGCTCCAGCAGTTTGTAGTAGAGGCGGAGGGGAAAGGTGACGCACATGGCGCCCAGACAGATGTGGGAGAGCACGGTGATGGCACTGAGCTGGAACACGCTGGCCAGACCGATCACCAGCCCCGTGAACACGATGGCAGTCCTCCTCACGTTCCTCCAGTACACCAGATCCACAACTGCACAAGAGGACGCACACGTTAGAGACAGAATGATCACTCAGATCATCCTTTAATGTGTGTCCACGGGGGACTAACAGAAATAACATGCATGTGACACCTTCTGTCACCATTATGATACAACGGAGAGCCAGTGCCATGAATCTTTTTAATGATATTATGGATTGTAGACGGTGAAATCCCCTAAACTAATCTGGCAGCACAAAGAGCAAAAATATTCTTAACTCTCAAGTGTTTTGCTTTTGAGGCAATTTTCTTAAGGCTCTGTATTTGAATGGTAGATCACATGTTGCTGTGGTTTTTAAGTAGGCTCATGTCTTCCCAAGACACCACTTCAAAATGCAGTGTGTGTGTGTTTGTGTGTGTGTGTATGACACTCACGCCTCATTTTAATAACCCAGATCCTCTTCTATCTCTATCCCCTTCTGTTTATTACAAACAAACCTGCTGCTGCTGCTGCTGACAGAAATGTGACACACACTGCTCCCTCTGTGCCACTGAGACATTTTGTAATATGAGAATCAAAGTGACAGGAAGTAATTAAAAATATACATTTTGATTTTTTTTAAGGAGATTAACTGTAGGTCATACCCTCTGTTTGAACTATTTAAAGGTGCAGGGCGTAAGAATCGGTGTCTTGTTGAATTCATACTCATCTGCTGTTAGCTAGTTAGCTCAGTTAGCCGTGCAGCTAGCGGCGCAGACTGAGAGGTAGAAGCACCGGGGGGAGTAACAGTGTTTATATGGTTTATATGATGGTATATGGCTGGCGCAGAAGCTTTTGGACCGAGACAGGCCGGGGGCTAGCTGGTTAGCACGCTAACTCCTAGCTAACATCACAATCTAAAATTCTGTTGATAATTCATTTCAGCCAAAATTCTCACATATTCCACCTTTAAATAGCAACTTAACCACCAATATGCCATATTATGTTTGCATGAGCAAAGTTAGAAAAAGAACGGCAAAGAAAAATAACAGGGGCAAAGCTCAGTACATTATGGAGAGGGGGGAAATTAAACCAATCGATAAAATCTGTTAACGTTCTGCATGTTAGCATAGAGTTAATGGGAGAGATCTTAAAACCTATAAAAGATGAGAGAAGATATAAGATCCTATAAAAGATGTCTGAGCGCCTGTGTTGCATTTAATAATGCACGTTGCAAATTTTCTGAATGAATAATAAATAAAGGAATAATTATACGATGAGTCACAGTCTGGAATTAAATCTTCAAAGGTAAAATGAGCCTCCAAAATTCCAGTAATAATCTCCAGGTAATTATCTGATTAAAACAAACACTCGGGTTCTCGCACCTAATCACAGACGCACAACAACAACCTGTCCTCCGAAGAGAACTTACAAGAAACTGTGTCATACACACACAAACACACACACACAACTAAACCCAGCAACCCATTTCATAATTTCCAGAGATAAATACATAAAATGTTTTAGTCTAATGTTAAATTTCAACAGGAGGCTGGTGAGGCAGAAACATGGACACTCATACTTGTGCTGTTATATCTATGAAGTCATTTTCCAAGCGTGGCAGAACCGTAACCCAAAAAGCTCCGACAGGAAAAACACTCATCGGTCCTCCTCACTTACGGGACAATTTTGACCTTTGTGATTCAACCAGAACAACAACATTCAATCAGCAACGGGGTCTCATTTAGTCCCACCCTGTCCATCTGTCCACCGAATGAAAGACATGCTGCGCTCAGTACTTGACTGGTCATCCTGTTTGCATTCACACCTGCCTAGAAGAAGAGGGAACAGAAAGCTGATCTCCTCCTCGTCCTCTGCCTTACAGCTGGAGTCTAACCAGCTCCCTGTTCGCTCTGATTCGCTTCACTCAAAGCCGTCGACATTTATTTCCTTACGTTTGTTGGCCATTTCAGCTGCGGTCCTGCTCGCTCTCCCCTCTTCCTTGAGCTTCCACTGTTTGCTTGCACCCCAGGCTTTTTTTGGCCGCCCCAGCTCAGTCAGCAGTATAAGGCCTGGCTGGCCTAATTTTATCCTGTATTGGATACCCCCTGTTTGGATTCACACACACACACACACACACACACTCTCGGACACTCACACTCAAATAGGGAACCTGAGACATCAGCATGTACTTGTCCCTCAGCGTTCGGAGACTCTCTCAGCCAGCTGGTGGCCGACCTGCACCCTGAGGCCTTCGCATGCAGCCACGTTAGCGAGAGACCGATTTTAACGTCAAAACTCGTCTCCGCTCAGGGTGAATAAGGAGACGGCCGATGTCAGCGGGCCGCTGTCTCCTCCAGCGGCATCCGTGACAACCTGATGACTTCATAATATTGTCTGAATCATACAAAAAAAACAGTGATCAAGGAGGTTTCACTTAGGCAGACATTTTTCGCTGCAGGGTTTGTTACGTGAGAATTATGAGGCCTTTTATGTCGTTCTTTCTTATGTCTTATATTGGCTTGAGGACAACGTGGGCTGTTCAAACTCATGCACAGCTGTCTAACTGTACATTTTGCAGCTGTGATTAAGAAAGAAGAAAAAAAGAATATTTTTTGCAGGTGCAGGATCGTACCATGTTCAGGTTTCTCAGAAATCAGAAATGCTTTGTTGATGCCGGAGGGGAAATTGGCACGTACAGCTGCTCCTTCTAGAAAAGAAATATAACGCTAAAGGGAGACTTTAAAAAGAGTTAAATAGAGAAGACAATAAGAAATAAAATATATCAGTAATATGATAGAAAATTACTGTAAAAGAATATGTGCGTTAACTATACGTGTATGTATTTGCATTTATAATAGAAATATTAAACGTCTGAAAGAGTTCCTCCATCCTTTTCTTGCCCGGTCGCGGTGTCGTGACCACACCGAAATCAAAACTATGAGGAGAATTACAGAGCACAAGTCCGTGACCCTGGCTGACCCCCGCAGATTTAAGCAGGAACGACGCCAAACCGAAGAGCTGTAAGTTGTCTTGTGGTGACACGCAAGACCAAAAATCACATTTCTGACATGCAATGCAATCATTTCCCTTTAATCTCTATTTGATTATTTACAGAAAAATGTCTTTAGTTAATTATATCGTTTCTTTGCATTTTAATTTTAAGAGTTGAAGACAAAACTACTGATCATTTCACATCCATCCTATAACACATGTTGCTTTATTGTCACGTGAAATACAAGAACAAGAATATCTGTCACAACTTCATCCTTGTGAAAAGAGACTGGACGAGTTGCAAATGCGGCTGAATTTTAAGATTTTTAATGGAACATTTCAGTCCAAAGCCTTCGTGTTTTCTCTTAATAGTATCACTTACGAGAAATGAACGATTATATAGAACGAAGACAAACAAGAGCAGGATGTCCAGAGTCACTACAGGCAAAATGTTTTATTACACTGAATCTAATCTGACTCATAATTAAGAATGAAAGCAGCTCTGATGTCAGGTTTTGATTGGTGGATGAGCAGAGGTGCAGTACATCAGCACTGTCACCGTGTGTAATGTAAAATAAAATGTCAGCTTAAAGAGATCATCTGTGTTTACGCTGGAAATAAGCTTTCTTCCCCCAGCGCTTCTTCCCTCCGCAGCCGGTCGCACACTGCGTGCTAAATGGCCGACAGTCCTGTAATCCACAGCAGTGGCAGCCCGTAATCCAGGTCGATCAAAGGTTGAGATTACCAGAGATGTGGGAGGGGCCGAGCTGCGGATAGGAGGACAGCGAGAGAGGCTGAGCTCAGACGTGACAGCGGCGGTGCAAGACGGGCAGCGATTGGTGCACACAAATAGCCGGCCAATCGCAGCGGAGCCGGGGGGGGAAAACAACAAAGCAAGGGAGAGCTGGTGAAAGAGGTAAGAGCGATGAAAAAGCGAGGGAGAAGGTGAAATCACAGCAGCACAGAGGGAGAGACCGAACGAGGAGGAGAGGGGAAGGATGAGCGTAGCAGAGAGCGCCGATCAGTGAGGTCTCCAGAGAGGAGCGAAGGAGAGGAAGGAGATGAGCAGGGAGAGGGGGGCGAGCAGCCAGCACTGAGAACATCCATCAGCCGAGGCAGCCATGCTCTGAGCCCTGGAGCGGCAGGGCTACGCAGACACTGCACAGGCCCCCTATCAGGCCCATCTCAGCCCTCCGTCCCAGCCACGAGCACCGGGCGAGGGATAAAAGAAGATTCCCATCGCATCAGCTGTGCACAAGAACCATGAGGACGGCCAGGAAGGGCTCGGTGGAGATGCCTGCGTTTATGCGGCAGCTGGTGAAAGAGACGGAGAAGAGGGTCAGCTCTTTCTTCAAAGGGGGCCGCGGAGGAGCGGCGGAGGGGGAGCAGCCGGGGGAGGGGGAGAAGGAGGAGGTCATCCCCAGCCCCTACCTGGACCGGCCGGTCCTGGACAAGCTGGCGGAGGAGGGCTGCGCCCGCTGGGGCCTCACCTACGCCCTGGGGAGCATGCAGGGCTGGAGGGCCAACATGGAGGACTTCCACAACTGCGTGCCACAGCTGGGTGGCGAGCTGGCCGACTGGAGCTTCTTCGCCGTGTTCGACGGCCACGCGGGCAGCACGGTGGCACAGTACTGCTCCCAGCATCTTCTGGGTCACATCCTGGCCACAGGTGAAAGATACGCAACTGAATGAAATGAATATAAAAGATGGCAGATGTGGATTGTTGTTATGTTTTATTAGGAAATACATTTATCGATTAATTGTGTCGATGCAGAGAGATGGTTGCTCCTTTTTATTATCAGTATCATACATCATTTTTCACTGCATTCTGTAAATATCTATTCTTCTGTGATGATGTGTTTATGGGAGACGAGGAGGTGGTCTTACAGTGTGTCCGTGTGCAAACAGGTGGAATAGGAGCCGAGGACGACCCTGAAAAGGTGAAGGGAGCCATCGTCGAGGGCTTCCTGCAAACAGACAAACACCTGCACACCGTGGCGCGTCGAGAAGGCTGGGAGAGGGGGGGCACCACCGTGGTGGCCGCCCTCATCTCACCTTATTACATCTACTTCGCCAACTGCGGTGACTCGAGGGCCATGCTGTGCCGGTCCGGCCAGGTCTGCTTCTCCACCGAGGACCACAAACCCTACTGCCCCCTGGAGAAGGAGCGCATCGAGAGCGCAGGCGGCTCGGTGACCATCCAGAGGATCAACGGCTCCCTGGCGGTGTCCCGCGCTCTGGGGGACTTCAGCTACAAGGGGGCAGAGAACCGGACGCCCTGCCAGCAGATGGTGTCGCCGGAGCCGGAGGTGTGCGTGGTGGAGCGCTCGCCGGCGGACGAGTTCTTGGTTCTGGCCTGCGACGGGGTGTGGGACACGATCAGCAACGAGGAGCTGTGCGCCTTCATCCACAACCGGCTGCGCGTGTGCACCGACCTGAGAGACGTCTGCACTCAAGTCATTGACCTCTGCCTCTACAAGGTCAGAACCGGCCGCTTTAAACCCGTGTGCATGTCATCTAAACCCAAACACACACAAAGGCACCCAGCACCTTATAGATTTCTACATGTTCAGTAGTTTGAGTGGAAAATCCTTTCAACCGATTAGAAACAGAAAAACAAAACTTCCGTGTAAAACTGCGTTACGTAAGTTTTTAATGGGTTGTGCATTTTATGTAATAACATAATCCTTTAAACTGTGACTGCGTTGAGTGTGTTTGGGATCATGCGAGAGATGCCGGGGTCAGTCCACGGGTTGAGAAAGGAGCTCAGCAACAGCCAGAGTTTTCTACGTAATTAAAAGTGCACACACACACAATCAATCACGATCGACTGTATTTGACTTTCACTCAACCCAATGACGCCGTTCACACCTTTTTTCTATCGGACAGCTTTGATTAGATAAGTCATACATGGAAAATGTTGTGGGACGGAAAGGTTTACAAAAACAGTCACAGTGAGTAAAGTTTATTTAATGTGGCACATTTACCCGAACAATGACTAGTCAGTAACTTCGTCTGTCATCCCATTAAGGGGCTGAAAACGACACTAATGGGAACATAAACAGTGAAATCGAAACTATGAGCTGAAAGACGCTAAACGCTCCGTTTAGTTGAGGTCAGCCAGGTGATAGTTCTGTGGGTTTATCATTATAAGCGACCACTTTGACATAGTAGACTAACTATTACAGACACTTTAAAAACATTCATGCCCAAATGGAACAAACCAGAGAAAAGCACTTTTGTCTGTAAACGGCAGCTCTGACTTCTGCCGGAGGTTTTTTTTCCTCAGTCTCATTTAGACTGTAGCTGCTGCTGTGTTCAGGGTGTAATAGTGTGACAGACCACCTTAAAATAGAGCACAGAAGTGTCAGGGCAGGTTACATGGGATTATTCTGGATTCCTATGAGGACCCATTGCAGCCACTCTCACTCCGAGAGCGTCGGAGTTGACATTGAAGAGCATGGAATTGCTCGTCGTGCCGTCCTTACACGTAAAGAATTACTTCAGACCAGTCAGATCCACTCACAGCACAGCTGCTAGATTTAAAGGTGTTTAGTGACAGACATCTTGTATCTATCTATATCTTTACTCATCTGTAGAACATGTGAATTAGCTTGTCAAGAAGATTCAGAAATCCATTATTTGTTTATACTTTATTGTATTGTTGATGAAAATCCCATCAGCCTTATATCACATTTTAAATCAGGACTCACAGAGCCCCCCGAGGCACTTAATAAAATAAATTGCCTATCTTGTTTCTTCTTCAGAGTCAAAGAGACACCGGGGTAAACACGGGCCACATGTGCACACATTAACATCAGTGCTGTTTGGCCATTATGTCCATCATGTCACTGTTACATAACAGCGCTTCAGCTTGAATGACCTCAAAATGTCACAGCTCCTTCCACGACCCCATTTACATTCTCCTGCTCCGCCGCATCCGTGTGCGACGGTGTCGCGCACGCGCTGAGGTGAAAATGATCTGTTCCTAAATAACACGCTTCACCCAGGTTGAAGTAACGTTGGATGTGCTGGCATTTGTAAGGTCAGCTGTGATCACTCACCTCTGTTGACGCCGCTTCTCTCCACAGGGCAGCTTGGACAACATCAGCATCATCCTGCTGTGCTTCCCTGGAGCCCCCCAGCTGTCAGCGGAGGCACTGCACCAGGAGGCCGAGCTGGAGGACCTGCTGGAGTCCAAAGTAGCAGGTGTGTGGGTCGCAGGGCGCCGTCACGTGAGGCATTCAAAGACCTTATGTTGGTCGTGGTTCCATGTTGAAATCCTGACACACTTCTGTTTTCTTGAAGTTTGCAGTTGAAGAACACAAAAACATTCAACACCTCTTTTACTAGTTCTCCTTTTTAATTATCGAAAGTTTGAGGTTATGGTATTCTGTATTTTTCTTGTTGTCAACAAATCCCATAAAAAGAGTTACAATCAACAAGAAATGACAATAACAAGTCTTCTTCATGTAGCCAGAGTGTCATCTGTGCTGTGGAGCTCTGCTGTCATCAGTACCTCCTCACTGGGTGACGTGTTCCATCATTACCACGAACATGAGTTTGTTTTGAGTCAGTCCCACTTAAATATATATCTATATACTGTCCCCACGTGGTAAATGTCATACTCTACTCGTAGTGATTCTGACAAATTGTTATCATTTCACCACTTTCATTTTTGATGAGCAACTTAAATCCAAAACGGACATAGAGCCGTAATTAAAGTGAACACATGATATTTGATAAACCGCTAACATTAGCATTTAATCACTTCCTAGCTAACATTGTTGTTTGATAGTGTTACACATCAAGAAAGAAAAACGGTATAAATTAATTCTGAAAATATGAACACACATCTCGGACACATTTATTCCAACCTGGACGGTAACATCAGCTCATCAAATCTGTTGTTTTACCGTGAAAAATGTGCCCTGATGTTCGTCCAGATGTTCACTTACTATTGTCTTTTCAGTTGCTGATTAATCAGGAAGCGGTGAAAATAATAGAACATTTTAATTTCCCCTGCGTTTATACAACTCGCAGCCTGGAACACTGCCCAGCATTTGAACCTCCCGTCCTGACGGTGACATCAGGGGAAAGTGGCCCGCTGTGTGAATATGCTCTGTGGGCTCGGGGCCAAAATTATTGACAGATGGACTAACATGTTGTTGAAATCTAGATCAACTCCAGGGCTAATTCTTTGCTTGCTGCCTTGCTAATTGTGCTTATGTTTTTGTTTCTGCTTTACTACTTGACAGAGATTTATGAGGAGCTGTGTGCCAGGGGAGACGAGCCGGACCTGCTGTCCGTCCTCACGGTCCTCGCGTCCACTCCCATCCCCGGGTTACCACCAGGTGGAGGCATACAGAGCAAGTAAGAGACACAAAATCAGTGTTTCCATATGTGTGGTGTGTACATCTACACCCTGTATCAGGAAATTCACCATGTCACTTCTGTGTGTTACAGACGGAACTGCATTATTTCTGCTTACTACCAACAAAGGGAGACACACAAACCTACACTGCCAAATGTGAGTACAAACTACACACCTGTCCCATTCTAACCATTACAAAGCATGTTATTTCCAGTACATTCACTATTATTTTCTCCGTTACCTGTCTGTCCAGGGCCTGGGAGGCTCCTGAGAAGGCCGGCTTGGATGTTATCTCCAAGGATCCATGGAGGGACTGTAATTAACGTCAATATTAAAACTGTTTTTCTTCGTGTGTGCAATCTGACAAAAAGGGAGATAATTAACAGACAGGGACGTTTGTTTACATCATGCCAGCAAGCAGCACCTTGTCACAACAAATACAACGAAAGAGTAGATCTAATAGAGCCTGATGCATTTTATATTTATACAAGAAGGACATTTTGTAAAAACTTAACTCAGAGATACTGATCCAGCAACAAACCTCTGCCTCATATCCAGTGAACAGAAGTTACAGATGATCATTTCAGATGATATAATGAACAACAGCCAACTGTGAAACCGAACATTTTCACTGGACGAAACAGGTAACATGAGTGTGTGTTAAGGTATATTTTAAAAATGATGTTTTAAGAATAGATATATAAAGAATATATATATATATAAAGAATAATAGAGTAATTATTTAAACTTTTACTGTTTGCCTTTCCTCTGTAGGAAGAAAAATGTGTTGACTGAAACCTTGACAGTGCTAGCCACATGCTAGCATGCCGCTAGCATACATATATATTTGTTTCAACAGGGAACAGTGCTAACAGTGCTAGCAGCTGGCATACTGATGGGAACGCACAAAGGTATACTTTTCCCGTGGGTTTGAAAGTGACGGGCAAAATAAACACTGATTTAATATTCAGTTCTGCTAATTAAATCTCAACACATACACTTAGCCAAGAAAAAATACATTTCACACATGATTTCAACTCTTTCAGAAGAAGAGCGTTTACTTTGTGTTTTATTTTAAAGGTGCAATATGTAACAAATTAAAATCACCAAGAGAGTGTGAACAAATAACAGTGTTGATGCGATGTCAAAGACATCTATTGTTGTATTGCTGAGATATCTTTTGAAGTTAGCATGCTAACCAGCTAGCTTCTAGCCATTTTGCACCAACACTCCGCCCCGAGCTCCCAGTCCGGGCAGGGTCAGCTAATACAACCGCTAACTGCGAGGTTAACTAAGCTTACTAGCCAACGGCAGCTAGCAGCGTGTTAGCAGAAGTTAGCGGCTACGTTTGGAGTCGGAGTTGTGTATTGCACCTTTAAACATGAATAGAAACATCCATTTGGCAGAAATGATGTTTAGAAAAAGTTATTTGATGATTTTCTAGCCTGTAAAGTCTGTTGCCATTTGACTGTGACCAAAAACTGAGCTCAAAACATCCACAAATTTGGCCAAAAACCTTAAAATCTATATTTACCGAGTAAGTAACTAAGTTCTACATGTAGACATGTTTTGCAAGCAGTTCTCCTTATGTATTAACCATTGTTCTAAACACATTCTTCAATACAGTGTATGTGAAATGTGTTTTTTTCCATGAGTTGGATAATATGTACTGTGCTGCCTTACTCACATTTTATATAGCTGATGAAACAAACAGCATCAGAACGGGTCAGTTTCAGAATGGATCATTTAATCTGCATTGTTATATTATTTCGGTGAGTAAATTTTCCGTGTATAGACGTTACATGTTAGGAGTCACGATTGTTTTAATCTAAATAAAGAATATTTGACCGACGACGTGCAGTATTTGTACCCACAATAACTCACTAAAGGACTACTTTCCATCATTGGTTTGAAATTAGTAACAGTGAAGCATGACCACTAGAGGAAAATGGACGATTTTGTCTCTTAGACGGAAGCTTTTCCCATCATCCCAAGCGCTGATGAAAACCCGCCACGCAGATGATAAATTAAAATGGCTTTTCTTGCATAGTAAAGGATCTCCTCCAGCCGGCCAAGGAGAGCCTGAATCTTGCTCTCCGCTCTGTTGATGTGATCCAGCAACTATTTGTACAGCACTTATTGACATAAGGACGTCCTCCAGGGGCCTCGTTTGATTAGACGTGCTCTGTTGAAGGCCCCCTGGATCTCAGCGCTCTTTCATGATTACTATGAATTTCAATGACATGCGCTGATGAAACAAGATGGGCGACTTGTGGGCAATCAGCAAATTAAAATGTCTCTTTCTCAGTGCTCTTGAGCTTTGAGAAGCTCTGTTTAAACACAAACGACGGCTCAAATGTTTTATACATGCAGCTAGTCATCTAAGAGCAGACTGCAGACATGTGTTTATGTCCGTATGTTGACTATTACTGACTACCACCTCACGTAAAACCACATTTATTGAGGAGCTCGGGGGGACATGTGCAGCCAGCGCTCTCAAATCAGCAAGCTCCCTTCAAGTGGTCCTTCACTGCTTCTTTCATCTGATTGCTTTTGTATGAGCCAATCACTTCAAGACATCAGACCCCTCTTCACTGCCGCGCTGAATTCTTTAAATCACGTTCAGCTTTTTTTCTCTCTTTGTCTACACTGAACAAAATGTCATCAATTATTTGATGTCCAGGATCCCTGCTGGAGATCTGCTATTATCTGCGTAGACGTCCAGAGGGGCGCCGCACAGATGCTAATTAGAGGACAAGTAACTGACTTTCTTGAAACCGGGGTTACGATATAGAGAACCCAAAGCAACATACATCGGAATAACATCTTACTGGTGCTACCTATCTACACTGGTTTCCTGAAGGCGATTATTCATAATGGCCAAGGCCCCCACACCACCGGAGAATCCGTTTTGGTGGCCGTAGCTCTGACGTGGGCCCTGATGAGCTGTTTCGCTGAGCTGCTTCTGCAGCAGTGCCAGAGACACCTTATTGGACACCATGAACTCATTGACGGAGATCATCTCTCCTGACATACGCCGGCCGACGTACACCCCGTCAGCCACTGCGCCTGCATCCGTCTCACTGTCACACACCGTCTCCACCGAGCCCTCCGTGTAGCGGTGTCTTCCTGCAGGGCAGTGGGACGCCACGGGCTGCACGGCGTTGCGCTTTAAGCGTTTTTGCCTGAGGTGCGGAGGCAGGCGCCTCTGTTTGTGTTTTTTGTTCTGCAGGCAGGGGCAGCACAGCCACCCGCAGCCGGGTCTGGAGCAGGAGCAGGGCTGGTGGCGCCCACAGCACACCAGCTTTCCCACGATCCAGTTGAGAGTTTGCTTGATGATGATGGAAATGACATTGAAAAGTGAGTAGATGCAACACACCCCCATCAGGATGAAAAGGCAGTTCCCGAGCCGGTAGGCCTCCTGAGACTCGTACTGCTCCCTCTGACTGCTCACCAGGTCCCCGAAGCCGATGGTGCTGAAGGCCACGAAACAGAAGTAGAGGGAGTCCACGTAGCTCCAGTTCTCCATGGAGCTGTACAGGGTGGAGGCGCTGCACGCAATCACAACCGACGCCACGCCCAGGATCAGCATCACGTAGTAGACCGATGGCTTCCAGCCCTCCAGACTGTCCTCCTCACCGGACGTCTCCTCCCTGCTCGACTCCACCCTGACTCCGGCGCACCTCAGCCGACGCTCGTGACACCAGCGCATGATGTAGGCCAACATCGTGATGATCCTCTCCAGGAAGAGGTTGAAGAAGAGGATGGTGGCAGCACAGCCGATGAGACCGTAGAAAATCAGGAATATTTTTCCAGCTATGGTCGCTGGTGTGGTCATGCCGAAGCCTGGAGAAGGGAAACACAGAAATAAAAAGTTGACAAACAGTGTCATCGAAGAACTTTTGAATTGGCATGTGGTGTCACCACTTACCAATGGTGGAGACCACCGTGCCCACGAAGTAGAACGCTCCGGAGAAGTCCCAGCGAGGCCTCAACGCGTCCACCCTGATCCCGGCTCCGTTCGCCTCCTCGTACTGACGCAGCAGGGTGTGCAGGGCGCCCAGGTTGACCCTGTACCTCTGGGTGAAGTTGTCCAGCTGCTGCTTCCAGAGGCGACGGGCGCGCAGCTCGAAGGGGTGTTCCAGGGCCGAGAAGATGGCCGCCCCGCACAGCAGGTAGAGCAGGATGAGCGCGGCCAGCAGGCAGAAACGGGCGTTGTCCTCGTTCATGGGCGCCCTGGGGCAGCAGCAGCCACCGGCAGCCCTCCTCTGAGCCATGAGCACAGCGACAGCAACGACATGCACCGCCTCCACCAGCGCCTCCGAATCACACACTCGCAGTATGTGTCGCACGCAGCAGCCAATACATACATGCACCGGCTAGTTTAGATGGCAAACAACACATTTGGTTCTCTCATTTAGTAGAAGAATGATGAAGAGAGTACAGCCTGTAAGACAATAAAAGATGCAAGTTTACTACAATGTAAATATCTTATAAATATGTCATTTTACAAACTATTTTTTCCCTATTATAAGACAAAATGACTACAACCACACAACTTTCCCTGAAAAGGTGCTATGCTTTGGTTAAATAGTCAGTAGCAGTTTAATGTAATCCCCACACAGATCAAATAAAATGAAATATGGAATAAAAAAAAAAGTTTAAATCAAAAAGAACACCTAGTACCTGGTCTTCGCTGCCGGTGGCGTCTGTTCCCTGAGCGCTCCTGGTGCGCTGCGCTCTCTCCATGGATCTGCTGAACAATGACCAACGAGAGGAAGCCTCTTGAGTTTTTTCGTGCAAACTGAAAGGCTGTCTGATGTTTCTCATCTGTCACACGCTGACATCATCATCCCTTAGCCCACCCCCTCCGTCTTTGAGCGCACCCTGACTGCTGCAGTCATCTCTCCGTTTCAAAAGCAGTATTCCCCTTTTTTTTCAAGCCTTCGTCGCGCCTCGATTTAACTTCACCGTAAAGTCCTGAAAATAATCGTTCCTTTTATTTGAGGCGTAGCTACAATCTGATACTGAAACTAACCCTTCAGCAGTGGTCTAAATATTAGAGGCGTGTCATGTGATCACAAGCCAACCAATTAAGCAGGTTACTATTAAGTTTGAGTATTAAATTAGTGCTTGGCCCTTTTTCTTTCCCACCACTGAGTTTCCCTTTGAGCAAGGCACTCAGCTGAAAGGAGCTCCGGTGGGATTTGCTCAGATCAGACGGTGCTGATACTGTGCAGCTCCCAGTCCCTCTCAGAGGGCTTTTTGTTGTTGCGGCAGACTGCGTGGGAGGATTTGTCGAGCATGACTCTCACTTTCTCTGTCTGTTCATCCCTTTAATCTCGTCTGGCGCTGCAGGTAAGGGCAAGGGGTTCCCCTCGCCTGCCGTCTGATGGCTGAACGACGGGAGTGGACAGGTGTGCAAGACAGAGAGCACATCTGCCTTCATCTCAGCCGTCAGCCCCGTGTCAGGTGTTGAACATTGATTCATAATCCGCTCAGGTTTACAGTGCTGCAAATCCAAACATATTTTAATGACTGTAAAAGTACATCAGTAAGAACTGACATCTGCACCTCAACAGAATTACTGTAGCAACAGATTTAACAAGAACTAATTACTAAACAATAAAATATAAGGTTTTAAACTTATATCAGATTTTTATTTAAAAATATAATTTTTTAAATAGGTTTTAGATGATGCACTTCATTTTTTGCTTTACTTGTATGTAACACAAAAAACTTTATACATAATTGTGCATAATCCAGGTGTTGAACTGATGTTGGCACAAAATGAACAATCTTAATATGCAATATAAAAAAATAGGTACAGTATCTTTACTACTATACATTTATTTATTGGTTTATTTGGGGACTGTGCGGTTAATGTGCAATTTAGCATTAGCAAAGACCATTAAATGTCATCAACATTCTTTCCCTCAAAAAAGCAATAATCCAGCTGTTTTTTTAATGACAAAGATACCCCTGATGACAAGCTCACGTGTGAATCTGGCCTTTCACGTGCGAAAAGTGTGATTTCACATAATTTAGCATGCTAATATTTGCTAATAACAACCATGATGGTGAGAAAGTCATTATTTTAGTTTAGTTTAGTTGAAAACTAACTTCATGGCAGTCCTAAGACATTTCACTTAAAGCTAGGGTCTACAATGTTGTTCAGAAACACATTTTGTTATACTGGGTGAAATGGTCCTTCTGTCCTGAGAGTAGTCAATACATTATGTATTCAGAAAAAGGAGCGAAAATAATCAGACCTCTGTGGCAGCTGCATGACTGAGAAAAAGCTGACCAATCAGTGCTACCTGGCCCAAATGGCACGGATTGGTCAGCTTTTTCTCAGTGCCTTCATTGGTCAGATGCCTTCATGTCCCGCCCTCCTCCGCGCGTGCACACGTCCGGTTTCACTGATGCCGGAAATATTCAGCACACTCCTCTGCAGGAATACGGAGTTCATTTGGTTGCGATGGCAGAGAAAATGCAGCCACCGTTACTTCTACCAACTCACCCCGCTAAAAAGGCAAGGAAAAGAAAGTCTGAGGCAGAAAAGGGTGCAACGAAAAAGGCTCTGGATAAAGTAAGAAGTTCGGACCGAGTCAACATCGGTGCTGCGTTCAAGTTTGTGGGGGCGTGGCTTTGGACGGAGCACTGACGGGATGGGGAGGGGGGATGGAACTTAGAGGAGATGCCACTTTGAAATCTTGCTAGCTCTCTTGCTAGCTCTCCAGGATTGTAGACCCTAGCTTTAAAGGATAATATCACCCAAAAATTTAAATTTCAGCCTTAATCTCCTCAGCACGCACAGACAGAGTGTGCGCTAACTCTTTTAGCTTAGCAGCGACGTTGAGGATTTTGGTTTGACAGGGGTATGAATAATGTTTTTTCAAATTAATTTGTAATCTCTGTGGGTTACCGACGCTTGGATTACACCAGATGAGCTATATGGAGATATTTTAGTTCATTTTTCATGTCAGTTGTTTAGGAGAGTTCTGCAACAGGGTTTTGCTGCAAAGCTCCAGAAATGTTTTGGGTGAACTTGTCCTTTAACTCCATAATTCATTAATCTTAATGTTAGGTAGTCTCAGCTAATAACATTATGTGTAGTCTGACTCATAACTTGACATCAACAATGTAATCCTCACTCCTATTAATAAATGTTGCAATTATTTCTAATGTGTGACAAACTGCATAATGATTCATTTTAAAAGAAGTACAACAAATAATGATAATAATGAGAAACAATTAAAAGAAATGCAGGAAATAAGTCCACCTTGCAGTCTGATAGTTTAGCACCATTTTAATGACACAGTGTGACATTTAAACTGCTGATCTTGAGTCAGAGGGGGCAGCCGTACAGTATCTTTGGCTTATAATTGCTTGTGCCATGTTTTCCTGAAATAATGAGCAGGTCGTGTTAAGACAGGACGGTCTCCCGCTGACTGGGGATGTTGTGGCTCTTACAGGTCGAGCTCTGTGTCGTTGGTCTATTCAGTGGTCAAACTTTTGGTTCCATAAATCACCGGTGTTCTTTCGCCCCGGGCTGTGGGTCTAATTTACTGAAAATATACCTGTTCTGGAAAAGCATTTACCCAATAACAAAAAATTCTGCTACATGTATTGTTATTGTAATCAATCACATCCTGGATTATTATTCTGAAGAGTTCATTCCCGTATTTCAACACAACCATTTCAGAAGACGGCGCCTCTGCGGTCATTCACTCGTGAGCGGTGAAGGAAGGGCTGAGGGTAAAACTTCCACGTGTGATTGGAGCGGCGTTCAGGTCAGTGGCAGCATGTTGGCCAGCGTGTCGATGAGGTTGTCCAGACCCCACAGGTAGCCGTCTTCTCGACTGCCCTCTACCCAGGGACTGCGGTGGTCCACGGTGATGTGTGACGGCAAGGCCATGGTTTTTCCGAAGTCGATCATCCAGACTCCCGTTCTGCCGGTCCAGTCGTGCACAAACAGCAGGGAGCTGCCCACAACCTGCGGGGATACAGCTGTCAGAAAACATTCCGCCGGGTCAAATGTGAGAAATGATCAGCCTGCAGCTCAGTGGCTCTTTCCTTTCAGCGCATCTAACCTCATGTGCTCTGAAGAAGTCCGATGCCTCCAACACCTGGCGCAGTTGTTTCAACCATCTGAGATAGCCCCACTGAAGGGAAAGATGAGATTTACAAGAGAGGAAAGAGAAGCAATCTGTGCGTTGCCAGAGAAACGTCAGTGAATCTCACACTCACCACAATGTGTGTATTGGATTCAACAAAGCTGTTGAATGCCTCTGTCACTTGATCTCTGCTTTTGGTCCTTTTGAAATTGGTGTGACATTCCCCACTGGACTTCTGCGCAGAAAAAAAATATACAGATTACAGCATTATAATGCAAAAAACTGCAGCTGATAGATTATTGTCTTTGTTGGAAACTTTGCAGCTTACCTGGAATCCTTCGATACGGAAACCCAGAGTCGACGTGGAGCTCAGCGTCTCCCTCCACTGCATGTACCTGGTTTTCAGCACCGCCTGCTGGGCTCGTTCCTGGACTGTCGGGGCCTCTGGGTCCACAGCCACCATCCTTTCGTACATGTCGTGACGAGGCTGGGGCCGCTCTCGGGCCACCAGCAGCTCCTCCTCGAGGTACGTGCTGTGAAGGAGAGTAGTGTGACTGGGGTGTATAAACTGCATTAAAGGATTATTGTAACTGTTTAAATACAGAGGTCATAAAGGGGACTTAATAGTTTTAGTGCAAAAGATGCTCAATCATTAAATATTTAGAAAACAATCTGTCATTCTCCATTAAATTTGACAACTTCATAAAGCTACTATTACATTTAAAATTGTTTTATAAAACTTCATTTCAGCCTCTGAAACTGTGCATCAGTACAGAAGTACCTCAACTATTTTAGCTGCTTTTATTCCTCACAAGAAAACTTTATGTAGTTTTTGATAAACAGGAGAAATCAAGAACTATGGGTCTTTTTTGTGCTGCACTCTAGTATGTCTCCTTCAAATCTGCCTAAACAAAACACGTTCAACTGCTCTCAGTGACTAAACTGCCCTGCTTAAGCTTACCGACTGCCCATCTTGCAGTCCATGACAGCAGGCGTGCTGAAGTTGTTCAGCAGGTTATCCATCATGTTGTAATCCTCCTCGTCCAGCTGCACCACACCGTGGTAGGCTGGAACAAAGGGCCTCAAAGCGTCCTTCATCAGCCTGAGGTAGCATTGTTGCTCCCCCTCACAGAACTTCTTCAGCAGCGTGCCGTAATCCCCAACACGAAAGTTACCTATCACGAAACATACAACCATATTTATTCCATTACTGTGGACATTTGTTTACCAGAATAAGACCGGCTGAGAAGCTAAAGGAAGACGAGTGAGAGATAAAACAAACAACAAACCTGCGTGTCCGGCTACTTGCATCAACTGCTGTGGTGTCTTGGGAGTCACAGGAAGGAGCGATGAAGTTTTATGTTTCTTCCATGCGGAGTTCTGCATCGGAAAACCAATAAAAACCTCAGTCAGTCATTCTTTAGCACGCACACACACTTCAGGTCACACTCCTCCGATGCCTGCGTTTCCCTGCTTCTACAGACAGGCAGCAAGGACCTCAGACTTCAGACTTCGAGAGTCGCTCAACTTGTTCCTTAATGGGTAAACAACGTCTCCATGGGAACAGCCCTTAAAACCACGACTGGGTGAGGACTCGCAGAGGACCCAGTCGCCTCTGATGTTGCACAACAGGTTTGTCAAACATTCATTGGAATTCACTGAAAACGGCTATTAACTGAACAGTGGAAGGCTGAGACAGACACGCTGACAATGACAACCATGTTGTCAAGTCGGTTCCAAGTCTTGAAATTATGTTAAAAATGTAATGACGTATTTTTCATTCGACATCGCCAGCTACTAGAGTTACTTTACAGATTACATTTTAACAAACACAGCAGGAAATCCGAATACTGTGTAAAATACGATGCACTGTTGGAGATGAAACCTTTCAAAGTAAAGCAGTCTAAGTTAAGTTAACACAGTCAACAATCAGTGAGGGAATGTAACTAAGTATAATTACTCAAGTACTGTACTTATGTAGTTTCGATGTACTTTTACTTTACTAGGGTATTAACATGTTTGCACCTTTATATTTCTATTCCACATCATTCTGTAGGCAAATATTGTACTTTTTTACTCCACTACATTTATTTGATAAATTTAGTAACTAAGTACTTTGTACATTGCACGCTGCATCAGAGCCAAAGCAGATGCATTTTTTATTTATTTATTTTACAGGCATTTAGTTAAAAAAAAACCTCAAATTCCAATAATCAGAAAAAAAAGATCAGATCCAATAAACTGCAGGCCGAAAATCGGTCCAGCCATAGTATACAATACACAAACATGTAAATATATGTACAACATGTGATATCAGTATGTATATTATAACACAATATCTTTAATTCGATATTTACTTTAACACTGGTAATGATAATAATAATGATAAAATGTATTTATATAGCATTCTTACATTGTGAAAGTGCTTTACAAAAGAAAATAAAACCAGCAGATAAAATGAGAGTAGAAGACGTGAACATGGAAGAAATAAAAACAATAAAAATGAATGCGATCAAATACATAAATGTACGAAATAGGAGGCTGTAAATAAATACAAGAACATGTATCAAACATTTCCAAAAGCTTGCACAAAAAGTCACGAGATTTATAAAACAAATGCCATTTTTCCTGCTTATTGTGTGTTTACTTGTGATACTTGAGTATGTTTTGCATTTTATCATATATTATCAGTGATGACACATAAGCATGTTTTAAATTAAATGTTTGAATGCATTAACTTGGAGCAATAACATGATCATATTGCTTCTTTTTACTTTACTAAATAAAGTATGTGACAGTTTTCCCTGCAGTAACCTTTGGTCTGTGTTGCAGGACAGTGGGTGCAGTGTCTGTCCACAGCCTGCAGGGGGCAGCGACACGCCTCAGAGGCTTCGAGCCTCCGTCTAATGTCGGCAGAGGAAGAGGCAGCAGAGGCAGAGCAAAGTGCAGAAGAAGAGTTTAACGGTTCCCGGTTGTTGAACCGCTCCAGTCTCCACGGTGCCGGTGGTCTGCACATTGTTTTGGACTGTCCCGTCGCACCAGTCGAGCGGCTAACGCTAGCTGTCTCATTTACCTCACCGAGCTAACGCGCCGTGATGCTTTTTCAACGGGTCGCTATGTGTTGACAACTTAACCCTGCCTCATTCAGCATCATTACTTCAACCAAAGGTGCGTAATTTATATTTCGACGTTTATCCGCACACTGAATAACATGACGGGTTCCTCATGCAGATAGCTTAACTAAGCTAACTGCGTGTCAAGTTAGGGTTAGTTGCGTGAACCAGCGCTAACTAACAATAATGCCCGTGCTAGCTAACCTCAGCTAACGTTTGTCAGTTGACGTTGTCAGAGCTGGGATGTTAACGCTCGCTAGCTGAAGTGGAGGAAAACGTAGCGTTTCTTGTCTTTAAAAAGCCCTGAATTATTAATATAATAGAACCTCAAACTTAACGATACTTGTTTTTAGCGAGTCAGACGAGAAACTGCCCGCCGTCTGTTATGTTTTCTGTGCATGATACAGTGAAGGATGAGGTTAACCTAACAAAGATTTCTCTTTCGCCGCACGGGAGAAAGTGAAGTCAAGCGCGAAATCTAACATCGCTGCAACTTCGCGAGAAACGACAACAACACACAAATAGCAACTTACCTCGTAAAACATGACTTAAAACATGTGCAGAGTCCCCGACGTAAGATATGTCCCACCAACCAGAACTTTTTTCCAATAAAAATGATGACACCTTTTGAAAAGGACTCTGTCGGCTCGCTACCGCCCCGTGCGGTGTGTTGTGATGGCGACGGACTGTGAGGTGAGCCAGGTGAAACAGGAAAGAGAGAGCCAGGATGATGACATGGGTGCATTTTTAAATAAACATGCTAATGTGCCCCAGATCACAGACATCAGCTGGGTTTCCTTAGTGGCAATCTGCCCCATGTTTTATGTTTTTACAGCTAGGATCTTGTGATGCTGAACCAAGAAATCAATCCTGTGAGTAGAAAAACAGGATGCGCACATGAAATATGAACTACCTTCTGCACCGATGAAGAGGTTCTTCCCTTGTTTTTGACTGATTTTTCATCGATCACAGTTGTCTCTATTCAGATCTCCCTTCTTAAATATTGGAAATCAGGTTTTGATTTGTCAAAACTAGGGATGCACAGCACAGATTTTTTTTATACCAATACCAATAACTGATTGCTTCTCAGGGCCGATACATGACGAGGAAAATCTCAAATTTGACATTTTTTTTATTTTTAAGTTCCCAAGTTGTAGTTTATGCACACCAGGCAATAAGTAAAGTTAAGATGTAGTGAGCAAAGATGATAGATTATTTAAATTCCCATAGTGGATTTGTTGTGTTGGACATGTATCATGAGCTGTGCTTGTTCTTCTTCTCTTTCTTTACTGAGTTCATTGGCAGATTACAAACCATCATCCATATTTATCCACTATAATTTTACTGATGAGAATAAATAGCAGACAATATAAATGTCCCTGCATCGTGCACCTCTAGTCCAAATTTGTTTATGATCTTGATGGCTTCATCTGGTCTGAGGCTCTGAATCCTAAACCCTCCTGCACTATGACACATTTGCTAACTGTACAACTGAGCGCTCCTGTTTTTTGCAAGAAAATGTGTTTTCTTGATCAGATCAGGGTAATGATCAGGCTTTAGACCTTGTAGGTCCGCTGTCAGGAATCCAAGGAATTACTGATTTCTTCTTCCACAGACCCAGAGCGATGGACGAGGGCTCTGAGCTGATGGAAGATATTGTATTTCGAGGAGTGGAGTTTTCTGTGAAGGTAGAGTTGGACAAAGGTCTGCTGATAGTGGAAATCTCCGACTCCACGACGGCAGATCAGTGGAGAGGGGACTTTGATCCAGCTTGTAAGTAGCACTCATTTATCATAGAAAAAAAATGTGAGCACGGGCACAATCAGTCCCACTCACTCTTTAATATGTGTTTTCAGACATCGAGGACCTCACCCGCAAGACTGGCAACTTCAAGCAGTTCCCCATCTTCTGCAGCATGTTGGAATCGGCTGTTAGAAAGGTACGTTTGAAGGTGTGCTCAGACAAAATGGGAAGAAACATTTTGAGATGGCATGAATGCATACAAAGCCACTACAAAGATAAGAACAGACACAGATTTGCCCGAGGCTGTGTGAGCTAAGGCGAGACTCATTCATTCGAGCTTAATGTTTCCACTTGAGCGAAAAATGCACAGTTATTCCGAGCTGTCTTATTCCTTCTCCCTTTTCATTAATGCACAAAAGGAGAGGGCCTGGAGGGAAATCAGGGAAACAATTGAAAATTTGTGTACATTTTGAAATTGGTCTCAACTACAGTACAAGCACAGGACACACAAACACACACACACACAGACTTGTGTGTGCTGTGAACATCAGTCCAGTCTGTCAAGTCGTTTTAGGTGAAAAGTGATACACGGACTACAAAAACACAGTCAAATTTGTGCAAAGACAATGAAACAACATTCGATTCAGGATTCTCAGAAGAGAAAAATACAAAATTGTTATTATTTTTATTAATGGTAATTGTAAATTAAACATTTTTATTGCTGGGCATGTGGGTCGAGCAAATATGTAAACATAACACATGTACAATAAATGTTTTTATGATCGTGGCCTCCTAAGTTTAGTTGTAGGTATGTTTTATTTCCGATGTTGTACCTCTAACTTGAGCTTTTTCTTCAGACGAGTGATTCTGTGACACTTGACCTCTTGACCTACTCCGACCTGGAGCTGCTACGTAACAGGAAAGCAGGAGTGGTTAGTCGTCCCCGCGGGAATCAGCAGTCGTCTGCGCTCACTGCCAAAAGATATCTCATCCTCATCTACACTGTGGAGTTTGACAGGTGTGTGTGTGGAAAACGTGAAAGGCTTTCTCTAGAGCCAGTGTTTGTTTTTTCTGTTCTCAGCTACTTTAGAAACATGGCAGAATCTGTAGTCGAGTACATGCTTCCTCTGTAGACATACGAGACTAATTTTAACGGAACGAAAACACAACGATTCTTCATTTCAGCTGATTTTACAATAATGAAAACATAATTATATTTGATTTCTGTCAATATTATAATCCATTTCTGACCCCATAAAAGCCCAAATCTGACAGTCTTGTTTGGTGTTGACCTCAGATGTATATTGTTTCTTTATTTAACTACTTTGTATTTTTAGGATACACTACCCTTTACCCCTGCCCTACGTAGGGAAGCCTGACCCAGCTGCCCTGCAGAAGGAGGTCAGAGCTCTGAGGGCTGAGCTCAGCGCCGTCGCTTCTCATGGAGTCAACAAATCTGCAGAGCTAGAAATACAGCGGCTACGATCAGAGTAGGTTGCATTTATTTTCTCTAGTGACCAATTTGAAGGGTTGTGAGGTTGTTGTTTTATTTCTATGTTTTAAATGCTTTTTTAGGCTGGCTCTGGTGAAAGAAGAGAAGATGGCCATGGCGAAGGTCCTGGAGCGACTGCAGGTCAGTGGAAGTGGTTCCACAGTCGGACAAGAGGACTGGAGAGCCAGAGATACGGTGAGGACGCTCGAGGAGCAGCTTGGCAAAGAGAGGGCCAAAAGTCAACGCTCGGCAAGCAAGAGGTGTCAGGAGCAGCGACTGCTAACGGAGCAGGTAAGCCTCCTCTGCAGTAGGAGTTAGCTGAAGAAGATTGAGGATGTTACTCAGCTGGTTTTTAACATTTTCTCCCCCATCTTCCTTGCTAGTTGGAGGAGCTGAGGGCATCAGAGCGCGCCCTCCGCGTTCGAGTCAAGAGTCTCACCAATGAACTGGCGCTGCTACGGAGAGGGTTAGACAATCTAAGCGTGTACTATATCTTTACTTTCTCTCTCTTTCATCCATGCACCTACAAAGTGGAGAAATCATATGAAATCTGATTCTTATTTGCCTACTTAAAGAACACCTTCTTTGTGTGTCTGCAGTAGAGTGACTCCTGTATCGGCTCGCCTCAGCTCTCGGGTTGACGAGGAATTCTTTCGCTCGCTCTCCCGCGATAGGAGGCCGGGCTACGGGACAGCCAGGGCTCGTTCAGGATCCAGAGAACGGATGGAGGACAGAGTGCAAAGATCAGAGGAAAGAGGGAGAAGAGCGGACTCCTCAGGACCACGCGCTCGCATACCCAGGCCGTCACCGTCTCCTACTGGTACTGCCTCTTCTCATGATGTTGCTGTAAATTGGACTATAATTTGTGCTTAGGTTCCAAAACTCCTACCTACTATCTTACAGGGTCACGGGGTCCTCGCTTTGACCCAACTGCTTACATCCAGGACAGACAACGCCGGCAGAGAGAGGCAGAACTCAAAAAGTTGGTTTCCAATATTTTTCCTTTAACGACAGACTGATGTTGATTGTCATGTTTGTATCTGCTACCTTCAACCCCCGCTTTGTGTGTCAGACAGAGGAAGGTACGACGGGACATACTGACCTCACCCGTCGTCCCTGAGAGGGGACGTTCACGCTCCCGAGAGGCCTATCCTCAGATGGTCCGGTCTGGCAGCAGAGGCAGGAGTTTATCTGTGGAGCGGAGGGGGAGCAGGAACTCCTCTGAGGGCTCGTTAGTGGATATGGAGGAAATGGCCCAAACTCTGTTCAGGTGATGATGGGGTCAGAGAGGTTATGTAAAATCACTGTTGCTTTGTGTTTTAATTGACTTTATTTTATTATGTATTATTTACATTTATATATAATATATATGTATTTATTTTTTATTTGACTTTACTTTCTATATAAAAAAAAACATATGTTACAGGCATTTTAACATCTGTTTTTCTTTGTTTACAGAGGAAGAAAACAGACTTACAATGGACCTAGTGTGGTGAGTGACATGGTGAGTCATGTAACACTGTCACGCTGTTTATTTTACAATCAACAAATCCCTTGAAAAGAACCAAAGACACAAAACCAACAATGCTTTATTTCAATTGTTGTGGCTCACAACCTCGGCTCCATTAATTCCCAATTCCCAACCTCGGCAATTAATTTACTTCCTATTAACTGATTTAATCGACTAAGCGTTGCAGCTCTTAATGAACATCTTTAGCACTGAATAACAAACTACATCTATAAAGCTTTGGCTACACAGACAATGCTTGTTTGTTTAGATGAAGGTTGGTGGATCAGGGTTGGTTTGGTCTTTTCTTGGATTTTCTGTAAAACAGAATACTGCCAGCCTTCTTCTTTAATGTGCACTTCATCTGTTTCTAGTCTCGAGGAGGCCTTTTGACCAGAAAGCCATTATGCAGTACTCCTTCACACAGAATGAAAGATAAAGGTAATTCATCACAAACCTTGCTGCAATAAAAATATTTTAAATGCGCTAAAAAAATACAACTACACACCATCTTATCATTCATCTCGTTTGTCCGCCCTCAGACAGCTCTGCAGATACAGGCGCTGAGCTGTCGGAGATTGATGCCAGGCTGCAGGCTCTTCAGGAGTACATGAGGGACCTGGATACAGGACACTGACAAACCACTGCACGAGCTGCTTCGCTAGCTACTCGCGGAAATCTCCCCTGCACAGCTTGGAGCTCAGGCCGTCTTTTTGCTTTTACAGTGCACAGACCGAGGAGGAACACGTGAAGCTTCAAACACGAGCGATGTGTTTGTGTTCACGTAAGAGACTAAACGTCCTTCTGGAGGGTCAGACTTCCAGGACTTTAGGAAACTACAGCCATCACTGTGAAGGACTACTTTTTCTCGACTAAAATCTTTTTTTTTTTTAATATCCAAGTTTTTATGAATTAACTTAAAATATCACTGTGTCTGAGTTTCGTGCTACCTTTTCTTTTTTATACATTTTTCAACTCAACAGGTTAAATTGGGCAGTAACCTCTTAACGCGCTTGTTGTTGTTCCCTTTCCTTTGCTGACTGTTAAATCCGCGACTGACTGTTGTCTCAGGCAATAAGCAAGCGGAGGACCTGACTGACTGCATGCGTCACACGATCACAGGATTCGGTGGTTAAATGTTGCTCCATCCACTAGTGTACATTGCCTTTCCTACTTGACCTTGAACTCAACATTCCCAGTGCATTTGAACTTTATAGTCGATACCGTTACATGACCTTGCATTACAAATGTATTGTTTTTACTGTTTGAACTTCAGAGGACTGTGTATCCCAAATTGAAGCTAAAGATGTTACTTCATGGTGATCATACCTGCGAGTGTATGAACACTGACACCTTTTCATGACGGTGGAACTGCCAAATTTTCTATGAAACTGCTGTATGTGTAGACTAACTCCTGTCTAATGTCTTTTATACCACTTAAAATATAATTTATAAGAAACATATCGTTGTTTTGTGCACACTTATTTTACTCTTCACTCGTAGTGCAAACCTTGAAGGGTCTCCACCACTGCAGCTGGCTTGCTTTCATTAATTAACAAATAAGCTTCTGGCCAGGGAGCCTCTCTCAGGGGAATGAGTCTGTGTCTGAACAGCTGCTTTCTTTCTACTGGGATACTTGGGGGGATGACATGAGTGCCTTATATCATGGAGAGGGAGGATGCTGCACACACTGCTGGATGCTGTGTGGTGAGATATACATACTCACTTGGTGTTGACCAAGTCTTTACAACACCAAGTGACACATACTCACTTAGTGTTGACCAGCACATCAGGAACTGTCCCAAGGATGCTTTGACATGCAGACCATGGGACTTGAACCGGTGACCCTCTGATTGGAAGGCACTGGCTCTACCCCTGAGCCAAGGCCGTCTTCCGGCTTCCAGATTAAAAATATATTTGGCTTCACCTTTCAGACTTAGCAGCTGTCAATGGTTTAGAGCGCTGGAGAAGTGCCCTCGAGTGCGTTCATTGTTTTTAATGTCCACCCCCAGGCGACTTCACTGGTTTAAAAAAAAGGTTGTATGTAAGCTTATGAGAAAATGACCCTACTTATGACTTGATTTATTACACAGAAAACAGTTTTTTAATGAGTTTATGGTCTCAGTCTGTTGTTGATGGTTTACAAACACGGGGAGAAATATAAGACAAGAGCAGCTTTCTGTTATTCTGTAGATTTATTACAACATAATAACAAATTGGTAACAAACATATAAAACGTTGAACATAATTTAAAAGTGACACATTGAATAGTAAGGCATGAACAGTAAACACCCAGCGTGTCCGGACTCCGCACAGTATTTTTGGTTTGAAGCAGCTGAACAACATTTTTTTAGCGAACTCTTTGAAAAGGACATTCGTACAACTTGACTACTGTTTAAGTTAAAGTGCTCAAAGTGTTACAAACAAAATGTCAGGACTTGAAATAAGATAACGAAGTACCCAAGGAATAAGAAATATATAACAAAATGCTGTTATTTTGTTGTTTTAATGCTCTGGGAGTTAAGGGCACTCTTGTTTTTCCACAGTGGTAAGACATACATTCAGTTCACCGGTAAGCTGAAATGAGGTCCCTAACACGATGAGGAAGGAAATCATCACTCTCTCTCACTGAAATCATGACTCTTTTCCTCAGGGCTGTCCAGGCTGGTTGACGGCTGCCACGGTCGACTGCATCACTTGATTTCTCCGACTGTTCAGTATGGACTGAATGCTCAGCGTGAGCTACGGAGGGAATACGATTGAAACGTGAGAATGTCTGTTTGTTCATGTATGTGCAGACAAGCACACAAACATGTAAAAATGACAACCAATAAATGACTTACCGATCGCTGCTGCGCGAGACTGTCTTGATAAATGGCCTGTCTGCGTTCCAGCTCCTTGTCGTCCGACCCTTTCCAAAACTGAGCCTTGGTCTGGAGCTCGGCCTCTGCCAGCTGAGGATACTGCTGCCGCTGCAACGTAGATGCATGAATGTTCAACACATGCTCTCAGCTGTGACGTAAGGTCTGCATTATGACCCATTTACGTCCTCTGTTATCTTCCAAGTAATGTGCTGCAGCGTATTTTATAAACTCCACAGTGTGAAATTTTAAATGGACATTTTTGTCTATTCATTAATAAATGAATAAAATGTACTGTTTCACAATATATATGGATATTTTCTGAAGAATTACGCACAGTGTGACGGGTTAACGTCTCTATGAGAGGTCGCTTCTGACAGTTTTTTTCTTTATACATAACCTGCCAATATTTTTCACTGTTATTTTATTTGTCTATGAACTAGCGAAAAATGTCATCGTCAACATCGCAATATCCTCAGGCCCGAACAAAAGTACAAATAAATACAAATATTATCAGGTATGAAAGAAAAGCAGCGATTCCAAACAACTGAAAAGCTGACACAACAAATATTTGATATTGTTGCATAAAATGTTGCTAAAATATATAAAATATATAAAGTATATCACGACATAGCCTTGTAAATATTGCATTTTAAGGCTATAACGGCGATAATGAAAAGCTCAAAGTAAATTATTTAGCACATCACTCACCAGTATACTCTTGTACTGATCGATGGTGTAGAGTCTCATCCTCTGCATTGACAGGAAGGCCTCCGCTGCACTCGCTCTGGTCTTGTTGAGCAGTTCCTGCAGACATGTTTTTATGCGTTGAGTTGATAGAAACGTCACCAGCACAAGTTCCAAGAAAAACTTTCAGAAAATTATGTTTTTTCATACCAACAGCTGTTCATTGGTCTTCGTATCCAGGCTGGTCTGGCTCGAGCTCACTGAAAGGATGGCTATGTTTGACTGAGGACAAAACACACATTTACATGCAGTGAGCACATCGAATCATTATGTAAAACACCTTGTATAAATTGAGGACATGCGGTTTCACTAGACAGCGCCCTGCTCATGATCATTTGTGCGCTGCAGTGTACAGCTCTTTACCTCGGCCTCGTACTCGGCCCAGGCGGCTTTGCGTTCCGCCTCACTGAGCTCCTCCTCTTGTTTATGGTCCAGCAGAGATTCATGCTCGTGGAAAGACACTATCTGGTCTTTACAGATTTCTAATAGCTCTGCCAGGACTTCATCCTGAGAGACAGACACAGAGAGGCATTCAGTTCTCTACATCCTTCCTGTAAGGTTTTGTGTCAGACAGCTGTGTATTATTTGTTTCTAAAAAATAAAGACGGTGGCGTCACCTTTGGCACGACAGCGGTGGTTCTCTTGCTTTTCTTAGAGTTTGGGTTGTCCAGCAGGTCCGGCTCGAATGTGTAAAGCTCAGTCAGTTCAAAAAAGGTGAAGTGCCTCTCAATCTGTTGCTCGTCCACCACTCGATAGGACAAAGACTGCTTGGTCACCTGGCGATCATAGATCTTTTCCTCCATGGTGCCCTGGACATGAAAATGGACTTTTGCATTATTCAATTCATCACTTAGCTGCTTACATGAGCACAAGAAGCCAACATTAAGTTCCTTTACCTTTTGGTAATTACCTTTTAATTTAAAAGTTAAAAGGTGCAAAAATGATGTTCACACAAATTAACAAAATATATAACAATGCTCCAGTTGTTTTTATACATTTTCGGGTGGAACTGTTGCATATTATGTCTTGTTAGTTAGAGATCTTACCTGAGCCAGGAAGCGGTACACAAACACTTGTTTGAGCTGACCGAAGCGATACACCCTGTATATGCTCTGTACGTCATATGAGGGATTCCATGAGGCGTCAAAGATGATGACCCTGTTGGCAGCAACGAGGTTGATGCCAAGTGAACCGGCTCTCGTTGAGATGAGAAACAATCGGCCGCTAACATAAAGAGAAATTAAAGCACAATCAGATCACTCTGTCAACATCCCGCAGTAATTTTATTCCCGTATAGTTTATATAGAAAGATTGAAGATAATCTGTACCGGAAATTGGCAGCATCGTTGAATTGATCCGTCCATTTCTTTCTCAACGGAGCAGTGGTGGAGCCGTCAAGACGATAGTAATCGACGTTTTTAATCCAGCTGCCCGCTGAGAGAACAATGAAGCACAAAGATCAGAACTAGTACCACCAAAGATGTTTCTTAAATGCATTTACATTAATTTTGCCTTAAACAGAATACCTTTGAATGCCGATGACTCTCTGGCACGGTGAGAGGCCTCAAGGAAAGTCTCAATCAGGTTTAACGAGATCAGCGACTGACTGAACACGAGCCTAAAAATCCAAAAATGTCAGCAAATATCAGTCAGCACCTTGATATCGATTCACAGTGTCTGTGTGTGTAAAAGTACTTCAGATCAAACAGGACACGTACACTTTGTCATTTCGGTCTTCAGCCATTCTGAGGATCTCAAACAATAGCACCATCTTCCCCGAGTGCTCCAGGATTTTGGCGTCTCCTTCAGACAGCAGACTCTTGAACCAGCCCTCGTCTAGACCCTGAGACCTCGAGCTGACGGCTGCCATCTCTCCTGCACAGGACACAACGCAGGACAACTTATATTAGTGTGCGAGATAAAGGGTTTGACTATTTGTGACACGTGGAGCTTTAAAACCTTGTGCTGCTGGAGCTCCTCTGGACGCATCGAAAGTAACCGCTGCACCACTGTCGCCGATGGTCCCGTCTCTTCCTGCATTCTCTCTCAGCCCACTACATCAGGGAAAACAAGTGTAAATAGCTTGAGAGAGTCACATTCCTCCATGTCTTTCACATTCTGTTGTTATTCTTTTTCTAAATGTGATGTATTATCTGCCATCAATCAACACAAGACCTTCATCTTGGAAGATTTTGCACATTTATCAATATAGATTTCATGATTATTTACATATAATATGTACATGTGTTTCAATGCATCCTGTTTCCTTTAATCAAGTGTGTTATGGCTAAGACATCTGATGTGCAGAAGCTTAGATGAGAAACAAATAAAGTGTCATTGCAGATTGTGATTATAAACCGGCCTTACGTCTCAGCCTCAGTGGTTTGGGGTCCCAGCAGAGCTGCCGCCTTCGCTTGATCCTTCTTTTTAAAATGTCCCTGTAATTAAAGTTCAGTTAAAAACCCGTCACACTCTGTCAGACTGATAAGAAATCAACACACGTCCGGTGTGATTGTTTGTGGACCTTGCTCTCTCTGCTGATGTAGTTGAGCTGAAGGCACCAGGGATGGGTCCAAATACGGCTGAGCACCTGAAAGTCCTTGAACAGGTTTGCTCCGGTCCGCACCTTGGTTCTGTTAGTCTGAGAATCCACACCTGGAAAAACAAACATGTATGTACTTTAGATGGTTAAACATCTACATGAAGCTAATTTGCTTACGATGGTCATATGGTTGTTGAGCGACACAGTTAAGAAACAGCCAGACGTCATCATCAAGTCAGCAGTGAAAGTTGAGGCCAGCTCAGCTTTGATCTGTCGCGCCTGCCACACATCATTTTCAGGCTTCACTCAAATGACTTGTAGCCTGTTGCTTTGCGACAGGTAGCGTGAATACATCATTACACTGAAGGCAGAAACATGCAGGAGGCACACATGCAGAGAGCGAAACATAACCTTCATACCTGCAGCAAGTGAAAAGAAAAGCGAAACTGATTCTATTATTCTATGTTAAATATACAAATGCAAGCAATTTCAATGATTTATATATTTCTATTTTCAAAAAAGCCTTGTCCCCCTCCCCCAAATTCACAAAATTTCAAGGATTTCAAGGACTTACAGGAGCCTCGATATTCTGTGAAATGCATGAAGTCGGGAGAAGAAATGATTTATCAGCAGCAAATTAAAACAATAATTTAGCACAAAAACAGCTTAACGCTAAATTAGAGCTCTAGATAAATTGTATATTTATCCATAAAAACAGTCATGGGGTAACAAATCCACAATGTCCTGTGACGACAAAACATAACATGCTGGGAAAAATCATTTTTAACATATATGCGGTCTATAATTACTTTTCTTACAGCAAAAATGTGAAGACAGATTCTTACCAGTGACCTGATCCAGGTAGTAGCGGTACAGCTGATACTGGAGTGGGGATATCCTCACTGCCAGCACGTACTCATGTTTGGGAGGCAGAAACTGAGTCAGCTCGGAGTAATCTCTTCTCTAAAGGACGACAAAACAAGTTCGTAAGAGCAAGGAATATAAAACTAAAACTGAACGTGCAAAGACAGCCTGAAACTGGCAGTATTTCACTGTCACCTGCACACATCCAGCCAACATGGCGTAAAGTACGTGCGCTCGCTTCTTCATGATTCGGACGTCTTTCGGTGTGGAGTCGGCGCACTGGCCGTTCTGTATGGGGTTGATGAAGCGGTTCCGGAACTCGCCAAGTGAGCCCAGAAGATTAATCTTGATGAAATTAACCATGCAGTGATCTGTGGGAACAAAAGGTGCCGTATCAATATAAAGAGTTTGATTTCAAAATAAAATATGTGCAAACGGTGCAACAGGAAACATAAGAGATCAAATTCAAACTGTAGTGAAAGATGGAAATAATGGAAAAGTATTCAATATGACGTTGTGCTGCACACTCACACTCAACCAAGTTGTTTTGTAGCGGCGTGCCAGTCAGCACCACTCTTCTTCTGGTCTTGATGGCATTCATAGCTTTGGAGATGTTGGACCTCTCATTGCGAAGGATGTGCCCCTCGTCACAAACCACAAAGTCTGGACCTGAAAAATAAAAAGCACAGGAGAAAAAAAAAAACGCTACAGATCAAAATCGTTTCAGACGCTGTAAGAACGTCATGCCGTTATGAAGTTAGTGTACCTGGATCCACCAGCACGCTCCTCATCTCTTTCTTTGACGCCTCGTCTGTGATTTTCTGGCCGAGTGACAGGTTGCGGTACATCTCGTAGCCCATTATCATAACACCTCCGTCTCTCTGCCACCTCTGCAGAGCTCTGAGGCGCTCTGGAGGATTCTTCACTGTAGCCAGCTCTGTAACCTGCAACACAGAGTACATGTGTGTTTGAACAGAAACCACATGTAGTGCGTACGTGTATGTTTGGACACGATAAGACAAGAGTGAGACATAAAGCATCTGATACATTTTGTAATGTCTAGCTGCGATTTAAAACATTTTAACTTCTTTGCATACTTTCACTTTATCCCGTCCCATGTTGTCCTGCCATGTCGCGAACTCGTTGACCCAGTTGAGGATGGTGTTCAGTGGACAAACGACCAGCGCTGTTCTGAACTTCAGGTTCTCTGACAGCAGCACCGTGTGGAGGAACGCTACCACCTGTAAAAAAAAAAAATACAGCTATGAATATGAAAGCATAACAAATCTGATCCTGGAAAATAAAGATGGGTGATGCTAGGTGACAGCAGCCACAACAATCATGTTCATTAATTACTCATTTGTTTAGGATGAATCAAAGCAAACGAGAACATCGGAGTTGGATGTGTGTGTGCCTTCACCTGCAGAGTTTTTCCCAGGCCCATGCAGTGTGCCAGTATGCAGCCCGATCCAGGAGAAGAGTTGGCCTTCTTCACCGACTCACAACAGCTGTCCCAGATAAACTGGACGCCTGTTGGAGAATACAGAGAGGACGGTAACTAAGATTTGTACGCACACAAAAATGGGCCTACAATGTAAAAAAACATGTAGCAAAGATGTGACGATTTATTGGTTATTGCAGTTATTTTTTAAGGCTTTTATTGACATTTTGACAGGCATGAAGAGCAACGTGTCAAATTTTCACATTCCCATTTTATAAATTTCCAACTGTTCTTGGAGATATTTGTGAATTCAGACTCATTTGAAGATGTTAAAAACTGTCACAACTGTATTACTGATGCAAGCAGGAACAGTGTTATATGATGGTGTTATTGTCATCGACGCGCTGTGTTGTGCACAATAGTGAAGCAACGTCTTCCTCAGTGTTAGTAAGAAGAGAGCACAAACTGACCGTCCACCTGGTGAGGCTTCAGACTCGTCACCAGGTTCCTGTGCACCTGAACAAGAGGCTCCTTTGTCTCCTCGTCCTGATCCAGGACCAGCTTTGTGGTGACGGGACACACCACTTGGGACAGTTCATCCGCTATTTCAATTATCTGGAAAATGACAACTAGTCAGATTTTTGTCCTTTTGCTCCCCCCTTTCTCCCCACAATTGTACTTATTATCATTTATTAACATGGATATATCTGTGAAGAGTGAAGTTTAAGGCCAGTTTGAGCTGCTGTGTGTGCCGTACCTCTCTCCTGTCCTCCATCTGGCTGTCCCTATCTGCCAGCCGTTTACATCTCTCCTCCTCCTCTCTGAGGGCTTCCTGGGTCTCTGCGCGGAGATTCTCATTTTCGATGATTTTGCGGATCTTTTTGCGTCCTTTGGGGGTGCCTTTGCTGTCGGTCGTCTCCCCATCGCCGTCCTCTTTATCACTCTGCTCAAACACAGAAAAAAGACCCACAAGCAACGTGACCATTAGACACCCAAGTCAGCCACCCTTTTCTTAACCTGGGAGGTAAAATTCAGTTACAAAACAAGTTAAGGTGACCAGAGATGAGCAGATAAAGATAAGAATAATAAAGATCTTAGTTGTAACATCAGCTGCTACCTCGCCAGTGCTGGAGTCGGACAACCAAATGCAGGGCACTTGTTTCTTTGGTGACTTCTTCACTTTAGCGGATGATTTGGAGCTGGAGAGAGGATAGGAGTTAATATTCAGTGTAGAGGTGTGTGCTTCACTGTACATTATAAAGGTGTTCATGATAGTTTGCATGAGGGGAAACAATACTAAATGTACAAGTGTGTCTTACATTATTTGACCTTTTAAAGTGAGAATATGTAACGTTTGAATTAAGACATAAGCACGTTGATTCTCTTACGAACTAATCATTTATCTCATGATATTAAAACTCACCCTTACTCAGTTCAGCACCATCTCTGCTGATTCCACCTTCCTCCATTAGTAGCAAATGATAACTAATACTAGCCTACTTTATATGGATATTACTGCATCCTACTTGTGCTACTGTTGAGCTACATTTTAGCATTTGTCATTTTTTGGTCATCGCTTACGGAGTGGCCACTGTTGAGCGAAAAGTTACATAGGCTAGCTTTTAAAGGTACAGACAAATTTGATCCACTAATCCACTCAATGTGCAGTCCAGCTGTGCAACCACTTCAGGAGGGCTGCGTGCTAAGTTTAGCGGCCACACTGAAGATTTAGGCTTACAAAAGTCTGTGAAAAACATCTTTTCACATTAGTTTGGGAACTCTGTGCTTACAGAGACTTGGATTCAGGGTTTTTGAGCTGTGTGGCGCCTGTAAGCTTTTAAACAAGTCCCCATCTACCTCAGCTGTTTAGGAGAATGTTGCAACGCTGTTGTATATCCAATATTGTTTGTGCTGCATAAATTCACCTGACTTTACATCAGCATTACAATGACTGAATTTTAACTTTTGGGTTAACGGTTCCCTGAAGCATCACTAAGTATGAATGCTGGACTTTAATTGTTCCTTTATTGGAGTATCGACCCTTTTCACAGTAGAAGTTGTGGCTTGTTATCGCGGGAAACACACAAGTGTAACTAATAACCTTAAAACAAATACTTTCTATTTTTCCTGCTATGACAAGTCCAAATGGCTGCCATGTGAAGGTTCATTATTCCGTTATGATACTGATGCCTGAACTTTTCACAGTATATTTCTCAGTGTATCCAATAAAGCCAAGGTATAGTGATTTAAAACAATTGCATTCATTTTATCAATAAAGAAATTGATAATTCTTTCCACTTTTTGTTATCGATGGCAGCTGATACTAATGTACCTTTTGGGTCCATCTTCATTGAATTCATCCTCTGACTGACTCAGCTCCTCGCTCATGCCATCTTCTTCTGAGAATAACTCAAAGCTGAAATCACTTCCGTCGTCAGCTTGACAAAAATCAAAATCAGATGTTAGAGCAAAGCGTGTACATTCTGTTTGGACAGGTCACTTTCCAATGTCGGAGGTGTCCTTACGGCTCTGTTGTTCCTTTCTGGCTCCTTGCTTGCTCTCCTTTTCTTCTTCACCCTCTGCTGCGGCCTTGTCGCTTGATGGTCCCTCATCTAAGGTCAGTTTGTGGCGGAGAAGATGGTGCCTGGCACCGGGCCCCTCAGACATGGTGTCAGATGGTTCTGAAGCCAAGTCTTCCCCTGCTGCAGAGATATAATCTATCATTTTCTCCACTTTTTTATTTCCCCCCAAAAAAGCTTTCTTGTCACAACTTTGGTTGAAAAGGACAAATATCAAATTCAGATACTGATTAATACGACTACAACTGTAAAAAATGATTGTGCTTATAAAAGAGATGCACAAGAGGAAAGCTACAAATGTGCTACTTTAGAATGAAAACTTACCATTTTCATCTGCTCCATTATCGTCTTTGCTTTGTTTGACCGCCTTCTCACCCTCCGACTCAGAATCATCCTCCTGCGTTTCCTCATCTGAAGAGGGCCAATTGATTTGGGCCAATAGCATGTTCTTAGCGATTCTTTCAAAAGTAGAAAAGAAGGAAAAGGTACCTGAGGTTCATTTCATGATCAGTAACATTGTCTTCAGCTGGATATTGTTAAACTTACAGTGTAACAGCAGTTTGACCTTTGATATTTAACAAAAATCATTACTAAAGTGTTGTCTAGGTGCCAACAGTCCTCGTGCAGTTGGTCTTAAAAATGTATCAGAGTCACTTCTGGTCAGTCCACATTATGTCCCGGTGTAAAGCTCTGCGAGTGAAGTCAAGGACGAATCAAACCACACGGGATGACAAAAGGAAAATAACAGAAGAAAAAGTAAGAAAATTGAGACAGAGTCATTTTAAGAGTAAGAATTTATTACAACAAACAAGAATTCTTCACAGAAAAAAAACAAAGACATATTCTCAGTTTATTCTCTTTTGGGGAATAGGCAGGGATACTTCTTTTTTTCCCACAACGTCTTGTGCTGGTTCAAGTCTGACAACGATATTTGTCTGTTTTCTTTTTTTAAGTTAAAATAAAAATTACATCGATCTCTGGTTCATCCAGCCATGACAGGTCCCGGTTGATGAGCTACAGGCTTTTTGAATACAAACTAAGGGCGGACTGGGTGGCAACATACTCCTCTAGCACTACCAGCCGTTTAATATTGCCTTAGAAAAGGAGCAGAAAAACAGGTTGGACACAAACACAGCAAATTACTAACAACATCTGTACATAAGTATTCACTCAAGAAGTTATCTCATCTGTTTTTAAACCCCTCATACTCCAGTGGAGCATAAAGATAAAGAAAATTATGCACATAATCACATTTAACATGTTTTTAAAAAAAACGTAAAAAGCTTATGGTTTTGATATATCGGGTTTTGAACACTCATGAGTCCGCACAATTAGTTTCCCTTCAACATTCACCAGTGTTCAACATGCATTTCCCAACACTGGCCTGTAGATTATTCATGATAACCGGGAGTCAAACAGCTTATATGGGACACATGAGTCTGGCTCGAGTTCATCTACTCTCTGGTCAAATGCCCTTTCGCGCCAAGCAACCTGCCGTGCGCGCACAGGTCCGATCCTGATCTCAAAGTACGTCGTCAATGTTTTCTGGCGTATGAGAGTTTATTGTAAAAGATGTAATATAATATAGCAATGTCAGACGACTGCAGCAGTAACAGACCGGAGCCTGTGAGCCTCATTTGACACGGTTCAACTGGGAAAAAGGACGAAACAGTAAAAAAATAATAACACTGTATAATATAAACATACCGCCACACATGAATTTGGCATCACTGCCATTGGTAATCGCATGCTGTGTGGATTTTAAAGGAAAATAACAGTACTTTTCATGTTTTATGCCACTAACTACAAACAATGTAAAATTTACATTTCTGCTGACCATTTTTTTTTAAAGATAAAGTTGTGCTATGAACACAGCCGTAACTCTAAGTGCTGTATCGTGACTGAGAACCTTCATCAACACTACAGCTGTAAACAGACTTTAGGGAAAAAATAAAAACGACTTGAATCCGACCCGGGGGCTACAATATCCCAGATTTAAGTCACTGTTGCCTAACAACACTGCATTCACTCCTGTGCTTTCAGAAAATCCGACCTGGAAAAAACATAAGAAACAAACATGGGTGTCATTAAAAAGGCACAATGTGACTTTGGTCGCTGCTTGCATGGTAACGGTTGTTGTTTCACAGCCCACTCTCAATTCTCAGATATATACAACCTTCTCATCAACGTTTAAAAGCACTGACCTGGAAGGCTTCTTTAACACGAATTGTTTTTAAATCGTTATTACCATTCCTTACGTCGGCAAAAAAAACGACAGCTCGTTCGCGTGTCAAGCAGGGTTTAAGGCTCTGCAAGTGTAAATATGGTAAAGGCTGCTGTATGCTTTAGAAAATGGTCAGCAGTAATGTATACTCTGTGTATAGAAAGTGGGGTAAAACATACAGAAACACCGCTATGGTTCTGATGGACACTGTTGATAGTGAGTTCTGTAAATTAGTTTGATTAACCAGGACTTTTTCAGCATGGATGCATAATAAGAACTGGATCAGTGTTCCATGATGGTGCCCATTCTTTACAATTAAAGCTGCTCACTGGGCACATAGCGCACACATACGACTAAGGCTTTCCCTGACTGAGCTGGCTTGACATGAATGGCCAAAAAAAGATATGAATGCAGCTTTGCATGACTTTTTTTGGCATGAGTGGCCAAAATATATTCACAAAAGGAGTAATTATGGATTGCACGTGACTGTAGTTTTTTTTGTCATTGCTGTACAGCTACATCTTTTGTAACAGTGACAGGAAAAAGTCATATGACCTCCGATACCAAATCTCTACACAAACCCTGTGCTGTTCCTCAGGGCTGAGCCTAACACAGTTTCATCCAACTCCGCTGCTTTGGTGTCAATATTCTTGGACAGATAAAAGTATGTCGTCATGATTTGAGTTAGACAACCATTTAAGAGAATCTTTGTGAGAGCAGCATGGTTGGAGAAACACAATGACACCCACTCTGAACTCTCTTTTATACTATGCCAGTATTAAACTTTTTTGATAGGGACATAAAATCTGAAAAAGAAAGTCAACTCCAAGCGCCAACAGCCCTTTGACCCAGTGTCTCTGTATCGCAAATATTACATCACTAAAACACACAAAGGAGAGCTACGGTTGGTCTTGTATCAAGATTTTGTCACGTGAATAGCGGTGGTATATCAATGTCATTTGTTAACATGAATGCTCCACCCATCATAGCCTAAATACTTACAATGAGGCGAATATCATCCCGTCATTGAGATAATTTGGGAAAACAGCTCCAGGGTTTCGTGTTAGTTACTTCACTATAATTCTTGACACAGTCAATGAAGCCAGTAATACACTGAATGAGTCAGAGGCTCTGACATAATTTAATACAAATGAGAACTCAAGACATCAATGTCAATGTGCCATAAAGCCTGCTCTGAACTACATCAGGTGGGATCGCGGACAGTCACTGGTCCAGTCAGGCCACAAAAGGTTGCAAGTAGAAGCTGGAAATACAGTACTAAACTTTACACCAGAGCGAGTAGCCTGCATGTGAAAAAGACACACTATATATGTATTACATCCAAATAAAATATTTTTCTGATCATGGTAGCCAAGTGCAAATACCAGAGCCTTGAGGTTGATCCCTTTAATATCGAATAAGGAATGTCAGATGACATGTACTTCCACAGCAGTTGGCCGTTAACATTGGTGTCTACCACGATTTGCATATTACAAAACTCAACTCAATAAAATAATAAAAAAACAAAACAGAAATGTATCAATTGTTTATGGTGTTTTAGGTCGAGGGCTGTGGGGGTTTATTACCAGAAATCATTTCTTAAATGTTCAAATGTTGGACGGTGAGAGCAGCCCTATAACCAATCCTGAGATTTACAGATGTTCATGATACCATCATTGTTGTCTTTTTCAACACAAACACTCTGAAACAATGCATTAACAGTAGGCATCAAATATAAGCCCATTCATGGAAACACAGCACTAAATCAAGCTCCAGTCATGTGTGGTAGAAGAATTACTAAATATATTTGGTGGCCGGAATGAACAAGAGCTGTAACAGGAAGGAAGAGCAACTTTTCTGCCTAGAAGTACTTAAAAGCTTAATTACATAAAGCTCAAATGCATTTACAGAGCCAGGTAGAAATAGTTTAACAATCCCTTTGCTATCATAAGTAGGGACATTGTCACACCATGACAGTGACCTTGAAGGTCAATTTAAAGGGATAGTTCGGGTTTTTTGATGTGGGGTCATATAAAGTACATATCTATAGTCGGTCTGTTCCCTACCGTAGTTGCCGATCAGCGCAGCCTCAGTTTGGAGAAGCAGAGAGCCGCTCCAGCTCAGACGCTCAGCTTTGTACTGCAGTGAACGAGGTCCAGATGCAAAGCGGATTTTAACCACCTAAAACAAGGCCCACCTAAAAAAATCTATATCAGTTCAAGTGTATGTTGTATAGAGAAAATTCACACCGCTTTACAGCGCCGTCAGACCGCCCTGTTCTTTTGGCACTACATTTTCTCAACCAGAGAACCTCTGTATCCCTACGCTATCCGCGAGCGGTGAAATACAGTAGGAGGCCCAGTTGCGCTAATTCGTAGGGATACGGAGGTTCTACGGTAGAGAAAATGTAGTGCCAAAAGAACGGGCGGTCTGACGGCGGTGTAAAGCGGTGTGAATTTTCTCTATACAACGTTCACTTGAACTGATATAGATTTTTGTAGGTGGGCCTTGTTTTAGGTGGTTAAAATTCGCTTTGCATCTGGTCTCCGTTCACTGCAGTACAAAGCTGAGCGTCTGGGCTGGAGCTGCTCTCTGCTTCTCCAAACTGAGGCTGCGCTGATCGGCAACTACGGTAGGGAATAGACTGACTATAGATATGTACTTAATATGACCCCACTTAAAGAACCCGAACTATCCCTTTAAGAGCAGAATATCATAAAAATTGTTTCAAGGCGAAGCATAAAAGTTTTATAAATGCTTACAACTTTGTCAGCTTTGCCTACCGTAAGCGACCACAAAACAATTTGCTCACAGTTAATAATAATTTAAGGAGAAAATGATTGTTTTTTTAAAAAATCCCTCACGATTGTATTTTGTTTGTAATGTATTTACGTGTGGATAATCTGGCAGGCATGTTTCAAACTTTATACTTCACCGTAATCAACAATATTCAATTTACTTTAGATAACAATGCTGCCCAATGGGGCCCAACAGTTCGCTGAACAAGAGCAAATTGACGTTCAAAATGTCCTAAATATGTTAAAATATTAACATGAAAACAAACCTGTCGAGCATTAACAGGTTGAGCTGTAAGGCTAAGTAATTCATTGATCAAGCCACTTCAACGTGTCAACTGTAACGTTTTCCCTTTTTGTACCAGCTTAGTATGCCAGGGAAAGAACACAAGCATGGTGTAAGAAATAGGAATTATAATAAAAATCTTCATTAAAATGTATCTCTAGCATTTACATATATACTGGATTGAACACTGAATAAAACATAGACAAGCAGAGAATGTTGCTCATCATTCACAAGCCTGATCTAAGCCAGGTTCAGTCTCATTGCATCATAAAGTGGGCTTCACAGTGTACCTCTAGAAAGTGTATTTAATTGCTGGGGCTCTACTGCAGCTACGTTTTGGTCTTGTTTGAATAGGCTGGACCTGAGTCTTAATGACCGGTGTGTTATTAGATTTGGCACGGTAGTTGGGGTTCGAAGGTGCAGCCTTTCTTCCGCACTTAGGGTGTTTTACAAACTTTACATCCGGGCTTTTGGAACCATACCTATTTTCAGGATCGTCATCATCTTCTGCTGCCCACGAGGGCCCAGACTGCTCCTCATCTCCTACAAAAACAATGAAATTGGAAACATGAATTGTTTAATTGAGCAAGTCATGTTTTTTAGAAGAGAAATAACATCCAACAGACAAACTCGTAAGCTACTCGTTAACTTACATGCCAAGAGAAACTACCACATTTTTAAGAATAGACAAGACAGTGTATCTCTAATATAATATTTTTTAATAAAAGACTCACCTGATGATTGGTGGAATGCTGCTGCTCCCATTAAGGCAACATCTTCAGTGATTGGCTTCATCTTCTGATCACTTCCCTCACTCCCAGAGTCATCCTCATTAGTATCGTCAGTTGATGAAGATGACGACTCGGTTACTTCCTGACGAGATTTAGTCTTAGACTTCCCAGCCTGCATCCTGCCCTGCTTTCTAGCAACACCTTCGTCCTCTCTTTTGACGAGGTGAGGCTTCCCCATTGACCTTAGTGTATTCAAGTGTTGTATTTTCTTCTGTGAGTCCTGATCATCACTCGAGGAATCCGTCCCGCATTCCCTTCTAGACTTTACTCTTCTGCTGCTTGAGTCAGACTCAGGGGAGCGGTCCAGCATCGCGCGCTTGCGGCGCATCTTCTCCGGTGAGATCGGGGTGTTCTTCGTCAGCCAGAAGAGACACTTTTTGGCAACCTTGGTTGTCGTTTTCCCCCCATCGTCATCACTCTGGGCCTCATCAGAGCTTTGTGATAAAGCTGCTCGCTCAAGCAGAGCTGCAGGGACTTCATCAGAGTCAGAGTCGTCTCTTGCTCTGCTCAGACTTTGTTCTTCAGGGTTTTTGGCTGGTACTGTGCTTGAACTTTCCTCAGGGTCAGAGTCACTGTCACTGTCTGCTGCTGAAACAGACGGTTTGCCCTTGACATCACTTTGTCGACGCAAAGGTGTTGTCTTCACACGAGGAGAACGCCTGTTGCCTTGCTCTTCTTCTACGTGTAGAGATGCGGTAGAGTTGTCATTGCTCATCTTGCTGTCAGCTTTAGCGCCACCTGTCTCTTCATCTTCTGATGAATCCTTTCCCTCTGGCTTATCCATCATGTGGGTGTCGCCCTCCATCTTTGGTTCATCAAAGGACGGCTCCTGTTCCATAGCAACAGGTGTAAGTTTTACAACTAGTTTTTTAGTGATGTTGACACCGCTTTCGGAAGGATTCATGCCAATCTTTTGTGTCCTCTGTCTTGCTTCCTCCGAGTCTGAATCAATGTCTTCCCCGGTGCAGTCACGTGCACTTCTCCTATCTGCTAAGCCCTTGGAGTCAGAATCATCATCCATCAGATGTTCCTCTGCCAATTTCTGCAAGCCACTCAAGTATCTGGCATCAGTGATACCCAGCTCTGTGATTCCTTCTGGCACCGGTTGTGTATCAAAGTCATCACAAAGGAACTTCTCCCAATAGCTCGAGATATCCAAGTCACTGAACTCTTCCTTAAGGCTTTCCTCGAGAGCTGTAAGTGATTTTCGCAAGCCTTTAATTACAGACAAAAAAGAGGTCAGATACAGGTGGCGAACACCAGGTGTTGGTTTCTTCGTTGTCACAGAATGAATGAAATTGACAAATGTTCGGTTTAAGATGTTTGTTGAGTCCACCAAATGTTTGGCCTTTTTGGTAATATCCTTGGAAACCTGCAGTGTGCTATAGTTGAACACCACATTACCATCCATCCCAGTGTGATCCCATTTATCCAAAGGAACGTTTTGTTGTAAGTGTGGCAACATGTGGTAAAGTTCAGACTTCATTGGGCCGACTCGGTTCCTCCTGCGATGCTGATGCCACAGATTCTCGATGTTCTCAAGGACGCTGTCACAGGCGACCACCAGGTCAAACAGGGGCTCCGGGCTACACACATAGCAGTACCATTTGCTCTCCAAGATGCCAGACAGCTCCTTCCTTCCCAAATTTCTGAGAATACACTTCTTGCAGAAGGCATTGCTACAGTAATCACAACATATCAAGTTGCCTCCTTCAGCACACCACCTGCAAGGGGGACAAAATAATAGATACAGTTGATAAAAGCTTAGTACGAAGTCAGTTAAGGAAAAATATTATATTTCAGTAAAAATCTTAAATCCATAAAATCCCACCGGCATTGTTCATCCATTCCATCTCCATCCTTACTGATGTCATCACTTTGGTAATACTTGTAGCAAGACTAACAAAAACCAAACACGTCATAGAAGAGTTACAGACAGATGTAATAAATGTTTTAAACACTGTAATTGAACTTTTAAAATGTTAATTGCTATTTATCAGCCAACATGAAGGACACCCACCAAAAGCAAACAGGACTAGAAGAGACACTATTGACTTCATTAAGATGTTAAATTATGTGAGAAGGTAACGACATTCTAAAAAGTCAATCTAATCATAATCACCATTTCATGTATATATTTTCACAAACAGTCATGTGCAGTATTACATCTTCATTAGAACAAATATTTAGATATATTTTCCAGGGTTCCAGGAAAATAATTAAATTAATCCAAATAACCCTCTGAATGATTGTTTCTAATAAATAAGAGGACTCACCTTGCAAATGAGTACTTTCAGAGCTGGATGTCGAAAGAGGGAATCTCTCTGGAAGTGGTTAACTTGTCGGCCACATGCGGTGCAGCTGACAATTTCCATGTGTTCACCTCCTAGGAAAGCACACCACTGTCATTATCAACATAATGGTGATGACTGTGGTTTGATGAAGGGCCTCAGAAGGTGTGAGACTGCCCCGTTCTATCTCTACTCAGTCCATCACATTCTCCAGGTAAGATGTCCATGAACAAAACCCCTGGTTAGGATATGAAAACCTGCAGCTGTGCAAGAGGGAATATTAAGCAATTAGAGCGGCTATTTTTTCCCCCAAAATCAAGTATCAGTGATCTTTCTCACATGATACTGATCAAGCTGCATGAGTTTTTTTTTTTCGCATTTTCTGTGTTTGTTGTCTGTGGATGAGCACCCCCAACTAGTTCCTTCTTTCTGTTTCATGTGCTGTAAAGTGATCGATGTGACCATGGGGTTCTGTTATACTGAAGAAATGGTTGCCTGAATAATCATGTGATGTACAATGTTTTTGACAATATCCACCAGTAGTGACTGACCTCCACGTTTTCTTGAAAACTCTTTCCGCAGCACGCCTGATTTCCGGCTGCGAAACTCTGGACCCCTGAAGTCATCTCTTCCATTATCAACAGGTTCAGGCCTCACCATTACAGTGCCTGTTTAAATAAAACATACCACCAATAAATCAAGGGTAATGAATCATTATTAAAAAATTGTAACTATAGACAGACTACACAACAATGATAAAGGTCAAAATACCACACTCATAATGATGGAGTTGTGTCAACCCGAAAATATTTTGCAGTCATCAAAACTAAAAACATATATATGTACTTTAGAACTCAGGCAAAGAAAAGCACCAACCCTCATAATTTCTGTAAAATTGTACTGAAAGGCAATGGACACAAATCACAAATTGACATTATTTGCACCTAAATTTAGTAAAAAGTAAATACGGGAAGACATACCTTTTGGCAATCTATTGATATCAAGGTGGCCATTTACGATGAGTGGTAAATCCAAGTCCTCACTTGCATTTGAGTCCCCAGATTCATCCAGTCCGGAGTGCTTTATGACAACAGTAGGTTTTCTGTAATATCAGCGAAAAATAAAGAAAATATGTAAGTCCAAGAGCTTAGCAACTTTTCCACAAGTTGGTCTACTTGGAAATTGAGAAAGAAGGCAGGGAGTTATTGAAGCTTTTAAAATTATCAATCAAGTATTATCATATAACACTAGAAAAATCGTCATTATCAAGACTACTGTTTCCAACATTCACTTGGTTTTTGCTAGTTTAGTTCATCATACTGTACATCATTTACTGCATTAAATCTGTTGTTTCATACCATGGTGCTTAATCTATGACTGCAGAGTCTAAATGCAATGCCAACTCACCTCCTTGAGTATCTGGTATCCAGTCCTGCCTACAAAGAAAGACAGTGCATTAGTTTAGTTGTCATTGGTAGTAATCAGCATCACTTCTGGTGTTGAAACCATCACAATATCCAAAAGGGGGATGCCCACTCAGAAGCTAGTACTTTGTTTAAGCGAACAATTTCATTCTCAGGGGTGATTGCAAAAAAAAATCCTGTGCCTGAACTTTTTTCCATTCCATATGTTCGTGATTCGTGCTGTGATAGCACTTTTTTCCCGCTAGTTCCACACATTAGCCTCCATGCTAATCACGCCCTGCATTCCAGTATGGAGACTGCAAATTAACAGCACTTTGAACGACTACGTTCGTAACGGGTTTGACCAAGGCCTGAATCCGCCATATTCGGAATTCTGATTGATTTGGAGTTGGACTACTGTTCTCACTGAGAAGAAATGAATCGTCACGTAAATAGGAAGAGACCATAGAAAATTGACAAGACTGTCAGTCTTAACAGTGAGAGGGAGATCTTGAAGCAAACATCTAGTTAGATTTTTAAGCCATGGACTGAAATTTAAAGACCATGTTGGATAATATTCCTGTCAACTTAAAAAAAATAAGAATAAGGTTAAAGTGGGAACATAATCAGACGTAGTGGCAGTGCACCCCTGGCATATTATTGGCCAGAGATGCACATGCAAAATGGAAATGAGGTGAGATAAAAATCTAACCAGCAGTCATGATTCTGTTCTGCCACATCAGATCATTCATCACAGCTACAGGTCAACCTCTAACTGCTTTAAGGTTTTAAGCACCGCTGCTATACAATGCCATTATATAACCACCCTGTGTGATGTGGGTGAGACACAGACATTTCTGTGGCTCTTTTGCATCAGTCTGGTACTGACTGCATGAGATTAAATCAATGTAGACCACAGTGGATATTGCATGCATAACTGCACTTTGACAATGGATGTCACTCCAATTAGATACTGCAGATGAAAAACATATCTGCTGTCGTTGGATGCCTAAACAGAGCACTAACCAGCTCAAATAGAAGGCCCTCATATATGCAAGCTTTTGTAGAGGGACTGAGACTGGTAAAAATCACATTTATCTTTACTCTTTACTATGACAATGTTGTAAATTTCTGAATGTGACCAGATTTTGACAGACACCTTTGGTGTGGCTAGTGTACAAAACTAAGGGATATATAAGGGATAGGACAAAACACCAAGAATGTTCAGTTACCTCTGTTGTAGCATGACCGGTTGAGTTTCCCACAGAACAGCGACTGTTTGTCAGACCTGAGAACAGAAGATGGTTCGAAATGTTTCTTAAGCATGTAAACATGATGAGAATTTTTACATCACTCATGACTAAATTAATCAAAAGCCATACCATCAGCATCCTCTGAGGGTGGTGTGCCATTGCTGTCCTCAACAGTGGAATGAGCCAAGTACTCGTGCAGTTTGTTGACCAATACATTCAGCTTGCTGCTGGTGGTGCTACAGTCAAGCCAAAAAAAAAAGAGAGCATGGTTAAGATCAGTTTGACAGTGTTTAATGGCTAGCTGGTTAATCAACTTGTTTTTTTTAAAAGCCTGACAACTATAGTTTGTTCTCGTATCGATATAGTATCGATTAGTAAACATTAACTTAAATCCCATTCAGCATCTCCATCTCATCTTAAATTGTCTAATACAGTAGTAGACACACATTTATGGAAGGAGAATCTCATTTTTGACAAAATATTTTGTTTCAGCTTTCCAGAAAGATTGATGAATGAAATCTGACAAGACTTTCCCATTTCAAAGGCTCCTTCAAATGCAGCCAAGCAGTGCAGCTTCTGACCTAATTCTGAGGACACAGCCTAAACCCTAGAGCTCTCAGTATCCCAGTTTATCATACATCAATCAGTGGTTGAATGTAGTATTCAGGCAATCTCGTCAGCTCAGACAGTCATGAAAATGTGAACATGTTCCTACTATATACTCACTGTATGTTTACAGTCATCACCATAACATATCACTAGACCAATAACAAACAAACACAGGAGAGAAATACATAAGGCAGAAATTTACTATTTTCTGTTAATCAAAGGATGTTGCATAAAATTGGAAATTGGAAAAAAAAATCACAGCTTTTAATGTGAACTTTTAGTTGAACCTTTAGTAGTGGGAGAAGCTTGTGAATATTCTCATTCATCCAGGTCATAGTTATCTCAAGGAAATTGAATCGAATGCAACTGGATTTGTTTTTTTTGGCTTCATCAGTTCCTGCTCCCTTGACTAGGCTGAGACTAGTCAAGGGAGCAGGAACTGATGAAGCCTCTCGGATGAGAGGTGAAACGTCTTCAAGACAAAAACCAAATCCAGTTGCATTCGATTCAATTTCCTTGAGATATTTAGTAGTGGGACTTTGTTGACTTTTGGGGGCAACTTACTAATGATGAACTTTTAGATAACTGACTTAGAAACTGGGAAAACCATCACAATACTCCACAGTATATCTTAGTTGGGGAAGAGGCAGCAGCTCAATGGTTGTCAAAGGCCTCAAATGCCCCACCAACATGGGCTTCATGCTCCAGGGGATCCAGCCTCCTCCTTAATGTCTAGCACTTTAAAGGGTGTTTCATCTTAAAATCTATCCTCCTAGTTACTTGGGCTTGTGTTTTTATTCAAGCCCTGCAGATATCACTGGAGCATGGTGGGATGGCGCGGTTCCTTTATAAATATAGAAACTAATAATGTGTCAGACTACAATACACCCTACCTCCATGAAGGTTATAATAAAGTTTTGGTTTTGGTTGTGTTAGAGAGAGATGTTGCTTCATCTGTATTGCCAGTCAAGAGATAGTTTGTGCTGCTGATCTGTAATGAGTTTTACTCAGGTGTGTAGTGTGCCCTGCTCTGTATAAAAGGGGATGGACAGATAATTACAAACATCTCTTTTAAATGGCGCAGTTTAAATTCAACAGCACCACAAACTGCATCTTAAAAATGACAAAAAGGTGAATATTATAACCTTCGTGTTAATAGGTTTAGTTAACTGTTAGCCTTAGCTGCGAAGAATAGCTAATATCAACTACCGTTACCTCTAAAACGTCAAGAAAACAACTTTATCGAAGTACAGGGCCTGTTAACGTTATCAAATATGAGTTTGTAGCTAACTAAATTGTAATGTTTGTCATCTATGGTGACATTATCACTAAAGTTAGCTGTTAGCTCACACAGCTAGCTGGTTGCTAAGCTAACTCGCCATTATAGCGTTATTAGACAACCGCATTTCAGTCCGTAGTTTTTACCTCAACATTGCTGCAGATATATCCCGCGGCAGGGGGACAACCGAGGTCGTTTAGGTCCTTATATTCTCATGGTACCGATATATTTTGGTGAAAATATGGCGCTCAATCTGCTGTGAGCATCCCCTTCACAAGCCATGAGCAGAGAAGCCATAAACGATAAGCAGTGAATGGTACCTTCCACTTGTTTTGGTGTTTTTAACGCACTTGACCTACAATTTGACACGTCGCTCATTAGCGCCACCTGCTGCACCGGAGTGTGTATCACATTATGTTTTTCGCCTGTTTGTCTCATACAAACAGCTGTTTTATGAGCCATTGTTGCCTCATGTTAATTCCCTGGCACTAAGATATATTCTAAAAAATGTCCAAGTCCAAGATAAACAGGCTATTATTAAGCCTAGTGTAAATGTTTTGTCTATCTTTCGCCTTAATTGAAGCTGTTTTTGTCTCACTATACATCTCTTGTTCAAGCCATATATTTCACTGATTGCGCTTCCATTGTCCAACCTGGTGTCAGACTGTTTCCAGCAAAAAATTTTAACTTTACGTTTTTATGCTTTTTATTTTGCGACATAAAAATGTTTCTTTAAAGATGTAGGATTTCTAATTATTATTTATCTATATAATCTGAGCATTGTGGACAGGACGTCAGTCAATAAAGGACATTTTGGATCTTATTACCATTTTGCATCATAACAATACAATATAGTACAATAGGTGGCTGTTTTTTGATCACGGCCCACCATTAAGTTTCAGTTCTGCCCCTCCAAGGAAAAAAGTTTGAGCCCCCCTGCTCTACGTTTTTATAGGCTATCTCCAACATTTCCCTGATGCACACCATTCCTGGAACAGCCTATTAGTATATTTAATTTATGATGTTTTTTTACAGTTATTACATTTGGCTTCTGACTTACAAAACCCACTGTTGTTCCTTGTATCACAGACTGCTTTGCTATATCGCAGCCAGTCTGTTTCGCCCCCTTCACCACACCACAGCACAGCACAGTCATGTGCTATTTACCACACTGATCAAATGATCCCCATCACAGTTATTTCAAAAGTGGAAATGGACTACTTTGCTATGTTTTCACCATGAGTAATGAAACATTTAAAAATCCTATGTGTCTTGTATATTCTCTGTATAGTTATTTTCATGAAGTTAGTGATTTTGGGCACCTAAACCCGAAATCACATGCCCGTTCATCTACCTCAACTATTCTTGTAGACATTGCTGACAGCATACATTATATTTCTTTCACTTGACTCCACCTGTATATTACACTGGATATTAATAATTCATGAGTACACTATCCTCGAGCCACTGCCCAACTAATTTTGACTGCAAATTGATTTCTAATGTTCATATTCTGACTGTTGGTTTCAGGGCAAGCTTTTAGCCTTTTTGGGGGGCCACATATTTACCTTTATCTCATCATAGAGTTCATCATTTAAAACTGGAGGTGCCTTGATTACATTCAAGTGATCCATACAGAGAGCTATCCTTAATAGCCTACATAAGTTAATATAACATGGATGAAAACATCATCAAATGTTCATTAGATAGTAATACAATTCATTTCAAACTGAAGGAGGAGACATGTGCCACCTCATATATACTACATCTATATTGCTTAAAACTCTATTCTTTGCTGACGAATGTCACTTTAGTTGAGACTTTGCTGTAAATGTAAAGGTTAACCACCTCTGTATGGCTTCTATTCACATTTTCATTCTTATTTCATTTTCTTTACTTCTGGCTCTTTATTTTTCCCCTTTACAGAATCAGTTTTTACTTATTTCTCTCACCTATACTGTATAAAGGCTATATTTTTAATGTCCTTTATTTAGAGTCGCATAAAGTCGGCTATAAATAGAGTGATCATTTTTTCCAAAACGTCACTGTAGAACACAAACATCGTTCCAAAGAGGTGCTTATAGGCTACATTTTAGATAAGATAATCGGGAACAGACACATTAATCCTTTTCTGTATTCTTAATGATTTTTGAGGCTCAGACGATCCTCCACAGACCGGATCTCAACGTCTGGCGGTGACGTCACCGACAGGGCGTGGCCAACATTCCAACTGCCGTCTACTTTTGTCTGTACGTGGAGGAGGCAGGACGGCTGCGGACTGGACGCTGTCTGGAATTTCAGGCGCAACGACAGTGAGTACCAATTTCCTGGCAACTTCTACACCAACAACTACTTACAGCTAGAGTGTGTCTCAGTAGCGTCTTTACTAAAAAAAACATCACCCTTGTCTTAATATTTTTCTCTATGTGGGAGCCGCTATCCGCCGCTCAGAGGGCTGGGTTTTGCAAGAATAAATAGGGATAGTTTCCTGCCCATAAAACTTGCATGTCTGTCGTTAGCCGGCTAGCTTTAGCGTACACCTTCACTGTAGCCTATTCATCCCCTCGGCGTCCGAGAAATGACCAGTAGTCTCTGACTACTTTAATTTGTGGCGAGGTAACTTTTAGTAGAAGTGACTACTAGTGTAGAACTTATAACTCGGCGTAGGCGCTTATTTCAGTAACTGTATTATTATTATTGTACACAAGGTCCGTGTTTTTCCATCATTTCATATTTGTGAATATAACAAATGCGAGAGGCACAGCCAGGTTAGCTCCCTCGGTGCACCGCCGTTCATCGGGAAGCTGTATAGGTGGAGCCCGCACTACTTTTTAAAATCCTCCGAGTACAGGCGCTTAATTGACCCCATACATAAACACACGCACACAGCCAGTCTTTACAAGGATACATAAAGTGGAGTGTGTATGGGATGCCAGCACAATTCTAATACATATTATACTTTCTGTTAAATAGATCTACCTCCTCCCTCTCTGTGCCACATATTTTTGACATGATATGAGATAGTTGTACACGAGTTGGTTTACTTGGTCCTCCCCCCCAAAAAAAGAACATTTTTCTCATATGGTTTTTAGGTAAGTGGGAGTCTCAGTGCACAGTGGAAGGTGGGTGATGAGACAAGTCCGGTTAGTTACTCTGTTTTGAGCTCATGTAAAACACTGGTCTATGTAAACTTGTTTTTCATTGCTCTGAGTGATTTACCAGATTTTTCCTGTTGAGCCATCTGGGGCTGCAGCACATGTACATCTGGGATCCCAATTGTGAATTAGACAGTGTTGAACAGCAAAGCCTGTCTGATAGTATCAGAGAGACCCGCATGTGAACCATGAGAAATGTTATGACTTGGAACAAGAAGCATGTTGTGAATACAGTGTTCCTATTCCTGGCATCACTGCCCTGATTCTCGACATCGTTCGGTGTTGCTTGACTGGGATGTTTGGGCAAATATGTTAAATTGTAAAAGACAAAAGTATTAAATCCATTATTGACACCAGGGCTCAGAATACAGAAGGATTGTTCAAAGGGCTAGCAGTGGATAAAGTGCTGTTTGCACTTCCTTTATGGGATAGAAAAGGGCTGTAATTCATTCCAACTGTGCCTGTCATTAACCTGATTGGTTTGGTCCAATTGCCCATGAACTTGCATGTGTGGTATGATAACTATGCTTCACAACAGCTTAAGTAAAATGCTCGTTTCCGTTGTACATGCTGCTCAACCATGTGAGATCACCTACTGTAGGTGTTTTAAATACAGACATTACATACCTGATGGTGTCTCTGTAAGAACACACCAGATAGTCAAGAAGAGGGAGGTAAGGGAGTGTGCTTATATTTTGTGCTGAATGAACAGGTTGCCCCACTTTCTGCATAGTCAGGATTTCAAACAGGTTCCTTCACTTGCCGTCCAGTGCAGTGAAAGTGATCAAATTACTTCACTTTATTCACTTGTTTTTACTTTGAATTGTACTCTTCAGCTTTATACTTCGGCAACACTGTAAAAGTATGTTAGCTGTATCTGTTTCTTAAGCTAACTCAAATAAGCAAGCGAGCACAGTGGGTTACACTGACTGCCCTATTTCATTTTACTTTGCCCTATTTCATTTTACTTTAAACATAATAGTGTAATGATTCATTAACCCCCACAAAGAAATATTCCCCACCTTTGTGTCCTTTGTTTGGGAGGTCGATGGTCACATACATCAAAATGGCCTTGGAGCAAAGAGGGAGTACTTCATGTGTATGTCATGCTTGCGTGAGTAAAGGGTGGTGCCTCACAGTTAATGTGCCTCACATTATCTGATTATTATTTTATTCTTTTCAGTGTGTTTGTTAAGTAATGACCAGCCCTTGTAGGTGTGGCTGCTTACCTGTAGCACCTCAGTAACCTGTTGTATGACATTCTTAAGTGATGGTTGGGGATTCCTGTGTTAACGTCTTCACTAGCACAGCCCAGTTTTTAACTACTGCATCTTTTACAACAGCTATATGCTTTCTTTTGCTGTAAACTAGACCAAGCAGCTTGGTCAATCAACTGCACAGGGTTAAGGATGTGTCAAGGGAACATTTCATTTGAATATTTCCATGATGATTCACCGTATACGCTAAGCTTCGTGAGCTTCTATAATACCCCTAAACACAGCCCAGGCTATTCTGCATGCAGCTGGACATAATGTCAGAGTTGTGTAAACTCCACGTACAGAGTTTGTTGTCGTCACCTCCTCCTTACCTGTCAGTGTTGCCGTGCTTATCTTATCCACACAGCATGAAGAGGAAATAAAGGGCTGGTGTTACAGACTGTTCATGAGTCAGTTCGCCTCACATCTGCAGCCGATTGTGACTGAGTAAAAAATGTCCGTGTTCCTGCAGACTGTGTTGGGTGTGTGCTTATGAACCTAACCACACTTGGGAAGGGTGCCCGATCTATTTGTGTGCCTCACATTTCCCATGTAACTTTGTGGATGAAACACTGGCAGGACGGGGTGTGTCAGCTCTGCACATTTAACTTAGCCATCTGGGAACAGCACTCAGTTTTAAATTGACTCAAAGATCCTTCAAAGGCGATTGTAAACAGCATCAATGTGCTGGTTTGGTTCGACAATTAAAGTTGGTGCTAGGAAAGAAATGCATGATATCTAGTTGTAAAACAAGAGCAGGAGAACTGAGAGGATGTCTTGAATCAATAGTGACATAATGTCTTAAAGACGACAAAGCAAGTCTAGATGCTCTTTTTTTTGCTACTGCTAGATATCATGTGACCCGGATGACTTCACTCACAGAGTGTGTGTAGAGGGCTTGCATTTGTTGTTTTTATTTTGTGTTACTGCATCCCTGTGGAGCTTTTTAGGTGGTCATTTTAACAATCTGCAAGCAACTAGAAGTTATCAAATAAATGTAGATTAGTAAAAAGTTAATTATTTGTCATTATTTGTCTTCAAAGTACAAGTACCTCATAATTGTACAGTACAATTACAGTACTTGAGTAAATCATTATTCATTATTATCATTACTCAGTGTTTCATTGCCAATTTTTATTTATTATTATTATCAATTGCCAATTAAATAAGCTAATTTAAAAATGTGCCACTTTGGCTCTGATGCAGCATAAAATCTGCAAAGTAACTTAAATGATCAAGTAAAATGTAGTGGAGTAAAAGTTCAACATTTGACTCCAAAAATGTTGTGGAGTGGAAGTAAAAAGTAGCAGAAAATTGAAGTACAGGTACCTCAAAATTGTACCTAAAGTACAGCAGTAGAACAACACTTTTTTACATTCCATCCTTGGGTTTTGGGATCAGCCTGGAAAAAAAACATATCGGTCAATCCCTAAAAGGTATGGCAGCGTCATTCTGATATAAAACTCTTTCACTTGAACTCTGTCAGTAGTATTGATATGCTTTTAGTCGAACATGAGCTGCTCCATTTAGCAGTTTGCTGAAGACTGCAGGAATTTTCTCCTCACTCGATGCACACAGCCCAGCTGTCAAAGACAGCAACTGTCTGTGGAGCCTGACACTCCGAACTCATTTTCTCGCGTTACACAGGATTTATTGCCGTGGTTTGCGACAGTGATCACAAACCCTCTATTCTTCTGTACCACCAGTGATACGTCTCACATTTGTCCTCTACCATCTGTGCCCTCGCCCATATACTTAACCCCTCTTCTGTTTCCACTCTCCCTCTGTCGAGAGGGTGTGACAGGGGCTGGCAAAGGACGTAATGTTTGTCAGCCCTTTATTGGAGCGGGGCTGACTTCAGCAGCCACATTTCACATCCTTCTGGAGAGAAGTTAAATATAGCAACACTGGCATCGTCATTTTTCCTAATCGTTAAGTCAGGAGTTTGTGCTTTCCAGTGGCGTTTTCTTGCGGAGGCCAAGGGAAGCCAGGCTTCCTCACTTTTTTCAGAATATAACCGTAATTTAATAAAAACACTTTTTTAACAGTTTACGTAATCCTTCTGTGTTGTGTCTCTGTCGTCTCCTCCTCGTCTCTCTTCATTAATCATTGAGCGTTTTATGATGTGTAAAACAGCGCCCCTATAAATGTTACGTGGTGAATGAGCGTTGAAAACATGGTACTGCACTCTGCTGTCTGTGAGGAGGCCGAGCTGAGCTGGCCTCCCTTGGTGAAAAAAAAAAGAAAGATTAACCAATCAGGTGAGGCTATTGTCATGACACTGCTCCCCTGTGATTGGTCAGGACACTGTCAAGGGAAGCCCCGACCTCGTTGGCTTCACGCCAATCAAATCACAGTACGTCATCAGCAACTCAATGAATGAAGATTTGTGTTGATAGTTTGGTAAGCTAGCAAAATTATTCAGTGCAATTATGGAGGGTGGAGATTTGGAATATTTAGTAAAAAATGATTTTACTAAACTGCCTCTACAGCAGCCTGATTTAGTGTTACTTTGTAGAAGAAAAACACCCTGTTCTCTGTGATTCATGAAGTGGCATTTAAAAGTGTCTCTGCAAAGTGTTGGTTCTGATTTAGAGGACAAATATAACCACATTATCATTGCCCTCGAGCCAGTTTTCTACTGTATTGAGCTTTAATGACTCATTTGACAACAAAATCATCTTTGATTTTGTTGGTCAAACTGTTATCATTTCATCACCTTGTTTTGTTTGTAGAAGCAGCATTACAGGAACTGAGTCACATCTTAGTGACCACATGGCTACTGTTGAATCATCTTTCATGAACACTATTAATAGTTTCATTCATGAAAGAGGATGTGCGGTTACTGGACTTTTGTTCATTGTTTGTCTTACTGAATGTGTGTTTGTGAGGCTGCTGGGACCACAGAAAGACGGAGTGGTTTGAACTCCTCAAAGAAATTCACCAATTCAGGAATAAAGTACTTTTTAGATTATTATCCGTTTGACCAAGTGAACAGTCAACTATTCCCTAATATGGTTTTACACGTGCAGCACTGTGGAAACCAGAAAAGGCCTTGCCCAGGATTTCTGACTAATACACAGTGAAAATCAACAGTCTGTGCTTTAAATCAGGAAACAGGAACACTCCTCTGTCTGGAAAAATATATGATCTTTCTGTTAACCACAGTACAAGCCTCATCTTTGTTTTCTGAACACTTGTGTTGGAGAGGAATGCCACCATACCGGTTTAGCCTTGGAGAGCATGGTGGTACGACACCCTGCGCACTCCTCTGTTCCTCTGTAAGTGAAGCCCAGGCCTCAAGCATTCCTCTGCCACTACAGAACGGGAAGGAGGCACTCTGAGGAATTCCTTATTTTCAGTGATTTTCAGATGTTGGTTTTGCCTCGCAGGAGTTAAGGGACACAGTGTTTTTTGTTGAGCAAAATAACCTCGGAAAAATAAAGTCGTACTGGCTGTAGTCTTGTTTTGTGAATTTAGTCCTTTCACATTTCAAAGGATTTCTCTGATGTGTGATGGTACTTTTCTCTGCTAAAACTTTGAACTATAACGGGCATCAAGGCAGCCCTTACAGCAGGCTCACAAATATTACAGATGTTAGGTGGTCACATCAAACTGGATGCAGTTTCCATCACTTTTTATAACAGCTAGCTCAGTTTGCATGCAAGTTTTGCAGGAAACGTAAACGCTAGAATAAAATGATTCAGTTTTATCTTTAAGTCAGAATAAAGGACAAAAAAGGCAAAAGATTACAGTAAAATGGTCATTTGTAGAGGATTTGGAGGACATGCTCTTGCTCTTGTAAGCAGATTTGTCAGAAAGGGCTGTATAAAATGACATCCCCCAAAGACTGGAGTTGAGCTACAATGACTGACTGATTAGCATTTACTTTGTTAATCAATACATGCTTGTTTTTTTCTCCAAGGAAAACTGTCAAACATTTGTGGGTTCAAGCTTCTTAAATGTAATGATTTGCTGCTTTTCTTTGACAATGAAAATTATAGTTAGTTGCTGCCATAGACCGGAGTAGTCTCAGCTTCTCTGGAAGTTGTTGTTTTTTTTTTCAACATGGGCTTGTTGCTATACAATGGAACTAACAGGAAATTACTTTGATTATGGGGGAGAGACATGCTTAGAAAAGGAAAAGAGCTCACGACAGAAACTGAAGAGAACAGTAGATATGATCAGCAGGGGTGGGGATCAGCGGGGCTCAGTGAGGAGCTGGTTGTATGAGGTACTACTGTAAGAGTTTTGTTCTGCCGTGGGGGAAAGGTCACTTCTTCGTTGGCAAGGAAGCCAAATAGTTGAGACCGATTGGTGATCTAAGAAGCAGAACAGCGAGGAGTGAGATGATGGGGCTGAAAATGCAGAGGGTTGCTGCGGTTTGGATGTGATTCAGCTGCTGAAGTTCCTCTCAAGTCCCCTGATGTGTTATTTTCTTCTCCCCAGTCACACCTTTCTCTGCCTGACCACGTCAGGTCAATCACGGAAAAATGTCTGGAAAGATAACAAGAGAGGAGATGGAGGAGATGAGGGAGATCTTTGGGAGAATTGGTGAGTTCAAGCCATTTTATTGTTGCCACTCTGCTATTAAAGGTATAAAGTATATGTACTATGAAGCCTTTTCATTGTTCCAGAGGAAGCTGCGTGTAATCTGATAAATTGCCCCCACTGATGGATGTAGTTTATCAGATTACCTGCAACTTCATCTGGAGCCACTAAAGGCTTTATACTTATTTTTTTTTTACCTGTAAACACACTTAAATGAGTTACCCTTTAATTAGAACATAATTATGTTAGCAAAATATGTGCTGGTTACAGTTTGTTTAGAATGCGTGTTTTCTGTTTAATATCACTGTAACTGTTACAGTAGTATAAGCTCTAGTTGTATCATTGTGTCCTGGAGTCTAATGATTCTTTTTGTGTTTCTGTAGATATCGACAGCAATGGATTTATTTCTGATTGTGAATTAAAAACGCTCCTTGACGACGCTGGCTATCCCCAACCTGGATACAAGGTTCGACAGATCCTCCAACAACTCGACCGCAACAAGGACAACAAAATCAGCTTTGACGAGTTTTTGATGGTACGTTAAGCAGAACTCAGACCGGCTCGCACTGTCGAGCTTGACTTAGACCCTTCCGTACTACTGAGTCGGTCTTTGTTTTCTCTACTACCTTAAAGCACCTCACCCTCAGGGATGGGGCCACTATGCAAAGCAACTTTGAGCAGCTACATGCACGACAGAGTAGCTGAAACGCCTCTACGAACCACACACGCATACATACTCAAGGAATGTGGAAGTGAGGTCAGCAAAGTGGTGTGAGTTCCAGTATTTTGTTTCGGCAGTGATGAGGGAGCAGTCGCTTAGGGAGAGTAGTCGCTCACAGCGGCAGCTTCTTGTACAGGAGTTCAGGGCTTGAACAAAAATATACTGTATATGTGTCTTTAGTGTACTGTAGTGTGTTGTCTTTACTATGATAATTCAAATGTCAGTTTTGGGTGCATGGCTGTTCACATTTATTGAACGATATCCATTAGATGTGACTGATATATAACACTGTGTAATGCTCTGTTCATGTGCTGAGGATATCTGAGCCTCCCCTGTTAGAAGCTAAACAGCATTGTAGCTTTGTACTGGTTTGGTGTTTTCTCCACTGCTATGCTTTGATAAAACACCCCCTTTACAAAATATGTTCTCATGGATGATAACAACACAGATTAAATGAATGTGGAGTTAATGTAAATATCCTCCTTATTACCTACAGATGTGAGTGTTGAGCTAAAAAAAAACCCAGCTTTTTGCTAACTTTGGAGAATAAGTGGATATCATATAATCTGTGCAAGGTCATGATTGCCTTGTTGTGGTTACCTCTTTTACCTTGAGTGGTCAAAAAATGCGGGCACCGTGTGACTCTTGCTCATTGTTTGTGGTCAGTTTCGCTGTGCTTTTTAAACAAGTTGTGCAGTGCCAGGCTGAATAGCTCATTGTGGTCACACTGAACGCCTGTAGGGCTGAGGTCACTGATGAAGCACTGATAACTTCAGGTTCAGGAAATATCGCACATATTACTGTAGAATACGTATTGTCAAGGCAGCTTTGTGTGAAGCCGCTCACATGCTGTGAGTTACTGATAAGCTGCATACAGCATGAACCCACACCACAGATCTCTATGGTCCCTGATTTAATGTTCGGAGATAATTATTTAATGTTAGGATGTGTGGATAAGCCTGAGGGTGGTATTAGTGTGGAGGATGATAACAGCTGTAGCCCCGGTGGTTTAGTGTTACTGTTGATAACCATAATGACATACTGGCACTCGACACTGTAATACTTAGATGTGTAGTGAAAGCGCAGTCTCGCTTTAAATCACTACTGTGAACTTAAATACACAAGAAAACATCAGTTACTTTTGTAAACACATCAACTTGATGTCGTCCTGCACCTTTAATAGTAAATATTAACACTGTTCTCCAGCACATTTGCATTGATCAAAAACTCACCCACTAGGAGAGATGTTCACTATATGTTGTCAGCCCTAGTGTTGCTAACGCTAGCTCAACAGAAACCCAACAGGAGAACAAGAAGAGGAGATGATTGAGGCTTTGGCACAGACGTATGAATGCAACTAAAGAGTTTTTCCACCACTGAGGAAGGATGTGATTGGCTATATTCACAATAAAATGATAATTCATTCATTGTTTGTTAACCCTCATGCTGATGGAAAGTCGGGTGAGGTTTTCATAGTCCACAAAACATTTCTGGAATACAAAACAGCATTGCACGATATTTGTTTTTAAACGGAGACATTAAAAGGCTCCACATCTTGTCCAGTGTAATTCATGTGTCTGTAAGCCCAAACTGATTTGAAAAGACATTATTTACATCCTCGACAGGCGGTCGAGCTCTTGCACCCTCTTCAGACGGCTGCTAGCTAACGCTTTTAGCTTAGCAGCTACAGTGAAGATTTTGAAGGGTGACAATAATGTCTTTTCAAATGGATCTTGGGGCTTCATGAGATTTGGATATTACCGGATGAGCTATATGGAGCCTTTTTATGATTTGTTTGTTTTTACATTTTAAAGCAAGTCCTCATTTACTTAAGTTGCTGAGGAGAATGCTGTTTTGCCATGAAGCTCCACAAATGTTTTTGTGGACTATGAGACTTTACTTGCCTTTCCATTGACCTGCTGATGAGTGAATAATGACTGAGTTTTCATTTTTGGGAGAACTTATCCTTTTAAGTATTAGTCATTTTCTTTGACTAAGCTGAAATTAAAAACAGAAGAAGAATGACAAATGTGTTTGATCTGGTTGTGGTTTCTTTAAATATTTGCAGTCATACACTCATTGGGCACTTTATGGACAGTCTAAAGCAATCCAATAGAACTATCCTGCCATAAACTTTACGATGCCTACATTGTTTTTTTGTTGACACTGTCCTGAAGGTATTAGTTAAATTTTATGATCAGCCATTGTGGTCATAGTTAATAGTAGTGTTGTGCTGGACTGCATTCATACACTCAAAGATCTACGATGACAACGAGGACTGAAAAATTGAAACATCTTTCAATAGGATGTAGTTTAATACAACGCCATGACATCTGTAATAAACATATAATTATATGTTTTTTAAAAAAAGAAAGGTCACAAAAGATAAATACATTTCAGCCTTAAACTTTACTGTGGGAATTTGGAGACACAGTGGTGATTTCACTCTCAGCTTTCTTTGGTCTTGTTTTAGATCCTCAATGAACTGAGGGGCAGTGAAGTAGCAAAGACTTTCCGCAAAGCCATCAACAGAAAAGAAGGCATCCTCGCTATTGGAGGGACGTCCGAGCTGTCGAGTGAAGGCACACAACACTCATTCTCTGGTAAGACACACGTCTCCTTATGCTCTCCAGTCCCTGCTAATGTTTGTCATAAACTGTTGACTCTCTGCGCTTCACCTACATATGCTCCACTTATCATTAAAGAAACCTATAGTGGACAATGTGACCCACTGAAATGCATCATTATTAGCCATTCTGTTACATTATAATGTTTATGTTTTACCTTTAACTGACGCCTGTATATGCTCATCATTACAGAGGAGGAGCGATTTGCTTTTGTGAACTGGATCAACACTGCTCTGGAAAGAGATCCCGACTGCCAACATGTCCTGCCCATGGATCACAGCACAGGCTCTCTCTTCTCGTCTGTCAGTGATGGTATAGTCCTCTGGTGAGAGTTCTTTGTTTTTCCTTTGAGCCAGCAACTCGGCTTCCCCCTACTTCTCCCAGCAGCCCCTCTGAAATAAATGTCAAATACACACACCTAATGCTATGATAACATTCTAGCTAAAAGAAAAAACACAAAATGGTTGCATATTGTTATAGGTCCATGTTACCGTGCCCTCGCCCCTTTTCTTAATTTCATGTCCAAATACCTTCTGCTTCTGGCAATGTTATGGTTGAACAGAGATTGTATTCAGTATAGACAAGAAACAAGTGGAGAGAGAGATTAGTGCAGTTACAACAAGGGTTTCAAACTGGATTCACTTTACTCACACTCATCTTTTGCCAACAATGAATATTAGGCTGGCTGTTGATTTTTATGATGTGTACACCACATCACATGTTTTTTTGTTTTTTTACATTTGCACAGCAAAATGATCAACCTGTCAGTGCCAGACACGATCGACGAGAGGACCATTAATAAGAAGAAGCTCACACCATTTACAATACAGGTCAGTTAAATTTACCAAATATCAGGGATGCTGTTTCTCTTCCTCTTTATGTACATTTTCTTACAGCCGATGCTTTGTACTGTACAGGAAAATTTGAACCTGGCCCTGAACTCCGCTTCTGCTATTGGCTGCCATGTGGTGAACATTGGTGCGTCAGACCTGAAAGAAGGGAAGCCTCACCTGGTGCTGGGCCTGCTGTGGCAGATCATCAAGATCGGTCTGTTCGCTGACATCGAGCTCAGCAGAAATGAAGGTACAAGGCATAGTTGATGACCATTACATAACATGAATTTTTCCAGGCTGTGTTGTATCACTAGGGTTTCCTGGTCTGTTGTTAAGTCGCTCCACTGATCATTAACACCTCTCAACAGCACTGGCAGCATTGCTGAGAGATGGGGAAACCCTGGAGGACCTGATGAAGCTGTCTCCAGAAGAACTGCTGTTGCGCTGGGCAAACTTTCACCTGGAAAATGCTGGTTGGCAGAAGATCAACAACTTCAGCAGTGACATCAAGGTGGAGAACTTTGAAATGCCATCTCTGAGAAATTCTTATTTATTTGGAATTTCCCGGTCCCGGTTGTCCGAGCAACATACGTGTTTATTTTTGCATTTAGAGTAGGGAAGTGAGCTCTGATCACATGTGGTCACTCGAGATGCATGTCAATGCCAGGTGTAAACAGCCTCATAATGAAAGTTATGTTCCACTGTGATGATCTTGTTTGTCCATTAATAGTATTTTAATTTTTCTTTTTTGTTTGTACTATTTTCCAGGACTCAAGGGCCTATTTCCATCTCCTGAATCAAATCTCTCCAAAAGGCACAGAGGAAGATGAACCACGCATAGACATTGACATGAAAGGCTTCGGGGTAAGTGCTCTGACAGTCAGAGAGTTGCCACCACATGGTAACAGCTGCACAGTGTGTCTAATAAGAGGCTATGGTCCGTGTGTTGTTCAGGAGGGAGACGACATGAAGAGGGCAGAGGCCATGCTGCAGCAGGCCGACAGACTCGGCTGTCGACAGTTTGTGACCCCAGCTGACGTCGTCAGTGGGAACCCCAAACTCAACCTCGCCTTTGTGGCTAATATGTTCAACAAATATCCTGCGCTGACCAAACCTGAGAATGAAGACATTGACTGGGGACTTCTGGAAGGTGGGCACAGAGAACAGAAGAAGTCAGATTTATGATTGGGTCGTTCACTTCAAGTATTAAACGTTTGTAGTTTTTTCCCAGTTTTCCTAATATTCATGTGCATCATCATGGAGGTCCACTGGTGAATTGGCTGTGAAGAAATAAGATCTAAATACACAAATAACAACTAGAGTGATATTTGTAAAAAGATTTCTCTGTTGCTTACAAGGATTTTTCAAATGAAGACTGAATAGTTATCAGTTAATAGTCAGTTAACCAAGACAATGGTCCTAGTCTAAATATCCCTGAAAATTTAGGGTCAAATCTTACAAAGCTTCATGACGAGATATGCAACAAAGTCAAAGTTCAGAACTATGGGAATTATTTAATAAGAGCTAAGCAGTCAAAACTCAGATAATCTGTCCTCTGACTGTCTACTCCTTTGTTTTGTGGCTCATCCCATCATTACAAGTAAGAAGCTGACTGATAAAGTCCTTTTTCAGAGCTTTAACTCTGCAGCCTGAGAAGAAACAGTTCTGAAAAAACAGCTGTTTTTGTTAGCTAACTAACTCGCCTTCAGGTTATTTTAACATAGAAACACATTGTTTCTATTAGAATGTGACAACAAATCATTACTAACACCTACTGGACACATTGAGAACATGTATTTCCATGATAGTTACCAGATGTTTTTGCTTGTGTAGTTAAGAGTGACATCAGAACTGTCAAAAATTAACCAGTTCTTTTCAGTTCCGATGAGACAAACAAGCTGCAGGTTTAGAACCGATTGACTGTTACTGAGATTTCCAGTATAGTAGTCTGCTATGTCACCTGAAAGCCACCTAAATCCCATGATCCTTTGCTGTCTAGGTGAGACACGAGAAGAGAGGACATTCCGAAACTGGATGAACTCTCTGGGAGTGAACCCACATGTCAATCATCTGTATGGGTGCGTATCATAAACAAAATATATTATCTCACTCCTGTTGGTCAGGCATCTGAAGAGTTCTCCCAACAGGTGGGATCTTCTCTTTTATTCGAATAAATTCAATGACTATAAAACACAATCTTGTTCTCTAGAGACCTACAGGACGCCATGGTCATCCTTCAACTCTATGAGAAAATTAAAGTGCCTGTTGACTGGAACAAGGTCAACAAACCACCGTACCCCAAGCTGGGAACCAACATGAAAAAGGTAAATCAGATTCCTCTTCAGTTGTTCCTAGATTAAAAATGTTTGGCTCCTGTTTGCAACTGTTTTACTTTGTGTCCCCAGTTGGAGAACTGTAACCATGCCGTGGAACTGGGCAAAAATAAAGCAAAGTTCTCCCTTGTTGGCATCGGCGGGCAGGACCTGAACGATGGCAACCCTACCCTGACTCTGGCACTGGTGTGGCAGCTGATGAGAAGGTGAAACATAGAAATTCAGAAAAGTAGAAATGCATATCTGACGTGTAAAAACTGCATCCTGCTTTGGTCCACAAGAAAAAAACTAATATGTCCTTGCATGCTAAGCCTAGACAGTTTTGGAATGTGTGGTGCTTTTACACACTTGGATTCTCTGTTATATCTCAGTGGCATTGGCCCCTTTTATAAAATGTCATACAATGCTTAAAGCAATTAAAACAAGTAAGGTTATGCATCAAATATATAAAGAACTAAAGAAATCATAAATGAGGGCTTTCAAAAGTATTTTTCTGGAGCCATGAGTCATTTTCGTGGATTACTTTCAGGAAATTACTGGGGTTTCTGAGAAGAATAAAATAAAATATGAAAATTTGGTTATTTGGTTATTTTGGTACGTGACCACAATGCTGAATGAATAAGCTGCATCTGAAGAATGCTGTTTTTCAGTCAGTCTGTCTCTGTTGGGTATTTAGAAACACTACAATCACCACTGTCTTCATTATCAGATTCATTGTGTATATTTACTGTAAACAGTTCAAGGGAGTCAGTAGTTGGTAACCTCTATTTCATGCCGGTGGTGTTGTTATAGTGTGTGTTCCTCCAAATTGAGACCACAGTTCCATAAACTCTGTTGCCTCCCTGTCAAAGAAGATCTGTGTTGACTGATTTAGTGGTTGTCCACTTGTGAGTCAGTGTGTTATATGTCAGTCTCTCTGTGGACAGATTTTTGTCAGCAGTAGCATCACAACTGTGTAAGATGCAGTCACTGAACTTAACAACTGTGTAGTTTAGATTACAATGAAGGCATAGTATGAAGACGGGCCGACCCCTGAGTACTGAGTTCTAATATAATAATGTAGTAATCACTACACTCAGTGGTTCCTATTCATTACTGACTCGCAGCTTGTCCACTCTTTCAGATATACATTGAATGTACTGGAGGACCTGGGCGACGGCCAGAAAGCAAATGATGACATCATTGTAAATTGGGTGAACCAGACTTTGGCAGAAGCTGGAAAATCATCCAAGATTTCAAGCTTTAAGGTCAGCCTCATTTTTGTTCTCCAGTTGATTACATTTTGGTGTAAAAATGTATGTATACTCATTTAGATATGTTACTATGGAACCTAAAGAAAGGTTGGTTATTAAATAATCTAGGCTCAAACGTTGTTTTTTAACTGAGCCTTCGCCTGCATCTCAAGGTTCGTGATAATGTGGTCGGTTATGATATGTAGCAGCCCTTTGAGCTTACACTTACTGTTCCCAAAGTCAAAAAAGATCTTCCATGTTAAACAAAATTAAAGATGACTGACCAATTAAATAAATTAGGAGTTTTTACACATCCACTGTATCAGAGTGCTGTTAATCTGGCAGGTTAATGCCACGTCTACACAGGCAGTGTCATACAAACCAAGAGGCACCACATTTTCTCATCAGTCATGTAATCTGTTTTTCACGTGGTGATCAGGACAAAGAGATCAGCAGCAGTTTGGCAGTTTTGGAACTGATAGACGCCATCCAGCCCGGCAGCATCAACTACGAGCTGGTAAAAACCAGCAGCCTCTCTGAAGACGACAAGCTGGAAAATGCCAAGTAAGATTTTTCTTATGACAAAAAGAAAAAAAAGCAGCAGTGACTTCACCATGTGTCAACAATTTTATACGAGTCAACCTCTCCGTCTTCCCCAGATACGCCGTCTCTATGGCGAGGAAGATCGGAGCCCGTGTCTACGCTCTCCCAGAAGACCTCGTGGAGGTCAAGCCCAAAATGGTGATGACAGTCTTCGCCTGCTTGATGGGTCGGGGGATGAAGAAAGCCAACTAAGACACTGGCACTTATTGGGACACTAGCATTTTGAGAAAGCTCCCCCAACTGAAGGAATGAAGTGGTTTTTCTTTTTCTTTTCTTTGAATGAAGATAACATGGCGGTATGAAGTCAAAATCAGAAATTCGGCATGAATGTTACCCTGCCTCATTGAGGTGTTAACTGAAGAATAATCTGCAGTCCACTTATTTAAGGAAAGTCCACAATGCTACAAAATTTTTAAAGAGATGGATCTCTTGTTACAGAGCACAACTTGTTACTTTCAACATGCAGAGGTCTTGATAAATGTATAAGAATGCTGTTCTTTTTTTTCTAAAGCGAGTATGCATATTTCCAGCTGCAAGGTTGTTTACATATTTTTTACTCAGACTGATAAGTAAATTATATCCTTGACCAAGCAACACACATTCCTGAATACCATACGTATGAATAAATGCTTGACGAGGCAAAAAAAAAAAAAAAAAAGGAACAACTGGAGGGATGTTTAGGTGGAGCACATGTCGGAAAAAACACCCAAACATTCCCTCTCGCTTAGAGCATGTCTTCATAACTGGCACCATAAACTTCTACATATCTGTATACAGAAGCCATACGGTCAGACTATAGTAATGACCAGCCTGATGTGCCGTCTGTATTATTGTATTCGTCATATGTTTGTCTCATGGGATTATTACATGAGGTCAATGCTGTTCTGGGGTGTCTAGTCTTTGTTGTATTGGGCTTTTGTTTTTGGTTTTTTGTCTGTTACGTTGGATGAGGAGCAGGCTGACTGGACTCTCCTGGCTTCTGCTGTGCCTTCCTCTTGTCTCAAAGACGATTTGTACTCGCGCTTTGAAGGTTTTTCCCTTTTTTTTTTTTTTTTCTATTGTATCCAACAGTACCAAATATAAACAGTAACTTCATTCCAGGTAGTTTCACAATATTCTATGACACGGGCTAAATTGTATTTGGTCTGTTGTCTACTCTTAAGTGCTTTACATGTAACAATAAAAAAAAGAATTTGAAAACTGCTCATGTGTTTCGTGTTTATAGCTTAAGGATAAAAGCATCTTCCACTGGAATCAAAGGGTGGAGCGTCGTTTTAGCTAGCTTCATGTCTGGAGCGGAGCGTTAACCGCCAGACATCGCAGCAAACAGGAGGATCCTGCTCACATTTTATAGACTGGACGATTTATCTTTATATATATCGGGCAGTAAATTGCAGAATTAACAATAACAAAAACAGAGTTGCAACCCAAGTCTACATTTAAAGGACCAGTTCGATATTCTAATGTCCGTCACTTAGATATGAAGTCACACACAGCAGCTAGTTAGCGTAGCTTAGCATAAAGACTACCACCACCTACCAGCAACTATAAACTAACTCATCAACACATTTAATCATTATATACAAAAACCTACTGTAGAAACAGGTGTTGTGTGTGTATATATACCACGTGCAGTGACTTCCTGTCTTTATGCTAAGCTAAGCTAACGTGTGGAGTGCAGAACAGCCTGCGTGAACTCCCGTAACAACGCTTTTACGATCCAACCTCCATTTTATTTTACTGCCCCCTGCTTCTACTTTCTGTTATCTGGATTTGTGTTTGCTCTGCTGCCGTCGTGCTTTTATGTTCTTCCCTGTTATTTTCATCATAAAACACAACTCCCATCTTAAGCGGAACCTCATAAAAAAATACATATTTATATATTGTTGTTTGCGTTTCTCCCTTCTGCAGCTGTCTGCCAGAGAGGAGGTGCACCGAGACTGAGCCCATCAAGTGGATTTTAAGCATTACAACGGTTATAAAGAAATAATACATTAGATCATGTTGGATCTACTCTGAGGAGAATTTCAGTTGTAATGCCTGTGTTTCCAAGATGATAAGAGATTTCTGTTAACACATTTGATCTGCTAACTCTCCTCTCTCTCGTTAACGTTGCCTTTACAGTCCATCAGCTGTCTCGTAGCACAACAGGGGGATAGCCGTGGCAGATTGTACTTTACTGTTCACTGGCTCCAATCCCCAAAGGCTTCGTCAGCGAGTCTCAAATCCTCCCCATTTTCCAGGAATCTGATTAAAGCTGAGACTGTCAGGGAGCCTGGCGATGAGGAAGCCGTCTCCTGTGGCCTTCATCATCTGGACTTTCATGCTCCATTTGCATCAGGGAGTGTGTCTGCTGACTGTCAGCTAAAATATATGTGAATTACCCAGTGGCTGCAGTGCATCTGTCAGACAAATGTAGTGGAGTAAAAAGTACCACATTTCAGTCTTAAATTTAAGGGATTAAAGGTGTAAAGTGGCACAAATTGGACATTTTCAAGGACCTTAATCATACTTTAGTGCAGACGTTGAGAAAATGTACTTTGTCACTAGTCACCACTGTAAGCAATATTTTGGCGTAGTGTATTTGCATTATGTTATCTTAATTGCCTTTTAGCTTATCTGAAGAGTATTTTATTTTGCTGTACAGGTAAGTTGTAGCACTGGTAAGAAAGGTGCTATATAAATACAGATTATTATTATTGATATTACAAAGATCAATTATCAGTATACGTAATATAATATATTTGCACAATTATCAATGAAAGTTGAATATTAAACCCAACAGATAAGCTAAATGTTCTGTTTTCTCAGGGCTGTTTCTGCAGTGTAGGAGACGTGCAGCGGAGAGGCACTGCAGAGAGTTTTTCCCCAGAAGACTCCTCGGTCTCAAGCTGACATCTGGCCTCTTAACCAGTCGAAGGTTTCCATCTCCCTGCACCTCCCATCCTGCCAGCCTCTTGCATGTGCACCAGGTGCAACCACGTGTTACCTTGCTCCAGAGGAGAAGTGGGGAACACACTTCAGGAGGAGGCTCGCATGATCAGATGCTGCAAGAACAGCACTTCCAGCAACCACCGTGGGCTCTGAGGATGGACCGGCCGGGAAGGAGCTGCTCTGGGTGTGTCTGTGCAAAGTCACCGTAAGGATTTTATTGGAGCTACTGAAGGAGACTGAAGGTAAGACTAAAGATGTGTACATTTGCACTGTTTTCTTCTCATTTTGTTTGGCTAACCTAGTTAATCACAATGCTTAAAATCCACATGTCTAATTTGTTAATAAAACAATTCAGTGACAGGACTCAGGAGAGATGTTAATATATATCAAAATGTTGGCCTTTTGTAGAGCATCAACCTAATAATGCATAAAATAGAAACTATATATATATGATACATAATATTTATATGCAATTGTAGGGAAAATGTAAATTTTTAAGTAAGCTTTATTTACATTACATAATCATTTCTGAGAAATGATTATGTAATGTTGCAGTAATTATAGGGAAAATAGGAACATAAACCCAAGTCAATATTTATTAATTATTAAGTAAGATAATTTAATCTCCATATGTGTTTGATTGCTTGCTGCAGATAAATACTGTACTGTGATTACACTAACAGTTAGTTGGAACTAATTCTATAATTGCTACAAATTTACAATGTTTCTTCTTGGAAACTCTCTACAAAACATTTGGGAAATTATTGTGAACTCATGTGCATCTAAAAAAAAAAAAGCATAGAGAGAAAAAAGGAGAAGAAGAAGAAGTTCAGCTGGTTTGGTGAACCCACTTGGCTTTTAGTCAGCACCCTGGTTTCCTAAGCGATGTGGCTCCCTGAGGGAGAACCAGCTGATTGGCTCTGTGAGCTTCAGGCCGACTGTGTGTGTGTTTTCGTTAATGATCCACCAATTAGTCACACAGCGGCAACAGTCGCCTAAACACCTCGTCATCCGTCTGCGCTGCAGCGGGTGTGGGAGCAGGTCACTGGACTCCTGTTTCAGGGGACGGGGGATGCCAAACATGGGTTCAGGTGAACTTCCATCACGTCAAGACTGTGTTTCCAACAATGCAGCGTTTGGTTCAGTCGCCGCAGCAACCGGCTGCTGTGTGGCGGGCCAGGTGAGGGACTGTGGCAGACAGTCCCAGTCGTCCTCCCTCCCCCTGTCCCCTGACTATAATCTGTCATACGCACCATAAACACTCCCTGTAAACTATAAACACTTTCCTCTGCTGCCACTGTGTCACCGCAGGAGAAGTGAAAACATGTCCATCACTCCCAGTCATGTAGAATAGACGAAGGAGGCAGTAACACCAGTGTTTGCCCACACCTGCAGATCTGAAGATGACAGGCCAGGCGGCGGAGAGAGACCGGTCGCCACACAATCTGTCGGTGAAGACCACCTTGGAGGAGGAGATCGAGAGAGCCGAGAGTATTCTTAGCAGGTGACAGCAACTGTTACGTTCTGTGTCAGGATGTGTTTGTGTCAGAGGTTTTGTCTGAGAGAAGCACTCAGGACCATGTGTGTGGTTTTCTTTATCTCGCAGGGTGCCATCTGTCTGCGATGACACGTCCTCAGAGCTCAACAGAGTCGCCGCTCTCGACCCTCATGGCGGCAACTCCAGAAATTCCTTTCAAAGGAGCGGAGCGATGTCAAGGTAAAGCTGTGACAACCCACGTCAGGCTCCTTCTCAAGGCTTTTATCAACTGATCAGAGTCGGCCTCTGACGAAAGTCACAACGAGTGTTTTGTTCAAGTCTTTTTAAGGTCACAGGTCGGGTAAAAGTACACGATCGAGCTCACAAAGACCACGACGACCAAAATGTTGGTTACATTCATCAGCTGAAACGCTTAAATACACAGTATGTAACTAACAGTCTCTCAATCAAAACTAGACAAAAGACGTAATTTGATAATGTCGTGAAGTAGCAAGGGATCATGGGAGTTGATGTCTTCACTGACAAACAACCACCACTAGTGATGAAAATGTATCCGAAGTGACTCAGGTCAGCTTCATGTTTCACGGACGAGGTAACGTTTTAAAGTTTCATGTTCTGTCTCGTTCACCGACTTCCTGCCTCACTCTCTGACATATCATCTGCCGTTTACCCAGAAGTCATAGCGGACAGACGGCCGGATGAAACACAGCGTAACCTTGAAAGGAATTATGGATTTGAACATTCGAACTCTGGGTTTGAACATTGTCGGAAAACATCTCAACAAAATAATCAACAAAGTTCGACTTTTCTTTAGACAATTTGATGCGGAAACGTTGCATACTGTATCTTTAAGACCAGAGAGAAGGTTTTCTATTGTTTTCTGTCATTGTGTAAAACTTCCTCTTGATTGGTACTTGAGGAAAAAGAAATATTATTTGATGAAAAACAAGAAAATCAGTTGAAAGATTTAGACCTAACAATTTGTAAAATATAAATGCTTTACATTAAGATCAGTAAGCCAAGAAACATACATTGGATGCCAAAAATAAAATGTCTCTTTTTTGAGGATATTTTGTACATTTTTAACATAAATTAATTGGAATTCCTTGATCTCATTGGTTTCTCAATATTTCCCATAAACGCGATTATTTTTGCTCAATCAAAGGATGTTGCACACATGTTGAAAGTGATTTTTCCATCACCCTTACACTGGGTGAAGTGCCGTCTGGTTTTGTGAGACACGCTGACAGATGGGAGGAAATGGTGTTTGGCGAGGCTGCCGGTCCACTCTGTGATGTCGCTGTACATAAATAACCGTCCATTTGATGTTTTTAATAAGAGTTGTTACGCTGCCTCTTGATTGTGTCACAGCTTTGTTTTCATCTGTGCTCAATCTGATGAGCTTCTTCTAAAGAAACAGCTCTGATTCACACATGATGTTTCACTTGTAAAATGACTGTGTGTGTGTTGTGTGTGTGTGTGTGTGTGTGTGTCAGAATGGTGAACCTGGTGTTGAGACTGAGGGAATGGGCGCACAGGAGTCTGATGGAGGAGGAGGAGCGGCCGGACTCCTTCATGGAGCGCTTTCGTGGCCCCGAGCTGAGGATGGCCCCCAGCCGCAACAGCACCACGCAAGATGCCAATGGCAACGATGCCAAAGGGATCTTTAGGTTAGTCCGCCTGCCTGAAACATCACTCTGCACTTTGATATACAGTACATTAAATACACTGGGAGTAATGCAGCCCAGCTTTTAATGACTGTTGATACCATATACACAGACATATTAAGGGTCATGGGAAAATAGCACAGCACTTCAGCGTGCACTTCAAGCAGAGTAATCGCTAACTGCTACCTCACAATACTCTTTGCTGTAGCTACCTTTGTCTGTCGCTACTACCTGACATTAGCTAGTTAGCTCAGTTAGCCATGCAGCTAACTAGTGGCCCGTTACTTACTTAGCTTGCTTAGCTTAAGCTTAGTTCCTTACTTAGCGTTCTTACTCAGGCATTGATTGGGCTTAGCTAGCTCTCAGTGTACTTGGCTTACTTCTTACTTACTCACTTCTTACTTACTTACTTCTTACATACTTACTTCTTACTTACTTACTTCTTACTCACTTACTTACTTCTTACTTACTTCTTACATACTTACTTACTTACTCCTTACTTACTTATTACTTACTTACTTACTTCTTACTTACTTACTTACTTACTTACTTACTTACTTCTTACTTACTTACTTACTTCTTACTTACTTACTTACCTACCTCTTACTTACTTTCTTACTTACTTCTTACTTACTTACTACTTACTTCTTACTTACTTCTTGCTTACTTACTTCTTACTTACTTACTTACTTCTTGCTTACTTACTACTTACTTACTTCTTACTTACTTCTTACTTACTTACTACTTACTTACTTACTTACTTACTTCTTACTTACTCACTTCTTACTTACTTATTACTTACTTACTTACTTACTTACTTACTTCTTACTTACTTCTTACTCACTTACTTCTTACTTACTTCTTACTTACTTACTTACCTGCTAACTTCTTACTTACTCACTTACTTCTTACTTACTTCTTACTTACTTACTTACTTACTTACGTACTTACTCTAGAAATATGCTGCCCCCTATTTGTTTGGATGGCTTTGGACAGGTGGTCAATTCTTACATATTGCACCGTTAAAGCTGCAGTTTCTATGAGTGTGTTTGTAATCGCAAAGGAAAATAATAAGAAACCTAAGAAAATAAGCCTTACAAATGAGCTCATGGAATCAACACACATTGCTTTACATCTTGCAGCTACTTCTATCTTGCTGTCTATCTTTGCAGAAACATAAGCCATAAGCCAGATATGAGAATAACATTTTTCATTCTCTCCGTGCTTCCAGGAAAAAGTGGAATTTGTTTGTGGTGTCCCCATCCGATAACGCCTACTACCGCTGGTTATTCGTCATCGCCATGGCGGTGCTCTACAACTGGTTCCTTGTTGTAGCGAGGTAATCACACAGCAGTTGTTATCTGCCTGAGCCCTGCAGCCTCCAGAGAGAGCGTGATGGATGTAGTGACAGTGTACTGTGTACTGTCCTCCTCAACTGGAGCAATAAATCTTTTTTTCTTTTTTATTAACAGGGCGTGCTTTGACAGGTTACAGGTGGGCAATTACATCTGCTGGCTGGTGCTGGACTACCTCTCTGACTTTGTGTACCTAATGGACACTTTGGTCCGACTTCGCACAGGTAGCCTATTTTAAAATACAGCCTCTGGCCTCTAGACACTGTGTAGCTGAGTCACATAAGAGAAGAGCTAAGCCTTAAAGGTCCCATATTCTGTCATACTGTCACCCTCACTAACTTTGTGTGAGCTTCAATCTCACCGTTCAACTCAATTTGCGCTCCATGTCTCCTGTCTCAGGGTTTCTGGAACAAGGCCTGCTGGTGAAGGACCACGCCAAGCTCAGAGACAGCTACGTCCGAACGTTACAGTTCAAGCTGGACGTGGTCTCCATCCTGCCCACTGACCTGGCGTACTTCTCCACCGGCATCCACACACCGCAGCTCAGGTTTAACCGCCTGCTGCGCTTCCCGCGCATGTTTGAATTCTTCGACCGCACCGAGACACGCACCAACTACCCCAACATCTTTCGTATTGGCAACTTGGTGCTTTACATCCTGGTCATCATTCACTGGAACGCCTGCATCTACTACGCTATATCCAAGTCCTTAGGGTTGGGCTCAGACACTTGGGTGTTCCCAAACATCTCCAAGCCTGAGTTTTCCTCCCTGACTCGGAGTTACGTCTACTGTCTGTACTGGTCCACTCTTACTCTCACCACCATTGGAGAGATGCCTGCACCTGTGCGAGACGAAGAGTACCTCTTTGTGGTCTTTGACTTTCTTGTCGGGGTGCTGATCTTTGCCACGATTGTCGGAAACGTGGGCTCTATGATCTCCAACATGAACGCCACGCGTGCTGAGTTTCAAGCTCGGATCGACGCCATCAAACACTACATGCACTTCCGCAAAGTCAGCAAGGAACTGGAGACGCGTGTCATTAAATGGTTCGACTACCTGTGGACCAACAAGAAAGCAGTCGACGAGCAGGAGGTGCTGAAGAACTTGCCAAACAAACTGCGTGCTGAGATAGCTATTAACGTGCACCTGGAGACTCTGAAGAAAGTACGCATTTTTCAAGACTGTGAGGCAGGACTGCTGGTGGAGCTGGTGCTCAAGCTGCGCCCACAGGTCTTCAGTCCAGGGGACTACATCTGCAGAAAGGGGGACATAGGAAAGGAGATGTATATCATCAAAGAGGGGAAGCTGGCTGTGGTGGGTGACGACGGGGTCACACAGTACGCTCTGCTCACCTCTGGCAGCTGCTTCGGGGAAATCAGCATCCTGAACATAAAAGGTAGCAAAATGGGGAATCGGCGAACAGCCAACATTCGCAGCTTGGGCTACTCTGATCTCTTCTGCCTCTCTAAGGACGACTTGATGGAAGCAGTGACCGAGTATCCAGATGCTAAGACCGTTCTGGAGGAGAGGGGCCGGGAGATCCTGATGAAGGAGGGTCTGCTGGACGAGAACGCAGAGAGCGGCGGGCTACAGAAAGAGGACACGGAGGAGAAGGTGGAGAGGCTGGAGTCCTCCCTGGACAGTCTTCAGACTCGCTTTTCCCGTCTGCTCAGCGAGTACACGCACACTCAGCAACGGCTGAAGCAGCGCATCACTCTGCTGGAGCGGCAGCTCAATCAGACGGACTGTGGAGCAGACCCAACAGATGACACGGACGCAGACGCAGAGACAGTCAATGAAACAGACCCTGGGCCTGTTGTCAGTGCAGACGGGTCTCCACAACGAAATAATGTGCAAATAGAGGACAAAAAGAGCCCAACATCGAAACACTAAGTGTCACTCAGGAGATACGAATTTCCTGAAATACTTCGATTCAGGCTCATCAAGAGTATAGAAAAACTACCATTGTGAGAACACTTTTATCAGTTCAGCCGAGTGTAAAGAGATGCATGTCAATAAACATGAAGAGAAAGAGGAAAATGCTGCTTTGTCCACGCAGTGTCTGAGTTCTTGTCTATGCAAAAGAACAGCGAGTTGAATGTGCGTTTAACTGATTGCGTTGAAGTCACTTCCAAGATCAAGCTGAATGGAGGGATGGAGAACACATCGCTGATTAAAAACCTGAAAAAATGAAGTTTAGACGTCACATTTCAGACCTCAGAGCACTAAAAATTGCTGGTTGTTATAGTTTTTGTAAACATCTCGAGTTCAGTTGCGTCAGCAGAGGGATTCAGTTCTCTCGACATATATTATGCTCTGGGCCTGTACACCTTGTCTCCTGCCGCTCCCTCTGGGGAAACCGCCCCAGGAGAGACGCGAGGAGGTGATTTGCTGTGTACACACACACAAACACAGTTATTTTCCAGTGTCCTAACGCAGGTTAGATCTGAACCGCACATACTATGGTGATGACTGCAACATTTTCTTGCCTACGCTGGCTTCTGTGGGACATCTGAGCAGTAAAAAACGATGTGTGCGAAGTGACTCACACACAATTTGCGGTCTATTTTCTCAGCTGTGACACAAATTGGCTTCAATTGAGTGTGATTTTTATCAGCTATAAAATGTACTTTTCCAGTCTTACATTAAAACGAGCGAGCCACCCTCTGTGTCTCCGTTTGCGTTTAGTTACTCTCCCATTTCTATCCTGCAGACTCACTCTCTGAGGCGAGCGACCGGGGATTTTCCAGTTATTCAGCCTCTGCATTCCAGGATACAACTGAACCACATGAGCGGTGTCGATAAGCGCAGCTGGAACAATGCCTCTGCAGCAGGGCCGGCTAAAATAAAGAGGCAGGAGGTAATGAGTGCATATCCCCCGCAGCCTCTGAAGGAATGGGTGGGATCGGGGACGATGGACAAAGGACTCCTAATGCTTCTGTACGTGCCATAGGCTGGTCCACCACAAATATATATGACCTTAAGTATCAAACCTGTGTTGAACATGAAGATATATTACCAGTTTCCCTGCCTCAGCTTGTCTTTATAATTGAATTGAATATCAAAGACATCTACACATGAGCTCGATTGGATTAAAGGTGCAGTATGTAAGAATTTTAGCAGATAACATTTAGAATTTAACCAAAATGATCAGCAGAAAAAATGATGAGATAACAGTTTTGAGGCTTTGTAGTGTATTCTGTAGTTTGTGTTGCACATATCTACTGAAGTTAGCATGCTAACCAGCTAACACCCGTTCCACCAACGCTTCCCCAGTTCTCTTAACTCCCAGTCCAGACCACTAGCTGCACGGCTAACAGAGCTAACAGCAGCTACTGTTAGCAGCTACCATTAGCAGTAGTTAGCGGTTACTCTACCGATATCCATAATCAAAGTTTAGCAGCATTAGACAGGCGTTGAGCTGTTTGGGCCCTGTCAATCAAATATGATCAAACCACATCCACACAGTCCTGGTGAAGAGAGATCAGCTCGAACTTTGGATTAATACAAAAACACAAAAATGCCAATTTCCACATAATGTTGCTTTAAATTGCTTTTAAGCTAAATTATTTCTCATGTAGCTCTGAATGTTTTATGTCTCACAGCCAAGTTTTCAAATGCTTTACGTGCTAATTCAGATGCTAACAGAGATTAAAACAGGCTTAACTCAGCTGTTTGTCGCTGAAATGAACCGATTGTGTTTTAATACACTGCTCCATCTGCACATTCACTGCTGTTGACTCGCTAACAGGTGCACTGAACTGTCCCGTAGCCCCTTCCCCACTCTCACCAGTCCGACCCCCTCATGCATCAAACATTTGCCACCGTACGTCATGTCGTGTGCAGGACAACTGGTGCAGTGTCAAAAGGCCCTGTGGTCAGAAGAACCACATGAACCAGGAAGCAAATACGTATGTCTGTCTGTTCATAACATACTGTATGTACTATAAATATGATGTTTTTGAGCACTGTTAAAACATAGCAGCAGAAAAATCACAAAACAACGGATATTTTTCAGAATATAACTATATTGTTCGTACTTTCAAAGTGTAACAGCTTACAAACTGCATTTGAAAATCAAACAGTAGCTGCTGCTCGTCATTCCCCCGATCACTGGGATTCTCTGCACGGAGTAAATGAATCTACTATATAAGACAAAGTGTGACAGCAAAGGTAGCCTCCCCCTCCCCCGTTCAGAGTAAACACAACTATTCATCTTACTTCAATGCGTCGAGTTAGGGCAAATATTTCAACAGAGTGTAAGCGCTGTTCACTTATGATCACTGTAGAGGAAAAGAAAATATGATTTCTCCCGTAATAACTGTGATTGAATGTGAAGATATAGAGGAAACAGTGCAGGGCTGCTCGTATGTAGCAGAGCTGGAGGATCGCGAGACGTCGTCTGCGGCCTGTGGACTGATTGGCTGAGAGTATCCACCGGGACAAAACGCTCCAGCTAGCGCATTCGCATGTGCAGGCTGTGCTTGGGTCCATCCACCCGCTCCAACTTCTCAAAGTGTTTCCTAGCATTACGGATATTGATGAGAGTGGCTGCGGATGCTGGAAACAAAATGGAGACATGGATTTTTGTTATGCTGGTGATATTTTATTTTTTTTAATGTGCATTCACTGCAGAGAAATGTCATCTACTCACGAATGGAGGGGTCCGACATGATGACCATGACATATGTGTTGGAGGTGAAGACGTCGATGAAGGCCGCAAAGTTGGAGTTCCTCACTTCCATGCTTTGGAAAGAGGCCGCAAGTTTACTGCGAAAAAAAAAAGATAAATTAGAGAATCAGGAACATAAAAACGAAGCGGGTGATGTGATGAGTGAAGATGTGTTTGCGGAGTGAACTTACCTACAGCTGAGTTTGAACTGTTTGATAATGTTACTGATCTTCTCAAACCTGTGAGCGTCACGCTGCTCTTTGCACTGATAGTGGGAGATCACCTGCGTTTGGAAAAACACCAATAAAATATTGAAGACTTTCATTACTAGATCCAGATTTTCGGGACACTGCTGTCGGACGAGGAAGTGGTTGCTCTCACCAGGAAGGTGGCTCTCTCAAACAGAAGAACTTCATCTGCCTCTATGATCTGCGCGAAATTCCTCAGGTTCGTCTCCAGCTGCTGGACGTTTGGGATGAGCTGGTACACTATGCTAGACCAGGCCTGTGAAGACATTTAAAAACCTCTTATACAGTGTCTACTTTGCCATCCGACATCTGAACATACAACCCGACAAATGTCTCAACCTTATACAGGGTTTCATCCCAGATTGACGTCCTGAAGCACGTGCAGGCCAGAGGTCTGGACAGTCTCTTCAGATCCTCCTCACGCTCCTTAAAGATCTGTAAACACAGTAAAGACAGTAATGAAGTAATTACAATATAATACTCTTCCTCAGTTCAGCATTACTGACACATTTTTTTTAAAATCATACTCAAATACAGAATACACTGATTGAGGTTTATTCCTTTACCCTACACCTTCCTTCAAAACAATGAAGCGAGTTGTTGTTGTAGCTCTTCATACTGCTTTAATATTATTTGCATATTCAAAACGTTTGTCATCATCATCTGATGCAAATGTGAGATGTTAGTCGGGCTGTGCAATATGACGATAAAAGAGGGGCTACTTCTGTCGCATGGACGTTCTTTTTGTGTGAAAAAGGTCTGACACGGACAGAAAACTGTAATTTAAGGCCTATATTTCGTTTGCAACTATTGGTGTAAAGGGTTTTTTATTTACTTGTTTTTATATTTATATATCTTGTTATATGCTTGATTGAAAATTGGCACGATTCTACAGTAAGAACTGAAGGTTGTAAAATGTGATTGAGGAAATAGCTTGTCTGTGTTATGTAAACTTTTGTCACTGACTTTATATAGAGACGTGCCATATTGTGATATTTATTGTTATCTGGATATGAGATTTTGTAAGCAGCGTAACTGAAGTTAAAAAATAATATTGCTATATATATACATAATATATCGTTTTTTGTCAGGGGTAATTTAGTCCCTAGTGTCACAGCTGGCTGATTTATGTCACAGCAATGATTTCAATGTGATCTTTCTCTGTAATAAACAGTTGATCTGGTGATCCGTCAATTAAAATGTTAGAACAATGGTTTCCCATCCCTTTTATTCTCATGCCTATAAAAAACAAATGTCTCAAGCTGGTCAGTTTCTGGTCAAATTACTTTTGTACTTTTTGTTCCAGCAGCCAGTGTCACCGAGAAAGATTTGAATGTTGCTACTTTTCTCTCACTCAGCCCAGAGACGTATTCTGTTACGAGGGAAAGGCCCAAATTCACTTTCAAGATCAACTGGCTGACTGATTTAAATTCTTTCCTGTCATTACAAGAGGTTAACCTGCACATTTCTACAAAATATAGCAGTGAATACTCTCCAAGTAAACAGTAAACATCTCTTTTCTTGTAATTCTCTCCCCATTTTATTTATTTTTTGTATGACATGTTTTATTTTGTTTGTTTATTCTGTGTTCATCCTCTTCTCTGTTTTTTTTCCTGAGAGTTTTCAGATGAGTGGGAGGAAGGTGTTGTTTTATTTCTCTGTTTCAAATGTTTGACATTTGTACGATACTTGTTTCCAATCAAAAATATATATTAAGAAAAGTACTTTAAGTTCTACCACTAAGAGCACCTTAATGTGCCGAACACAGACAGTAGCAGCAGTAGTTTCTGGTGTCAAAATGTCTTCTTACATTTACATGCTTCAGTATAAGACAATAAAAATGTGCACGTAAAAACAGGACTACTAATTATCAAATAAAAATCGTTAAGCTTACCAAATCTCTCTGGTCCTCCTGCACCAGATCCATTTTGTGAACGAGACAGAACACTTTGGCATCGGGGGAGTTCTGCAGGATGGCCTCCAGACACGACTGGTAGTAGTGCATGTCTTTCTCCAGCTCACGGCTCTCAACGTCGAATACATAAATAAGCACCTCTACGTTTCTGAAAATGTTGTCCCTCTGGCTGGTGAAGTAGTTCTCCATGAACGTGTCCTGTCTAATGGGCAAAGGAAGCACAGAACAATGTTTAACAGAGGGGTTCAGATAAGGAGAAAGACTTGAATCATCACAACTGGTCAAAAAGATGGTGAATAATGAATAAATGCCGTTTACCCTCCACAGTCCCACAGGTTTAGAACCAGATTGCCCAGAAACCGTACATGGGAGTGCTCCACGTCAACTGTATTCGACAAGGGATGATATAAGTTTTTGATAAATGAGATTTAGGAAACAACCAGCATCAAAAAGTATCTTCATGTTGCACCTCTTTTTTTTCTTGAAACAACACTTACTTGTAGCTCCGAGGCGGCGTGTGTCTCGGGCTATGTAATTGGCAAAGATGATTGATCTCATACTGGTCTTTCCAGAACCACTTTTACCCATCAGTAACACCTGAAAGCACAAATGAAACATGTCAGACATCAGTGGAGTTAAAATCTTGTCTATACTCTCCTTTACTCTCACGACCAGTGATGGAAGTTACAGTCAGTAGCAATGCAGTGTAAAAGCTCTTCATGAGACACAGTGGCGCTAAATTTGTTCTTTTGCTTTAGCAAAATTGCACAAGTATTATGAGGACTTTCATGTTCTCTGTCAGGATGGGTGGTAATGGCCGAGGTAGGAGGACCCAGATGCACGGACATGAGACTGAGGTTGCTGGGATTCATTAAATTTAATTTTCTTCAAGAATAAACAAAAACAAGGCGACATGAACGTGGCGTGACAAGGACTAGACAATATAATACAATGATCCGACAAGGAGTGAAGGGGAACAAAGGCTTAAATAGACACACACTGATGAGGGAACGAGGAGCAGGTGAGGAGAGAGAGAAGGGACGAGGGCAGGTGAACTAACGAGGGGAAGCACAGAGGAGAAATAACACAGACAAGACACAAGAGGGCAAGAGCACAACAAAACACAGAACCATGACATTCTCGTACTATCAATAAGAAGTACTCATTATTTAACAGAATGACCCCTTATCTTTTACGTTTTTTCATGTTAGTAAGCACATTCTAATCACTTGTTCTGAGTAGCTTTGGATAAAAGTGCCAGCTAAATAAATGTAATCTTGTAGCTCGTTGATATAGCTAATGTAATCGGTCTGTATACCAGTGGGGTGAGTTTGAAGGTCTAATGTGAAGCATTTAGAGGCATCTAGTGGTGAGGTTGCACTTTGCAACCAACTGAACACCCCTCTAGAGTCAGTGTTCGGTTTATCTGTGCTGGGTTACACTCTGTGGAAGAGGACCTGCTCCCTCTGTAGATATAAAATGCTCATTCTAAGACAATGAAAACACAGTGATTCTTAGCTTCAGGTGATTGAACCCTAATTAGCCAATACCTCTCCCTAAATGCTACACACAGGACCTTTAATCTAAAACAATGCAACCTATTTTACAGTATTAAAAGGTGTTACTGGTAAGAGAAGTTGATTTTTGAGTGTCACGCTTTGGGATGGCGGCCGACTCGTCCTACAATCCCAAAGCATCGTTTTTTGATGGCGTGTTGGGAATAATCAACTTTTCATACAAACAGCTTGTCACACATATTTTATGAATTATAGCTCTCTATTACATTTCCTGTAAATTTTATCTGCCACCACACGAGTCTGCAATTGGGTTCGAAAACTATTCTCCACGCTGCCTGAAAATATTATTTGAGAGAGAAATACTAAATCTCCTCATAGTATTTTGAATCAAATACTAAATCTCCTCGTAGTATTTTGAATCAAATACTAAATCTCCTCATAGTATTTTGAATCAATGTAATTGATTTGCCCAAAAACCTGTCACATATATAGATGCTGACTCTGAATGTGTATTTTCCAGTCTGAAAGCAGCTTTTCCAGGATCTTTCTAAGGCACTGGAAGAGATCTATAGCTCCAAGTTTAAAAGACAGAGTAGATACATGAAGAGGAAGTACTCGAGTACAGTACAAGCACCTCAGTAACTGCAGTACATGTACTTAACCGCTGCTTGTGATGCTACAATGATTAGCCTCTGCTTTACCTTTTTCTTCATTGCTGTGCTTGACATCCCCCTCGGCAGACACGATGTAGAGTATTTTATCTGAGCTGCGAGTCAGATGACTTCACTGTGAGTCCAGGGCAGCTCTCCTCTTCCTCTCTTTCAGCTGCACAGACAGAAAAAAACACCACACATATTTTCACCTAGCTGTCACTTAGTTAGCTCAACTGAAGCAGAAACCCGATATGACCCCCACAGGACACGTTTAAAACGCTTCAATAACGAACAAGTCAAACATGTGTGGCTAGTTAAGAGTACAAAACATATATAAGCAGTTTACTAACTTCACTAAATCTCTATTCTCTGTTCCGGATAAACACTGAAGCTAATGCTAAGTTAGCTAGCAACGGCAGGCTGTCAGGTAGCTTAGCCGAGCTAAACGGCTAGCTAGCTGAGTTTAAAATTCAGCAGAGAGTCGTCGTCTACTCACCCCGACAGGGTGGCACGGTTACTTAAATTCAACCAGTGTTAGACCACAGTTTTGATTTGTTTTTAAAGAAACAGCTGTATACATTACTTGGTAGAAGCAGGCAGCGAGTCAAGATCAGCTGCTTCCTGTTTACGACGAAGTCACATGATAAGATAAATGTGGTGTGTGCCACGAGTTTTGTCTGACGGAGAGCCTGTGACAACATGGTCATCTAGATATCCTAAAATGCTTCACAGGCAAAACACAGATATAAGTGATGTCTTCCTCGTCCTCTTCTTCTTAGTAGTGTTAAAAATAGTTTTTATTTGTGAATGTTGCCTCAGGAATGTTTACTGCAGTCAGGCCAGTAGACCAGCAGATATTAATTACAAGAAACTACTGGGGGCTATTTGAAGGTGTTGTGTTCACCATCTTTTTTTAAAATATATATAAATACAAGAATGTGCAATCGAGCCACTTGAATCCCTCTCTTTAATTATTTATTTATTTATTTCTTCATGTTTTGCAATCCAAAATAAATAGCTTAGTTGAATTTCTTCCTGGTAGATTTTTTTTTATTTCTAAATGAGTTTTTTTGTAACTCAATAAAAAGAAAATATTAGATAGACATAAATAGTAATTGGCATGAAAACATCCAGCTTGTGTCTCTAACAAATTAATTACAGTAAGGTGTGAAATTAAGCCTTTAGTTTATCAAAAGGTACAAACAGGAAGTATTTTGCTTTACAGGAAAACTGTCAAAATAAAAGTATTAAGTCAGACGGTTATTAAAAAATACCGTTATTACTTGTAAAACCGCACTGATACAGTTTACATATCAATATTAATGCATTGATGCATATACAATGCAATTCACGACAAAGGCCACTAGATGGCGACAAAACAGTCACTGATAATGAGAGGTCACTTTTTTTTTTTTTTTTTTATTCTTTTGCGTTTGATTCTATTATGAAAGTTTTTTGTTTTTTTTACCGGATGTGATGATAATGTTTTGTTTTCTTCAATAGCAAAACTTTTCAGTACCAAACACCATTGGACTTATACACGGTGGCCATTAAAGTCTCTTCAGGTCATTTTTTAAAATTTCATAAATTGTATCACTGACCTTTGTTTTATCACTATTCATCCTTATTTCTGGTCTACTCTTTAGATAATAGCATCAACATCTAAAAAATACTGTTAAATACTGTTAAAATTATCCATTATTCTTAATGGGCCATCTATATTTTTACAATACTATTTTTCGTTGATCCACATGTAATACAACTGTAACAAAATATACTAAAAAAGCACCTCATTGTTGAATTATTACTACAATCAGTCCATCCCATAATTATTCTGTCTTAACAAATCATGTCCACGATCTCCACACATATACACATTAATTACGCCCCCATGTCGTGACATCCTGTCTGCATCACTTACCTGTACTTACGACACTATGACACACCTAAATAACCAGCTATGAGTGTTTTTCGTCCCAAACGTCACCGGCATCTCTCTTATTGAACATAGTTCTGCTGAATATAAGAAAGAAGTGCCGGATGCATTAGAGTTCACGGTGACGGATTCATTCGGATTTCATCTGCATGCAATCGAGCAGAAAATTCAAAGAGTGATTTGAGGTTAGCACCCCGTCTCCAAGAGGGACACAGTGGTAACAAAGACAATTTTGGACAACTTGTCTTCTTTGGGTTGAATTAGAGAAATAACTGGTTACACACATGAATTACATAGTGTCATCTTTTATATGATTATGTTACATATTTATACTATAGTCCTATGTATTATTTCTTTGCGCCTGCATTTACTTTTACTGCAGTCTCAGCTATCATTCTTCTGGTTGATAATATTAATAAGGTATAAGGCATTTATTTTCTCCAAATATTTCACTACAGATGGAATAGAGATAAATAGGACATGAATGAAATTGACAATGAAAAGGCAAAGAGATAAAAGTATTATAAAGGTTTATTTATTTTTTTTACCCGTTGAATGTAATCTCTACACTGTAGCCCCTTCCCAAAATGATGAGTGAAAACACTGAAGATGACCAGAAAAACACACAGGTTATTCATCCGGTCTCTTCTGAAAATATTCGTCTAAAACAAAATACAACAGGTCAACACAAGAAGTCAACTCAACAGTCAGGAAGAAGGTATTTCACACTCTGATACCAAGAAGAGGAAAGGTTTTCTGCAATCATGCACGTATGAACCAAAAACATTATTCTACAGTCCGAAACCTTCGACTTATTCACCACGAATATATGAAATTGGCCAATAAATACAGGGTATTAACTGCCACACTCATATTTTTTAACAATGTTTGGAGTCCTGACGTATACATATGAAACAATAAAGTCCTCCTCGTTCGTGAATATGCGTATTTGATAAGTACATATATTTCCACAACCAGCATCTCTGTTAGTTAACGTAAAAAGGTATTCAAAGGTTATCATAAACACAGAGTCAATTCGTGGGGGAAAAAAAAACAATGACAGATTTGCTCCTCGACACAGGAGATATAATGAGGAGAAAGGACTTGATGTAAATATAAGGTGTTTGGGGGTAATATTCAGGTAGTGTACAGGTCCTCCAGAGCGTCGCATTACGGTGTCAGTCCGCTGCAGTCGTCCTTTACATTTGATCTCTGAGTTTGGCGAGCCTTGAAGACAGCTCATCCTTTAGACAAGAGAGAGCAAAGAGGCATTAGTGAAGAAGACGAAGGAGAGAAGAATCTCTCTTTCTCACCCAATCTATGTAATAAACCCTTAATTTACATCCAAACGATCCATCCAAAGTAACTTGTTCAAGATTTGTGTGTTCACAAAAATCTCATAATATTTTTACATTGTTGATTATAGATTAAACTGACACAGGGTTGTGTTTGAAATTAGTGTCATCTTCATATGCACAAAAATATATCGAGAATGGCACTAGGTAGACGTGCATACCTCTGTCAAGATTCAGAAGCCCCCTTTAACTCAATCAAGTCTAATTCATTATTAAGGAAAACATAATTCAATCTTCTCTAGATCGTCTAGATCCAGATTTGTGTTTGGATCTACATTAAATTGTACTCACTCACAGATACCAGCCACCTAAATACACCAGAGTTTTAATTAAAAAAAGATCAATATATTATTCTCTTGGAAATTAAAGGGGCACTATGTAGTTTTGGAGTATAAATTCCATCTCAGAATTGTAATATCTACAGTATTAATGAGGTAATAATGCAAACTCAGAAATACTTATTTTTTCCATAACTGAGTAAAAAAGCTGTACTCAGAGGAAAATAACGTCCCCAGGACACTGTTTGTAACTAGAAAGGCAGCAGGGCCCGCCACATATAAACAGTAAGAAAGTTTGTTTAGGCATAAAAAAAAATCAGTAAATGAAGATCTTTGTATTGCATTATATTCTTGAAGCAAAATTATAATTCATTATCATGTATTATCAAATATAGCTGGATTCCTTCCATAGATTAAAATGTGTTTTTAATATATTCAAAAATGTTCATTGTAAGTCCGAGTTCATTGTAAATGCTTGTTAATACATAAGTGTACATGCGTACCTGTTCTGCAGAGGCCACGCTGGTACCCACTGATCCTGTCTGGCCCTGAGGGAGCTCCATGTTGAGGTCAAGTCTAAACACAATGCACACAGCAACATTCAAACATTACTTTTAGTTTAAAAAAAACACAATGTCTTTGCAATATCAGCTGACATTACACTAAATAATAATATCTAAAAAAAAATCCTCAAACTACTGTTTATATATTTATCAAAAAAAAAATATCTATGCTTCAATCTGCCATTGCCGTAAGAACGCAGACCAAACACATACTTATGTGCATTATGTATGTTAACATCATTTTTCAAAGACTGAGGAGACAATAAATGAAAATGTTACCCTGCTTCATCAGCCATTTCGTGCATCAACGAGTCCACTTGGTTCTGAAACACACATTAGATTCACAGTGAATTGCTTTTCTCCTTCAAAGACACTATCAGACAACAAAAAAGAAAAAAAGAGCAGAGCGGAGAAATGTACCTGTGGTGTTGTGAGTGTTGTTGTGCTGCTCATGGTGTCCTCCATATGGGCTGTCTGAACATCCAGAGTTTCAAACTGGCGCTCAAATTTGTCCATGAGTCCTGAAATCTTTAAAAAAAAAAAAAACACAAAAAACCAGACTGAGACCATGAAACTTTTTTAAAAAATAATTTGTCGGAATTGCTAAAAAGATAACACTACCTTCTCCAGATTCATACTCTTCAGAGTGATGTCCATGCCTTTCACCACTCCAGACATAGATTTTGTGACCTGAGGAATAAAACAACATCATTAATCTGCAAGCCAAAATGAAAACAAACAAGGTGTAGCTGTTTTTCTAGGCTGGCAGCAGCACGACCCAGTAATAAACATACCTGGTTCATCGTTACTGCAGTTTGGACCCTTGCTGCTACAGCATCTACCCGAGCACTCATCCTCAGGAGGTTCACTGACTGGTTCTTCTGTCTGATGGCATTCTCTGCATGGATCCTCGCCACTTCCATGTTCCCCTTCTGGATGGCCTAGAGATGACACAAATATAAAGCGGTTCAGTAAAACTCCTCTGTGGCCATCAGCAGCCAACAGGCTTTCATAATGTGCCATCTCCACAATTGGCTCCAGTATTGCAACTTACTTTCTTGACTTTAACCTTCTCCGCTTTTTCCTCTTTGTCACATTTCTTGGAACTTCTTTGGAGTTCTTTGGCGGTGAATTTTAATTGGAAGAGATGTTCTGTGTTGTGAGGTTAAGGAAGAACAAATTCCAAGCAAAAACATCAAGCAATCTTGGATGACAAGTTTTAATTCTGGGGAAAGCTCTGAAAACTGCTTTGTGCAAGTGTTGCAGGGGGAACTAACAGTGGGAGGCCAGGACATATACAGTATGTATCATGCTTCTAAATCCCTGTTGGAATTCGTTATATCATATCTCATCTCAATTCAGATACTATAAATTTGTTGGAAACGTGCTTGATCAAGGATTATAATATGTTTCAACTCGTACTGAAGTTAAGATGCACCAATCTATTCGCTGAACATTGGTATCGGCCAATATTAATCAGAATCGGAAGTTTAATCAGAAGGAAAGATCTGCCTAAACAAACTAGGTAAACAAACTCTCTTTGTGTTCATGACTGAATTAACAAACTGACCTTAAAGGACAACACAGTTTCATAGTGTTTTACTTTCTCTACATTTGGTGGACACTGCCATCTTTCTAGTTTCAGGCAGTGTTACTGGGACCTTATTTTCATCTGAAAACAGCTTTTTACTCAGTTATGGAAAAAACTAAAAATTCTGAATTTGTATTATCTCCAGTAATTTACAATTTTAATATTGTAATTTATCTGTCAAAAATACATAGCGTCCCTTTAAAACACAAAGATTTCTCTGTTTACCAGCCACAAAATGGGTGAACAAATAACAGCAAAGATTTTCACAACCGCTATTCTGGCGGCAAATATGGCAAGTGAACCTTTGTAAATCCATACATTCTCGTAAATGTCCAATGAAACAAACAATTACAAAATAGCTGACTCATATTTACCCTGGAGCCCTCAGGGCCCCTGAATGTCTGTGGCTCCAGGGTACATGTCTACTTTGCTTGGTTGTATCTTCCTACTTTCCTTCCTCAATGGCTTTACGTTTGGAAAATTTGGAATTGGTCTACTATTTAAAACTTTCATATAATTATCTACAAATGTACTTTTGACTGAGTCGCCATAAAATGACAAATCCACGTTACGTAACCGGTATTTTTGGTTCCCATCAGTTTACCTGTGTTCAGTGCACTTCCTGTAAAGGTACCTTCATGGCGCAGTGTTTAATTACAAATAACAACAACAGTTACCTTGTAAAACATGTCAAATGTGAAGTCGTCATCAGTTATTTAACGTATTAGTTTGAGTATTAGCTAACGACAACATGTTTAATTTGGTTGTGTGATAGCTGTTGGGTGTTTCCAGTCATTACCGTCGATGCTCCCAAGACCTTTAGCCAAGTTTTGTCCCATTTTATGACGGTTGGTATCGATTATGAAAAGTTCAGCTAACTCAGTACAGCAGCACTAGTGCCTTTAGTGCATATCTGACCTACTTACCGACGTTTCAAATGTCTGTCACACATATATCTCACCACTCTCGTCAAGTTTGTTGTGTTCGGTCTTGAAGCCCCCGTATTGACGTTAACTACACCACAGTCTTACGTATCTTTCTCGCCGCTGTTTTAAAAGGATACTCTCCATTTTCGACATCTTGACGCGACTCCTTGGTGGTCCGACAATTTCACGATACAATCCTCACGAAGAAGCCGCAAAAAGGGTAGTTAAACAACGCAAAACTTGTCGGTACAACTCTAGCCTTTGGGGTTTCGGTGTTCGCCTTCTTCCGCACTTCCTGATTCCTGACCAAAATACGAACGACGTCAGCGTCACGTGGTGGCGGTATTCCATGTGACGTCACGAGCGAGCTGCCAACCTCCAACCCCCCCTCCTCCTCTCAAAATGTGAATGAAAAGAAGAAGAAAAAAAGAACCTTGACAGTTAGACACGACACTTCTGGTGTTTTAGCTCGCATTAGCTCGTTGCTACTGTTTAGTGAGTTAATACAGATAAAAGTGGACGTGGCGCTGTTGGCGGCCGGGTTGGTGGGCGGTGAAGACGGTTGATTGATGATTAGATTTACGGTGTGGATCACGGCGGGGAGAGAGGATGACTCACTCCGTCTGATGTGATGTTCACCCCGCAACAGCTCGGCAGTGCGGTGGCACGCCGGTAGCTCGGCCTGACATATCGATGTGTATGTGTGTGTGTGCTCTACCAATAAAAAAAAGTCAAACTTTATCAAACAGTTGAGATGCTCGTTTGGACGCCGCTGAGATAGCTCGTTTGCTGCGAACTTGAACGGCTGTCACTCGGCAGTTGGGGAGAGAGAGCGAGCGTCGTGATTTACCGTAAATTTCGTGACGCCTGATTGCCATGGAAACAGTGCTCGTGTGCTGCTGAGAGGGAACTGTCCGTGTTAACTTCAGCATCAACCTCTCGGATAAAAAACCTGTTGGATATCTCAGTGTTCCCCCCTTTCTTCTTTTCCCCGTGTTGCAGCTGTGGCTCCACTTTTCATTTAATTCGGCCAGAGAACAGGTGAGTTTTTAAAATTGTTCGTCTGTTGTATTGTTGTGTCTAATTCCGGCAAAACGCAGTTAACGGTTCTGTTTGTTTTTTTCTTGCTAGTTCCTTCAACATGTTCGTTTACTTAGCTGTTAACTTTAACCTTCATATATTGTCTTGTGAGGAGTGCAAATGTACAATTTAAAAAATAAATAAATAAAAATACAGACACTGGGCTCATTTTGAAACCAAGTGGTGATTCAGTTGATACGGGGGCAACATTTTTGAGTTTAGAGGACAACGTGCAACAAAAGTGGCCTGTGCAAAATACTGTCGTAGGAGTGTTTCTTAAAAACATGTCCACCAGTAGCCTGTGTTTGCCTCCTGATCACGACAATCTATAGGCTGCATAATGTAGCCTGTGATATACTTTAAAACCATTTACCAGGCGCACTGATTAAATGTTAAATGGGTTTAGGAACCTTAACGCCACCGTAAGTGGTGCATTTTTTGTCGCCAGAAGAAAACCAGGGGAGCCAACGAGTGATGCTTCATTCAGGGGCTGTATGACTCATATAGTCTTATCTATAAAGAAGCCAAGTGGCAGGAGAGCAGTCCTGCTGCAGGACCGAGCTGATGTAACCCCTGAGATTCACTAGAGGCTGCTGTGGGCCATGCTTCCCTCTGCCCCTGACTGTATGTTACTCTAAAGGCTGACCAAGACCACTAAGTATTAACACAGGCTGAGGGTGTAGCTGGCTGCTCACACACTGTGCACCCAGCAGCACATCACGAGCCCAGGCTACTCTGCAAACAAAGCAAATTCACACTAACATACATGTTTTACTGCTTACATTAAGCTTTAGTCACTCTAGCTATATTTAATTCAGTTGCAGCAATGTGTTTACTTACTTTATCCTCTATCTTCATCCAAGCAAGCTAAAAAATGCTAAAATAAAACAATATCAAAAAATAACATTATAACAATGTATGATAAGGATGAACTTTTCTCATCACTGCTTAATACATGTAGCACATACTTGGTATCAATATCTGATCAAGTGATCACATTTCCCCTGCGTTTTGCCTAAGTGTATCATAAGGTTGTTAATGGACATGACCTCATACACAAAGTAAGGAGTATAATAGTAAGAGCCTGACAGGCCAGTGCCTGTAACTATATTCAGGAATAAAAAAAATGAAATAGAAAAAGTAATGAATGAATATACTGTATGCTGATACTTATATATCTGTGATAGGCCAATATTGTCCGATAATATCATAGAGATATAATCAAAATCGAAACGCAATATCCAAATTGCAAAAGGAAGCAATTTTTGGAAAAGGGTAAAATATGTGACAAATCAACGACAAATGCCACATCATCTTTAATATTTTTTTCAGGATGGATGTTGAATTGAGGATTTGCACTAATTGTGAGTCATATCACAATCACAATTTCTGTCAAGAATAATCGCCCTAAATGTTGGGTAACACCTAAATCACCAAATATCTCTATTCATACACAGCTGGCTTGATTTTGATGAAATTTGGAAAAAGAAAATTGGCTAGTATTAGTGTGGTGGAACAGCAGGATATTTAAGAGTAACCAGAGTCTAAAATGCAATAAGCTAAATTTCCCCTATTTGTATTATGTACCTAAATAAACATTTGTACACACTCAAACTCTCCTCTTTATTGTTTTCTGTTGATGTGTTGACTAAAGCATGAAGGCAAAACATCTAAAAGTTGATTAAAACCAGATTGTAACAAGTTCAGTGTATTTTAATGCATACAGTAAAAGGGATGATGAGAGCATTCATCTTTCAAAACACCCCAGGGATCCTTAACTGATCGCTGAAACCTCATGTTGAGGTCATTTAAAGCCTGCCAGCAACAGGCTCCAAATCTGACAGTGCCTCAGGAGTGAGTCAGTGAGCGTGCATTAATGATGACGTACCTTTTTCTCTTACAAATACACTTTATAACAGCAGGAATAAGCACATTGTCAATCAACAAACAGCTGGTTATTAGCATCCTTATGCAATTTAGTGTATCACCACTGCATTGATTGCCTTGTTTGGTATGACGTGCTTCGATTTAGCACTCCGGCTTCAGTGGAAGAGAGTTTTAACACAGGTTCATTAGAAACAAGTCCAACCTGTTCCTTATAGATCTATCAACTACTAGATTGTCCCTGCAGCTGACAGCCACTGAATGACAGACAAATGAGTCACCTGTAAGCAGCTGACAGGCACATTATAATGGAGGAAAACAACATGACGACTTCTGAACGTTTATCTCGCATGACCAGGACCTTGCTGACGTACATAATCCCACTGGAATGTATTGAGTTGCTGTCAGAAAACGACACAATGCATTGTGGGAGAGGTTGTAGAGTAGGCGCATTTATCTTATTTCACAGCTCACCCAGTCACATCTTATACATTTTTTGTCTACGGCAAATAAACATTATTAAGCATGTTTGAGAATATTCTGTCATGATTTGTTTAGATAACAAATAGGTTTATAAAAATAGTTTATAAAAATGAATTAATAAAAAATCAAGTCAAAAGATTAAACAGTTTCTTCTGATGTAAGTTAGAAGAAGACATTTTGGGTCTCAGCCTGGAAACTTGTTGAATTACCCTGTTCCAAGTCCTTAAAGAAGCTCGACATGGGAACATGAAAGATCCCCTCCACATATGTATTAAGGCGTACATAAAAAAAATCTGAAAACTGTCCTTGAAAATTGTTTTTTGCAGAAAAAAAGCATAATTAACACATTAAAACAACTTTAAATTGTACACATTCCTTCTCCCTTGTAAAGATTACTGTAGACCAGTACAGTATAAATGAAAATGCAAATATTTTCTTAGACGCTGGACACAAGATATCTCCTACTTCACTGTTAACTCCATTCTCAGTGTTTGTGCACTGGAGGCTTTGAGATCCCACATCACATCATGTATGCTGTGATGTCACAAATCCTGCTCGTAGGCCCGCCTCTTATGTGATTTTCAATGAGCACAGAAAAAAATGTACGCTTTCAGTAATTAGTGTAAAAACACTCTCATAGTTATTTGTATTTTTGTTTAACATCCCATTAGGAGCAGAGAAAAACAAAAGAAGGCCTTAACTTTAATTTTTTCTCACATAAGAAAATAGCCATGTTGTGATACATACTCAGACCTCTATTTCACAGGTGAGGATGATGGAGCTTCAAGCGGAGAAGAGGTTCCACAACTTGACCCTCGAGCAAATCCAAGCTCTGGACAAGGTCCTGACTGAGGTGATCCCCATCCATGGGCGAGGGAATTTTCCAACACTGCAGGTGAGAGCGAAAGACATCATTCGCGTGGTGAAGGATCGGCTGGTCGAAAGAGACATCCAGGTGAAAGATATACGGCTGAATGGTGCAACTGCCAGCCACGTCCTGGTGAGAGATAACGGCCTCGGCTACAGAGACTTAGACATCATTTTTGGAGTGGAGCTGCCGAGACAGGAGGACCTCCAGGTGATTAAGGAGGTGGTGCTCGGCAGCCTGCGAGACCTCCTCCCTTGTGGAGTGAACAGACGGAAAATCACCTGCCTGACGATGAAGGAGGCCTACGTGCAGAAGATGGTGAAAGTTTTCAACGAGCACGACAGATGGAGCCTCATCTCTCTTTCTAACAACAGAGCGAATACCGTGGGGCTCCGATTTGTGAGCTCGCTTCGGAGACAGTTTGAGTTCAGCGTGGATTCCTTCCAGATCATATTAGATCGTATGCTAGAGTCTTACTGGGAGACCGAAAGGAAACAAGGAGGAAAGTTGGCTTTGAATGCTGGGAATGTGTCCAAAAGAGACACTGAGGATGAAAACAAAGAGCAAGGGCAAGCAAACATTCCCCTGGGTGTAGAAGCGGATATTGAGAAAGATTCGGCAATGGCAGCTGGCGGAGAAAGTCCAAGCCAGGATCAGGCAGTTTCTGTGCTTGAAAAAAGTCTTCCACATGCAGAGGTTGAGCATGTAGATGGAAAGCATGAGGCACCAGAGGCATTAGAAGCTGAGGGCATTGACTTACAGCGACAGGAAGTGGATGACATAGAGGATGTTCATTCAGAGGAGGACATTGTGTTTGAGCTATGCGAGGAAAACAGCGAAGCAAAAGGACCGTTTCATGGCGATTATCCTTTAGTGTCATCCCCTAAAACTTTATTTACAGACGTCAGGGATACGCCGACGACACACGCATGTTTAAAGCTTCAGGGCAACGAAGATCTCTCTGGATCACAAGCTTCCCAGCCAGCGCCTGTAACGCTTACACAAAAGTCAGCTCCGCAAGAGAAAGAACGTTGTGAGGAAATAACTCCGTTCAAAGTAGACTCTGTAATCTGCAGGACTGAAAACGCCCCAACCCTGCAAGATTCACATCTGGAATTTTCCTTCCCTCCTCCAGCTAAGAAAACTTGCAGCACATCACAGGACATTGTACCGGATTATTGCCCCTCACCGAAATTACAAAGAAAAATGTCACGAAAGATGATCAATAAACCTGAGAAATGGTCTTTACTGACTGATTTATCGGATCTTACAACACAGCTGTTTCCACCCATAGAAATCCCTAAACCACTTCAGCGAAAGTCTTCTTTACATGACAGCACTCAAGGTAATTGCTCAAACGTTCCGGCCTCAAAGCCGGAGACCTTAGACACCCTCAAGGTTCCCACATACAGCCCAGCCAGTGCACCTCAGGAGGGGACTGGCTTGAATGAGACTGAAGAACAAAGTGTAAAGCCGAAACACTCAAAGAAGCCTCCTGATTCAGATGCTCAAAGCAACACATGCGGCACGAATGTAGCCTCACAGCCTCAGATCAGCGAGCCAACACCCCAGCTGGCAGACGCTGTTCCGAAAAGCTTCGGAGCGAGCTCGTGTGCAGGGGCAACACAGGAGCCCACCATCACTGTCGAAGCAGAGTGCATGTATGGAGACTTTGAACAGGCGCTGGACCACCTCCGCCGCCGCCTCATCGCCACCCACAACCCAGAGGAGATCCGAGGGGGCGGCCTGCTGAAATACAGCGACTTGCTGGTGAGGAACTTCAGACCAGCCAGCGAGACAGAGATCAAGTCCTTAGAGCGATACATGTGCTCCCGCTTCTTCATTGACTTCCCCGATGTGAGCGAGCAGCAGCGAAAGATTGAGGCCTACCTGCAGTGCCATTTCATTGGCAACGAGGAGGCGAGCAAGTACGACTACCTGATGACCCTGCGGCGCGTGATAGATGAAAGCACGGTGTGTCTGATGGGACACGAGAGGCGACAGACGCTCAACATGATCACAGTCCTGGCTCTGAGGGTGCTGGGCGAGCAAAACGCCATCCCCAACACGGCCAACGTCACCTGTTTCTACCAGCCGGCTCCGTACATGTCGGAGCCAATTTACAGCAGCTACTTCATCACCCAGGCCCAGCCCCCGCTCGTCTACCACCCCTACCCTCTACATGTCCACATGCAGACTGGCCTGGTGTAGCTACAGTGACATGCCCACAGGGAGGCATGTAGGCTGCTTTCAGCATGGTGCTCTGCACGCAGAGGCACAAATGGAAGTTTTAACAACAACAACACAGTGTTGTTTAATGCTTTGAGATCCCTCCTGCTTATGACATGAAAGACGATGAAAGGTCAGAACTGAAAGGGGTCTGGAGGCAAAGCATGTCACCCTTTCCAGATGAACACTTTTGAAAAGGAAAGAAAATGCTAAGGGCCCACTTTTCGGAGAGCCGGTCGAGAGGATTTCATGGCAGCGGAGGGACTTTGTTTACGGCTGTTTGCGCTCAGTTTAGGCAGGGCTCTATAGAGGTCACCCGTCCCTGTTGAGGAGAACGTTGTAGTGTGAAAATTCTCTATGGCTAGAACATTAACTTCTTTAACATTTAATCTTGATTTGGTTAAAGTTTCTATAAAAGTAAATCCTTACTGTTTCAGAGGGGTTAAAACCCCATATAGGTGTGTTGTGAGTCATTAGTCAGCGTGGAGTAAATTTCAGCCCATGACTGTCCCTGTGTATTTACTGTATAGATATAGGATACATTTCACTGAGGGTCTACATTAGATAAAGGTTATTGTGGTATTTCCATGATATCGTAAGTTCTGTATTTGTGACCGTAAACGTCTACATTTAAAGGAAGAGAGGCAAGAGTGTCGGTTACTTTAGGGACCGTGAGAATATTATTTGTGTGGCGGTCCCCTCACCACAGAATTAATCTTCTCACTGTAAAGTAACTGAAGCGTGGATGTTTTTTTGGAACCTTGTGTCTTTGGGGCAAAAAAAGAAAAGAAAAAGAGCAAGGCCCTGGAAACATATCTGAAGTACTTCAAGTACAAACAAGCAATTAAATTAAAGTTCAAGTTAAGTTTGAAAAAACATCTTTATTTGTCGTTTATTGTTGAAACACATCAGCTGAGTTTAACACTGTACAACTCAGCTGATGTGTTTCATCGGGACTGTGAGGGTATGGTTTGATCAGATTTAATTGGCGGTGGCTTGGCAGCATAAAAAAACGACAACCCACCAACTCTCAACAGATTTTGATTCATTTTGATGCTGTTCTTACAGCATCTGTACATCTGGTTTTATACAACATCATAATTAACGCTGCTCCAGGTCCATCAACTGACAGTCTGGGGTTGACTGGCGTCTGGGCCCCGCTTCCAATGTATTATTACATTACAAAAATGTGATTGGTCAATTGCAGTGACGGTCCTGGAGCAGTATTAATTGTGATGTTGTAGGAACAACCCCAACGCAGCGATGAGAGATTGTGAATGAAATTACCACAACCTTGAAACTTCGCCCAAACAGAATGATTTGTGTTCTTGTGGGACTCCATCGCACTTAATGAAAAGCTGATTGAGAAAAGGATTTCAGGGCCTTTAATGTTTTTCCTTAGCAATTAAAAGCGTACTTATGTAACTTTTAACTACACTTCAAAATGAAAGCTGAAGAATATAGAAGTAGAACCAACCAATAATTGGCACAGTGCTCGAAGTTATAAGCAAGGAATTGTGGCCATATCCAATCAAATCTTTTCTCTTATTTCACTTTAAAGAAGCAACACAAGGATTTACCTCCTGATGAAGAAAGCCTTGGCTGTTTTGAAACTTATGTTATGGATTGAACAGCAGAAAATGCAAAGGGCATGTTGACGCCTGTTTTTCCATGTCAATCCTCAACAGGCTGTGTGTATTACATGGTGACAGTCGTTTGTCGTAGTGGACATCGTGAATGTCAGTTCTGTCGGGGCTTTTGCCTGCCATTGTGAGCAGAAATGCACTTTTTAAATTATTCAAGCAGTCTGCCAGCAGTTATTGCACTCTGTCCCTGTGCGTTTGTTCATTGTGTATGTATGCATAGCTAGAGTATGTAGTCCGTATTACATTAAAAAAAGACGATTAAAGCACAGGTTAGGACGTGTGGGCTAAATCTGAGACTGAAGCACAATGTAAATGCACATAGCTGTCGTTAAGTATTAAAGGTGTTTCTGACATGCTCGTGAATCTAAATATTGAAGATTAAAATACTGTGTGCAGTAGTGCCCTATGTAGCTGTAAAGTGATGTATCTATCTTGAGACTTTGGGTATGTTGTGTGTCGTTAAGGAACTGTTTCACCAGTAGAGAAGTTAAAATATTCCTGTTATGATGTCTAGATGCTCAGATTGTTGTGTTATTGTGGTAATAAATATAACACAACCACTCTCTGTCTGGAGTCGGTCATTGGTGGTGAGGTACACTGTCTGGACAGTCATCTGTGTGACATTCCCTGCATGCATCTTCATTAACTCCATTTAAAGTTCAGCCGAAAATGAAGATTCAGTCATCATCTACTCACCTTCATGTCGATGGAAAGTTTCTTAGTCCACAAAACATTTCTGGAGCTTCACAGCGAAACAGCGTCGCAAATAACAACTGGCAAATAAATTTAAAATGAGTCCATAGAGCTCGTCTGGTGTGATCCAATTCATTGAGAGCCCCGTGATCCCAAATTGATTTTTGAAGACGTTAATTACACCCTTTTCAGAGCCGAATCTTTCACTGTAGCTGCTGCGCCAAAAGTGTTAGTGCTCGCCCCGTCTGAAGTGGGTGCACAAGGTCAAGGTCAAGGGTGTAAGTAACGTCTTTTTAAATCAATTTGGGATCACGGGGGCTACCAGTGAATCGGATCACACCAGACACTGTTTTGCTGTGAAGCTCCAGAAATCTTTTGTGGATTATGAATCTAAACCCGACTTTCCTTTGACATGAAGGTGAGTAGAGGATGACTGAATTTTCATTCAACCCATATTTCAGATTTCTGGGCTACCTGGGATTTATATTACAACAGTATGGTGCATGTGTGGTTGTGTGATGTATTGGTTTACATCGTTTTGCTGTGAAGCTCCATAAATGTTTTGTGGACTACGAAACTTCATTCAACTTTCCGTCTGCATGTAGGTGAGTCGATTATAACTGATTTTTTTTTTTTTCTCCATTTTTTAAATTCCCACGTAAACAATGATATATTGACATTTGGAAGTGTAGTTTTTTCAGAAACCAAACCATGATTGTTTTGGACAGCAGTTAGTTTAGTTAGCATTACATATTATTGCGATGCATAGATTCTTTTTGGACACAGATGGAATGAGTATTTGCTCTGGACGCCAGGTGTAATGTGCAATTAGTGGCATGTGACGCTGGCCTTAAAGGTGCGATATGTAAGAATTGGCCACCTGTCGAATTCACACTCAAAATAAACAGGGAGCAGCATATCGCCAGACTAACCGCTAACTGCTGCCAACTGTAGCTGCCCTTAGCTAGTTAGCTCTATTAGCCAGGCATCTAGTGGTCCAGACTGGGAGCTTGGAGCACCAGGGATAGGAACGGGCGGTTGCTAGCTGCTTAGAATGCCAGCTTCAGACAACGTACGATAATACATAAACGTTGTACCGTCAAAACTTATTTAATTACACTCTGTTGATAATTTGAGTAAATTACAACGTCTTCAACTAAAATTCTTACATGTTGCACCTTTCAAAATACTCACTAAATATACTTAAGTGGGCCTATCCAAAATAATTTCTTGTAATGAATGAACAAGTCAAACTAAATTATACATTTAATTACATGCTTGTATAAATGTGTACTCTGGGTCGACCGATTTTCAGATCTGATATTCATCATTTTTGTGATTGTTTGAATCAGTGTCGTTTAAAAATGTGATTGCTGATTAAATAAATAAATTAAAAAATACATTACCTTGTCTCTTGCGAAGTAACTAGTAAATACCTTCAAAATGTAGTGAAGGGAAAATATACTCATTATTATTATTATTATTTATTTTAGTGTTAATTTTAAGTTTTAAATGGTCTTTCCAGTGTCGTACTATCTCCTTGAAGAGCTGCTGTTTTCACTTACATTTTAGTTATACTTTGCATTTATTTCTACAAACAAAGCAAGTGATTAAACAAACACACATTAATAGCCTGTTGTTGTTTAAAGCATTACAGTTTAAGTTGGAATTATTAACAAATATTTGATTCCTGGCTTCACTCATTACAAAGCCTTCATGCTCTGTACGCCCACCCTCCTGCTGTTTCTCCTCAACATGACATACTATAAGAATAAACTCTTTCTATTCACCAAGGACACTTGAAATATTGATTGAACTGAATGAAGTAGTCCTGATGGCAGCCTCTTTGTTTGGTACATTTGCACAAATTCAGCACTATTTAGGGAGCTGTCAGTCTAAATGTGTTATATACAGATGGATGACAATTTAAAGGAAAAACCCTCTGTCATTCTACTAGTTCGATTAATTCACATCATTTTCATTCTTATTAAAGCATTAAACGATGCATCACCAGTTGTATAATTTATGCGTAGCAGCTAGTTGGGCATTTAAGAATTGATTTAGTACAGCTGCTCTGTTGTTGTTGTTAGCGGTGCTGGATCAGGCATGTGTGAGCTGACCAACCAGAGCAGGCTCTGTATTTGGGGCGGGGCCTTAAAGAGACGGGAGCTAAAACAGAGCGTTTCAGACAGAGAGGGGGATACAGAGCTGCAGAACTGGACAGTGTGAGAGAACTGATGTGTTTTTTGAGCAGTGAAGCCTGTAAACATATTCTAGTAGTAACCCAAAATAAAATTATGAACCTGAAAATAAGCACAACATGTCTCCTTTAATTTAAATACACACCATTTGTAATTTAATAACATTTTTAAAAAATGTGATATTATTACATTTTAGCTTTCTCAGTAGCCTCAATATGGATTGTTTAGACCAGCTGTTGAATAGCGACAGATGGGAGCTCCACAATTGAAATTAATTCATTATTTTGTGTTTATATTACTTATGATTAATCAATACTCGATTGTTGAGGCAGCCGACAATCAATTAAAGAAATTGCTTATTTGTATATAGACTATGTAACCCTAACCCTTTTTATGATTTTTTCCCCCTATTCTTTTTTAACCTCTCTGCATGTGCAATATTTTGTATGTATCTAACTTATTATGTCTTGGTTGACACTGTACTATTTTGTCAGTCACGTATTGTGCTTTAAGTTGACTGTAGATGTCAGAAGCACCATTGCCCAGGCAAAAATATCCCCCTTGGAGACAATAAAGTATGTTATCTTACTATTGCGAAGAGTTTATAATCAAACGCGGTTCAGTATTATCAGCACCTGATGTTTTAAATAAAGTACTTCAGCTTTTCCAGTCACCACTTCATACATATTCATGACCAACTCATTTACACGCCTTTCCTTCTTGATTTGTATGTACACATGTGACGCACTACATCCTTTAAAGTGACCTTTATGCATTGATCTCTTCTAATTCCCATCATCCTCCAGCATCTCTGCAGTTTCTAGGTGTGGCAGAGCCCGGTGCGTCACAGCTCAACCTTGTTTGTTCCTCGTCTGACTCACCCCCAGCTTTCAGTGCATTAATGCAGTTACGCACTTGCAAATAGTACAGTCAGGTTTATGACTGTCTATCACGGTCGATGGGCTACAGTCCCCGGTATTCTGTGACTCGTGAATCTTTGCCTTCGGTGCATGTTTATGACCCCACGGTCGTTAAAAAAAAAAGAAACAAAAAAAAAAAAAAAAGGCTCCAGATGACTCAGTCGCAGTGCTGTCGAACAGCTCATGCAGCTGTGGCTGAAATCATGAAATCAACAAATTCGTTCTGAGAAATCCAATTTTTTTATTTAAAAAAAAAAGAAAAACACATACAATCAAAACATCGCGTATAAAAGACAGTCACATATTCCACCTAGAGCGGAACGTTATTGTTGTATTTGCCATCCACTAATCTGATGCTTTGAGGCGAGACTAAGAGCCAGCTACTATATGAAAATAAGATTCCAAAATATGAATCTTAGTCTTCTCCCACTCAGAATCATTTCCAGACGCTTTTTAATGCTGCCGCTCGGAGCACCCAAGATACTGATTTGTGTGTTTTTATCTCTGAGAACCCTCTCTCTTATGACCACACAGAGGCAGAGTAATGAGGAGGTGGGTTTGAGTTAGAGCACCCAGTGTTGAAATGAGAGCTTGAGAGCCAGATTTCCTGGTTTTTGTCCTGACTGAATCAAGTGATTTACCGACCAGCGACTGCACACACACTTTAAAGTAAACATTATTCATGTATGCATTGTGACGTAGCTCCTCTAGACTTTTTTAGAAGCACTTCCAGGAATCACTCGTAAAAACCCGGCCGGAAAAACCAGACAGTGATTCTGATTGTAGTATATTATGGAAAAAAAAGCAATCATGAGTGCATTGATCTAGCCAAAAAGATTAAAAATAAAATCAGTCCACGGGGATAAAAATGGCACAACAAACTAACCCAAGATTAAGCTTCATGATACACAGGCTGAACTTCAAAAAAATAAAAATAAAGACTGAATTTATGTGTGCTGGCACAGTTTAAACAATCTAACAAAAAAATCATGAGCACTTTCATCTCATTGCTCCTCTTCTAACATCTTTATTACTCAGCTGCCATGTGGAGTAGATAAATGTGCAAATATTTCCTTTTCCTCGTCTCTATGAACGTACGAAATAGCTAAAGTCACCCGAATATAATACAATGGAAAAATAAATATTTCTGTGGAAGAAGAAGAGTATGCCAGGAACCCCTTTTTGCTTTTTGCACATGCTGGGTGGAGAGGGTGTGATGGAGGCGACCGTGAGTAATCGATCAGGATGTACAAATACAAACGCGATGCAGTGGCTTTTTTACCCGAGAACAGAAAAGAAAGGAAAAATCACCTTTACCCCTTTAAAAAAAAAAAAAAAAAATCTGATTCTAAACGTGATTTAAATAGCTGAAAAACAGTCAACACCAGCAAAGGGAAAGCAGGGAAAACATTTAACATTCACACCATTATCTGCAGGAGCTGGGATATGACTGCGGTGCTGTCACTGTGATTCCTCGGTATTGCTAGTGCCCAAACTACTCGCCTTGATCGCCCGCAAAATCTGACTGATGCGAGCTCTGCAAAACTAAGGCTTGTGGGTTGTGAGGAAAGACCAAAAGAGTTGACATCAGTAACCTTGAGTGATACTGCACACGGTTTTCACGGTGGTCGTGACGGAACTGGTGACCACTAGCACGAAGTGTTTTTTTCTGTTAAATTACTCGTTGAGAAAAAAACAACTGAGAAATAAAACATGAGCACCATTTTTTTTTTTTTTGGCATCTCCGCATCCTTCTTTGGTGACCAGGAGTAAGAAAAAGCTGAGAGAGGTGCAGAAAGGAGGGGTCATAGTGTTAAGTACTGGACACGATGGAGGAGAGGAAGAGCAGTGTCTCGAAGGCTCCTCCGGCGAGCGGTAAGGCCGAGGTGAAGTTAGTCCGGTTGGAGAGGGTCCGTGTTGAACAGTAGCTCTGTCGACCTCCTTGGCGACACATCTTGAGGACCAGCTTTCCGTTGAGAGTCATAAGCCGTCTCAGATTAAAAGAAAATCACATATATATATATTTATATCATATATACACCTTTACAAAAAGAAAAAAGAAAAGAAAATCCCTGAAGTTTTACTCATGACAGTCTTGAGGTTTGAGTATGAGCGTTGTGTTAGTGACCCCAGCCCATGAGGTGGCTGACGCGTGCCTTCTCAGTCATGCGGCGTACCCGTCCTGAGCGGGACCGACCCAGGTTGAGGGGGTCCTCCTTCGACCCGTGGCCGTCGTCCTCTGAGTCGTCCCTGTACAGAACTGTCCTGCGGCCCTGGTTGCGTGTGTTCACCCTTCGAGACTTGCACTGGTTGCCTCTCGGACTGCTCGCTGCTGCTGCTCCTCCTCTCTGCACATCATCAGAGTTGTCCTCATCCTCCTCCTCCTCCTCCTCCTCTTCTTCTTCCTCCTCCTCCTCCTCCTCAGGTTCCTCCTCCTCCGGCTCCTCCTCTTCTTCTTCTCCCTCATCCTCTACTTGTTTTACATCCACCTGTTGCTGCTGCGGCTGCTGCTCCTCCTCCTCCTCCTCTTCCTCGTCCTCCTCCTCCTCTTCTTCTTCTTCTTCATCCTCTTCATCCTCCTCATCATCTTCCTCTTCCTCCTCCTCCTCCTCCACCTTCACCGGCAGCTGCACTCGTGCTTTTTTAGGTCTCTGTGCTGCGTCCTCTCCTCCTTTGTGTCTACGCTTCCCTGAGGTCGGCACCTTACCCTTAGCCGAGAGCCGTACCGACAGGCAGGGTGCTTTGCTGTAGTCGTGATCTCCACCTTCCACGTACTTCTCCACCTCAGAATCGGAGCTGTCCTCGCTGTCTGACGATGAAGAGGAAGAGGAGGACGACGAGCTGGAGGAGGACTCCGACGATGAGCTGTTGGATCCGGATTCCTCCTCCCCTTCGTCGTCATCGGACTGCACCGCCCCTCGACTGTGCTGCTGTCTGGAGCCGTTACTTAGATGTAGGTTACGCTGGTGCCCTGGACGCAACACAAAGAGGGCAACAGTTCATTTCTGCAGCGCATCTTTGAAGTCATATTAATATGAAAGGTGATCATGAAGCCTCGGATACCTGACTTCTTCACTGGAGTAGCTTGGCTGCGAGTCACCCGATGTGGCCCTTCGTTTCTGCCCTCGCTGCTCGTCCCTGAACTTGGGGAAGAAGGCTGGATGTCCTCTTCCTCTGCTACACTGCTGCTTTGATGAGCTAAAACAACACATAGATAATTACAAATAAGATAACAAGACTGTAATCATTACGTTTCATTACGGGTGTCTCGATTTTGATTCAAAAAATAAAAATCAATTAAAATAAGCCTTCAGTTTTAATCATAAGAAAAGAAGCAGGACTAAAACAACAATAAAAAAAGGAGAAAAAAGAAAAGAAAAAACACCATCACACAGCGATTTAATATTTTTGGAGGATTCTGATGAGACTCTCTGAAGCCCAGTTCAGACCTCTGGCTGATGGTGTCGCAAGTGACTGGTTTTTAGAACCTAATGCACGTCCTCGGTTTCACCTGCCAATAAATGCCTTGTAGCGAAGTTAGCTTGTCAAACGGCAGTTTTTGACAGAGGAAACGGAAAATCAACTCATTGGTTTGTCTGAGTTACAGCTGTGACTGTGTGACGAGACCCTGAACGTTTAAATTCACAGCTTAACTGACAACTTCACTGCTTCTCCTCTGCATTTACAGCCACTCTTGGCCACTTCCTTTCTCTCACTCACTCAACCACACATTCACGATGCACAGACCTTTTGTTTTTGCAGCTGCATCAATACTAGAAATGCACCTGTAGCAAGTCGCTCGCTATCACTGTGCTCATTCATCAGTTTAAGATGCAACAAATTATATCCAGCTATGAAAAAGCCTGACAAGACAGCAGTTTAAACGGTATACAGAGTACTGTACAGAGAGTTGTTGCAATGGAGATGATACAACGCCTCGTCTAGTGGCATTGGTGTGAACTCGAAAGTTTCTAAAACGTTGCAGACTGATAAATTGCAACTACTCTCATCGTGAATCTTTGGTCTGTACAGGACTTAACAATGGCATAGCTGTAAGTGCTGGAAAAATGGAATCGAAGATTTGGAAAATACTGACAAGTTTTTACAGTTTATCAGTTATACATTGCATTATATTTGAACTTCATTAAATATACATAATTAAGAGGAATCGCTTAAAATTGTGTTAGTGCATTAAACGTCTAATTACTGTTTGCTACAACATGCTGAATTTAAATGTTTGTCGAAACTGTATCTATAAAGGAAAAATCTATTTTCTTCTGCTGTCAGAACGTGTGCACACAGCAGTTAGCCCTACAATCTGCCCATGCCCACATTAAACTGATGGCAGAAGGACTCTGCAGCCCTCTTATTAATTTGAACGGAGGCCAGGCCACGACACAGCGGGGATGCAAACACAGGAGGCTCCGAAAAAAGGAAAAAGAAAAGCACGGTTGTCAGGCAAAAAAGTTGAAGCAGACTAAACTTTTCCTGAGCCAGTAAGACTTACCCTGATATGATCTCTGAGAACGATTCTTGGTTGAGGTCTGGGATTTTTTTGGCTTTGACACCTTCCCTGACTTGTGCTTCCCTTTAGGACTGGACATACGGAAACAGAAGAGACAGAACATTTCAGACTAATGAGATACTTTATATAACAGCAAGGTGTCTGACACTTTCATCAGCGGAAAATTTAAGGCGTTGAAACACCTAATAGACCAGAACGAGGACTTGTTTTGCAGATGAGAAGAGAAAACAAGAAACCATATTTTCTGTATTTCTAAAGCTAAAGTATAAAACAGGCTTCAAGCTTAATGGAGCAGACGATCCTCATATACGGGAATGAAAAAAATCATTTAATAATGTGCAGTGCTCAGTGACACGCTTGTCACTGAGGCTCAGTACCTGGGGGATGGACTAATAGGTGGCGAGCTGCCTCCGTTGTGCAATCTGTCCCTGTAACTGAGTCTCTGACGAGCCCGCCGCTCATTCTGACAGGCAGACTTGTAGTCGGAGATGATGGAGATGATGTTCTTTTCAAAGAAGGCCGACAAGCTGAGGGTCATTGTGTAGATCTAAAGCAAAAAAAAAACAAGAAGACTAGACTGTCAGATGTGACTCAGCTACAGTTACACCTTGTACATTTCAGGGATGATAGCTCACCTGTGATTTCTTGTTCGGCGTGTACGCTTTGGAGTTGCTGAAAATGAGGCGAACGTCTTTGGCAAACTCCATCGGATTCTCATAGTTCCCTCCACACAGCGTCTCTGACACTGTGCTCAGGTCCATCGGAGTGTCGATGATGTCGCGATAGTCCTGAACACAACAAGGTAGAGATAAAAAAAATCTTTAACTTGACTTCTCCTTTTACTTTTCTACCTGAGGCATGCATGTCATGTGGACCTTACCGGATACTCAAACAGATCCACAGGCTGCCTGAACGGTTCTGAATCTGGCGAGTTGATCATTCGGCGCACCAGCTCTCGGCACTGACCTCTCCACGCTTTCACATTCAAAACCACACCTCGCTTCTGAGAGTTCGGGTTTCCTCCCTTTTAGAGAGAAAAGAAACCAAACTAAGACTGGAGCTACTGTAGATGATTTTAGGTCTGCAGCAGTGTTAGGGGGTTTGTTTTTAGGATTGTGGTGCCTCTTACCCGTTGTCCAGAAGATGTGCCTGGAGTGTCCGAGTCCACATCCAAGTCGGCCTGCAGAGGAACACAGACACGTTACTATTAACAGCAAAAACAATAATCCAGAGAAGGAGCAGAGGTAATTGTGCACTTTCCACAACCCTCTTACCGTCGCTTCTCCTCCACTGCTGATCTCAGACTTCAGTCTGTAATGCAGATCCAAGATGTCTGTGCAGCTCTGGTCCCTGAAGCAGAGAGGGAGCAAAGGAATCAGACTTGTGAAGAAATATTAGATAATTGTGTTGAAGGGGGTGCAAGATATCACATTTTTGCAGATATCTGATCATTTCTAACTCATTTTGGCCGATTGCTGATGCTGATATCGATATATGCTCAGAACTTTTTCCACCTACAGAGAGAGCGCGTCGAGTCTCTCGTGCATTGGAATGAAATGTGTTTTGCCTACTCGCAGACTGCACACTCACTGGGCTATATAACAAAAAAAAAAACTACTTCGTTCACAGTTTGTGTTAAAGCCTCATCATCTTGGCAGAAATCTTGGTTTTAGGCTGGCGCAGATACTTCATTTAAAGCCTTTATTGGCCGATAGTGATGACATGCAGATTAGGGATGGACCGATAAAAGATTGTATTGTGGATCAGATTACTTGTTAAGACTTATAAAACAAAATATGTGTGTCCAACAAAAAGACTCAATTTCAGTTATTATTCTAATAGTATCAATCAGAGCTATAACTCTGCGGAGTCTTACCCGATGTAGTGCAGGAGAACGTCCGTCACCACCTTGGCTGATGCTACTATAGGGCTCTGGGGTTCGTTGAAAGTGCGGGCGTTGTGTTCGATGTAGCGCACCTCCCACATTAATGCAGAAATCCGCCTGCAGCAGATAAGAACATCCACACGTGAAGCTCAGTATATGGCTTAGATATACAGTATATGGAAAAGATGAAACGTGTGGCGTGGATTATGCGCGCTGCTCCACCTGTAGAAGCGGTTCTCCAGCCGTTTGCGAACGGTGCTGAGGTCAGTGGGGTAAGCCACCACAGTGCAGTACAGAGGGTAGTCCCGCAGATTTACTGGCGACGCAAATGCCTTGGCTACCTCTGTGGACAAACAGGAGGGAGGATCAAACATGGCGGACAAGTAGGTTGGATTTTTTTGTCCTGGAAGGAGCGACCGTGTGGCGTCTTACCCAGTGTAAGAAGCTGATCGATGCCGCGGATGACTCTCTCGCAGTCTTCGTCTCGTGTGTGGGCACCCCACTCTCCTTCCTGAGGTGTGTATAAAAGAGCCTTCAGCTCCTCCTCCGCCACCTCCACGCCATCGCCGACCTGCTCTGGCAACGCAGCTGATGGAGCCACAGAATGTGTCAGAGAATGAAGCTGTATTTAGTGTTCAGCACATATAAAAAGCAAAAACCAGTGTTCAACAATCCTGATTAAATACTTTAGTTCTTAGTTTGAAGCATGACAATGTAGCAAAATCACAAACCATTCTGCTTCTATAATAAAATGGAAGAATGAGGAAAATTAAATTAAGAAAGTGAAAATTATGAATGGATGACCTGATTGTATAATCATGCCAAAAAGGAAACAGTGCCACTTGTAAAAGCAGCAAGTGGTTTCAAATCAAAAGACATGGTAATAAAGTCTTTTGTGATACAGAAGGTTCCCAACCATTCAAGAATATCTAAAAAGGCAACATGAACAGGTCTGAGTCTCTAAATGCTAAAATAATTTACCCTTTTGTCTGGAACAAAAAAAAAAAAAAAAACCCAGACAGTCTTCATGAAAGAAGACATCATTTCTTGCTTTAGGAATGCGTTACCTCCAGGGTCGTTTTCAACCGACCAGTTTTTGTTAAATGCTTTACTAGTTTTGACAACATTCATGCAGAAATCTGGATCAAAACCCCTTGTTTAGGATGACAATAGGGAGTTACATTTAAAGAATGCAGTGTGGACTCATTAAACTGTGGGATAATACCAACCTTCCTCAGGAATCGGCTCCATGTCCCAGGGACTCATCTTCTCCCGCTCACCATTATCCCACCTGGTGAAACAAGAAAAGAAAATATCAGTTACTTATTAAACCATACAATGTGCAAGGTGACAATCACTTATTTCATTCAACTTGAATGAAAAGTGACTGCTGATACATAATGTTGGAGTGCAGAACTCCTCCAGACGTACTTCACTGCGTAGCACTGAAACAGGCTGTCTGGATACTCCAGCTGCAGAGGCTCCTGGTCCTCCACAGAGCCGAACCACCAGGCGTCGTCGATGATGCTGCGGAACCTCATACCTGAGCAGAGCAAAGTAAAATGGGATCAGAACATACCCACAACAATGAACACAAGTGTTGAGACACATCCCTTCAAAACACTGACCTGGCTGCCAGTTGTGCTCTTTAGCCTCGTTGTAAAACTGCTGCAGCACCAAGAAATCTATGACATCAGGCATGTCGTGGTACCTTTAGAGTGTGGGAAAGAAAGCGGAGTGAGATTCACATGCTTCTCTGTACATTCAGTTATCTTGTAGCGGGTGTACTGGATATAAATGCTCACTTTAAGGAGAAAGAGTCATTGGTCATCTTCCCTGAGACTGGGTCCAAGAAAGCCAGTTTTAGGCAGCAGAGGGTCGGAGGTCCCACCTCATATTTGATTCCAACCACCTTCACAGATTCCTGGTCCTGAAGGGGTGAAAGAAAATCCATAAAAGGTAAGACTCAGGATGAATGAACAGGAGTATTTGTTGCTGTGGCTCATTTGAGAGGTAGTCTAGATAAGTGGTGATTCATTAATTGGAAAATAAATAACACTGGTCCTCACCCTGAGGTCAAGTCTGTTCCAGGGCTGTTTCTGAGGGTTGATGCTGTAGGCCTTGGCCCTGCGGACGGCCCGGACGTAGGCCTGATGACCCTGTTTGAAGTAGATGAGCTGGTGGAGGAGAGAGAGGACGGACCATGATCACAAATGCATGTCATGTAATGTATTTTTCTGTTTGATAATAGAGCGACGCTCCTTACCTCATCTCCCATTTGTGGAACAAAAGGAGAGCGGCGTGGGATGGTCTCCATTATCCATGATGGTGGCAGCCACTCCTCCGCATCAAGTCCAGCCAGAGAGGATGTGGGTTTCTGTGTACACACAATTTGTTGGTCAGGCCACAGTGAGAAAGGTGCTGCAGGACAGCATTCAAAAGATGGAGCACAGCTGATGTTTTTTCCACAAAGACATGTTTTCAGCGCGAGTACAGGAGCTGCAGGTCGTGTTAGCTCACTTGTTTGGTCTCCTTGGGTTTCTTCCTCTTCTCATTTTCCTTCTTCTTGGTTTCTTTCGCCTTGTCGTCGCCCTCTTCCTCCTCGGAGCTGCTGTAGCCTTGAGGTTGTACGGGCCTCCTGGTCGATCGTTTGGGCGGCTGGAGGTTGATCCCAGCATCGGCAGTCCAATCGGAATATTCACTGGAGGAGTCGCTGAGAATAAAAAGGGGCTGTAGTTAGTTAGTGGGGTGATTATTATTAAATCTTGAAAACGCTAATGCTCAGTCAAAGACATGTACCTGGAGCTGCTTTCACTCTGCCACTGAGCTTCACCATCAGAGGACGCCTCGCTTTGCTCCGCCTGTTCTGCTGCCTGTAAAACACAGAAAATGACATTACTGTTATGACATACAGCGCTCTTCACTGGCTTCCTCACATCAAATCCATTTTCAAGTAGAGTATTTCCACATCATTTTTGTTTTCAGACTGTTTAAACCTTTCCAATTTCTGATTATTAGAAAAAGGAAACTTGAAAAATATACAATAAAAACATCAAATTAAACAGAAGTTTGGGGACTGAAAATAAAACTTTCAAACTTTGATTTGAATAAAAAAAAAACCTGAACTAAAAAAAGAAACATTAAAATATTTGGATTTGTGAAAATGTTGTAATGGCATTGAACATCATTCATCATTGAAAAGTAAACCACAGACAACACAATTATTATTTTTTCAATGACATACCTCTCCATCGCTGTCAGAGTCTCCCTGGTTGTCAGGGTTGCGCCGGCTGCTGCCATTTCGACTCCTGGTCCCGGGACGGCGGACTTGAGCTGAGCGGGTCTGATAGGCGTGGTGCTGCTGCTTTTTCTTGCTGGGCCTCAGCGAGCGCAGTCGAGTGGTCAGCAGGTCGCTCTTCAAAGTGCGAAAAAAATGGGGAAAGCGGGAATTAATTGATGTCGATGGTATTTGTGAGCTGTGAAAACAGCTGTGACGTGAAGAACATTGTACCTTGGGTGTGCAGGCTGCTGGTTTCTTCCTCCTCTCGGCATTGTATAGAGAACATTCCATGTCGCCTTTGGCTTTTCTGCACTCCTCCAAAACTCTAATAAAAAAGAATCCATCATGAAATCATACGTGATTATTAAAGAAATTATATAAAACGATAAACTTCTTCCATCCATTCAAATTCCGTCCTTCCGCCTCACCTGAACGTCCCTTGCGGCACCTCAGTGACCACCACTCTGCGGCTCCAGGCCAGCAGGTCCCTCTCGGTGGCCACTTGACTACGCAAGGCATTGTGCTGCATCTGCCACACCCCGTCCACCTGCCCACTTCTGTGTGAATCGTCGGCCGGAGAGGAGACCACCACATCTGCTACATCATCAGCTAAAAGTACGGAGAAACCAGCTTGTTACGACGCTTTGTTGCCTGGCAAATCTGACATTTTTGGCCACACGAAGCTATTAGAACACTAGTATCTACACAATGCTCATCACTAATAACATCCAATAACTAGACTGCATATCACACAGAAACATTGTTTGCTGATAAAATGTGAAATAAAAAATTACCTTCTGCCTCATCAGCCTGAGGTTCTGCGATTTGAACCAAGTCCTGCTCGTTCTGCAGCTGCCTGATGAGATTGTCCAGTAAGCTTTCTCTGTTATCTGCCGTTTGCTGGCCAAGCACCTGTTCAACCAACTCTCCATCACCTGAGCGACAGAAGGGCAGATATTAGGTTAAAAACTCTGTCGATTATATTTCAAACTCAAGCATTCTGCAAAGTGCGAGTAATGACGGAGCGGGCTTTACTGTTAGCCATGTATCCGAGCTGGGGCACTAGCTGCTCCTCGTTGCAGTTTTCTCTTCCTGGCACCAGGCGCTGGAATTGAGAGGGGTGAGGATTCCCATCAACATCCACCAGGAATGGCGGAGGCATGAGGTGCGGGGCCTGCTGCGTCTGCTCGTCCAGCACATAGTTGTTAGCGTCACGGATCAGAGGTCTGTAGTCCGTGTGGAAGAACATCTGGTCAGGAATCTGGAGGGAATAAACAGTAGATATGTGTTGAAGATGCTTGCATGTCTCCCTGCAGAGGGCAGACCAGGAGACAGTTACAATATAGAGCATCTTTAGGGTTATAAACAGTCTTCCCTAAAGTATTTCAAAGGATCCTTGATGACATTTGCCCTGAATTTGGGTCTTATGACTGTAGAACAGTGTGCGTGACCACAAATACTGTATAACTATCGAGTGAATGTTGTTCCTTTGAGAAGAAAAAGGAACTGAAAGATGATTATTAAGAGTAAATATGTTGTAAGTTGTGTGCAGTTACCTTCTCATATGGTCTGCTGCAGCCGAAGCCAAAGATGAGCAAATGGCCGTGTGAGTCAGTGCAGGCAAAGTGTTGCCCATCAGCTGAGAACTTGCAGTCAAAAATAGCACCGTGGCCTTGCCCCTCAATCTGGACACAGAGATTTAAATATGAATCGACGACAGTGTGAATTAATAAATTAAACATGACGATTCTCATCGTCGATCACTTACCATGTTGAAGAAGTTGCGGATCTTGGCTCCTTTGGTCAGGTCCCACATGTAAATGTTGCCATCGTGGCCAGCAGATAGCATGATGCGGGAGTCGAATGGGTGAGCCTCCAACACAAACACCTCGTCATCGTGACCCTTGGTGAGAGAGAGAAAACATTCTGTTGGTCAGTATGTGAATCACCAATTTATTCATTCTATTAGCAGCACAGTACAAACTCCAGCTTCGGCCACTCACAGATAAAACGTGCAGCAGCTGTCCAGAGGCCGTGCTCCACACTTTGAGCAGGTAGTTCGACACTGCTGTGATGACGGTGCTATCTGCACGGTCCCAGGCCACCATGGTCACCACCAGCTTGGTTTTATCGTCCCCACTGGCGACGGCACTCCTGGAGGAAAACATCCCATCAGACAGGAAACACCAAAGCAGTTTACAGAGACAGAAATGGCACCGTGAAAACTCTCGTGGAACACTGTTTACTCTCTTACCCGGGCAGCCTGGCAGCCATGTCTAAAGTGATGCTCTTCCACTCTTGCTGCTGGTAATGCCAGATCCTCGCTGTGCCGTCTCGACTGCCGCTCACAAACCTTAGGCTGGACACAAACACACATTTAACTGTCAGAACCACACTAAAAATACAGTTTAGAGCCTCTGTTACTCTTAGCAAATACACTCACCTGTCACTGTTATTGCTGAACTGAACGACAACAACTTTATCCTAAAAAAACAGAAAAGGGTACATGTATTTAAGTTACACAGACCTTTTTCTTTAAAATAAGGTTAATGCGTAAAACCGACGCAGTTACTGTGTATTGTTTCCTACCGTGTGGGCGTCCATCTCAGAGACTTTCATGGGCGTTTCAGCGCCAAGGTAGTAGACCCTGATCAGATGATCAGTGCCACCAGTAGCCATGAACATGCCACCTGTTAACATTAAACAGAATCAAACGTAAGAGGAACATATTCAGTCTACAACAACATCTATAGATCCATATCCTCTCATTCTGTTGCTGTTTATATATGTTTATTCAATATTTTTATATTATATTATTCAATGTGCCCAATTCATTCAGGTGGGCTGCCACACCAACTCCCTTTGCATAATATATGCAGGCAAATGTAGAACTATTTGTCCGCAGCTCTTGTGTGACTCAATGGACATTGTCACGCTGAAACTCCTTTCACACTGGACAAAAAAGCCCCACCAACACCTGGCTTTTGTCTCCAGTGGTAAAGGGCACAATTGGCATTCATTCCCAGTCAAATGACTCGATGCTGTGACGCGTATGGTGGAGCATGAATAGTTTCAATCTGCTCCAACTGGAGCCGTCCCCAAACACATGGTGTTGAGTTTGGAAGAGAGACGACATCGAAAAAAAAAAAAAGGAAAGGCAAACTCCCTTACTGGCAATAGGAAAGGAGACAATTGCTCTTTTTCAGATGTTTTATAGGCATTTAAAAACCCGGCATAAACACGCATATTTTTAGTAATAAATATAAAAATGGTATCAGTTGATGTATAATAACTACTTCATCATTTTCTTTGCTTTAACCTTACTAATGTTAAGTTATAAGTTTACAAAAAATATTTGTTTTTAAATACTTTTTGCAACTTTTGCAACAGTTTCTAGCTTTGGCTTGAGCAATAGAATTTCATAAGCCAAAAGTTATGTCGTAAGTTGTCTGGATTTGGTTTGCTGTAACAGCAGTTTAGGGCATGTACATCTGATAACTGAAATGTTACCATGGAGGGAAAGACACATACCACTGCTGAAGGAGGAAGTGGAGACCTGTACTCCTGGACGCGACCGCTCAACAAACTTGACTGGTTGATCACTGAGGAAACATAAAAGCTGTTGTTACTTCCGCAACTTTAGAAAAGCTAGAATTTACAGAGCTAAAGATGCTGCAACAGATGTTTCAAACACTTACTTGAATTTCATGCTGATGGAGTGCCACTTCCAGAAACACACCATGCCGTCTGCACCGGTGGAGGCCAAGTACCGAGTCGTCCCTTTGACAGCAGGACAAAACTAAGGAGAGAGTGTCAGTGTTGGTTAGACACAGGCCTGGCCAACATTCAACACAACGCTAAAGGAGCAAATAGCTAGTTTTGTGAATGCTGACATGTGGAGTAAAAGGAAGAAAATCTACTCGATAAGGGTAATAAAAATTATTATTTCTTTTTTTTAAATGTTATTGGCCTGAATCGAAAATGTCCATGTTTGAGTAACTCCTTCATAATGCATCAGTCTCACCTGTATGGATGTGATGGAGGCACCATGGGCCTGCAGAACAGTGATGGGTGCACAAGTGCGTAAGCACCACAATCTGATGGTTTTGTCACAGCTCGCTGAGGCAAGGAGACTGTTCTCGTGGTTGACGCCCATGTCACAGATCTCTGCAGAGTGGCCACGGAGGGTTGCCAGGAGCCGGCCATCATCTGTGGCCCAGATTTTCACCAGGCAGTCATCAGAACCCTGAAACACATTTGACATGGGCAACAGATAAATAGGACGGCTTTCTATTAAATGTGATGAAACAGCTTGTGAGTTACTGTCAGCACCATTTGTGACATGAGGTCGTGTAAGGACTAATTAACAACTGCTATAAACGGAAGAAAAATGTGTTGTCATTTTGTCACAATTAAAATCAAAACTAACTTTTAACTGATAAATCATTTACTGCTCATTATTACAAGATTACGTCTTCATTCTTCTCCTAGTATTTTGCTTCTCTTAATCACATGTGTGTTGGACCGTATGTGACTTCATCAAATATCTGATATTCAATTCAATTCAAAAACCTGTATTTGCCCCTGGGGGGCAACTGAAGGCACGTGAAGTACTTGTACACAGACACAAACAAGTCAGCACATTAAGTACACAGTCAGCACGTTAAGTACACATGATATCGCTGTGATTCAGCTGAACCTGCACTCATTTTGTAAGTTTTTAAGATCCAACTTAGCACACAGCTTCCAGTTTAGCCGAGCCTGTTCTAAACTGTAGTGACACAGCAACAGCCCCGACATGTAATGCTTTCATTAACATGTATTTAATGTGAAAATGACATGACCAGAAAATGTTTACAATGTTTTGCAATGGTTGAAAAGGGTTCAGAACCACGTGAAATGTATTTTTGAAATTGATTCTGAACTAGAGTAAAAACAAATGTGTCACATGTATGTGTTTCATGACAGAACTTCATATAATAAATCTGTACATTTTGATTCACAAACCTCAACCCTTGCATATTAACTTTTACAGCATTTGAATAGTTTACTTTCAGAGTGGACACATGGAGTGAGACATTACATTTCTGTGGCAATAATCATCTAGCCCAGAAATCATCACTTACCGTAAATATCCGACGACCGGTGCGATCAAAGGCTACGCAGTACACTGAAGAAAGGTGTCCGAGAATACGTTTGTGTATCTTCATGTGTTGGTAGGTGCATGACGGCAGGGCCTGGCCGATACGAGCTAAGCCTGTGGCCTGGCGAGCACCCATGATGGACACTTGATATGAAGAAACACAAGAATGATTAGCGAAGGCAACAGACTGTTAAAGCAGCCTTCATTAGTCTCAATTGCTTTAGGAGCTTTGGGTTTTTTTAATGGGTATAAATCCAAATAAAAAGCTTCACACACCAACATTGGGAGGACCTCCATTGCTGACTGGAGGTTCTGGTGGACGTCCTCGATGGAGTGCAGCCACAGCTGAACCACTGCATACTTTGTGGCTACAACCTAAAGTACACAGGTAGTGGATAAAAAAAATATTGAGAAAAATTGGGTTAAACACAGTAACTCTTAACAATTACAACAGTATCCATGCATGGACTGTCCAAAAAAAAAAAAAAACATAAAAAGGAGCTACTGTATGATGTGATGGAAATGCTCACTCTTGGTGGTACGCAGCAAAGATTGCCTCCCCAGCCCCAAAAGTGTTTGGACTCCAGGAACACTAGGTGGGATCTCCTTCTCTATAAGAGGGCCTATCCGCTGGCAGACACGGAGCAGATAGTCCGCAGGAATGTGCTGGTTCAAAATCACCTGCAGGAGACATGGACAGCTGTTATATAATACAACAACAACAACAAATATAAGCAAAAATGCTCAAGTAATATTATCTCAATTAAAGTGTCAAATTGTTCGAAGTAATTAAGTTTTGATAAATAAAAGGAACTCCAGTTTATTTAAACAGATTAAACCACCAGCGTTTATTACAGACAGCGCCATAATAATTGAAACTGACCATTAATGGATTTCTGAGGCTGATACCAAACAATTTTTAGAGTTCTAAATATCTGACAATGACATATCTGCTGATACTCATTTGTTTATGCAAAGACAAACATTTTTGATAATAATCCCTTATACAATAATTACTTTTTTTTTGTACAATTTACCATGCTGTGTACCAATTGAGACATTCTATGCTTTAAAATTACTTTCTGTACTGCAGTTTCTTGTTATTTATCAGCACAAATACAAACCAATACTGATACATCAGCAGTAAACTTACATTGTCCCATATGTTGGCCCAAACAATTTATCCACCTAGCTCTATTTCAGTTATTTCATGAAAACAAAAATTGTGTCCATGGCTGCAAATCATCATTAACTGCAAAGATATTTTCTTATTTTGTTGCTTTACATCTTGTCTGTATCCTTTATTACATTGTAAAACTCAAAAATTCAGCTGGCATCTTAACTAGTTTCTATTCACTCTATAAATGTCCCTCTTAGACTGGGACATCCTCAAAGATGTGATATAAACTAGACATTACAAGGTAAATACAGTGTTTAGACTTTTTGTCCTTCAACTCAATCCTAATTATATTCGGGACGGACATAAATTACACGACTCTTCTTCTTTTTCTCCCTCTCTCTGTCTCTTCATGTTTATACCTATAATCCGAAGCATGGTTTTGTGATGCAGCTAGTTGAATAACAAAAAGAGAGGGAGGGTGAGGGAAAGCAAGAGGAGGGGCAAAGCAGCTCACAGCCAATCAAAAGACTCGCCTACTAGTCTTCCTGTTGCCTGCAAACGCAGCTGTGATTTCATTGGCTGCGAGAGAAGACTGACAGCTCCCGGGCTCTTGCTCAGCCTATCACTACACGCCCTTGTCTCTATTCTCCACCTATTAGCCTACACAATAGCAAAGCCTGCTCGTAGTTATTTAAAAATAGGCCTATACTAATATAAATGTTTTAATATGTTTTTATAAACAGAAATACATTGTCACCGTGTTTAATCTAGATGGTTGGCTGGAATAAAAATAAACACATCCGGTGCGACGCAACTGTCGATTAAAAGAAGTTAAACGCTTCATATTAATAAAAAAGTTAATTATGACAATTCACACTCACCCAGTCTTGGAAGGTCCGTTTGTATTTCTCCCCGTCCCAACTCCATCGTTCAGGGACCAACTAAAGTTAAAGAAAAAAGCCGTTAATAGGTGGCACTAAATTGCCAGTCTCGTCTCGGCTCGGCGACACGATTCTTTGCCTGAGATCGACCAAAATTACTGAAAAGTTGCCCAAAAAAGCGGCCAGATAGGCAGTAGTACGGAAACCACACAGAAGAAAAACACAGAAAGGTCCTGGTGAACCTACCTCATACTCCTCCAGCTCCTCGATCAGAATCTAACAACAGACACACACAGTTAGCGTTAGCTGCTAGCATTAGCTCCTTATTTAAACGAAATATAACCGATACGAGTACATGTTTGGCTTATTACAGGGTGTTACCTGTGCTGCTTTTTTACAAGGTCCCGACTGCAGAAATCTGGCGATGAGGTAATACAGTTCTGAAAAGAATGAGAGGTATATTAGCCTGGCACCAACTGAAATAGAGCCGAGCTAACGGTGGCTAGCTCTGGCTGCTCTCGGTTACTTAGCTCGCTGCAAACTATGTATCTGTAAAATGTCCCGTCGCGAATCAAAAGGACCAGCCAGCACTCACCCGCTTCAGTTTGTGAACACTGTTCTCTTGCCATCACTTGAAAAGACGGGCGTCATTAAGACAGACTGATGTTTTAGCTTGCTCGTTAGCCGCCGGCTAGCTAACAGTAGCTAGGTGTGTGTAGCTAAAACAGGCTAGTGAATGGCCTCCTCCTTTCTCAAGTTGTTCCCGGACCACCTGGTGCTTTGTGTTAGCGCCCTCCAGTGAAACAATGCTATACTGGGCACTGTTTTTTTTTTTTTTTTTTTCTTCCATTTTTTATTTAAAACAAATAAATATGGTAAAGAATGGTATTTGAATATTCAAATCTAAAATGTGAAGTCCAGGAATTTGAGACAGATATGGTTTTATTTTCAGTAGCCTATGAAAACAGTCAGATAGATATTTACATTTAACTCCCTTTGTCTTCTGTAAACTCAACAGAGGGTAAAATACTATCCATAGTTTTCAGAAAGATTTTTAAGATTACTCTTTTTTTTAGGTGGCCAGTTTCATCTTGTGAATGCAAAAAAAAACAAAACATTGTTTACCCTAAGGTTTACAACATGTTGCTGTCATATAAGCTACATACATCCGGTACACAGTAGCCGACATGCTGTATATAAAGTTGAAAGTTTTGTGAAAATCTTACTTATTTATTTACTCATTTTCTATTATATGAACAAACTGCATTCCTGTTTTGGTGCTATGGCAGTATTTGAAGACCATCGTTCCAGGAGAGCATCTGGGTTTCATTTTGGAAGAGGCCTGCTTGACCTTAATGGGAACAAAGAAAAGCTTTAGGTGATACTGCGGAGTGGTAAATCATACATTTACGAGCTAAACAAATAAAAAATCATATCATGAAAAATATGATGGACATTCTGTATCATTAAGTGGATCTTGCCTGTGATTTTAATACACAGTGTCTACGTAACAATTTCAGTTCATACAGATGTGGCTGTGACAACATCTGTGTTCATTTTGAAGTTGACACAGAAGAGTTACCGAAACAATACTTATTATTACCTATAATTGAAAAGTACACACAAACTAGACACTTGATGTATTTAAATGGCACATCCATTATCACAAATACAAACTTTCTTAAATGTCAAATTGCTATCTTAGGCTCTAAGATAGTCTCAGTGTGATACTGCTGTGCTGTTCCTTGAAAATCCCAGCCTGTCAGAACAAGTAAAAACAATTTAATAAGCTACGTTTTTTCCCAGACATTCATTTGCCTAAAAAAATAAAAAAATATTCATGGAAATTTTGAGAACACGTCTGGGACTTGTCTAACAACCAAGGTGATCTCACAAGTTATTTGGAAACTGAAAGTAAATGTCCAATGATTCATGCTTTTTTTTTTTACTTATCTGATCCTGACAAAACTTGAGTCACTGTGGTCCACGGAGGAAATGCATGACTGGAAGGTTATTATTGGTTATGCATGCTGCTGAGTGTACAAATAACTTGTGTTAATGCCACAATAAAGCTTAATTTATCATGAAATTGGAGCACTCATCTTCTCTTTGAATAAAATAAACTCTGCTGTATTGATTTGATATCCCCGCTTGGATGTTATTTTATATTTAGCTCCAAAATAATTTTTCAATACTTTTGTGTCTGAGCTATTGTAGCAACAGTTTCCCAGCAGAAACATAAACTCGCTCACATTTCAAAGAACGTCATTGAAGCTACCTGACTTAACTGGTCAGCTGGCTTCTCATATCACAGATGTTTTTTTGATTAAGGCCACAGACGTGCCAGCAGACTCAGAAACATCTTACTTTTTTTTAGAGCTGCCTTTCTTTGCCATTTCTCACTAGAGAGTTGCACTCAACTCACACAATGTAAAGCTATAAATGCCAGTATTTCAAACTGAAATGAGTGCGAGACCTTTTTCGTGTCAGTCTAACCACTCACGGAGGCCATCGAGTTCACAACTATGACATGGGTTAAAAAATGTGTCCCTCTGCCTGCCTGCCAAGCAGTGAGATGTCATATGAGTTGGCCTTTTGCCAAAACATAGGAAAGCATCTGAGCAATGCAGCAATGGGCAGCGTAATCAGCAGTCCAGGGAGCTGCCAGAGATGTGAACATGTTACTGGTAACAGATTTATTGTTGCTCAGACAATGTCACCTGCTCTTCACCTGCCCTACACACGGATAGGTTCTTGTGAGGGAAAGGGGAAATTGTTTTCTTGTAATATCTTTTTTGATTGAAAAAGTCCCTCCAGGGGTTTTCTGTTAAATAACCACCATTGGCTCTTTTAATTTAAAGAAGACTAGAAACAATTAAGAGGTAAAACTAATTGCTTCTTTGAATGGTAAAAGATTGATGATAGTATTTTTTTTTCTTCCCAAAGGGACACTGAAGGTGATTTTTTTTTTTAATTGAAATTTCACAAAATAAATGAAAGAATGATGTCAGATTAGGTTTGGGGGCTTTATTTCAACAGAAAATCTACAACTGGCAGAGTGAAGTAATGGGCATTTACCAGACAGAGACGGACAAACTAAAAATACTATGAAGTTGCACTGTGGGAAATTTGGCACCCAGTGTTCTTGGCAGGGCAGAATCAATGTTGGCAGTACACTGCGCGTTTCTGCAAACCACAGATATGCTGAAAGTTTGAGTTTCTTTATGTTGAAACTTTAGGTTTCTATGGGTTCAATTTTCAGTGTTATCCCGTCACAATGCTGTGCTTATGCTCCTGTTAGGCTTAGGCACAAAAAAAACACTTGTTCAGGGTAAAGAAAAGACCATGCTTTGGCTTTGGTGGCCACGAACACAGCTGGGAGATGTCCAGAGGTCCACAGTTTCATGGACCTGTGTTAGAAAATCATTGCGGATATTAATTCTTAGGGAGTGATGTTTTTGTATCTTTTAAAGGGTAATAAAAGGTAAACTCACACGAATCATTATGAAGTATTGAAGTTGGCAGCCGACCCACACAGTGTTGTTTAGGCCGTTGTAATTCAAACAAAGGCAAGGAGCAGACACTTCTACTGTTTTATGGACAATTTTTACTATACATGTTAAGAAAAGCATTTACATCATAACAGAGCATTCAGAAGCCCTGCGGCATATTTGAAGCAGCAAAATATTTTAGAGCACATTCATTTTTCAAATCACAACCCGTTTACTGTAGCACGTCAGAGTAGCCGGCACATTTCACCTTTTACTGATGATATGTGGTATGTCACCAATCCAGGTCAAAAGCTGTTCACCTCTAACTGTTGAGACTGAATAAAAAAGTTTAATGCAAAGTATTAAGTACACATTTGAAGTGCTCTTATTTTACTTGAGTATTTCCATTTTATGTAACTTTATGCTTCTGCCCGTTACATCTCAGACGCAGACAATATTAAAGGTGAAAGGTTCCTTTATTTCATATTTTACAACACCAGGGTTGCAAAACAAGAGTTTAAACGATGAACGATGAACTGAGAAGTCTCACAGTCAGTCACATATGCTTTTAACTCCAGATTTCTCTGACAGCTTCATTTACTCGTGACTTTTCAAATGACAGTTTTTTCATACTCTCCCTGTCTAGTGGTAACCATCTCCAAATTTGTTGATTGTTGATCTGATAAACTGAAAGATGACGTGATCCTCCATGAGTTGAAAAATCTCCTAGTTCTCAAGTCTTTAAAAACCCTGTTTGATTAGCTGTAAAACATTCTTGTCTCAAAGCTGAAAAACTTGAAAAGCAGTGAAGTGGTTCTAGCATTGCGGTCACATAACACTGCCGGACTCATTATGGACTGTTTAAAAATCAAATGACCAAAATCGATATAGCAGAAGTAGAGATATGCATCTTTTAATTGCACACATTCTTCATCTTCCTTTTCAAAACCTGGCGCCTACGTTACCCACAGTGCAACTTGGCTGCTGAGTGACATCTGTGGAGGCAGTCTGTCAGATCACTTGCACGTCACAGAATGTGAAACACTAATTTTAACTAATTTTGAGTATTGTATGAGACAGTATTGTAGATGAAACTACAGCACATAGTATTAACAATCCAGAAATATTTAACACCCACAGGGTCCACTTTAAGTACATTTTGCTTTGATTTAGTTAATTTTTTTTATTTTTATTTTATATACTTGTAATAGGGCCTTTTTAGATTTTAGCATATAAAACTAAACATACTCAGGATCTGAACAGCTCTCCCATTACTGCATTACACTGATTAACCTAAGGGTGGCGCTAATGAGCGTGTTGACTTGCTGGATCATGTGAAAGTTGTTGGGGGGGACTAGTGCATCTGACCACTGCACTTCTCTTTGCATTTTGCTAAAAAAAAAAAAACCCACTGTGGTCTGCACAGGTCCACGTAGAATAACATGTGATGACTTGCTATATCATGGCAACAGAAAGCATGAGTCAGAGCGCATGACTCACACAAATCACAGCACACCATCACCATACTGTATGAAATCATATTTATATAAGCTGTTGGTACTGGGCATGTCGAGATTATTAGAAAAAAGGGGCTGTTATAATTATTCTTTTCAAAGGATGTCTGTAAAGCTCTGTCGTCATCATTACACACACACACGCACACACACACATGCTCACATAACTTTATTTAGTATATAGTCCAGTGGGCGGGACTCTGAGTGTGGACGCACTCCGGCTGGAGCAAACTCTTCATTCAGCCTTCATCTGTCTGTGTGAGACTGTGCGTGTGTGTTTGGACAGGACGCATTTTAAATCAGTCAAATGAGAATGTAAAATGTGAGGTGTGTGTGGGCTGGATCTGGATCTTCATCTCACCAGGCTGTCACCCGAATACACCGGCAAGGCTGTTCGGCATTTTCCACACTGAGTCGGCGGTGCTGTTTGAGCAACTTTTTTGGAATATAGGACATCGGGTTTTTTGTTGCTTTTCTCTCGGTTGAAGCCCCGTTTCCATATGGTTCCGTTTGGATTGGTGTGACCCCTTATCCCGCAGAATAAGGTAAGTTTCCAACTCTGTGTTATCGGTGCTAACCGGTCCAGTTGTGTCCGTGACGTTAAATGTAGCGCCACGAATATTAACGTAACATCATAACTTAGCCAAATGTTAGCTAACATTTAAAACTCTTTAGCACGCATTAAAGGAAAAAAACCCATAGTTAAAAAAAGTATATCTTAATAAACATTTTAAGATAGCTTAGCTTAATTTGCTTTACAATATTGCTGTACAAAAATTGTACACTTTTTATTTTTTATTTTTTACCCCATTTAGCCTGTAAAGTTAACGTTAGCAGACGTTAGGTTAACGTTACTAACGTTAACGTTTTATGGATGCAGTTAGTGCTTCTTCTTCTTCTTCAGCTAACTAGCTGAAATCCAAATAAAATGTACCTGAGTGTTACTTAGCTGCACATACAAAACATTTATGTTAATTCAAGTTTCAAGAAAATGTATACATTGAGTGTTTTAATAGAATTACATTTCCCCTGATATTGATACTGTGTTAAACTGTCATGACTGACACTTGACCCTGTTAGCTAGCTAATGAAGTGCTGTTAAACTGTAGCTAATTAAGTTTTGGATGTGTTGACATGGCTAACCTGGGAACCACACACAGGCACATTATTACATCTGGAAAATCAAAACCCATTTTATAAGTTGAGCTGAACTGAAATAAAAGTCTAAAGAACTGGCTGAAATGTAACAGGGTTATGTGGACAGTGCACTTATGCAAGAAGAGAGAAATAGGGCTCAACAGAGTGGTGAGAGATGGTGGATTATGTGATTGGGCAAGACACCAAATTCACAGGAGTCCTCGATGATGCCAAGTCATGGCAGCTGTGTCATTCTGTTGAGGGGCCTGATGCAATATAGAACAAAAAAAAAAAAAGCAAGGCAAGTGCTTTATAAATCATGCCAGTGTTCAATTGCCATATGATTCTTCTGTGCCTTGAACCACGTACACTCAAGTTGAGGCTTATCCGGCTTGCTGCGTCAGTGCAGAGGTTGGCCCAGCAGACATGAATAGTGATGAGGATGTGTGCTGACAGCTGAGTGGGACAGGATGGGCTGTTCCATGACTGACTGAACTGGGGTGTTCACTGCACCATATGCTGTTAAACATTCGGGCCAGCCTCATGACTCATGCCATCTTCTTCTTCCCTTCAGCTAATTTCTTTCAGCCATGTAACTAAATCCAACAATCTGAATTTACAATGGAGAGCTGAATAGATTGGCGAATATGTTTTTTTTTTGCATAAGGTCTGCCCCTATGGAAACAGGTCAGGAGTCAGTTATGAGAGGGGAGATGTCTTGCCTTCCCGTCAACATTATCTGATTTTTGTCGCCAAAACCCCGACTGGGAATTTTAGGTTTCGTCAAAATTATCCGCGGGTGTAACGCTTACAAATGTTGAAATGCTTGGCAGCCTTCTCACATGTCGCTCCTGGTGTGACTGTCAGGTCATAAACGTGTAATGTGAACATGATATGAAACAATTTGTTCAAATGTAAATATGGTTCTTGACCCATGACACCCAGAGATATGAACGTATTAGTGGTTTGCAGAAACCAACAGGGCTGCTCACTCACCATATGGAAGCCCATGTCCACTACTTGTAAAAATGATTCTCGTATGGGTACAAATTAAGGCTGAGCAATAAATCAAGTAAGAATGGATACACCAGGCGAACCAGTGACATGTAACCAGAAAGTCAGCCCACAATCCAGTCCTAAATCTCCGTGCGGTCACACTTTATCACAAGTGTCATCAGTAAATATGTTGAGCAGAGTAAGCATGCGGCAACCGTGTCAGTTGTTTCCCTATCTGTGCACTATCTGTGTGGGTTAACCTAGAAACTCAGAAGAATGGTTTGAGGGTATCCGGTTGTATGGTTAATCAGTTCATAGTGTGGTTCACCTGATTCGTGAACTGTAATGCAGTGGGATTTACAGAGAGGAAGGGAGAAACCCAAGGCATTGTCCTGTTGCCACTCAGCAACCCTAAAAGATGGCGTAGACGGAAAGGGGTTATGTTTCCGTGGGAATATTTTGGTTTAAACTGAAGAGTTTTAGGAAATATTTAATTGCAATAGGAAATACCTGCCTTAGTATGTTTCCATTGTGTGAAGCTTTCTTATTATAAGATATGATTAAATCTCATAATCTGTTCATCATTCTCATAATTTTGAGTTTTCACAAATATGAGTTATCTCATAATTTTAAGGAACTTTTTTTCCTAACTATTGCTTATGATACATTATGACCGATTACCTCATTACCATGACCTGGCATTAAACAATTATGACATTAGCTAAATGAATATAATTAGCTTGGCCCATACTCACTGGTATCACAGTCTCTTTGACAGGTTTTGACTTTTCTCCCTATTTTTTTGTTGTCCCATTTACTTACCTCAGGAAATTCCTTTTCACTGCCTCAGTTATCAGTTTACAGCATTGTGTTTCACCTTCAGGAGTAAGCTGAATAAGAGGCCTTATGGGCATTTCCTTTTCCATGATCATTGGTACGCTTTGTTTGAGCAATGCTGTGTCTGGGTTTCCGCGTCTCTTTGCTCAAACTATGCGGTGGTGAAGGTTAGTTAACTGATGACACACAGCCTCGCCTCTGATGTTGCAGAGCATGTTGTGGGGAAAGTAGGTTACTGGGCCATGTCCTGCAAGCTTAAACTGAACGCTAGTCTGAATATTGCTAGAGCTGCTTAGTGTGACTGGGCATGCACAAATGGTGCAGGTCTGTGCAACAGCAAAGGGATCATTTGTACCTTCTGTCTCTTTAAGAAAACAGAGCGCTGCTCCACATAGAATGAATGTTGAATGTACAACCCATGTTGATTCATCTCATACACACATGAAATGGAGTGAAACCTGACAACAGGTTGACTAACGTCAGAGGTTGCAAATTACTAAGCCCTATTTACTTTATAGTGGTCATATCCCTTTGTGTGTGTGCGTAGCCCTTTTAGTATTCACAGTGTATTAATATTTACACTTAACTTACTCACAGTGACACCGACATGGTTTTTTCTTTTGGGAAATGAGAACTAAGTGCTGGCTTTGCTGAAGTTGAAGAGACATGGGGCTAAGTGCTGAACTGTCTTTGAGGAAGTTCAAGATATGAATCTTGGAGTTTGTTTCTCTTTAAGTATTTAAAACCTTTGGAATCATGGCGCAAGAGTTAGTTCAGTATTACATGTGGCTTACGCATTGGATGCCTTTGTACTTTCCTCTTGTGGTGTACCTATAGCCTATATGGGTATTATTGATTGATTTTTTTACACTTGACTTTAACAATAGTTTCCCTTGGGCTTGACAAACTTGTTTTTGTTGGCATATCCTATCACAGTCTTTTGTTTTTTTTAATAATCAGCAACGTTTTAGCAAAGATTAGTTCCACAGACATCAGCCCCATACACAAGAAATACCCGAACTGACCTAAACACCAAGGCACACTTAGCTAGGCAGAGCAACAGTGAAAACATTTCCTTGTAGGTAATAAAATAGAGAAAGCTGAGAGAGATGGGAAACAGACACCCTGACTATATTAGACTGGCATTTAAAGTATTTGTAATTTCCATCAAAACCAGACTACCAGTGTTCCATGCTCTTTAACAAACTAAAACAATAGTTTCTTTAGTGTGTTGAATGCCCCCGGTCCAACCATTAGAGACAGTTTGCCCTTTTCCAAGAAAGGAAAGAAGGTCCTGGTATACTTTGTTCTGCATGAGCGAAGGTGACAACTGTAATGAACAATATAACAGCCACTGGATGTCGAGGAAAGAAGAACAGTCATCTTTGTTTTAACTCTGACAAATGTCATCATGAGGTTATTTTATCACCTACATGTATGTGCCTCTATCTGGAGCACACATTCAACTGACCATATTAGGTGGTAAGTTGATGCAAAAATGTGGTTTGTTTCTCATGTAGTTCGACTGGAGTTAATAACTTCTCGGTGACTGGCACCATGGTGTGTGCGTCACTCTCTGCCCACTGCCAAATCTCCTTTTAGCTAAGTAAAAACAAGTTCTCGATAATTATTTTACCCTCATCTAGTATAATATTTACTTGGTGCTTATAAATACCTACAGTTGGCCTGAATACAATCCCGAAGGTAGTAAATGTTCATGGAAGTAATAAATGTTCATGGCAGGCTGTTTTTGTATTTCCATATACAATCCCTGCAATTTGACAGGGAAATATCATGTAACAATGATAAAAGTGAAAACAAAGAAACAACAGAAGTACAAAGGTTGCATGTATAGTAGCATTGAAAGACAAAGAAGTCCGAGGGATAACATTTTGAAGTGAAAACACTCGTTTCCAGCTTGGCCCAAGTGGTTAAAAGACAAAACACAAGACATACAACATAAAACTAAACAATAAAATCCAGACAACCAAAATTACACCACCGCAAGTCAGAAAAGGAATACGCCACATCAAAACACACACGAAAAAATTGATGGCTGAAGTAAAAATGCACTTGAGTCTGTGACCCTGTTAAAAGTCTTGACCTGGCTTCTATAATCCCCTCTCGTTTGGAGAGGGATGTGTAACAGAAGGCTGCTCCAAAGTGCTGGCACCTTCAATAAATGTGTCAACAAAAATGTCATGGTTTTGTAATAGAAGCACAATGGTGATGTACTATACATCGTTTCAGTATCATTGTTGAGTTTAGATATAATTAAGTATATACAAAGACTGGTAAGAAATCTATTGACATTTCAATAACATGCTCACTCTTAGTCGAAAGTTTTTATTTAAATTTAGGTTTTAAAATAAGGATTGTTAACACTGTATGTAATTTATGAAATAAACTTTTAAAAAGCATGCTTGAGTATGGCCCAAGCTGAAATCGCTGATGTTATTCATTAGGACTGCAACTAACAATATAAATGTGTCTGGCAATAGTTATTTTTTCATCATTCAATTTTATTTATTATTATAAGTTTATTCTAAAAATGTCAGATAATACTGAAAAAAACGATTTCCAAAGTGTCCAAGGTGCAGTCCTCATATTGCTACTTTTGTCTGACCTAAAGTAATAAATGATATAAGACCGGAAAATAATTGCCAGAAATGAATTAAATGATTAATGGATTATCAAAATAGCTGGCCTGATACAGCTTAATATCATCTCCCCAATACAAGATTAGAAGAAATTTACCCTAAAGTAGACCCCCCCTTGTCCTCAGCCAACCCACATGTGCATATGTCTTGGTTTCACCGCAGCCTTACACATATTTTAAGTATATTTGATGCAATCTCTTGAAACCCATCCGTCGCTACATTTGGATTTATACCAAAAGCCTGCTCTATTGGCGGGTGAGCATTTACCTCCTTTATTGTCACAGAGCTTATTCTCCCCTGCTGGAAGCAACAGCCTCCACTTACCACCAGATGAATGAAAGACACAATGTACCTTTTGAAACGAGAGAAAATCAAATGCACAATCAAAGCACCAGCACAGTAATTAATCAGTTACAATATGATGAGTGCCCACACGCTCCTCGTATTGAGGAGTGTGCAGGCACTTATTTAGTTACTTAATCCTTTCTTTCTAGATCTTTCTACGTTGGATTCTTCGTATGATTCATTGTTATTGTGTGGTTGCTGTGCGATGAGCTACAGCTGCTTCTTCTTGGTCCTTTCATGGACTCGCTGACATACTTCAGGGATGGGTGGTGGATGTCATGAGGGAGGAACAGGGAATGAATTTCGTCATTAAAGGTCCCCTCCAGACACGCAGACATGACGTATGAAAATGCTCTGAACAATCCTCAATCATTTCCATAAAAAGGTTCAAGTTCATATTGTGCTCATGTCATGTGAGCTTTGTTGTGTTTTTCATGTCATATACAAACAAAAGTAAGAAACACAAGTTGCCAATAATGTAGATTTTTCAACATTAATTTGTTTTAAAGTTATGTTACATAAGTGAGTTCAGCTATGAAAAATAAGTAATGCAAGTTATGTAGGTGACGTGGCTGCAGGTAGTTATTAGAACCCAAAGCATGATCTCTGCCCAAACCCTTACCAAGTAGTTTTTGTGCCTAAACCTAAACCTAAACATTAATAACAGCGCAGAAGACGTATTATGTAAAATGTGTGTCAGCAACCTTTATTTTGAAAGTCTAGCTGGATGCTGCCCATGTATTATTGCAAACTCAACTGCATGGCCATTCATGTGCAGAACTGATGCCAGAGGGGCAGGTAGAGCGTCATAGTTTGAAGCTTAACTTGCCATATTTGACGATTTGGGAGTGAGAACGTGTTAGTTAAACCTGTGAAGCTGACAAAGTCATTAACATCTTACTTCACTACTGCTGCTCGGCCATCCTCACTGTAGTTTGAATGTTCGCAAAGTCCTTGATTGTAGGCCTGATATGCCTCGTCATACATTTTCTGAATGGTGAATAGTTGGTGAAGCGCCAGTAAAGAGATATTTGCTTAAGATATAAACCCTGAGAGAAGCAGCAGTCTAAAGCTACAGACCCGGACGTGCTGATTATTGACATCAAACATGAGCATGCCTTTTACTTCATACTGCACTGCACTGGGGGAACATAGCACAATTTGTCCTGTTGCACTACAGTATGTTGCACATGACTCTCGAGACTGGCTGGTATTCATGTCACCCTCTCTAACCTTGTAACTATGACAGACAAAATGTTCAGCTCCAGTTATATAACTGTCTCTACAGACGTCATCATCCTTGCTGCTGTCGCTGATCTCTTGCTCCAAAGCACACAGTCATTGTCCTCCGTAGCTTCAGGCTGAGATCCACTGGGGCATGATTAAGACATTTAGCTGCTTTTTGAAAGGAAAAAAAAGCTCTTCCGGCTCTAAGGCTCACCACATAATGTAAATTTGCTGTCTCTCTTTTTATTCGTAGCATTAAATGAGATAAATATCTGAACATTGTGTGTGGAAGCTTTTTGAAGTCACTGCAGTACTACACAAGGATCTCTATCAAGATTTGTGACTTTAATTTTGACACTATTTGAGCGCCACGGTCTGCTGCACAGTCATTTTTCTTCTCTTCAATGCTTTTATTTTGGAGACCCTGCCTTTCTGACGTAGCTGATTCACAGAACAGGTTAAGCTTTTTAGCTTTCTTTTCATGACAAAAGGTTACTTCCAAGAACTGGGTGTGGCCACACTTTGTATCTCATTGTTTATGTGGGTGTTGCTAGACTTTGTATTCCAGGGTGTTGGCTGCATGCGCATTACAACGCAGTGTGTTACGGCAGAGGAAAAGTACAAAACATGGCTGAGGACTATATATGAGCAGGTTGGGTCCGATGCTGAAACAAAAAGAGCACTCCCTGATGGATTTCCAATTCTTGTGATGTTCAGTAGGTCATCCGCAATCTGTGATGTCAAGAGGCCAAACAGGATCATTAAATCAGGGCAGATGTTAGAGCTAACACACATTGCTGATAACGGTTTTATTTTCAGGTTGGATCCAGTAACAACAACAGAAACCTGAACTACACCTATACCTTTGATTTATGTAGCAACTTTATAAACAGAGTTTACAAACAGACAAAGCAAAAGGAGGAAACTCAGGAAGACAATAGAAACAGAAGAAAGGCTGAACAGTGAAGGCGAACGAGAAGATAGAACAAGAAAATGCAAAACACGAAATGTCAATGTGAAGAAATACAAATAAAAAGGAATAAAAGCACAAAAAAAAGGCAAAATGACACAAAAGTAATGTACATAAAGACAATCATAGCAGCAATAGGACGATAAAAGACAACATCACAAAAGAGGAATTGAAAATAATAAAAAAAATTGAAAGACAGAAAGGAACTCAAGAAGATGACATGAAATGAAAGCGAGTCTATAAAAGTGGATTTTAAGAAGTGATTTAAAAGAACTTATCTCCTCAGGTTGGTCGTTCCAAAGTCGAGAGCCCCGACGGCTAAAGCGTGGTCACACATTTAAAGGTGTTGATAAAGTTCAGCCACTAAATGAGGCATTCAATTTCCCCCCGACCATTGCATTCACACCACGACACCGCTGTTGTTTGTTGCAACACCATACGTTGCGAACACTAGCTAGCTAATATTAGCGCTGCTAACACTAGCTAACATTAATGTTGCTAATGTTGCTAGCTAACATGAGGCAGTAGAGTATGGTTTTTTACATTTTTTTCCTCCACAAACTGGCAACTACCAAGACTGCTGATGGCTGACGAAACATTACCACATGATACCAATATTATACTATTTGCTGACAAGCCTTGGTAGAAACTGAAACATACCATTAGAACAGGCGTAAGCAAAACAATCATTTGGGACATTTAAAAATGCTATCAATATGACCTTTAAGCCTTGACTTTGGAACGGTCAGAGCGGCGCCACCTGAGGATCTAAGGCTGCAAACAGGGTCAACAGAGGATTTCTGTGATTTACATTCAGCTTCTTTTGCAGAAGTTTGCCGATTTGTTAGAGAGGTTTGGTTTTCTGAAAACGAGACGTCAGAGGTCTTATCCAGGGCAGGAACATGATGTAAGGTTTTGCTCAAGAGCACTTCAGCGGGGTGAATGAATCATGCATCATTATCAAACTGGAGCGTGAATTCCACACTCACTACGCCAATCTGCTTCCCCCCTGTTAGTATGAGCTGTTATCCTGAATTATGTGCGCAGACGATACCACTCACAGAGATTGCGGTCCTTTTAAGCATCCAGATTAGCTGTATGTCACTCTGGTTTAATCAGCCATGAAGCATGTCAACACTCAATGTGAAAACTAGTCAGCGTGATTATTTTTTTCCCAGACTACTAATGATCCAGCCATTTATCATTAAAAATGTAGACGTCATTAACCCACTTTCACCATCAGGCATCTATTGTTATTATACGTGAGCTCATTTTTTTCTGTTAACAGGCCCTCAGGTGAGGAAAGATGCTTTCTACAGCTGATTTTGTGTCCTGTTGCTCAACTAAAACGCTGATTACCTTAAAAATATATGAAAAATTCATGTGTAGCTGCCAATAACTTCAGTCCTGTGCTTTTGCTTACTGCTGATTAAAGATTAGACTGAATGGATATTAGCCCGCGGTGTAATTCAGTATTCAGCTATTTGTTTACCTTTCTCCTGAAAGAGATGAATGCTTCTCATTACAAACTGCTTTGCTATTTCAAGAGAAACCTGAATCAAACAAGGGAGGTTTGTGTGCCTTCAGGAGGAAGCTTTGGAAAAATGGACGGCAGTGTTTCATAATGAAACAAGGAAAATGAAATAGCAATAGATAGGAATGGAGACATAAGGTCATTTTTTCCATGGACCGCTTGCGAGAGGCTACTTCAGTTCACAGCCTGCGCATAGTACAGTGGCTGTTGCTGATTTTATAAACATTTACTGATGAATTCACAACAATGACATTATTCTGGCTTTAAACTCGTAACGTCTCTTTGTGGGAGCCCTGCCAAAGAACCCGCACCGGCAAAACCAGGAATTTAATCAAAGATGTAACCTATGATCTAAGCTTGAGACAGTCATACACAGAAAGAGCTGCAGTGCCCTTTCCACCCATGCCCTAGAATTGTGACCCACATATTTGCTCACACACTGCCTTAGGTAATTGCATCTTTTCCTGAGCAGCGGCAGACAATAACAGGCCTGGAATAATTTCGGTGATTCATTTAGAATTGTTGAAAGAATATAATTACGAGGAAATTTGAGAGTAGATCTACCTGGTGAATGGATGTTTGTTTTATAGCCCTGCTTTCTCATTGAAAGGATGCGGCCACCCACAGTGAGCCCGTGCTGTGCGGTGAATGTGTAATTACAAGGCACTTTGGGTGAAGTAACACCGAAATCATTGACAACTGTTGTTGTATAAGCATAAAAAGTAAACACAGAATAGGTGAAAGAAACCTATAGTTGGACTGAACCGGATTGAGCCGGGATGGGCGAGCACGCTATAAGCTGTATCTGTATCTGTTCAGCTGACTAAATCTCATTCAGACTGCAGGTAAATCAGATTTGTCTCTCAAATCAGATTTGTTTCTCAAATCAGATCTTTAAAACAGACTGTCCACACTATTATTCGCAAGTGATCAGATTGAGTTCTTGTGTCCAGACCAGCCAATCTGCATCAGTTGCTGTGGTAACAACGTAGTCGTCAGCAATTATGTATGCAGGTAACGTGGAAGCATGAGAAATGAAGCTCCGTCATCTCGCCCTCTGAACAATCACGCTGTCAAGTCACCAAACAAACAATTTATTTCATTGAGAATGCCCGCAGGCTCTTCTCTGTGTTGTCTTCCCTCTGCTAGTAGCCGCCTGGATTCCACTCAGCTACGGCTACGCGGCTTTGATGCACTAATGTCTTACTGGATTTGATGGCCTTTTGAGTCGCGTTGCAACTTACAAAAAAGACACTTCAATCCGATGTGAGCAGCCATATTCACAGACTTGTTTTATTGTTTTGTTTTTTATGTTCAAACTTCAATTTGTATACAATCTGAATATGTCAAAAGTGGAGTTTGGCCCAAATTATCTGTATGTGCTCTTGGAATGGGAGAGGCTTAAACTGCAAGTGGGTGAGGCTAGCTAGAAGTTCTTTAGGCCTGAAGTTTATATATTTATTATTCATATACCAAGTGTAACCATACGTATATCTTTTGTTTGCATACAAGAAAGCTCAACAGGGCACCTTTAATGTTGTCTACAAAACCTCTCAAATAGTTTCTCTCACATTTTAATCAAAGAGTTCCATTTGTGAAGATGAAATGGAGAAATACAGCTGACAAATGTCACATCAATGCTTGCTAATTAACTTAAACGACTTACTGATGTTTCAAAAAGTCATTTCTGATCGACTTATTGATTATTTGACTCATAATTTCGTCATAAAAACCGTATAATTCAAGTGCTTCATTCGGGCCTGTTATGTAGGTGCCATTATGAGGAGCCTGGGGGAAAGGGCATGTGTTTTTTTTTCCTCAGTGCACAGCAGGTGAGGATGTGTTAAACTGCACTGTGACAGGATTGTCCAGCGGACAGCAGAGCTCAGTGAGTGCAAGGGTTCAGCTGTTGCCCAGGGGAGGATTAGTGCAGAGCTGCTGTTTGGTTGAGATGGACAACGCTCGTGGGAACGCTCTGCCGGGGAGGGGCATGGTGATTTGGTTTTTTGCCATCCGTCGGAGCCTTTTTCCATTGGCTACTCAATGGAAGAAATGCTGTTACAGGCGAGAGTGTTTTCAAATTGTCTTTTCTGTGATTTTTCTTTTGTAATGCTCTTGCTCCGCTGTTGGATAAGGTCGGAAGTTGAAGCCGGTGCAGCTCCGTCTATACCGAATTACATGGTGCAAAATGTCCTTGACCCGAACATTGTGTAACTTCAGACCAGCCAACAGTGAGGATGGACTGAATGAATGGTTATGTAAAAGTGAGGCAGCATTTCCTGTAATAAGGTGATTTTTCTTCAGTAGCTGCAGGAAGAACATCTGCTGCTGATGTGATGCTCTTATCTTTCTGAGGATCTTTCAGGAGTTTGAACCATTCATTAGCAATTTTATTTTATCCCGTTTAAGTTTTCACTGTGTACTTATTGTTGCCAGTTATCCACAATAAGGAGATGAAATTGTAAACTCTGAATTACAGTACTTATTTTTCTTTCTTCCTGCCTTCTTCCTCCCTGCTGCATTTCATGTCCTCTGATTTCCTCTTTTATTCATGTGATTTGAGACATTCTTTACCTATTGAATATTAATTAACATTTAAAGAAAAACATGGAATTAATTACTTCCAACCTCTAAGTGTGTGTCATCTGTTTAGCCCAGTAATAAATCATATACCGGTGCTGTGTGCAATGTGTGGACAGGGATAAGGTTGTTATATTGCCACTTTATTAATATTCATCAGACTAACAAATGGGTTTCTTTGATATGTGCGTATGAAAAATCTTCCAGACCTGAAGAAAATGGAAACCAGTGGCTTTATGGACATCGCTGCCTTGGTTGGGGGAAAGTAGACACCACACATTGTTACCATGGGAACACAGAGCGAACAGCAGTGCCACAGTCTAATTAATGACAGTCAGTGCTTCAGCAGAGGGCCACGATGACATCATCAATACCAGTATCACAGATGTAGCTACAGGGAATATGGCATAACGTCTGAGTGATTATGAAAAATAATCCAGTTTTTCACCCAAGCGAAGGCAATCAGTCTGGACAAAGGTACCGGATGTAAAGCACCCAACGACACTGAGCATTTATTATGTAGCGAGGCCTGTTTATGAGCACTAAATGTCATCTCATCATCCAATAGCATGACCTACATAAAACAGCGGAACTAATCTCTATGTAGGCGGATGGTGAATAATGCAGTAAAATGTGGGAGATCTTTATGAATCTTAGATGTCTCACACTTGTTGGTCGCTGGCATAGCAACAACTTAGCTCAAAATGATTCTATATCATCACTCTGGCATAGTTCACTTTCTCATCAGTGTGGTGCCACAATGTGTATACAGTGTGTGGGCTAGCGTATGACTTGATGAAACAGATTTTTAGATGTTTTTGAACATCGTTTAATTAAATCAGCCTTTCATTAGTTGATTTATTTTGACATCAGTTGTTTTGTCATGTTACATAACAAGTGGCAGCTGTTCCTGGATTAATATTTCATGAAATCTTGAGTTATTCTGATAAAGCACTTTAGAGAGCTACAGCATCTTAGGCTAGATATTCATGTAATAAAAAAAGAGTCTACAGCCGGGCATGTGAGGCTGCACTGCTCGGAGCTAAATGTCAACATCAGCATGCTTACGTGCTGATGTTGACCCAGGGCTGGGCGATATGGTCTCAAAATAATATCATGATTTTTGTGGCTATATATGTAGAAGATATTTTGAATCTCCTCAAAAACACTTTATAAATGTTCGAGCAAGAATCTAAATGTCACAATATTTATGACCAAATACCTCAATATTGATATTGAATAATATTGTGGGGATGACTATTGGTACTTTCACAGAATATTAACATACTAATAATCAGTAATGTGGATATAATGACTAAGTGGGTAAAAGCAAGTGTTAGAACAAGTAGAACAGTTGGTAAGTTAGTCCGAAAATTACATCACTTCACTATAATGCAGCCCTTAAAAACCAGGAGAAGACAACACATGTCCAAAATGTAGTATCAAAAAATTGCCAGACCGATGTTGACCATGGTTGTCATATTAGTTTAGCATCCCAACATTTACTAATTAGCAATAAACCTAAAAAATGAACCTTGACCTCCAGTCATAGTTAAGTACAAAGTGTGGTTGCAGTAGAGACAAGAGTCCCACCCTAGTGAAATAAAGGTCTTCTTCAGATTTGCTCCTTGGTCCCAAGGAGGTTATGTTGGGCCACTGATGCACATTCATTTCCACTTTATACTTATAAAAGGAGATCAGGGTTTCATTGGCATCTATGTGCAGATGATGGACACAGGACACTAGGTCACAGACATATTGATTTTGAACCTTTATTTATTTAGTAAAACATTTGGTAACTCTCGTTGCTGCGGAAGTTCCAGAGGTTGAATTTGTATTTATATAAATATTTATTGTTGTATGATGTTGGTTTTATGTAAATATTTTATGTTCCATATGGTTGTGGTCCTGCCAAATTGGTCTGGTCCACCTAATTACCTGCAGCAGGGAGGGTCTATAAGGCAACTAGTTGCTTTCATTCTTCGTTTGAAGTCTGTGTGTATGAATGCCAGGATCGTGCTTTGCATTTTACCTCCGTCTCATGTCTCTTTGTGGATCACTTAAGATCTTTTGCCTTGCTCCTTTGGTAACCTTCGCCTTGAAGCACTCACAGACTAGAGAGGATGGCAAATTCTGTCTTCTACCTGTATAAAATGTGTTGTATTTAAAAGTATATTATTACTTACTTTACTTTAATGTTGGCTTTTGATTTTGAAAATCTGATCGTAACATAAATCAAGTCAGATCTTGCTATGCAATTTGTGCAAGGATTTGTCAGGGTTTGGTTGCTCGTTTAAGAATATTTAAGCCCTACTTATTTTTATCCTTCCATGCTGGTGACATCTGGGCTGAGGCATTATGTTTTTGGGGTTGTCTGTCCATCTCTCATTCTGAATGTGAAATTTGGGACAAATGTCAACTTCGATTTAGGGTGGTCAAGGGTAATTGTGAACTCTCAAAACACATTTTCACAAGGAATTTGAGTCCTTTTTAAAAAAATTGTGCACATTAATAGACATAGTGTACAGCTGTAGTACTCCACAAGTGCATTGGTTTATCTGATATTGGGCTTCAGGTATTTGTTGGCGCGTCATGTGATGAAGCTCTCTATCAGTCCTCTGTACTCCTCTGTAAAAATAGTCTAAGTGACGACAGCATGTTTCCCTCCGGAAATTATTCACTGGAATTATACAAGTCAGTAATGAAATAATTGGCATTTTCCCCAAAAAATACACTACACAAGGGATGTACGGCAGTCCTGGAAACCTTTTCCGATTATACTGAAATCCAAGTCCAAACATAATTGCAATTTTAAAAAGTGATTAAGATCTGGCTAAATGAAAACATTTAATGGTACAAACATGGTGTTTTACATACATGGCAAAAAATACTAATCTGCTTGTATGTTTCAATATAAAATCAAGAGAAATCTGTGGCTGCTTTCAAATCTGATTTCTTTGTCGAGGTGCAGTAGATCACACATCTGCTACACAAAACTCTGGTAAGTGATCACACATGATTTTTATTTAAGTGATGAGTATTATTTACTATAGTCAACATTAGGCTAACTCTACAAGCGTGACTCTAATATGAGGCCACAAACAAGGCCACAAATAGCTTCGGTTGAGCCTCAGGGTTGTTACTGACAGTTGAAAAAGTGTTGATAGTAACACCTTCGACACTAATTGCAGGCTTTTTGACACATGCATGGGCATTAATTTCATACTCTGTGTATCCACTAGGGCAGCAACAAAATTCAAGGCGTTTGAATGGAATAGTTTTGTTTCTGGTCTTCACTGGCTGACAGCATTGTGTCTGTTTGGGTTGAGTCTAGAGCCCGGATGATACCAATATCAGGGAGTCACCCCTGCCATGTAGTTGATGTTTGATTTTTGCAAACGATTTCGTCATTTGGGATCGTACAGTAATAATAGTTCATCATTTCTGTTGTGTTGTGTTCTACTGAATGTTTTTTCTTACCTGTCTGTGGTGACTTGATTTTTTCTGGCAAGCAATATGCAATGATAGGATTTAATGCATAGGCTTTGCCCAGCCCCTACCAGTTCAGCTCCTCCCATCCACCTGTCTTTCATGTCTTTCAAATCTGAGAGAAATTGGAGCAACCAGTGTGATCACACTGCAGGAGCTCCACACAGAGAGGGCCAATGTTGGGCACTGAATGTGGCCAATATAGTGGGGGGCCTCAGTGGGGCCTGATGGGCCCCTGCTGTGTTCAGTCTGGCTACACTCGAACAAGCTTGAAAGGTTCAACCAATGCACAGCAGTGGAGCAATGATTTTCTACCTTATGTGATATACTGTTATTATGTTCATATATAATGTTCTCTTACTAGTCTACTTTTAATTCAACATAAGACTCGTATTTTGGTTGCTTGGTTAGAAGAAGCAGATGCCCTACTTCACCAGCCATCTCTTTCATGTCTACTTATACCACTTTTACACCAAAATGATTGCATATATGCAGGTTTTTTTAATGTGGGTAAACCTGCTAAAACATTCAAGACCAAAACCAGATTGGAGTGGGTAATGAGTTTTTTCCCTGTGTGAAGGTGGTATGAGTGCAGGACTACGTGCTTTTCCAAAGTAAGATGTCATAGACTGTTTGCAAGACATGCCTCAAACTCTGGCCCTGTCGAGAAGAAGCCACGTCGAGGATTGCTGAGACCGTGGAAGTACGGAGGACACCCTACCAAAGATTCAAGATCCCACTGAGCACAAAGATGTCATTTAGTTGATGAAGGTGGTAGAAGCCGCTGGAGGACCAGAGACACTGGCTGTGCTGCTGTGGCTCCATGTCTCGCAGGCTGGTCAGAATGGCATCATAGTGGTACCACATCACAAGCCAGATCAGTCATCGAAATCTAAACTACTACAACAGCTGCAGTCTGAATTAGCTGTGGGAAAGTGTGACTCATTACATGAAGACGGCCTTTGAGACAAGTGGTCTGCATTGCTAAAACTCTGTCTGGAGCTCTTGGACGTCTTGAGGAAAATTCTAATCATAAACTGTCATATATACTGTAGAAGGCCGGCAGAGCCAGAGGAGGCCACTTGGTTGGCTTTCACTTTGAACTGTGTATATTTTATTATCTTACATCTCACAGCTTGTTACATATATTTTACTGCATATGCTTGAAGTACTCTTCATTCACAAGAAAAATGGCTTTTATCTCAAGACCCTATATCATTAGGGAAACTAACATCCAGTATTAAAAGGGAAGGATGATGTGAGGTTTTATAAGAGATGGAAGCATTAAAGTAGGAGCTACAAAAGTGCCCTGTAACACACAGCGGTAAAGCTCTGTCTAAATATCAAAGACCCTGACAGAAGTTCAAATGTGTTATCAGAAGTCTGTCAGAAATCACTAAGGCACTAAAGGTCAGAGGGAAAAAGTACTTGAGTATGATTATCATGTTTTTTACGCGCAGTTTAGCTGCTGGTGTCTTAGCTGAATCTGTGTCATTAGAGTAGTAGCATGAACTGTAACAATGATCTTCTCGGTTTGAATCGGACTCTGGACCATTGTTGCACATCGACACCCTCACTCTGTGCTTTATAGACATGCTAAGGATGTGGCTCCATGGATGGCAATGTAGGTCTCTCAGTCAGCACAGACTTTGATCCATACTAAAATATCTGAACAACTAAAGATGGATTGGATTGACATTAATTGTTGTCATTCATTTGTCATTTGATATGCAAGGTCGTAGTGCTACCATGAGGTTCACATTTGGGGTTTTGACTGGGACATTCTTGCTCCCTTTACGTTACTTATGTGATTTCCTGACCTTTCACCAAGTGCTACCGTTTAGTCAAAACTTTCATATGTTGTTTATGACAAAATATCTTCAGGACTAATGACATTCCCATCAGCCTCTGTTATGTTTGTTGCTATTTAAAAATGTGTTATCATGCTAATACACTTGATTAAGACAGAGAAGATGGTAAACACATAGATTTTAATTCAACCTGACAGTGAACGCAAAGATGCCGGCCATCCAGTCCAGTGAGAATTGTCTAGCTTCCGGGTTTACGTCCTGGTTTTGCAGCCCACTCAATATGCACAGAACTGTTTCTCCCACTGGCCCTCCCCGTGAGTTCAATCTCCGCGCATTGACTTCACATTGTGATTGTTTTTAAGTCCCTGCTAGTCCTAAGATTAATTGGTGTCAATTTGGTGTCATTGGAGGTTGAGAAAGGAGAGAAGAGCTAATATGGACACTCGAATATTTATTAATGTATTGCAAATCACATATTGAACAATGTAATGGCACACCATAGTCTGTCCCTAATCATGCAGACCCAGCATTTAGCTGTGACAGTCAATACAGCCTCACAGATCAACTAGCCTGGCTATAAACTCAAACTACTTTAAGCTATTTACAGAAAAAGAAAAAAATGGTAAATGAATTTAAGCAACTGTAATAGCTTGCAAACATTTTTTAAAAGTTATTTCCTATATCCTCAAATTGCTAACCCAAAGCCTAACACTGCATCACATTATAAAAACAGTTTGTCTTGTTGAGTTGTTACTGAACAAAAAAGCAGACACTGCAGTGCTTTAAAATGGCCTGCCAGTGTAAACTAGTGTGAAACTGCCCATCTGTTTTGCTGAGAAAGCACACTAGACTTCACACTGTGAAAAGACAATCACAGGTCGCACATTCAGCAGCTAACTTTCCAAGACTGCAAGTGTTTCTGTTCAAATGTTGTTCTCTAATCAGCACAAACACAAGCTCACATTCAGGTTCGTCACGAAAAACACCCCATTGACACAACATCTGCTGTCTTCCTATTGAAAATCAGTCATCACAGCTAAATTACGGCTATAATCAATTGCTGCGTGCTCCTAGTCACTGAAAACAAAACTGTTCATCAGATTCAGGGACTGTCTACAACAACTGTTGACTCTGTAAATTCTGAGGAATGATTAACATGGTGATGATTATGACAATCTAATACTGATAGGGGTGTTTTAGGGTCTAAAGTTTCACCTCCTTCTTATTATCTCAAACAGTGTCTTTAAGTAAACAGACTGTCTTAAACGCTCACTTTCAGTTGTTAATGCGTTTTGCAAGTTCTGAACACCAGGATGTATGTCTGCATATGTGGCCATTTGTGTGATCACTTGACAGGAGCAAAAACATTTTGGAGCCGGTCCATTATGAGCCCTTGAAATTAGTCATGCAGACTGTTGACCCACATTTGGGACTTCAGCTGAGGGAAAAGGCAACCAGGAAGTTGTAAAAAAAAAAAAAAAAAACAACCTTCAGGAAGTGGGGAAGTACTTGAAGGGGAAACAAAACCCTCCAACTTCTTGTTTTATATGGGTTAGAGTGTTGTATCATCTATTCTCTCAGACAAATGCTTTCTAACCTTTGTAAATAAGGTCAGACGGGCTAATCTGCTGTCTTGCTGGCAGGGAGGAGACACCATTCACCCTCACCTCCACTAAATGTAGACAAGTTGGTCAGCCCAGAGCAAACAATGCACATTTTCCCATTTCTTTCTGGCTAAATGTGGACTCGGGGTAATAGATTAAAGGCTACTTGTCATGCTCCCATGGCCAAGTGGTATTAGGCTACACTTCAGACCGTACCATTCACCCACACCCAGAGTAAACTGCGATACAAACACACATTACGCGTAATTCTCCCCTTTTAAAAGTAGCCAGAATTGACATTTAGTGGGGGTGCTGTTATGCTTTTTAAGCACGTGTTAAAGATTACAATGTGCGCCCTCCTCCCGGTCACCACAGGTTTCTTTCGGTTGCCTTGCACAGCCCGACTGCTTATGCTGCTGCCGTCGTTAGCCGAGTATTGAGCTACCAGCTGACCTACTTTCTCTGCTCTCAGCCGCTCGGTCCTGTTTACAAGCCACTGCCAGCGGAGGATGTGGAGTACAGTGCCTGGAAAATAAGAGGGGACGCGAGCCCCGCAACTGAGCGAGCGCTACCGCGAATGGAGGTGTTCGGTCGCGTGTCGGTAACAAATTAGGACCGCCAAAGCCACAGACTGGGCTCGCCGGCGATTAATAACAGCGCGTTATTAACTTAGGCGTTGTTATGCAATGTAACGCTTTCAGCGCTCGCTCCCGGTCAGTCGGAGGCTGGTAGTTGCGCTCAGCTGCTATGCTGTAGTTTTAAAAGAAAATGTCTGCATTGGTTAAAGTTGAGCGTGGATCTTTGTTTCTGCTTGGGACCCGTTGTCAAGGTACGTGTGGTTTAATTAAAGCTTTTTTTTTCTTTGCGTCACTCTTTGACAGACGGAGCGCACAAATGTTGTCATGTCGCTGCCCACTGTTTATAACATCAAAGTTCACCGGTGGCCTCTTTTTCTTTATCAAAGTAGAAGGTGGTCATCCGCCATATCCGACACTAAGCCCATCATCTTTCTACGAGACGCACACTGTGTAGGCTGTGGGTATATATTCTGTCAAATACAGGACTCTGTGTTAGCAACGTTACAACCACGCAGCGCTCTTGAATGCTGCTCGCATGTTTTCAGCTCTCAGTCATCAAGTGCCCTGGTTACAAGGTTGAAATAACCTATTTCCCTCCCGCCCCACCTCCTCTTCCTCCTCCTCCTCCTCCTCCTCCGTTGTACCACCGCTGATGACATTCATGGCATAACACTGAAGGGATTTTCGTCACTGTGTCGTCTTTAAGATGGCTAAAATGTTAAATGTCACCGGAAAAGAAATCATGAAATGATTTCTTCCACCGGGCTTAGGTCAGGCTGATGTTACCCAACCTGGCAGCTTTAAGTCTGCTGGAGTTCACATTTCTCTGACTGACCCATTGTTTTTCCCTTCATAAGGCATTTTGGGTTTTTGCTCATTTGCAGTTGATGTGGTTTACTTTACGGAGAGAGAGGGTTACAGTGATGGGCTGTAGATGAAGTGTGGCAGAATTACTTATTTACCGTATACATACATCCATGCATGCTGGGATGTTAAGGGGTCACTGAGTGCACTCGTTGAACTATAGAAGTGCATCCTGTTTCCATTGCCCTTAAGGGGAGCCTTACATATACAGAAAACTGTTGTTATAACCAGCAGATACATTTGTGATCACATAGATGTTGGATGTTTTTTTTTTTATAGAATAACATTTAATCATATGGGGGGAAATGGAGCAAAATGAGTTTAGTCTAATTAAAATGATTCCAGATTACATGCAGCCTGAACCTAAAGCAACCAGACCTAGATACATGTGAAAACAAACCTTTCCAGATTGACTCGAACTAAGCTTGTCCAGGCCCAGTTAATGTTTACCTGACAGCTTGAGCTGCCGGCTCAAAACCAGATGCAGGTTGAGGTGGTCAGGCAATGTAAACTTTTACACCAGCAGACAGTAGCAGTCACTCCACCCTCCCCACCCTCCCAGACTCTAGATGGATTAGCAAGTAGCTTAAATTCATCTATCAGCACAGGAGCAGCAACAACACTTTGAGCTCTCTGGCTGGAATGTTTTCGAGGCAAATCGTCAGCATGCGTGTGAAAAACCCTGTGAAAAAGTCATCTCTTGATAATTATCAGCAGCACTTAATTTGGGGATTAATTGATGTATTCCAGCGTATAGATTTCTGGTAAATAAGCAAACATAAGTTATAACTTACTGGTGTTTTTACTTCGTCATGGAGCGACAGTAAAAACACAGCCAGCAACAGTAAAGCGTGGTGATCATAAACATTTATTTTATTATTGTGAGTTGTCAGTTGGCACTTTATGGACTAGATCTTTGCTCACGTTCGGCCGAGAACGTGATTGTTTTTTTTATTGCAGGATGTGTCTGTGTTTTTCATACTTGTGTGCCTTTATGGAGGAATATTGCTTTGTTAATCTTTGATGAAGCCTTTGTTTACAATCCACACAGTTTAAAGTGTGCCTTGTTTTGTTATTGAGTTTTGCTTGTGCTCTAAAGTTGCTTTGTGTGTTTTCATCATGGCTTGTAGCTGGCATTTAAACTGTCTGTTTTTGAAATGTCAAGCTGACCTGGTGATGTTCACCTGCTGTAAACTTGTTTATTAATGATAAATCGGTGGTTTGAGTCACCTATGCTGACCATTTCTGCTTTGATGATAAAAAATAAATAAAGAGTGGGTGAGATCGGTATGGATTTATAGTGATTAAAGCCGGATCAATACTTGATTTTTGAGGATGGTACTGAGATTAGGGAGTAAAAATTCAGATGTGATTAAGGCGCATATCTGACAACATAAACGCCAGTATGCTATATCTGTGATTGGCCAGTATCGCCAGATGATATCGGCAGAACCAATATATGGGTCAGGCTCTACTGTAATTGTGATAGAGATCTGGAAAATGAATTAAGAAGCTGTTTATGGACTGGCTTGTTTATTTGCAGCAGATTAAACACCAGACAAATCGTGTTGCCTCAGCACATCGATGCAGCAATCCAGTATTGCCAGAAAGCAGGGCTGCTCCTTGATTTTCAACATTGCCATAATGGCCTAAGATGCCTAGAAGTATTACAGGAATAGTTGCAACATTATGGATGGTCTGGTAAAATAGTTAGTTAGCTAGTTAGATTTATTTAGTGTTGCCCTAATAAATAATATCCTGTTAATTATTTATAAACCAGTGTAGATACGAAATAATTCTGAAAGTACGTCTTAGAAAAAATGACATGATAATTACATAGTTTCTGTCCTGAATGATACAAATCAATGTTTTCTTTGGTATTTGGGCATTCAGTAGATCAAAGATGAACCGCACCTCTCTGTGATTTACCAAGTAAATAACCCTTTCCTAAAACAAGTCAAAGCATTAGACCAATAGGTTAAATAGTACCGATTTTATCTACTTCATGATTCTGGAAGGAGTGAAAGATTATAAGGCTGGAAGATAATGTCCGAAGCTGTCTGTGTGGCGATGCAGTGGTCGTCACACAGACAGTTAATATCGCGCTCAGTATGGACATCAAATGAAATGCACATTGACAGTATTTGCACGTCATCATTATGTGAAAAAGTCTTCCTCACATCTGTAATAAATCACATTTTTTAGAAAATCATTGCAGCTGCAATCCTTGCATGCTGAGGCTTACAAACGCGCCGCACCTCAATCACTGAGGCCAAACAGGAGTTTTGTCTTCGACAGCTCGGGGAAATATCTGCTGTCAACATCTGTCATGTGTGCCCAGGTCATTTACGAGCGACTGTTATCGTAACTTACGTACGTTACTGATGGTATCAAATAAAACCTGTTTGCATGAGAGCTGTAATCCTTCATTAACTGAGAGCCACACACAGGTGTTGATAATCCTTGAATGAGGATCTGCCAGATAACATGGCCTTTGATGTTGTAGCGACCCAGATAGTTTTAATTTTGATTTCCAGTTTGGCTGAACTGTTGATCTCAATATTCGTCAAAAGGTGTCGCAACGTACGATTTAATAAATTAAGCCATGTGGTGATACATAATAAGTGCCAGCTAATCCTACTCTTCTGATGTGAGGGAACATGCTAGTTTGGTACAGAACACATCATAAATGATATCATCGTCATCAAAAGGTACAATATCCACTAAAATTGTTACTCATATTGCAACATCTGACAAACAGCTACCATGTTCAGTGACTGGCTCCAGGTTCCAGCTGCTTGAATAGCCAAAGGTATAAAGGTAGAACACAGACAGATCTTCAGGATGAAGTTGACTAATTTCAGCAATTTATTCCGTCCATGTCAACAGTCATGTCATGTCAGTGGTTGACATGACCTGAATAAATTGGTGGAATTGAGATTGGTCAACTTCCTGGTCCTGTGTGTGTGTGTGTGTGTCTGTGCTACCTACCTTTATACCTTTGGGTATTCAGCAGGCTGAATATATGACTTTGGTTAAGCGCTTCAAAACAACATGTGAATGTGCATACCTTCAAAGATTAACTACTGCTGGCACCAGTGTGTTTGAAGGGAACATGTTATTTTCAGATGTCCTTTCGTACACGGAAGGCTCACTTTTTTCCATCAAAGCAATCTGGTTTTCAGTGATGCCATTGAAAAGATTTAGTTAGTTTTCAAATCTGCTTTTAAAAAAAATAAAATATGTATATATATATATATATATATGCTAATGCCTTTTGCCTCGGGAAGCAAACAAATATACAAACTGACAACATTATATCGTATAACAAGCTATAGGGTGAGGTGTGAGGTTCAGGTGCACGGGCTAGTGTTTTTCCTCCATTAAACTTTAAAATGAAACCCACACGCTTCCAAGAAAAACGTTGTTATTCTCATACTGAGTTTCCCCCTTGAAAGAGCAGGAGTGTCCATTCCTTCTACAGCCTGTTTACTTACAGTTTGGTCGTGAACTTGAACTTGACTACACGGACTTGACATTCATGAGTTCAGGCTGCCAGTCAAAGGCTTTAAATACCCGAGGACACAAGTGTAACTAGACTCGGCTGTTTTTTAGCTGTTAACCTTGCAAGGTGTGGTTTAACCTCTTTACATTCAAAGAATGCAGGCTGATATGGGAGGTGTCATTTTACACAGCATTGCAGAGCGTATATATATAAGTCAAAGCTGCAGAAAGCCATTGTTGATCCTCCAAACTCACATATTTTCAAGTCAAATTTTCGGGAAAAAACAAGACATTTTCCCAGTAGATTTAATTAGATTATCAGTATTTATTAATTTGTGTTGCTTCTATTGAGAATTAGGCTTCTATCATTTAATCCTCAGACAAAAGTTTCACATTTTGCTACTGTGTCAACATCTCAGAAAATCATTTTTTGGGAGTTGGGAGGTTTGAGCCTCACGTTGTTACACTGTAATCTGTCTAAACGGTAGTTTGGCAGTAAGTGTGGACAGCTCTGCAGTAAATGCAGAAGTTATGTTTCCGATTAAGCATTAGTGTTTCCCTCAGCCATAACAGAGAGAGTCGGGATACATTTTTGAAACAGAAAATTCCTGCAACAGTTTGGGATTGAAGTCATGGGTAGTTCAGCGTCCTGCGCTCTGATTCCGAAGTTTCTCCCCGCTGCTTGCCTGCCCTTCTTCTGTCATGTGTTTGTGCGGACAAGGGAGGAAAGAAGTAGACAACGGTTTGTTTACATTAATTAAGCCTCTCTTGGAAAGGTGTCTTGGAAAAGTCGTTCCTACCCTCTAAATAGTTAAGCCTGAAGGTTGGGCTTCAGCATGCACATCATCGAGGATGCGTGTGATCGTGGAGGACATGGACTGCTCAGTCTTAATGTTACCGTTTGACATGTTTACATTGATCTCCCGACCGAAAACTAAACTGTCAGCTTTTATTTTTTCTGAGGTAAAGATGATGGAAAGTTTTGGGAAATGGTGACTGCATGGAAGTTAAGGTATGGTAAAGGTTAAAAGGCTTGTTTAAAAATGAAGTACAGACTGCGATCATTGTTCAGAATCGCTGACTTGAAGTCGGAGACGGGATGTGAAAGTGGGCCTCCTGATTTCAAGTAAACACTGTCTATACATACTTCTTCCTGCATTGGATCTAAATGCTGTCAATGCATTATCTGCCGGTGGTTAATGGCAAAAATCAACACATGCTGCTTCACAGTTGAAGTCTCCCTTTTTATTTTAATGTGTAGCTGAGAAAGTGTGACCCAATATATGAGGTTGAGTTACAGAGCGATGAAGCAAAATATGTTAGTTGATTTTTTGGGCTTCTGACAGGACTTTTACTGTGAAGCGCTTAGATCAAGCGTGGAGAGTCTGTGATAAAACACAGAAAAGGGGAGCGAATCAGAAAAACAGCGACGCGGCTATGTGTTGAATCAACTGTAGGAGTGCATGGACTTGATTTAAATCAGAGGGAAAGCGACATGATTATGCTTAACAGTGGTCTCTTTTAGCATATCAACAGATGTAGATACAATCTGTGAGAGGCATTCTTCACAGCACAGAAGGATCTTAAATTAGATCATATTAGCTGCGATGAGAGCATGGATTTCAGCGCTGATAAAGATGAAGTCTGAGGTAAACTGTGATATTAAACATATGTTTTGGCTAATAAGACGATCTAGTGACAAAAATGTATTTGCTAATTTAGGAAATATGTGTTGACCGAGATCGATCCTTAGACATGAACAGCAGTAACATGGGGGGGAAATACAACAAGGGTAGGAATGTTTATCAGCAAGACATGGCTGTTTAGTCATCCATACATCCATCAGCTATAGTCGCTTATCCTTGAGACATGCGTGGGGGGATGGAGCCAATCCCAGCTGAAGTGGGGCGGGGAGGACAGGTTGCCGATCAATCACATTCACATGTTTACATTTCTATAAGTCACACAGTGAACAAGTGGTCTGTGGCTCACGCCATTTTGGCCAGCGATTATAAACTGAAGTGGTGCTTAAAGACCAGCTCCATGCAGCTAGCTGTATGTTTGTACATGCTGTAAGAACATAGAACGAGGAGTTAATAAAAGGGCATAAGAATAAGTGCCGTTTTTGGTTTTTTTTTGTAGTTAATTATTCAGAGTTGCACCACACCACTCTTAAATTTCCATGAAAGTGTCCCCCTCCTGACAATGAGTCCCAGCTTAATTGAAAATGATGGAAAATGCAATAACTGGTAGTTTCCCCCTGCGGCTTCTTGTGTGCATCACTCTGTGTACATGTGGAATAAGGACAAACCCGCAAAAACAAAGACGACGGGGCTGAATCCACGTTACCCTGCAATAACTTGGATGTGTAATTGATGCATAATGTCAAATATTTCCAGACTACAAAACCGCAAAGTAATCAAGGTTAAAGGAAAGTCGTGTGTGTAGTTTTCCTACTGGAAAATAATTATTTCTCGTTGTTATTGTTACTATTTCAGACTGAGATGATGATTGTTATGTTGACCACATAAAGAAAACATTGTCCTATTTGAAGTGCAATTTATCAACGTGTTGAATTAAATACAGCTGTATGGGAGCCTTGAGTTTGGGTTATAATGGAGGTGTCTGCTCCATGTTGTCTAAGCTTGCCTTACACAGAGGATGTGAAGGAGGTGGCTGCTCTCCGCTCTTTTTTTTTTTTTTATGCTGGGTTATCAAAAGAGGTTTCTGCCTCAGACATTTTTCTAGGTCAGGGGAGCTCCTCCTGTGCAAAAACACTTCCTTAGTGATGAAGCACTGTACAGAGGGAACTAAAGGAAGGACTGTAATTGCACATTACATTGTATTACTTATGGTTATCCAGCACAGCACATCACATCCTTTTAGTAAAAAGAAAAAAGGGAGATATTTTTTCACACAGATGAATGAAGGACCTTCCTGTATTTCCAGGTCCAAAAGAAATGCCCGCTTTCAGGATGTCGCAATCAGTTTTGTCTGTTTTCACAGGTTTTGGCGTTTCTCTGGTGGAGTCGAGGAGGAGGCGGCGGGCTGCTGGTCCGCGGTAGGTTTTTCCAAAAGAGTGTTCAGACGAGGTCAGCGCGGATGGGACTTATAAGACTTCAGAGAGGGCCTGGTTGGGAAAGGGAGTGAGTATGGACAACCTATCTGACTTCGGTGGCCCCTGTCCATCCTCCCGCAGGGAATGGGAGTGAGTATCTTTTTGTACTTGTGATTCATTGTTCATATTTTGAATCTAATTTTATATCTATATCTATTGTACACATATCTACAAATATGCTAATAGTTTTCCTATGGGTGGGGTATGTTGTCTGCATGTAAATGCATTTGAGGCCCCTTTTACTCTGTTTTAAGTCCAAATATGACACGACATGGGTTAAACTAGGACCAATTTGGCTTTGGGAGGCAAATTTGAAACACTGTCTTTGATAGATTGTAAGCTCTAATGGGTAAATAGACAGTTATCGATCATAACTTTGTTTCAGCATTTTAAATGTGGCTGGTTTTTAAGCTTACGTGTATAAAAAGACATGATTCAGTCATTAAAAACATCTCTTCCTCTTAAATCAAGTCAGGCATCAATCATCCTGAATCGTGCAACTGAGTTATTTTGGCTACCTGATAATGTCAGAAAAAGCTGAAAGCAATACAGCCTTTGTCATTTTTCTCATTAAAAGAGCTCAGTTATTTGTCTTCCTCTCCTCCTCTTCACTTTTTAATATTTCAATGGCTGGCGTATTTTGAGCACCATCAGAGCTCTGTCTAAATACGTCCACACATAATATTATTTTCATAGCTGCCGAACAATAGTTCACTGTGTCACACAGCTTTTATTATTAATCCTGTGAAACAAACAGCGGTATGAAAAAGGGAGCTGAGTTATAGTCGGAGACTCTGAAAAGTTTTTCAGTCAGACTTTGGCAAAGTTACTGTTGGAAGTGGATGAAATTGTGTGGGTTGACCAATTAAAGAATAAGATGAGAAAAGAAGAAAAAATGTATGGTTGAAAGTGATTTCTAAGATGTGTGGAGCGGACTTGGCATTCAGCAAACTTTTCCATAGTCTTTAATTCTCAGTATACAGTGTAATACTACACGACACAGGGGACAGTGATAGATAAGCATGTAAATGAGTGTAAAAACACATCACGAAAACTTATTTAACAACAGGTGGAGAAATCTCTTTCATGCACATTGCATAGCTTTCTGGTCTGAGCCATTTTCTGACCAACATAAAGCGTAAAACAGGAGTAAATACTGTTAATTATCTGCTTTTAAAAGGAAATAGCCTCCCGTATGAAGCCACAGGTGTTCATTAGTAGACAGAACAACAATTTCTTATCTCTCACTGTAGTAACATGTATAGATTAACTTGCTACTAATCTCTATAGCCCTTAATGAACCTGTTATAGCACACAGAAGTCCACATGTGCTGTTCTGGCCCTCAGACAGTAAAGATCTCCTCTGGCTGAGCCCTCCGACTGCTCTTAGAAGGAGCAGATGGTGTTCAACTCGCTGCCATATTTTTTTGTTATTAACAAACTGTGTGTGAAGCGTAAACAAAGATATATATATATAACAGGATGTGTGTTTGTCACTGTTAGATATGGGAGAGAAATAAGGCACCTCAACTAGGTTACTGGGTTATTGGAACAGAATCGCAGCGTTAGGGATCAAAGTGGGATCAGCAGCCTCTGTTAAACTTAATTTACCTTGTATCCCTCTGTTTTCCAGCACCAACAGCTGCGTGGAAGATTTGATGGACGAAGATGAAAAAGACAGGGCAAAAAGGTACCGAGTCTTGTGTGTATGTTTGTGTTCATGTGTCTGTCTGTTTGGTCCCATTACAGTGTATTTACGTGTGCTATCTGGAGCACAGAGGTCACAACTGTACTAAATCTGTTTGTCTCTTTGTGCTCCTTCAGTAATTGGAATGGAAAACATGCTTTTTAGTTAATAATTTACAAAGAAACCTTGAAGGTATAATAAAACATTATGCATAAGAGTGAAATTCAGGGAAATTAACGGCCACCTGAGCCCATTTTAAATTAAAAAAACAGATGTAATTTAGGTAAAAATGCACAAGTGATCATTACCTTTTGTCACTTCTTGCTCCTGCTTCCCTTCGGCTGCCTTATTCCACCCGTTAATTAGGATGAAACACATTTCTAATCACACAAATCTCGATGTGAGTGTTCTAAAATATTTCAGCGATTCCAGATCAGTCGATATTAAAAGAGCCCAATCAATTCACAAGTGTAATTATTTCTCCTATCAAAGTTGCATTAATCACTTTTTGGGCACAGGGGGGGCAGAGCTGACAGCCACACAGCTGCCATCGCAAAGAGCTGCTTGTCTACACATGTGACATACATCGAGTCACATTAGAATTCTTTAGGAGTCTTGGTTTGGCTCTGTCTTTATAACACACACACACACACACACACACATATATATATACGTGTCATCTCTTTCTCATTTCTTTGTCCCTCCCTGTCGATTGTCTGTTGCACTGCTGTCATTCCTGTGTCTGTCTGCAGCTCACTGTGTCCTTGTTGCAGTCTGAACAGGATAAATGATCGGCTGAGCTTTTTTACCTGAAGTTCCACTGCTTTATGATTGTTCTCGTGTGTCGACCGCTGCAGGGCATCTCGTAACAAATCGGAGAAAAAAAGAAGAGACCAATTCAATGTGCTCATCAAGGAGCTATGCACCATGCTGCAGGGTCAGGGCCACCCGCGCAAGATGGACAAGTCCACCATATTGCAGAGAACTATCGACTTCTTGCAGAAACAGAAAGGTAGGACACATGTCTTCCCAGTTTTTAAAAAAGTAATTAACTGACGCACTTCTTGAGTCTCTGTCACGTAACAAACTTAATCCTTGTCCTTGTTTTTTTCAGACATCACCGCACAGAATGAAACATGCGATGTGAGGCAGGACTGGAAGCCATCGTTCCTCAGCAACGAGGAGTTCACTCAGCTAATGCTGGAGGTGAAGTTCAGAGGGGTTGTGTTTGTAGCTCTCACATTGACTGATACTGATAATAAAGACAAAGGAAACGATCTCCCTAAAATGCCACTGGAGAGTTAGGTCGGATGACATCATGAGAATCCAATTATATTTTCACTGTAACTGGAAGTGTAAGAACTGTGAGGCACTTTAAGTAAATAACAGGACATCAACAACACATGTCGGTATCATTTTGCAATAACTAGCACAGATGATGATGATATGTGACAATGTCAGAGTGCAACTTTCCGTTCACCCCGTGCTGTTCAACACACAGTGACCTCCTTGTCTTCCTCTCAGGCCCTGGATGGTTTCTTGGTTGCGTTAACTACGGATGGCAACATCATATACGTATCTGACAGCGTGTCTTCACTCATTGGCCATTTACCGGTAAGTGAAAAAGCTGAAATGAGTCGGTTTTATTCTCTTGCAGTGGTTTTGTTGCCGTCATTTGTGTTTATTTCTCAGCCTCGGGCACATTCTCATCCAAAAGTCCAAACATAGCTCTCTGCCCACGTCATTGAAAAAGATTAAATACATTTTTACAGATAACTTCAGGCCAGTATTTGAGTTACACTGACACATTGTTATCTGTACTTGTACCTTAGCGAAGCTGATTAGATCCGGTTTCTAACTACTTTCATGGTAATTGTTATCACTATTTTAGGAACGTTACAATTAATTTCATATTGTGTGAAAAATGTTTTCTGTGATCCAAACAGCAGCTTTTATCCCAAATACAATCTGGACTTTAAAGCTTACGTACCATCATTTGATTCTGTTTTCATTTAGTTTTCAGTCAATTCAAGTGAACATTATTTGTGTTATATTTATACGGTGAAACCGGTCAGGGTTATTATGACATCAATATATAACTAGATGGCACTCAGTACCTCCGGCAAGGCCAAACAGTTCCCTTTTATCCACATTAAAATGTTCTCGCTCATAGATACCAGTCAACTAAATACACCCGATTTTTTTTATCAATGTCAATTTTTAAAGAAAGCGAGAAAAACAATCCAGGATCCGTCCCTTTATCCCGAGCTACACCAAAAGCTTATTGTGTCTTTTTGGGGTGAGACCCGTCCAAATTTTGTGGCGATCTGTTCAGTAGTTTTTGTGTAATCCTGATAAACCAACCAACAACCAGACGGTCACAGTTAAAAAACATAACCTCCTCGGTGGAGGTAATAACTGAAATAAACCCACATTCATTCAAACTTGCACACATTTTGATGTGCATCTTTGTCTGTCTCCTTCAAAATGACTCAGATTGTGCCCCTACCACCTGATAGTGTGTGATACTATAAATTAGGACCCATGGCAAACATGAGCTCAAGAAATAGCTTGATCCATTAAAACTGCAGAACAAGGCAGAACTGGGTGTTTTTGACTTGAATCCTTTAGGGCCGCACTACACTGGTTGAAAAGCACTAATTGAAACGGAAACAGAAAACAATGATATGATGAATTTGATGTTTTTCTCTTGCTACTTTTACTTTTCTTGTTTGTTTACTAGCCAAAAGACTTACCATCATACCTTCTAATCTTTTGCACCAGTCAGATATGGTGGACCAAAATATCTTGAATTTCCTCCCGGAGCGGGAACACGGGGAGGTGTATAAGCTGCTATCATCCCACATGCTGATGACTGACCCCATTGCTGCTGACTTCCTTGACAGTGAGTATCCTACCGGGCGGCCTCTCTGCGCTCGTCTGACCCCTGTCTGCTTCTGTCTGTGTCTGTTATATCAGGAGGTCAGAAGTTCAGCATGTAGGAGAAAAACGGTATATAAATGCATGAATCAGTGTTGTAATGCTCAGTATTCTGTGTAACAACACTTGGCTCTTGATATCAGTGATCTTGCAGAACTCTTTTCCAAGTGAGTTTGGGTTACAGAACATCTCCAGAGATCGCATGATACTGAGAACGTAACTGGAGAACTTATATTTAGAGCAGGTTGCTGAATCGGGATCTAAAGTTTATTGGATTGCTGATTAGTGTGTATCTATGATTAGCCTTTTAGCTAATAATAGGAACTAGCTTAGTATCATAGTTAAGACTTTAAATCACTGTTCTGTTTGCACAGTAATCCAAAGCAATGTAGTATCTGGGGCTCAAGACACTGACCTTAATCCTGTGTTACTATTGGGCTTTTCCGAGGAAGAGCGATGCCGAGCGTCTCGCTCTGTCCTTAGCCTAAATAGCACACTTGTTACAGAGCCATGTCTGGAGCGATCGTCACGTCCTGGGGCACATTTCAAAAGAGACATCTCCATCTTTTGTGTGTCTGTCTGTGCATCTGAAAGTCTGTCTTTAAGCAAAAACGACTGCCTCGCAGTGAAGATTATGCTGAATCGTGTTACATAAGATGTGGATTTTTTACATTTCCCAGCCCGTTTTTTTTTTTCAGCCAATGGCTGAACTCGCATAAAAAGCTTCCTCAGTTCATGACTACCTTGGCCTGTGCATCTAAAGTTGAGCTCCGGTGTAACTACCAGCTCATTATGCACTCTTCTTGTTGAGGTCAAAGTGTTTCGTCAGTAAGTTTTTCCTTCATGGAGTTCACATCAGAGGGTTCATTCGTTACGCTGTCAAACCATGAATCTGCTACTCTGACTCTCCCAACGGATGTAAGAAATGTATTAATGAGTGTATTGCGATGTTGCATAAGCATGGTGCCATAGCCCACTGCTGGTGTGAACCCTTTCTCTCTCCTCCAGCTATTTGAATGCTTAATAGCAAACATTATTAAATCTATTGTGGAGTCTGTTGAAGAAAGATGAATACGTTCCCCTTTCTGCAGCAACAGAATCACACCAAAGGTCTTCCTGTACGCACTGCAGATCTGTCATTACTGTGTTGTTGTTGTTGTTTTCTTTGAAAAAATATTTAAAAATTAAATATTCAAATATGTATTAATTCATTTAATAAAGGCGGAATGAAAATAAACACGACTATGATGGATCCCTTCAACAATTCATATAATTAAATTATCAATACCTGTTCATCAAAACACTAAATTATTATAATAATAATTATATTATTATTATTATTATTATTATTATTATTATTATTATTATTATTATTATTATTATTATTATCATATTTGAATTTTTATATTCACTAAAGCACATTTTCTCCCATTTTATATTGTGTTGTGCTACTTTGTAAAGGTTTGCAGCAATTCATTTTTCCAAAAGAACAACTGAGATTCAAATTGGTTCTTGATTTACCTTTAAAAATAAAAAATGGTAATTGTATTTGATATCTGGGGACACACTGCTGTGCAGCTCATTGAGCCTTGTGACAATTTACTGTACAGTTACATATACTGTGTCATGAATTGGCAGTTAACCTTGAAAATATAATCTTCTACTTTTCAGGTGAGGCGCATATTGAATTTTGCTGTCATCTAGCCAGAGGTAACATCGATCCAAAGGAGCCGCCTATATACGAGTATGTCAAGTTTGTCGGAGACTTCAAGTTTCATAACAATGGTAAGGATCCTTGTTTCCTTGTTCACAAGACTCGAAAGATGTAGTAAACCGTGTAATGAATCCTCTTAATTTAGACACATAAAATGTATAAAAGAGAGTAATTATCTTTAATGGGATGAAATTAAGATAAAAAACAAAACTACCTCCATGACTTCTGTCACACAGTGCCTACATCTTCTTGTAACGGGCTCGATTTGACGTTACCAAGAAGCCTGCAGTCGACGCTGGAGGAGCAGGTCTGCCTCATCGCCACTGTACGATTAGTCACTCCGCAGTTTTTAAAGGTAAGGACCTTAAAACATGTCATTTTGTCTGTCAATTTGTTTTTTGCGTGTCATGACTTTCAAGGCACGGGAGAGATTTTGTCTGAAGAATAGTACATTTTAATCCATACTCACCCTGCATTCATGTGCTCTTCCAGCTTCGGTGTTCATGAGCTCTTAAGTCGCAAAGATGTGTTATATGTTGTTACTTAGAGCATTTAAACATATTGATTGCAAAGTGATTTTGCCCCTGACTTTTTGCTGCACCAAATAGATTCCCTAAATCACTATAAGATTACTTTCCCAGACTTCGGTTAGGGTTACATGAAATTAAAGTCAAAATCTTAACTGACTTTCCGAGTTGTCATTCCGTCCCAAGGGGGCATTCACACAGATTTTCCCGTTCGGGAGCTAATTTTTCCGATTATTCTGACAACACATGAATGCGTTCCATTGTGTAAAGCTCTCTCTGGAGACGTGGCACACTGTGTACCTTCCAACTGATTACATCATTAGAGTTCGTCTGATCCCAAAGGTGCTCTTCAGCTAAAATCTGGACACTTGGCGAGTTATTGAATTACATTTAGGTCACAGCAGGATGTAATGTTAAGCGTTGGGGCGTAGACTTTTTCTTTTACAGAGAAGCGAAGGGAAGTCCAAAGAATAAAGTGTTTATTAATGTTAGTATTTTTTTCTGCAGAGGCAGGTGGCAGGTCTTTTCATTATGTTTTTTTTTTATTCCTCGTGCCTTTTATTCTGCCTTTGACTGTGCTGGAGCTCAGAGAGCAAAATCTATTGGACAGGCTTCAACTCTCCCCTGCTACTTATTCCAAAATGTAAAAGAGACTGATTACACTCAGTTGCCAGATGGAATGAGTGTTACAGTAAAGCTTGGACCATATGGCACGGAATAATTTTTTTCCTCACATACTCAGACGTACAACAAATCCAGGGCAAATACTGATTTTGAACTCTACACTCTTTTTCACAGCTTCTCCCACAGACTAATTAAATTCACCATGAGTTTTTCTCCACAATATACTGGAATGTTCAAGGTTAAAAATAGTGCGTACTAACAAAAAGGCACCATGACTAAAAGCAGCAGAACATGCCCTCTCAAACCTTTTCGAGATGTGTTGTAGGTGGTAATAACTTTCTCACTCTTGTTGTTTAGGATTTGTGTAATGTGGAAGATCCTTGTGATGAGTTCACATCCAGACACAGCCTTGAATGGAAGTTCCTGTTTTTAGATCACAGGTAAACGATTGTGGTGATTCCTTCCCTTTTTCCATCAGCAGTGCAGAGTTTGCCTTTCTTACATGCTTTATGATCTTTTTTTGTTTCAGAGCTTCGCCGATCATCGGCTACTTACCCTTCGAGGTTCTTGGGACTTCCGGCTATGATTACTATCATGTGGATGACTTGGAGCTTATAGCTCAGTGTCATAAGCAGTGTAAGTCACTCTGTCATCTTCTGTCTGTTGCTTATCATACGCCCTCACATCCAAGAATCCATCTTAGTAAAATAGGTCGTAGTTACATGCATAATTCCACTGCGGGAGTGCACAAAAAAAGTGATGTCCTTTTTTCTATCCCCAGTAATGCAGTTTGGAAAGGGTAAATCCTGCTACTATCGCTTCCTGACCAAAGGTCAGCAGTGGATTTGGTTGCAGACTCACTACTACATCACTTACCACCAGTGGAACTCCAAACCTGAGTTCATTGTCTGCACTCACACTGTTGTCAGGTAAGCCTCATTGTTGTGTCTTAATGTTTGCGCTCTAGCATCTGCAAAGGGAAGAAAGTGTGCACGGAAAATGTTGATTAGTTTAAATTCTTTCTGCGTGTTGTTTTTCAGTTATGCTGAAGTGCGAGCTGAGAGGAGGCGAGAGTTTGGCTTCGAAGAGCTGTCTCCACCGGAGATAGCTCCCTCCTCGGTGAAGGTAAGAGTTCAGCGCCCTTCTGCATTCAGCGTGTGACGTTCGCGAAGGTCGGCCTTTCCGTCATCTTCGAGTCTGAACATTGCTCTGTGTTCCAGGCTCAGGAGCTGTACTTGGATATCTGCTCCACGCTGGACCCTCCACGGGACAGAAACAGCGGTGCACGTTCGGTGTCCTCCCACAGCTCCCGGAAGTCCTCCCACACAGCGCTGTCGGACTCTGCATGTGAGTCATCCTCTGCTCCCGAAAGTGCTAACTCACTCAACAGCAGGTCAACATGTACAGAAATCCTGCAACTGTATGGATGCAGGGGCTGTTGTGTTATTTAAAAGAAAATAGATTTTCTTTGTCGTTGATAAATTATGACTCCTCGACTCCCGTCATTATTCACTGGAGCAACAGTGCTCAAACTATAATTGGATTGAGAAGTAATAGAGCTGGTGGATCATCCTGTTTTTTTTTTTAATTTGGAAAGAAGTCATTCAAATAGAAAATAAACATGAGAAAGATCTGAGAAGACTCTGCGATCAGAGGTGAAACCTCTGTAACTGAGAAGACCAGCAGTCAATAAAACACCTACCTTAATGTATGTGGGTGGGCATCCATGATGAAATGTTTCCAAGGCTTACTTTGGCATGCCCTGTTTGTTTGAGCCTCCAGTCTCCCTGACTTCAGCTGCTCCTCCACCCACCGTCTAATGTACTAAAACACTTAACTTCCATCTGCATCTGTTTAGCAACAATACACAGGGGCTGATTCATTACAGCTGCTGTTCATAAACATAGCTGCCGTCTCCTCTTAACCCACACACACACATATATGCACTTTCATTGTTTTCAAAGACATATTCCCAAGACTCTCAGAAAAAAATAGTCGGTGGATGAATGTTTTTTTTTTCCGCTTCTTTAATTTGCGTCGGCTACGATGAAAAACCTCCACTGAATGCATCACAGTTTGTGGGTTTAAGTCAGAGGCAGAATGAGGTGGCAATCAAGGGCTCGTGAATCAGCGGTATTGTTATACAACCAGAGAAGAAATGCATTTCATAAGTTGTTCTGAATTTACCTCAAAAAAGGCTATAGTTAGTCTAGCTAAAAACTCACTACTCTTGTTGCCTCTAGCTGAATCTCCATGGTTTACAGTTTAGTTTATCTCCGGTGTCCCTTCTTTCAAATACCTGCCTCATTTCACTGTTTCATCGTGTTCACTTTTAGCTGTTTCAGAAGTCGTGTTAAGTTACTGCTGTAAAACAACATTTCCTGAAGAGATTATAGGAATTGAAACATGTTTATCACCAAGTTGGCAGAGCCAGTTTGACCACTACTCAAGACGAGCACGTCATCAGTTAAAGACGTACCTTTAGGCGCTGGGCTGACATGCCAAGTCAAACCAAGCTAGCACCCGTAGATGCCCATATATGTTTTGTTAAGGTTTGGGAAATTTGAAGGGGGGCTCCACTGATCTATACATCAACTGCATATGTGAAACTGCACATGGGGCTCTCGAGGGAGCTGTGATTAATGATCAGTGAAGTCACCTGAGTCAGTGTCAGTTGGGGCTGAAGATTAAGTCTTGAAAATCAAGATAATCTGAGGATACGGAGTTAGAGGGAAGTGATCTTATCAGACCTCTGTAGCCTGCTACTAAGCCTGAGGCTAAAAGCTGGACGTTACATTAGCTGCTACTGGCATATCTGAATCTCTGACTAAAGTCTTTGGTGGTCAAGTTGGATTGTGGGTAATGTAGTTTTTGACAAGGAAGAATAAGGCTCAATCGGTGGATTGCTTTTTTTCTTTAAGGAATGAAGCACCTTTCTGCTTTAAAAAACAACTTGAAGGGTTTAGAACGAAAATACATTTTAATATATTTTATAATAATTATAATTATATTTTTTGATTTATGAAAGAACTCTTTGACATGGATGCAGAGAAGTCCAGATAATTGTACAAGAGCTAAGGAGCATTTGCCAGTAAAAGCAAAACAAAAAAGACTATTTAAAAAAAGATAAAACAGAAAAAAAATAGATGTGCATCAAACAGTACAGTGTTGATTTCCTTGTAATTCATATATAATAAAATGTACCAGCCATGTTTATTCCATGCAGCGTAGGTGGAGCATAGAAAACTGAAAGTATGTGATTTTTATTTTGTTGAGGAGTTTGAGTAATTATTTTCAGCCGTGAGTCTTGCCTGCGGTCCTTCTCCTTCTGAGGCGGCAGGCCGTGTTATGCCCTTGTAACAGAATCTATGAAAAGATCCATAGTGGGAGGGTTTGAACATTTTCTTTATTTTGTAGCCAAAAAGATCTTTAAAGGAGAAGTATCACTTTTACTCAAAGGAGTTGTTCTTGCACCGATGACGAATGATTGGCAGATGAAAGAATTTATAAAACACTGTATCCCACTCAAACAAATGAGTCAAACATCAAGACTTTAAACAGATCTTGCCTTTGTTGTAGTTAGCAGCTGTCATTTAACAAAAAAAAATCAGTGATTATGATCTATCAGTACATATCGTCAGCCTGGCATTACCGAGCTGTGACCTGTTGTCTCTTCTGCAGCAGCTAACTCCTACACAGAGGCCTGCACGCCATCATGGCAGTCTGCTTCCATCGGGACCGAGAAGACGTCTGCCAGACTCCAACCCAGCGGTTCAAAGGTCAGTTTAAACAGTGTTTACATGCGTCTGTCTGTCTTGGTCTAGTTGTTTCCCACAGAACGTCTTATCTCCAGAGTTGACACACTATCACAGATTGTGCTAAACTGTAAAACCTTTTTCGTTTTCCCCTTGTAGAATTTGGCACAAAGACAAAATTCCTTTGACCTCGTTCCCCAAATGAGCCTCCCCCTTTCTCCTACCTGCAGCAAGCACTCCGCAATGGTTAGTGTTTAGACTTCTTCTCCTGCCTGTTACCTTCCTCTCATCTGTTTGTGTACGATATCTTATTGTTATGACTGTTGCTGCTGTATGTGTTTATGTCATCTGTTGCTTGTGCCTACACTACCTCCAGGCCCAGTTATAGGATTGTGTTATAAAACCGACTGTTCAAAAAAAGTATCAAGATTATATCTGAAATATGTTTTTTGGTGTAGCTTTCGACAGATCGCTTAGATATTTCCCAGAAAGAAGTCATTTCCTGACCTCTTTCACAGACAAAGTGCTCGATTTGCTTGAAATAAACCATGAAATGACTCGACTTATCACAAGTCCATTTCCAGTAGCTCCATCAGAGAACTTAATTTTTTGGATCGTGTCTTTCCAGCAACAGCAAACGCAGCAGCAGCAGCAGCAGCAGCAGCAGTCGCAGTCGTCCATGTATGAGCTGCAGCAGCCTCAGCTCTGCGTAATGAACCAGCTGAAGGAACAGCTGGAGGAGAGGACGCGCATCTTGCAAGCTGACATTAAGACGCAGCAGCAGGAGCTGCACGACATTAAGGAGAAGCTTCACTTCGCTAATCTCCAGGTAACGCTCCCACAGAGATAAGAGAGAAAACAACTCTGAAGTAATTATGAAGACGAGAGACAAGGAGTCGTTGTTTTGTGCGCAAGGAGAACACTTAAGCAGATAAGCAGACTTTACTTTAGACGAAATAAATGATTAGGCATTTACATATCGGTTGTTGAAGACAGAACGAGTAGGATTTGTTGCAATTTGTATCAATCTAAACACGACATTCAAAGTTGGCCCCACTTTCATGCCTCAAGCACCGGAAGTTCACGACTCCTGACCACCTGCAGCCCTCACACCTTGGTTCTTTAATTGGGTCAGGGCCACACAACCACTGATCAAAGGTTGACGCCAAGAAACGCACCGAACGCAGATCTCCACAGATCTCCACAGATCTCTGCAGATACAGCACTGCCACACACTTCTAGTGGGTCATACAGTGACGGGGATGTAATGTATATGAGTCTATACGTCGTTTTTTGATTATTTTTTTTAATCCTACTCATTCCTCCTTCATATTGTAAACTTGCGTTGCCTACCGACTCACAGTGATGGTGGAATGGCCCCACCATGAGGCCGGCACTAACTAGTTCAGCCACAAGTACTCTAACCACAACACGGGGTTGTGTCAGATTACTTTGAAATGTAGTGTAGCTCTCTAACTGGAGATGAATAAAAACTAATTTAACTTTTTTTGGTAACATTTGAATAGTTCATACAACTATGATTTTGTCTTAAAAAATATTTTCACTTTGTTTTTACCAGCAACTTGAAATAACACGATAACTCCTTGCCCAGGGTTTCGATCTTTGAATCATCTACCAAAAAGCTCCCAGTGGCTGTCGAATAAAATTTTTTCTTGAAGCCCGTCCCTATTAGACGTACATTACACTATGGGTATGTTGTAGTGTTTGTACAAGAAGTTGTAAAACGTCTCTATAGGCTTCTACATGTACGTTCGTACAATAGGTGCAGAGCAACATTTGAGACATTGTTGGCTCTATTTTTGTAGTAAACGAAGGATGAATAAATATTTCCTGTGTATCTGTGCATAAGATGTTGTTACAGCAGCCTATCCACAATGACTTTGGCCAGCAGCAGCAGCAGCAGCAGCAGCAGCAGCAGCAGCAGCAGCAGCAGCAGCAGGGCTCGGGCAGGCCGGCCCAGCAGAGCCAGTCGGGGGTGATCAGGCAGCTCGCAGGCCATTCCAAACCACCGTCCTGCAGGGCCCACAGCTCGTCCCCTCACTCCCTGCTGAGAGAGAGCAGCTCGCCCTCGTCACAGGTAGAGTTGAACAGGTCCTAACTAAATAGTCAGAAAACTGTCGGAACACAGCTGTTTGGAAAGCTTTCCTCTAATGTTAAGAGAATAATACTGAATGTTAATGTCGGAAGATAGTGTCGGCATATTAAGTGTTGATTTAATTTGACTTGTGTTCTTCCTTGGTTTCATCGTTGGTCCAGCAGAAATTTGCGCGGAGCGGGCAGTCGGCGGTGAGCGTGCCCGTGCAGACGAACACGAGTCTGACCATGCCCTTCTACAGCAACCCCATGATGTTCTCCCAGACCAACGCCAGGTCTCTGCAGGACGCAAACCAAAGACACACGGACGGCGAGTTCAACCAGGACGGTCAGCTACGGTGAGAGCCCCGAAAGAGAGCGAGGCCACCTCGACGTCACACGGAGTTTGTTTCGCTCGCGGTACAGCTTGCGTTCTCCCACTAACAGATTTTCTGATTTCCCGCAGCATGCTCCTCAACCAGCCAATGCAGACGCTGGTTCCCACTAGCAGTGTCACCACGCAGCCTTCCCAGTGCAACATGGGCATCTCTCAAACCATGTGAGTGTAACCGGACCGCCCACACAAAAATCGCACCGGTCCGTTTTGTTGTTCACGTCGTGCCTGAGTTTCCCTCCTCTTTCCCTGCACACAGATACACGCTGGAGCAGCAGATCATCGCCCCTCCGTTCTCCATGCAGCAGGTCAACTGCAACGCCGTCCTGGTGCCCTCCCCGGTCTTCACGTCCCCCATCATGATCCCACACAACACTTTCATCACAAACCAGTCCCAGTCGACCTACCACGCTCAGCCTCAGGCTTCTCAGCACTCCCTGCAGCTCCAGCAGCCGCAGCAGTTCTTTCAGGTACAACACCCGTCTGCTGTGTCGTGACGCAGCATTATTGTGCGTTTCTAGAAACAATATCTGTCTTTTATTCAAGTCATTTCTGATGGATTGTTGCATTGTTCACTAATTAATAATCATTTTAGGCCACAGAAACAAGCTAACTAGGAGTGATGTGGTCTAAAATGCATCGGGTCAGATACTGGATTGTGTTAAACCAGACTTGTCTATCGTCTTTTTCCAGAAGGGACAACACAAGTCACCAGCTGTAAAAAAAACCTTACCACAGATAAATAGTGTGAGTCTGGTGTAAAAACACACTTTTATAAGAAGCTTACCTAAATCCCTCGACACAGAGACCATAGATCACTTTTAGTTTGGGAAAATACTGTTAAAGGCATACAGGCATGAGGGACTGTACCAAAATTACTGGGTGCACTATCTTGTTTTGCTGATGGAAGGGGGTCGCTTGAAGTCCTTAGCTTTCTGGTACTGGTAGCAGATACGGAGACATGATACGATCTCATAGTATATTATGGAGTAATGGCATCACAGTATATGATATTACATTAGTTTTTTACTTTAAAGCAACATTCTGTAACTTTTTTACCTTAAAACTCTTTGATGATTTTTATGTCATCCTTCTCTTACTAGTAAAAACAGATGGAATAGTGACATCAGAAACATTCCTGTGTATCAGGGATTTATTCTCTAGTATTCAGTCGGACTAATGTGCCAGTCAGGAGAAACATTTTTCACTAGTCAACAGTTGCCTTCTCTTTATTCTGCACTATAACAGAACAACAGTCAAGTTTGAAGTCATACAGAGTTGGACTACAATATAATCTTCAGCACTAACCCAACCTGTTTCACAGTTATTACTGTGCTGAGGCTTGTGTCCATTTTCGCTCATTCGGTGAGAGTGGTAATAAAAGATTTAGTAGCTCACGGAGAGCAACTGGAATGCTGGGTAAACAGGAGGCACCGTTAGTCATGTGTAATTTCACTCCTAATGTTTGATTTGGGCGCTGTAACAAATCAGTGTGTTTTTTTTTTCTTCAAACTGAATATCAGAACCTCTGGGGTGGGGGTCTTGCTTTATTAAAACAGTCGGACATATGGTTGAGATTCAGCCCCCCTTCCAGCCCAAAAAATGTTTGTGCAGTCCCAGCAATGTTTGGATCCCCTTGTATGCCCTTGTCTTAGAATGCATTACCCACACCAGAAAGTATCGGCTATATTCATGATTCAGGAATGACTGAATGATGTGTAGATGTTGAAGTAATGCCAGACGTGTGTTTACACCCCGCTTGTCGAGTTAATACTCAGAAATAGCGCTCGTGTTTACGCTGATCCCCCAGATGTAAACTTGTATGTCCTCTGTCGTGTCCGCAGATGACTCAAGGACTCGTACAAGGTGGATCTACTCCGACATTCTTACACGCCGCTAATGTTCCGCAGCAAGGCACCGTGGGATACATCCAGCAGCAGTCGCAAACACAGCAAGTGCCGCAAGCACAGCAGCAGCAGCAGCAGCAGCAGCAGCAACAAAGGCAATACCAACATTCCCAAAACCAGACTAGCAGTGTTTCAGACTTCCGAAATATGTTGACTCGGTAGCGCTGTGGACCGTTGTTAGAGCGCCGAGATCGCCCCCCCGTGTTGTCGCCGTGTAGACGGCAGCACGTCGTGGCAACTGGGAGTCAAACTTGACGCCGGTGGGAATGCTTCTAGCGACCTGACTTTTGATGTGAAGCTGCCCATTCAGAGGAAGCCGGTGTGTTCGCGCGTGGAGTAAAAAAAAAAACAACCACAAGCAGAGGCCGCACCGGCCGGACGTCACCTGCGGGGATCTGTGGAGATTCTGAGGTGCTGGACCTTAGCGTCACACTCAGGCGGCAACAAGGTGAAACTGCCAGAACAAGTGGATTATCAAAGCTCTCGATAGACTTCTGACGAAGAGAGTTTCCTGCTAAGTGTCTGTTTGCACTTTGGTACCACCCCCCTACCCAAAAGTAGAATATTTATTTTTGCCCGTGAACTAATATTCTATTCCCCTCACTAGTAATGTTTCAATAGTGAGATTAGTTTTCGAACCTACAGCTCGACATCCCTCCCCTGCGACATCAAATCATCAAGTCCAATTTTCAGCTCCAGTGAAAGTGGCTCATCTCATAAAGGGATTTGTGTACATGAAAGTGTACTCCAGCCGGCAGACATCAGACGTCGCTTCCATTTTGTCACCGAATCAATGATTTACTCGCATGTATGTTCATGATAAGTCACAGGAGAGGGGCTGTATGGTGAAACATGCGGCGGTGAGATGACCGTCATATCTAAAGGTCAGGTTTGGTAAGAGTTCATACGCAACGCGCTGCACTGGGAAGCTGTGGGGGGTAATCAATTATTAGAAAAGGTCTATCTAGATTTTTAAAGCCTCAATCTGGGACAGAAGAAGGGGTGCTACAGCGATCGCACCGCTTCTCAACGAGAATGACAACAAACAAAGCTCTTAAGTCCTGATTCTAGGTGCTTCTGGTGAGCTCTGCAGTACTTAGGTGATAGACGAGTTAGCAGAGGGGGAAAACTTTGTGCCTTTAACCGTGGTGCGTCCATGGTGCGGTTTGATGGTTTTGTCTGATTACGGCTTTAAAAATCCAGCTCAGGTCCATTTGGAATACAAAGCTCTATTTTCATAGGTCATAATTTATTATTTTCCACATCAGATTTAAACAAAAGAAAGACATCTAGATTTGTAATGGATATATTACAAATATATATTGGATGCTTGTTGCAACCTTTACTTCAGTAAGTCCAAACTCTTTTTCAACACTTTCTGTAATGATGATATGTAATAAGATTCTTTAAACTATTTACTGAAACCCTAATGAAATCATTTCATGTTTATTTATTGCATATAAATTTGAAGAAACTAGTTTTGTACTCAAACGTTCACACTATGTGTTCACTCAGACATTGAAAGGTCAACACTGGTCTTGATGTCTCACCCCGCCTGGGTTAATGGTTCAATGCAAGCTGTTCTCAGGAGAGCGGTGCAACAAACTGCAGCAGAGGTGCAGGCATGGCGAATTGACACAGAAAAAATATGCCTGCTACCTGGATATTTGTGAACAGTATTACCTTGTTTGTTTTCTTTATTTGACCATGTGAGAAGTCACAAAGCTTAAACTCTAATCACGACCAAATTAGCCCAAGTTACAAGTACAAGGAAACGATACTCTGAATGTGATCGCCTCGAAAAACTAAAATACTGCCAGCAGATATTATTTAAAATATATTAACCTCCAATGCATTATTATGTAATATATCATACGGCTGCAGATGACAGAAACACTATATTTAAAGTATCAAAGATTGACTGCTCATACATCTGGAAGTTCTCTGCCGAGTCCTTGTCAGTATTTCAAGATGTTACAATCTTTCTTTTTGAATTTTTGAATGACAATCTTAGGGAGTCCTTTGAGAAATACTATTTTATGTTTGTTGGGGGAATCCTGCTGCGATACGTGCAACTGCTAATCGGCTCTCGTGACTACACTCCTTTCTCTTAACAGCCATAATAAATATAAAGATAACATATATTGGCTCACGTTATACTGCTGTATTGTGCGTTCTTTTCATTTTTTCTAAGTTTAGTTTATTTCCTTCTTTTGGGCAAAAGCACCAGATGCGCTGCATTTAGCGTTTGTAGCAAGATGCTGATTTACAACACCTCTCATGAGAAGCTTCTTAAAACTCAAAAGTATAGACCAACATTTTACAGTACATAAGAATTGGCCACCTTACATTCATACTCCCAAGAGAGTAACTGCTAACTACTGCTAACTGTATTCTGTTTATACATCCACGGCTGCTAGCATGCTACTATTGGCTTAGTTAGCCACGCAGCTAGCCAGACCACCAGGGGAGTGTTGGTGTTTACACCAGTAGCACAGGAGCTTTGGACCGCTAGCTGGCTAGCATGCTGACTTCAGTAGTTATCGCTTCAGAACTGTTATTTCTTCACTTTCAGTTGTTCATTTTGGTTAATTTTTGAATTAAAATTCTACATATTGCACCTTTAACTGAGAAGGCTGATTGTCCGAATGAGGCTGTGAGCATAGCAATGTGACGGTTACCATTTATCGAGAGGGAAGGACTGAAAGAGGGGTGGAGTGTACAGGATGAGCCGGATTAGCAGGTGAACAATATCCAGGAAGAAAACAAACTAAAGAACATAAACAGTATTGTACATCTCTCTTGTATTAATGACAATCAGAGACAGTGTGAAACGGTATACTGCAAAGAAGCTGCCTGTGCCAGAGTCTGAGATTATCATTTAAATTTAAAGATCTTTAAATGCGTCCTATGGGGTTGTTGCAGGAAGCTCAGCTGGAAAAAATTCTCACTGTAGAACTACACTTTATTAAAAGAAAGCAGCCTTCATGCTCAGTATGACAGTTTGGTCTCAGCCACTCTTCAAGTTAGCTACGTCACAGTCAAGACTGGTGCTGTTCACGGTGGACGACAGAGCTCAACATGTACGTTCAGTGCCGTTTTTCACTTTCCTATGTGCAATGTCAATTTGAAGAAGAAGAATGTTAATTTATACTGTTTCAGATGTTTCGAAACAGATGTACGATGTATATAGAGGTGTATAATAAGCCATTGTACCATGTAAATTATATGGAAATATTTTTTTAACGAAAATGTCCAAACATTCCTTCGGCCGTTGACATCAGCAGTATCTTTAAAAAAGGAAAAAAAAAGACTAAAAAAAGATGTATCCAGTGAAGAATACAGTGATTAAAGCAGGACTTTGTCTTCATGGGAATGTGGTGCAGGTGTTAGCCTTTTCCTGAACATGATAAGAAAACACAGACACTCGGGAGTGAATGGTTGTGCTGTATGTTCGCCATGATCACGGAGAAAGATCAAATGAAGAATCTCAATCCTTGTGTCCCCGTCGAGCAGCTAGCGAGACCAATAGCTGAATCTTTACAAGGCAGTTGAGCCAAAACTGACATTTTAATTTTTTTAAAATTGGTTTCAGTTCTTCTAGCTTTTCAGAAAAAGTGCAATTGTACATCATCGTCAAAATCTATATATATTTAGATGGCTGAGGGAAGTTTCGGTCTCCCGTGACGTGTTTCTACGCGTCCGCATAGCAACATTAAAGATAACCGGCGGAAGTTGAGCTCAGCCAGCAACTCAGAGGTGCCATAGACGACTACAGCTTTTCTTTCTCTCATTATTAAATTTCATTTGAACTACTGAAAGAAATCTGAAGACATTTTTAAGAAAATGTATAATTTTGCAGAGTCAATCACTCGCAGTGCGACTTCCCCTTCAGACTGTTCTCCATCCAATCACTCAGAGAAGTCACACTGTTATTGGACGGAAAGTCTGCTCATTAAACTGAATCATGTTGATAGTTCATGCATTGTGTTCCAGATGTGTGTGAAGCCCTGAACTAGTTTTGCTTTGGACAAATCACCTCACTGTGCACCAGACATTTGGGAGTAAGATGATTTTTAAAGTTGTTTTTTTGTGTGTGTATTGCTTCACAAGTTGTTGTAAATAACCCATCTGCTCGGTCGGTACTGTCTTTTCTTTCTCGTCGCTCTCTGCACATCTGTTTCTTTCTTTTCTTTCTTTCAGAATGCTTTTTTCTTCTTCATGGGGTTTTTTTCCATTGAGTGTTTTTGAAGGCATGTGATTTGAATCACATTTAACATGTACTTTTGCTGATTTGTAAAAATAACGGCCGACACCTTAAATGTGTGTGTGTGTGGGCGGTCAGTCCGATCAATGCTTTCTGTGTAAGATTTGCCAGGAGATGAACAAAACAAACCTGGTGGTTCGCAGCCATTTCTGCAGTTTCAGTGCAGAAACAAACATTGAATATATTGTATAATAGAATGTAAAAAAAAATTTAGACTATATAGTTGTTTATTTTATATGTCTAATAGATTACATATGTATGTTACATGATTTTAAAATTAAAGTAATTTTGTAACAGATAATGAAGTGTCTTATTAGAGGAGGTGAGGCTTTTATTTGCGTTCAAGTTGGTGTTGCACAGTCACTTGTATGGCTTGTTTTCTTTCTGTACTTACCATCAAAATAAGCTTTAAAAATATCGTTAATATTGTTTTAAAAGAAATTAACAAATTAAGTTTACATTCTAAAATATCTTGATATTAATTATGTTATATTGAATTATTTATAAATCAACCTGGATATTGTGAAATATATGAAAATAAATATTTTTAAACATATGCATCGTTATTCTGAGCAATGTGTTTACACGGAAGACTATTTTATGTACAGGATTGTTTCTCAGCGGTGTGTTCTTACTGTGAAAAGCCATATTTTCACATCAGAAAGTAAGATGAGTATTAACCTATGAAGAAGGCCACTGGACATGGAGGACAAAAAAGAGGGTTGGCTTTAAATAAATGTGTGACAAGTTTTACACCAAGTCTCTCAAAAGATGCTTAACTTAAGACCATGTTTGCTGGTTGTGGGTTGATGATCGGATTGAGGAAAATGCAAAATCAGATTTATTGAAGTGTTTTTGAAGACAGACTGTACAGGTAAAAAAAAAAAAAAAAAAAATAATCGCATAATTTACAATTATCAAACTGAGGTTTGGTCCAAAACAAGTCGACCAAGTTTCCTTTGCTCTTTTATCTAAAATAACTCTACTTACATGATTAAAAAATGCTGATAATATTTACAAGATATTCTCACGAAAACAAACACTTCAGTTCTGCTGAACCTCATCGTCTGTCACTCTGTACACTTTGTTGATCAGGACCTCCACCTTATCTCCGCCCAGATGACAAAGGTCCAGGATGCATACGACGTGCATGTCCTCCAGCTCACAGGCCGTCTCTAAGACGTCCGCTGCAAGACAAACATTTCACATCTCCTGTCACATAAGGCCAAAAATAACACTTTGTATGCAGTGATAAAAGACCTTTCAGGTGTGTGTGGTGACTGTTTCCTGAATGGGTGGTGTGGTGGCTACCTGGCTCAGGGAGTGCTGTTTCACTGTGGTTGGCTGGGTCACTGAGAGGGCAGAGGAAGCCCGACGAAAGGCAGGACAGCATCGTGTTGCCATGGGGGTCCTGAGGAAGACCTACAGCCCTGGGCTCATCTGCGCTCACGACAGGAAAGAACGCAGCATCGATGGCTATCTGCATGTTTATACCTGTCAAAAAGTGAAAAACGAGGATTTGCAAACTGATTTTGACGGTCGTCATCCCTGTTCAATTAAACAACATAAACATCAGAACAAACCATAATGGCTTGAGAGAAACATTTATAAGAAACAGAAGGCAGCAGCCACGTCCACTGCTGCTGGAACAGATCAGAGTTTTTCCTACAGGAAAAACTTTTACCTAATATTGTGACTTTGTAGTATCCCTGACAGACCACAGGTGGGATGGCATCGGTGGTTTGCTCTGGTGTCCACCGTGTCGGCTGGAGGTTACCCCACTGCAGGAGGACGTCCTTTTCGTCAAACCTGAACCTTCGAGGGACGCTGTCCTGGTACAGAGCGCCTTGACATAAATGTTCCTTCACTTCTTGTCGCTGCTCCAGCCAGCTGCTGCTTTCCCACGACAATACATCAGAGTCTGGAGGAAACAGACACATCAGTGTGACAGAAAACGCAAGTTACTCTTAAGTAAAGCTGTAGCTCCAGTAACGCACCTTCCACGTTGTGAGCCTCTTCAGATTCAGAGTCGCCGTCCTTTCCTTCCTGCTCGGTAGTTTCATGTCCAGCCCTCCTGTGAGGAGCAGAGACAAATGAGCTCAGAACAGTTGAAGTGGGTTACTGATGAACACTAATAGATGAATCTGCAGTACCTTTTTGCAGGAACGCTACCACGATTCAAGGAGGTCTGTTTGGCTTCTCTGGAAAACATGTTGATACATTACATTTCATTTCATTTAAACATTTAATATCAAATAGAGCTGCAAGAATAAGTCAATTCATTTTTCAGCTTCTTCAGTACAAGTGTTTGCTGCTTTTCCTTGTCATTTATGATAGTAAATAAAGAGTCTTTGGGTTTGGAACTGTTGGTTAGACAAAAGAAGCAATCTGAAGATGCTACTTTGGACGATTAATTGACAATCGGGAAAATGATCGGCAGATTTATCGATGATAAAAATAATTATTAGTTGCAGCTCTATCAAGCTCACAAATCTGACAGCCGGGAGACAAAATCACACCTTGTTTGAATTCTTCTTTTCCTTCTGCTTGCTGAGATTTCCTCAACAGAAAGAGATGTTAAACTGGCCTCTGAGGTCTGCTCAGCTGTCGACGGATCGTTGTGTGTGTCGGTTACAGCTTGTTCACGCACATCAGTAGAAACATCTGGCACCTGCAGGACACCAGTTGACTTATTTTATAGCCTTAATGGTCACCGCTCTTTAAAAGATGCTTTTGAAATCACGTCTAATACCTCTTTCTCTTGTGTTTGCTGAGGCTCTGTGGTCTTTGGGCTTTTCATGTAGCGCACTGCTGTGATCTGTCCTTGAATGGCAAGTCTTTTATGTTCCCTGTACTGCAGGGTCTCCAGCTCCCTCTTCAAGTCTGCTGCGGCAACCAGGGGAGCTTGAGCTGAAGATGGAGCAGAATGGTTTTAGGTCTACATGACAGTTAAACCAATTCACTTTCTCTGGGGGATGCAGAATTATAGATGCAGGACATAATGTTGTGTCTTCTTATGGGTGGCTTGAAAGATTATCCTTTAAAAACTCAAATAAAATGTACAAAGACGAACTCTCTGCGACTTTGCATCGAGACAGAAACCGAGCAGGTGTTCAGTACACTACACTGCTGTATCTTGTTGCAGAGCTGCTCGAGAATGCTGACCCAGATTTTATTGGATTCCTGCCACCCACAAGAGAACCGAAAGAATCTCATTACGGTTCAGTGCTGAGGTGGAGGTCATCATTCATGCCCTGAAATCATAAAAAATGTATCTTTTTCTGCAGGTAGTTGGTGCATTCTGAAATAAAACCGTCCTCAAAAGCCTGCGAGTACGTTCTTAAACAGGAAAACACATTAAAAAAACAACAATCTGTGTTTTCCCCTCACCTGAGGGATCTGACATTGACTGGGTACATTTCTGTGGGGGGCGGGGGTAACAGTAGTGACCACCAACTGCAGTCTTCTGGAGGACGACGTTGTCCTTTAGGGTTTTGGTCCACTGGATGAAGCTCTTCACTTTGGGGTCACTCACATATGGCTGACCTTTGTGGTAGCCTGTTGTGAAGACAGATAACATACAGCCACCGTCACCATACTGTATAAATGTAGATTACTAGCTATTTACTGTTACAGCTTTGCAAAACCTGTGATGAACGTCTCCGTCTCGCAGCTGCTTGTGAGGTAGGGCAACGAGTTCTCCACTTGACAGACTCTCATCTGAGTGCACACCAGGTAGGTCACTGTGGGGGAGACGGTGATACAGTCATCAAACCCAGTGAAAAACGCCTACAGAGCTGTCAGACAGGAGCTGAAACAGTCGACTCACTCGGGCATATGCGACTGAAGATTTCAGGTTGAGACGAGGAAAACACCTCCAGGATAAAAGGGTGTCCAGATGTTCCGTCCACTGCCTGTATCCAGCGATATGTCCAGTATTTCTCTGGACCTAATTGATAACAGTCAGTCAGCAATAATTTAATTGGCATTACTTCAGTTTTTTTAAAAATCCAGTGTCTAGATAAAAATTATGAACATTTCTTACCCTTGTTCCCTTTACTCTTGACTCTTTCAACGCGACCAACAAATGTCACCAAACCAATGACATCACATGCGGAATTGTTGGATAGTTTTTCCAACTCTGACCTGTGAGAAATGACATGAAGCGGTTTTTGAACATGGCTTGGGCCAGGAAATGCTGTATAAAAAGAATAATATTAAGTTTGATATTAAGGTAATTAGGGTAACTTCAGTGTATACATGTAATGTATGGAATATAAATGGGAATCAGGTCATCAGAGTGTTTTCAGCAGCTGTTTCTGGTTTCTTTTATCCTTTAACCAAAAAGGTTCTTATTCATTAACAAAAAGGTGCATCTCTGTAGGGATCCTTTCTTTTATGTTGTCAGACAATTCAAATAACAAGCTGAGCCTGTTAGCGGCAAAAACAAGCCAATTTCGCCACTACCAGCCACAACAATTTCACGCAATACTGAACCAATTTCAAATATTGTTGTCCCTCTCAGCCATTTAGACACAAAACATGGGGAAATAAGGTCAGGTTGAAAAATATGTCATCGAAATAGCAGAGCATTCTCACCTAAAACTTACTACAAATAACATTTAACTGATTATGAAAGTCTCAACTTAATACCGATGCCTCTAATAAAAGTTCCTTGTTGTAGCTTTAAGTACCTGACAGACAAACAATAACCAATTCATTACCTGGTGATGAACTGATAGGAAACATCAGGCAATCCCCACTGAGGCAGGACGCTCTTTGGTGAGACCACAGTGATGACCGATGCTGGGTTGCGTGGATTCAGGCAGATTTCTTAGAGAAATACATACAAAAACATTACATTACAGTTACTAACCTACACAAAACTCTTTTATAATAACTTTTAAGACTTTACTTTCATTTTCCAAACAATTTAAGCCTTTATAGAAACATGCATTTATAAACAGAATCCTGCAACTGATAACAAATTGGAGTTAGCTGTTTGACACATGTCACATATCTCTGCACTGTACAACATTTTCAGACAAAAAAAACAAAGGAAATACTATTTATACACTACTTTCATTTTGAACTTCATAATAGGTCTGTGTGGTCTGTAGTTCTGTACGTACCAATAGAGTTAAAGGTCTTCATTCTGTGATGGTCCATCTGCGGGTGTGACCGGTTTGAATAACTCTGCTTCAAGGTGTAATTCTGGAGGTACAACACTGTGCCCACGTTCAGTCTCTGGTAAAACTCTGGACAAAGTTCGTTCCAGAGTACGAGGGACATTGTCCCGCTCTGGTCAGCAACTTCAAAGTATGCCTGAAATATGACACAAATTTAAAATTTGTATAAGAAATATGAAGGCGAGATCCTCCTCAACTCTTGTTACTGAATCTCAAAATTCTTGGGAAGTTAAACTCACCTGGTAGGGGTAATCGATCTTCAGCCCAAACTTCCCGTAATACCTTAACCTGGACTTGTGTATTATCTTCACTAGTAGAGGGAGAGGTTTCCATGTGTTTCTAAAGCATGACTCCAGACTACGAAGAAGTGTGATCTTGGACACTGTTGAAGAGAAGACATTGCGGACAACACATTCACAGCCAAAGGTCATGAGAAGTAATATAAAAAAGATTTTGCAAGGGAGATACGTTGGCTTTACTGGACAGGGTGCCAGTGCATCTATTCTAATCAACAGCTGTGTTCCTACTGTGTCTAGTTAAGACTGTGAATGATGAATATAGTCCATGTGGCAGATATATGATATTAATCGTATTGGTTTTATGAAAGACAGTGCATATTGTTATATCTTCAAATAAATTAAAATGAGTCTTTTCCAGGTCTTAATAGCTGAATTAAATCAAATTATATTCTAAAAGACATTAGATTGTTATAGCTGAGAGAACAATAAAGTCTCTGTCTGCTTGACCATCATAGCTGTGCTGAAATGATTAGTCAGTGTCGAAAGATTAAATAATTTATTGAGCTAAAAAGACCAAATTTAAGGCCCGAAATGGCTTTTTCAGGGCTGATGCCAATTATTAGAAATCAAGGAGACTGAAAACCAATATGTGGGACTGATATTCATTTGCAGTAAATATGAAACTCTAAAAGTACAATTTACTCAAGTACTGTTCTTCAGTCCAATTTTGAAGTACTTTACTTGAGTACTGTCTTTTCCTGCTACTTTATACTTCCTCTCCACTACATTTATTTGATACATTTAGGAAACCGTTACTTGGCAGATCCGGATTATTCTGTGTTTATAGGCTATGAATTGTGAATTCTAACCAATCAGGTATTGTTGTGGGAGGGATATTTTGTGAGAGGATGTTGCAGCCAAAGTAGCATTTTTTATATTAATCTATTTTATCAACAATCTGACAGAAAAATCACTGATACTGATAATCGATAAACGGTCTACCCCTAATAATCATATTAGCTCCATGTTTTAACCGTTGACCGGACAAAACAAGCTGTTTGTAGACAAGACCTTGGATTCTGAGAAAGTAATGATGGTCATTTTCCTGTGTTTTGTTGTTTTGAGGCCCTATTTATTTAAAAAAAATATTGTCAAATTAAAGCATGCAAGGCACTGGGTCAAACACATTGTGGCATTTGCTTTGGTCCTTTTCCTCCAGCCGAAGCTGAGTCCACATCAGTCAATACAATACAATAGATACACCAGTCAATGTAAAACAGATCTGTGTGAGGGAGAGGGATCATCATAGTATCTCACCGTCCAGCACTGTGTCTGATGGGGGACACCCTGAGGTCCAGATGTCTCCCTCTGGATCATCATTGTTCCACAGGGACAGGTAATGTTTGCGGCTCACCTGCAGAGGAACATCACTTTGCAGCAGCACACTCCTCTCCATGCCATGCTTGACCAGCATGGGCAGTGAGCTGACATCCTTTATACGAGGCAGGACAGCTGATCTCCCTGCAGCACATCTGAGTTTTTCAATGCAAATGTAACCGTGTCCCAGTCTCCTCTCGTTGTAAACAAACGAGCCCTGCGTGATGTAGATGTCAACCCCAGTCCTCAGGATGTTTGTGTGCACTAGATGGTTTAAACTAGGGTGAACAAAGCATTTGGCTCGGCAGACTCCGTCAGTGACCGTCACGTCGTAGCTGTAGCTGTCAAGCTGCTGCCCCTCAGCTTGCTCACACAAGTATCGCTGTAGCGCAGTGACAGCAACGGGAGCCGCCTCCTCAGTCTGTAGTTTCAGCCGTGAGGAGGACAGACACTCCAACGTCCTCTGGAGAAAAGATGCTTGTCCAGTCGCCATGGAGGAACAAGACGAGTTATCCTCCATTTCTGACAGCTATTCCACCCAGTTACCTGCAAGATAGCCGTTGTGTCAGTAATGTCATCAAACTATGTCATGTTAGCTTGTTGGCTAACTAACTTCTCCCTGCCAGCAACATTAGCGTTGTACTCCACACGTTTAAATTTAGGCAGAAGTTCTGGTGGTAACCTGAAGAATGTAGAAGACTTATCTTACCGCAGCTAGTTTACAGTTCAAAACTTAAAATATTCATTGTTTTTAGAAGACGGTACCGTTAGACTCGCTAACGTTACAAACTACAAACAAACGCGGGTGCACTTTGATTACGTCACAAACACCAGAGCGTACGAAAATACATGAAATTCACCATAAGTCTGTTTTGTATTTCTAATTTAACGTTACCAAGACAACTAGTTAAGGTTCAGTGTTAGCTAAAAACTACCCGTCCACAATAAATACCTATTTTAAAATTCCGCGCTGGTCAGACCCAACGTCTTCAACGCGACGACTGGCGAAGGCATTACCCGTCTTTCTCTGTCTCTGATTGGCTTAGCCTGACATTTTCTCCCTCACCCTAACCAATCACACTCCTAATGCCTAAACCTGACCAATCAAAACAACGCAGTCACCAAATGCTAACCAATCAGATGAAGAGACGGGCGGGACTTGACACCGCTGGGAGATAACTTGCGTTTCTTCTTTTTTAATTTATTTAACGGGCAAATATGCTTTTCAGGAAAGAGTTGAACTTTTGTTTCAGGACACTCTGAAACCCTTGCAGTGTGCACATAATTTAGTAGACAATTACATCTGTGGGTGACATGTATGTATATTGTTTTAAGTTCGGTTTCGAGCTTTTAAAATAATTTATTTCAATGACTTTATACAGTTTGATATCCATTTCCTCTGAATGTGTTAACTGCTGATTCATATATCATCCAGTCACCAGGACAGTTAAATTCTGAATACTATTAATCAACTTAATCGATGTTATTTGAATTAATCAGTAACATGTGAACGTTTTACTATGGCTCTTAGCTTACTTGATTTGAGAGAGAGCGAGAAAGTTATGCAGGGGAAAAGAGATTATTTAACCTTTAAAACACCTTTTTATTCTTCGATAAACAATGACCACCTCAACATGACATGATTACCAGTTTGACCAAGGATTTAAAAGGATTAAAAAACATGTATATAAAGGGAAATCTACAGATATAACAGTGATTACAAACTGAAATTAAATACAATTAAAAAATTTAAAAAGGCAGTCTTCAATTTCTTCTTAAACAGCTGTATAGCTTATTTGTCCTTGCATTTGTTATGTTGTGTGAGTATTTGATTCCGTTGTTTTTCCAGCAGGGGGTGACAAGTTGATCCAGGAGAAGAGCTCCAGGATCTCAAACAGGGCCCCTGCTGTCCAAATCAAATTACTGCAAACCGACCATCAGTCAAGAAGCCAGTCTTGGAGCCTTCTTACACAGTAGAGGGTCAAAAGTGTATCCACATATTTGTCAAGGGGACATATTAATGCTTCAGCATACAATGGTATTTTAACTCTCCTCAGCTTGAAGGCAGCAGCTTGGGGAACACCCTTTCCTGTTACAGCAGGCCCATAAAGGAAGAGGTTTCTGATTTTAATGTGGGTTGAATTGTCTGGCCTAATCAGAAGTGCGACCTCAACCCCACTCAAGACCTTTGGAATGAAGTTTAACACAGAGACAGAGCCAGATCTTATCATCCAACATCAGTAGCGGACCATAATTGTTCCTGTGGCTGAATGAGAGCATATTCCTGTTCCAAATTCTTTTGTGGGGCCTTTCTAGGAGAGTGGAGGCTATTATTGCCCAAGTTTTTGAAGGTGGGTATTCAGCAGTCACTTATAGGTGTAATTTTTAGGTGTCCACATTCTTCTGGTAAACAGGATTTGCAGTTATTCATAATGCTGACCTCCCCTTCTCCTTTTTTTTCTTCCAACTTCCTAGCAAGTGAATCAGTTGTCATGGTACTCTCATTTCCTCCAGTGAAGCAACGGACATCTAACGGTTTAGCATTACACATTTCGAGCTCAACTACCAACAACAGATGTGTCATAAGTCATTGGTACAGAATAGAGCTCCCTCTATTCTGTACAGTTTTACAATTAACATTAGGTTACATCTGTAGAAACCTTCTTTGCGGTGTCCTCAGCAGTACTGGTTACAATTAATCTGTAAAAGGTGGCGACACATTCTTGTTTTTCAACCCATGTTGTTTAAATTATTATTGTGTCACTGAGCAGAAATGTATTCTAGAAGTCTGCTATCAAGACCTAATGATGTTTTCAAGGTTAGTGTTTGCAATGCATTTAGGACACACTGGGTATTTCACAAAGTAAGTTTCCCGACGGAGGTTCAATGGGTCCTTAAAAAGCCAAATTAATTAATAAATATTCACAGCAGTGCTTCTGCTGCGAATCATCCCATACAGTGTAGACAGTACAGTATGCCATGTTAGCTCTTTGTGTCTTTGATAATAAACATGTTTGGTCTGTGAGATCCCAAAGTATAAATCATTAAATGCATTTATTTAACAATAACAGTATATACACTAGATGTAATTAAATCATATCTAATCATTTAATCATATTTATCTAATTATTTTATGGAAATTCCACCATTTTATTGTAGTATTGGAAAAAACAAATTCAACTCTGAATTTTAATATTTATAATATTAATAAGGCAATAATACAAACTCAGAAATATTTATCTTCTTCATAAGTGAATAAACAAGCTGTTCTCAGAAAAATAAGGTCCCAGTACACCATTTGAAGCTAGAAAGGTGGCAGGGTCCGCCTCGATAAACAAAGAAAAACAGTATGACATTCTTCCTTTAAGGTCAGTTTGTTTTATTCAGTACTGAACTCAAAGAAATTTTTTTTTCTTTAGTTTGTTAAGGCATAAAATCAATGAAGATCTTTGTCTTCTGATTAAAACTACATAGTGCACCTTTAACTTGATCACAAAACATTAGAGTAGGCTAATTTAAAAATGATTGGAGCTTGGATAAAAATTAAAAAAAAAAAAAAAAGGTTGCTGATGAATTAAATATGAGTAATAATAAATAAACCAATTATTCAGTAGTATTTTTCTTTTTTTTCATTATTTCATTCATGAAAACAGCTGATCCCACAGAATGAATCTCCTGGGCCCCGCCTTCTTGTCACAGAACAACGACAACTCCCAGAATGCCTTGCAGCTTTGGAAGCGATTCTTGTCGACGTGGGAAGGGAGGGATCCGGACACAAACAAATGTCCACGGGTTTGATGTCGGGCTACGTTACAAGATAACCGTGACATGTCAGGTGGCTTCGGTGGACAACTCCGTGACATTTGACAAACATGTGGCTCAAACCGGAAGAGATTCTGCTGAAAAACGCGCTTAAATTATGGGTCACCGAGAAGGATAACGAGTATTTCGTACTGCAAAGGAGACGAGGGTACGGAGAAGGTGGAGGCGGGCTGACAGGTAACATTAGCGGCTATGATATCACCTCCTCCCCACATGTGGAGGACAACGAAACCACCAAACCACATTGAAATAAACAAGTTTTTTATCGGGTTTAACTCTGTTTACGTCTTTGCGTAGCTAACGTGCCGTCTTGTCTGTCTGTCTGCCTGCCCGTGCACAGGGCGGGTGCAGCCGTGTAGCCTGCTCGTCTACAGTAAAATACCCTCATAGCAACAGGTTTAAGCCAAGTGTCAACATCAGTGAGCCAGTTAGGAGGCGAACAGCTGGTTACTCAGACACCAGTCTGCAGAGAGTAGACGTGTCAGACAGTGTAGTGGCTTATTTGTGTCAGTGAAGAGTTAATAAAGGAGGCTACATGTAGGAGAAGTGTGTCCACTTCATGGTGCATTCAATGTCCCTGTGGTTGGGTTACATATATACATGATGTGTGCAATGTGCTTTATACAACTTTAACTTTGAACCACAGTTGTGTGTCAGATTTGGACTCAAAGTCATATCACCAGCAGATAAAAGCAGACTTGAATTCATGCATTTTGGAGGACAGCTCTTGTCGGTTTGTTGATATTTGCACCACTTTTTTTCCTAGAGGCTGGAAATATAACAGAAAAACCTTTGGATTTTTTAAAATGTCACTGCAATGTCAGGGACAGCCGCTCCCTGGACAGTCACCCCTGTCAGCCCACTGTGGTGACATTGATGCTCAGCTGAGTTGTCACACTGTAATTTAGGTTATATTAAGCTCAGCTACAGTGACATGTAGGATTTTTTAGCGTTGAGAGAAAAAACCCTGAGAGTTGTTTTTTTTTTTATTTTTTTTCTTTTGCAGGCTTGGTGATGCAGCTAATGGTTTTCCTTTATTGATTTATACTGTCAATTATTAACAACAGTCCAGAAAAAGGGCAGCAAATCCTCACTTCTGAGAAACGAAATTAAGTTAATGTTGTCCCATTATTAAATTAAATTACCCTGTTACACATACTGTATACTGATATCACTGTGTCCTATATGAAAGCTTATTTTATTTAGAGATTATGATGCAGAAAAAGATGGTTGGTGATATTTAGATTATTAAATTGCCAGCGAAGTTTACTGTTTCATTTGCCCTGATGTCATTTTAGATGACTAAGTATATTGTGGAAGGTGTAATATGTAAGAATTTTAGTTAAAGACGTTAAAAAATGTCTAAAATGATCAACAGAATGTAAAGAAATAACCGTTTTGATGCTACGATGCCTGTGTTCTGTGTTGCACAGTTATCTACTGAAGTAAGCATGCTAACCAGATAGCCCGACTGTCCAACAGTCCTGTGCTTGTGGTGTAAACAACATCACTACTATGGTACTCTCAAGCTCCCAGTCTGCACCACTGGATGCACGGCTAACTGGGCTAACTGGGCTAACTGGCTAACGGCACCCTACATATTGCAATTTAAACTTGTCCTGCCTCTGTTACTTAGCAAGTCATCAAGTACACTCCCAGGTCCACAGACCCAACAGTCCGCTAGTGAGTTTCTGATTTGGACACAACCTGTTGTATAAACCTATCTGAGTGACGCTCTTTGCTCTCGTGGATCCTTGAAACGGTCTAAAAGAAGTGCTCGTAATACCACCAATGATTGTAACCCTCAGTTTCTAACCACATGCCAGCCACAGTGTGACAGCCGTAAGGTAATTAATGGATAATTAATGATAATGAATGCTGTTCTGGCTGTAGACAAAAGCGCTGATATCCTGTCCGGGTGGTTTAATGACAGTGGAGGTTAAATACTACCTGATTGTACACAGCATGCTGCACTTGTATTCCGCTCCAGCACAAGAGCCTTTGTCTAGTGTCTTTTGTGTGTTTACAAGTCTGTCCTCGACTGTGTGATGTTGTTCTTCACTGATGAGAACATCAATTATGCGAACTGTGTTTGATCCTTTCAGTCCTTTTACTACTGAGTAGCTCCACCAGGAGAACATGTGGAGAGCTGATCTATGATCAGAGGGCAGGCCTGTATAGTGCTGATGCAGTGCGTGAGTGTGGTTTCACTGCGACCTTGTTAATTATTCATGGAGGGCATGTCAGAAAGTCGTAAAGGTAACAGATTCTTCTAATTTTAGTTGTGCAGCTCGGACGTGAAGCAGAGGGATCTTTCATTTCTTCGCTGTCAGGACGAGTATAAATAAGAGACTGATGGAAATAAATTTAATACACCGACAACTAATTGACAGTAACTGAATTAGCTTAAGTCTGTATTGTCTGACGCTGTCAAATGGTGCTTTAACAGTAAAAAGAGCAGTTAAACACAGACAAAGATTAATTTAATCCTAGTTTTTTTTTATTCGAAGTTTAGAAAAACTAGGTTTAAAATGAGTAAATGCAAATTTAGAATTAAGCAGAGCTCTGTCTCACAGTTTATAAACTAATCTCCATTATGTAAATCTGGGTTCATTGATGTAGACAGAAATTAAAAATTAAAAATCTATTTGTGTGCTGTCTGGCCTTAGTAAGTGTAAAAGGGGGAGAAACTGTTAAAGGGCAACTCCCCCAATTTTACGACTGCCTATGTGAAAAGACCACAAAAACATATGAGAAAAGTATAAAAACCTTTTGTGGCTCTGCATATGATAAATTGCCTCCAGCGATGACACTCAATGGCTTAGTTGCATTGTGGGTAATGTAGGCGCCATGTCTAGAGAAGGAAGATGAATGTGTGGAGTTAAATATGATATCTCTTGCTCTGCTGTATCGATCTTTTGAAACTGTTCATAATGAGTCCCAACAGTGTTATAGGAGTGCAATAATAGACCAGTGGCTCCAACATTACCCACAATGCAACTTAGCCACTTAGTGACATCACTGGAGATAATTTATCAGATGAGCTGCAGCTCCTTTAAAGAGAATTTATTTATATTTGTTCCTTGTTTCTTCAATATTTTTTTTATAAATCTAGATTTCCACAGGCCTCATATGGCTGAAGGTGTCATGTGACAGTTTTGATTTTGGAATATCTATGTGCTGTATGTTACAGGCCTCCTGGTGGGAACTCTGGACACTGTGTTGGACTCAACATCCAAAGTTGCTCCCTTCCGCATCCTTCACCACACACCAGACTCACAAGTGTACTGGTCGATAGCATGCGGTATGTCACTGATTATTTAATCTCTTTCTGACAAACATTGAATCAAATGATCACGTAGATGCAGTATATTGCATTTGAGGAAGCATGTTGTAATTGCATGAAAACAAGTCTGTGTTAATGTGCTGAAGTCCTTCAATCTGAGCAACAGTGAAGCCAAGATTTTGCTGTAAAGAGAATGTTATTCCTGCCTTTCTTTAATACGGACGAGCCGATAACTTCCATCTTTGTGATCAGTTTCTTTGATTATTCTCAAGCTGACAAAGTTAATTATTTTCTTATCTCTACATAATAAAGCTAAATTTTCTCATGATAACAGGTTAATTTATCTCGTTATCTTAAAAAAAACAGAAGGCAGATTTCTCAGGATAATGAGATAATTGACCACGAGAAAACAATTTCATCCCCATGACATTTACGCTCTGCTCTGTGGGGCGGGTTTGGAGTAAACTATATGAACTTATATGGACTTTTGCTGTCAGAACGAAATCATTAACTTGTGGTCATACTAACTGCCACCGAGGCCTTTCTCAGCTTCTGCACTTTCAGCTATGAGAAGTCTTTTTCTCGACAGATAAGAAAAGTAATCCAAACATGATATCTGACATGAGTTTTTTTTCCCACTGTTGATGTTGTTCAAGGTGTCACCAAAGAGGAAATCGTTCAGCACTGGGAGTGGCTGCAGCAGAACATCATGAGGACGCTCTCTGTTTTCGACTCCAGTGAAGACATCACCAGCTTTGTGCAGGGCAAGATTAGAGTAAGAACTTATAAAAGTCCTTCTTTTTCTGGGGATCTCTCAGCAAGACTGTAATTGTAAGATATAAAATTATGGAATCGGTCATTCTTGTGGCAAATAAGTAAATTGGTTCGTTACCAAGAGCAACACCTTTCAGATTACACCTGGTCATTTTTTTCCATTGTGGATATAAAGATATTGATTTGAACATGATTGTGATTGTGATGATGACTCATCCTCAGTCTTCAGTAACCCTCGATGTTTAATCCGTCAGGGTCTTATCGCTGAGGAAGGGAAGACGTCCCTGGTGCTGGAAGAAGATCCCGAGAAGTTCCGAGAAGCACTTTTGAGGTTTGAGAAGTGGTTTGAGCTGCCTCCAGAGGAAAAACTGGTCACATATTACTCATGCAGCTACTGGAAAGGCAAAGTGCCCTGCCAAGGCTGGCTCTACCTCAGCACGAACTTCTTGTGCTTCTATTCATACCTGCTGGGATCTGAGGGTAAGCCATTCCTCTGCATTGAAAGTTAATTGGTGGTAACAAAGACTGTAAGAGCTCCTAGTTAGCTTTAATGGCATGAAAGGAACATTCTTTGAACATTTTTGCATAAGAAAGTAGCTCCAGCTAATGACAGCTTTCGTAATTATAAAAAAAATCCATTGTACTGTAGTGGACCGCATAGTGGAGGCAAACTTGACAAGCAGTGTGGATAATGGATAACACTGACGTTTTTCACAGTGATGCTGTGAACATTTAATTTTCTTGGTATGAGCAGTTCTTTATTACCGCAGTGCTTTTCATACACTTGAATTAATAAGAATAGGACAAAAAGAAAACAGAATCACACCATAACAACACTGATTCACTCACGATTGTTGCCTTTGCAGCTGTGAGCCTTAATCACTGAGTTTCATTTTCATATCATTGTGATGACTCTGCAGTAAAACTGGTCATCTCCTGGGACGAGGTCTGGAGGCTGGAGAAAACCTCCAACGTTCTCCTGACCGAGAGCATCCACGTCCTGGCTCACGGGGAGGACCACTACTTCTCCATGCTGCTGCACCTTAACGAGACGTTTGTCATCATGGAACAGCTGGCCGACTACTCCATCAAGCGCCTTTTCGATAAAGAGTCCTTCCAGAGAGAGCCGGCGCTCTCCGACCCCCTGCAAATCACCAAGAGGTACTGTCCGTCTGCTTCACTGCACAGCTTTCCATGATCCTGTTAGTGCTGGCTGCCAGCTTGAAGAACCAGAGTAAACACACGGTGTGACTGCAGACACATAGTGTTTGTGTTTGTTTTAACCTGCCTGGTGTGGCAGGTAGGTCATCCGTGACGATACCAGTGCCAGGTATTTTAAAATCAGCGTGCTGTGGTTGCTTACTTTGGCTATTTTGAAGAGGTATCCAGTGGGGTCCAAAGGTCTGAGTCCACTTGTCCACTTCTATTCTACATATGTTTTGAATGTAATACTATTTAAATGATATTAGCTTAACAAGAAAAGTTAAATCTTTGACAAATGTCCATAAATTCAGAATATCGTTAGTAGTTGGTGCAAAAACTGTTTGTGCAAAAACTGATGACTCATGTTATGCCAGCATGATTGGACAGTGTTCCACAAAGCTACTTGTGAATGCTCGGCTTTCTCAGTATCAGTGTAAGTGGCCCCATAAATCTTCACCTCCTTACATACACACTTCTGTTACAGCCATAAATCTCAGACTTGGATTAATCAGTAAATAGGACTTTTTCTTTTTCTTGTCATCCACTGGGAAATTCTTGTATTTCTTAGCCCACCTCGAGCGTTTGGCCTTGTTTCATCTCCTGGGAAGTGGTTTAGAAAACGGCTCCTCGTCCTCTGAGACAGCCTTGTTTTGACAGCACTTTGCTGATCGGAGTCTTGTGTTGTTTGTCGAGCAAATTCTGTGTGTGTTGAAGTTGCTTTTCCAACTCTCAGGGAACTAAGCTTGATGTATTGATCTTGATTTGACACTGGGAAATCCCCTCTTTGCTTAGAATAACAATTCTATAAACAAGCTTTCTGATTTCTTTCCAGATTAATGTGACAATATCAAACATTCATATATCTGGTATTTGATCAAAGTGCATTGCTTTCTGAAAAGGCGTTCTTGCATTTTTATGTTATTATATCTGTTGTGCATGTGAGATTGGAGGATGTCCTTAGTGACCTTAAACGTGATGCTCCGCTCATGACTTTCTTCTTCACTTGCCCCGCAGAGGCCTCGAGGCTCACGCAAAGAGCGAGCAGTTCCGGACGTTTTTCAGGCTTCCCAAAGAGGAAAACCTGTTAGAGGTGCATGAGAGCTTCCTGTGGGTGCCCTTCAGCCACTACAACACCCTTGGCAAGATCTGCCTGTCCGAGAACTACCTGTGTTTCGCCAGCCAGGACGGAAGCCAGTGCCACGCCATCATTCCAATGCGAGAGGTAACGTGAAACAAAGGGCGTCATTACTTTGTTCTTAAAAACACTGCCCCCTCCAAAAAAAGCCTGTCCTGAAAAGCTTTCTGCATACTGATGAAGAGCAGCGGCAGCAGTGACTGTCTGGTCTGCTAATGTTCCTCCAGGTTATTAATGTTGAGAAACCAGACTCCAGCAGCAGGGCTCTGACGGTGTGCGTGCGTGGCAAGAGGGCGCTGCGTTTCTCCGAGGTGCGGGACTACCAGCGGCTCGCTAACACAATCCGGAGCAGGTGTGGGATCAGTGCCAGCCCTCAGCACTCTGCTTCATCAGAGGTAACGTCTTAACTCTTCAAAGTTGTCCTTCAAAGTTGCCATAAAGAATCCGGTTTATATCCCTCTGTTATCCCCCTCCCCTCATCTCTGCACGTTAATGAAGTAAACTGCATTTCCCCTCCGGTCAGCAGTCAACAGGGAGGGAAAAGAGACTGAATATAAATCTACTGTTAAATCCCAAAAGTTAAACTTTGAGCTTTCCTCCTGGCAGTGTTTTGTTGATATGTGCTACCCATAGTGATGTGTCACTTACCATCTCGAGAGATATGTCAGGGTTAGAGGGAGAGGTAGCGCCATCAATTCACAATACATTAGCATTTTTAAACCAGGCAACATTAGTCAACAGATTATAGTTAAACAGCTTTGGAGTTTTGTATGTAAACGTGTCAAGTGAACATTTTGCGTCATGAGAATTATGACCATAGAGATTTTAATATGTTTGACTTAAGGAAAGATTTTCCTAGTTTAAAACAAAAAAAAATGGTATTTAATGAATAATGGAAACCCTGGTGTTGTTGTACTCTATACCTTCAGTTTGCTGTTTATTCTGCAGTTTAAAGTGCTTTCTGACATTGACAAATTATACGTCTTTATCACCAAGGCAATCAGAGGCGAGTGCCAGTCGCTCATCAACCACTTCGAGGACAACCCGGAGGACGTGACACTGATGGTGGGGCAGAAAGACAGCAGCAAGGCTGTGAGCACCGAGGCTCTCATGACTGTTTTCCACCCCCAGGATGTCGAAAACCTTGACCCCAAAATGGTAAAAAATTTTGCTCAAATGAAACCAGCACCACGTTCACTACGAAACTCTGAGTGACTGACATTGATGCAATAAACCTGCAGGATGGAGGCTGTGCTCGTGGGTGTTTAATCAATTCAGGGGTGGACGTGAAACAGAATGGAGCACGCATCTATTTAGAAATACAACCAGTTTTGACAGCATAGCAGAGCATGAACAATAACGCTGTGATGTGTGTGTGACAGCTTAAAGAAAAGATGAAGGAGCAGTCGTGGAACATCCATTTCTCGGAGTACGGACGCGGCACGAGCATGTTCTTCACCAGGAAGACACGAGACTTGATTGTTCGCGGCGTCCCTGAGGCCTTGAGAGGAGAGCTGTGGATGCTGTTTTCAGGTATTTATACAGCAGAAACACTCTGCTATGTGCAGTAATTGATCTGCGGTGTCTGCACCTTGTTGACAAAGCCTTGCATGACTGAAAGTGCTAAGTACTCACTCAATATAAATAATTAAGTAAAACATGGCTGGCGTGGGATCTGCGCAGCGTCTGTTTCTGGACTGACGGCGGTTCTGCCTCCGTAGGAGCCGTGAACGACATGGCCACTCACCCCGGCTATTACACCGAGCTGGTGGAGCAGTCTCTGGGCACGAGCACTTTGGCTACAGATGAAATCGAGAGAGACTTGCACCGCTCTCTGCCAGAGCACCCTGCCTTTCAGAGCGACACGGGAATCTCAGCTCTACGCAGAGTCCTCACTGCCTACGCATACAGGAACCCCAAAATTGGATACTGCCAGGTACTTTGATTTCTACAGAACAGACACCTTTTAGTTTCAAGTAACTTTTCAAATTAAGATGTTTACCTGCAAGACACACGAACAATTTATTAAAAAAAAAAATTGGTTTTGTTTTCAACTTCCATAACTACCAAACAGTATATAAGTACAGCTGAGACTATTAGCTGATTGTTCAATTAGTCGATTGGCAGTAAGTGAATCAGCAAATATTTTCATTTTCATTCAAGTAATTTATTTAATGAAAGACATTTTATGGTTCCAGCCTCTCAAATGTGATTATCTGCTGCCTTTCCTTTTACTTGTTTGATCATTTTGATGTATTTTGAACTTTAACTTTGAGATTTGGACTATTGTATGGACAGAAGAGACATTGTTGAGGTGTCAATTTGGACAGAATTATTCTTAGTTTTTACAATCCAGACTATCAGTCAGTTCATTGTGGAAAAAGTCATCAGATTGATCCATAGTGAATATCATCCTTAGTTACAGTCCTGTACAAAATAGTATTTCAACAACTTCAACGGTAAAATCATGATTTAAGAGGAATGCACAAGTTAATAATAATAATAATAATAACAATAATAATAATAACAATAATGATAATAATAATAATATTGCAGACAGAATGCAGGGGAGAGACAAATCTACGGAGATAAACGACACCAAAGCAAGGCTTTCAGCACAAACTGTCAGTTTGGCAGAGAGCCTTGTGAGATTTACCCGCCAAACAGAAATTAGGCAGACATTTGGAGCTTGGCTGACTCTGTTTCTGCTATATTTACAGTAGTTGTAGAAACTGTGTAGTGGAGAAAACGAGACACTTGATGTGATGTGATTCTTCCGGCGTAATGTGCATGAACTCAGCAGTAACAAGACACAACACTCTCTCTGCTCTCTCCAGCAGTTAACACCACTATGTCCGGTCTCATGATCATTCTTTGTCTCTTCATTTCGAGCAGTAATCAATGAAAGATTATCCTTTTTTTTTGCTGTTTTAGATCAGGTGACACATGGTACAAACTTGTAACCCTTATGGTTTTATACCACTTCACTGTGATTGTTCATTTCTATACACTGAGTGATGCAGCAGCTCTGAAAAGCAGAGCTGATTTTTAAAGAAGGCCAAGTAGGAAAGGCTCTGGAGCTCAAGGCCACAAGTGATCTTAAACCATTGAAAACATTTTTAAAAAGGCGCCGATGCTCTGAAAAATGCTGAGACATTGACACACTCCTCTCCTCTCTTCAGTAAACCTAAGAGAAATCTGTGTCCTTTTCTTCCTGTTCAGGCCATGAACATACTCACCTCAGTCCTCCTGCTCTACGCTAAAGAAGAGGAGGCTTTCTGGCTCTTAGTGGCCGTCTGTGAGAGGATGCTGCCAGATTACTTTAACCGCCGGATTATTGGTAAGAGGCGCTGCAAAGGATGCCGTTCTCATCCTCTTTCTGCTGGTCATCAAATGTGAAATATTTCACGAAGTTGCACTCTGAAACGTTGCCGCTCTTTCCTCAGGCGCTTTGGTCGACCAGGCGGTGTTCGAGGATCTGATTCGGGAAAACCTTCCCCAGCTGGTGGAGCACATGACAGACCTGAGTTTCTTCTCGTCCGTGTCTTTGTCCTGGTTTCTCACGCTCTTCATCAGCGTGCTGCCCATAGAAAGCGCCGTGAACGTGGTGGACTGTTTCTTCTACGACGGCATCAAAGCCATCCTGCAGCTCGGCCTGGCGGTGCTGGACTACAACATGGAGGCTCTGATCAGCTGCCACGATGACGCCGAGGCCGTCACCATCCTCAACAAGTCTGTGTGAACACAAACTAAGCAGGGCTGATGTATTTTAGACACTGATGTTGTGTAAATGATTATCTCTCTCTGTTGGTGTTGTTTCAGATTCTTTGATAGCGTCACAAACAAAGACAGCCCGTTGCCTCCAACAGTGCAGCAAGCCTCAGTGGGAAATAACGATAAAACATCCCACTTCAAGGTGGACATCAGCGAGCTGATCCGAGAGGCCTACGAGGTACTGCAAGATTTCTCCTCAAGTTTTATTCAATGATTTTGGCATCGGGTTTATTTAACTGCTCTTTGTTTTAGAAATATGGACATATCCGTTCAGAGGAAGTCGAGAGTTCACGGAAGAGAAACAAACTGTACGTGATCCAGACACTGGAGGATACGACCAAGCAAAACGTTGTAAGTGACCACTGAGTTTACACTAGTTGATGTAATTGCATTCTTACCGTGGTATTAAGGGTGATTTTAAACCTATTTTCAGATCCGGGTGGTGTCCCAAGAAGTCAGCTTCACCGCTGCGCAGCTTGATGAGCTTTACAACTTGTTCAAAGTGAGTCACAGAGATGAAAATGATAATAATAATAAGAAGACCAATAACAAATGTTATATTATGTAATGTTATGTTTTGCCTTGTTTTCTATTTCCAGAGGCAACATTTCCGCTGCTGCTACTGGACAATGAAGAGCCCCGCTCTGCTCCATCATGACCCCAGCCTGGCCTATTTGGAGCAGTACCAGTTGGGTTTCCAGCAGTTTAGCGTGCTCTTCTCCCTGCTGGAGCCCTGGGCTTTCTGCTCCACCAAGAGCCCCCTCTCTCTCTGGACCTTCCGCCTGATAGACGAGAACCAGGACGGCCTCGTCAACTTTAAAGAGTTCTGCTGCGCCCTCGGTGAGTTCACTCGTTCTCTGCAGCGCTCCGCTAACGCAGCCGTCAGCCTCAGCAGCCCCACTGCTATAACTTCAAACTGCTTCCCCCGCAGATACTTTGTACAACGGATCCTTCACAAATAAGCTGAAATTCCTCTTCAAGCTGCACCTGCCACCAGGTGAGTGATCAACAAGTGATGCAGCTAACATCAGATTTTAATTCATACAATAATATAAATATGTGACATAAGCCAACATTTTTTTGAGTTAAAAAAATGTGGCCATTAAAGAATTGCTGAAAAATAAACCTGTCAGTGCTCTTTGGTTGACAAACTTTGTAATAGTGACACTTGTAAAACACAATTTTACATTTACAATTAGACAAAAACAAACCATGAAACAATAGTTTCTACAATTACAGGGAAAGGCAACATCCATGTACCTCACATAAAGAAATAGAATAAAATCAATTTATAAATACATTTTAAAAACACTCAAACAAAAACTAAACAAAAAGAACATTAAAACAAACAGGCAAATATGAGAAATCATAGAAATACTCAATGTCAAAATGATCTGAAAATAAAGATCATTTGACATATAACCTGACGATTATTTTCACAATTGATCCCTTATTTGTTTGGTCTGTAAAATGTCAGAAAATGGTGGAGAAGATGATGTCCGTAAACATCTTCACAGTCCACAAGGTATTCAGGCTACTGTCATAGAGGAGTAAAGAAACCAGAAAATTCACATTTAAGAAACATCAGAACATTTTGTATTTCTTTTCTCTTTCATTAATTCTCTAATCGATTAAGCGATTATCAAAATAGTTGACGATTCATTTAATAGTTTAATAGTCACTGTGCTTTAATTTCTTGTAACCTACTGGCCAACATATGCACCAATACTGATATATAATAAATGTTCTAACCGTTATATTTCCTAACAGTGTTTAATAACCTGCACCAGTGGGTAAACTCACGGCACACAGGTTGTGTATGTGAGAAACGATACATTAAAACAAAGCAAAAAGTATCTTTCATTCAAAACATATCCACAGTGATCATACTCCTGCAGGTTCAGAGTTCAGGTGCAGCAAATGCTTTCAGACTCGATCCTTTATGGTCTCCAAATTCTGACTAATGCCGTTACATGACAGCAATAAAACAGCAGCAGACATCCAGAAGTAAAACACAAGGTCAGATGGACTTCATCAGTCTGAGTCTACAGGGATTGAAAACATACGAGTTGTCATTTCAATACTCCAGTCCATAACTCAGCGTCTGTCGAGTGAGCACACTGCCTGGGGGGAGAAACTGTCCTTGATCGTGTGGCTTCTGTCTAGATGATGTGGCAGTGCGCGCTTGAAGGCAGAGGGGTAAGAATAGTCCGTGTTTGGTGAAAGAACTTTGCCATGACAACGATGGGTGTCAGGGGCTGTTAGGGCATTTAACAGTGGGCTAGTTTCTCTGTAAAGACGATCCATGATGAGGAAGAAGTGTTCAAATTATAACTGACAGCTCAGCAGCGCAGGAGGACTGAGTCACCGCTTGTGATGTGCCAGGTCAGTGAACATCAGCAAGCAGCAAAGCTTGTTTCATGTCTGGAGAGTGCGTTTTGCTTCAGCACCAAGGACAGGTCTTGTGCTGTACTGTCACAGACTGTCTAATTTGTGGGACAGCAATTTTGTGATAGCGACAGTGATATTTATATGCACAGGCTGGTGGTTCATACTCAGTTTTTACAGCACTGGATTTTAGGGGTATTTTTTTTCCCCCTTCGAGCGAAGTCTGCAGAGAGATTTTGGAAAACGCTTGCAGAGAGAGCTGATAAAGTAAACAACATGGATCCTCAAGCATGTGCTGGTTTCACAGTGGGACAGCCCTGAGCGGGAGCCCACATCAAAGTCTGACGCTGGAAGTGGGCCAAACACTCCACTGATCAAGGAAATGAAATCATGTGCTATTTGGAGCTGAGAGTCTGCAGGTTTTTCAGTCCAAACACACAGAACAGCAGCTGTACTCACTCAGCGGCTTCAGTCAGTGGAGTGGAGGAGCTGCATCGTGACATAATCTGTGCTGTAATTGGAGGGTTTTTTCTATTATTATTCTGATAGTGTTACAGATTGGGCTGAAATGTTAACATTAGGATTGATATTGACCTGATGTTACGCTGAAATGCATTGTGTGAAAGGTGGAAATTTAGTGTCCATGTTTCACAGCTGATGGTTGGTTACATTGGTGATATTTTTAGCACGAGGGATAAAAGGTCAGAGATTCTCTCAGTGAATCTGCCCATTAGATCATAAATGATATTTTTGCCATTTAGGGTGAAATTTGAGTCAAAGCAAAGGTCACCACGATCAACACGGTTCAGTCTGTTTGGATCATGAATATCAGCAACAGATTTCTTCATGAGACAGATGGACCGGACGAGTATCCAAAGCTCAGGCTGTGCCGCTTATAGCGAGACGCTATCAGGCAAATATAATAACACTGATGGCTTGTGAGGGTAATTGTTTAGTGCGGCAGTGAAAACTTACACGCATGCCTGCACACATACAGACACAGTCATTGGTGGGGGGTTGAAGCAAGGAAGTACAGTGTAGCACTTCTCAAATAATAATAGAGTGAGTAATCGAAATAATAAACAGGCAGGAAGATCGTCATTATGTTTTCAAATCAATACTTAATTGTCTTTGAACAGACAGATGCTGCTCTCCGAATGTGTCTCTGTACTTGTGTAATAATACCGTACGTACCAATGAGTTACCAGTTTATGAGCCTCTTCTAATGTTGATAGATTATTAGAAACCAATTTAGATGCAATACAACATCACTAACTACAGTATCAGCCAGTACTGATAATCACCTGCCTCTCATGGCCGACACCAATAAGTTAACTGATAATTCACATGTTTTATTTTAAAATAGAAGTTCTAAATCTGTAGTTTATGCACACCTGAGGGTAAGAAAGGCCAAGATGTGGTAAACAAAGATGGATGATTTAATGTTCCATAGCTCTGATCTAAATAAATGTAACCGATGTCACTATTACAACAGAAACAAAGAACAGTTCTGACTCTTCAAATGTTTATTCTTCTGTTTATCAAGTAAAGGAGAACACCTCTTCTTCTTCTTCTTCTTCTTCTTCTTCTTCTTCTTCTTCTTTTTCTCCTCTGTGTCTCTTGGCAGATTGTAAACCCTCTTTAAAGGTGCATACCGCCACCTACTGTATCGGAGAGTGTAGCTGCTGCGCTTGTTAAGTCAATGAGAGCAGTCTGGCTTCATATTATTGCCGTCTGTGTATCGGCTGTAATTTAATTATCAGATTAATACGTTATAATATAAATTTCCCATTATTCTGTTTCCCATTATATTAGCCCTTTCGCACATCCGTATTCACAAAGATACAATCTGTTGCAGGATTATTAAGACCGAATTGCATTAGACTGAATCTAATAAGCTGATCTCTCTTCCTCTCTTACTCACAATCGCTATCTTCCAGCTTTCACAGGTAGTCCTTTGCACGCAAAGGAAGAAAGAATCCAGCACTTTATTCCAGTGACTGAAGACTCTTCTCACTTGAGTAGACTCGCTGGTTAGCCGCTTTACTCTTTCTTTCCCCTTTTTAAAACTTCACTTTACCCTTTTTTCTGTCTGTCACAATTGTGTCCTGATGCTTGTGCCTGATGTCTTTGCATGCATTTGATGGTTCTTGAAGCGTCTCTCTGTACAGTTTGTTCACATGCTGCTTATATATTCCAGCATTTGATCTTCCTGCGGATGGTGTGATAAGAAAAAGCCCTGAGAGAGGTAAGATTCCACCCAAATCTATTACAAAAACACTTAAGTTATAATTGAAAACCTGTAAACGTCTGAGTGTTTGTGTGTGAACTTGACAGGTAGAGGAAAAGTGGACCTGCAGGCCTACCTGAAACAATGGCAAAATGAAATACTTAAGAAAGAGGAAACCATCAAGGACCTGCCTCGAATTAATCAGGTAATTCAATCCATGTTGTTTCTTTTTTACCAGAGAGACTATTTAATTCCTGAAGTGGCAAAAAAAAGGATTTAACTTAAAATTTTCACAATAAAATTCTTTTTTTTTTCACAGACTCAGTTCATCCAGTTTTCCAAGACCCTGTACAACACATTTCATGGCGATCCAGAGGAGGAGTCTCTGTACCGAGCCGTGGCCCACGTGACCAGCCTTCTCCTGAGGATGGAGGAGGTGGGACGGAGGCTGCAGGAGCCAAGCAGCCCCCCTGAGTCAACAAAGCCCGCCAGCACCGCTGATGCTCCTGCTGCTGCGGAGGAGGATGAGTCTTCACCCAAAGAAGCTCCCACCACCCCCGAGAGCTCCACCACCTCCGGCTCCCACGACAGCCAGGACGCAGGACCCGACCTCACGGAGAGGGAGTGGTCGTTCTCGTTCGAGCAGGTTCTGGCCTCTCTGCTCAACGAGCCGGCCTTAGTCAGCTTCTTCGAGCGGCCTGTCGATGTTCACGCTAAACTGGGACAAGCTAAGGTTGCCCAGCTGAAGCTAAAGGCGAATAAGTGAAAGGATACATAAGTGAATCGATACTTTGCTCCTGAAGTCACCGTGAATTTCCTTTCTCCACTCGGATAGGGCAGTGGGTTTTGTAAGAGTGAGATGGAGGACACACATTCACTCTCTTATCATTGACCAGCGGCTTCAGAGCATTTTCATGTTGAGAAGCCTCGTTGCTGACGTAATGTAGGCTGTCAATCCTCAAATCCAATTATGCATTTTCAACCATCGTTGATTAAATTAATTCGCTCATTAAGCTTCAGATTTTAAGTTGAGTTTACATTTCCCCCCCTATATGCCATGGAGCACATACACTATAGTTTTGTATTGTATAAGGGACATTTAGTTCTGTCTCTGTATTCAGAGACAGAAGAGTTTGTCCTTCCGTCTGTCTCCGATGACATGTTGAGATATACAGCTGTGTAACAAATAACGTAGACAAGGTCACCGAGAGTCCCTCTGGACATCTTGATATATTTTCTCTGTCACCGCTGTAGTTAAAATGCTGATGTGTCCTGTGACTTTGGTGTGTTACTCTTACTGTAAATGTATTGTGAGTGAGAAACACTAGCTTTTCAGTTGTTACAGGCACAGAATAAACGGGGGGTAGAGCGAGTGAGGACAAGCCGCGCTGTTGTGCCTGGAAGCCATACGTTGATTTCAGAGGTGATCTCAAGGATCTCAAGGATGTCAGATATGTTTTATCGAGAGCATAAAAAGATTAAATTATATCATAACTTTGCAATAATATACAAGAGAGGACTCTGTACTGCCACAGCGCACTCATACGTCTCGTTCCTCCGACAGCAGCACATGCCGTAAAATATTCTAGCATGACTTCAAGCGTGAACCTCTGGTGTGTAAAGGTGTAATAGTGCTGCTGTAGGGAAATTTTCCTGCGTCCGCTTCTCAAAAATGTGCAATCTTCACAGTGCGATTGATCGGTTTAATGTACTGTTTGCTTACGTCCGTCTTACTGTATATGTAGGATGTTATACTCTAGTGTATAAGTGCAGCGTTTTGTACATAGAGGTTAATCCAATAGTCGTTTGATTATTGTATTTATGGGGCTTGAAATATGTAAGATATGAGCTAGTGGACTGTTGTGGACACAACTTAAACTCAGGGTGCAATTTGTGTAAATTAAAAAGGGAGAAAAGGGATATTTTTTTCGACCTGGGAGATATAAAATATATGACTGAGTTAAACATAGTCTGTAACATTAAAATATAGAGCATGTGTAGCATAGTTACAGGGTTTGCCACATTACGCTAGCCTTCAGTGAACTTTTACTGCTCGCTACTGAAAGCCACATTTGACTAACAGTATTCCGTTTTATTCCGTTTTTTGCTTCGATCTCAGTGAATCATTTGCACACTTGTTTGAGATTCACAAGTTGTAGATATGCTTGTATCTCTGCTAGATCTCAAAGGCTTAGGATTGCAAAAGGCCATGACCGCTTCTGCCGCAGTTTGTCGTCTCCATGGGGCCAAATTGACAAATTAATAGAGCTTTATTTCTGCTTGTGTAGGGAAATCATGTTTTTGAACCCATTAAGTGCAAGTGCAATTCTCTGTTTGCTATATTTTTATTACTCTGCAATTTGCTTGGAATGTTATGTCGTTATTTTTTAAGTACTTACGTTTTCACTTAAGGTTTAAGGACCAATCTGAAATGTATGTCATGTGTAATTCTTGGGTTGGATTGTTGAAGTGATTGAAGTGATTGAAGGATTTTGCACATAGCCATCACACATAGGAACTGAATAGACAAATCTGTCGCTGTTTACATGATTAATGTAAAAAAAAAAAACAGGAGATCATTCAAAATGGAAACTCTTATTTCCATTATTTAAAAGATATTACCATGGTCTGACTATTTCACTACGACTGTTCCCCTGCAGTTTAACGTGGACTTCGTAACATCTCTGAACTTCACAGTATTAAAGGAGACATATTATGCTAATTATCAGGTTTTTAATTTTATTTTGGGTTACTCGTAGAATAGGTTTACATGCTTTAAGGCTCAAAAAATGCATTTCTTTTCTCAAAATTCCCCCTCTGTCTGAAACGCTCTGTTTTAGCTCCTGTCTCTTAAAGGCCCCTCCCACAAACACCCAGTCTGCTCTGATTGGTCAGCTCACACACACCTGAGCCAGTACAGCTCACTGTGTCTCCGGCCAGGTCTGTCATGTTTTTAGCTTCCAGTTAGCGTCACGTCTGCTGTCATTATAGGCCTAAATTATGCAAATGTGTGACACGGTGATGTAGTGTGATGTCACAAAGTCATAGAATTAAAGGCGGGACTACTGATGAGGTGTTTCAGGTACCTCAGGAGCAGTGTTTTCTGTGAGAGAGAGCGCTTCGATTCGAGCAGACTTTGGGCTTTTTAACTTTGTTTTACATGAAGAACATATAACACATTGAAGGAAAGGAAAAAAAATTAAAAGCATAATTGGTGTCCTTTAAGAAATGCAAGCTACGACGTCATAGCAAAGAAGCTGTTGTAGTCTCTCTGTGAGGGTTCTTTTCATGTTGGTTTGTTGCATGCTCAGTCTATTTCTGATTATTTGATAATATCTTACAAGATTAGAAAGTCATAAAAGACAAGTTTGCTTTCAGTAATTCATTTATCGGTCGTCATGGAAGAAATGCAGAACAGTGGTTAAGATAAATCAAGCCTTTTGATGCTAAGTAATTTCCTTGCTGTGTTTCTGCAGGCATTGCTTTTGGAAAATTGCACTTAGAATGATTTCTTTGGCCCAAAAATAGTTTGTGGTTTCCTCTTGGTGAGGGGAAATGCATCAAAGGAGATGACTTTGTAGGAACAGCCGATGGAAAGGCAGAAGGTTGGAAATCGTCATCCTTCTGGCACGCTGTCAGCTCTGCCATTATGCATCAAGAGTGTACAGTCGGCATGGATAATGCTCCAGCTCCTGCATTAGCATATGTTTAACCGAGTCCTTAAATGTGCAAATGTAGTCTACAGCTTTTACGCTCTGTAGCTTCTGCTTGAAAGCTTGTTTAGCAAAAATGTGTGGAGCATTTTTTTCTGTTTACCTGCTTGATGATGATTTATTTTTATTTCTATACAGAGGTATCAGAATAAAGAGTGATGATTCTATGAACTGGTGTCACCTGAAGCACTTTCACTCTACACACACCAGCATGACTTCAAATGTGACTCAGGATCAGCGATACTTGTTTATTTATGTTTTAAGGGAGAGAAGCAGCTGCATTTTTTGGGTTATCTGTCAGTAAGTCATGCTTCTAAATATAGTCGTGGCTGGAAAACCAACCTTAACGTAACATTTCTTCAAATCAAAGGGCTCAAAGTCAAAAGTCCTTTAGAAAAACATCATTTTTAAGAAGTCACAATGAAGAAAAGAGGTTGGGTCCATGTACAATGAGACCTTTAAGTCATCTCATTGTGTGTGTGTGAAGAAACAATCGTGTTGATGTTATGTCAAAGATGTTTCAGTACTGTGTTGCAGATGTTACTGAAGTTAGCATGCTAACCAGTTAGCCCCGGTCCGTCCTGTCTCCAGATACCACTTGCCAGGGTTTCCCCCTGGCCCTGGTTGTGACAGCACCGCAGGAGATCACAGTCTGATAGCTAAGAGGTAAGTTCACTAACAAGTAAACAAAATAAACTCACAACATAAAAAGAAAGGAGATATTTTTACACCTGTTTTCCTCACTAAAAAGAAAAACACACCTTCTGTGTTCAAGTTTCTCCCTTTTTAACAAACTATGACATTGCCTTGTTAACTCATCAGAAAAAACCTCGAAATAAAACCTCAATTCACAGAGTACGATGTGAAAAATATTCCAGCTCCAATTGCTGTTTTCACCTGCTGCTGATGCCCAACTCTCGCTCCTCTGACGCTTCATGCCTCACCTGCCCCCTTCCGGTGTGTCTACTTGTCCCCTGAGTCATAGTCCTGATTGCAGCCACCACCTGTAAATCGCCTCCATACTGTGTCCTAAGGTTTTTTTTAAAACTGGCATTTGTTGGTCTCAGTGGCTGAGTTTTGTCCAAGTCTGGTGCTCACTGGAAGGCCGGTTAAGTGAACCATCTGGAGGTTGCTGTGCCGGCAGCTCAACGGCTAACTGTGCTAACAGCTGATAGTCGCTTCAGCCAAAGATAGCTACAGCCAAGAGCTGCAAGTCCGGTTGCTGCCAAATCATGAATCATGAAATCATGCCAGTTCTTACAATTTGATGGCTTTTTAAAGGTGTTAATTTACACATCCATGTCATGTCATGTCTTTAAGCTCTATTTCTGCCCTCTATTAACTCCTAGGGGGCATATTTCACTCTTTAGCTGCTAAATGCTCCAACCAAGCTCACTAGCTAATTGCTAACTGTGCTGTTTGATGTTGACCAGGTGGCATTCAGAGGAGCTTGGGGTATTTTTTTTTTTTACTGAAAACACTCTCCTGTAGCAGCCGAAAGTGGCGAGAGTGAACCGTAACTGTAAAGGGAAGCAAACCAATGAGCTGGGATTCTCTCTAAAGCTCTATAAAGCCAAGGGAACCTACAGATTCGGGTGATAACTGTCGGAACCCCTCCACATCGTCACTTTATCGTCACATTGTCAATCTTTTACAACTGTGTCAAGAGGAGGACAGGGCAGTTAAGACTCAATAAATACTTATTGTGTCTGTCATAGTTGTTTTTAGAGAGGCTCCAGACTTCAGCCACAGGTCTGGAAATTCTTTGCCCCTTCACAACAGCTGACTACACCCCCCCCCAGAAGCAAACAATAAATATCTACAGCCCCTGTCAAGTTTCCCGTCTAGATCTGTGGCCACAAAAAGGGTTCCACCTGTCATGGTGTGCAACTTACAGTAAGTATGACCATTTTAATGGACCAATCCTGGCAATATGTTAGATTTGAGTGATGATATGATGCATTTTGAGGACGACAGCCTCGCTGCCAAAATGAGACCTTTTAAAAGCTGTTTTATGAAAGGACAACACACTAAACTACACTGATGATACTCGCTTACTCTCTGGCTGCTTACATTTAAATGGAATTGGGATGTAAATACAGCAGATTTTAACTTTTAGATTATATTTCCACATGCAAACTGAACTACAGTGGCACCATGTAATGCAGGAGAAACACATCTTGTTTGTTGTCCTACTGGCCACTCTTCTCCATTAGTGGGTCATATTTTGACCTAAAAACCAGGATTACACCGTTGCCGACAAAAATAGCCTCTTCGTGGAATGGCAAAACCTTGAACCTACGTATATCCGCAATAGATCGTCGTCAACAGTGACATGTCCACTCGTTGACTCGTTCTAAAGTGCGCCCTCTGTCCATCTGATTTACGAGCAACGAGTGTGACTTCGGTGACGGATGGTCTCTCCGCGTATCGCTCGTACTATTCTGGCTTCAAGATTTGGTTGCATATGGTTGTTACCCAGAGTTCACAACCTTAACCCCGTCACCTGTTGCATTGCGCAGCGTGGTCCCGTCAAGAGAGATCAGGCTGCCCTGGATGCTTGAGAGTTCTCGTATTGGTTTATAAGATTGATGAAAGCTAGTGGAGACCCATGGCCTCTCACAAACTGCTCTACCTGACAAGACAACCACCAGTTTCAGAATCAGGGTGGATCTTGAGTCATACATGCCAGTGGCCTTGGTTACCCCTGTAGGATGTTGAAGACATAGTGAGATAAAAAAAAGATAAAAATATTGATAATTGATTTTTGAAACCACGTTATAGAACCACAAAATAGAACTTTATTGATCCCCAAAGAATTTATTGTGCCAAAGATCACTACAATAATTTACAGTACAATAGAAAACCAGTTACGACCAGTGCGATCCCCAGGGCAGGGTCACACGCTGGGCCCAGTTTAAGACAATATGAGTATTAAATATTAGTGAAATATACAAAATATAAAGCAGCACAGATATTAACATTATTATAAATATCTTGGCATGTGTTCAGTGATATTTTCTGTACCAGCACAGTGAAAAGGTTCTTAATTTTAAAAAAAATAGGGAAAAAACTCTATTGGTGTGCCTACAACCCATTTACTTTCTATCCTAAGGTATCAAAAGAATGTCACAAGGATAATTTTTAATACTAGTTTTGTATTACATGCAGAATTCTGGTATCATGACACTTCAAAATGCTGCTGGTGCTTTTAAAAACTTCTCAGCTAGACTTCGGACAATCAAAACGTAATCACTCTCAGCCAGCCAACAAGTTTTTACAGTATTTGACTAAATTAATTAAACTATTGCTGTTATAATCTTGCTGTAGGTGCAAACAGACCAAGTAGTGTTGCTTAATAAGCGCCTTCGTGTTTTGGTGAACAGAAAAAAATACACAGATTCCACATCGTAAAAACTGTTGGCAACAACTTGTTTTTGTTGCTGATGCAGGAGAAGAAACTTTTGGTCCCCTGCCCCCCATTTCACCCACAATGCTCCTCCAAGTGTTCACGGCAGCTATTTATAGCAGCAGTGAGAGAGTCTTTGAAGCACGGTGGCTCTCACACCAGCGTATGATGGCATGTGCTTTTAGAAATGGGTCCATCCACGCCGCACTCAGTCTGTGCGTGTTTGCTGCAGCTGGCGGTGAAGCTCCGGGCAAAAAATAACAGGGCTGCATTGATACACTGTGAAAATGGTATCACATCACACCAACGTTAGATAAATTATCACATAACGTTCATACAGTAGTAATGTTTGTATAAGATACAAAGCCTAAGTTTTTATGTGACGTCATTGACTTCTTTTTTCATATTTGAGCCCTTTTAACATAATGATATGAATCATCAACTAGTGATCCATTCAGTTCAAGACTTGTTGTTGATTGGCTCCCTCACACAACGGTACCAGCTCCTGTGGTCCAATCAGGAGAGAGTATAACATTTTAACAGATATGAAGGCAGCTGGAAAGACCAGGGCCGGGCAGTTACTGCTCTCTGTTGTCGCAGTGTGCTTTGTGCTAACTGGGTTAGCCGCTGAACGACAGTCTGTCGCTGCCGCAGCGACTCACTCTTTGGCTCAGGGGCCGAATACTGTGACCTCATTCTCATTCAGAATAAACGTCAACCACAAAACGGCTATTTTTAGCACTCAAGCTAGCATGTTAGCGTTGGGAAATTTTGGCTGCACTTCTTCTGCCATTCTTTTGCAACTAGCTTGCTAATAGCTTCAGCGATATATTTAATCCAATCATTTTATTTCAGGCTGATTCTAATGATTTGATTGGCTTATTGCAGATCGGCGACAGTCACAGACATTTTCTTTTTATTTGTCATGTGTTGATTAAATATGTGTCTAATACATTATAGAGGTAACAGCTGTAGCCTTCTTCATCTGACACACCCCATTTTCATTTTTAATGCGCCTGAATTATTTTCGCTGTCAGTGAAACTAGGTGTTGTTCCTCGATCTTATGAATAATCACAGCACTTAAACTCATCTTTCATATGAAGGCCAGATTAGCTTTTGCACTGAAGCGGATCTTTTCCTTTATAAACTTGTGATAAGACACTTATATATTCAGCGTTCGTAGTCAAAGTAATCAGTGATTAAGTCATTCTTTTAATGTCTGATAACGTGTATAACTTATTTCAGGGTGAATGTAAAAAAACATTTTTCCACGTCTGCATCCACTTAAATGATTAAAATGATCATAATGAGGAGGCAGCGCAAACCAAACTGTGCTGATAATCAAATATAAGACGTCCAACCACTTAGGCATCACATATTTAATTAATATTTGGTAAATTAATGCCGTGATAAACACAGCAAGAGGTTTATATGAAAACTAACACAGGCTCTGAAACTGTAACATTTACGGAGTTGTGGGATGAATAATAACGTTTTTGTAAAATCATTTTTATTTATTTATATCCGACTGTGGGCAACTTGCCTCCAGCGCTGTTGCGAAAAAGCTGCATGTGAGCAGAAGAAACAATCGGCAGAGCATATCTGTGACATTGTTATGACAAGTGAGGAAGAAATGGAGGTTATTTTTAGCATCTTGATGATCACAGTAGATAAAAAAACAAAAACATGAATATTGACGGAACACTCCTTTTACTGCACATCAGTTTAATTGAATTACACAGTCACAAATAATTGCACGTATGTCAACAAATCTTCTTTTGCAAAAAGTCCGAATAAACAGCCTCCTGAAAAGATCACAGCTTTTGAGACATCCCACATGATAAACTGTGTGGCTCTTATGTATATCTTACCTTTTAGTTGTGTCATTCTTAATTTAAATAATGCTTTGTACATGCTCCATATATACAACGAAGTGTAACATGATGATAAAAGCCGGAGTTTGTCTCCCAAACATTTCACATATTCAAACTGCACTCATTACTATCTTGACAGTTTTTATGTAAATTACTTGTAAACAAAACAGTGCTGAAGTCGTCTGTTACCTCTCTGTTACCTACACGTATGGAAGTTTATTAATGTCAAAACGGTTGAGCAAGTGCGCAAATAAATGTTTAATCAATCTTTACGTCAAAATCTCAAAAGATTCAAGAGCAGAACTGTAGACAGAGCAACGAATGCAGTTCATCATTTTGATAACACAAGAGGAATTCATTAAGACTTCAATCAGGAGCTTCCTTTGCTTATTATGTTCAACGCTGTGTCCGTCAAAGTCACGGTGACGTCAGAGTAAAACTTGCATCACCTTATTTAACCCTGCTTCTTGCTTTCTGAGACCCATTTATGGGTATGTCCTTTTAAAGCCTGTTTGTGGTGACCTCTCACATTAAAACGTCCTGTGAGCGGCAGAGTTATACTTGTTGTATATTTACAAATGCACTCTCAAATCCTGACTTACGAACTGACAACAGCTGTAATCTCGTTTGTACGTAACAGTCTTCCATCTTTTGACAGGCGAATGCAACATCCCCTAGATCTTCAGGTCATCCATCCTGCTCTTGTTGTTGCTGTGCTTGCTCGACTGACTGTTTCTACGATGGTTTTCAAGGGGCGACTCGTAGGCAGGAGTGGAGGTTTTCCTCTCCTTCCCGTCGTCGCCCTCTGCTTTTCCTTTCCTCTCCACAGCCAAGTTGTCTCTGTTCTGCTTGTGAACCGCTTTGCTGTTGTAGGGGCTGTAAGCGGAGTTCGGCTCGGCCATGCTGTACTTTGAGTCCGCGGGGAAATGCTCGGGCACTGCAGGATGACCGGCAAAGTAGTTATAGCTCGGCACAAAGGGCATGACCGCCTCGGTGAGGGCCTTGGGAGCCTCATTTGCAGCCTGTGCCCGTCTGTAACGGAGGCCCTGGTGGCACTTTGTGAAACCTAGATGGTACATTTCCACCAGGTTGAGCAGCAGAGAGATGCAGGCCACGGCGAGCATGAAGATGATAAAGATTGTCTTCTCGGTGGGGCGAGAGATGTAGCAGTTCACCGTATTGGGGCAAGGCCAGCGATCGCAGGTGTACATCGGCTTGAGGTCGAACCCGTACAGGAGGTACTGAGCTACAATAAAGGCCACCTCAAACAGGGTCTTGAAGATAATGTTGAAGACGTAGGTTCGCAGCAGCGTGCCCTGCAAACGCACGTGCCCCTGGTTGTCTTTAATCGTGGCCTTCTTGGCCTTGTTGCCAAGTAACTGGTGCTGCTTCTCCATCTGGAGGGCGAGGTCCTTCTCCTTCTGCTTCTCTTTCTCCTCCATGCGGACCAAGTGGAGGATGTGGCCCAGATAAATGAGCGTCGGCGTGGAGATGAAGATGATCTGCATCACCCAGAAGCGGATGTGAGAGATGGGGAAGGTCTTGTCGTAGCAGACGTTCTCACAACCGGGCTGCTTGGTGTCGCAGGTGAAGCCCGACTGCTCGTCGCCCCACACCTTCTCAGCGGCGGTGCCCAGCACCAGGATGCGGAAGATGAACAGCACCGTCAGCCAGACTTTGCCCACGACGGTGGAGTGTTCCTGGGCGCTCTCCAGCAGCTTCCCCAACAAGTTCCAGTCCCCCATACTGCCTCACGAATATAGACGTAGTTTTATCCACAACACCAGAGAGACACCTGTAGGAGAGAGGAAAAACGGTGATTTTAGCAGCTTTAAATAAAACATTTTTGAAAAGGGTCACAGCAGTCCAGATAAACTTGATCTCAAGTACAGAGTCTTTTATTCATCATCATAGTAATAATTTTGCCGGGTTGTTGTGTAATTCACTCATTATATAATTCTAAAAATTGTATTTTTCCTACAACCAAAGACTACTGTACTTCAGAAAACCCAGAGGAGACTCACCAATGGAAACATTGATTTATCATGAATCCACTGTTTGTGCTCCCGAAGGTTGTGCCCTATCCAATGAAGACTGATATAAAAAAAAAAAAACTACAAGGACACAGCTCACTGTGTGTAAGCGAACGCCCCAGAGCATGATGGGGAGACTCGCAGCATCGGCCTAGATCTTGTGACACTTCACCCAGCTGTGCTTCCCGACTCCAGAATTAGGTTTCTAGTTTAGATTTCAGGGCCTATTGGTTACAACATAGCAAAAATTAACTTTAAAAATAGTTGTACTTGTCCTTTAGGAAGAGGGCTCAGTGAACTGTGGTAGACGGACAGAATCTGAGCACCTGTTTGAAAATACATAAAGATTGTCGGTGAGGAATGAAAGGATCTCGACACAGTAGTAACTTTTATTTTTAAGTGTGACTGATTTGAATCCTTAAGTCTATACGCAGCCATCCTATAGATATTGTAGATGCACAAATTCATTAAAGAACTTTTTTTTTGATTGATTAAAAAAGACATTCTTAATAAATACATTTCTTAGGTATCTTTGTTAAGAGAGACCTACCTGATAATGTTCATCTCCCGCTGAAATGCAGATCCGGAGTCACCCTGTGACTGAGCCCCCTTTCACTTCACAGAGAGGCCATCTTCTCCTGAAGCACTGTGGAGGAAACTGCAGCCCCCTGGAGATAAAAACTTCCCTCAAATACTTCTTAACTGGAGGCTTTCTGATCCCGCCTGCTGCCCTCCCACTCTAACCCTGATCAATGCCCAGCGTTCAGCGAGGCCGCCACAACTGAACCTCCTGTCCGTCTGGTTTGCAGTTTCGAGCACAGATGAAAACGAGTACAAAAATCCCCCGCTTAAGCACTTAAGAGGTGTTTCTGTTCACATGAGTGGCGGCTCGAGGGTCCAGTGAGGATGCAGGTTAGTCTGACATGTCAGCCAGCTCTAAATATAATTCACAGGGAAAGGGAGTGGCTTTGTTGTCACTCTCATGGTGATCTGACCCTTGACTGTGTGGAGGAGCGTTGGACACTGTCGAGCCTTCCTTCAGCGCTGCAGTGAGCGTTACACAGCCTGCTGATTGGCCGACAAGCTTTAGTTCGTTATTCATATTAAGACACAAGCTTGCTCCTGTTCTTTTGGTGTTATCTGAAAGTTCTTTGTCTCAACTCAAAGTTTGGCGAAACCCTTCATTTACGCCGTCGTGTCGCTCTGGTACCACACAAGTACAACTTTAAGTTACTTGTCTTGTACTTGAGTGTTTCCACCGTTTGCTACTTTATACCTTAAAGGTGCAGTATGTATGTAAGAATTTGCCACCTGTTGAATTCATACACCAAATAAGCAGGGAGCTGCATTTCCGCCAGAGTCTCCGCTAACTGCTGATAACTGTAGCTGCCATTAGCTTGTTAGCTCAGTTAGCAGGGCAGTTAGTGGTTGTATTAGCTGACTCGAGTCTGCTTGGACTGGATGTGTTGGAGTTTATACCACAAGAGCTCTGAAGTACTGGAAGGGGTTGGTTTCAGGCTAGCATACTAAAATTCCTACATATCGCACCTTTAAGTTCCAAGTTTGTATCCAAAACGCACAAAAAGCTATAAAATATAATGCATTATTACAGATTACACTTGTCAAAATGTTTAGTCAGTGAAATTAAATTAGGTACACGTTGGTATTAAAATACTGCTTACACTTGATTTAATCAATACAATGTTATATTCTGTGTATAATATCAGTATAACACACTGAAAGGAACCATTGTTTACCACGAGTGCTTTTACTTTTGGTACTTCAGCATATGTGGTGATAATGCTCCAGTACTTTAAAGGTGCAGTATGTAAGAATTGTAGCCGATAACATTTAGAAATTAATTAAAATAATTTACAGAATGTGAAGAAATGACATTACATTTAAGTCTGCGTATTGTGTTGCAGAGATATCTACTGAAGTGAGCATGCTAACGGCTAGCCCCGTCCGTTCCGGATCCAAAGCTCCTCCACTTCCCCCAGAACCACTAGCTGCACGGCTAACAGAGCTAACTAGCTGACAGCAGATACTGTTAGCAGCACTTAGCGGTTACTCCAGCGATTTGCTGTCCCCAATTTGTTTTAAGAATATATATTTTTACATATCGCTCCTTCAACTTGAGTAATATTAAATACAATTTTAATGCAGGATTTTTAGTGTATTTTTTATTTTCGACTGCCGCACAACATTTTACCAAATCAGTGACAACTCTTGCCATCATAAAGCTTGATATCTACCATACATATCAACACACAAGATGATTACTGGTTAATGAACAAGCTGAACAGTGTTATACCAGCTCAATAATTCCTCACTTGCTTTAAAAAAAAAAAAAGAAATCTGCCTTTTCCTGATAAACAACTAAAACCTTTCCAATCCCTTAAGAAAGGACATGTGGGCGGGACTTCAGATGCCCTACAAATAACATGACCTTTGCCCGCACACAGTCAGCACCAACACTAATCACAGACAGGAATAACAGATTGGAGGAATTTGTTTTTGGTACAGTGCTGCCAATATGCGTCATGTCAATCTTGACTCTAAAGATGGTGTCTGTTGACGCCTTCCATAAAAAGATAAGTGCCCTCACGCTCGGCCACGGCCACTCCAGCTGTCCACGGGGGTCAGCCATTGTCACCCGCACACTGACCCCTCACATGCTGCGGCTATTGATAACCCAAAACTCTGCACTCTGGCCTTCAAAAGAAGAACTTAATCAGCCTGAGACGATTCCTCACAGGTGGCATCACGGCTCCGGGGAGTTGTCGTGACGCCGCCGCTAAATGTTTGATGGAGTTTCATTCACATTAAGTGTTTTTCACATGAGATAAATCACAGAAAATGGCACCGCTGTGACTTAATTCCTTGTTACAGGTAACTGCTGCTCTCTGGTGAAAGGTAATCTATTACATTAACTAAATATTATATGTTGTAACACTCCCATCAAGGTCAAACTGGACGATATAAGAAGCCATAGACATTTCACATGAGTCATTTCAGCATGTGTCAGTTGTTAATCACATTTTGGTGAAAAAAACACAATTACACAAACTGGTCGATTTTATTCAGCTGTGTACTGACAGTATAGAAACATCCAGCTTCAAAATGAATACATTTAAATAACATGTTAAGCAACCAGTAGTAAACAAGAGAAACATTGCAATTCAAGTTTTTTTCCTGTGAGTTATTGCTTTGATTATATCTAATGAATCAAAGTAAAGAATCTGCATTAAACAAACACTATAATGTGTTTTCTACATGTTAGTATAACAGCTATGAAAAAGAAAGAAAGAAAGAAATGCCGTAAATCCTACAGCTCATTAGATTCAGTCCATGTAGATTTAGGCAAAAGCATGACATCTGTGATCATATCTGATGTAAATAATAGAATATAATAACTTATAATGCCCAGAATATCATTTCATCATATTTCCGGCACACTTTTTCTGACACAGTCTGGTGATTTTAAATAGCACATGACAAGAATGACAATTCATGATTTTTATATTATCATTACGAGACAAGAAATATTCATCACAATCAAAACAAGTCCTTGACAACAAAAGCTTATAATGTGGTCAGCTGGAATATTGCTTCATAAAAATGTTACTAAATTGATCTTTATTTGGCCTAACGTCAAGCTGTCAGTAGAAAATGCTGCTGTATACAGTCTCAAGTCATCTTAAGTCTGGTGAGAACACTTGTGTATTGCACAACTGGTGTGAAACATGTTGAGAAGCTACTACTCATGTTTTCACATGTGGAAAAAATAATAACATAATTTTAAAAAAATGTTTATTTTTTAGTTTTAGGTGAAAATTTTCTTAACAAAATGTTGAATTCACATGTGAAGAAGTACGCTACATTTTATGGAATTTAATGTGCCATGTTTTGTTTTATGCATGTGAGAATTTTAAATGTGGAAAAAAAGGCAACCAATGAAACTCCACATTTAGAAGGACTTGAGGCAGTGATTTGTGAAAAAATAAACATGCATTTTAAGTTTTTAAATGCTAATGGATGATGAAGCGTTCAAAACCAAAAAGAATGAGCCCACCCACACATCTCTCAGCTGCCTTGAACAGGCTGTGTGCTGCATAATGTACTGCAGTTCGGGCCGAATTTCTCGCGCAGTCCTGCGGACGTGACGTCAGATGTGACGTAACGCGTCCTCGACGGCTTGGAAACAGGAAGAAGACAAGCGCGGTGGACCCAAACTAGTGTTTGTTGTAATGGATTCTGCTACGGCCAGAAAACGACCCACCGCCACACAAAGTCCACTAAAAAGTCATACTAAGAAGAAAACGAAGGTTTTATCAGCGGCAAGTCGTGAGTCAAACGAAATTACGACCAAAGCCGGCTGCACCAGAATAAACATTGGATATGATTCGACTCATGGAGGCAGCTTCAACTCGAATTGGGACTGAAAACAGATGCTGACATGGCTCATTTCCTAGTGACCAGGTAAGAAAACATTACTTATCTTGTTTAGAGCTTGATTTGAAAATCATATGAGATCACCGAGGACTCAGAGTGACCTAACGTGCAAAGTAGCGTTAGCTGCTAACATGTAGCTTAGTCCACCGCTGTGTTACACTGAATAGTTACAGACTGCGCATTTTCACGGTCCTTTAGTCTGAAACCGAATAGTTAAAAAATATGTCCCTTTATATATGGGACCGAAAGCCCAACCTGTTATCCAGGAGGTGACGTTAGCAGAGTTCATGCGCGCTCACGCGCCGGCTTGGCTGATGGCTGCAGTTACCCTAACGGTCGCAACGGCCGTCGTCACTATTGAGTCTTATTTCTTGATCCTGCCCCAAGTCCCATTAAATGTATGTAATTCACATGTTAAAATGTAAATTTCTTTTGTGGATATTTTACACTTGTGTAAATTTCCAGGTCACTTGTGACGTTAATTTGTTTTTACATGTTAAAATTTAGTTCACATGTGACAATAACCAGTGGAGGAAGTTTTAGGGCCAGAGGTGAAAAAAATTTAAATGGCTCCAGTGATATGTGGTCCGGCACCAGCGCACAAAAAGGGCACCGAACGAGCACCTTAAAGGACAATTTACCACGTTTTACTCCACTGGAAGGGCACTTTATCATGTTTATCGACCATAGGGGCATTCGAGAGGGCACTTTTGCAGTATTTCTTTGAAAATGTGAATTTCCCATGTGAAAATTTTCATTTGTGTGTGAAAAATTCACATTGGACATTATTTTCATTTCACATGTTAACATTTTAGATCACATGTAAAAAAAAAAAAGCCGATTCTCTTGTGCCATTTCCGTCAGAACTGACATTGGCCCCGTGTGTTTTGTCAATGAGATTATAATCCGCTTGATAATCTGGATCATCACCATGTCAAACTGTGATGTGCAGTATATTATATGCGCCTTACTCACAAGTTAAATTAATGGCTGACATCTGGATCTAAGGTCACTTATACGCCCCCCTGTGCAGGTATAAAATCTGTTTGCTTTGTTAGAACTAGCAGAGCTTTTGTTGGATCCAAGCCCCCATAGTCGAGTCTCCAGCATTGTTCAAATGCTTACTGCAGGCCTTTCCCACCAAGAAGACCACCTCTGCAATGTTGAGTAGAATACACACCCCTGACGCAGCCAGCATGAACACGGTGAAGACAGTCTTCTCTGTGGGCCTCGACACGAAGCAGTCCACCGTGTTGGGACAGGGGTACGAGTCACACTTCACCAGCCGGATCATCTTGTAGCCAGGGTAGATCATATAAAACACATACATGAAGGTGACCTCGAAGATGATACGGAAGAACAGGCTGATGACGTACGTCCACCAGAGAGCACCTGTGATTTTCATCTTCTGGGTCTTTATCTGCTCCAGGTCTTTGGGGTTGGTCCGCCCCGACAGTTTGTAGAGCCTCTTGTCGACGTGGCGGCGGTGGGCAACGTGCATGGCTACCAGCAGGGCGGGAGTGGAGACCAGGATGAGCTGGAGCGCCCAGAGGCGGATGTGGGAGATGGGGAAGAAGTGGTCATAGCAGACGCTGTTGCAGCCCGGCTGCTGGGTGTTGCAGGTGAAGCCGGACTTCTCGTCGCCCCACACGCTCTCCGCTGCAACCACCAGAACCAGGATACGGAAAATGAAAAGGACAGAGAGCCAAATGCGACCGATGCCTGTGGAGTGTCTGTTCACACCGCTGATGACAGCATAAAATGATGCCCAGTTCATCTTTGGTTCCGGGTCTGATGGAGAAAAAAACACATCAGAGGGTCAACAGCTGAGAGAATGTTGCACAGATGAATATTTTCTTCATCGTCAGTGCACAAAGCAGTAGCCAACAGGGAAAAACACACAAACTAATGAACTTAAAGTACAACTTAATACAACATCTTCTTCATATCCGTGTCTGTCTTTGTACAAATTGCAAAGAATACACCAAACTTCATTTATAATTGCGATTCCTTGCAAGTGGAGATTCATCAGCAATGATAAATGGACTTGCATTTCTATAGCGCTTTTCTATTCTACCGACCGCTCAAAGCGCTTTACAACACTTGTCAGATTCACCCATTCACACACACACATTCATACACTGATGGTAGAGGCTGCCATGCAAGGCGCCAACTGCTCATCAGGAGCAATTTGGGAGTTCAGCATCTTGCTCAAGGACACTTCGAAATGCAGCTATTGGGAGCCGGGATTCAAACCAGCGACCTTCCGATTACTAGACGACCTGCTCTACCTCCTAAGCTACAGCCGCCCCAAAGCAATGACTGCCTTTCAGCATAAACCGGGCTGTTTCTGACTTTCCACTGGGGGAAAACACAGCAGAGGAGGTTCTGGAAGCCACTCTCCAATACTTCTTTCACAAAAAGAAAAAAAAAGAAAATTTCCACACGAAATGATTTAAAAGTCATTATCATCCTTCGGTGCCATTTGTGGTGTTCAGCTGGTTCATTATACGGACCGCTCGGCATCAGCCAACATGTATCACGTATCATCAACTGTGCACCTCGAGGCAAATTAAAATAAGATAATAATTCATCATACTAGATACAACACAACCTCCAGACTCTTTATGCAGCTGCTGGTCAGTTAATCATCAGCTTCTTCATCACCAGCAGATATGATTATTTTATTGCTGTTAGTTTATTTAAATGTTATTGGTGTTAATATTATCACGGCAGTTGCACAGCGATTATATTAGAATTGGATAAATGTGTTACCATACACCTCAGAAAAATTAGAATGTACTAATCACTGATTCATCTTGATTCAGCTTTTATTTTTGATAGCAGTCATTTTTCTTTTGAAACTTAAAATGTTAACTTTTTCTAGAATAATTAAGGAACTAACTTTTGACTTTTTTAATTCATGAAAATTAGAATAATCATCAGTTGCAGCAGTTGCTTGAGTATATTAACTGCATTGCAGAACGAGTGGTCGCTGCAGCCTCAGTACAGATGTTGCCGGTTCAATTCCTAACTCTGTAGTCTATCTTGCTTTTTCCATTGATGACCAGAGACAAAAAATTAAAGAACAACTATAAAAGAAGCAAACTTAGAATTGCAAGTTTACACTGTAAAAGCTGGCAAAGTGACTTTACTTTGAAACATCTAAAAATCTAAATCTAAATCTAAATTACCCAGTAAAATTTTAAGTTGTTAAAACTTTTTTAGCTCGGACAACTTAAATGTAATAGTCTTTTTTTATTTGGTTATTCTCAGGTAAGGTTTTAAGGTTTAAAGTGTCATCTAAGTGCAAAATTAATACTTACATAATAAATCACATAATACTATTTTAAAGGTCAACTGAGGTTACAGCACTATGGATGTTTTAATTCCAGAATTAATTTCATTCTTAGATGCTTAGATCTGTCCTAATCATAATTCGTTGTCCTGTGTCCCCCCCATGACTGAATATGGTATCTGGTATAAATGTCAGAGTTGTTACCCGGCTCAGCAGGAGGTGTAAGAGGCATAGGAGGCAGCGTAGAGGACAATGTTGACCCGCTGGTTTGGCATGGATGTGAATCCAGAGAAGAAGGAAGCCTCTCTGCCTCCCTCTGCAGTTGGCAGGCCACTTAAGAGTGCAACACTGAAGTCTGGCACCATGCGTCATGTGACATGCTTTCACCAGTCGCCATGGTGTAGCATGCAAAGTGAGCATCTGGACTCCTAACGTAACGGTGTCTGTAATACTCCTCTAGGATGTGTGTAGCAAATTTGTCTTGACGTGCGTCGGAGAAGGAATCCTTTCGTTCTAAACCTCTGATGGTTCAGAGTATAAGAGCTGTTTGCTCAAACTTTGTGACCAACTGTGTGGCTACAACCAAACATGACAAGTGCAAGATAAAGACTGTTTTTTATTCTTATTATTAAAAAAAAGCAACTTTTTTTGGATTAAATTCTTAGAAAAAAACATATCTACTTGAGTGTTAATCTGTAACTGTATTCGCACGTCTTCATCCAAACTCTTCAGAGTCAGTTTGAGACATGCCAGTAAAGCTTAAGCACAGATTTTAACCAGCTTCAACCATCATTCTTTCAGCTACACGATCTGGTAAGCGAGATAAAAAAAGAAGCAGACTTACCTTCAGCTGTACTCGGGAGTAAAGCGCATCCAAAACATTTATGTTAGCAGATTTTTTTTTTCAGTCTCTGACTGTGAACAAGAGTCTCAGAGCACCATGACTTTGCATTGCTAATGATTTCTCTCACACTAGCCACTGCCCTGCACTGGTGGGGTCATATGCTTCTGTGCGCAATATTTGCATACAATAGGCCCATTTACAGGGGCCAAACAAACAGCTTCAGAATTCAGATCAAACGTTTTAATTTCTGCCCAGCTGAGGAATCTGTGTGGGGACGGCAGTGTGTCCCCTCGTCCTCATTGTGCTGTGTTCTGCAGAGGAAGTGGAGGGTGTTTTTGACGCAATATGGAGTAAAACATAAAGGTCTACAACAAAGAATGACCCATGAAATCTAAAGATAAGGGGACAAGAGTTTATTATTAGAGGAATCAGTCTCTCATTTACTTTTTCCTCTGCGGCCTCGATGCCCGCCTAAAAATCTAACCACTGATTCAATCTGACCGTTCTGTAATCTCAGTTTGACGTATTTTTGTGGGGTTGAATGTTTTTTTTTTTTTTTAATTAAAACTGATTAATCTGTTTAGATACTTCTACATAACTACAGTGTTTGTTTTAGATTAAGAGCTGAACATGCAGCGAAGCACTTCCACAAAATCCACATAAGCATTTTTGATAGAAGGATTACAAACAATACAATGCTTTTTATTTATTTATTTGTTGCTGCAATGATGAATCAGAGGGAAAGGAAAACATATTCCAAGGGAGCACAAAAACCGTGACCTTATGGAGGCTTCGTACGGAGGAAATAATTACACACAAGTATTCGGGACATGCTTTTCATCTTAGTCACAAACCAAAACCAACTGATTCTCCAAGAAAATGAAATAGATCAAATCATGTTTTGAGGAGATAACAAATCAAGTCTCACCAGCTCCTCTTTGGCTGTTAAAATGTATATTTGGCTAGTCAAGCTTTAATATCTTTTTAAAGAGAGACCTATATACAATATCAAAATAAGGCTACTGACAGCAGTGCGAGCATGAATCACATCTCCGTAATCCAGTGCAGATAGTATACAGTGGATTGTGACATGTTTTTTGCTATTAATGTGGAAACAAGCTCACTCATCAAATTTCAATTAACATTTTTTGAGTACGGTGTTGATTATGAAGGACAGTCAAGTAGAAGTAAGCGTTTATGTTGCTCTGTTGTATCTATGAATTTCTAATAAGAGTACAGATCTGAGTAGGTATCAAAAGCTCAATGCTGTCGTGAAATGCATACTTGCTTTCAAGCGATAGATTACAAGTGGTTGCACATTACAGCCAGCTAATCACTCCTCCCCTACAGTGGCTGCTAAAACCTGTAGCGCCCTCTCCAGAGTCAGTTTTTGGTATGTACGCTCTGGGCTACTGTAGAAACATTGGTTGTGCAGCACTGGCAGACTCAGGATGTTTGAGGGGCAGGGGCAAAACTAATAAAAAGGGCACCAGCCCTACCATAGGGGCATCCAAGAGGGAACTTTCTCAGTGTTTTTTCGAACATGGGCCCACCAGAGCATGCTGATCTTGGTGGACCATGGCCTGTGACTCATGTTAGTGTTGTTCCTGGAACATCATAGATAGTGTTGCTCCAGTGTTGACCATCATTCTGACTTATGAAAACATGATAGGGCTGAATGGGTTAAGTATAATGTCTGGTACATATTATTATACTGTTCGCTTATAAATCCTAGCAGTGAGTTCAGTGTTTGGCTAGATTTGCGCAACAAAATCAATTTAGGACGACAAAGTTTGGGTTAAAATACACTTGCACTCTGTGAATTGTGATTGTGTGGTCAGTTACAATGATATTCAGGGAACAACACTGACACGACAACATCAGAAGTGAGCAGAACACAAGCTGTTATGATCGACTTTTGGATGAAGATATACAGTTATTAATGCGTTGCTTTACTATGTGAGCTGCTGAGTGCAACTGAGAAACTCACTGGAGCAGAAATATTACTTTCATATCCTTAAAATGTACGTTAAAGCAATCTGTGTTATTGTTATCAATACCTCAGTACCTGTTTCATTCTGTTCTCATATCTGTTATCAGCGTCTATCAGTTCCCTTGTATTAATCACACTGTGGGAACATAAATCTGTTCACACACTCGTGGCCACTCACCTCACACTTTGGGACAGAAGCACACCCACACAAGCCAAAATTGCGGTTAAGGCTCAGCTATTGTGTCTATTGTATCTTAACTGCTGCAGGCTGTCAGAGCGGCTTTATTGCCCAGAGATGTAATTATGTAGAAACATTTCAGTGAGATGAGCCAAGATGATTTAGTATCTGTCATGACCTGCTCTGTAGCATTTCTAACACAGCTGATAATTGCCAGTAAAGGCCTGAAGAAACCTTGCGATGACTTTGGATGAAGCGTTTTCTGATTAACTGATAAACTGATTGATTGGTGATATTGTTTTTTCTGGCAGCCTGGGGATTTCTTTCAAATGTAATGTTATGATGGATTGATATGTGTGTTGCAAGCTTTGTGTTGTGCTTCAGCTCAGTCTGAAGGAGGCCATCTGGAGGTCGTTATGAGTTACTGCAACATTTCAATAATGACTCTCTTCTTCTGATGAGGTGAATGATTTGCAGTGAATTCAGTCTTGTGACAGTGAAATCAGATGACACTGATCCTGTCAGGAGAAAAAAAAAACATGTCTGCATTACATTTGCCATCAGTCAGAGATCAAAATGTAAATATCCTACAGTGATAGTGTGTTACAGTTGGTTTGCTGTAATGGAGCTGCCTGTGCAATGAGATCAGTTGTATTCTTGTGCCTAATCTTGACTGCAGGAACACACCCAGCAACATGCAGGTGTGACCTGTGTCACTGCGTAATAATCACATGCTTCTCATGATGTGTTCAGGTGTCTGTGCTGGTGTGTTTGTAACTTGAGCTTTGTTTCAATTTAAGATTATTTACCTCCAGCACACGGTGCCACATAGCCCTTAGATTGAGCGTCATTACAAGCAGAAGCAAGCTGAACCTTTTCTGAATCCACATTGGATTTCATCACACTGGAAGATCCCTGTCGCAAGCACAGCCTAACAACCTTGTTGGTCACTGCAGCAACTGAGGGTTAAAATGAATTAATAACCAGTTTTTCTGGTTAATAACTCACTTCTCTAACCTTCAGGTGTACCAAATCCACCTTGCAGGCTTGCGATCCCTTAAAACAAAGCAATCTCTGCTTCCAACACCTCACCAAGTGTTGCATGTGGCATGTGGTTGTGAACAGTTCAACCAGTTTATTTATTGCAAATTCAGGACTTGGAATTATCCAGTAATTCACAAGAGAAAAAAAGCATAGACAACTTGCGAATGTGAAAAAGTGAACATTACGTTGTGAACCAGTATTTAAAAATGACAAAAAACACTTGTGGCTCCTCAAATGTTTCTTCCCACTCTTTGGCTGTGGTGTTATTTTCTGACAGACTTTCCCTTGACCTTGATGGAAAAAGGTCATGAGGTCAAGGAAGGACGTGAAGTAGAATTTCCCTCTGTAAAAGATGGTCCAGTGTAACCGATGCTAAAGGAACTGCGAAAGCACCTTTCCTTAGCACTTAGATAAATAGACCAGCTCTAATCATGGCTGCCACTTAGCACTTTTACTTAGTTAGGAACCTTCCTAAGAAAAAAGACTTTGGGGGTCCCGACCCACAGGTTGTGAACCACTGCATGTATATAGATGTGCAAGACTAATACCTTTATTGTAAAGAGTGTATAGAGCTGCATTGAGCTATATGTAGGCTACACAATTATCACTCTGAAAAATCATTAGGCTTTTAGTTATTATATATAGGTGCTATTTCTTACTGATGAGATTTTCTACGAATTCCAACAGCACTTGAAAGCAGCATCATGCTGTGCTGCGGCCCCTTTAAGAACATCCTGGGTGTGGAAAGGGGGAAGTTTTGGGTGAGTCCATAGCCAGTTGGTCTCGTCCCATTCAGGTTTGCGTCGGGCTCTTTGAGAAATTGTGGGACGTGAGGATGTAGAACATCTCAGTTTGAAAAAAATATACATTAAGTAACACGTTCACAGAGGTTAAAACATCGCGATATCACGTTTATGAATTAAAAATCCTTTTCAAATCGATGTAAGGACAGAAGGAATGTTCCGTGAAAGGGTGTCATGTTTCGGAATGGGACGCGTCCAGCGGGATTCTAGCCGCTCTCCCTAATCACGACAATGCAACAAGGAAAAAGTAGCAAAGAGGAGCAGGATTCAATTGAATTACAGTTTAACCAGCCGCGTCCGAGGAGATAAAGAGGGAAGTGACTGCGGACCGGACCTCGTCACAGTTTAGTGCACTTCACGAGCGAGCAGCTGCCTCCGCAGGCTCCCACGGACACCATGGTTCCCGCTGCCCTCAACAGATGAGAGTCGCCTCAACCGAGCAGCAATGAGCAGCGTGCGGTAGTCGAGTGTAGGACTGCGTGGCTCCCCCTGGAAACAAACTCACTTGCTTTTCTATTGTCTCACGAGCCCGACGGCCAGAAGATGGGGCATCCTCCTCTGGAGTTCAGCGACTGCTATCTGGACAGTCCGGAGTTCCGAGAGACGCTCAAGTCTTACGAAGTGGAGCTGGAGAGGACCAGCAAATTTCTCAAAGAGTTGATAAAAGATGGCAACAGTGTGATCAGTGCAATCAGAGGTGAGAGAGTTTTTGTTTGTACCATGCGTGTAAATACAGTGATGTGCTGAGGCTGACAGGATCAGGATCAGCACCAGTGGGGCCTTTTTTTGTTTGTAAGGGCCTTCAGGATCACTGTGGGTGGCTGGGAGAGGCATTCAGGGAGGTGCTAGTGCTCCCCTGGGAGAACACCATACAGCCTTCTTTGAACTGATGCAGATGTGCAGGATGACAGCTGTCCTCTCCTGCACCCACTAACCCCCCTCTGCCCTTTGTGATGTGTCACTCTCTGCTGCTGCTGGTTGTTGTAGTTGTCGTAGTAGTGACAGAATGGACCACAGCCAGTGGCAGCTCACAGTAGATGTGTATATTTGGGTTCAGTAAGGCAGTCCAAATCAGCAGCGACGAGCTTTTCACCTCGAATACAGAAAGTGTCATTGTAGGTGCCGTGGTGGTGCTGCAGAGTGTCGAGGGCCCTTCTGTGTATTCAAGCTCACATAATAGGCAGAAGGTCACGAGTGCTGATTGTGTGTTTGGGTAAACTAAAGAGATATTCATGAATTTTTTTTGACATCTCCAGCTGGAAATGTTGTGTGAAATAAACTCTGCCTACACAAGAATCTACAAATGAACTCAAACTTCTCTGTTCCTGGCTTCTTATAGGTGGATATCTACTGGTTTCTTTCCTCCTCTATGACAGTAAACGCACCATACGGACCAAACAAACTAATCAGCAATGGATATGATTGATAGTTGCAGTCCAACAAGAATCCAAAGTAAACACATTAAACTGAACTTTATTGATGGGGAAAAAACAAACATATGAAAAACAAACATGTAAAATATGACGGCAGTAAGTTCCTCAGGCAAAAAAGTTCCCTTCAGCGTTGATCTGAGAGACTCTGTGTTGTTTCAATAATAAATCCCAGACACAGCTGGCATGATATATCGCATAGGCTGCACGTTGGCTGCTGTCGTGCTGCTGAACCCTGCCAAGGATATCTTTCATACTTTTTGATTTTCCTACCAGAGCAAGAAAAAAAAAGACAAACCACACGGAGTTACAATAATCCCTGGACTGCTCTTCCATTTCATTCAATCACACTCATCGGTGTTGGATCAAGAACGAACAAATCTTGATATATTGCAGTTGTTTTTTGGTCTCGTAAGAGTCTGAGTGCTGATCTTTTTTTTTTTACAGGCTATTCTTTGGCGGTGCAGAAGTTTTCACAGACTCTCAGCATGTTCCAGTTCGACGTCATCGGTGACTCCCTGACAGACGATGAGATAAACATCGGTAAGATGATCCAGGCGTTTATTTATATCTACCGACTGTTAAAGTCACGATGATGAAGTGGCTCTTGTACTTGCACAACATTCCACGCTTTATTCCAACATTTTTTTCCCCTGTTTACTAACACCACATGGGAAATTAAAACATTTTACACCAGAATAAGCTGATATAAACAGCTTTCTCCCTTCTTGCCCTCAGTAGGAGAGGCAAGTTTTTGGCAAGTTGAATATGAGGAACCAGGGAAACAAAAATGGTTTGGTAAACTTCTCCCTTACAGCAGTTACTGATGACAAATATGCGTGAGGAAGTGTGTTCATTTCTTGACATTTCCTGCGCCACAAACAATTAAGATAAGAATGTGCGAATGTGTCTTTATTCTGGTCGTCATCTTTTGTCTTTTCCTCCGCAGCTCAGTCGTTCCAGGAGTTCGCCGGACTCCTGCAGGAAGTGGAGACCGACAGGATGATGCTGGTGGGTTTATCAACTTCCCCCACGCCGTCTCTGCATCCTATCTGATCCCTCATTAGACGTTTAAAACCACATTAAGACATCCTGCTCCAAAGATCAGACCACTTGGATGAAAACCAGTTGGCACAGATCCCTTATTTTCGGTTTTGTTATGATGTGGAATCAGCACCCTTAGATCTCATCTGTTTTATGTTTTTTGATATGTTATCGTAACACATCCGAACACCGAGATACTATCTGTGTGAACTTGCAGCCTCGTTCACGCTTGTTAAGAGGAGTGCTATTCGTTATTTTGCTCTCAGTTCCCCTCTCGGTTCTCTCTGTTCCCTTTTTTGTGTAATGGTTCCATTTTTTTCATCCGTGTTGTTACGCTGTCTTTATTTCATCTTTCCTCTTTCCGAAAGTAGAGCTGCAACTATAAGTCCAAAAATATTTTTCCGGATTATTAAATGTAAGGATTTGCTGCTTTTCTTTGTCTTTGGCAGTAAATGAAAAGTATTTTCAGTATTACATTTTATAGACTTAAAGGAGACATAGAATGCTCCTTTTTCGGGTTCATAATTAGATTTTGGGTTACTACTAGAATATGTCTCAAAAAACACATCAGCTTTCTCACACTGTCCAGTGCTGCAGATCTGTATTCCCCCTCTCTGTCTGAAACGCTCTGTTTTAGCTCCTGTCTCTTTAAGCCCCCCACCCCCATACCCAGTCTGCTCTGATTGGTCGGCTCACACACACCTGAGCCAGCACCGCTCACAGCAACAGAGCAGCTGTGCTAAATCAATTCTTATGTGCCAAACTAGCCGCTTGGCTTAAATTGCGCAAATGTGTGACATGGTGACGGGGCGTGATGTCACAAAGTCACCGAATTAAAGGCGGGACTACTGGCGAGGCGTTCAGGAGCTGTGTTTTCTGTGGGAGAGAGCATCTCCTGTTGGTGTGTTGACTTTTTTTAAACTTTCAAGATCTTTTACATGCACAAGAAGAAATGTAAAGCACTGATGGGAAGGAAAAAACAAAATAATATCATAGTAACTGATTAATCATGAACTCACACAATCTTCTTGCCTTCGTCTCGTCCTCTTGACTTGCACTTTGGTCATAAACTCCCGACACTGGGAGCAGCAGTTCCTGTTTGACCGGGTTTTTCTGGATGTAGATCTAATTTTAAAGCTGTAGATCATCTGGTGCATTGTGCTCTGCGATGGCGTGGAAACAGTTGTGAAAAATGAATTTACACCCTCACGCCAGCCAAACTCTAGAAAACCCAGTTTATCTGCAAATATACTGTGTTAAAGAGTGTGTGGTGTCTTACATGTGGGAACAGAGTGTGTGTGTGTGTGTGTGTGTGTGCACCGCAGTAACAGCTGCTCCCTGTTCACCTGTCCAGGTTCAGAATGCCTCCGACCTGCTAATCAAGCCGCTGGAGAAGTTCAGGAAGGAGCAAATCGGAGTAACAAAGGTGAGTGTTTACACAAAGTCCTCTGCTCTGCTCAGTAAGTGACGCGTGGCTCATTCCTGTGAAGTCGGATGTGTGTCAGCACTGGGAGCGCTGATCAGTGGGTTCATAGTGTGATCTGTTTCTGTGCCCGGACGGTCAAATAGTTGTACAAGAAAATACGTTCCTGAGCTGCTTGCACTAACCAAACAGGATGTTGAAAGCTACTTCCTCAACTCCTGTTTATTTATACTTGTGAGACATTTACCTGTGTAAGAACACTGAGCAGTTTAGTTGAAAGGGAAGCAGTTTGTAGCTGAGAGCAACTCATGTTTTTCTAAAGTTGATCCCTGTGTGCTCCTTCACCAACATTTAATTTTACTTTTTAAAGTTATCAGGAAAACTCTAATCACCTTGATTATTCAGCACGACACTTTGATTTCTTTCTAATTCTGCTCCAGCGCTCAAGACAGATTTGTTTCTCCTCAGGGGATTTCTTAACCGACCACTTTCCGTAATGCTCGCTGCTGCGGTCATGTTTATGCAATCCGCAAAATGGAAATGTACACATGTCAGACAGTTTGGAAAATGCTTACGTTTGACTGTGGTGTTGTCACAAGGTTAGGGATATGCTTGAATACAATATATTACAGTATTTATTACAGTCCTTTTAGTACGTGAAATAACTCAATGCTGTCGTCCCATTTCTTTGCCTCCTGTTGTGAAAATAAACTGAAAATAAATAATTATAATCAAAAAATGGAATCAAAGTTAATATAAACGGCTGACGACATAAACAGTGACAGTAAACATTGATTGCTTCGGGTGTTAATGAGTTTTGTAAACTTAATTTTCTGCAGTTTAGATGTGATGATGCTTTAAGAGTGTAAAAAAACCTTTTAGGTGCTTTAAAATGTTACTCTTAAAAAGCTCTACAAACCCCGAAATATGAATCACTTGGTAAAATGAGTTCATGCTACAAACACTGCAGCATATTCAGACACACACTGTACATGTATGTTGTCACATTTTAAAAACAATATTTGGTAATTTCAACAAAATGATAGACTGGCACTTTCACTGTCGTTTCCTTTTTTCGGATATTGTTGACACCCTCGTCTGTCATGGAGAAAACTTTGTCTTAACCAAACTTGATGTTAGTTCACACTGTTTTCAAATTAGCAGCTATAATGTTGTTTTTTTCTTTTGCCATTTATCCTTTTACTTTTAGCTCTGTCATGTATTTAGTTTAGTTCATGTATTAGTTCTTTATGTGCTTTAAGCTAACTATTTCAACCATTTATACCTGAAATCCATTATTTACCTTTTTAAAATGTACTCAGAAACACTATCACTATCACATTTGTATTAAGAGAGCAACTTGTGTTACTTGAAAACTTTTTTTCAGTGACTTGTCTTTCAGCCAAACAAGCTCTATCTTGATTTAATCTCACCACAATCTTTCAAATCTGTCGTGCAGGAAAAGAAGAAGAGGTTCGAGAAAGACAGTGAAAAATATTACTCCCAGGTGGACAAACACCTGAGTCTCTCTGCCAAGAAGAAGGAGACTCAACTTCAAGAGGTGAAGTGCAACACGTATTTATCATTGTTGTGTCGTGAAATGTACGAATAAGAGTGACAAAAATATTTGAAGTTTCCTTGTTTTTTTTATATTCACTACAGGCTGATGAGCTCCTGGACAAAGAGCGAGTTAACTTCTATGAATCGTCAGTGGAGTATGTGTACCAGATCCAACAGGTGCAGGACAGGAAGAAGTTTGACGTGGTGGAGCCGGTGAGTGCTGCTCTCTGCCTCCTCCTCCTCCTCTTCTTCTTCTTTGCTGCCGTGTAACAAGATTGAGGAAATATAAAGAAGAACACTAAAACAATCCTTGTAGCCAGTCATGCATTCTATACGTCAGCTGTTCCTTTTATCTGAAGTATGTCACTCTGGATCTGGTTGGACAGGTGCTGGCGTTCCTTCACAGCGTTCTGACGCTCAACAACCTGACGGTGGAGATGACTCGGGACTTCATGCCTTACAAGCAGGAGCTGCAGCTCAGCTTGCAGAATGTAAGTGGCGTTGCTGGCAATGATTGACGCCATTAGTGAGATTTAATAGCCTCTAATCGGGCGCCCGTGTGATTCTCAAGTGCTGTCTGGTTTGTGCCCGCAGACGAGAAACCACTATGAGAGCACTCGCGAGGAGATGGAGGAGCTGATGAAAAGAATGAAGCACCCCTCTCAGATCGGCAAAATGCACAGCTTTCTGCCCATGGAGGGTTATCTGTACTGTCAGGAGAAGTGTAAGATGAAGCTCGATGCGTGTGCATGCTCTGGCTTGAATCCCTCCTAATAAGATCTGACACATTTTTTTTTTGTTTTTTTTTGTTTGTCCTTGTCCCAACAGGGGCCTTGGGCGTGTCATGGGTCAAATATTACGTCAAATATCACAAGGAGGGGAGACTGCTGGTCATGGTGCCTTGTGAGCAGAAGACGACAACTAAACAGGTGCTTTACTGGAAAGAAATAATGCAATATAGTGACATCTCAACCACTCATACACAGTGAAGAGAGGACTGCGAGCGAGATCTGCCAGCGCTTTGCTGCTTTCTGTCCTCTGCTCCAGGAACAGGGACTTTGAAAACTCTGTAATCTGCTTCTCTTAGTACGGCAAAGTGCCTGGATGCCAACAGGGTTTTCATGGTGCATTCAAGTGCACGTCATAAACGCAGAGATCTATACTCGAACGGCTGTAAAGGTTGTTAAAAACAGGAAATTATCGACTTCTTTTTTCTTATTTTCGTCTGTGGAAGTACGTTAGCCTCCATCTTATGAACTTTCTTATTCCCTCACAACAGCATTTTGTAAGCAGAAGCTAAAAATCACGACAGTATCCCATTTATTTCAAAATGGGCAGATTTTACGAATCCCATTTGAAAAAAATCTTCATCAGATTGTCTTTCCAAACCACTTTCCAACTTTCCTTCTCCTCCCCTGCAGGGCCCCACGCAGCTGACACTGAAGTCCTGCATCCGTCGGAAGACCGAGTCCATCGACAAACGCTTCTGCTTTGACGTGGAAACCAACGAGAGGTTAGCAAAGTGCACACACATCTAAGAAAAGCGTGAGATGAGGCAACACAAAAAGCCTTGTGGGATAAACAGGTGAGCAGGTGGCTGACGAGGACACGGTGTGAGGGCATAATGGACTGTAGCCCAAACAATCCCTGATGGAAGCAGATGGCAAACTCCATGATTTTGATGGAGGGGGGGAGTAACAACAACAAGCTCATATTTATATAAGCAGGCCGCTCGGTTCACAAAATGCATTTTAATCGACACTCGAGCCACGGGCAACTCTGTCGCGGTTCTTGAAGTCTGAGGAAATGCTTGGAGTGTGGTCGGGGTGTTTTTAAAGGTTTAAAAGCTGCTTGAATTATGCATTAAGTGCTTGAAAGTGTCTGTGAATGTTGAGCAACTAATTTGGCGAGCATGTGAACCGAAGAAACTGTATAATGAGGAGCTGGCTGCTTGATAAACTGAAGATGGCAGTGCTGTCTAGTTTAGAAGATAATGCAGTCGGCTCGAGGTGATTTAAAGCCACCTGAGTGTCCCTGAAGTGCTCCCGGGGCTGGTACCTGACCCTGACCTTTGACCTTCCCAGGAGTGAAAGAGCCGTGAATACCCCTGCAGGGCGAACATCCTCCTCGCGGGCGCCCAGCATGACTCCTATAGATCTCATGCATGTCTCTATAACTGTTGAAGCTGGTTTAAAAAGTTATTTGAGAGTTTCTAAAGATTTTTTTTCTAATTAGTTGATTGGTGCAGTTGGCAAACGGAGCTTTAAACTCATCGCACAGTTGTCTTAGTTAACAATTGATTCAGTCGCCCACGAGCTGCAGAGTTTGGCAGCAGACCTCGTTGCTTCTGTCGCAGACAGATTGCAGCAGTTGAATTTCATCATCTCTCGATGCTTTTCTTCATTTATACACAACATGGGATTTAATCAGTTACTTCAAGGAGTCGTTCTTCTTGCGGTGTTATTTTTGTCTACTGTGGTTTGTTTGAACACTATGAAATCAACAGGTTAAGTCTTCACAGCATCGAAGCATTAAATCCTGTTACTTGATAATCGAATTGCAACATTTGCCTCTCTAATGGTGTTTGTCACCGTTTCCATAGAAACGCGCCGGTCACTTTCCAGGCTCTTTCGGAGGGAGACAGGAAGCTGTGGATGGAGGCCATGGATGGAAAAGAGCCTGTGAGTTAATTTCTCTTCTTCTCCTTGATATTACTTTTGTGAAAACTGCTTCACTTCCAAAATATCCCCCCAAAAAACTCCCCATGCCAGTTTCACATCCAATTTTTTGTTGTTGTTAAAATGATAAATGTTGGAAGCTAGTTAAAGGACGGAATGAAAACGGAGTCATTATCTGCTCCTCCACCATGCAGATGGAAAGTCAAACGAAGTGACGTAGTCCGCGAAACATTTCTGGAGCTTGACAGCAAAACGGCGTTGCAGCCTCCTCCTGAATGACTGAAGTAGATGGGGACTTGTTATACAATGTTAAAAACAAAACATAACATGGCTCCATACGGCTCACCTGGCTTAATCAGGTCTCTGGTATCACAAAGACTGACTGTAGATGGCGTTTTTTCAAATCTGTTCGGGATCTCGGAGCTTCCGGAGACCAGACGAGCTGTATGGAGCCATTTTATGCTGTTTTCAGTTTTTTTTGACATTTTAAAACAGCTACTACTTCAGTTGTTTAGGAGAATGCTGTAACACTGTTTTGTTGTGAAGATCCAGAAACGTTCTGTGGACTACGAGACTTCACCCGACTTTCCGTCGGGATGGGAGTGAGTAGATACTGAATGAATTCTCCTTCTTTGGGGAAGAAGCTTAAAAAAGAAAAAAAAACTAAATGAGTCTTATTTAAGTCTGTTGAACTCTGGAACAAATGAAAGAAAATTGTTATGATTTGTTATGCAGATGTTGATGTTGTTTTAAATGGTATTAATTCATTTGTTTTCATGAAACCGTAACAAGTCAACAGTTTATTCAATAAAACTAACTGCACACATTGAACAGTTGTTCTGCACCGCAGGATGCAGGCATGAGTGATCTCATTACGGCTTCTGCATTACAGATGTGTAAAAGATGAAGCCCGTTAGGCACATTATGCATCAGTGTGCGACTAAAATGATGGCTTCTTGTTCGTCTCGATAGATCGTTACAGCAGGGCTGAGTTCACGCCATTATTGATTTTATCCCGGCTCATCATGTTTAGTCGTTAACTGAAACCTCCGTGTCAAATGTGCCAAACGCTGAATGTGACAACCCTTTGCTGCTCCCACAGTCTGTCTCTGTGCTCAGCAGTTTTGAGGCGAAGACATTTCAAATTGCCTCGCTAGCGAGATTTTAGAGATCGTTAAATCCTCTTTTACACGATGTTTGGTTTTTCAGTTTTCGCCGTCTCGCTCAGACGGCTTCCATATCAGACCGATTAGCTGACGTCGTGCGAGTGGTGGCCAAAACAAACAAACCGTCACCGCCACAGGATGTGAAAATAACAGAAGGCACGCTTGTCAGTGCCCTCTTCCTGTGCAACTTCCCTCACGACTTCTGTATATCATGAACGTTTCATTTCACAACAGCTTCTCCGCTCACCTCGCCCAGATATTCTCAAGTAAACGGCTGCTGCACGACTGTGGGGTCAGCAGAGTGTCTGAGCTGTCAGTCTGGACGAGGATCCACACTGTGGAGTCATTATAGTGCTGTAAACTAATAATATCAGACTGTTTATTGATTTATGGTATAAGTGTCTTTTCCTGGTTTGAAGGCTGCATTAAAGTGATGCAACTTTCTGAACGTACCAGACAGTTCTACTTGTTCTGATACTTTCCTTTAACCACTTAGTCATAATATTCACATCGATGAGGATTATTGATCAAAAATCTCATTGTGTTAATATTATGGTACTAGTACTAATAGTACTAGTGGTGAACACTACAGTACTGTTGCACAATCGATATTGAGGTATTTGCTTAAAATAGTCCTCGCATTTATGAGGTGCTTTTGAGGAGATTTCAAAATATGGAGAGCTGTATCGTGTATATCGCTTTAAATATTGCGATGTAACTTTAAGGCCACGTCACTCAGCTCTACATTCTTTCAGAATAATCTCTTCTACCACTCTGTCGACACTCTGAATTCCCTTTAGGCCTTTTGAATAGCTAGAGTATCCAGTGCAGCACTGCAGTCAGAAGGACACTACATGTTAGTGTATATGGGCCTCACAGTGCGACGTGTCTATGCATGCTGTCACGTGCTTCAACCAGAGGATGTTTCTGCACATTCTGCGTCCTTCTAAACTTCCTCATTCCCTGTTTGCTTTGAAAGCATTTCATGTAAATGTAATGGACAGTGTTAATCAACTATCATTTCCCTTTTATCATGCACTTACTCACCGGATCTGAAACAGTCGATTTAAGAGAAGTCATCAGCACAGTTTAATTGTCGGGTCATTTTTCCATCAAAAGGACAAAAATTCCCTGGTTCCAGCTTCTCACATGCATATTGACCAGAGCTTCAGAGGTTTTGTGTCCACGACGAACAAACATCCCCAGGAGCCTCCGACGTCGACACGCAGCCAGCCGGTCCATTAGAGTCTGTCGAGGTCCAGAAGTCTCTGTCTTGGCAAATTTGTCACATCTCCAGACCAAGACGCAGTTGACATGCCTGAACCTGCTGTACGTGCCAAAATGGCAAATGTAACGCTACACTCTCGGATCGCTTCGAGGCCCCTTTTCGTGCACTTTCCACTGCAAATTCTGGCGTAAAAGTGTTGGAAAAAGGAAGAAAAAATGCGTCCGTGTTTCTCTCCAAACTCGCTTCAGCAGTGGCACATTTCGACCGTTTTTCTTTTTGGCCGCTGAAATGAAAACAATCTTTCAACAACTGGAAGGAAATCTGTAATTGCTCTCTCTGACGGATTTCTCCGTTCTGAAGCAAAGTTATCATGTCAGCTGTTCTGTGCTTAGGTGTAAATCAGTGACAGGGTGTGATGGTGATATTTGACGCTTCAGCGGCCTGTGACAACAAACACCCTGCTGAGGAGTCCTTGAATGTGACTCTACTTTACTGTCCTGAGTTAGATGTTCATGTTATCTGATGCAGCTTGTCCCCTCCCCCCCTTCATTTTCATTTTTTAAAATGACGTGTTCATTAATCACGCTGAAGGACAGTCACAGATTTTTCCACATATTTCAGTTTCCTTTTTACATTTTTTTTGTTTTTTTCATTTCAGATCTATCATTCCCCAATTCACAAGCAGGCCGAAAGTAAGTCACTCATCATTACACTCAAAAGTCTTAAGTTTTTAGGTCACTGAAAACATCTGCATTAAAGTTTTGCCTTCAATTAATTGCTTGCTGTTTTTTTCCGACAGTGGAACTGAACGAGACTGGATTCAAGTTTGTGCGAAAGTGCATCAACTACGTTGAAACAAAAGGTAAAGCGTCTCATTGGAGGTTCATCCCGGCTGTCTTTAGTACTGTCTGTTTCCCTGAGGGGGGCGTAGTTGAGTCGTAAGTTGCATGTTGATGCCACGCCTGCAGGCAGCTCTCAGGGAATAAATGCCCTCATCGCAACTAGTAATCTGAGAAACATAGTCTATTTCAGATTGTACAGATTTTTTAATTATCACATTGTTATCACACACTGTCTGATATGTTTTTGTTTTTTTTTAAAGAAGGATTTTTCACTCACTCATTCTTTCTTTCTTTAAACTTTAAAGCTCAGAATCTCAAACCCCATCTTAAAGTCGTTCGTAACTTGACTCACCTGACAAGAATGGAGTTAAACACTCAGTTCCTGTATTTTGACTCATGATCCGAGCACGGAGAGCTGCACAGTTTCAAACTTAATTGGTTCATGAGACATTCGTAATCAGGCAGGAACATCTGCATCTTTCTGGCTGCCGCGAGACACATGTGGTACATTTCCACTGCTCCGTATACGTCCAGGTTACACTCCCCTCTTTTCTCTTTTTTTACCTCCCCTCTCTTCCAGGAGTCACACAAGAAGGAGTGTACAGGACGGTTGGCAGCAACATCCAAGTGCAGAAGCTTTTAAATGCCTTCTTTGGTAAGGAAATAACCCTGTGAACACGCTCTACATCTGCTCATCTGCTGCGTTTCTTCACATGGTTTTGCCCACAACACAACCGGTTCTACAGCTGTTGCTAAGCCTGGGTGTGTGAATGATGAGGAAGTATCAGCAGGTCATTGACTCGCAGCGCTCCTGCTTTTTATGGGCTCAATTACCGTAATTCTATATTTTCAAATAAAGCTTATACCGGCTCGCTCACAGAGAATTGTCACCCTGCTCTGCTCTCACCCTAAAGTTCAATTTAACTGAGCTTTGTAGAGTCTTTTTTACACATTTCTTTGATTTTCCAGCTCAATTAAAATGTTGTGGCATCGTTTTGGGATGCAACAGGCAGCAGTTTCTCCATGCAAGAAGCTCTGAATCCCCACTGTGCTACCAGCATAGCACCAAAAAGCAGACAACCCGTGCTAGAAACTGGCTAGCCAGTGAGCAAAGTTCATGCATTCAGCAGCCAAAGTGTGAGGTTGTCTTCCCCGCAGGAGCGTGTGGAGACTAGACAGAATAATTCCATTATGAACTTTTTATAATTGAAGCACAGCGGGCAGAGTGACACGTGGAAGTCAGCCAGTTCAGGGAACCTGGGATCTTGGCACTGCCGGAAGCCCTGAGAGGAATTAAAGAAGGTTTGAAATGTGATCCTGGCAAAACTTCTTCTGTTTACACGATAAAAAAACAATTTAAATCAGATTGAGAAAAACTATTTCTCACTTGCCTCTTCAGGGGCTTGTAGCCAGTCTTAACACATCTGTTGACTCACACAAACATCCTGCAGACAGCTGTGCACAAACAAGAAGAAGAATACGTTGCCTCTTTCTTTCAGAACAAATGCTAGCTGGATTTGTCCACAGGGGGCGCCAGAGTCAACAAAAAATAAAAAAGTTCCTTGTAGTCACTTTAAATATTATTCTTTCACATAAATTTGCGCTTGTCAAAGTAGGACATGCACAGGTATTACTAAAAGTAAGACATGACAGTGTGACAGTGAACCAGGACCCTGAAGCCTACCCTGACCCTGCAGCTAAATGGAATTCAGCCGTTATTAATTACTTATTTACACCTGTGTTATTCCTGCTGTGACACGTTAAAATTTCTTCCACGAGGAAGGCCTATTCGTTGAATCCCAATGAAGACCGTTTTCAGTTTTAGGTTTTTATGTCAAAATTAAACGTAAATGTATTAAAAAATCTTGCACCTGTGTTTTTTTGGTCCGTTACAGACCCCACAAACCCAGGAGACGTGGATCTCCACAGCAGCGACTGGGACATTAAAACCATCACAAGCGCATTGAAGTTTTATCTAAGGTATGTTTGAGTGTGAGGAGATGTGTGTGTGTGTGTGTGTGTGAGCAGGAGACACAAAATGAATTTGTGGAAAATAATGTATGACGCTGCACAGGTCCAGATCTTTGGCTGCTTTTTAGCAACAATGTCGAAATCAGTAATTATGAATGTATTTTTAATTGGTCACGAGTCTGACTCATTTGAAATTCTCTCCACAAACCCAATTCCATAAACCCGTGTGTCTACGTGTCGACCAGGATCCAGATAGAAACACTTTGTTATGCCTAAAACAACAGATGCAGCCCTGACAGAGGTTGCGCTCTCTAAGTGCTCTCTGGTGTAATTGTGTGACGAGTGAGTGCCGCTGTTTGTTTTTCCCTTTTTGTTTGATGTGCTGAATTACATCACACCGCAGCTCCACTCGTTCACGAGCGTATGTGTTTATCTGCAGGAGCTTGTCTGAGCCACTGATGACCTACAGCCTCCACAGAGACCTCATGTGTGCCGCAAGTAAGACTTTGTTTTTGCAAATTATCCAGCGCTGATTTGTGCGTGTGTTCTTTTTCTTCCCTTCCTTTTAGTATCCTGACTCTGATCCGGGCCGATCATTCAAACGTGTCTAACCCAGATTTGTGTTTCCCCTCAAAATCCAAACGAGTGCCGCTACATTTCCTTTCGAAACAGACGTGGCATTAGGAAGGTTTGCAAGTTGACATGCGCTTTTTGCCTAAAACATGTCCTCACCTGTTGGCATGCAACAGGGAAAACTATTCCTCCACTGCATGCTTGTATATTCACGTCGTACTACCTGAAGTCCACATACTTTAGTTTTTTTGCAACAATAATCGTGTGTGCATGGAGCGCAGTGTGTAGCTGAAGTGTCTTTTCTTGGTTTTAAAGGCGCAATATGTAAGAGCTGGCCACCTGTCAAAATCAAACAAATAGGGGAGCAGTGTATCACAGGATGCTAACTGATGCAAACTTTAGCTGTCATTAGCTACTTAGCTCAGTTAGCGAGGATTTAGACTAGAAGCTCAGGTGCTTTGGAAATTCTCTGATTCCAGCTTCGTACAATAAATAACTTTCTAATCTTTACTCCTCCACCGTGACCGTGAGCTGAATATCTTCGGGTTGTGGACAGAACAAGACATTCGAGGTTGCCATCTTGACCTTTGGGAAACACTGATTGACATATCTCAAACTTTGAGACCAAACTGAGGAGATTATCAACAGTGAAAATAATCATTAGTTGCCTGGATTAAAAAACCTGGACATCAGACACAGAAGAGGGAGGCTGCACTTTCAGCCGTTTGAGAGGAAGCACAGATTCAGCCTGGACGACAATAAATGAAATCTGAGTCCACTGTTTGTTTTCATCCCTCCCACAACGTCACTGTAAATCAGAGAACACACACAAGTTTAATAGTGTCAGCCTCATTCTGTCAGGACGTACAATAACACAACTGGTGGCTTCAGGTTCCTGGAAATGTCACGGAGACTCGACTTTATACCGCCTTTTGTTCAGGAGGCTTCCTTTGATGAGTCCGATTCCGTTGCACGCGTGTGGTTGTGCTTTACTCCGCATCGTGTTTAAACATTTTGACGTTCAACTTCGTGTTGTCTTTGTGCCACAGAGTCCGACAATCTGGACTTTCGACTGACTGAAATCCACTCGCTCACCTACAAGCTGCCGGAGAAGAACCGAGAGATGTTGGAGATGCTTATCAAACATTTGGTCAAGTACGTGCTACAGTCGCACACTTTGTTGTGATTCATTATTAACTCTCGCTCTCTCCTGGAAATAAGCTCAGTTAATGTGTCACCAGCCTGTGCCTCATTCCAGTTATATTTTGTTTCACAGCGTGTGCAGCCACAGTGAGGACAACCTGATGACTCCCTCAAACATGGCGGTCATCTTTGGTCCCACGCTGCTGAGAGCGAAGGAGGAGACTGTGGCGGCCATGTTGGATATCAAGTTCCAAAACATTGTCGTCGAGATTCTGATCGAGGACTACAAAAAGGTACGTCTCAGGCCATCTACAGACAAGCTGAGTGCTGTCAGTCTGCTCATGGAAGCGAATAAGTGTTTTTCCCAAATGTTTAACTTTTAATTTAAAGGTCCCATATTTTAGAAAGTGGGATTTCCGTGACTTTTTTGATCACAACACAGGTTTAGTTTCAAAACGCTCAATCCACAGAGGAATGCACACTGTATTCAGTAGCTATTGTTAGCCTGTTAGCTCAGTTAGCCATTCAGATAGCCAGACTACCAGGGGAGTGTTGGTGTTTGCACAGCTAGCATTGGGAGAAAAAGGTTTTCAGGCTAGCTGGTTAGCATGCTATCCTCAGTAGATATCTTTACTGCACAATACGAACATGTATATACACATATATGTATATATAATAAAATAAAATATATTCTGATCATGAAAGCATGTCAACATTTTCTAGTAAGCATCCAAAATAAAGGTATGAACCTTAAAATCAGCATAATATGGGACCTTTAACGCTTTTTAAAAATTTGCTTTCCAGTCTTTTTTCCTGCTCTTTCTCATGTATGTAATTCAATTCATTCTACTAAGTTACAGACTATGTGGAGCTGACACTGGAGCTCCTGAACCAAAGCGTAACTAACTTTTTTTGTGTGTGTGCTCACAGATCTTCAGCAATATGCCAGACAGCTCCGCCCCGCCCGTCCCTCCTCCGCGGATCACCCCGAGGAAGCGGCAGCCCATCACAATCTCCAAGCGACCACCTCGTGTTTTTCAAGCTCTTAGTCACGACCACTTTCAGCACACAGAGAGTAATTATTAGCCTCCCCTGGTTTGATTGTCATCATCATCCTCATCATTATCCCATCCTGTCACTGCTGAATGTTTTTTAAATGTTTTTATTTTAATATTCCAGGGAAGATTTGTAGCAAACACACCTGCAGGGTCATTTCTTAACATTTTCTGAAGTGCAGAAAAATGTGATTTACTGTACGTGTGTGTCTCCATCAAATACCATTGCAAACAATTATTACTTATTCCTAAACATGGAGTTATTCTTTTTGTTTGTCTAAGAGTGTCAAATCAGAAATCTTTTCATTGTCTTTCTTTATTGTTAATACTTTTATTCAAGTACAAATAAAACTGAATCTCCATTTTTTCCATCTCCCATTAGTCTTTTTTTCCCCCCAATGCCTCTGGCTACATCATGTAATTTTCTGTCTGTTTAAACCCCTCATTAAGTGGGTGTGTCTCCATCCTTTCATACACTGCAGCAGAGAAATTCAGAGCACCTGCTGCTTCTCCTCTCTGTGTTGTGTTTTTAACTTCGTACAGCCAGAAAAACTATCTCGGTACGATTACTCCAAACTTTGATATGTGCTTCAAATTCATCAACAAATAGTCTTCATGTCGTGGTGTTTGTTCCAGGTGTTTGACAATCATTTACATTGTGTTTTCATGTGACCTTGGACTTTGAAGATAATTCTTATTATCTCAGAGGAAAACTTGGAGCAAGATCAACATCACTATCTCAATGTTTAGCTGAAGCTGTTCCCTCCCCACTAGCCAGTACCTTTGTATTAATCACCGTGTTGTGTCTTTGTACCAGATGGCCAGAACGACAGCTCTCTCCAGGACGGGGAGGTCTCAGCGAACCCCGTCCCCCTCCAGAGGACCAGACCTGTCGGCCCTGCGCCGCTTGTCCCAAGAGAACCTCCTCCGAGACTAGCATTAATTCCCAAACCGGCTAACCGTCAGGACAGGCAGTCAGAAGCCGACGTCGGAAAGATGGATGACATGAGACAAAGGCCAGATTCTTCCGCAAACGGGGAGTCTGGAGTCTACGTGAGCAGGGTGCCATCCTTCCAGGGCAGGAGACCAGCTCCAAAGGGCACGTCAGCCAACAGGGAAGGTATGATGATCCGCCGTTTTTGTTTATCTGTTGCTAAGAAAAAGAAATTTCTCCAGGTTTTCACAGAATTTGCAAAAAAAAGTGAGGTGAGAGGGGATAGAAAATGAAACGCATGTGTTGCTGAGATATGTGGGGAAACTGAGAAAATAGTCCAGCGGAAAGAAAAATGTCAGGCAGCCTCTGCAGAACTTCATCTGCTTGTTCTCCTTTCGTGGCCCCATCCTGTCACTCAAAAACCTCCTCTTCTCTCCTGCTTTTTATTTGTTGTATTGTTTGTTTTTGGTAGAGGTAACAGCGGAGCCAGCTGCGATGCTCGGGCGGCTGCGTCCTCGCTTTTAGTCCGATATCAGTCATCTGTAATTGGCTTTTGTACCATTTCATTTCTTTTCAAACAAAGGCTTGGTTTTAACTTGCAGGTGACAGTCTTGGTAAGAAATTTGCAACAGAGAAATCCGAGGAGATGAAGTAGTCTCTGACAGAAAGTCTGGATCTTTTGTGACTATAACTACTACTATAAGTGTTTTTAATCCTGTTCCTGGGGCCCCTGACCTATACGTAGATGTTTCCCTGCTCAGCAGACCTTAACGGCGAGCAGGGAAACATCTGAAACATGCAGGACATCACAGCCATCGCTCTTTAATTTTGCCAACAATTTTATTCCAAAATTCCTTCATTGCTTTCTTTTCTCGGACGTCGTTTCATGAAGCTTTAGTCTTGTTCTTTGTTTTTTTTTTCCCAGGAGATTCTGACGGTCTGACCAGAACGAGGTCCACAGACAAACAAGCCATTTGCAGACCCCCAGTCAGGCCTCCTGAGCCCCCTTCCAGGTTCCCCGCTCCACAAAAGACCCAGAGTGCAGCGAGCAGCGAGGGCTCGGCCACATCTTAGTAAGTGCTCTTTAGAGATACAGAAGTCTGTCGCCACCTTTTCACGGCTACTGTTAGACATGGTTGTCATTTACGCTGCGGATGGTGGAGATGCTGGGGACGTGTCCCAATCATTTTTTGAAATGGAAGATTTTGTCCCCATCACTTTGTAAAAGCATAGTTTGTTAAAAAAAAGAAGAAAAACTAGCATCAGTAAACATTAACTAACAAATAAGTCAATCAGCACTACATAACGATGTTTTAAGCCAGGACCTGATATGTACAGTATCCTATTAACTCAGGCTAAACATGTGCAGGGAAACTGTTTTCAGATTCAGAATCAGAAATACTTTATTGATCCCCGAGGTGGAAATTGCTTGCGTTACAGCTGCTCCCATTCAAAGTCCCAGAAATATGCAGAAAAATAAAAAACTATATCTTAGCAAGAACAACAAAAACGGAACAAGAATACAAGAAATGCTGCCTGCTAAAATACAGTCATTTTATCATTTTTCCTACCTTTTTCCTTGATTGTGCACGTTGGGTTGCTGTTAATTCGACTACTGCACTTTTCTAAAAGTGTATAAGTAGCTTCCGTACCTTTCAGATCGATGATCCTGTGACAGCCCAAAGTAAAGGAGATTGACAGGCATGGTCTTAAAGTTTAGTCTAAAAGTTGAATAGAAAAATACAATTAAAGATATGTTTGCTTTAAAATTAATATAGATTAAAACATAGAAATAATCTAATCCCAGTTTAAATCACACACAAGTATTGAAACTTAATGCTTGAATCATGATCAGCTGATTCTGACTCATGAACTCTTTTCTAGCATCGAGGTTTGTGTTGAAGGTTCGTTGATAATTATCTACATGATCTCTCCGTTAAACTGACTTAAAATCACACGCAGTCTGTTGGAAACGTGTCACCATCCGAGCCCTTACGTCCTCACCACCTTTCAACACAAAATGTCACACTTGCTTTTACTGTAGATATGCAAATGCAGAAAAAGGGTCAATAAATATTGTATCTGCTGTTTTTATTAAGATCTCCAAATTTAGGCAAAACCGGTGCCAGGTGTGCTATTGACATACGGAAATCCAAGAGCAACCAAGGAGATGATTATTTTTTTTAGATTTTGTTATCAAGAGGAGTAAAAAGACCTGACTGCAGTTCTTTTCACGTCTACGGAGCATTTACGCTCCACAGCCAATGTTTTTAATTACACTTGTGCTTTTCCTGCTATAAAATGTCAAATATATATATATATATTTTTTTTTACAAGGACTATTAAACCTAACGGCTGTTCTTGGCTTTCACGGTTAACTATCTCTTAAATGTGACACCCAAAAAAACAGTGGGAATCACAAAGAGAGAGAGAGAGAGGTTATACAACTGCGTAATCGACTAAATAATACGTGCTGATTATTGGATTACAAAGGATTTAATGAAAACATCTTTTTTTTTACCAACATGCTGGTTTTCTTCTCTTCTCTGCAGTGTTGCTTCTAAAACAAAGTTTTTTGAGGATGCCTCCAGACATGTTGGCAGGTACGTAAAAGCTGATTTTTCCCTCCTGTGCTCCAGTTTCTCCTTCTTTCTTTGCCTGCCTGCCTGTCTTTCTCTCTATTTTGTTTTTAGTTCTGGACACTAGTTTTGCAAGTATTGCTCCTGTATTTAGTAAACAGTATTGGAAAAATTACTGTAATGTTGTAAGAGCTAGCTTCTGAGCATAACCAAGATGTTTATGGCCGTTATCAGACAATAAATCATTTATTATTTCTTTTGCTTGTTCCCAGCCGAAGCCCTCAGACACTAAGTTTGTTGTGTGTGTCTCCCTGATTCTCCCTGTTTTGGCTCATGTCAGATTCGTTCGGCTGCTGTTGAATTGATTTTTATTACAGATGTGGAACACACACATCCACTCTTTTATGATCTGGATGATCCAAGTTCAGGCCTCCACTGGCAGTGATTAAGGCTGTAAATGAAGAATGCCTTAGCGGGAGGACAGTTTCTCTCTTTCATTACTGAAACCTCCTGAATCAGTGCTACGCACAGTTTACATCGACGGGTCCAGCAGGGAGGCTGCGCTGACGTATGAAGCTCTTGTTTGGCATTTGATTGCTATCCCGCAGCCTGAGAAGAAGTTGGATCGTCCGAACAAACTGTCGGTCAGCGACACAGTTCTTTAAAGGTTGATAGACTTAAAAATAACAATTAGTTTTAAGCCAATCAAAAGAACTTTGAGTAACATTTTTAGCCTTTTGTTGCACATTGTGACCTGCTTGCAGTGTGAAATTCCTAAAAATTGACATCACAATCACTCCGTCTCACACAGTGCGAGACGCAGTGGAGCTGAAAGATCGACGTCATCACACAGTTTATAGGCGATGATGGGTGGTCTGGTGGTTAAGCTGAAACCATACATGGATATGTAATTAATTTGTTCTTTTCTCTTCTAATTTAGTCCACCAACCTCTCCGCCACCTTCATCAGGGACAAGTGTAAAAAAAGAGGTGAGATTTACAGTTGTTCAGTAGCTCTCATGCTGTTAAATCTATCACAAGATTTAATGTTAAATGTAAAAACGGTCAATTTAACGTGTCTCTTTCCGAACGTTTGTCTCGTTTCCTCAGAATTAAAAGTTAAGGGAGACTCGGGCCGCGTCACGTGAACGCTGCGTGTGCTTTTAAGCGCACGTCAAGCTGAAGAGGAAATCTCAACCGGAGAACTCGGTCGCTCTTGATCTCAGTAGACAGACTGAGGAAATGTCTCTCCATCGACCTGAGTGGATGTATTTTAATTTGTTTTTATAGTGAGAATGGTGTTGGAAGGCAACACAGCAGCAAACTGACTTCCATTCCAAAGTTAGGATGGACTAACGGCACTGTTTCCCTCTTTTGTTTAACACCCCACTTGACAACATGAAGTAATTCTACAGTGTTAAGAAGTTTGAATGACCAACTTTACTGGCGGGAAACTAACCTCAGTATTTTGGTTCTAACAGAGTACTTAGATATAATTGTCAGCACTCTTAATGCTTGTTTTAAGCATTTAAAATAGATTTCCCCAAAGAGGACTAATTAATTAAAGTGGACTTAATCAGTTTAATCATGATTAATGTGATTAGTGTTAAAAATGAGTCTGATATTAACTTCTAGAATTTAAGAAACGGACCTTGTTATCTTTAGTCAGGGGAAACAAAATCATTTAAAGCTACATCCATCAAGTATTTCTTTCTGTGGAAGCTATTTAGGTTGAACCATTTTAAAAAGAATATTAAGATCAATTACATAATGTTACATGTCATGTAAAAGTCACTCTTGAAGCGGCATTACACAAAGTATTTTGCGCGAGTCTTTTATCCAGTCAGTGTAGTTTGACTTTACATGATAAATACAATGTTTGTGAAAACACTCTCATCTTCTCTTCACTTCTTACCTAATGTACTGTAGGTAGGTCAGGTTGCACAGGAGAGTCCTCAGAGTTTACCTGAATTTGTTGCACCCAAATGTTTGGTTTAAAAAAACGTATTGTCACAATATGTGAAGATAACACTCCATTTTTTTTGTTATTTTTTATTTCTTTGTTGTTAAAATGTTTAAATCTGTTAATTTTACATGTTTTTTTTTATCACCCAACTTGTAAATTCTGCTTGTTGTCTGGTTGGATGTGTTTTCAAAAAAGTTAAATAAACATGAATTGCTCGAGAAACGACTCATTAATATTCTTTTAAAAAGGATCTGTGTTAGCATTCACTTTTGTGTTATTGCATGACACCTCCTGTTTTTTATTTTTAAACAGTTTCCCTGAAGGACTCTTCAAGAAATGAACTCTCTAATGTGGTGTTAACAGGCAAATCTATGCCAGAACAGTTTCACTTGTGAAACAAACAGACTACACATGTGAAGATGCTAAAAGTGGGATTTTGAGGGCTTGTTTTTTTCCCGATGCGCAACTGTTCAAAAAACTTGGAATCACCCTCCAGGAAAGCTCGCTTCGGTGCAGTCAGATGGCAGAGAGGACTATTTGTGTTTGCGATCGGTCCTTCAGACTTTTAGTCTACAGATGTTATCTTGTATCGAGGGTTTGCATTTTGTACAAAACGTTCTATAATGGTGGTAATTATTTTTAAACTAAAATGAAGCCGTGTGTTTTCAGATCATAAAAACATGTCAACATTATCTAGAAGGCGCCAAAATGAATATACGAACCCGGAAATGAGCACGATGTAAGCTGACTAGCCTTCTGGGCAGCTGTGGCTCAGGGGGTAGAGCCACTGTCTTGTTATCGGAAGGTCGCTGGTTCGATTCCCCGAAGAGCATGTCAAAGTGAACCCCAAACTGCTTTGGAAGAAAGTGTCTGATAAATGTAAATCTCTCATAGCCAACTTAGATTGTGACAAAGTAAATATCCTGATTGGTTAATTATTCATTCTATAAGCCATAGTTGGCATAAATACAAATTGATTATAAGTTGCAAGTATTTTTTTGGCCTTATTGACAGGATAGCTGAAGATATGATGGGATGCAGGAGAGAGGGAGAGTGACATGCAGCAAAGGGTCCCAGGCTGGGAGTTGAACCCAGGTCCACTGCAGTAAGGACAAAGCCTCAGTCTTCTGCTCTACCAACTGAGCTAAACAGCACCCCAGGTTTTCTAAGTTTTAATGTGTTAGCTCAACCTAAAATAATTCATCATCATGTATTAGTTGATTTATGTTTTACTTAAGCTTCTGATTCCTCAAAGCAATCTGAAGCTTGTCAGATGTAGTGGTTTGAAAAGTGCCTCTGAATTGTCGTGCAGTGTAAGTATTAAGTAGCATAAATGGTTAGTTAGTTATTAAAGTAAAGCACAGGTGCATAAAACAGGTATTGAAGAGAAGTACTTGAGTAAATGTACTTAGTTACAGAGCGTGTGTGTGTGTAGTGCTAAAGGGTGATAATCATTCCTCTATGTGATACTAAGATTGAAATATTATACGCCGTATTTTTAATGTTTCATTTTTCCCTCTCGACCCAGCTCCATCCAGTGTTTGCATGTTAGAATCCAAACAATTCAAGTTAAGTTAAAGTTACGCTTCTGCATGGCTCAAATCTGAGTTGTTCAAAGACCCGACTCTGTATATCCGCCCTGTCTCCTCTACCTTACACCCTGTCGTTTGTACAATCGCTCGAACCTCCAAAACAAACTCTTACACCATCTTCAGAGTCAGAATTATTTTTTAATTGCCTTCAAAAGATGATGCAGCTTTACACCTTTGGAAAAAACGCACATATTGAAAAACACACATGTCACAAAAAAGGTATAAATTGTACAAGAGACGACTTTAAAAGTCAAAGTGTTTGGACACCAAAAACGGACATCAAACGAATCAATATATACAGTTACTGTAGCATGTACAAAAGGTTAATATGCAGTACACCGGGCACACACCAGCTATTGTCGATCGACAGAATACAAACACTGTAGCCTGCTGTGATGAAATCATATGTGTATTCAAATGTACAGGGGCGTCTGTATGGCTCATTGAGGGGATGAACTGGCACTGGTAATGCCTTCATGTGTAACACAGAATAAAGCCAAAACAGCCTTAAACTACAACATGATGTAGATCCAATGTTAACTGCAAGGATGCTGAAAAAGAAAACGTTGATTTGGAACAACAGCGTAATGATATAGTGCATTCAGGAACGTGTACAGAGGCTTGATAATTACATATATCTGAATTTTTGCATAACACAACCTACCTTTTAGCAATACTGATACTACAAATCGTGTGTTTCTGTACATGTACAAATATCTATAATCTGGGTACTTGTCATGTCTTAAGTGTCAGAACCGTCGGTCTGTGTAAAAGAAGTGGACGTAGCTGCTGTGATGTCGCCCATTGCTTTGTGGACGACTGTTTTGAAACCTTCAAGCTGCTGCAAGTGAGTTTTTCTTTATTAAAATAAGAGTTAAATAGCTCTTTATTCCGATGTGTTTGGTCTCATGCAGTAAAAAGAAACTTTCCGGTGTCCCTGCTCACTTTGTCTAATCAGGACAGAGAGCGCTGTCTGCTCAGGGAAGCTGCAGAGAGCAGGACCCTCCTGTTTGCTGCTGTGGCTGGTGATTCCCGCTGCGTGCTCATGTGGAGAGCACAGAGGGGATCTATGCCATCTGCAAAAACAGACAGAAGGTCATCTAAAATGACGACAACGCTTACAGCAGCTTTAAGTTTGGCTTTTTGTGACCGTTTTGGAGCCCGAAGTGACTTTAGAGGGTGAAGCTGGGGAGGAGCGACCGGTGGATCTGACTGAGAGCTGGAGGGCAATGTATTTTCAAAAACTTGAAATTCATATTAAGTCTGGCTATACTGACAGCTGCAGTTATGCAAAAGGAGAGTCTTTAGTCTCTCTAATGTTTTCAAAGTCTTATACTTTCTTGATTTTCTCAACAAACCGCAACTTTTTTGAGTCACTTCTGGTCCTCTGGAATGGTTGCTGTGGCAGGATTGTCAATCGCAAGGTAGCCGCGCTGTAAATACTGCGCTTTTATCGGCTACTTAACTCTAAATGGGACCATCGTTTACAAAATGATCACGTTGTCTCGAAGACCTGGAACAAATGATTGAGACCATACTCTCATTAGGAAACTGTTTACTGAGGTAATAAATCAGGTCGAAAGTAGGGTCATTTTCTCACAGACCTCTATACAATTGTGCTCCTTTTTTTGCAGTCAGTGAAGTTGTCACCTACTGGACATTTAAAAAAAATGCAGGTTTAAGGCACTTACAACATTAACTTCACTTTTCAGACCCAGAGGCTATGTCCACTTCTTTAAAACAGCCAGTGACTCCTGACGCATTTATTCAAGTGTCAAGGCTATAATTAGCTGTAATTAGCTGTTTAGTTTGGGGTCAAGTCTCACAGATTAACTACATTCATACATCCACAGCTTTTTTTTGATTCCCTCTTCTCCCCCATTTCTTTTCACATGGCAAGGACGAGATGAAGACATTCATTTTTTGCTGATGATGAAGGAAAGCACTCTAAAAAACAAAACATCTGACTGTCATGGTCAACTCATCACTGTACACTGTACAACCTTCTGACAGACGTCATCAGTCAGTATACACTAAACGGCGAGAACATGGATGTCTCCGCCTTTGCTCACGGTAAAGCTAAAAACTACGTTGGGTTGCACACTGCTCACAGGTCCACAACACATGATGCATGCATCTACAAGCCTTAAAAAGAGACAGGGATTGTTGAAAAGTGTTACATTTACAGAGATAGAAAAGGTTGTTGAAAATGTTTGAGCGATGCAGATTTCAACACGGAAGTTAATTTGAAGTGTTGTCGGCTTTGGATTGTCGTAAACACGTCGATCTGCTACAAGTCTATGTTGAGACGCTGTTCACACTGCATCACGTCGACCATAGTGTTTGTACAAAGTGCCGCATGTTTCACCACTTTGGTTAATCTTTTTCTTGATTAAAATAAACCGGTAATTGTATCCAACTCAATGATTTAATACTGTCAACAGTTTAACTTGAGTGTCTGTGATCAGTTATCTTCAAGGCATTCCACAGATTTCTTTCTTGGGTTTCATCTCTGAGGTTTGGCAAGGCGAGTCAAGGACTTTTAACAATCGACATCTGAAGCCCTTCCAGTTTCGAGTTGACTCCAAGTTTCTGTTTTGTTGTCCTGTTGGAACAGAACTGCCCTCAACTAAGATCTCTGGCTCTCTGGATCAGATTCTGGTTTACTATTTGCCTGTATTTTTCGGTGCCACGCTCTCACCGTGTTATCCAGCAGGGATGGTGGGAGACCGGTGGAGCACCGTGTACGGTGCACTTTGCATTTAAGTGATGACATAGTTGTAGTTTTATCAATGAACCTTTCGCTTTTAAATGTGTCAAGTGCCGTCGCTTTGCCTTTGCATGCTTGATAGTAAATACAAAAATAATCCCAAGGTTTTTTTTTCCCCGTCTTTTCTAATAGCGATACATCTAAACAGACATGCAGAAAATGGTGTGATTCAAGTTCAAGTCGAGTGTCACTGACTTTAAATGCATTTTTAAAACATTCACCACGATATGAGGTAAGAGTCGAACTTACTCTGACACATTCTATGAAGCCCTTCTTTAAAATGCACATTATTAACATACTTATCGCGTGTTATAACGCACGTACAGTGCTGCATAATTATAGTTATGACCGCTCATCAATATTCACAATGATTCATAACAATAATCACCTCCGTAACGCATTATAACATCAAAACGCTTTATTGTGTGCCTGCAGTTATAAGCAATCATAAATACTCTGAACGCTTTATAGCATCAATAATAACACATTATTAAGCATTTTATAATGATTTACCAGGTCAAGTATCAGCACTTCATGACTGCTGGTCAACCACTACTTTAGTGTATTAAATTCTCACAGTTGTAACATTAAAATCATTTTTGTGATGCATTATAATGTGTTAATACTCGCGTTATAGAGCGTTCTGAATATGTATGATTGAACATATAGGCACGCTATAATGCATTATAGACGGAATGTACTTTAAACAGCTAATTAAACTCACATTAAGATTGGATTGTAGTAGTAGAAGTCATTTTTTTAATCAAATTATCTTTAACTTTGAAGTTGTGGAGTGGCAGAATATCTAAACGTCCGACTTACTCAAACTTCACTCGTGCCAAGTACATCTTCTTTAACTCATTACGTATACATATATAAGTTAAGGCTGTAAAAATCAGTAACATCGAGAGGAAAAAAAAGCTTTACACGTTTTACACAGAGAGAAAAAGTATTGAGTGCGGAGCGACGATAAGCATGCAGTGTGTTCTGTAGACGTCTCCATTGTGCTACATTGGCTCGTTGCAATTTAACAGTTTGTGTACGTATGAATTGTTTCTCTCGTAATCGCCTCTTAACTTAAATCCGTTATGCTGCACTTTATTAGAATTGTACTGCTAATTATGTTTTATAATTTTCTTTTTTTGAACAGGTTAATTATAAACCACAGCTGCCTTAGATTGCTGTCGGAACCACATCAGTGGTGCAGGAAATACAACTGAAGGACTTTTCTGCGATCCTATTGGTTGAGAAGCACACGCGTTAGTTGGCACAATTATGTAATTAATTATTACATTGTCGGATTTCTATATCAGTAATGGTAGCACGCGATAATAACATTTAATTTAGGGTTAATTACACTTTAGTTAATAGTTATTTGACTGTGAACTGACAATGAAATGCTCAATAAATCATCGATTAAGCAATTACACTGGTTTATAATGATCAGCTGCAACCTCACAGTTGGTTAACAAGTGGTTAAAAGTTGAATTATGTGACCTTTAAAAACAAATCTGAGATCTACAGTTCCTGTTCGAAGGCACTTAAGCACTTAAATGGCTCCCGCGCTGAATTTCACATACAGGAATTTAGTTAAGCCCCTGAAGGCAGCGCTGAGAGAACAGGCTTTTTGTAAATTGATGGGAAATACTGTAATTTTTCGTTTGTTTCTGTGATCCAGTTCTCATCTTCGGGCTGTCTCTTTTCGCAGCTTTCATGAATACCCTGTCAGGTGTGTGTATAATGAAGGTCACATGCAAAGCTTGTGTTGTTCACCCCGCTACTTTCAGCGTGACGCAATCATGATTTACAGACTTACTGCATATGTAAAGTAGCGTCTCTGCTCCGGCTAAAAACACAAAATCTGCACTCAGAAGTAGCAGAACTGTCAGCAGGTGATGCCTCGCAGCGCTTCAGATAAAAGCTTTAATAGTTCCGGACAAACTGTCTCAATTATGGCTAAAAGGGCAAAAAAAAACAACTGATTCCAGGATAAGGCTCAGAGCTATTAGCGTGAAGATGTAGGGGGAAACAGTACCTTCGTTAAAGTTCATGGAGGCAGCGAAGATGAGTCACCTTTCGAGTTGGAAAAAAAGAAAATCCTTCTACTCGTGAAACAAGATCGGTTTAGCCAAACCCGCCAGGATCTTTGGTACGTGCACGGAGATTATTTCTCCGATCATCTCCGGAAAGCTGACCTTCGTGGGGAGTGACTGAGCCTGGACGAAAAGGTCGAATGTAAACTGATGGAGCTTCTTCACCGTCTGGAAAAAAAAAAACAGAAGAGACACACTAATGAACAACATCGTTTGAATAAAGATTTACTACAGGCAGTGTTTTGACAAAGACACATGACTCGTGAAAATATTAGGTTACACCCGAGTTGTGCTCAGGTGACACCCCGTGAAAGAATGTGAGACCCGGAGAGCTCTGAATCACCACAAACTCATCCATTAGGCTTTTTTTCCTACCCTGGTATTATACTTTAAGGTCACATTTTAAGGTATCAGAATCTCCTCGAACGCACCAATTTTCTATGAGCTATTAAAAACATAATTTCGGGGCGCTGTTTAGCTCACTTGGCTGAGCGGGCGTCCCATGTACAGAGGCTAAGTCCTCGCTGCAGCGGACCCGGGTTCGACTCCCGGCCCGGGACCCTTTGCTGCATGTCACTCCCCCTCTCTCTCACCCTGTTTCCTGTCATATCTTCAGCTATATACTATCAATAAAGCCATATAAAGGCCAAAAAAAAATACTTTAAAAACATAATTTCTCCTGTGATTTAATCGCACGTATTGCTGGGAAATGCTAGCAGCCCTTTGCTTGACTCGCGCGCATTTCACAGGGACTCTTCAGCCACAGCTGATTTATTTCTTCTGTTGGGGGAAGGAATACAACGTAACAGCAGTTATCCTGAAATCATTAGAAGCAGCTCACCATCTGCAGAGAGTCCAGGAGTCGGGTGAGCTGGTAGAACCTCTGAGAGCAACTGGCGCTCATTCGATAGTTAATGAGGCGATCGAGCTCGTTGATGTAGGTGAGACGCAACTCGTCAAAGTACTTCTGACTCTTCAGGCCCTCGACTGGAACTAGAGAAAACAGAAGAAAAATGGTTTGACTTTGTTTTATCTGCTGCACGTCCACCAGCTGTTTGTTCCGATCTTTTGACAGCACTTACTGATGCTGAAGAGGAGCAGGGCCTTCATGCAGAGGAACTCCTCCTGAGTGATCTGCAGCAGCAGGAACTCCTGCGACAGGTGTCTCATCCGTATGCAGTGCTCGTACATGGTGGAGATGTGCATCCGGTGTCTGCGGGTGTGAAAAGGTCAGGATGTGATGGAGATGTTTTAAATCACAAGGGCGAAAGTACAAATTGCTCCGCACCTCGGACATTTATTCTGAAATGTGTAACTGCTGACGAGGAAGTAATGTCAGAGGTTAGATCCGTTTCTGTCAATGGTAATATATTAATTAAAGATTGTGAATTATCTCCAGAACATTAAAGATTACGGTATAGAAGTTCTTAGGTTATTGGATATCATGCCTGACCAGTCCAGTTATTTCAACAAGCATGGGAGGAGAAGAGTGGGAGCCGGTTCTGCCATCTCCTCCGATATGCAATGATTCTCCCTTCATTATTAAATCAGGAAAAAAAGTATCAAGCTGTGAGGATGAAGATGAAATAAGGCATATTTGAGAAATTGGTTAAAAACCGACATTTCACCAATTTCAGGGTGGAGAAAAGAGATTCGAAATGGAGTTAAATGGAGCTGAATGTTCTTCATCTCTCTGAAAATGGATGCCGAGATTCAGTTATGCGGTTATACGAATGTGTCACACACACAGGCCAGCGTCTGATCCATGTCTCATCCAATTGTTGCAACGTATCCGGATAAGCTCTCATATAAACCTCGGTGACAGAAGGAGTCATCGAGGATAATTTTGTTGCAGAATCGACAGCCACCTCCGAACACTGACCGGAATTACCGCTTATTAAATGCCACGTAGCTGACGACATGTGACTTTTCAGACCTCATCGTCAGTGTTGGAACACGGCTGACCTTTTTCTGCCAAGAAGTTTAATCGAGTCAGTGTTAGGACTGGTGACACGACAAAAAATACAAAAAAACGGCCGTCCTCATCAGAAAACCAACCATAGATTTAAAGTGAAAGCATATTTACATGCCTTGTAAGACGACCACCTAGCAACATAGTTAAAAGGCGCACTATGTAGTTTCAGAAAAAAGTCAGAAAGCTCATATTTAAAAAATGTATAAACTCTGAAATAGTAACATGCCGTCCTTGAGGGGAACAAGGTCACAAAGAACACTGTTTCCCCCCCAAAAGTTTGCTACTCAGAAGGGTTTGGCTCACAAAAACAGAGTAAAACAGCATGAAATTGTTTTGTCCTTTGAGGTCTGATGTCCTGATGATCTGTGTGTCATGTAACTGAAGCGACAGCAGTAATCGAAGCAAAGTTTTCCCAAACCTAGACAAGTAGTTTTCTATCCAAAGTCTGGTTTGCCTGCAAGCTGCAGAAGTCCCGCTGCTTTGGGAGTGCTGATAAACTGTAAGCTTAATTAAAAGGGAAATGTTTATTGAGTTGGTTTGAGGATAATTGATGCCACTGGAATGTCAGTGAAACATGTTCCCTCACTTCTGTCTGATGTTAACACAATGTGCCAACAAGCATCTCCAAAGCGTGCTAATCATAAACATACAACATGTTATATCTTCAGTCTTAGCGCCAAGCTAAGCTACCTGACTGCCATCTTTATCTTAACTGCACGGAAATGACAGTGGTACCAATATATTCTCGTCCAACTCTAACAAATATGTACCAAAATGTCAAACTTACCGCTTTAAGTCAGTTACAACAAAAAGCAAAGAATGTTGCTATGACAACCTGCATCTGCGTCCAAATCTGCAAAAACCATCTTGGATTCAGATTTCGTCTCATGAGATAAAGTTACCAGCAGAGTATCTGTTCTCGCTCACATCTTGTTGTAACAATTTAACTACTGTATTCTTGAAGTCCCTGTGCTTTTCGCTTCAATAAAAAAAAAAGCCCAATGATTTCACTCCTTATTTCGGTCTCCAATTACGGTGACTGCTCTGGGGGTCTTTACCCCTCTTTAAAAAAGACGGACTTGACTTGGCAGAGGACGGTAAGCAGCGGATTTAAAAGGTGACAAGGAGCACTTCAGTTCCATTAACATTTCACGCTCACATTTCTTTCGGAGAGCCTGAATTATCTCCACCAGCCCCTAATTCACTCCTCAAAAATCCAAATTACTGATCCACCACACCTCGAGCAAATGTATAAATGGACTTCTATCATTATGTAAAACTTCTTTAGTTTCCAATGCATTGATTTCTGTTCTTGCAAAGATCGTGGTGACTCTGAGGGAAACCGTTAAAACTGCTCACTGTAGTCACAGCCTCAGACTTCCACCTTTAATCTGTTGGGGACTGTGTGATGTTCTCTTCCTATTATAAGTGCATACACACAGATTCTGTCAGCTGATGAAGGCAAATATATGCTGTGACACCACTGAATTGGGTGCGACAACAAGTGAGAAGCGAGGGTTGTTTGACTTAAGGAGCAGCTGCGTCAGGCAGCGTACGTTTTTACAAAATCAACATGATGTGTTGAGCGACTTGGTCCTCCGGCAAACGCAGTCAGCAACTGTGATCTGAACTTCATAATGATAAATAAAACTACTTTGCATTATGAGTTCTTTTGTAGTCAGTTTTACTTTAGAAAAGCATCTTGTTGTAAAGTTTTGCCAGACTTTATAAGGGGGGCCCTTTTAAAGTCTGGCAAAACAACTGGGATGATGCCATCGTGTTGTCATCAGGGCTACCTCGAAAGATGTGATCAACTACCAGACAGAGCGGATTTAACAGAATAAGTATGGAGTTCATTTATGGGAAATATAGGATTCGAGTTGGAGTCAGGACCGTAGACAGAATAATAGGTGACAGCTTGTGGACAGAGCTTCTGCACCTAATCAAGCAAACCCTAATGTGGAAGTGCCTCAAACCTGCATCTCTTCTAACAGCTGGCAAGGGGCGAGTGATTGTTTCACCGAGTTCCTCTCATTCAATCTCTGGTTTAAAGTCTTCTTCAATCCAGTTTGATGTTAATTTAGTAAATTATGATCCAAGTTTAGTAAAGCAGACGGACAAAAGCGAGGACTTTTGATTAATGGCTTGTCCTTGGCGTCTCAGTTAGATCTAATCTGGATATCCTCCCCGTGATTCAGTCACTTCTGGCTCCAAAAAAAAAGCCAAACTCATGGTTTTAAAACAGCGGTTTTACTGCGGCTCCATCCGCTTTTTATTATGCAGACTATGGTCGGGATATCTTGGCTTCTGTTTTGACCATTCCTTTATTCGATTTGCACAACACTGAAACCACTGGAATGACCCTTTAATTAGAATAAGATATTCCTGAGGCTGCACCGAGTTAATCTCATTGCAAACAAAACCACCAATTTCTTTTTTGTCTTTCCACAGCTAATGAGTGTTTCAGTCCCTCCCTCTGACAACCAGTATTTCTATAAACAGTCTTCACTAATGGACAAAATAATCTAACAGACTCGCAGCTGTATCTGTATCTAAACAGGAAACATCCGCTCTCAGCTGTTCCATCAGAGATCCAAATTCTGAGAAAAGGGACGAGAAAAAAAAATATACCAGAGTGCACGCAATTACTGATTATGGTGGGAGTGTCACCGAAAGGTTTGCGAAAGACCTGATAAATACAATGATCGAGTGAATTAGTGTGATATTAAGGTAATAGCCAAAATTATTCCACATCTTAGACTAAAAGGTTTACCGAATGCTGCAGAAAATTAACCTAAACAGCGAGCAAAATTTGGCCACAGTGCCAAATTGATTATGAAATGTTGATGTCACCTGCCAGACTAGACAACATCCATACACTCCTTTTACAACAGCTCGTCAGAAACTTGCTCATATTTATATCCACAGCTGTGTCGGGACTGGAGGAAGAACAGAATATAAAGAAACAACAGTTCTGATCGTCAGAGATGTCTTCGTATTGTGTAGCGGCGACATCTAATAAAGTCAACATGCTAACCAGCTAGCCCTGCACCTCAAGAGGTGATGGATAGTAAAAGTACGTCAACATCTTCCCCGTCTACATTCCTCGTACCTGTTCCCCGTTCCTCGTGATTCTCTTCAGCCTGGTTTTGTTCCCTTTTCTCATGTTACAAGCCTTTTGTCATCCGCCTGCTTTGGTTTCCTGCGTTCGGGCTCCTCTTTTTGAAAAAACATTCCGGTAGTATTCTAGCTCAGAGGTTGTTATGGTTGTTTGCCGCATATACGTACAAGATAGCGAAGGGAGAGGAACGCTGACTGAAGGGGTCGGACAGTGGGAGGCTTATTACAACCGGTGATTCAGAGCATGATTCTGGTTACACATTCAAGGGAAATGGACCAAACACTAATGGACCCGTCTCACTTTTTAGGTGACACAGTTTGGGTTTTCAGAGGACCAAACAGCGGCCGTAGAGCTCGCCAACTAAATTCTACATATACTTAAAATGCAAATAGCTTAATGCACTTTTGCCACGTTAAGTCCCGTAACTCATTCTCATGTTTCAAGATTTTGCTGCTTGGATGCTTTGAACATTTTTCTTTAATGCTCTGTTTATTCAGTGCGTGTTTGCTCTCTCTCTCTCTCAACAAGAATCTGCCTCACAGTTACATTAACATACCTGGGAGCCACCCAGTGGGACCGACACTGTGCGTCAGTCACTGAGCAGCTCGGGTTCTGTTGCTCATTTACTGCCCCGCTCAGATCCATTCGGCCAGTTTCAAGATCAAGCCAGCTTACCTTCAAGTGGGCTTCAAGGCTACTATTCCCACCCTTTAGATATAGTCATGAATACAAATTCTTGCTTGCATTAAAACAGAATATAGCAAGGGAAGGGACAGGTGTGAGTGTCTTATGGCTTGATTTATGAGGCCATATTTAAGGTGCGATATGTAAGAATTTCAGTTTAAACCATTAAAATGTTTATTAAAATCAACAGAATGTGATAAACAGTTTTTGATGTTGGATTAGAGGTGAAATGTCTTCAAGAAACTTAAAAAAAAACCCAAAGACAACGTGTTGATGAAGGTTCTGAGTCATCGAGGTCGTGGTAAATCTAGGTGATGTATCGAGTTCTCTCCCCAGACAATTTAACATTCACACCTGGGCTCGCTTAGCCTTAGAAACCCACATGAAGGCCGGTTGGACCAACGACCCACAAGTGGCCCTAACAACTCTGGAACTCAGAGCTCACGCGTGTCCTTAACGACTCTGTAAGGAGACTCCCACACAGAGTTTAAAAGCCTGCAACTCCCCTCCAGTTAGTCAGAACTGAAGAAGCCCCAGACCCCCCCGGTCTGCCTTTCAAAAACTGGTCATAATCACAGATCCAGTCTGTCAAATCAATATCGATTGATAGATAGATGGTAAAACATACATTTGTTTGGTTCGGGGTGATGAACAGCAGCACTGCACGTAAAGAATTTCATGCACTGATGAAAGTTTTCTCAATATAAAGTGTAAAAATTCCTGCATCCTAACATTAAATACATCAGTTTTTAAGTTTTTTAGTTTTTATCTTCTTCCACAAATCTATACATTTGATGGAACGAGACCGTTAATATTCCTCCCCGACTCTGGGACGGACCTCATCGCTGTTGATATCCGTCATGAGTGATATTGAGATCCGGATCAGTTTCGCTCACCAGCGCTGGGAGAGTTTGAATGCTGAATACTAATACTCCCTCCCTCTAATGTCACGGTGACAAAAGAACACCTAAAGAGGAAAACTGGATGAATGTGGTCCTGGAAGAGCCTGCAGCCATTTTTCTACTTTCTTCTAAAATTCTAGAGATGCCTTTGTGACAACAAACGAGAGGACGACGGAGACAGAAACTGGAGTCTGTATTATGTATGACAGCACCAGCTTACACACTTGGGGGTGATCTCTATATATAATGAGGAGCAAAGCATGTTGGGTCACCCCCCCTGATAAAATCATTTTATAAACAACATTTCAGGAATTCAGAGCTGTACGCACTCATTGAACACAAGATCGGGAGCGAAGTACAGCATCCTGCCGTTGACGTTCTTATAGGACCTCCATCCGAGGCCGAACACCATCACCCCCATCCATGAATACTGGATGACAGTCATTTGGTCGTCCACGTGGAGATTTCTAAAACCTGAAGGACAAAGATTCGGCGTTGTAAATATGTCACAACATGGGATATATCTTGTACCTAAACAGCCACACATCTACACATGAAAAGTGATACTTGAGACGTCCTCGCACGTTCTCACCTGACCCCTAAATCCACCCACAACGCCTCTTTAACTTCCCTTTCCTGTTAACCTGTGGCGTCGCCGCTGCCTCCGCCTGTAAGCTTACATACTAACATCTTACTATTAAAGTCACTGAACTGTTCCTGCCTACGTACATTTGGTTCTTTTTCATTTCTGCCTCGAGCACACCCCGTGACACGCGGACTTACCCGGCCAGGCATTTGGGTCGGTCTCTTACATTAGAGCGCCCGTCTCCTACAGTTTTGATGTAAATTGTGAAACTTTAATCCACAGTGGAAACTACTTATGATGATGTAGCGAAGCAGGAATGGTAATTACTGAGCACTGCCAAGCCATATTCAAGGTTATGAGTAGTTGTGTGTTATTATAATTGCTCATCCAGCTTTCTGTCAATCATTTAATTATGGGGAGGAAACAAGTGATTTTCTGTGACCGGAGAACAGATCTAGTTAGATCTTCATAGATTATGAGTACAAATACACCCATTTCCTCATTTCATATTTTTCCTATCCAACAAAAGTGAAAGGCCAAAGATGTTTGGATAAAATGTCAGATGAAAGCTGGTTCGCTGCACCGTGTCTCACCTGGCAATCCTTTCGCCCACTTGACCACTTTCACCAGTTGTTTCTCTCCCAGCTCGTTGAGGCTGGTGAGCAGGGTGGCGGCCGAGTCCGGCTGGCCGTAGTCGTGTCCTGCGTACGCCACCTCGGGCTCAATGGACTCCAGGATGTTCAGGAAGACCACCTGGGAGTTGAAGCTCAGGCCCGCTTTGGGAGAGATATTCGGCATGACCTCTGCAGGCTCCTGAGGAGGATGATCCTCGTCGGGGTTCTTCTGTTGCCCGATCTTCTTCAGTTTACGTGCTACAAACCAGGGCGAGAAATTAAGAATCGCAAATTATGCTAAATGACGTTACATTCAAATGGCATTTTCTTGCACTCTGAGTGACTCACTATAGCAACGAGAATAATGGGCTTAAAGTCAGATGCTTAATGCCGTTAGTTCAGGTTTAACACGTCTGATTGATTTTGACTGACTGCATCGCTCTACACACTTGTGTCTGGAGTCGAGACTGATTTTCTGTCGTTGATTTCAAGATCTTTTGCTGCTCGATTGGAGCCATTACAGCTAAATGCAGTATGCAGAATGAACAGAGGATGCTTCAGTGAGGATACCGTAGGTTTTCATTTTTAAAAAATGATCAGAACAAAGATAGAAATACACACAGAACAACATTAAACATGAATGAAATGAATCCTCTGAGACCATCACTGCTAAAATAACACAATCTGAGCGTGTGTAAACACTATGGGTAATTGTTTTGTCTGGTTAACATCAGAGGAAACGTATTCAACTCAAATCACCGTGCGAGTCAGAATACATTTAATTCCACTTTTCTAAATCATCCATCAGAAATGTCTCAGACTGCAGCTGTGGGTTTAAAGTAACCATTTAAAGGGACATATCAATTTTACCCGACAATACTCATAATAGTTGAACATACTGAATCATATTCCATTTGAAAGAAAACTCCCTGAACAGATGAGCCTCATCTGGTGGAAAGACCTGTGGTCATCATGTGTGAGAGCTTGCTAGTGATGAGAATGTATAAATGATTTCCTTTTCCTGTTATTAATTTTTTTTCCTCCTGAGAAGGTTTTGCAGAAAAGAAATTTAAAACTACACAGCACATGCTCTGGATTTATATTCCCTTACAAGATCTACAAGATATATAAGGATTAAGAGGCAGCAAAATGCCAGAAACAACAGATACTGTGTGGTTAAAAAAAACATCAGTTCAGTGACAAAGCTGCAATTTCCTTCCCCACAAACACTGATCTCCATACGACAACCTGCATTTACAAACTAAAACTGGAGCAGGTCTTTGACTTGGTGGAGTCGACTGATGTACAGTACGTAGCAATGCCCTCTGAGTGGATTAACTATATTCTGCCGAACAGCTGCTGGATCTTGAACCAATCAGCATTAAGACCGCCAAACCATTCACCGCACTGTTTTATTTCCTCGAGTACAAGAGCTACAAACAGTTGAGCTTCATCGCCGCCTGTTATTTGAGAATGACAGCTGCGCTGGAGAGTAAGTGACAGGCGAATACAGGTGGGGACTGTGTGCAAAGTGCATCAGAGAACAGACACTTCTGTTGTTCAGTTCAGTTTAAATCTGTTAAAGAGAGACACGGGACAAGATCTTTGGAATGGGTGTAATGTAATTAGTTTGACAATTAATGTTTCAGCTTTAAGAGGTTAAAAAGACTTAACACTTTATAATAACTATCCTTATTAGACGGTAACTTTTAAATATTTCACTGAACAAAAAAATGAAATTCTTTATAAACCATTTTATTAACCAATTGTTTATTGTAAAGCTACAGCTAATGTCTAAAAATACTGTGTAGCTCATCTATAAACTTATTTGAATGGACATTATAAACAGGCTTGGGGAGTGACGGAATACATGTGTACATGTAACGAGATTATGTATCAGGATACAAAAAAAAGGGAAACTGTATTCTGTTAAATTTACAGAAAAGAGATTTAATAATGATGATGACATACTAGTCCGTAACGGTCTCACACAACGTCACTCTGGTCCCGAGTGAAACCCAACACACAAGTCGTACACCATCGTCGAAGATGAAGACTAAATAAAACTCATCCTACTGATATTTCTTCTGGTATTTATAGTATTGAAGAACTCCAAAAAGCAATGAGAATCAAGTTACATAATATTGTGATACTTGGAATACTTCACTGATAATTAGTAACCGTGTCGAAATATATTTTTAAAGTTACCAAAAGTTGCAACTGAAGTTCATAAATCTTTACAATTGTTGTCAAATCATTGTTTTGTTTTTTTTAACAGCAAAATAATTATTCACTAAAGTTTATTTAGTTTTAGATTTACCATTTATTAATGATGGTTATTACAGTGTCACAAAAAAAAACTCCAAATCAAAATATGAGTCGACGTCTTATTATTTCGTGAATCCGTTTTTTCTCCGTGTTGACTGAACTGTTAATTGTCATGCGACCGCCTCCTGCAGCTTCTGTGTAGAGACGTCTCATTAAAAAGCCGCAGCTTGGCTTTTCAGTTGGATAAATATTGAATTGCCAGTTATAGACACGACTTAAGTCTCTCTCTCTCTCAAAAGTAGGAGGGGAGCAGGCACATTGCAAATTACATCAAAAGGATCATCTGCGAGTCTCATACTCGCAGGTGTGATCCAGCAACAATCACTTCATATAAAAATGGGTTAATTAAAAATCCCTCCCTGGGATTCTCAGTTGTGACAGAGGCAGCAGTCTGATCTTTGCAGAGTGCAGTGTAAACAGGCTGTGTTGAGCTAACCTTAAGATCACCGCGCTTGTGTCGAAGCCAATTCAAACATAAAGCTGAACATCCACGCGATGAAGTTTAGCACGGCCTTTGTTACACAGATTCATGAGTAAGTCCTTTGTCTGCGTAAAGAGTTGGTAAATGTTGGCTGACCAGAAGAATCAGTGTCCCACATCGTCTCCAGCTCAAACTCACTCCCAGCGGATGGCAGACCATCTATTACGAGCCCATTTTCAGTCAAATCACATTGCACATGTAAAAATTTATTGGACATTTTCTGCTCAATGTAATCACTTTTTTTCCTCCGTTCCCTTCTATGTGATTACCCATCTCATCATCATTATAATCACCGTCTTTATCGAACTATCTTTTCAGTCAGTTTAGCTTTTTTTTCTCTCTCTCTCTCTTCCTCTTGAAAAGCCCTTTTAGTAATGTGCGCCTTCACAGATGCCCACTTTGGTGTCCAGGTTGTAAATGTCATACAAAAAAAAGTCTAATAAAACCTTCCATAAAGTCACCCATCACTTAAAAATAATCCCCATTACACTCTATTTGTTCTGTAGTTAAAGGGCAACTCCAACAGTTTTACACATTAAAGTGTGTTTACAGGTCTTGGGGGGAGTAATACTGCACATGTGGAAAGGAGTAGTATTGAAGCATTTTGTGGCTCCAGCTGCATGTAATCTGATAAATTGCCTCATGGTATCCGTCAGTGGCTGAGTTACAAGTGGATAATGAAGGCGCCAGGTTTGCACTGTGTCTATAACACTGTTGGACTCATCGGGAGTCGGGGAGTCATCCCAAGATTTTCTTTTAATCCAGATGACTACATTACCCATAATGCAATTTAGACACTGAGATACATCACTGGTGGGGGGGGCAGTACTCCCTCCAAGACCTGTAAAGACACTTAAATGTGTAAAATTGGTGGAGCTACCCTTTAACCTGTCAATTGTGAAATAGCATTTTGGGATACTGTTCAACTCACATGACCATTTCCACTACATATCCTTGATTCAGGGCCATTAACTTTCTGTACCTGTGGTTATACTTTGTTCCACTAAACACCAAACAAGCAGCCATGATTGATTATTAACAGATAAACTCGTGCACTGTGTGTGTTTTCATGTTAGAAATGATGTCATCTGAAGAAGAAGTTTGGCATTTAATGAAATGTTTGCAAAAAAGAGAAGAGGAATTAGAAGAATTTACTTTGGGTTAAAATAAAACCCTAATATTGCCTTGTGACTGAAAGGTAATTACAATACTTGTGAAAACACCCTCGTCATATTACTCTCATTATTACTAAATAACTGCAAAGACTTTACACAAACATTAAGCGTTCCGTTATCGTACAGAGTTAAAACTCCGCTGTGAGTATTTTCACGCTGTTCTTTGTTTGATATTAATATAATTCATGTTGAAAACTGATATGCTCCTCTCCCATATTACAATATAATCCCTCATATAATCTTTTTACATCTCTGAACTTTATTATTTCACATTCTCAATGCATAGTACTCTGTTACTTCCTCTGTGGTACAATAGTGTACATATAGTCTATTATAATCTTGTCATGACTGAGCTTTTGATTCAGGTCAGTGATTCACAGGGACGTCAGCGCTGACTAACTCCTACTCTGCATTTACAGCAGGTAGGTAGAGTCGACTAGCCGCCTGTTCTGAATGACCGACTGGGAGAAAAAGGCCTTTGGGCAGTCGAGGACACACCGAGCCAGTTCAGGAGCACTTTGGAGTCGGATCCCCAAAAGACCAGACGCTCAAGGGGAGAAGTACTTTTAAGGACTGGTTGATGAACTAAAAATTAAAATGTTTGAAAAAGTTAAAAGTGAAAAAATAACAATTGCTCATCACAAAAACCATCGACTGAACCGTGGCTGAGTTGAAAGCGTTGATGAAGTGAACTTTCTGACTATGTTCAAAATAAAAAACATTTTTTGAATAAGTAATATATTTTAACTGACAAAGCAGTCCTACATCCCTGCACTGCCTTTGTCCCCACTTTGAAGCTGGACATGAAAAGGCCGTTTGTGTAAATCATTAAATCAAAGTTTAACTCCGGTGAGACGGAAGCTGAAGTGACTGTCGTGTGCCAGTCAGGTTACAGACTCGATTTGTTCCGGATGTTGAAATCAAGGGTTTTAGATCAGAAACTGTCAACGTTTTCTGTGTGCTGGACTCAAATTGTGATAAAAATCAGGTCCATAATTAAGTCTAAGAAGCCAAAGTGCAGATGAGCAGCAGTAAAGCCTCCTCCTTCAGGTTGCTGCAAGACGAGACCGCTGTCATGCTTTTGCATCAGTGCCCTCGCTGCTCCGATTTCTATTTGGGGACATAATTAACATTCCAGGAATAATATGGAATTCAAACTAAAATGAAAATGAATTTTTCAGGCAATTTTAATAAGTATGCTTTTCGGTCTTGAACAGATGGCAAACTCAACCAGATTCAGAGTCTTCACAATGTTCCAGCTATGAGGAGGGACACAAATAACAGATCTTAATGATCTGATCTAAAGATACAAAGCTTATGATTCAACTGATGTGACTGCAATTTTGTAATTCTTGTAATAAATACATCAAAATTCAATTAGTAGAAGTAGAAACATTTTTCTGTCAGCACTTGAAGACTAAGTATTTTTTTTGAGTAAAAAACCTTGGGGTTAATGAGACCAAATGTCTAATTTTGAGGCTTCCACTTCTACAAAAAGATTGTCAAAGATTTTCCCGTGAAACGCTGCGAATGAATTACATGTCTGGGATGAGGAACATACGTGAAAGGAGGCTCTTTTTAGCCACAACTAGAAAAGGTGTGCCTTTTTACTTACAATCACAGCATTAGATCACATTTTCCCTCCACGGGTTTGTCAGCGACTGGTGACAAAAATTGCCAGCATGTCTGCGGCTTTAATTCACGTGTCTCATGTCAGCTTTGTGCTTCCAGCACAATTTTCACCGTTAACAGAATGAGAAAATGGAAGAGAGTGAAAATTGAACACAGGACTAAAATTAGTCTACTACATGTCAATCTTTACAGCCTAATATGACGAGCAGGTCTGGGTGACAGTAAGGAGAAGTGAATGGAATAGGTCTAAATTGCATGGCAGCTCAGTCAGGGGCTTGATTATCAGTAACATCCCCTATTGTGATGATGCTACAATTGGAGAGAGCCAGCTAAGATGTGCAGCGGAGAGAGAATAAAGTACTTGGTCTTTGGGAAACCATTAATAGTTTCACTTTTAGGATTTCACTTTCTCAGTAGTGGGCTTTGTTCGCACAGGATGCAGTGCACGGTGTTGATTATAGTCTGTACGGCACGGATGTATGTGTTAAAATGCAAATTCATACAGCACTCGGTCCTGTCTGCAGCGAAATGCAGCTGATGATGACAAGTATGACTAATAACGCCACAGAATAAACCACGGCGATAAAATAAAATAAAACGATAATGGCTCTATGTAAAAGCAGCAATTAATCCAGCCTACCTCCCAGAGTCATTCCAGCTTCGAAACACTTCCTCAGCCGACAGGACGGACAGTTCTTTCTTCTTAGCTTATCGATAGTGCAGTCGTTTTTGCTTGCACACAGGTATTTCTGTTTGCCTGCATGGACAGAGAAACCAGATGTTACTTGTGTTGAAGTCCAAATACATCACATTCTGAACTCTCATACGGGTGTTAATAATCTGAGATTACAGATTCATTTTATCGCAGAGGAAAATGTTTGCATCTTCACCTTTAAATGTGTATGTGCCGTATGTACCACATCAACATTTCTACAACACATGACACATCACGTTCACATTACTTTCATGTCGGCGTGTGGAGGGGATCGTGGTGCGGAGACAGCAGAGACCACTGTCTGAGACGACTTTTCAACATTTGTCAGAGTGAAACCACCGGATATTTTTGACAAGACGTTAGAGACAATATGATCTCCCTGACCAAGTGTTTTTTGTGCCTAAATCCAACCAGATCATAAGAACATAAATCCGAAATGGAACATGAGAATGTAAAGTTGCAACATAAAGAAATGTAAAAGTTTCAACACATTCGTGGTTTGCAGAAACGTACATTGTCTGGAAATTGGCTTGGATCGGTGGCATAGTGAGTCTCTCTCCTTCCTCACCATGTCTGTTTCATTTCATCTGAACAGTACACTAAAATAACTTTATGAAAACATCTGTGCCAAGAAAAAAAAAGGCAATGCAGTAACAGAATCTTCATTCGTTCGCCTACTTTGGTCTGAGTTTGGTGAGCAGTGTGTTCAGATTCTTTCAGATTTCGCCGGAATAAAATGTTGGCAGGTAAACCGCCGATATGTTCACATCTGTAAGTGTCAAAGGCTACATGCCAATTTGCATTTCTACAAAACGTGATGGATCGCTTTCAATTTGACATGTTTATGACCTGACTTTTCAATATCAGGAGATGTCGGTGCAGCCACAGGCAGAGAGGATTGCCAAACAGTTCGAGCCTGCATTCCAACATTTGTCAGCGTGACACCACTGGGTATTTTTAAAGGAGACCTCGGGACAGTTTCTAGCCATGCCATGTTTGTGGTGACTAAACCGGATATCTGAAGACTTTTCCATCCTTCATCATTTTACGCCAAAATCTAACCAGATCACAAGTACAGCATTGTCACAAGATAAAATTTAAAAAACGGAGTGGCTGACCCCTTCAAGCTTTACCTTCTGCGGCTCTTTTGAAGAAAACCTTGCAGCTGCCACAGGTGAGCGCGCCGTAGTGGCAGCCGGACGCCTCGTCTGAACAGATCATGCACATCCTCTGAGCTGGAAAGAAGAACTCCATCGGGAACATGTGCTCGCTGCTGGCGTCGAACCTGCAGGTCAAACATGTGAAACAGGATTCATATAACCCATGACGGGCCACAGGGTGAACATGTGCGACAGAAAACAAGTGGCTCATCTTCTGTTGACTTGATTGTTGGTCATGTTCGGATATGTTTAATCTCATTAACATTTATTGTTATTCGTTGGCGTTCGCTCGCTTTGACTGACCGACTGGGTCACTGCTTTCATTATTGCTTCTTAATCTCTGGTTTCTCGACATAATGGAGTCACAAACAGCCTCGTTGTGATAAATATGGCCTGACCTTGAACTAATTTACCCCCAAGTCCATAATGCTTTATATTGTCTTTAACACTTTGAAAATTTTCAAACTTTCCACTGTTCATTCCCCTGAACCGTGCCAAGGCCTCTGGGTGAGTGATTTAAGGAGTGTGATGACTGAGGATTGTGTGGGAAAGATTTGAGCGCCGACACCACGGCCAAGGGGCTGGGGAGGGGGGTTAAGGGGACACGGTGGGCGCCCGGCTTCAGCCTTGAACACTGAGAGATTGGAAAAGGCTCAGACACAACGTTGCTTCAGTGACGTGCAACTTAGGAATCAAGGTTGAGTGCAAGAGAGACAAGGATGAAGAATGTCCGCTGATTTATTCTAGGCGACAAATAACTTCAGGACAAAAGAATTCAGATAAAGAAAAGTCTGAAGTTACAAATTAATCAAAACTTCTTCGAGAACAATCGTGATGTGATGCGTGTAAGTTACAATTAAAAAGCAGGACAAAGACACGGCTATCAATAAAAGGAGAGCAAATCATGGTGCGACAAACAACAATAACAAGCGAACACAGACATAACACGTACGTCACGGAACAGCTCGGCAAAAACGGACGCAGGCAAGGACAAGATAAGAGCGAAGACGAGATACGAGAAACAGGAACAACAATGATGTTAGTAACGCTAATTAAGTATTTAGCATTTCTTTTAGACAAATGTTACCAAAACAATGGAAATCTTGACTGACTTCACTCACAACACTAATTAAACCTGTAATCAGACATGGAGATGAGATGGTAGTTTAAATAATGAGAGCCGAGGCGATGAATAATAACAGAATTCCTAAGTGGTCTGGGATCCATCAACAGAAAAAAGTGAAAAAATATGCATGTCAAGATCAGTGTGGCAACGCTCTGGACACAGATCAAAATAGGTACCTGTTTATAATTATACCACCCAGTGTAAGAGATACAAAAAGAGAATGTGGATTAGTTTATTTACACGTTAAAAGACAAGTTAATCCAATTTTTTTTTTTATCCCAGGCCAGATGAAAACTCCCATGATTAGGCAACACTTGTTGTTCAAGTCCAAGGCTGACACAAAACACAATAAATCCTAGTAAAACAGAAAGATCACAGTCTCCAATTTACCAACCTAATAATAACAACCTAAAAGGAGACACTGAAAACCTTGTATAAAAGGGTGTACTGTTATCTTTTGACCTTTTAATTTAAAAAGCTTTTTTTTTTTTTTTTTTTTTTAAATAATCAGAGTCATTCATAGTTTGAGAAGGCGTAAACCATGGAAAGATGGCTCTCACCTAAAACTGGGCTGTCGCAAAATTTTCAGGAACCGATGCTACATGACGAGAGAAAACAGAAAAAGTGGTATTCCCTTTTGCTTTAAAAAAGGTAGAAAAAAAACAGCTGTGTAGTAACACACTGCCGAGTTGAGGGAGAGTATTAAGTTCAAATACACCGAGGAGGGAAGACGAATGAGAGACAGGTCAAACTAATAGGTGGGAAAACAAACAAAGGCAGGAAGTGGAAAGTGAAATTATTACATGAAGATAAACCTTCAACATAAAACAGCAAATAAAACTGAACTTAAAGCTAGGACCATGACAGAGAGAGCTCCCTCAAACCCCCATACGACAACCCGAGAATCTGCGAGATGACACATTTTGCGACAAAATTGGAAGCTTAACTTTGTTCATTTACATATACTACCAAAATTGTAGCGATAAAAAGCTGGTAAATATGAAATATATAAACTTATATTTAAGTGTTTTTCAGAAGGTGTTCTCTTAAAAATCAAGCTCTCTTGTTTGACAGACCCGAGAGCAGCAACAAGGTGAAAATAAAAATGTTAAATTAAAGTGCTGTGATTAAACCTTTAAATCAGACAGCGTGTTATTAGTTTCATCCCAGGTTGCTTAGCGCCAGAAAACAGTTTGTAAAGTGGGGTATTTGTGTGTTGAAAATGAAAAGCTGACGCTAACCAGTCCTGTGACCTGGAAGTTTCTGGATTTACAAGCGTGTGGGGATGAACGATCCTATTTCAAGCCCTCTGTCTAGAGGGGTGGACGGCTTCAAGTGTCCACATCCAGGAATTTCTACTCCTGAGCGTCCTCACGGGAGGGGGGACATCACCGCCTGGTACAAGACCACAAAGCCTCGCAAAGAGTGGTTTGTTTGGCTGATTTGATTTTAATTTGTCTACCTCATTTCACTCTGAAAACTGTGTGTGCGCGAGCTACATTGTGAAATCTGTTTTCATTCACGGGTGATGTAATGCAGCTCTTGGCTCAGCTCAGAAGAAATGCGGGATCGTCAAAACAAGCACGAGACTGGGATTATGAATAGGATCCGTATACTGTCATGCAGCAAAATTACTGCCGACTAGTAAATTTCAAAAACTGCAATCTGCACTTCTCACTGCCATTTAAAGAGAATGATCTAAAAATTGATAAAAGTCTGTTTGGTTGCAAAAAGTTAAAATCATCACTTCTGTCTATTTGCGTGACATTTTACAAATAAAGCACAGTTTGTGCCGCCAAGGTAATCATAAAAAAAAAAAAAAAACATTTTGGTAGAACAATCCCTTAAAAATGACGCATCTGTCCAACCTGTGCAGGGAACTGCAAGCAAATAAGTGCTAAGAAAGGGAGCAAGAAACAAATACTTAGAAGCAGACAAAACAAAATTACAACATCACAGTTTAAAAAGCGTCGCTTTGCAGTGTTGGAGAAATTCAAGATCAGACTAATATTTACAATACTAAGTAAATTAAATCAGTCAACAGAACGCTGTTTGAAGCTAGAATGGTGGCAGGGTCCGCCACATAAAAACAAACAGTATGAAATTGGTTTGCTCTTTGAGGTCGGTTTGTTTATTCAGTCATGAGAACAAAGAGAGTTTGTTCAGGCATTTTATATCAGTCAATTAAAAAGATCCACAGCTACACATCCTCAGCCAGCCCGACCTGCGGCCACAAATTCTCTCAGTGGAAACCTACTTCAGCAGCAGAAACAAAGAGGCAAAGCAACAGGTGCTCCCTCATGGAAGCAGTGTTTATCAATTTGGTGACAGGAAAAAAGTTCAGCAGAGGTCAGGCTCAGCAGATCACTGCAGCTACGGCCTAAAGTGCCTTTACAAATCAGCTATGTTGTTCATTTATTTTGACCTAATTCCTTTAAAAACATCCAGGAAAAAACCTGAGCAACAACCGTTTAATGATGACTCTCTCTCAGCTATGAAATGTAAAAATGTTGACCACATTTATGCACTCAGGCATTCATTTGTCCTTGAAGTCTCCCAGCCATCGTGCATAATGACAGGCATGGCGACGAGCTGGGTAAAAGGAGGAAAATGTGGAACAAAATCAAAACAGATATTCAAATACATCACAGATGGGACTCGCTCAAACTCAGATTAGGGGGGGGCAAACGTGTCGAGGCTTCTCCCCTGGGTGACTTTTTGGAGAAAAATCAGGGGCAGGGCCAAAGATTCGCTCAAGAACATTGTCCAGATGATTCAATAAAACCTCCCTTTTTGGAATACGCAGCAGGACTCATGGTGTGAACGAGAAGCCTACCCATATGTGTAACCCACTCTGGAGACCCCCGACACTGATCAACTGTCTATCCATCCCCTGTGGTTTTTACCGTCACCGCCAATGGTCGAAATATTCCACAAAGACAAACGAGAAGAAGCTGGATCCGGCAGATGTGTCTTCTCTGAGGATTAAGAGCAGTTCCTAGATTTGTTTCACATGTAAGAACACCATCGATCACAGCTTCATTTAAATTCTTGGCCTTGATGTTTCCGGTTTAGTGGTGAGTTGTAAAGGGTCTTGGTGTACCGAGTTGTTGTTTTGTTTTGCAGAGAAATCGGGGTTAGTGTTCTCAATCATTCACCAGCTCCTGTGAAAATCGCACACAGAAAGGGCACGATGATGTCAGGACAACGCTGTCTGGCGCACACATGGTACCTTGTAGCCGATAGTGAACCACGCAGACGCTTAAAAAAAAAACCCAACACCTTTAGTGACGCTGAAGGGTGCAACTAAAACGCGCCAACTAACATAAAACTGTCACAAAACACTCGGCACTCAGCTCCACTTAAAATAGAAAAATAAAAAAAGATCAAACTTTACCGACTTTACTTTGTTGTTACTCCATTTTGTGTGACCAATTTATGAAATCAAATCAGTGATGTTCTCTTACAGGAACAATTAGATTTATGCGCACAGCCACGTATAAAACAAAGGATACATTTCAGTGGGTCTTTATTTTTTTATTTGTTTTATTTCATTTAGTTCATTCTAAAATAGTTGTAGCCCTGAGAGTGGAATCAAACTGTTCTCTACATGGACGTTATGGGCCAAATGTGAACCAAACAGAACACTGAAAATGAATTATCTTAATGTTTGATAAAGGAGAAAAAAAAGGAGAAATAAAAAAGCACTCTTTAAAGAAAAGAGCAAATGTTCTTGTGTAGAACTTAATGGATTGATGTATGACAAATCTTACAGATATGATTTATTAATACCAAGACTTTATAACAATATCTGTAATAGTTTAACAGTAAATTTCCAATGTGGGACTACTCAAATTAAATGGTGTAAATATATAATCGGAATAAGGACTACTTAATTTAAAAGACTAGAAAAAAAAAACATGAAATCTGCTTCCCGCACACACACTGAACATGGAGGATGAGGATTATCTTCTGACCTTTGGTTTCTGTTGTCATTATTAAAAACATGGAGATATATATATATAAAAAAAGTGTATTAAAGTGTGAGAAATTAATTTCCAAACAGCAGGATGGATGTTAAAGATTTAACACACCTGTTTTCCCTGTGTTTTATAGTAAATGCACACTTGGCCCCAAACTGAGGACAGACTCAGTAAAGTCAGAGCAGTAAAGTCACCATCTTCTTCTATACAACTTTTTAATCCCATGGCACAAAATATATTTGATCGTTATTATTATTATTACTAATAGTAGTATTAATATAGTTTACCTGGGGTCACTGTAGGGGACATCGAGCCACTCGCCGACTTCACTCTTCACGTAGCTGGAGTTGGGATATGGCGACCTCAGCATCCCGGCCGGGTGCCACTGCTCCGGCCGCGCCGCGCTCCTCTCGTATGGATTACATAACGCGCTGCTGGCTCCTGCTCTGTGTGCGCTCGCGCACTGCCTCGGACCCCAGCACTGGGAGCTGTACCTGTCATTAAAGCTGCGATTACCGCCCCACAACGCTCCGGCGGACTCGGTGTCCTCACATTTGATTTTCACGCTGTACTGCTCCGGCTGATAACCACTTGTTGTCGCGAACCTGTTCTCCAGGACTTCCCCGAAGTCTCCCGCCTCGTCGGGGGGCTTGTAGAGCCGCCACGGCCGCTCTTGAGCCGGCGGGCCGAAGTGTGCCAAGTTGCCCGGCAGCGCGGATTGGGTGTACGGGCACGAGGCTGCGCGCACCGAGTCCAGGTGAGCCGTGTCCTCTGGAGTTAAGTCCTCAGCCTTGCACATTGTGAAGTTTTGCTCATCCACAGGTGTCCGAGCGGAGGCGAGGTGCTGCAGGTGCGCGGCGGTCTCTGAACTCTTAAACATTTCCATCAGCTGCTGCTGCTGCTGCTGCTGCTGCTGCTTGTGTCCGTGCAGCGGCCGCTCTTCGGGGCACTTGTACTCGCCGACAGCAGCCTGGCCGCCGGGACAGCTCAGAGGCGCGGCTCCAACTCCGAACAAATACTCTCCTCGTATGTGGTCGCTCGCTGCGCACTGGGTGAGAGCGGCGTCCATGTCCACGCTGGAGTCGCTGCACTCCATGGCCAGTCCCAGAGACACGGACACAGCTCTGCACAGCTCCCTGGCTGTCTCTGAGATTGTGGCGCAGGCGGAAAAAGAGCGGCTGTCCCCCACACGGCAGTCAGCGTTTAACAACTCCTCCTGAGGAGCAGCAGCTGTTTGACAACAGTGTTTTTCCGTGCCACAGGCGAGCGGGATCATGTGTCCGGACCCGTAAGTGTTCGGGTCTGCGTGGTCGGCTTCTCTCATCCTGCCGGCACCGGTTCCCGTTGCGTTTCTGGAGACGCGGAGCGGACTTTCGTCAGTGTTTTGCGCCATGCTGCGAGCGCTCGTTGTGTCGCCTGACTTTATTTTCTCGCCCCGCGGCCAAAATTTTGGTACAAGATAACTGTCGGCTGGTTTGGCTTATTTCCCAGAAAGTGTTTACTCGCCCGAGAGAGAGAGAGAGAGAGAGAGAGAGAGGGCCTGGAACTTTGCACGACCCACAAGACAAAACGGACCAGTGTCTGCAGGTCCCAGCAAATGCTGCCGCTCGAACCAACTCTCACGTCGTGGCAAAGGGGTTTTGGTGAAAAGGTCGCAGGGGAGTCACAAACTCCTCCTAAAACTGAGATCTTCAGAGTCAGAGGCGCTCAACTTTGGTTTGGCCAAAGGTGAATTCAGTGGAGGACTTGTGTATCAGACCAGCAAACACATTTCTCCCCCTCTGAAATAAAAGCACAGCCCCAGATCCTTGGGCAGAAGCAGAGACGTGAATTCACGTTTATTATTAATGTGATATGTCTGGACTGCACACAGAGCCTCAGTCATGTAGGAGTGTGTTTTCCCACTTGCTTAATATCAACCCTCAGTCTGTCTTTTTTAAGTTGATATATTTTGCTCACTTTTGCTCCATTTCCCCATTTCAGAGCATGCAATCCTCGACGCAGCTGTTTGTTCCAACAGTATAAATTGAGACACCGAAGTTAATCATTTTCCAGAGGTGTTTCCACATTGCTCCAAAGATTGCGTGCTGATAGCGTTTCACAGTAACTGGTTTCATATTAAGACGATTCGGATGTTTCACCCTGTGATATCTGTCAATTATAAATAAAGTATCGCTAGTATACACTTCAGCAATGAACAACTCATTTTAGAACAAACAAAATGGAAAAGTCTCGCCACTTCACACTCGGTTTCAGAATAAGATTTGTGGCATAAAGTAGGGAATTCCATGTTTATTTGCCATTACGTGCATCAAAAAGAGAAGCAGTTGATGTGACTGATTATTTCAAGTTGTATCAGTCGAGGATTCAGAACCTACAGGGTTCTACCAGCGTGTTGTGGCTCCCCGCCAAGTCCTTTATTTTGACTACAGAATACATTTTCAATGGATTGCTATAATGGAGATCCTCATGGTGAGTTTCACACTGTGTGAATTAATGTTTTTGCTTGTGCAGCGTGCCGATCAGCAGCTCTTGGCAGCCGAAGATGTCAGTCTAACCCAAGCTTGAAACAAGTGAGCTTTTGGGCCAGAACCACACACACACACACACACACACACACACAGGCACGTTGGCTGCCCGGTGGCAGTCGATACACGAGGGCAGGCCCAGGCGCAGACGCTTGCCTCACTTTCCTACAGTGTGCTGCTCGATAAATTGGGTCAAATTCTTCACTTGATTCATGATGTTTCTGAGCTTTAAACAGAACTGATGCTGTCTGGACAATATTGTGGAGATCGCAGACAGCGGTGGAACGACTATTCAGAGCCTTTACTTGAGTAAAAGTACCGATACTTCACTGTGAAAACAAGCACATGCCCTCCTGCGTTCAAAGCCTTGCTCAAGTTAAAGTAGGCCTGTCAGCAGCAGGATTTACTTAAAGGAAGAGTTCAACCAAAAATGAAAATGTAGTCATCATCTACTCACCCTCAAGCCGATGAAAGTCAGGTGAAGTTTCATGGTCCACAGAACATTTCTGGAGCTCCACAGCAAAACGGCGTCACATCATTCCCCTAAAAGAGTGAAGCAGATGGGGACTTGTTTTATAATGTTAAGAAAAAAAAGAAACCAAGACATAAAATCATTTCCAACCATCCCAAAATCTGATTTGAATAAATGTCTTAAGCCGAAATCTTCACCGTAGCAGCTAAACTGAAAAGCATTAGCGCACACCTCGTCTGAATCGGCTCGGTTGAACGTCGAAGGTGTAAATAACATCTCTCCGAAATCGATTTGGGGTCTCTGGAGCTTCCGGAGACTTTAGGGTTACGCCAGGGGAGCCGTGTGGACTTTCTGTGAGAACCACGCATCTTCATGAGCTCCTTCAAGAAGCAGCCTGTTTCCAGGTTTGTGACAAAGCATGTATCAGCTAATCCAACAGGTGTTCTTATAAATAGTCTATTTAGCTGAACATTAACCCATTAAAGGAACACCTAATCCCTCAGTTTATCAAAAACATTCAACGGGCAGGAAGGGGATGAAAACTAAGTAGTGACAAGTACAAGTACCTCAGATCTGCACAGTACCTAGTCCACTAGATGCCATCTGCTCACCTGTTCCCATTCCCAAATCATCCCTACCTGCTGACACACCTGCCTCACATCATCTCATCAGTCCTTCAGCTTACCAGGCTGTTCCCTTCGCTAGTTCTTCATGTTGTACACTTGTGTTACAGGCAACCTGTACCTGTTCCTGATATCTGACACACCTGTGTTTCTGCCCCCTCTGGATGTGTTTGCTTGTCTATACTGCCTTCTTGTGCCTGACTTGTAATCCTGTCAATTTGAACATTGGATTAGTGAAGTGTCTACATTTCCGTCCTTGGTCCCACACACACCTGAGACAAGGGCAAACAACTGCAACTGCCATTTCAAATCAAATCAATTTTATTCATAAAGCCCAAAATCACAATCGCATGCCTCAGTGGGCTTTACAATCTGTACAGCGAACGACATCCTGCAAAAAAACAGGGATGATCCTGATGACATCACTATGACATAAAATCAGGATATTTCAGCCTCTACCTCTCTTTTTGTTGTTGTTGAAAATGCATGTTTTTCTTGTGTCTCGTCTGTTTACATGGAGTTTCTTAAATCCTGTTTCCTGTGAAGCACACCGGGACTTCTGTGAGATCGAAAAGCTGGCGTTTGAGGCTCTGGTTTTAAAACCAGTAGTAATGGCCTTGTCCAGGGAACAGGCTTTCACCTGGTGGTAATCTACAGACCTCCAGGGCCTTACTCCCAGTTCCTAGAAGAATTCTTTGAATTTATTGCCGATCTTGTGACTCCTTTAGATAAAATCCCAATTATCGGGGATTTCAATATCCATTTAAATAAGCCTCTAAGTAAAGCTTTTGTGGGACTTCTCGATATTTCTGGCTTCATTCAGTTTGTTCATGAACCTACTCATTCCAGTGGTAACACTCTGGACTTGATCCTTTCCCATGGGTTAGATGTGTCAGCCCTGAATGTCGCATCCGTCTCTCTGCTGCTCTGCTGTGTCGGACCACTTTCTTCATACATTTGAAGCATCGTTAGCCTGTCCTTGTACCGGTGACACAAATGTTTTTACTTCTCGTCATATCAGTCCGGCAGTCTGAAGTTAACTCAGTACTTGTTTCTCTCCTCGATTATGTGGCACCTGTCTCTACCAAGACTTGCATGGCGTGATAGTGTACTTAATTACAAGCGTTGTCTTAATGCTGCTAAAACAGCATATTTCTCCGGCCTAATAAACAATAATGAACACAACCCTAGATTTCTCTTCGACAGCGTGGATAAACTTACTCAAAAGTCACAGTCTGTGAGCTGTGCACCCTTTAACGCGAATGATTTCTTGGATTTCTTTTGCAATAAAATTGAGGAGATTAGAATCAAAATGAACTCTTCGTCTCTGGCTTCCTCGTCAAAGTTGATTATAAAACATCCTCCTGCTGATTCTCAGTTAGTCTCAGCTCTGAACACTTTTGAAAATATCTCCCTTGAGATATTATCTAAACTTGTTTCATCCTCAAAAACCAACTACCCGTGTCCTGGACCCCCTTCCGGCAAAACTGTTTCAGGATCTAGGGCCAACACTGGGACCTACAATGTTAAATATTGTTAATTCATCACTCATGACGGGTGTGGTCCCTGCTAGTTTTAAGTCTGCTGTGGTTGAGCCTCTACTTAAGAAACCATACCTTGGGGGTGCCGTTTAGCTCACTTGGTAGAGCGGGCATCCCACGTACAGAAGCTAAGTCCTCGCTGCAGCGGACTGCTGCATGTCACTCCCCCTCTCTCTCCTCCCATTTCCTGTCACATCTTCAACTTGTCCTATCAATAAAGCCATAAAAGGCCAAAAAAATACTTTAAAAAAAAGGAACCATACCTTGAGCCAGGATCTTCCGTTCTTCTCTAAAGTCCTGGAAAGAGTTGTGTCCCAGCAACGTTCAGGCTACCTACTTAATAACAATCTGCAAAAAATAGAACATTTGAAAGGAAATTTAAATCCGTTTAGAAGAACTTATTCAGTCTTAGTTAACTAAAACTGAAGTTGAAACAGCCAGCAGTTTATTAAAACGGATGTTTATAGATTTATAGCCCTGGAAATAGTGTCACTGACTAACTGCGACACAGCTTTGATTTACTCCAACTATAATCGCTTAGTGTTTAAAGTTGATCACTATCCCAGTCCTCATGACCTCCTTGTGAAAAGCTTGTAATTGAAAATAGAGAATACATGGTCTGAATATCACGTCAAGTCTGGAAATGTAGACCGTCACATCTACCACAATTGGAATATGATTAGTGGGGACTGAACAACTCCAGTGTTCTGCATCACTTTGATATTGTGCTGTGACCAAGATTGTTTTTTTTTTTTTTTTTTAATGACTACTAGCAGGGGCGGACTGGCCATCTATGTGTTCTGGAGAATCACAGAACGGCCGGCGGCCACCACGCAGTCATCACCAGTTTTGTTTTTTGTTTTTTTCCTGCTAATCTACTATTTCACACTCCAGTCCGGTAGGTGGCAACAATGCGTCTTTAAGTTGGATACCAGCCGGCAGCCGCCCGTGCCCACCAGCTAATTGAAAAGAAGAAGAAGGAGAAGAAGAAGAAGTAGTAGTAGCAGCAAAGACGATAATTGAGTAGCTAGAGAGAGCTACCTGCTGGCTGATGTTAGCAAATGTTATTCAGGTGATGCTACATTTTTATATATACCCAGTTTGTGTTGCTCAGCAAAAAATTAAATGAAATAAAATTAAGTGAAATAATGATTATAGTAGTTAAAACAGCTCCACTTTAAACATGTTAGGTGCAAAATACCACATGCAGTTATATTAAGAAATGAGCTATATACTGTATATATAAAAAACTGTTGTGCTTTTACTTTTTAAAGTTTTGGTAATGTTATAGTTTTCTGATGATACTTACAAACTTTGAAGACTTTGAATACAGAAGTTACATTTGTAGTGGTGTATTTTCATTATTATTTGTGCAGTAAGTTAATTACTGCATAAATTAATTAAGATTATTGAGTAATAAAGTAATCATACGATTGCATGGAATAGATTATAACATATGCTGTTATAATCAATTGGATACATAAAACCTGTTTTAAAAAAAAAATCCATTTCATCATTTGTTTATTCAGGTTGAGCTTAGACCGAAGGCAGAGGATGACACCCACGACCGTCATTTCTTTGTGAATATTCAAGTAAGACGAGAATACTATGCTCTTAACACAACATCTAGTAAACATCAGTGCTATTGCTGTAATTTGGATGGTATAGTGTCATGAGTCATGATTAAAGTATTGTGACATCCGTGCCAGGCGTTGATGACATTCCGCGTACCGATTGTTGTGGGCCGGCCGAGTCCAGGGCTGTTTTGTAGTTCTAGTCCGTCCCTGACTAGTAGATAAACTTCATTACTGAAAAGTATTGATTTCAATACAGAGTAGATGGCATGTTGCAGGTCCTGTTGTACACTGGTGTTTGCAGATACAGTAGGATTATGTGTCCAATGACAACATTTCTATGCTGCGACTCATCTGAATGCTAATTAGTTTGTGGTTAAATTAAAGACTGTAGAAACCAGCAAGAGCAAGCTAGAGGCTAAAAGCATCCAACCAATTAAAACACACACGTCAACCAACAGTTGACTGACTTCCCTGTAGCTGTAGCTGGCTAGCACGGAGATGTGTTCAACAAGCTCTCTTAGCTTTTTTTTTTTTTAAAGTCTAATACAGAGGTTCCAAAACTGAACCGCTTTATAACAGACCAAATTATCCAAGCACCACCAACTGCAAATACCAACAAAAACAATGAAAGAGTCACCTTGTGTATAACATTGATAACAAAATAGTACTCCCTCACCATTTGCTAAACCCTCTTTAGCAAATGGTGAGGGAGTATTTTCAAAGAGATGCTGTAATCAAAGCAGAAACCTGTCAGAGTTTGAGTCCTTTGTGGTAGCCATCTTGTGCTGGTGCTGAGAGAGGAAGCGCGCCTCAACAGCAGTCTTTATATGTGGTGTAAGAGTAGGCGTGTTCTCAGATTTGATTGGACACAAATCACAAAAGTGCTTTTCACCTGCGAAGATGATCTTGCTGAACAAAACGTGTAAGTATCACAAATGTACCTCAGTCCAAAGAGGCTACCCAGCACCCTGGTTACTGGTCTTTGCTGTACGTGTGTGCTTTGTGCTCGCCACTGAACGAGTCTTTTGCTTCTGCGTGGGCTGTGTCCTTGCTGTGAATCTGGTTTGACACTGATCATGAAAGTGGATCTGAGGGTTTGTTTTTCTCATAAGGTTGAGCACTGATCTTAACTTTTCTTAGAGGGTGGCCTTCACAGAGTTTTTTTTGTATCTCCCTTATCTGACAATCTTACCCATTGCCAGCTGGGAGAAGATGATTCGGTGTGGGTGGCAGCCCTCTGTCATTCTGACACCGCGGTTGCTCTTGATGAACTACAAGAGCAGGGCCTCAGTGCCGGTGCTGTTTGTCTCCGAGAATATGCTGGCATTTGTCCAGCGGTTCTCCGTAAAATGTCAAGGCTGCCCATCGCTGGTAGCACCCTTCGAGTGGCACACAACATCATGACTCCATCTCAGTGGGGTGACCATTGTACAGCAGAACTAGTTATTGCCATGGAAGAGCCTCGTACAATATTCTTTGAAAATCTGCACTTATCTTGTTGTTTTCTTGTCAAACTGTTCTTATCTTGCATGGCCCTGAGACTGCTCTGAAAATCTTAATGGGAGCCGCAGTGTGTTTTGCTTTCATGCATATGAAGTGAATGATGATTGCGCTATAGAACAATAAGACCATCTGGGTTTAGACTGGTTCCCTAAAACCATGCTTTATTGATGCCATGCATGAAATCTCCCGGCTGACCGGCGATCCATTCACAATGTAAACTTAAATTCTCACCTGTTTAACACTCTGTCTAACACTGTCTGAGGTTTCACCAATGAGGGCTCGGAGCCCTAACTGTGAACCCTCATGCTGTTTGTCTGCAACCTTGAATTTTTTTTACTTTCACAGATTTCCCACTTTTCCAGCAGAAGAAGGTTTAAGGTCTCAGCCTTGGCATTTTGCCTCTTAGAAACCTTGCTTTCTCTCCTCTGCTCCCCCACACATTCCCGCCTTTATCTCCAGCCTCTTTCAGCTCGTGTGTGAGGGTAATATTAAGCTTCATATACCACTGTGCTTGAATCAGAATGTAGTAGTAGTGACAGTGGGCTGTTATTATGAATTCTTTCCAAATATTTGTGCAGGGAAAGTGTAATTTGCATGTGTTTTTTTGTTTTTTTTCACTGTGGAGCCTGCAGAGCCAAGGTTAACATAAATGGAACGTTTTAATGTCACTGCACTGAAATACCAGCTTCCCGTTTTACTTTAAAGTCAAACAAGCCAATTTCATTGAGCAGAGGAGAAAAAATCTGTAAGTTGTGTGATTGGAAGACTTTCAACAGGCTAAAAAAAAAAAAAGCTGCTATAGGACAAAATGAAAGTACTAAGAAGCAGGTGATAAATGTTGCAGGCTGCCTTCTTATCGGGGACATTTTCGTCTGGCAGGCATTCATGGCCTTCGTACTGCTTGGAACAAAATTCAGTCCTTCAAAGAGGACGGACAAAAAGGCTGTGATGAAACTCATAGCTAATTGTCTATAAAGAATATCCTCAAGTCAAAGAATCTCAGCTCCAAAACTCATGTTGAAAGTATGAAATTGTATCAAACAAACTGAATAGGTATGTCCAGGAAGCACTAAGGTTTATCCAGTATATGGCCATTATGGTCGGATGTCCATAGTGGAAACTGAAGGTCACATGATGTCCACCCACAGCCACTTAAAAATGCATCATCTCATTCAATATCACATTTGATATCATATTTCTATCATGTTTGATATCATGATTTTAGAAGCCTAGTATGTGCAGTTCTTTTGCCGATTCTGACAAATGAGTTTGTTTGATTCTCTGATAACTTGTGTAGCTTTGTGGTTTGATGCCACAATAATCCTGTCAACAGTTCATCATTCCCATCTACAGTAACTAGTAATTATCTTTAAGGTGACGAGATGATCTTTAATTAACAGATGAGTGATGAGTGTTAGAGTTTTGTGATTGACTTGTGTTTTTCTATTTGTTGTGTTTTGTGATTTACTGTTGTGTTTTGTGATTTGTTGTTGTGTTTTGTGATTTGTTGTTGTGTTTTGTGATTTGTTGTTGTGTTTTGTGATTTGTTGTGTTTTTCAATTTGTTGTTGTGTTTTGTGATTTGTTGTGTTTTTCAATTTGTTCCGTTTTGTGATTTACTGTTGTGTTTTGTGATTTGTTGTTCTGTTTTGTGATTTGTTGGGTTTTCAATTTGTTGTTGTGTTTTGTGATTTGTTGTTGTGTTTTTCTATTTGTCATTGTGTTTTGTGGTTGTGTTTTTCAAATTACGGTTGTGTTTTGTGATTTGTTGTGTTTTTCTATTTGCTGTTGTGTTTTGGGATTTGTTGTGTTTTTATATTTGTTGTGTTTTGTGATTTACTGTTGGGTTTTTCAATTTGTTGTTGTGTTTTGTGATTTGTTGTGTTTTTCTATTTGTTCCGTTTTGTGATTTACTGTTGTGTTTTTCTATTTGCTGTCGTGTTTTGTGATTTGTTGTTGTGTTTTTCTATTTGTCATTGTGTTTTGTGGTTGTGTTTTTCAAATTACGGTTGTGTTTTGTGATTCACTGTTCTGTTTTTCTATTTGCTGCTGTGTTTTGTGATTTGTGCTTCAGGGCCACTGTAAGAATCTCATGGTTTAATCTCCATTCTCATTATATAATTTGTATAGATATAAAGCTAAGATGTCATACGTTCGGGTATTCTATCGATCACATCAAATGTTGAATTGATGTTATCATGTTTAAGTTAGAGTTTATTTAAATATTGGGTATATGCAATGTTTTTTACTTACCTGTCATTCAGTAAAGGTAAGTAAGTTATCTGTTAATATGTGTGTGACTGAAAGTTACCTCTGTTTTGATAAAGCTAATAGAGATCAATGAATGCCCTTTAATTGATCAATCTGTCATCTGAATAATGTCTGTCTGAAGACACAATATCTTAAAAGCAGAACCCTCATCAGGTCAGTCTGACATTGTACTCTGGTAAAATAACAGAGATACAATAAATATGGTACGCTATATTGCTAGAACAAATGGTTGTAAAGTATTCTCTATGATATCTGAAGTATATTAAAAGTGAAGTCAACATAACATTACAGGTGCCAAGTCACTGATTGTACTTTATGTTCCCAAATCCTGCAAAACACGGCAGCGCCTGTGAGTCAGTCAAAACACAGAAAAGAATCATAAAGTTTTCATTATTCTCATCCCTGTCTGCCATTTTCTAAATATTATCATATCTAAATTGTGTTGTCTATACTTCCGTCTTTCTTCTTTCTTGACATTTGTTTTCCTTTATCCGTACGCTCGTCACCAAATAGTGAACACGTCATAGCAGACAACACAAGCTGCCTATCTACCAGCAACATTACACAGACTAAGTCTGAAGTGTCTTTTGGTCCAGGTGTTGGTGGTCTGTAATGTCTATGTATTGATTGTGTCTTCTGTGATCACTATATGACACAAAACATTTTTTTGTGTGTGTCATGGAAAAGTTGAACAGGCTGTTTATTTCTTATGCTTCCAGTTTAACTTATTAACATTTCTATTGTCTGTCATAATGCATGTCTATACAAGAAAAACATTGGATCCCTGTGACTTCATCCATAGGTTTTTACGAAAGGTGTGGTTTTAACCTACTTCATCGTCTTTTAAATGTAGTTTTTTTTTTGCCTGTTAAAAGGGAAATGAGGCAGGATCAAGAAATAAGACACAATAGTGACACGACGGCTGTTAGGGTAACTGCAGCCATCAGCCAAGCCGGCGCGGGACCGCGCATCAACTCTTCACAGCTAGAGTTTGGATTCTCTGCTGGAGCCCGAGCCCGAACTTGACCCAACACGGCCCGCGGGTTGATATTTCAAAGAAACTACCTGTTTCCACAGACTAATTTCAGTTCAGACTGATAGTACTCCACCCCAGAGTCACTCATATAATACCAGGAAGTTCTGATGTGGAATTTCAAAATAAAAGCCCTCTAAAATGTCAGATTTTTGCTACTATTTCCCTTTAATTTCAGATTTACATTAAAAGTAAACCACAGCCTAATTTATTACATGAGTGACTCTCTGAGGTGGAGTACTATCAGTCTGAACTGAAATTAGGCTGTGGAAACAAGTGGTTTCCTTTTAATGTAAATCTGAAATTAAAGGGAAATGGTAGCAAAAATCTGACATTTTAGAGGGCTTTAATTTTGAAATTCCACATCAGAACTTCCTGGTATTATCTGAGTGACTCTCTGGGGTGGAGTACTATCAGTCTGAACTGAAATTAGTCTGTGGAAACAGGTAGTTTCTTTGAAATATCAATATAAATTTAAAGGGAAATATTGACAATATCTGACACTTTAGAGGGCTTTAATTTTGAAATTCCACATCAGAACTTCCACATCAGTCCTTTAAAAGAATTCCAAGCTGTCCTGGGAGCTCAGATCTTTACATTATGAAGCTTATGAATGAGATCAAGTCATATTTAGGCAGAAATCACCTTTCATTAACTGTATTTGGTCTTCAATCAATTTTTGGCAGGTGAAAAGACCCATTTTGTGTTGTAATGGTCCTTTAAAAGAATTCCAAGCTGTCCTGGGAGCTCAGATCTTTACATTATGAAGCTCATAAATGAGATCAAGTAATATTTAGGCAGAAATCACCTTTCATTAACTGTATTTGGTCTTCAATCAATTTTTGGCAGGTGAAAATGCCCATTTTGTGTTGTAATGGTCCTTTAAAAGGATTCAAAGCTGTCCGGTGAGCTCAGATCTTTACATTATGAAGCTCATGAATGAGATCAAGTCATATTTAGGCAGAAATCACCTTTCATTAACTGTATTTGGTCTTCAATCAATTTTTGGCAGGTGAAAATGCCCATTTTATGTTGTAATGGTCCTTTAAAAGGATTCAAAGCTGTCATGTGAGCTCTAGTGTTTATATTATGAAGCTCATGAATGAGATCAAGTCATATTTAGGCAGAAATAACCTTTCATTAACTGTATTTGGCCTTCAATCAATTTTTGGCAGGTGAAAACTGATTGAAAACGGCAAAACACATCCAAACATGGCAAGCAAATGCTATGTATAGTGCCCAGATCAGATAAAAACAATGCAGAGTCACGAGGATCATTGCAAAAGTTATCATATCTTTACCGAAAACCCATCAATAAATCACATTCATTATAGTCTAATTTCCGAAGACAGGGCTAAACAAAGTCATCAGACATACCAAGCACAGACACGTATATCACGTAATTGCCATGTCTGATTTCGCTACAAACTACACTTCTTTTGGTCACAGTTGTAATAATTAGCCTACGTAACAACAAACTTAAACTTTCGAAGACACATGCCTTTGCTATGATTACATTGTAATGCAGTTGTGTGTATCAGCATATTATGACCGGTTAATCTAGAGAAAAGCAGACGTTTTTGCGGTACCGCTCAACGGGCTGCTGTGCGCGCTCCCGCGGCCTGTAATCAGATTCTGGCAGCCGATCACTTTTTGGCACGACACCGGCTCGCTGTGTGTAGCGACACACAGGCGGCGAGTCTGAAAGGCACAGGCGAAAGCAAAGACGCATATTGGGGGACAAAAACGTCGTCTCTGATACAGGACTGCTGTGTGTTAGCGGCTAATGCTACTACACAGACACAAACAAACCGTTAGCCTGTGGCTACAGCCAGCTGCTAACGTCACCTCCCGGATAACAGGTTGGGCTTTCGGTCGCATATATAAAGGGACATATTTCTAACTATTCGGTTTCAGACTAAAGGACCGTGGAAAATGCGCAGTATGTAACTATTCAGTGTTACACAGCGGTGGACTAAGCTACATGTTAGCAGCTAACGCTACTTTGCACGTTAGGTCACTCCGAGTCCTCGGTGATCTCATATGATTTTCAAATCAAGCTCTAAACATGACCTGTAATGTTTTCTTACCTGGTCACTAGGAAATGAGTCATGTCAGCATCTGTTTTCAGTCCCAGTTCAAGTTGAAGCTGCCTCCATGAGTCGAATCATATCCAATGTTTATTCTGGTGCCGGCCGGCTTTGGTCATAATTTCGTTTGGACTCACGACTTGCCGCTGATAAAACCTTCGTTTTCTTCTTAGTATGACTTTTTAGTGGACTGTGTGTGGTGGCGGGTCGTTTTCTGGCCTTAGCAGAATCCATTACTACACAAACACTAGTTTGGGTCCACCGGTGCTCGTCTTCTTCCTGTTTCCAAGCCGTCGAGGACGCGCATTCAGCGTTATCTGACGTCACGTCCGCAGGACTGCGGGGGAAATTCGGCCCGAATTGCAGTACATTATGCAGCACACAGCCTGTTCAAGGCGATGGAGAGATACGTGGGTGGGCTCATTCTTTTGGTTTTGAAGGCTTCTTCACCCATTAGCATTAAAAAACTTTAAATACATGTTTATTTTTTCACAAATCCTGCCTCAAGTCCCTCTAAACATTGATATGTTAACTGACCATCGACCACAATGACGTGGAGGAACCTTTCTGCAGAACTGTAGTATGACCTGACTTTCCTTGAACCCAGCATCCAGTGGCTACCAGAGGAACTGCATCATAATGACACATTAGCTCTCTTAGGTACCAATGGTAATATTTAATATGATATTCAAATGTATTTAATTAAAATGGCCAAAAAAAATGAATGAAATTAGTTAAACACATATTATTTATTTATTCACAACTCCTTGTCCTCTTGTGCCACACTGTTGGATATTTCCGTCACACCAGAGGATGGTTCAGCCTCTTGTGTCAGTCCCTATTCCTGGCTAACCTGTCATTAGCAAGGTAGCGAATCACATTTGCACAATTTTGTATATTTATGTAGTTTAACATTGTTTTTTTTAATTACAAAATCATAATTTAGAGGTGTCATGCCAAAAGAATACAAAAGTTAACATTTTCATAGTGAAAAAGAGTTGATATTTGAACAATTCTGAGACAAAAACCCCACCATTTGCACATATCATGAGCTTCACAGCTCATAAAAAGTGACAACCATAATGAATCAACATTTTAAAAAAAAGATCACCGGCAAAATAGACGAAGCCAAAGTTTCTTCAGCAGCTCAGAGTTGTGACAAAAGTTTGGAAAAGACCGGGCGTTACACAGTCTTCGCTTTTACCACCAAACGTCCCTTGTTTAAGCCTTAATCCTTTAATCACACAAAATATCTTTGCGTCAATTTCGTTCAAAGTCTGACATCAACAATATTAACTGTGTCTAATACCAGGAGCCACGTGTGTTCACGCCAGATAAAAAGGCTTTCATCCAAAATATGCAATCTGAATTCGTAAATCAGGGGATTTTACGTATTCCGAACACAGAAGAAGGTGAATCGCTCATGCACACAACTGCTTTACTCGTTCGCCTATCAAGCCGGTAATCTACAGACATCAGGAAGAATTCAGTTTGCTAACGATGTTCAGAGATGAAACAAAGATCTTTCAATCCTGAACTCATGCATTGTGATACATTAGATTAATAAACACATCCTTCTCGCTGGAGTTTTGTTGTTTGCCTTGCAACACGTCCAGACTGTATCAGCAACATGGGACAGCGTGTGCATGTTGTCCTCCAGACGACAGGGCTTATTTTTTGTAGCTGCTGTAGTGAAAAGCAGAGGTGGACTTTTAATTGATTCACATCTGCTTCATATTTGTTCACAGCCGATGAAAGCACCAGTAAGCGACACACACTCTTAATTCAAATCGTGGAGTGTTTGTGTATCTACAGTACCTGCCTGTTGTGACGGCATAAGGACTAAGTTTTACAAACTGTATGAGAATATGAGCAGTTTTGTAAGGGACATTTTGCCTTTTCTTTTTTAATCATTTGAAAAATCATAAATCTGATATAATCCACGACTAAAGGAAACTGGAGTTTCTTAGATTCTTCGATATTTTTTTCAGCACTTTTAAAGAAGTAATTGTGCCTATTTTTTAAGACTTAGTGCGAGACATGTGGAGAGGGATATGAGCTGATGAAGTCTTAACACCTTAACATATTAAAGAATTGTCTATCCTGCACCAAAAAGTCAAATATGACATTTACTTTGCCTGAAAGTGGAGCATGAGGAAGTCTGTTGTTTTCTAACGCAACACGCAGTTTCATGTCTGTAGTTCATGAACTCAGCTCGAACTGCAGGTCAGTCACTATGAGCAGGCTTCAGGATAATGATCTTGATCTCTCAGCATAATGGTCCTTGTGTGATAAAATTCCTCACTCAGTGTTTAATTCTTCCACGCAGCTCGACACAGAAGTCTGACGAGGGCCTCTTCACGAATACGACGCTTCCGAGACTGCTTTTGTTCATGAATAATAATCGAAATGGCATCTCATCTTACTAATGTCATTTAAAACACAAAGACACACATTTTTTTTTTACCTTGCAGAAGCCTGATAACAATCATTTGAATCAGGTGTGTTGGAGCAGGTGGGGTTGTTGAAACTCTGCATTCCAGTTCCGATGTTGTGCTGCGTCGGTCGCAGACACTTGACTTCAAGGTTCAATGATCATTTTGGCCTGGACAGTTCTGCTGATGGACTCTCCTGTATTTCTGATGTGTCTTGCCAATCTTCCTTTTTCCATCTTCCTCCCACTTGTTCTTCCTCTGCAAAATGCCCAGTCTTTATCTTTTCTTTACCTTTTTTTTTTTTTACTTCTCTTACGATGACAATTTATTGATATGATGAACCTTATCATGACTGTGATGTGACTACACAATATTTTGTGAAAGTATCAACATTCATCCCTACAATCCTGTCACAGTATCGATATCGAGGTATTTGGTCAAAAAATATTGTGATATTTGATCTTGTCGCACAGTCCTTGCATTTAGAAAGTGCTTTTGAGGAGATTTCAAAATATTGAGATATACATGATACGTTGCTGTATAGCATAAAAATATCGCATTACTATTTTAAAGCGGTATTCTGTCATTATTTTACCTTCAAATAGCTTCAAAATCATTTTATGTATTTGGGATACATTGTTGCAGTTAAACATTAGCTGTCTCGCTGAATTGTATGAATGGTTGTTGCACTTGCTTGACGTTTGGCTGTGTTAGCAAAGTTGTCAACACGCTAGTTATTGATCACAAGTCAAGTCAGCCCATTTGGACAGACGTTTAGCCGTTAGCATGTGATAGCCGGGTGTTATTGTCTCTGGTTCAGGTTACGTTAGTTTACAACACTTGTGCGAACTTTGACTGAGCATGCATGTTCACTTCATGATATATGAAGATTTCATCACACCTGACAAACTGTCACAGACACCTGGTATCTGTATTTACAACAGTTGTGTTGCAATCAGAAATGGTCGGGGGGCGCCAAATCATGCAAAATATGAATTTCTGCATATTGTTTCTCCAGGTATTTGGTCACACACCAAAGTATTGAACAAATCCAATGATCACATTCCAGCATGCTTTGCAAAATGGTTAGCTCAACGATCAAGTGACCATTAAAGGAGGAAATGGGTTAAAACATGTCAGTCGTTAAGTCACACTGGCGACGATGGGTCTGAGCCAACAATGATTTATTGTGTTATCAAAAATCACCTTCACAATTACAACTCATTACATCTCTCAGTGAAGAATGCTGACCTTTTTAAAGAAAAGTATTTGTGATTTCTTTAACTTTCTTTCTGGAAGTGAATTTTTCTTTTGTTAATGTTCACTATTTGAGCATGGTAAAGAGTTTGTTCTGGCGGCTCGGTGGTGTTGCAAAATAGGAATTTAAATCTATGATGACGCCTTAAAGGTTTTGTTTTGACAGCTGCAGCCTAAATAAGAATAAAAAATAAAATCTCTGAGAGGCAACTTCATCCCAAGTTTTCTCCGTCTGACAGACACGTAAACAGCTCCAGCTTTGCCAGACTTCGCTCACATTGAGTCATGACCTTAAACACAACCTCGGTAATCAAAATGCAAATGTCATCTGAACAAGTCAATCGCTTCCTTGTTGGTCTCAACGCTCACCCAGGACAACATGCTCAGCTGCATCTGGCATCTTTTAATTTATATCCACTGTGTTTTATTCAAGATTCGGCTGAACCTCAATTATGGACCATTTTCAGTGCAGATACTCTGCAGAACTGGAGAGAGAGAATGGAGGAAAAGTGCAGTCAGAAATCTTGAACTTGCTGATACTGTTGCACTTGTTTAACTTTTCCTCTTCTGTTGTCTTTTATGCTACGTTTCAGACATACCCTACCCACCAAAATCATCTCTTCAAACAAAAACCTCTTTCCTCAATTAAGTATGATTGCATACGTATGACTGAGCATGATAATAATGTTCAACCAGTCACTGAAAAAGTAATTATGTGGGCTCAGTGATGTTTTTATCGAATTACTTTTTTAGGAGCAGGCAGGGACCGAGTAATCCTCCTCAAACCATTTTTCTACGTCAATTAACAATCTCTTCCAAAAGGATGCTTGGCTCCTCCAAGCACAAGTCAGAGTGACATTGAGAGAGTGCAACACCGACAATGAACGAGGTCACTCTGCACCACTGAGGAGGAGAGGCGCTGCTTAGCTTGTTTGCTTTTTTTTGCAACATCAACCTCGTACGGCAAATTATTGGTACGTCGTTTAACCATTTCTGAGATAAGACAGTAGGAATACTGTCAGCACCGGAGCCTGATTACCTGACTGATAACAATCCTCTGCCACAGAGCTGTATTGTCCAGAACATTAAGAACATAAGTGACTCATGCACCATCCAAGAGCCGTAAATAGATCTACTCTCTAGCACACCAGATGAATTACTACTTGGCTGACAATAGTCCACAGCAAAGGCATATTTCCACATTTGCTGACAACTACGGTGGCCAGATGTAACTGGTAAACATCTTTAAACAAGATTAAAGAACGATCTCCACACCAAGAACCATCATTATAACAATAACTACGAGGATAACGACGTGAGGATCCGCACTGATGGGCGATAACGTTCTGTAAACAGCTTAGGAAAATGGATATCGATGACCAACTGCTGTGTGTTGTACAGAGAATCCAAAAGAGAAAACTGACAGAAGGATATTGTTTTTTTTTTTATTCTTCAAAGATGACTCACCCTGTGAGGAGAGCTGAAGACATTTTTTATCAGTACTTTTGGCTGAGTCACCATCAAAGGACATCAAAACAAACTTCAGTGACCCAACCTGCGGCGGAGACCTGTACGGCAGTTTGTCTCAGGTAAAATTACGTTTTTTACGTGTAATTGTCAGCCTCGTATACGTTATCCAAGCATTCAACAAGTTGTATAAATATCCAAGACTGAGTTATTATAGTAGATGTCACTTAAAGGGGCACTATGAAACTACATAGTGCACCTTTAAGTGCCATCATTTAGCTAACATTAAAGTGGTCGGCCACAGTTAGAAACCAATAACCAATATTATGAGCACTCCTGCAACATTATTTTGAAACTTGGTAATTTAAAAAAAGACATTTTTCAAATGTCCCCATAGTTGAGTGTTGACCTTGTAAATAGCGATGGCCTCTGATTGGCCGTGAGTGATTCTGTGAGTGTTGATCAAATCGCTGTGGCGTGGACTCCACCATCCACTGCAGTTAGAAGGACTTTCAAAACAATCAATTCATAGTTATTGTGCTAGTTATCGTTCTCAGTGTGGACGGCCCTGAAGCGTCTACAGCCCTGCTTGAAACTTTTTGTAGCAGGCTGTAGTTGAGCTAAATGCTAACATCAGCAGGGTAACATACGCACAATGACAAGATCAACATGCTGGAGTTTCAGTGGTTATGATGTACATCATGTTCTCTATCTTAGTTTAACATGTTAGCATGTATTTGCTAATTAGCAGGATGATGACGCCATGAAAAGTCCCCATGAATCAGTAGATATGATAAAAGAATGTTAGTTGCTTCAACATGGTTACAAAGGCAGCAGCCAATAGTGCAGAATTTAGGTGTCGCTAATCCATTTGTTAGCAGTGACGCTGGCCACAAGCAAAGCGTTCTTTCCAGAGTTGCTCACATTAGTGGGTGAAGTTGTGTTATTGTTCCAAACGTTAAATCACACTTCTGTTCCCATGAGTTCTGGCTCCTGAGCAACACGCTCCTCAGGCAATGTTCTTCTTTTTATACGGCTTAATAGGAACTTCAAAGGAGTGATCGCAATTTAGCCAATATCAATGTCTGAACCAAAGTTTCTGACAATCCATCAAAGTTGAAAACTATTTATTCCCATGTTTTGGTGAACTCATGATCACCCATGGGTAGGTTATTGATATGCAACAATGGTACGTCTTAATTCGAGTGTCTGTATCTGTAGCTGCTTAGAGATGGCAAGAGAAGCATTGGCAAGGCATTGCAGAGCCAGACTTTCTGGTGGAATAAACACCTGGAGTCACATCTGTCTTGATCCAGAACAGTTTACTGACGGGAGAAGAGCTATTTTTTGGCATTTCGAGGCTCTAAGGACGCTTAGAGAGATGACAGGGAACGAGACGAGAGAGAGGGGGCGATGACACGCAGCAAAGGGCGGCGGGTCGGACTTGAACCCTCTGGTGTTGCGGCAAAGACAAATCCTATGTACATGTGACCCGCGATCTACCAACTGAGCTACCAGAGAGATTACTTTTAAACTTTTGGGATTAAAAAGTGGATTTATCTTCACTCCTGTTCATTAACCTGACTGCAACAGCGATCTCCGGTGGTGACCTCTATGTTGCCCGCCGACTGGAGCTAGAGGGGAAATGTACTTTACTTCATGAAGACATTTGAAAGAGGAGAGCAGGGAAAGAAGAGAGAGAACCGGAGTCTCTGGTGAGTGCTGAGGTGAGTGAGAGTTGACCTCTCGCACAGACACATGAACCCTCAGTATGTGCCGTTGCTCACGAGATCCGCCTGGACTGTGATTTTCTCCGATTGGACACATGAAGATTAAATGAAACAAAGTCACGTGCAGGTGAGAAGTCAATATTTCATTATGAGTTTCTCATGTAATAACAGAATTCACCAGAATGAACAACATCACTGGAGATTTACCCCGAAACCCTCTTTGCATATTTTATTCTTTTCCCTATATATTTCAGACTTTGGTACGTCTAGAAATTGGATGAATAACAATTCAGTGTGAAAGCAACCGATCTTTCAAACTCTAAAAACTTTTTTTCTCTCTCTCTCTCTCCAAGTGTCTTTCACCTCATTGTGTAGTTTTTAATCAATTTCTTCGCCCGGCAATAAGAATCATTTTGCATTCAGCCTCGTGTGTTTGTTCACGCAGATTTCAGGCGAAAGCTCTGATGTAAGACGACCGGGTGCAGAGAAACATTCTGGCGGATGATGCGACGGTGCTTCGTGCTTCAGCATTTTTCAGAGCAACGCTGGAAATGTCTCTTAGACAGTAATTCTGCTGAATGACGACATCTCACTAATGCAGACTGACACTTTTTGGAATTAGACCAGAGAGAGCCAGCAGGGTGCCTCGGCTCGGGGTCACATCACAATTATCCATGCTGTTTGAGACACTATGGACAGAATGGACTGTCTTTTACAGGGGATACAGACCCGATCAGGGGGATGTTAACTGTCATTTTATTCATTGTTTGACGGATTCTTCACACACGTTTTTCATGGAATTTTGTGAGAGTTTGTTTTCTGTGTCATTTCCTCGTTTGCATGTTTTTTTATGGATGTTATCACAGGGAATCCTACAAACTTTTCTTTTTTTCCCCCCCCACACAAAAGCCGTTCATGAACACAACTCATCAAAATGCGTTGATTCTGTTATTGGAGCGGACAAATTTAACAATCTGACAAAGTCCTGCGTGTCACCGAGACTGGACTTCTACACAGTCTGCATGTGCGTTACACGAAATCGTGGTTTTGCTCGGGGTTTGTTTGCCTCGTAGTGCAACGTGATACATTTTTGAAAAAGCCCTCCAACACTCTTTAGACCCAAGTTGAAATTTATTTCTTTTCACTAAATTGATCACATATGCAGACCGGCCTACAGTATTTACAGATTTCTTTCCCGTTGAACCAAACAGCATCCCAGGATTCTCAAGTTACTCCTGTTCATCTTAGAAGTGATCCATCCTCACCTTTTTACAAAGTACGTTCATGACCTGAGGTGTAGCTGCTTTTTTGTGATTCTTTTCAGCCTTTAAAATAGACTCGCAAGTGAACAAATAATTTACAGCTGTCAGCTGATTATCACCTATTATTCTGAATCCTTAACAGTGGTATGTATTCGGACTGTTTTTCATAAATACTAATGAGTTGCCTTAAAACATTTTTGAACTTTGACGAAGTCGTGAGCACAAACTCAACTCGACTCAGCGCTCAGTATAGAGAACACGCGTCCGCCAAGCCCCAACAGTCCACCTCTGATCCAGTGAAACCTAGTCATTGTTGGTCACTCTCTGAATCCTCGCGATCTCAGCTGCACATTGGCGCCCGTTGCTATCGTCTCTATCCTTATTTGTTACCGTACAGTGGCTGAAAAAATAGACTACCATTTGTGAAAATATGTTTAAATCCACTAGATCTGGATTTTTATTAGGATCCAGGAACCTAAATACATTTTAGATTTTTTTTTTCATCAAGATCCATACATTATTCTCTGAGATATTAACCAAAATGTCGAAAAAATGCCCTGTCTCGCCATGTTAACGAAAGTGAGAAGAAATTCCTGGATCCCCACCAATATAAGATAAAGTCATACAGTGGTTGTCAGTCACTGGGATCATCAGTGTGATGATCCGAGCTGTACTGCCATGACATTTCTTTTTTACTGAGATGAGTTCCTAGCTATAGTGGTTAATGAACACAACTATTTATTTTAAAATATTTACTTGCTGACAGTGTCTACAGTAACTTCATTGCATGTATCTATATGAATAATGATCAATCGATCATTAACAGTGTGTGACTTTCAGAAAAGTGAACACATCATTGTTCATGTGCAGTCCTTACGGGTAGATATCTTTATCTCCTTAAATTACCTTCAGAATACTCTGGATAGATAGATAGATAGATAGATAGATAGATAGATAGATAGATAGATAGATAGATAGATAGATAGATAGATAGATAGATAGATAGATAGATAGATAGATAGATAGATAGATAGATAGATAGATAGATAGATAGACTTTATTTATCGCAAGCTGGGAAAGTACAGTGTATTCTAACTGTTTAAATAAAGATCTTTGAGTATTGAGCTTGTAGTTTTATTTTTATTTTTGCAGAATGCATAAACAGACGCAACAACAAAATGCACATGTGAGCGTGAAATGACTTACTTGTACCGTGTTCAGTGTCAGACTCTTAAATGTGAAAGTGTCCTCATGAACAGATCAGAGAACAGATCTCTACCACCACTTACTGGGTAAACAGGGTGGTGGTGGTGGTGGTGGTGGAGTCACAGCAACGAACGCAGGACAAGAACACAGCAAAGAAGAGACAGATATGGAGAAAGTGGCGGCTTGAAACAAAATTAGATTTTTTTTGCATCTTCCTGCACACAGCCATCACACTGATATATGTTGCACATTATATTTAGAGTAAATCATCTAAAGTCCTCTAAAAAAAAAAGTGTGACACGCTGCGACCGTTAGCACAGTGACACTTTCTGCAATTCCCACTGACGTCATTGTGTCGTAATGCAGGTGTGGTTTTCAACTCGATCTTGCAGGCGAGGCTGCAGAAACACTAACAGGTACTGTAATGCACAATTTGGCAGCCTTATTGAACGCCCTGTGCTCTTGTGCAATGAAAATCAGTTGAGAACAACCGATTGCATTAAACCTGAGTGGCTCAACAATTTAAAAAAAAGATGCATCCAGTGACGATGTCTGTGCTTTGTTTAATGGGGAAGTGATCTGATAAAAAAATAACAAAGGATCCTTTTACAGACTTATTTATTCAAACGGCTTTTAAAAACATGTGTTGAATTTCTGTTCTAGACCAAATGTTATTTTAAGAACATTTCCAACAGCCTTGGAGGCGAGAAAAGACTTGCTTACAGTATACAGTACGACTTGACATTTGGAGAACCTTCAATAAAGTTATCTGGAAAGCACAAAGGAGCAACACGATACAGTTTGTGTCTGCAGTAACACAGAAAAACATGCCCACGTGTTCTTTACTAAATACTTCGATCCAAACCTCAAATATCCAGGAATCAGTCGACACACATGACAAATGGGAACGATGTGCAAATGTTCGCCGCAGATGTGAACCACAGCAGCATGATTTCATCTCAAAGTGCACATGACTTTCACCACATGTGACCTACCGCCTCAGGCCTCGGAGGGTCGTAGTAAACGTGTGTGTCGCTCGCTGATCTTCTCCCTTTAAAAGGTTTTATGACACCGAAGCTTTATTGAGTGCAGTGTTGCGGTTGAAAACGCAGAAGTTAGACACATATGTAGCTGAGAAAAGTATCTACCAGTTGAAATCTAAATGTCAGACAGGCCCACACATTTGCTCTGACACACAGAGGCACATGTCCACACAGGAACAGGAAATGCAGGCCCGCCCGATAAATGTCTTCTTTTAGAAGTCAGTTAGATGATTCGCTTCTATCTGCAGCACTTCCAAGCAGCTTTACTATGTAAGTATAACCCTTGAGAGATCACAGATCAGCCTGTAAAAAAACAGCACGTCATTCGACCTTATCATACATGGATGATGCAATTTTGCAAATCATGTTGTCACGTGTCAATACCCTAAAAGATTCAAAGGACACGTGAGGGCGCAGAAGGCTCCGGGGTCACCGTACACTTTATTGGGCTACTCTCCTCCCGTCTGCCAAGTCTGAGTCTGGTTTTCACTTAATGTTCTCCCACATGATGGCAGCGAGCAGAGCATTAAATCAAGGCTGTACAAAGCAGCTTAGCAAAATGGGAGAAATGAGGCATGCAGTCTTAAAAAAAGACTTGACGTCCCCTCAGTCTTTGTACGAAGTACAAACCACACATTTTTAATACAGTTTGATCTTTTGATACATGGATTGGCTCTTACACAAGACATGCATGTGAAAACATTTCATATTATGAGATACATTTAGCATGCTTTTTGATTTCTCCCAGGAGATTGCTGTCAATGACACCACTTTTTAAAGATTTATTTTAACCTCTGTATCCCTCTGGGTGCAAACCGTGTCAAAATAAAACCTAAAAATGAACCGAGATCATACCGCATGATGCAATCAGAGCCTGTCAGTACCTGTCCTGAAAATAACAATATGTGGCATCTTTTGCTTCTGTGTTATCATTATAAATAAACAGACTGAGCACAAACTTTGCTTTTTTCCTCTTTTGTCAAAAACCCTACAAGCAAAACCTCTCTTTTATTCAAACATCTCTATAAAGGCTCTGTCCATTCATTTCTTCCACATATTTGGATTCTCATGTTGTAAAACAAACCTTCCTGTTCATGAAAATGATGATTAAGAGTGATTTAATAACTGACAGAGAAACATATGATACGTTAAACTTCCTTGTCTGTGTCCATAAAAAAGTTTCAAAATAAAAGCAGTTCAAGCCATTTCGAGTCTGTTGCCGGGTAGATCACCCCGGGGAGTGATGGCTGCTCCGTCTCTGGCGTAACCCGGGAAGGGTTAAAAAGTTGTCGACAAGTGACACCTCACTTGGGGTATTTGACAAACTGACACTCACGGATACAGAGTGTCAAACTCAGCTTGTCAAATACACTAAGTGGGGGGCCTGTTCTGCGAAATCAAAGATGACTCTGTAGAGTAAACGAACAAGACACAGATAGCACTTCAAAACATGACTTAAAAACATGCACATATTTCCCTTTTGTACATAAACAAAACAGTATTTCAGGCACACATCACCTCATCAATGACTTACCCTTCTGTTACCTGAGTGCTGAGCTCTGGCTGGCGTTGAGGCAGACGTGTCCGAGTGCGCCGCTCCTCTCTCCCTTACAAGAGTTCGCAATGATGACACTCTGCACAAGACAATCCGTTTGACCATTGAGCTGCGGCGCTGCAAAGAGGAAGTCAAAACAAGGAAGATAACTGCAAAGCTAGCGCTCAGGAAATATGTGGAAATTAAGTGTCAACATGTCAGGGTTGTGAAACGCTGCTGAAGCCCTCTGTGGCTCACAGCTTTTGAGATAATGGTTTGCTGAGACATATTCGACAGTTTCACACTTTGTCTTTCGCGGCAGCTGCGCATTGTTACTATTGTGGTTTGAAATGTGCATATGGAACTGTGCCTAAAGGGGTTTATAAACTTATTTTGTGTAATTTAATAGACTAATAGGATGATAGTGTTGGTTAAGGTTACACTTACACAGAGTGATAAACTATGAGATCAGATGGTCTGTCACTGCTCTTGGTACCCGTTAATGATGGTGACAGCAGTATTTTTCTCCCCCCCATGTGCTGTTAACCGTCACTGGCCATGAGCTGCCCTTCCTGCTTTGAGGACATGCATCTGTGTTTAGTCTACACTCTTCATTGGTGTTCTATCTATCTATCAGCCTCCCTTCTTTTAATACAGAGCACACAACAGCTTCCTGTCTAGACTCCTTAAATTTCAAGAAACATTCTGTAAAGGTTGTTACTGTAACTTTTTATTGCCATGCCTTTCTAGCATAACTCACAATTCTTTTTTGCGATGGCCAGAGTGCACTAAGCACAGAGCTGTGTAACTTCCTCATGTCACTCTGGACCAACGCACTATGAATCACTCACTGGACTTCCCTCTGAAGCTACAACTGTACTGTATGTTCAGCTTCCTTAATAACTCAACATTTAATATACTGTATCCAAACTGTTCTTGTCGATGCTAAACTGCTCCACAAATCTCTTTTTTAGCAGCCTGCAGGGGAGGACACATCCAGGCTGCAAGGAAGAAAAAGGCCCAGATAGCGCAGAGAAGCCAATGGGGAGATAAAGGCCTAAACTAAACTTAACTAAACTAACAACTCCCACACTGGCTGTGGCAGCTAGTGCAGTATGGGAATCAGCTACTGTCTGATGCATCGTCACTCTCCACCTCAAGACAATAATGTATATTAGCGTGCACTTTAGAGGCTCCTTTGATCAAACTTTACAACGATTCTTGTCCAAATACCCCAAATCAGGAAGTCACCAGAACCCTAATGCAGCTCTGCACATGAACCACCTTCGCTACTTGCTGAAGTCTACAACACATAGCCTCCTGTGACTCAGCTACTTCTGTAAGGTGAAGTGAACGTTCCTGGTATATGCACGTATGTCATAGAATAGCATAGCATAGTAGAATAGCATAGTATAGTATAGTATAGTATAGTATAGTATAGTATAACAAAGCATTGCATGGCATGGTATAGTGTAGTATAAAATGGTATAGCTGGTATAGTGTTGTATCGCATAGTATAGTATAGAGTATAGCATACCATGGTATTGTTTAGTATAGTATGGCATTGTATGGCATAGCTTAGCATCACATAGCACAGTAATATGATATAGCATTATGTACTGTATAACAGTATAGTTATAGTATAGTATAGCATTGCAAAGCATAGCTTAGCATCACATAGCATAGTATAATATAATATAGCATTTCTTATCATAATATAGTATAGTTACTATACTATGCTATTCTATGATAAGAAATGCTAGCATGCTATACTATACTATAGTATATCATTATATAGCATAGCATAGTATAAAATAGCGTAGCATGTCAGTAAAGTATAGTATAGCATTACATATCATATCATAGTATAATATAGCATTGTATAGCATAGCAAAGTATAGTATTGCATGGCATAGCATAACATAGCAAAGCATAGCATAGTATAAAATAGCATAGCAATTCAGTTAAGTATAGCATAGCATAGTATAGTATTGTATTGCATAGCATGGTATAAAATAGCTTAACATCACATAGCATAGTGTAATATGGTATAACATAGTATAGCATAGCATAGTAAATCATAGCTTAGCCTCACATAGCATAGTATAACATGGTATAGCATAGCATACCATGTTATAGTATAGTATAGTATAGTTTATCATAGCATAGTATAGCACAACATATAAAGTAGCAAAGCATGTCATAGCAACGTATAGCATAGCATATCATGTTACAATGTAGCACAGTATGGTCTAACACAGCATGGTGCTGCATAATAAAGTATAGTGTAATGCAGTGCAGTTTCTATTTTGAAGTTCAACAACTGTTAACAAAATAACTTTAGACAACACTTGTTTGTTTCTGACCAAACAACACAGTTTTGTGCCTTTTGTGCTAAAACGGATCACAAATTCCAGCTGTTAGATGAAAACCCTTATAACATCTGATGATATTTACAACAGAGGAGAGTTTCCATCTGACAGGCTGCAGAAGCCTGAAGAAAGGCCATTTACAGTAATCCTGTTTCTCCTTTCATGTGAAACACTGAAGTATGATACAGCAGGAGTCACGGCAGCTTATCTCTAAGTGGCAGTTCAGAGCGCGAACCATTTCAACACCCTTTACAGGCCACTGATACCACAAATATAGGGGAAGTAGGAGATGAAAAAACACCACCTCCCTTTGGTGTTGAGAAAGAGATGGTTGATTTTCATCAACGTGTACATCAAGAAGCAACCGAATTTCCTCTGGTACAAATTCGTATTACTACATCAATTTAGATAACACAACGAATGCTATTTGGCGCGTAGCAAGTACTCTGCAGCGGCACCTTTATTTTCAGTTCTTTTTCAATTGCAGAATGTTATAAAGGTCACGAGGTGTGGCAGTGGAAATGTGCATCTATTTGAATAGAATAGGCAGAATCTCTCTCTCACATTCACAGGTTTTAAAATGCAAATCAAACGGAGGGCATCTCATCTGCTCTCCTGTCAGTCACAGGGTTTATTATTTATATAGAGTTTTGAGTCTAAACCTGAAGGCTCCAAGTTGAATTTCAAAAATGTGACAAAAATGACTCTTTTTCTTTTTTTTCAGAGCGTGAAATGTCAACTCTGGGAGAGATTTCAGTGCTTATTGTTTACCATTTCAAAATGTTTGCAGAAATATAATTCACAAAACCATTTTCATATCTAGAGAGGGTCTGGGTGGTTTGTGTGAGTTTGTGCTCTCTTAAATTATTCTTTGAGAACTTGAGAAAAATTCACCTCAAAGTCACATTTCTTCTCTGATGTTTTAACATCTTCTGTTCAGATATGTCCACTGTTGACTGATGAAAAACCAAGTATAACTGGCCAAATATTTAGTGAATGTATGTGAATAAACTGAGCCACCTTCAAATCGTTTCCATGTTGCTCTCTCTGCAGAGTGAAGCCAAACTGCCACCATGTGGCCTCGCTGCAAGACTGCAGCTTCAAGTGCAACAAGAAGAGGATCTTACGAGTGTGAGTAAATGTGAACATGCTAATAAACTGCATGTCATATACATTTTAAGAAATAAGGAGTGTTATGATGCTTATGAGACATGCCAATAACAGTGCTAGAACAGTGATAGTAAATACAAAAACACACGAGAACAGAAATACAGTTTAATTTGATTTTTATTCATTGGTGAAAGGAAGACTTGAAGCAGCAAGATCTGACCCGGCCAAGGCACTGTCTGTCAAATTACAATACTAATCAGTCGCTTTTTTGATTCAAGACATAATATTGAGTAGCATCTTTGAATACATTTCTTTCACACATGATGACTTGAGTCCAAATTGGTATTTAACAGAAGGCTGTCAACACGTGGTGCTTCAGGTAGAACATACAATGCAGCATTATAAAAGTTATTGTCAAAGGCATGGAAAGGTATCCAAAATAGCAACGACTGCATTTTTTTATCTTTCATGGCAGATACACAAACTATAACGCAGCGATGGGCAAGAATACTGTATATCAAAATGCATCTCAGTACAAACGACAAATGTTCAGCGAAATCAAAATAAAATAAGAAGTATTTATCACTAAAGTACATTCACTTTGAACTTGCAAAATAGTGTAAATAAATCTTTCAAACACGAATTTCTAAATATCTGAGAACAAGCAAAACCCTTAAAGTGGAGTATGGAATCTGGAATAATGGCACTCGGACGAACGTCATGTTCGTTTCTTTGAAAAATGTTTTGGCCTGGTGTAAATGTAACATGAACAGAATTAGCATCACGAAGTAGCATCTGGCTTTACAGTGGTCCTATCACAGGGTTCGGGGTGTTGCTTGTTCCATCAGCTTTTCTATCACAGCCGCGAAGCTGCTCAATTAGTCTACAACACAACACTGTTTTCAAAACGCTGTTCTCTCTGAGCAAAAAACTGCTATCTTTGACGGGTACTTCTAGATTTATAATACAAAAATATCCTAAGCGGTGTCTATCTTTCACCTTACACACTTTTATCACATCTGAAAAATCCAAATTACAAAATACACAAATGTAATTAAATACATACAGTATATCAAAAATGCATGCATTGGAAATGGCACCCATCGAGGGCAGCAAGTCTCTTTTGACTTGTTTTTTTTGCAAAAGTAAGCTGTGGTTGTCCAGTGCATGTTTGATGAAATCCTTCTATTTTATGCATCAAATTCTACGTGGATTTTGAGGAAAAGCATCTAAGATTGTATTGGGATCTGTTTTTCTCCAACAAGAAACCAACTTGACATGATAATTACAGTGTAATTCTTTATGCTGTACTGGTTATATCAACGCACAAAATCTGCATTCGATTATCAAACAACATCCTAGTTGATGAGCGGAATTAAAAGCGGAGGAATACAATTCTTGAAGGAAACAGTACAATCAGATTCAAATGTTATGTAAGATTTTTTCGCTGAATGCTGTATTGAATTGTTGACATTCAGTGTAGGCAGGATAAACAGTCTAGCTAGTTATTAAAATGCTTTTCAAACAGCAGTACTGAAATGAAACTGATCCTTCATATCACCTTGTGAGTGGGGTGAGAATACTGCACGATCCTTAACAGTTACAGTCAAATGAAGAGTAAAAAATAATACTGCTCTGTTGACGCTCCACATAGACAGTTCAGGGTCATATTAAATGTAATCGCTTATGAAGATTACAGTGCATTTGGTTTGGTATGGGGAAACGGACCACTGGAGGAATATTACTGTCTGAAAATCCAGCTCGCTGTAAAGAATGTGTGCATGTGTCTACAGGAAAACAGAAATGTGAGCCTTTTATCTTGAAATCATGACCGAAAAAATGTGACAAAAAAACATAAAGAAATTCAAAATGCTTACTCAATGTGTCATGAAATGAGGCCTGAGCCCGAAACTAATATGCTACATAAACCCCTTGAGAGGAATGAACTAATAAAATACAGTATGTCCCTTTTCAACCAGTGACTTGCCTAAATTCAAAGTTAGGAATGATAACAAATGGAGTTTTCCCGATCCATATTTGTACATTGTGCTGTGCTTGTGCGACCACGTCATGTCGTAGCTCTGATTTATTTAGGAAACAGAGGAAACAGCTTGAGTGAGGCAGGACTGCAGTCCAGGCAGAAAGGCCCAGCCGTGTGGGCTTTTGCAAAAGTGAACGCAGACATCACATGCATTCAAACTCATCGATACGCTGTTTGGTGTTTCCTGACCGGATCTGTCTGAGGGTCTTGTACTTGTCTCGTCCCGCCTTCATGTTCTCTGCGTGGATCATGTCATTCACTGTTTTCTTGGTCTCGTCACGAGCGTTGGCCAACTCTGAGCTTAGAGCCTAGAAATACAGTCATCACAGTGTTAATATGTCTCACACCGCTATGTTATCACCAACCATTATCTATGAATGTGCAAAAAAATAATCAACTTCAACTAACTCTTTCATTCTAGTCAAAAATCTGACTAAAATACATTTAAAAAGCATTTGTGTCCTGTAAGATCAAGATTATACAATTATCCCTCTGTTCAATCAATCAAATCTCATATATGAGATATTATGTAAGTGAAGACTTACAAGTAGATGTTTCTGCAGACGTTCGTTCTTCTCAGCCTCGGTCATGCGCTCCTCTTCGCTGCGGTCCTTGTACGTGGCGGCATCTGTGAACTCTGCGCTGGCCTCGGCGTTTTCCTCGTCATTCTCATCGTGCTCGTTCTCTGCGTTGAGGGGCTCCTGGACGTGAGCCACCATCACTTTGTTCTTGAGCTCCTCTTTGGTCTTCTCCAGGTCCTCCTGCACCATGGTAGCCTGAGGGAACAGGGAATGAGATGATGTGTTATATTTGCAGGGCTCACTACAATTTCTACTACATCTTTGTTAAGATAAGAAAACAGAGACTTTCCACTTAAATACCATCTTAATGTAGGGTGTTAGCAGTCTAATGTTTGCTAATAAGCACTAGAAATAACGTAAATACGAAAGTTTCACCTAGTTATAACACTATATAAAAAAAAATCAGGAATCACCAAAGTTATTATGATTCATCCTGGGGGAAATGGGAATGTTTGTACAAAATAACATTTCATTTTATCCTAAACGTGTTGGAACATTTCCCCTTGAAGCTACACATGTCGACCTCACGGTGGTGCTAGAGGAAGAGAATCTGTGACTAATCAGACAACAGATTATTTGACTCATCATTTCAGCTCTACCCTGCTGGCTATGCAACAGAGTTTAAATTATTTTGGTCACTAATAATTTATTTTTAACTACACCAGCAATCAACTTCAGCCACAGGGAAAATCATTTAAAAAAAACCCTGATTTTTATTTAGGCTGCCTTGTTTTATTTTTATTAATTCTTATTTCTTAAATACTTTGGAGATACAGTAAATGTTAAGACATTTATATATTACAGTAATTCAGCATGAGCCTCAATGCTTGTACTATAAGCAGCCAGTAATAATAGCCAACTATGAGTAAGACTGGAATTTCAGCTGAACGTTTGCCAAAAATGCACAACATGGAAACCACCACTTAGCATAGCATTCCTGCCGGAATATCATAATGGTGCAAAACAGGATTTCCCTCACACAAAGACAGCCGTGACCACCACGAACAGCATGACGTGAGTCATAAAAATGAAGGGGCTGGGCTGGCACACGAGGCTTTACCCAAAAAAGACATGAGTCGAGCTGTGGGCTTTCACCCCTCCCCCCAAAAACACACAACAACAAGAGCTCAGGAATGTCTGCCGTCACTGTATTATGACAGAGGGTTGATGGTTGTCTCATTTTGAATGCTAATATAGCTGATCACACAACAAAGGTGCCAATAATTTGTATGTGTGTTGTCATAAGACGTCCTAAATAAAATGGTGAATGCAGCAGCGCAGAAATGATTGTTCCACTTGGATAACATACGACTTTCATGAGAAAATTACAACTTTTAGGGACATTTTAGGGACTCTAATTGTCACATTAAAGGGGAGAAGACTATTGGGTTACTATGAAAAAGGATTCATTCAGATCATACCTTCTCCTGCCACTGCGATGCCTCTTCTTCCTTCTTCTTCTTGGCATCCTCCAGGAGGGAAATCTTTGAAGTCAGTTCAGCCAACTCTGTGGCCTAAAAAAGGACAACACTCTCTTTTAGATTCTTGATATTTCTCAGCGATCAAACTTCTACATCTTCTCGTTTCAGTGCCAATGACTAGACAAATAGTTTGCCATGACTGACCAGGTGTTCTTGGTTCTTCATCTGGTTCTGTGACTGTTGCAGCAGTGCCACCTTGGAGTCCTCAGCACTCCTCAAGTCAGCCTCCAGGCGTTCAGCCTCCTCCTGAGCCCTCTTCCTCTCCAGCTCCAACTCCAGAGCCTTCTGTGTTTGCTCCTCCAGCTCTGTGCAGACACACAGTCTAAAGGTAAGTGTCACCATTCATTACAGTACAACGGCAAGCCTCCTTGAACACTGACAGGTCACCCACCTTGTTGGGCTTTCTTCGTCTGCTCCTCAATCTGCTTTAATCTCTCCATCAGTTCTTCCTTTTCCTTTTCAATCTTCTCCTTTTCCTTTTCTGCAACCTCTCTTTTCCTCTTTTCATTCTCCAGCAGAGCTCTAATGAACACAGAGACAAGATGTATTACATGTATTGGTTTGGACATTCACACTCTTACTGAATTATATCATGTGTCATCAAATCTGCATGCAAAATGTTTGTAGACTCCTCTGATAACAGCTTGACACTTACCTCTCCATCTTCTTGTGGTTCTTCTCCTCCCGAGCCTGAGCCTTCATCTGCTGCACCTCGATGGTGTCGGGTTTGCGGCGGCGCATGTACAGCTCATGGTTGCCCATGCAGAGAGCCAGGATGCGCTTGTTGATGCGCAGTCTTGGAGCGTAGAAAACAAAGTCCTAAAACGGCAACAGTATAGATTCTTATTAGTTCTAACAAGTAGACAGATGATTTATCGATTGTTAACAAGTTGTGTTTTATTAAGAGTTAACATACAGGTGCTTTCTTGTCAATTGGTTTGATGACAAACTTCTTGTCATTGAAGGAAATGTTCCTGATTTCACTCCAAGGAAATCCAATTTTGGGAGTCATTCTGTTGAAGACAATCCAAAAACAACAACTCATTGAACAGGTATTGGTACTTGTAAGAATTATAAACGTTATAAATACACATTATGTGCAGCACAATGATTTTGAATTATTACTACGATTCGGAATCACTTACTTGTCATTCTGTTCATAAATGTTGAGCCCCAGAGCGTCCACTCCCAACCACAGCTCTGTTCCTTTCTTATTCTTGATGTTGAAGTAATTGACTCCGTACATCTCGAGATCTTGAGCGATCTTCAGATACTCCATCATGGATTCCTCTCTGTGGACGAACAAGGCGTGTCTTTAGTGCATCAGACAGACTAATTAAGTAGAACAAAAGCCTAAAATGGTGGAGCTTTGAAAACCCTAAAGCACATGGTGGTCTACACTCACTGCCTGACCCTGACTGCCACACAGACTTAATCAGACAACACATGAGCTCAAGGTGGCATGTCCCAGGGAGGTATTCAACAAGGCTAAAAACAAGCCTTGAGAAGATCGACGCAATGAGGTAAAAGCTACTAATAACACACCAGTTGACCCGGCAATGAATATATTGCCTTACACATCACTGACAAAAGCCAGATGTTAGTGGGTGTTAGCAGATTTCTGCCCAGCATGAAAGGTGTTTGATAAGTTGTTTAGCAGAGCTCCAGCCAAGTACAATCAGGTGCTATTGTGGTGCTCCTAAATATACACGGTTCAGTCAGCCCTTTGGGATATGAGTGTGAAAAACCCACTTGAAAAGCATCTGCTCACACAGTAAGTGGGCAAAGATGTTTCTCGTCTTCAGTGCGTGTCAGTGGTTACCTCATCATGCCCTTGTGTTCTTCGTGCCACACTTGAATCCTCTCCTCCCACTGGTCCTTGTTGAGTTTGTGCTGGTCCAGAACTCTGACAACACAAGACATTTGAGTGTCAGAATTCATGGGGGGGAAACGTGACTCACACATGAACATCCGGCAGACTTTAAGTGGCGCAGACGAAACCCGTTTTACCTCTGAGGGAGCAGCTGTTCACTGGACAGATAGCCTGGGGTGTGGACTTCCTTGTTGTAGTCACCATACTTGGCCTGCACCGCGTAGGAGGCAAGGAGGACTGCTGTCTCTGGAGGGCAGTAGATGTCGTCATTTAAGATTCCCTCCTTCACCTGCAGGAAGAACAGCCGCTGTGTGGCATCCTGGATTAACTCTTCTGACACATCCTCAGGGAAGAACTTGGCACGAAACTTAAACAGCAGCGGGCTTTCCTTCCTCACATCCTGGGCTGTCACCTAAAATTAAACATGACACGGGTCAGGGGAAGAGGTCATGCTTCTGTAAACAGACGTGGGTTCAAATGAGTAGTTCAGTCTTAACAAAGAAGGGCGAAACAGTGCTTTAGGCATTGTTGTGAAGCAGAAACACGGAATTCACCTTCTTATTCAGCTTGAGCCATGTAGAGAAACCCTTTGTATCCTGGTACTGGAGTCCAAAGTACCACACCTCCCGCAGCCCGATGGTCTTCACAACCTTAAAATATAAAAGCAGAATTGTTATTAATGAGCTTCCTCATCAGAAAAATAACACAGTGTTCTATAACAGGTTGACGCCTAAAGGCTTGTTGATGCTTGTCAGACTGAATGTCTGAGGTTTTTCACACACTTACAATCATCAAACACAAACTATGACAAATAAAAATTATTCTGAACCAAAAAAGTACTTATTTGGAACCAAGAACACTTTGGTCCCTACTTACAAAACAAGAAATTGGATAAATTAGGGCTTCAATTAATGATTATTTTCATTGTTGATCAATCTGTTATTTGTCTGGTCCACATTCAGTTTCTCTTGCCGGCATTGGAAAGCACATGATCACACTGATCACAAGTCAGTCGGAAGTTTCTCTTACCTGGTCAAAGAGTTGCTTCCCTGTTGTGTTTGGCTGAATGGCGAACTCCAGTTCAGCATCCATTGTGGTGACTCTTACACTAATCTGAGGAAGAGAGCAAGAGGGAAGAACGAGTGAAAATCTAAATCAACAGAAAGCATCATGGGTAACGTGAATGCCAATTTCGTATATCATTGTGATAAATTTCAATTTACGTGTGAAAGAAGAGCTTCATTATTATTCTTGGCTTTATAAGGAGATTACATAGTTTACTTAAAGTAATTACACGTAGAGTTTTAAAATGTGACATTTACGACTGGTTTATTTTTTATAGTTTATGATAAAACATTTCAATAAATAGTTCTCTTACTCTTGTGATCAAAAACATTGATCTAAAGCTCAATTCTGAGGCGGTTCTGTTAATAGATTTTTCATAAATAATAAAAACTGCAACTTCTCCTCAACCCATATTATCTTCCGCTGTAAAATGACAACTTCCCGTTAGTCCCACCACATCAGTTCTACGCACCACACATTCAGAATATGTATACAAATATAGATGATTTAGTTGGTTGGCTCGGTGGCTCATTTGCTCTTAATTTAAACTCACGGGAAGGTTTTAAATAAACTTGTTTTTATGGAAAACTCTTGAAGATCATGTTTCATTTCTCATCTCTCTCAAGGTGTGAACAAGAAACGTACCAATCCGGCTCGTGTTTCTGAATCGAACTTATCTGCAGGAAGTAACCACATCCTCTGGCGGCCGGGCCTTGTGCGGCACCGCTGCTGAACACTGAGCTCTCATGAGAGTTGCCTACATCCTGTCATGTATCAAGCAACTTGTCAGCTATATGCTGTAACAAGAGCAGATTTATAAAGTGTGTTTGTCCTCTTTAAGTAACACACTTTGTTACAGCTTTAGATGACTTGAAATGTTTGCATACTGTAGAAGCATATGTCAAAAGTTGAGTACATTTACGTGACCTTTAAATCCCCATCCATGAGGTTCGCCAAGGCAGAGTTTAAATTGATTCTGTACTTTGTAAGCTGACCATGTAGGCCTTTCTCATTTTCTCTGACCTCTTAGAGGGGACGAAAACAGCAGCATGCAGGACTATTGGGAAATAACTGTGCAGGCTGAGGCCCACGCCTGCCCTGAACAACAATGGTATGCATTATTTCCCAGTTGCAGGGCTGATTAGAGTTGCGTTCTTTCCCATTTATGTCAGCAGGACCCCATTTACTACCCAGGACACTTGCCCCTCTTGTCACTTCCTGTCATCACTGGTTGTTAGAGTTGTAGTGAAACCTATAATCTGGGCCTACACTGAACTCCAACGCACATCTGCTTGGAATCATTCAGACATAGCATTTTTTAAACTGACAACCATGAACTTCGATGAACATTTTTCCGTTAGTGCAGCAGACAGTAGCTCAGTTCATGACCACCCTGCTGGGGTTTAAGCGGTTTCATTTCCTGAGTCAGAATAGCTAATGTTGCATGAAAAAGGAACTACACTTGTACATTTTCTGCCTGGTTAGGGTGTGTCCCTCATGGCCAGAATTCAAAAACACTTAACACACTATTATTAGCACACGCTCAAAAACACCCCTCTCGGGCTCACGTGTAATGTTTCCATTGCTTACTTCTAACAGTTTCTATTCACACCAAAGCGACAGAAATAAATTCTTCAACTTTTACCATTTAGAAGCATATCTAAAGAACCAAATGTGTTATATTGTTATAGTGTAGCTTTTCAGCTTGTTGTTGGGTGAAGCTTTCATCAAGAATTCTCCACTTCACTGACTGAGGCTTTCTTTTGTTTTAATATCTCCATTTCCTTTATCCTTACTCATACAGCTGAGTCCTACTACAACTACTGGCCCCGGGGAAATCATAAAGGTCTCATCTCCTCTCAGGTAAGTATAACTGACCTCGGATTTATGAAAACCAACCCATCACTTCCTCATAACCCTTATCGAACATGACGTGGCATTTTCAAGGCAATTCTTTATCCCAAAGAACAACAGATATGTTGAAAAAGTCCTGACCCACTAAAAGGAACATTTATCAGAAACAGAAAACCTAATAATGGAATTTCAATCACATAGCATAGTGTTCAAATCAGCCTCACATCCAGTTTCAAGATATCTCAGAAGCCGACTTACATAATTGCTCATAATGATAAACGCCTCTTCCGTTTCAGCTCACCATATCAATTTAATGTTCCGTGTTGGCATGCTAACATTATCAAATTAGCACTAAACACAAAGCACAACTAAATTATTGGAAAACTGGAAATTTTGGCCTGATGATGGGCCGAGATGAAAATTTAAGGAATAACCAAAGTTATTAGCTTCATGGTACAGTTGTTATTTCAGTCTGAACCAAAGTGGTGGACAGACAAACTAACTGACAGACAAAAATCTGAATCTTTGCTCATGTCAGTTTTCATACAAGCTGTAATGCGTGAAAACTATCTGATAAACTGAACTAGCCAATGATAGAAGGCTAAAACAGACGAATTTAGAAAGCTGTATTGACCCTTTCAAAACAACAAAAAATGCACCATAATCAGTATGAAGAAGACAAGTTTATATTTACATGGCCATTAAGAAGCACATGCAACAACTGAAGAGTTCACCCAAAAGTGAACCCTGAGAAACACACCAGGTCACCTTAACAGGAAGAGGAAGCGAAACTACTGACACAGAAGAGGTGTGCGATTTCAAGACGCAGTTACGCCCAGAGCTGACTCAGGCTTAGATGTAGAAGTACAGCCTAACTATTAGACTTTTTTCTCCATTAAGATGCACTTTGCTCAAACATCATACTTTATGTGCGGTCTGATATTGCCGTATTAGTGTTGTTTCAACAACAACATAATTGATGTTACTCCAAGACCATCATTGCAACTGAGCAAAAAGTGACAAAGTCCGCTTGGAGAGCTGGTTGTGGTGAATGAACGGGTTAAGCACACTACTTTCACCAAGGAGGCTGGTGTTTTTGCACAACATAACTACTTGGTAAGGTTTAGGAAGCAAAAGTATTTGGTTAGGTTTAGGTAACAAAAGTACTTGGTTAGGTTTATGTAACAAAAGTGCTAGGTTAGGTTTAAGCAACAAATCTACTTAGGTTTAGGTAACAAAACTATTTGGTCAGTTCAAGGCAACAAAACAACTTGGTTAGGTTAATAGATAACATAATAGATAACAGATAATAATAATAATAGATAATAGATAGTTAATAGATAACATTTATCACCTCTTAGAAAGGAAAACTTCTCCTACATCTGTGTTTTTCTGCAAAGCTATGACTTTACGAAAACAAGACTACCCAATAGCAATCCTGTAGAAACATTACTTATCATGTTGTAGGAATAACACCACAGATTAATTCATTCACATGGAAACCCTAGACATCCTGGAATTCAGTCGCCACTGTTATCTCAGTCTGCTGTTCAAAGCCAGAATCCAACCACAGTCAAGACAACGAAGGTGATACCGCTAAGTGGTTGTAGGGGTCAGAGGAAACAAAATTGTCGATAACCAGCATCTATATCTATCTGTATGACATGACATGAACAGGACTGTCCCCATCGCTGTCCAAGTGTCAAAAAGAAGAAATAATAAAATTAAGTTTAAAGATATGATGGTTGCTTAATGAGTCATACACCTGAGTAATGCCTTCCATAACAGTCACACAAGGTCAGCAACTAAGGTCAACAACAACAATGGATAAACCTTGTTACCACAGCAACCATCTAGTAACATCTACCACTACCTGACTCACATCTGAATGACAAATGAAGGCAACAGAAACAACTTGTGAGACAAAATAAAACTAGAGAGTCAGATTTAATCCAGTCAGGTAAACCATTTACATTAAAATGTACAGTTGGTATTTTAATCTTGTCTCTCCCAGCAGCATAAAGTTAACAGTTAAAGATGATGCAAAGCTGAATATGAAGAGAGAAAATGTGGTAAAATGTGAAGCTGATGACCTATCCTGTGTGAGGCACAGCACAACAGTCTCGTTATGTTACTGCTTGAAGCCAGTAATACAAGAGAAATCATGTGAAAAGCCTTGTGAGCAAGACAACAAGCATGTTTATATCCTCTTAAGCCTATATACAAATATTACTGCGTTTATGATAAGTCTACAGGAGAGTATCTATTCTACAAAAAACAATTAAGTTCCTAGAAGTAAAAACAAGAGTAATCTCATTTCAGAAGGCTGTCTTTCTTCTTTGTGGCCTGGTACACTTAAAAATTCCACCACCTGTCTGCCAGAATAACAGTGGATGTCTTTGGAAAAAAATGATCAACGCCTCACCCTCTCTGTCTCTTAGCATTTAACTGTTGAAACTCTATGGCTGATGAGAACAAACTGGGTGACAGGAAGTAGGTAGATGGAGAAGAGGATGAGGTTTCTCTCTAAGCAGGCCACTGTACACACACGGGGTGAAGGGTCTCTAGGAGCTGTTTCCCACGATCACGTCTGTAAATTATATCAAATGTCGCTACAAGCATAATAAAAAAGCCTGCAAGTTGTTTTTAATACAAAATGGTCATTGTGCTAGAGACTGAAGCTTCATCCTCTCCAATCAGCTACACTGTTGAGAGACTAGTCCCACATTACTCCATTAGTTACGGTATTTTTTTATTAGTCTGATGCTACTACTTTTAGCCACAATGACTATGGTCCCTCGAGTACTTGTCCGGTTCTGGCTGCCTTCATTGTGGTGATATATTGTCATCCTTCTGACCGCTGCCTGCCATCACATTGCCAACTGTTCACCTACTGTTGACCAAGTAAGGACTGTTTTATCGCTGATGCTTTTGTCTGCCATGTCTGTTTTTGGGTTTAAATCCATTGTTTGACTGGTGTATATATATAGAGCTGGGACAGATCCAATCCAATATCGATATCAGGCACCGATACAGATGTAATTCACTTATCAAATATCATATTGCTTGAACCCATGTATAGAAATCACAGCAATTTGCTCTCCTACACTTACTTAAAATACAGTTTAAATACATTGATTTGGAATACTTTTAAATGTGTTTTAAAATTGTGCTTTTTATTGGAATCCAAATTCAGTTATAGAAATCAGATTGGAACTGGAAGAAATGGATTGGTGCATCTCTATGATATTGCTACAACCATAAACGCAAAAAATACGTAGACCCAACATAGAGGTGTGAATCCTTGCATAAATATGTTCTCAAATATACATTTTTTCATAAACCAAATACAACTTTACATATACCCAATTTCACATTTACAGCGTGGTGCAACCCATCATAAGCACAGTGGCCTCCTTTAATTTCTTCAGTGTAAGTAATGATTTAATGATGTTGAAGTACTTCAATTACATCTAAGCTGGCTCAAGTTTTTGCAGGTCAGTAGGGTACCTATTCCCCAAACTCTTAGTGAAAGTATCTTTATGTTAATCCTGATTGTTCCTCTTGCAACTACCCATAACAATCAGTGCAGATCTAGCTGGTCTGTGAGGAGCGATTCTGGATCCTCAGCAGATCCAACATTTACCACACAAACACAACAAGACATCCACTGATATAAACCACCAGCTCTGTTTGCAGGCTGCAATAATTAATGTTGGCTAATGCCCACTGTAGTGATTTGCTTATACTATTCTTTCATTATGTACACAGTTTGAAGTTTGCTGGATTTAAGCTTGTATATCATTCAATAATGATTTATTCGTCTCTCATGTCATTGTAACATATAATTGTTATTCTATTTAGTGTCTATAATGGTAGATTATATCCCTACACATCAATACACAAAAAACAGAGGATTAAAAGTATAAAAGAGATTTTTTTTAAACGAATAACAACAAAATGAACAATAACTTACTTTCAGAAGTCTGTTTTTCTCTCAACCTCGCAACAGAAAACATTGAACTAGCTATTTGTGTGAAAACCCTGCAAGTTTTGATTGCAGTTTGTCCACCACCTCTGCCTCCACACACTGTTAATCTGCTCTGCTATGTGCACCACAGACTCATTTAATCCGCTGCTTGCATACCTCTGGCTCTTTCCATTTACCATTTCTCCATGGCCACACTTGTTAAAGGTTTGGTCTGCCTAGCAAGAAAACTGCATCTGTTATGATTTCTACATAATGGACTAACATGGTAAGTTTAAAACCTAAAGTTTTGTGTGATAATAATAATAACAGTCTGTTTCTGCATTTGTGGATAAAAAGGTGTTTCTTTCTTTTGTGATAGACATTTATTCACCAGCTAGTCAAAATCAGGCTGCTGTACTGACGCTGTAATGTGTTTAACACTCAAGCATTAAGTAGGAAAATAAGAGAGTGAATTGTTTTTGTTGTTTAGGCCCAATTAGCGTCACAAATACATCTTTTGGGTAAGATTTTGGGTATAAAACCGAATATAGAGTAAGAATAGTGCGTTTCTCTTTCTGTTTAGTGCCTGAGAAAAATGTGGTCTATCTAAAACTGTAATATCTGGTTCCTTCCTTAATAAGCCGCAACATCACATCAGAGCAACGTCTAAACAAATAAAATGCTCTGAACTATTATAGCCCCACTGAAATGTAAAATTAGCTGTTTAAATACTGATAACACAGATGCACAGTCGATCCTGAACTTGTTGCACTGCTGTAATGCAATCTAAAGTGGAGCATTGCATCTGAAGAACACGCTAGGGGAAAGCAGGGAGGAGAGACAGCCAGACTGTGATGTGAAAGTCCATATAAGGCTGCAGACGAGGAAATTACCAGAGAGGAACTGATGTAAGTGCAGAAACCTTGAGTCACAACATGACTTCCTTGGGAAACTGAAGCACTGCCAACAGAAGTCCAGCAAGAAAAGGCAGAGTTTCTCAATAATTATTGCTTTTATGAAACATCAAGGTAGTCACAGTTAACTGAAAATCAAAAGTGGGTCACCAAAACAGTCAATGGAAAAACCTTTCTTTCAAAGCTGTGAATCTTTTACTTCCTGAGCTGGCTTGTTGCGGAAGGGAAGAAAAATCGGGTTTTACATATTTCACTGGGGGCAAAGTGAGCTTTGGAGCATTTGCTAAATCAGTTTATGTCGCTTCCCTCTTTCAGACGCCTCGTCTACTGCATCTTCACATGGCGCCACAAGCTTTACTAAAGGAAACAGACCACGGCTGTGTGCATGACCAAAGAAATCACCATCCAACAGGTGTAGTGACTGATTCTTTGAAGAGATAACGTCACATATGGCCTGATGTATTTAAGGCTTTGTTCCATCTCAATAAAAGGCACAATATAACTTCTCTTGGTGGCCCCTAGTTTATATTTTTGGTACCGTCTAGCATATCCCATGATCCTTTTTGTCATCGTTCGTTTACCCTGTTTATTTTCAAAACCTCTGCAGCTTCCTCCTGACCATCTATTCTTCCCACTACTAGTTTCCTCTTTTCTGACTCTTTACTACATCCAGGCTAAAATCTCTGCTACACAGCTGCACTTTCCCTACAGTATCCCCATACTTGTGGACCTCTTGTGACCGCCAAACTGCTTCTTTTGAGGTCTTTGAGGTGACCAGCTGTTCCTTCAGTAGCTGCAAAACAATCTCTGGGTTACTAGTGGCCCAGCTGCACTCTGCAGAGATTTGGCACACTAAGGGAGAGGACTAAAAATATCAAGAGGATAGTAAATGCGTTATTAAAATATTAATGATGATAGTACTTATTAGCTTCGCTGCTGTAAAGAACATCCGGCAAGTGCAGACATTGCGCCCAATTTAAGACAATACCGATCGCTTATAAATACTGTGTCACTGCTCACATGTATTTTGAACATAACATCTTTATTCTTGAATAAATGTGCCAAATTATTGCTAATCACTGCTTAGTAATTCATAGTTATGAAAGGCCTCCACAACACAATTTGAACTCCTTCAACAAACGACTTACACAAAATTAGAAAGGCTTATTTTAGAGAGTAATTCCTTTTGGTAATAATGGGTAGGTGAATGCCCTTTAAATGCCAGGATGCTGTAACATTTTTTCTGCTTGACAGCTGGAAAAAGTATTGAGGAAGTGCTCGCAGAAACAATGCGGCAGGAAGAAAGCGGCTACAACCCCCTGGTACCATTTGTATTTCTGTTTCTAATCAGGAAGGACGGGATTTCGCAATTTGGTTGTCATTATACGTTGGCAGCGATAAATATATATGCATTTTAGGTTTCTATAATCACTGAAATCTCTTAAGAAAATGGTGTAGTACCACACTGGCCTTGTTACTGGCTGCCAAAATAAAGACAGTTTAAATATCGTGGACCAAATTGTGTACCCAGGGGCCGAGATTCATTTATTCATTCAATCCAATTCAAAAGGCATTTTGCTGAGTCAAAGCCCAACTCGTGCTTTCAACCGGGGCCTGACAGGATACACGGGTACGAACTTTCACTTCTGTTCGCCACTGGCGAAAAAGGCATGGGCCGACCCATCCACGCTTGGCTTTGTCTGTGATAATCTTCGCCTGACCCTCCTTTCTCTTTGTTCACACCAGCACCAGGACAACTCTGTTTCGGCTTCTCCATTCGATACCACAGCTCAGAACAGGAAAAAATCTCTTTCCTTCATAGTGGGGCTGTGTGGGCATAATGGATCCCAGTGCCTCCCCCTTGTGCCACCTCCCTTGTTGTAACTTTGCCTCCATTTGCTCCAGATTTTGGGGCAGCACACACACACTAACACAGCCACACTAACACACACACACAGCTGGCCTGAGTGACAGTTGAAATCCCCTCCTTGTTAGACCTGACTGAATAGGAGGCCTTCAGGAGGACTAGCTCGCCTGCTACTACAGGCCACACAGCCACTTCCGCTGGACACGACTCCAGAAACGTGATTTCAGGCTTGTGGAGAGGAGCTGCTAGTAATGTAATCAGGTGCCGTACAGAGGTCAGCCGCCCGGGATGAATGAATGCTCTGATTAAAAGGCGCTAATTCATAATGGACGAACGGGCGGGAGCGCGCACACGCACACACCTAACGGAAAGTACCCCGGTTGGTGCTCGAGCGAGCTGGAGGGGGATGAAGAAGAGTTTAAAACGCTAGAATACGTACCAGAGATGGAATTACGGCTAGTTTAGAGGTTACCAGGAGGTAGACATGTCAAGCTAGCACAAGTCCCCGTGAGAATTTCACAGAGAGGCGGACAAAAAGACGTTTTTTTTCTTTTTATATAAGACAAAAAATGTACATGATAACGTGAGTGCAGCTTTCATTCTTACCGTCTTCGGCATCTTTCCTTCCTTTTCACGTCCGGTTCAGCTTTTACAACAAAAAAAACTGGTTAAATAAGAGTAGTCAGCGAGAGAGCGGAAAACTTTTTCCCATCAGAACAACGGCGCCAATCTAACGCCCTCCCGTCTCCAGGAAGCTAACGGTACTTCTAGCTTCAGCACGAACAACTGCCCCCCTTTTCGACCTGGCTTGCTCGTCACAGACTGAGGTTTTTTTTTTTCTTTCTTTCTTTGTTTCGCCCTTAAAGTGAAAATGAACTGGCGCTTGATTTCCTGCTAACGGTACCCCCGACTGCACACACACACACAAAAAAAGAGAAAGAGAAAAGAAAAAACCACACCCAGGCCGATGACAGGACAGCAGCCAGCCAGACTGAAAGAGAGGGCTCGGGCCAGCAGACTCCGCCCGCCGCAGCCGCATCATCATGGCTGCAGTCAGCGTGCTGCTGCTGTCTCTGCCGGAGAGTCCAGCGCTCACTCTCGCTTTCAGGCAGACACGTTTCACGCAGATCTGTGAGTAATGCTGAAAGTAAATAACTAATATAGAACATTTCTGGAGGGATGCTGAGATGTGTTGTAGCCTGCAAGCACATCACATCACATCACATCAATACTGCAGGCTACACCGTTAAAGCAGCCTCTCAGGAGGTGCACTAACTTTTTCACCAGACTTTTTTTTTTTAAAGGTAATTGCAACAGGAAATTGTAATCAGAAGAGAAATATCTTCATAGTCTAAACAAACTAAATGACTGAATAAACTGAGTAAACAAACTGACCTTACAGGACAACAGAATTTCACTGTTTTACTTATATTTTTGGCGGACCCCGCCACCTTTCTAGGTTCTAAAAGTGTTCTCGGACCTTATTTTCCTCTGAGAACAGCTTGGTTATTTAGTAAAAGTATGTATTAATACCTCATTATCATTGTAAATATTAAAATTCTGAGTTTGAATTTCTTCTCCAAAATGAAGTAGTGCCCTTTTAAAGGATGAGTTCACCCCAAAACGAAAAAAAAAATGCAGGCATTGTTTACTCACCCGCATGCCGATGGAAAGGCGGGTGAAGTTTTGTAGTCGACAGAACCTTTCTGGAGATTCACAGCAAAACAGCATTGGGTGGCCTATCCCCCGAAAACAACTGAAGTAGATGGGGACTAATGTAATAAAAACAACCAGAAGGCAAACATAAAATGGTTCCATACTGCTCGTCCAACATACAAATACATATCCCCGGAAGCCCAGAGAACCCAAACCCAAATAGATTTGAAAAGACGACATTTACACCCTTGATCTAGGTCGATCTAGGTCAGGCAACCACAAACTAGGTCGATCCTTCAAAGGTTTTTGCACAGTTTGCCTCTACAGATCGCACTAATAGGAAGTACTTAGTTTCCATTAAGTCTTCAATCTTTTGGCATTTGCTTCAGCTTAAGCACACATTTCCAATCGATATTTCCAATCAGTATATTTGTATTTATTTAAAATGGTGGTCTTATTTCTTAAACTGCCATATTTGCGTATTTTAGACTCAGTAGACTGCTGTGCATCATGTGCTTTATGTAAAAGTTGTCTTTGTATCTCCACACCATCCGTTACAGTTAGGGGCTAGATTCACTGTTCAACTGATTTGTGTCAGCGTGTGACTTGGTCGGGACTCTTTCACTTTTAGACATAAAGGAAGTGAATGCGAAGAGCAGTGCAGTCCTGGCGGCCCTCAACAGAGACCACACAGCACCTGCATCCAGATAACGAGGGTTTCGAATCAGTAATGACGGTTGCCGCAGCACGTTTTGAAGTAATATCAAGAGTAGGACAGCTCAATTGCATGACATACACATGACATAAACTCTGAGATAACTTCACAATTTCACTTCTGTAATTTGGGGTTATATTAGGTTGAAAGAAGGTTATAAGAGTTCTTTGAAACAGAAATAGACAACCAACAGAGCTTCAGAAAGGTCAAGTCATCTGTGCCCACAAAGAACATTGGGTGCCAAGGGGGAAAGCCCCCAAACAATCACAGCAAACAGACAAACAGCAGCAAAGATAGCAGAAACAACGCTTTAATTACATCACAGCCGTGAAATGTCATCACATTTTATAGCAGAGATTCTACCTGGTTTATCATGGGACGCAAGACCTCAGGCCTCTTGACTTCTTTTGGTGTGCACCAGCTAAAGTGTGGTGACTCATCAAACCTTCTCCCCACTGCTCAGTCAACCAAAATATGTCTTTCTTGCACCAACATGTTTTGTGTATCTGTGTAATAAATGCTTGATGCTTGACTATTTCTCTAATCTGCTGTGGATGAGAATTTGTGGTCAACACTAAATTGTTCGTCTTCTTTTCAGCACAGTCGCACGTTTCCCTGCACGGCGACCCATGCTGAGTACGTCTTAAAGGATAGGTCAATAAAGAACTTCAGTTATTGTCTATTCACAAAGAAATTTCGCAGTCCATAAAACATTTGTGGAGCTTCACAGCGAAACAGTGTTGCAGCATTCTCCCAAACAGCAGAAGTGGATGGGGACTTTAAAGGGGTTTAAAGTGAAAAAAGCAACCAAATAATAAAAAAAGAAAAGGGTAAAATGGCGGCATACAGCTCGTTTTGGCTTCGGAAGCCCCAACATCCCAAATTGATTTAAAAAGACGTTATATACACCCTCTTTTAAGGCGAAATCTTCATCGTAGCTGCTAAGGTGAGAGCATTCGCAAACACCCCATCTGAAGTGGGTGCAAGAGCTCCACCGGTCCTTTGAGGGTGTAAATAACCTCTGTTTTAAATTCAATTTGGGCTCTTGGGGCTTCCAGAGACTTGGAATCCCGGTCTTCTTCGGTTGTTCACGAGAATGCTGCTGCACTGTTTTGCTATGAAGCTCTAGAAGTGGAGTGAACTTATCCTTTAACCTCTTGTTTTCTTTCAGCTCGTCTTTAGCCACTTGTGTCCAAGTTACCAAGGTGTTTTGTTGATGTCTCTTCAGTGATTGGGTCTATCCAGTATTTCAACACAATTTTCACCTCGATGTGGCCCTCCAACAGATATGTTTTTATTGACGTATTTAAATTGACAGTTTCAAAAGAAAATTTAGACAAAAACAAGACGGCTTACTGCTGAATGTGCACTTGCACAGTGCGGAGGCAGAAATGACGACAGCGTTCCCGGTTTAAGCTTTGAAAGTGACTACACAAAGGAATCCCCCGGAGAGCATCTGGTGCCTTAATATTCCCAGAGAGAGAGCTCGGCGCATAGACGTCACTGGGTTTCTAGTATGTACGTTGACTCATCTCTACACTCCCAGGGCAGGGTGACCTCCCACGGTCTCAACTCCCTGAATGAGCCGCTTGCAGTAGCCGAATCAAAGACAAGATGGTGCGTGGTTCTCCAGAGTCAAGGTTGATGCTCACCAGATCTGAACTTGCGCCAGAGCTAATTACTCAGCGGGCGAAAGAGAACAAGCCTTTTGGAGGTGGACATGCCCAATCCTCCTTTATCATTGCACCACAGTCTATACAGTTTATATTAAGTGTGCACAGTATTGTATGTGTTGAAAAAAATGATGTACTGCTTTAATTAACTCATCCTTACAACATTTATTCCTCTTCTGTTACATTTGGGGCAAGTAAACTTGCATGAAAATTAGCATGATCCATGTTAACAGTTCAGCTGGAATCGCTTATCAGAATGATTTCAATCCGATTGAATACAAACTATTGTCCATGTAACCACAACTGGATTTTGTCTCTTTTAAAAGCTTTAGAGTCTCTGAAGACTAATTTAAAGGATTATTTTCATTAGGGACACTTGGATGTATATTGTTTTAGTTTAACAGACCATTTTAGTGTCCGTCAGTGGAATTCATGTAAAATAATTTACATGCCTGTGTGCGTCTTACTGACACATGCCCTGAGCTATTACCAAATCTAACCAGCAGATAGTGTGCATGTGCTGTGTGTAAGCTGTTGCACCACTTTAACTTCCGTACACTGACGGATTGGAGTCACAACATGGCCTCGCTGGTGTCTAACTTGTGACGTATTATACAAGTATAGACTTCAAGGTTTTAGCCCATTCATCCACAAAAAATGAAGAGTACCTTTTAATTCAGCGGGGCTGAAACCATCCCACTCACGAACCTTTGAGACTCACTGGCAGCGCTGATTCTCATTTATTTACCTACCTCCAAGAAACAATTAAGACTTCAAACCATCCAGTCAGCTGTCTGGAAGAACTAAACGTTATCATTGAATGTCATTATGACTGAATCTTAACTTGAGACATTTCACAAAGTCTTGTGACACACACTGCGTAGACTTCCGGAGGATGAGAGCTATGCACACGGATGAATAAGCATATTGGGACGATTGACGAGGGAGAATATGTTCTTACCTTTCTTCACAGCAGACATCACAATTTCTAAACTTTAAGATGTCGTTTAATTCAAGAGGATAACTTAAATGACTGCCAAACAAAACTTTCAATACAGTTGTGTTTTTGTCTGTTCCTGTTTAATCAAAAAAAAAAAAGATAGAACACAGTTTGAACAGAGTTTTGCTTTATTTATGGAGAGAAACACATTTTGTCATTAAGACTTACATTTTGTTTGAGCCCACAGACCCAAATAGTCTATTTTTGTATATTTTGGTCTATAAAAGCAATGCTTTCCAGCCAGTGTGGATTACAATACTGCAAATCATCACAACACAAACAAACTTGCTTTATATTTCCCTTTTTACATTAGTCAAACAGGAGACCGACACTACTTCAGAAAGGTGACCACTGCATTTCTCAGTATTAGAAAAACAACCAAGTGTGTGATTTAAAATGTTTTGTGTGATTTAACCTGAGTATTACACTGTATGTATGTAGTCACGCTCAAATATGTGTAACCTCTTGTCGTGGAGATCTGCACACAAATAATTCAATTTTTGAATTATATGGTAGCAGAAACAGCACGACATCAAGCAACAAGTATTTGATCAGAACTGTGTGTGTGTGTTTGACCCAATTATCATCGTATAGCATCATTTCACTTTGGTCTTGATCAACTGATAGTGAACTCAAGTTAATATATATTGACATTATCAGTATTAACATCGTGAAAATAGCACTAGTCTTATTCCCATCGGGCCAGATGAAACCAAACAACAGTGTGCAAACTGGCCCAAAATGATGAAATTACGATTGGTGAATAATTTAATAGTAAATAGAATAAATCACAATTCAACACAACTCTGCTTTGTCGACGTACAGGGTTTGTCATTAAATCAACGATCAAACAGTCCAATAAATTCCCGTTTTCAAAGGATCTGTATCTTCAACATCAAACACAAATCTGGGGAAACACTGGCACTGTATGCTGCAGACACTGCAACTTCGCTCGATGCTTTTAACTGTTCTGAACCATCAGACTAGACGCAGATTTGAGTTTGGTGTCAAGTTGCACTTGGTTTACACTATGTGTGAAAGAAATCATTTGTCCCCTGAAATATAGAACTCATTGCATGACAACCCATGTGTTGAATCACAAAAAGAATAGTTTTGACAAAGCCACCCAAGAATAACTTTGGCATGTTTTATTAGGCAAAATATATTCGAAAAATATTGAATTCCCATTAAAATAGCATAAAGCAGACGTGTCAATTCAGAGGAAATAGACGCACTTAACCAGGGTGCACAGGTTACAACACAGAAATTATCTAAGTATTCGAACAACTGAAGTAACTGTTACTGTTACATTTACAGATCGCTTTCTATATATACACACACACGTGTGACTATTTACAGAGAGGACATGATGCTTACTGCTGTACACAGGGTATCTGTGCACTTTTACGTAGCACGTAAATGTCCCTGTAAGTTAACTACTGTACCCAGTAAGAATTAGTACATACCAATGGGCTACTCCCAGTGACACACAGTGTCACAAACATTATGGCATTGATTTTTTTTCCCCTTTATTTAAATAAAACTATTTTCATATTATACATTTCATATTTTGTTACATTCAAGGTATAGATACAATTTGTATCAACAAGCAAAAGTCAATTCTAGACATTTGTGGCTTAGTTGTTTGCGGCACTTTCAAAGGGAGGGTGGGGACGATGAACCACCATTCGGGTCTTTAGTGTAAACTTTCAGCAAAGCAGTAAAATACTGGAACATTGAAACTTTTTGCAGCAAAAGTCAGTTTGTTTTTGTCCTGGAGGTAGTCAACTGCCCAGTGGAGACAAAATCTTTTTAGAAGTAGAGTTATGAACAGACACATAATTAAGATATTTCCAGAAAAGAAAGAAAAATTAATGAGAGACAAAACAATAAAATGTACATCCCTACACTGCTCTTTTTCTTTTGTTCATGTGGGAATGTGGGAAATGTTCAGACAGAATTTGTGAAAGCAGAGTCCAACCTTTAGGATGCGGGCAGATACCGTCAGTGTGAATTTGCTGTAATACCTTTTAAGCCCGTCATCTAATTAGGGAGAAGTGCTAGAAATGTGTCAGTGTGCCATAAATAGTTACACTCAAGGCTTGTGAGCAAAATCAGCAGTTAAATTGAAATCATGTGACTTTATGAAACCTAATCTAACTGGATTTTAGGGAGAATTTAACAAGTTTTATCCAAATTTAGATTGATGTGACATTAATTTTAAGGACTGTACGACAGCCCAATGTCATGTGTGAGTAAACTTCAGTTTACCGAGCCATAAACTGGTTCAGCTGTTTGTGAACATCACATAATGTACCTAATGATTTAGCTTTTTATAGTTTAATTCCCACAATCAACAAAAATCACTTAATGTAACCCTGAACATTTCTTGGAAGATATGCATTGGGGCTTACATTACAGTAACTATTCCACAGCCAAGTAAATCTACTTTTGAGCTCATCAGGGAAATTGACTATTCCAGCGTTCAAGTTAAAGACAGATCTCACTATCAATAAGAACCAAATCATGATACGATATTAAATTCAAAACACAAGTGATCTTAATTTGGTCTCTCAATCATCAACCACGTTGATGGTTTTAGTTTGAGAGTTATTTCTTGGATCTTACTGTGCTGCAGTCTTTCTGCATTGGGAACACATTTTTCTCGGAATCAACGACAATTCTTCAATCTCAAGGAAAAAGGACGGCGCGCAAACTTTTAGCCAAATGCCAGAAACAACCTTGACAGCAGCCTTGCAATCTGATTGTTTCACATGAAGAAACATTTAGGCAGTTTGTTTCACCTTCTCATGAACAGACAGCCGGCCTTAAGTGGCCTCGTCTTTTTTCATGAAAAAACAAAGTCAGCATAGCCCAAAATTCATTTGGGCAAAACACATTCAAATGTTTTTTTTTTTTTTCTTTATATCTGTTCATATACCACGGTTGTACCTAAACATTATAAAGAAATATATATATATATATATTTTGAAGCACCACCAATGAGAGTCAGAGTCAGAAATCAGGCTCACATGATAAGCCCCCTCAAAGAGTAATACCACTCAGTTAAAAAGCTCTCATGCAATTATTCTTTTTAATTAGAAATGCTTTCCTAAACCAAAGGACAAATATTTGGGTGTATGATGTCATCAAAACATAGCCTGGGACTGGTCCATTTACTACAAATGGGAAGCCAATTTTCTAGACTTTGTCTTTGAGACTTTGGCCGTTCTCTTTTTCACATGCAAGTTATACCATACTGACCACAATTTTTTTTGAATGCTCATGTCATGCAATCCAATATTAGTCCTTTGGGTACGATACCTGAATCTTTAAACTAAGTGGCATTTCCCTTTAAAGGCACTCGAAGCATGATCTTGCTATTGGGGTTGGCTTTACATGTTACAACGCCTCTCTCTGCAATTGTAGGATGTGAATGTTTCATGTAAGCACTTTGTCCTGAGGGTGGAGGTTAAGAGAAAGGCAATTAAACTCACATTTAAAGTCAAGAGTTGATCCTCTTGGGAGCATGAATATGCTTAGCTGATGATAGGTGATGGGTTTGACCTGATGACCTGGGGGCGTTTAGCGTCCAACATTAGCACTCTTACGCCCCAGTATGGGTAAAATTAAAAAGGTCTGATTTAAGATCACTGGCACAACAACTGCCAGACAATCCGCACATGATAAAAAAATTTGGGCAAATCAAGTGATAAGCAAACTTTGCACCCTCGTGGACACCAACACTACTTCATCTAGCTAAAGCTGCATCACGTAAAGCCTCACCCTATTAGCCCACTTTTCCAGATCTCAAGGTGCATAACAAGGATATACATAAAAAGTACAAAGTTTTGCAATGCCATCTCCACGTTTCAAATGTACATAACTAACTTTAAGGTACTACATGTTGCATGTAGGATTCTTCACAAAATATATCACTACTAGATCAGAGTAGACTCTTGCCAGCAACCACTGGTTTTTGGCAGGGCAAGACTAAAAGTTAGAAAATTGAAAGCATCCTGAGAGCAATGTGCTGCAAGGCACAGCCGAACCCTTCCATGATCCTTGGAGACTGGCTGCATGTATGCGTACTGTACATCTGTATTTGAGCAATTCAGCCTCCTTTTAAAAAGTCATACGGTAAATTTAATCTTCAACATGCTTTCCAGCATTCGCTTCATTTTTTTTTTTAAAACACTTATCAAAACCTCATACGCCACAAGATATCACAAAACGAGTCCAATATCTAACTCACTCCCAGGCCAAGTGTTCCAACCAGACTCTCATCAGTTTATCTGACAAATGTAACATCGGGTAAATATTCAGTCTGTTGCAGAATTCCTTGTGCAAACATTTAATCTGTGATGGTAAACACTGTTTCCATCTCTAGTAGTACATTTCTACCACTTCTCCCTAACTTAGTCACATCACAGCCCGGCAAAATCATTATCGAAGTTTCAACACGTTTACATGCACATAAGAAACCAGGTAAATGTCCGAAATGAGGTTAAGGCATGAAACTGAACAACTCGTTCAATCGGATTTCTTTAAAACCACAGTTTACGCAGTTTGTCCGAAAGCAGATTTCTCCCCTCCCTCCTCCACACTTTTGCCATATTTTGAGTGTTACTAATGTGTTATCTAAGAACCTTGTTCAGTAAAAGGACACTGATGCACCACCATGGGATCACACTTTTAACTGTGTGCGTGTGTTTCGATTCATTTGTGGAAACAGACTGAGCCCATTTAATAAACTAAACCATAGACATTATAATAGTAAGATCAATAGGTCTGTTGAGCATAGACTCAATTTTGGGATGTAATTACTCTAAATGTAATGATGCATGGGAATAAATAGCATGCACACTAGCACATGGAAAGTAAACAAGCCTTCATGAAGTGTATAAACAGCCAAATTCAATCAGAAATATCGCTGGGTACAGCAGGTTTCTCTTCATGCCTTAAACTGATAAAATAAACTAGGTTTCTTGTTTTCTGCGTAAGGAATTAGGTCACTGACAAAAGCTGGAAATCATCGGATTACTTAAGTGCATGTAAAAGTAGTTTTTGAAACAAGCTCAACCTCTTCCTGAAAACAAACTGCTCAACTGACAACGTGAAGGAGTCCATTAGAGCTACTGTTTGAGACAAAGATACTTTGAATATTTTCACATTGAAAAGAATCAGCACAACAAGTTTGACAAGTATATAAATAGGAAAATCCTGGACATAGCATCCAATAAAATCAGAAAGGTAACTATACAGTACCATAGGAAATTATCCAAACACAGATGTTAATTTGTCCAATAATCCAATCAATTCTGTGAACCAAAATGTAAAGTTATGTAGAGTACTGACACTATATAAATATTATTTTTTTTGGCATTATTTAGCAGCTTATTAATGACTTTGAAATAATGGCTTTTGTGTGATTATATGTACATAGATATGTGCACATGTGTACAAGTCAAATCTCTTTTTTGGCTTGCTTTGTGCACTGTCAAATTCTACCAAAATAGTAGCTTTGTTAAGTGAGGCTGAGAAAATATATCTCTTTAGATACTGAGATAGTGCTTTACATTTGAAAATAGGAGGCTTCAATGACTAAGACTTTCATCGAAACCACTCAGACAATGACTAAAGCGTGAGGTCATTCAGATATAAGGCCATTAAATGTCATAGTTCATGCTGTGAGGTATGTAGCTACCTCCCTTTTACTTATCTTCAAAAGAAATGCACAAAAAAGTCACAAGAACTATTTACAGCAGAGGCAGACCTAAGCAAGGTTATTTATAGTCTCGTTCCACCAGAAACACTTCAGATGCCTTTCATAACACATTCACAGGGCCTGAACAAGATCCTGATAAAAGCTACATGGTGTCCAATGTTGACGTAGTCTTACGTCTGATTCAATAAGGCAAATGTAGGAGGTGAAAGCTAATACTTCCTATTGTGACTGTGTTAACCTGTTTATTGATCAACTTGAGGAAAATGGTTCAGTATTACACTACAAAGCTACATTAGTTATGATTAGGTTGCTGTTACTACATTAGTTATGACATGGTTATGGTTTAAGGTTTATTCAAATGGCCATCACAGAGGAGGCAATGTATTACAGTTGATTTCATGTAACGCTTAGTCACGTTTGCCGACTTCCTTCCTCCCTCTCTGATACATCTTCTGGATCTTCCAGTGTTTCCCCAGTTGTTATAGCAACCAGCAACCCAATGACGAGTATCATCAAAAATTACTGATTTCTCTCGTCTTGTCATTGTTGGAAACTGGAAACTTTATCCTGTGATTACATGAAAATTATTGATTTAAAACTAAAAACTTTTGGGCTCCATCCATGATTTTAATACAACATGTAATCAATTAAATAAACAGGATTTAATAGGATATAGCACTAAGCTGCTATGCAGCTCCTGCTCAGGTAGTATGAATGTGTTATGAACCAGATTTCTAATAAGGTGTTACCTCATATCAACTGCACCACACTTCATATAAAAACGTTGCTTTAATATATTGAAACATCTTACAATTTGAGATAAACTTATTAGACAAACTTGCTCTGCGCTGATTACTTCTATGTCGTCTTAGTGATGTAAAATCTGATTGCCAGATTTCCCATCCGAGACGTTAAAAAAAAAAAACTCCTGAGGGCAGATGTTGCACATACAGCAACATTTAACAAGTGCCTATCTTTGCAATCAAAATCTGTATTTCCCTTATCACATCACTTTTGAATGTTAAACAAGATTAACTGCTCAATGGGACGACCTCAGTTTTGTAACAATGACAGCGGCAAGTTGTTGTGGATCCGTCAAATGAGGGTTTTTCTCCATTACTGAGTGGACTACGTAAGCAGGAAAGATGTTACAAAGGTTCCGATATGTTTGATACTGGTGGTCGGGGATGACATACCGCTCTTGATGTTCAACTGAAGATGGCATCTCCCATGGAGAGTTCCAGATTTGTTCCATCTTGTCTGGCATGCTGCGGACCATCACCCGCTCGCAACACGGCATGAGGCTATTACTCAATGGATATGAATGATATCCGTAGGACTCATTACCACAAGGCAGAGGGTCCCAGCTGGCATGCTGCTCACGGCACAGTGGCGGTCGCCTCTGTCTCATTGGGTTGCTGTCGTATAGCCTTGAATCGGATATACTGTCCATTCGAGTCATACCAAGAGACCGTGTGGGCTGTGAGGACAAAGGTGGGAGGACATTCTGAGTTAGGGGATAGTCTCCAGGACAGCTGGACCTGGCTCCCACTGCAACATGCTGGATATGTGGTGCTAGATGAGATCCAGACTGCTTACGGGTGCCCTGCTTGGGTTCCTCTGGTCCATAACTCTGTACCCGTGTCAATGCTTCATGCCGAAACCCATGGGAGAAAGCCTGCATCCTACCTTGCGCAGAAGACTGCTGCTGCCCCTTCATGCTCTCCTCTAAGCTACTGTCCACAGAGCTTGGGTACAGGTCCCCGTAAGAGGAGAACGAGTCACTGTTCGAATGGCTGAGGCAGGATTCAGGGCAGTGGCTGGGATTTCTCTGATACACACCATGCTCGTGCTCCATGCTACAGAAACTGTCGACATTATGCATGCTGCTCATGCTCATATTTGAAAAATCACTGTGCAGTGAATAATATCCATGGTCACTAACGGAGTCATACTTTGGGAACTGTTCACTGTATGTAACAGAGGCGCCATGACTGTTAGTAACTAAAATGGGAGGGTACTGTACACTAGACATGTGCTCCAGAGAGCTGTGTGCGAACTGCAAAGACCCTGGCACTGGGCTGCTGGCTGATCGTGTGTTCAAGGCCCCAGCTGCGTGGCTCTTGGCAGGCTGCATGGTGGGCACACTGAGAGCAGACACGAGGGAAGGCACTGAATTTGTCTCAGACTTCCGAGCGACGGACAGTGCCTCTGGAGGTTCACAGGCCACTGAGCGAATGCTGGGGTCGGACTGACGTTTGGGTGCCACACGTTTGGCCTCAGAGTTGCTGTCCCCCTTAACAGTTACTGGGCCAGTGCCACATTTAGCTAACGCCCCCTCACTCATTGTCTTCACCGCAGACAATTTGGCAAAGGCCCGGAGTTCATCAGCCACTGACCGCTGGGGCTGGTTGACACGCTCTGGATGATAGTACTTGCACTTGTGTCCATATGTGCACTTTTTTCCTTGATCAAAGAAAGTAGAGATAAAAAGATTGAATACTTAATTTGCGCTGACAAAAATGATTCAGACAAGGCTTTAAAAATATATTTAGGGAACTTACCATAGGGGCAGGGTTGTTTTTTGTGCTCTGGAACAACAGGACGCTTGCGGAGGAAATTTTCTAAGCTTGGACCATGTCTTCCCAGCGGATCATCAGGCGGCATAAACCTATTCAAAATATTTCATTACTAAATGTCAGCTTTAAAATTTCCTAAAAGACTCCGTGCCACAAAATAATGACTAAATAGACAACAGAAAAATAGTCCTATGGTGTTTTGAATAAACCATAAACACTGCTAACCAACTTTGAGATACAAAATCATTTGTATTGTAGAGAACATATATATTTTTTAGCAAAGCATATCTATGGCTATACTCACAGACTGAAAGAGTCTCAGAGTGCATCTTTACATCATTTGGCCTACATAAGAATGCATTATGGTTTCTTACTTGTCATTGACAAATGAGTACATTAGGAGACGCTCCTCTATGAACTTCTTCCACTCTGGCTTCTCATTTTGCAAGTCCCTGTAGTTGTCATTTGATACAATAATTCCATCAGAATCATAAGCCAGCTTCACTATGAAGCGATCATCATAGCACACCACCCTCCTGCCTTGAACTCTCCGAGATGGGGTGAAAACCAGGATCTTTTCTTTTTCCAGCTTGCGTAGTATTTCTTGATCTGAAAGAGGAATTTGGAGGAAGTTGGACTGTTGATTAATATTTCATTAACAGCTCACTAATATTTCCATCAAACATAACCAAAACAAATATCACAATGTATTTTGAATGTCAGTAGTCTTCATAGGGCATTAGTTTTTTTTATCAATTAATCCATAGTTGAGAGTGTCAAAAGGTAATGCTTCAGTCACATACACAAATACCATATTACTCTTCTATCGTGTAGGTTGAGTGTTACTGTCCAACAGTAAATATTCGATACATACTTTGAAAACCACTAAGAATAACTTCAAATAACAAAAAAGCTTTACTACCTGTGATGAGTGCGTCAGGTCTCGACTGTTCCTTTCTCCAGGCAGGGACAAACACAGTGATGTCTTTGTGTCCTTTCTCCAAGAACCATTCAACAGCAAGTTGGATACCACGGCAAGAGAATACCTCTTTGTTTCCATGGCTACAAAACAAAAAATTATGGTATAAGGTCTACTTAAATGTCATAAAAGGACATCCATTAGAGGCAAAAGTTTCAGAACAGAAGTGTATTCTGAATGAAGCACTGACAAATTAAATACGAGCGAATGCTTGTTGGTGTCTTACCTCATCGCCACATTTGAGCCATCGATGACGATGGGCCTGAGGTTATCGAAGGTATCCACAGAGTCAGAATCTTCCACTGACACCTCTGGACTAACAGTCTCTTTAACACAGGGGGCCCGTGCTATTGTCGTGATGGCCGTACTGCTGCAAGGTTGAGTTTCAGGCTCTACTTTGTTTCCAAGCCTTACTAACTCAGCAAGGATGTCGTTGATAAGCGCAGCAGCCCCCAACTTGTTGAGCACTGTTTCCACCTGCTCTCCCGAATAGCCCAACTTCAAAGCAAAATCCATCTTCGTCTGATACTCCCTGTTGCTGGGTGCCTTGATGCCTGGTCCCGCGCTGGTCTCATCCTCACGAAAATCTTGCACAGTGCTACTCTGGGAAAAACTGGGTCGGTCGAGGCATGGAGAGCGGCAGAGCTGTCGGTGGGGTTTTGTGACAGCCAAGGGCTCCTTCCTCTTACAGCCACTGTTGTTCACCTGAACCTTCTGATGTTGCTGCTCTTCAGATTCGCTTTCTGAGCTGCTTCCATCCTCAGAATCGTCAGTGGCGTGCTGAGCCTCGCTTGAGTTAATGTTCTCCTCCCTCCATGGGCGTTTTTCCATTTTGAGCTTCTCCACCATGGACCATACTGTCATCACTTTCGTCTTGACGCCTCAGAGTTCCACCCCATGCTTCCTCACCTCCACCGAAACCAGGGAATCATACTCAGTGCTGGACTTCAGCGCTACAGGCTCTTTGTCTAGAGCCAAAGTCACACGGTGTCCCCTATGTGGGCAGGGAAATTAAACTATTGAATCCTGAAAGAGAGCAAAAACAAAATGGAAAATTTCAATTAGATAAATGTGTTGAGCTTTACTTAATGCTGCAATGAGCCAATCTGGAGAAGGATAGTAGCATTGGGTCTCATTCCTAGGTCGTCAAATACTGTCAAATAGGTCCTAGATATGTGACAACCTAGGAATGATACTTAACAATCAACTATGTTAAACATTGCATCTTTAACCTTAAAATAATCCATACTTCTTACTTTCAAACATCTACTTGTGAAAAGCAGTCGACAGTGTAGCAAGATAGAAGAGGTCGAGAATGACACATTCCAGTGCAACAGTATTTATGACTACTTTAACGCCACACAGTAACTCAATTTCTCACTTTCTTTAGAGGTCTTTTGCTTCTTTTTTGGTGCAGTCAACACAACGTTCATTTACTTAGTTTGGATGTCGATTACCATTGCAGCGATAGATGCTTTGAAGCCTTAGGGTCAGCCCTAGAACTAAGTCATCTTTAATGCGCCTTAAGTCCACATTACGAAGGTTAAATTGGTAAACACACTTTCTCTCAATTTCAGCCCTCCCTGCAGACTAAAACTGTGTTTTTCTCTCCCAAAATAAACGGCCTGCACGGTGTGTAAGTCTTAAAAACGCTGGCTTGGTGATTCAGTGGTTTGATAAACCATGAGCTCCTGCTAAAGGTCAGGAGCTGTGTGCCACAGTGACAGTACGTGAAGAAGACAACCTGTTGTCCTTTTTTAAACTTTAGCCAAATACACAGCAGACCTGTTGTCATTAATTTGGATTTATGTTGATTTTGAGATTGTAATTATAAAATGGAGATTTTAATCACCGCTGCATAGCATCTCTGGAATTACTTTTGGTGTAATATTTATGTCTTTCTCATACTTGTTCAGTTGTCCAACAACAGAAACTAACTGTGTGAACGAGAAAACATTGAATTCTCACGAAAACATTATTTCCTCACAATGTCCAACCCACTTGCAGTAGACCAATAAATGCTTCACCTGTGGGTAACTGCAATCTGCGGCAAGTGACAAAATCAACCGAATGGAACGTATCTGTCAGCTATCCAAGTAAACAAGTTACTTACGAAACCACAGCAGCGCATGCGAGGGACTGCTCTGAATATGGATGTATGTGTGTTTTCTCTCTCTGACTGTATTCTGGTGTTAGTGGTCACACAATAATCACGTCTAGTCTTTGGTCTGATTTGCATTTTTTCGGAGGGTTGGTTAAACAGTCTGCAATGTCAACCAGACTTTTTGTTCGTCACTCCTGTTCTCACTTAAATGTTAGTCACTCCTACAAATCCATTTACTCTTACAAGTTAACAGTCAATTATGTACTTAAATCTGTAGGCTGTAACTAAGTGCACGTTCAAACTGTAACAAAGCATCATCAGCAGTGTTGCATCTGTGAACTTGTTTTGCAGAGTTGTTGGTATGCAGCGCGAGTTCCCAACAAATCTGAACAAAACTGCGGATATTTACTAATGACAGGTGGTGACAGCATCTGCATTTGAATAGTGCTGCAAGGATAAACTGATTAATCCAGTGTTCTTTAATCCTGTTCCTTGGGGCCCCATGTCCTGCATGTTTTAGATGCTGGCCTAACTAAACTATTTTGATAATCGATTAATCAGTTTGAGTAATTTTTCAAGTAAAAGACGGAAATTCAGTCATTTAGCAAACTGTTTCCAAACATCAAATCGATTAATCAAGAAAATAAACATCAGATGAATTGACAATTAAAAAAATAATAGTTGCAACCCTACACACATCAACTCACTTTGGTACTTTTTCATAATGAACATATATACTAAAATACATCGAGACAAAAAAGATGCTTTTGCTGATCTCCTCCTGGTGGTGCAATATGGAAAAACATAGACACGACAGACGACAAAGTCTCCACCCAACTTCCCTGTGTCTCTGGTTTACAGGTTTTAAAATGACTATCCGTCTCTCTGTAAAAAAAAACCTGTAAATGTACTACAGAATAACCCCCGTGTCTACAGCACAATAGTCTTGGTCCACAAGCAACATTTGGGCCAGACACACATAGTGTGAGTGCATGTGTTAACATAACCTGAGACGAAGTGTGGGCTGAACAGTACATCCCTGCGCCTCCAGACTATGTGAATTGAATGGGATTCCTCAGAGAACAAAGCTGTTTTATGGTAAAGCAGAGTGGGACGTCAGGGCAGCCTGTGGTGTAAAAATGCAACACTGTCAACAGCTCCAGGTGTGCATTTTTACATACGGATATTGGTAATCAAATCACCTTAATAACAAGTGTGTTAACGAACAGAAACACGAGACTGCACTGCACTTTCCCCCAGTCTTGCAGAGAGCAGGATACAGCCAGCTTCGAGCTTCAAGAGGCGCAGCCCATGATGTGCGTTGCCTAGCAACACAGCCTTGTCATCAGCTAACTCCTTTTTACCAGTCACGACTAACACAAACACAGCTCATCATCTCTCTTCAGGCAGTCAGTAAATGCAGAACACTTACAGCTACACTACAACTCTACACTAAAACTCTCGAGGCAGCATATTTTACAATAATAAATGACATTACTTTGACTTCTATCGGCGCTGACCATTGAAAAAGAAAGGTCAATCTGGATACTTAAATGTGTTTATAAAGGAAATGATGACCAGAATCTGAAATTTCTGCTTTAACAGTGGTTTCGGTCATAAAATGTTAAATAGTGTCACTGACAACACCCACATCAATTAACAAACGACTGATATTCATGGGAGATCCTGATGGTTAATCGATATTTTAAGCATCCACCTATAGCTACAAATGCATACCTTTTAATGTCAGAGTTTGTGTGAGCCAACAGCCTCACTGACGCAAACTGTTTAACCACTGATCAAAACTTGTATGACAAAGATGAAGAAAAAAAAGGTTTGAGTATTTACACAATAACCCGACAAAGGAGAGATATTGCGGCACTGTTGCTGAGCTCAACTCACAGCCCACTTCCACGTAAGAGACATTTTATGACCACACCAGTACATGTTTAAGGGAGCAGAGCTTTTTCAATCCTTTCCCTTCCACCTCCAGATTCGCAGGCTTAGACTCAGCAAGGCCTCCAGACTATCCCTGCACATGCACAGACTCGTGTAGCTCTGTTTCATAGCAACAAGTGAAGCACGGCCCTTAAGCCATCTTTTACATTGCTGACCCTACATAGTATACAAAATGAAGCGCGGACATAAACTGCACAGTGGCTAGAGTCGGCTGCATGTGCCAGCTGCCCTGTCAGATATGTTTAAATTCAGACTGACAGATTCTGAGTTCAGTGTGGCCACCGCTGTACACAATCAAGCAGTTGAGACAGACCAATCAGAGAATGAAACACACTGAACAAGTCATTATTGCTAAGGCTCAAAAGGTTGCCTCTGAGAGCGCGCTCTGCCATAAGGGCATGTGAAGGTTATCTGGGCCGAGACACAAGTTATCTATTGAGCTGGAAAGCACACACACATACAAACATAAACAAGACAGTAGCTTTTTGGTCATGAATATGCTTTAACATTACCAAGAGAAAGTCATAGCAAACTGTCATCTAGAACATAGAACCAGTTATAACACAATAATCTTATTATCTGATGAACATTAATCCCATTTGACATCCATCTCTACTGCAACAACATAAATTCTGAACCCTGGCTGGTATTATACTACATTTTTGGAGGATTGACACCAACAAACAGCTACCAAAATCCTCCATATGGCCCTGGTACATTACGTGCTCCAATGTGTCAAGAGACACGACAGATGTCTCAGTGACAAAAGAGTGTGTTTACTCATCATATGGTATAACCGCAGAATATGTTTTAGCTTTAATATTAGCTGACAGCTGTTGCTCATCACGTTGACTTGCTATGGAGGCATACTGTCACACTCATGCTGAAGGTAAAGCAGGAGGAAAAGTAAAAATGTAGTTTTTATATTGAAAATTAGCAACAAGTATACGTCGCTGCCATCTAAACATCTCTTGGCATATACGTTCGCCAATGTCACCTCAAAGAGACTAAAGAAAAAAGGATCATTGCCTTGCATCACAATAATCGTCATCAATTAATGAATACATGAATGAGTAAACAAATGTCATAAATGCTCCTGACCTGGGCAACAACTTCCTTCACACTTCATGCCATGACCGCACTTCCCCACCTTTCCCCAGTCTTTAAAGTGTACTGTATGTCATAAACATCACATCAAGCTCCAACTCACTTTGCTCTACTAATGTGAGCTTCCACTTGTGGTGGTTTTGAGCAGAAATGAACTTTTACAGACTTCTACAATTCCACAGGTGAAGCACAGCGGAAACTGGAAATATTTCTAATTCAAAACTGTAGAAATGATCATTTTAGCAGAAGTACATTATGAGTAGGCAAAAAAGAAACTAAGGACTCAACTGTGTTCTCAACATTAAGCCACTTTTGCCTTAATTTAAAAGCAAACAACATGAATGTGCATCCAAATTCAATCACTGCATTGATCCCAATGACAGTGACCATACAGAACACCCGCTGAACTGTTGAATAAACTTAGGTGGACTGAGCTATTATTGCATCCATCAGCTAAGTAGCTGACACGTCAATACAAAAAAAAAATGAAGTTCTTGATATCATTAGCTACAGCATCATGAGTTGAGAGGGACGAAATGGAGGAAGGTTAAATAATTTGACAGTTAAAGATATCTCACACTTGCAATGTACTTTTTCGTCTAACGTGATAGGATTACTACTGAACACGCAGTCAGCTTTATGATTGAATTAAAGGAGAGATAACTGGTTTGACACCCTTAGGCCCCGAGTAACGGTTAGCATACGCTAGCAAGCTAGTGTACCGTTACTTAGCTAGCTGCTGGAGAGTCAACATTTTAGCTACGTAAACTAACCGGCTAATGTCGGTTTATCTTGGTGGAAAAATGGCTAGAGGGCGAATACATTTCTGATATTCCAGGCTAACTATAACCAACAGGGTTGTCAGGTCTCCCCGGTCTCTATTTAGTGAACGATATCACGGCTAGGCAGTTAGCTACCATACTGTAATAACATCCAACTTAGTGCCTCCACGGGCTAACACAGACGTCAAGTAGCTAACATTCGTTAGCTGTAGCTGCTGAGCGTGTTGCTAACATATTTGCCGGAATACTACAGTAACTTGAGATAAAGTTGACGATCATTTCATATATCAGAGGCAGGCGAAACCAGAGCAACGCAACACGATTCTCCATACAACCTGCACGTACGTCGCTGCCATCGCTGCCTTCTAACGGTGCTCATCTCACCTTATTGCTGTCATCCTCCTCGCCTGTAACAGTTATGTTTTGCTGCCATTGGCGCTGTCGCAGTTTGGTCCGGGTTGCCAGATAGCGCGAAGGGAAACAAGTAACCTCAGCTGTGAAAAAAGACACCGGGGTCAGTGCACCGTTACAAACGTGATTTCCGCTTCTTCGCCGGGCGCCTCATCATCAACGCAGGGCTTTCGTGATGCTGTTCTTTGTGGCTCGGAACGATAGTTTGAGAAGTGTCATGTATTCTCCCCCACCATGCATGCATGTGTTAATGTTGCCTCGTGAAAATAAGGGACATTTCCCAGAACATGCTGTCCTGAAAAACAAGCAAGGACAGACTTGTCATAGATGGACTATAGAAATAATAATTACTATGCACTCAAAATTTCTAATATTATGTCTATTATTTACTGTGCATGTGACAATAAACACTTTGAATCTTGAATCTATTTCCATCACACTGAGTGACTTTATCCAAACTCTCCAAAAGAGTGATCCCCATTCAGTTTGAACAGAGAAACCTGGTCTCGTAGAACAAAGTAATCATTCATTATGAAAATAAATTATCTATATGGTGCACATGCAAACACAAGACAAGTGTCAGTGATTTCTAAACTGTGTGCTGTCATTTTATCTGATCTGAAGGAGCCTTCATGCACATGTTCTCATGCAAACTCTAAACTGCTAATAGGTATCAGTGTAAATGTGTACGTATACGCATTACTGCCTTTGTTTGGCCTCATGAATGCTGAAATAAACTTCACTTCCAACATAATCATCATCATCATCATCATCAATATCAACAAGTGAGAGAAAATGATAAAAACGAAAATGGGTGGGAGAAAATCATGTATTGTCGTGTTTATTTTAGTGTAAGGCAGTGTTCTACTTTGACAAAACAGTAACAGATGTTCAAGAGGAGTCTCCTAATGCGACAGAGATGTAACTAACAATAAAAGTAAAATAAAAAAATGGAAAGAAACTCAAACAGAAAAAAGAATATTGCCTATTTGTAACGACCATTCTGAATACAATGTTACAGTGTACAAAAAAGCTGAGAATATAAATACAAATTCCTCGACATTTGTTCAATATCACACTATAAAATCAAAAAACGACATCATTTGACAGCTTCACCTCTGACCGATCAAACAAACAATGAATGAAACCAGATTCCAAACAAAATCAAACTACTTTTTTTTCTTTTTTTATTCCACGAGCTTACAGTAAGGTGATAATGGACTTCATCATTTCACAGGCGGTCGAGCTGTTGACCAAAATGAGACCAGAGAAAAAACAGCCACAGTAAGGCCAGATTGGCTCGTCAGGCCAAAAGCAAAACGCACTAAGTCTGAGATGAGGTTGAGGTACTACTATCCTTTTATCCTTGCTATTTTTTTCTTAACCATTTCATAGATAAAATGGCTGTTTCTATGCACTGCATTCAATGTGTGTGTGAAATATGCTATGCGAATGAAAGTACTAAGGCTATCTATCTACAGTGTGTAAATGAAACTGCAGCTTAAGTTAAGCTATAAGAACTATCAGTCCATCTGTACATTTCCCCCCACTTTCAGATCCTGTTCTTGAGCGGAAGAACTACATGTTATTGATATTTTGAGATTAAGCTTAATGCAACAACAGCGTAATGTATTTGAAATATACGTCATGAAGGTATCAAAATATGTTTTATAATGTGGATTGAGCTACTCCCCTCTGTGATAGGGCTGCTACTAATTATTTTCATGATTGATTTTTTTTGTACGACTGGTAATTTGTTTAGTCTATAAAATATCCAAAGTCCAAAAGTCCAAAGTAACATGTTCAAAGATTTTCTTTTGTTCAACTAACAGTCCAAATCCTGAAAAAAAATGACTAAACAATTAATCACTTATCAAAACAGTTCGCAATTAATTTTCTTTCGAGCTACTAATCAATTAACTGAGTATTCATTGCGTCTCTAATCTGTAATGTTCCCCTTTGAGATACTACTGGCCGGAAATTGCACAAACTAAGAAAACAGCCACAGATGCTAAATTTGAGCGTCCTGACAGGCCAACATAAACCTTTCTGGTGCAAAGAGAGGCAGTGGAAAAGCAACCAACACAACCATAAACTGGCACTTAAAGCATACGAGTGTTTAGGGGAAAAGTAAGCAAGACTGGGGTAGCACCTTTTCGTCTGTTCCATGGAAACCAGGCGAACGAATACCTTATAAACAAAGTGTGGCATTACTATAGACACCTGGAAACTGAGGCTACATTCTACTATAACGGAATAGCTTAATGAGATGAATCTGTGAGCACTTTCAAACAAAACAAGTACTTGCTAGAATACTTTCGGTGGACTGACATGTGACGTGTGTGAAGCAAACAACGGTTACTGTGCAAATGCAGAAAATCCCTTTTGCGACTTCCCAATAAGACAGCGTTGTGCTCGACATCGCATGATGGCACATGGTTTTCAAATTCATGTCTATTCAAAGTGTGCAACAACTCTTCAAAGGACTCAGTTGTGCAAGTAGTACAAATTAAGCAACAATTACTCCTTTGGATGTAACAAAAAAAATGCACTAACTGGCACATAAACATGTGATCTTAATGCTAACTGTGTGACTTTTCAAACGAAGGCTGCCTAGGGGAGTTTGTTGCAGGCTGCCACATCCCTGGCTGTTCTGGTTTCACTGAGGACGGCCATTTCTTCTTTAGACACACCTGTCTTCGCGGGACTCCCAGAGTGCGACACCCCCTCCCTACAAGCCCCTGGTCTGCTTTTACCACACTGATTGTAGGACTGCATATTCGTGGCAGCGTTACAAAATATATCCTCATCTAAGCCATCGGACACCTGCTCCATCATTCCGGCGTAAACAAAAGTGCTATGAGGTGAACAAGAATCTGACTGCAGAGGATGGTGACACTGCCTGTCGTACAGCTCTGTGTTCTGCGGACTCAAATCGCAGGACACTCTGTCGGACGTGTCGGAGCAGAGATGCTGCGGTTTGCCGTCAGAAAAATCACTGCTGGATGAACTGGAAAATATTTTTTGTTTCACTTGCGACTGACTGAGACCCTGCACATTTTCAGCGATTTCCCCATCCCCCAGAGGAAGGCTTAAAGCCATTTCTGACCTTGTTTGCCACGATAAGGCCATAATGCTGCTACTGTCTCTAACCTCCGATGCAGACACGAGTACATTCTTTTTGTAATATGGTGAGGAATCCCTCTCGGAGTCCTTTTCAGTTTGAGAACACGAAATGACAGCAGCTCTGTTCTCCCTGTATGTGTCAGGCATCTTCATCTCGAGGCTTTCTGTGTCCAGAGACCTGCTTCTTCTGTCTAGAGACAACGGATTAGGCATGGACTGAGTCACTCTTGTAAGGCCTAGGTGCCGAGGGAGACTGGCTATTGCCCATGCGTTACTGATCAGGTTCTGTTCATACAGGTCTAACATTTGATAGTCACATTCGGCGAATGCATCTTTTTGCAGGTAGCTTTCTTCAAATTCCTGATAGGGCGACGAGATGTCTTCCTCCAGCTCCATTTGAATCTGCTCGTCGTATTCACCCTCGTTATGCATGTCCACTACATCGAATGTGACTATGGTAGGTAAGGCCTGCATGTTCGGGGTGAAGGCGGAGTTCGTCTCCAAATCATCCTCGTCGTCGTTTTGCAAGTTACCCAGCATCTCGGAGTGTTTCGTGTAGTCCACGAGCGCTTGAGAGAAACTCACGGTTTGTCCATCGTCTACATCATTGCTACGATCAGGAGACTGAGGGTTGATGTTTCTGTATGGTAAAGCCACGGGCTTGTTTTCCTCGAGATGCTGCTCTTTGGGTTCGCAAAATGTTTCAAAATCTGGGTCGGACGTGCTTCCGAACGATATTCTGCTGTGCCTTTTCTCACAATCTGCGCTCGAGGATTTGGCTCTTTTTTCGGTGGAAGCAGGCATGTCGTCCTTTCCATCGAACACATCGGGTTCTGTATTATTCTTGTTCATCGATGCTTGTGATTTTGAATTCAAGTTACAGTTTTTATTTGAGCCGATTTCCTGCCGAACGACCACAATTTGCGCCGACTCCGAGGATTTACCGCATGTGCTCGGCCGCTCTAGGAATTCGTGAACTTGATAGCGTTCAGCACTTATCTGTAATCGATTCATGTCTGGAACAAAGGCAGAATCTGCCACACCAACCGGCTCACTTATATACTCGCACTGATTTGAGACGGGCAGTTTTGCTTTGTTTTCATAATGTGGGCTGATGAGACTCTCATCAGGTGCAAAAAGTTCATAGAGGGCATCCCCGCTGTAACTGTCCCTGGGCAGTCTGTCTGTCCTAAGTCTGTCAGTTTTTTCTTGTCCATCGTCTGGCCCAGGGGTCGTTGAATCGTAGTAGCCCTCATCGCTATTTGGAACCGACTCCTGATGCTCGCTCTGAGGAGTTAACACATCAGCGATTGAAGAATTGTCCATAGCACTAGCTTGCGGCGCACTGTTACTGTTGAGTAAGTCCATATTGTGAGAGCTTGTCAGGTCAGCCGTCATATCTGTGTGGTCCTGGTTGCAGGTGTAGCAAATTTCCTCTGACTCATTATTTACCCAGAAATCATCGAGACACTCCTCGTCCAAATCTTCCGGGGAGGCCATTTCTTCACCGCCGCCCTGGTAAGTGAGAAAACAAGAGGCCCTTTTCCCTGCGTTTCTGCTCCTTTCTCCGGAAACGGTGCTCTCTGTGATGCTGTCGTCTTCTTGATCTGCAATAATGTCCCCACAGCCGGTGAGTGAATCAAAGCTCTTTAATGATGCAACGTCTCCAAAAATCATGTTTAGCTGCTCCGATGAGCCGGCAGGCGTGTCAGACTTCAGTATAGGCTCAGACATGGTATGAAGCTTCAGACAAGGCTCGCTGTCTCCTCTAGAGATCTCCTCGTATTCACTAACGGCCACCGAATTCATCTCCTCCACTTGATCATCGCACAGCTGATCATCGAGCTCAGACTTTGGGCTTTCTCGCTCCTCGCTCCTCTCTAATGCCGTCGCATCAGCATCAATACATTCAGGACCAATGGAAATATCACATATAACATCTGCAAAATCAGGCACATCAGGCTCAGGTACCAGGCACTCTGTGACAAACTGGTTGGTGTTGTCCTGGACAACAGGCACCTCTTTCTTGCAGTGAGGAGTCATTGCAATCATTTCAGTTTTATCCAATCCAACATTTCGGTGGTTCCTGTGATACTTAAAACTGTTAAAGAGACCCCTCAAACCCTTTCTCTGCCGAGTGAGAGTCAGTGATTTCTGGTCAGCAGCGGGGTGACTACATTCATTGTGGCAGCAGCAGCTGTGGAGCTCTCCAGCAGAGTCCCTGTGGCTGTGGTACTCAAGGTCTCCAGCTGAGGTGTACGCACATCTCAGATTGTCATCATGACCGACCTTACAGAGCCCGTCATGCGTTCTGCTTTTGGTGATGCCTTTCTTGGAGGACCACTTGCTCGGATTTTTACTCCTTCCTCCGAAGAAACTAGGCAAAATACAGATACTTTTGCGGACTCCAAAAAAAGTCAGGGCAGTCCTCCTGAACCGTCCAGATTTCTGCGATTTCACCGCAGGGTTCATCGTATCCGACGGAAGCTCTTCCGTAATGTCATCAGGGCCGTGTCGGGACCGATGCCCGGGGACAGGAGCCAAATCCTTGGCGTCACTCGGCAGCTCGTCTCCCTTGCGAAAAGCCATGGCTACCAACTTTACAACACCGGTCCAAGAGAAGGCATAGCAGCCGAGTTTTCAAAATCAGCAGAGGAGGTCGCTGCAGTGAATTTGTCCTCCATCTGATTCAAGCCCTGTATTGAGAAATTGACACCAAAATCAATGATCAATTCAAATTTAACATTGGCCACATATTTATAACCTGGAATTTCTAAAGCTCGTCTGTATCACATCAGTCTGTTTAACTGTGGCCACCCACGAGTGTATTTTGCCAAAGAATGAACAAGTTTTTTTTTCCTTCTCTTTTCCTGAGGTGTGTTCAGTTACTGTTGGAGATGAGAATCACATTTTTGTCAGCTAAAATAACACTGTATACAAAGAAAAGTAATTAATATTTAACATATTTTCCCTGTGGAGTCCCTGTGGATGTGTATGACCCTCGGTCTTCTCTCTGTGTCAACTCAATGTTTGTATGGCTGGTTGTCTTGGCGCCTTTCTTCTCTTTAAAGCATTTGTGACTTGCAATAATTTCACCTGCAGTGAGTGCAAGCCCCGACCCTGCTGACTGCATTCAGTATTTATGCCTCTACAGCTTCCTGTTGTTTTATTAATTTACTTGTCTCTAGGATTTACTGTAAATCTTAATGGTTGTCTTCACACCAACTGCATAAACACTTGTCCTGGTCCGTCTTCATGTCTTTCTCTGTCTTTTTTCTTGTTGCTGCATTTGCTTTAGATTTGTTCGTTGCTGTTCGAGAACTTCAATCCAAGTAGGCTCACTCTCTATTAAAGGATAACTTCACCAAAAAATGAAAAGGCAGTCATCATCTATTCACCCCCAGGCTGATGGATAGTCAGATGAAGTTTAGCGGTCAACATTTCGTAAACCTGACAGCAAAACAGCGTTGCGTCATTCTCAGAAACGACTGACACTACTCTAAAACATAAAAAACATAAAAGGACTACATACAGCTCAGTCAGCGCCCACATCAGATGTGAAGATTATGGCTTTAACAGTTGTGTAAATAATACTTTTCAAATCAATCCGGGATTTTAGGGCTTCTGGAGACTTGGATTACAAGGGACAGAGCTGTGTCAAGCCACTTTATGTTTTCTTCTGGTTGTTTTTGTACGTTTTAAAACAAGTCCCCAGCTATATTTGTTGTTTGGGAGAATGCTTCATCACTGTAAGGCTCCAGAAATGGTTTGCAGACAAAGAAATTTTAAACTGACTTCCCATCGCCGTGATGCTGAGTAGATAATAACTGATGAAGATGACTAAAGATTCTTTTTTTGTCATTAACCCCATGTAAATAATATTATCAGTGAGTGGTATTATTGTGGTGCCAGCCTGTTAACTGGTGCAACTCCTTTACATCATCAGTTTAAAGCTCACAGGCTTTACCAGCTTAACGCATTAATAACATTAACATTTTTCATTTAATCCTATGTTCTTTAATTTCTGCACACAAATGCCCATTACTCATATCATGAATCTATTGCCTTACTATAGCATATTTGGGTGTATTTACATATACGTGTTGCATTCACTGTTGTGGGAGAAGACAGAACTAAACCTATAAATACAAAATTATAGTAATGTCTAATGCCTGACTGGCGTTATACTATCCAGTGCATTTATGTTTAGATACACAACATAGGTGAGTGATTAAACGTCCATCACAGATCAAATACAAGTGTAAATTTAAAAGCCCAGCAACAGGCTCGATATTTAACTTTGTTTTAAACGAGAGCCTGTGCAAAGATTTAAAAAAAACGGTAGCTAGCTTTTAATCCAGCCCAGTTAACAGACTCTAAATGCCACATTAGCACGTTCAAACGAATGGAGCTAAATGAGTCACATAGTAAACAAACTTACCGACTGGAGCCAGAACCTCTCGGCACCGAGCTGCTGTCGGTTCCTCGACCAGGAGACGAGGGAACCTCTCAGTGCATGTCTCTGCTGCCGGCTAACTTGTCTTTAACTTTAGGTTACTGCAGTCGGCTTGTAGTTGACTCGAGCCCCGGGTTAGCCTCGACCGGACACGGTTTCATTTGTCCCCCAACCGCCGTTAGCTAGCTACCGTTAGCCGGGATGCTTGCTAACAACGTACACACTCACACGCGCACTCACCAGTGTGTGTCCTGCAGTTTGTGGCTGTAACGTTAATGTGAGCCTGACACTTGCTAACGGCGGCTAAACCACATCGCAGCAAAGCAGCATGGTGTAAAACACGCAGAGCATCTACACGGGGATTAAATTAATGCGTGTAGTTAAGCCACGCATGTCGATTTTTTTTTTTGTTGCCTGGAGATGTTCACAATAAGCCCAGCGTTTAAATGCACGACTCACTTCCTTCTTCTCCAGACTTCTCAGGTAAATCTCCCAAATCTCCTTTCCTGCCTCGGCGCATGTTAGTGACGCAACATGTGTGTAACGTGTCTTTTATGACATAGCGATAATGATGTTAACGCCAATAATAATGATATCAGTACCGCCATTTACAGTTATTACAATATTATCGATAATATTATAATTAATTCACATACTTGCATGTTTGATAATTGGGGAGTATGAATGCATGTGTAGCATTTTTTGCATTATGGGTAAATATAGACGCCAAAAATAATAAAATTAATAACAATAACAACAACAGTGATAATAATAACAACAAGAATAATGATAATATATGAATATGAATATCATATTTTACAATTATTGATAATATTATGTTTAATGCACATACTTGCATGTTTAATAGTAATGTATCCCTGCTGAAATCATCAGCCATTTATGAATTTAAGGGTAACACCACCAATTTTACAAATAAAGTGTGTTTACACGTCTTGGGGAGTATGAATGCATGTGTAAAATTGCAAAGAAGCTGTGCAATCTGATACATTTCCTCTACTGATGGCGATATCTCTGGTTCCGCTGTCCAACAACTGGTGCCTACATTACCCACAATGACTGACATCACTGGAGGCAGTTTATCAGATCACGCACAGCTCCCCCTGAATCCACGAAAGGCTTCATACTACTTCATCGCATAGCCTGTGCAGTAGCTCTCTCTTAAACGCACTTAAATTCACAAAAACACTTTTCTTTAAAATATAAACTTTATTTATTCTTATCAGGGCATAAACAGAAGAACATGCCACATGGGGAGACATGTACACAGGACAAACAACGTGATATAATTAAATAAATATACAAAACACAATAAATAAAAAAAAGACATGAAATGTGAAGGAGATGTGAAATAAATGTGGATCTGTTACTAGTCTGACAATTTTACCCACCTTTCTGTTGAAAACAGGACATTGTTTCTGTACATTTATTGACATTGTTCATGAAAACAGAGACTGATGCTTTGCTCCAACTAAATTTCAAGTCATTTGGATAAGGCTGTCTAAAACTCTATGACCAAAAAATACCATTTTCAAACCTCATGGGCGTTTGTGGGAATATACATGAAACAATGTCAGTGACTTGGAATCACTGAACAAAAAGAAGTGTCTTCAATATGAAGGTCACAGAAGGAACAGTTTGCTTCATGTTTGGGAGGAGGAGAAAAGCTAAGGATTGATCATTTTGGTTCATGATACATAAAGAGGAGAGAAATATATTTATATATATATATATAAAAAGATTTTATCATGAAAATATTTGTCTTCTTTACAGTCACAATTACTATACACACATTTACAGACTCACATATTTGTTTTTTACAATAAAGCAATATTGTGCCCTTTTTAAAAATTTGGTAAATCTTAATGCTACAGTAGAAAATCAGTGTGATAGAGTGCACAATCTGGTATTATTTACAGTACAGATATACTGAGAGTTAATTGAGTTTTTACAGTGCAATTTTGTGTTTCCGCCTCAACTCTTGTGCTTTTTGTTTATTTATTGTTTTTCAAAGTGCTTTTTAAATAGTTTTTGGTCCTCTTCATGGATGTCCTTCATGCTGGTGCGATGGTGCGTTTGTCCTTCTTGCATCACGTACTACATTTTTCCATTTATGTTTTCGACTGCCGCACGTCCTTCCACTCCATTTTGGTGTTTTGCAGCGCCTGTGTCTTCTTTTCGTCCACCTGCACGTAATCCACCCGGTGCTCGTCGGACAGAAAGGGCTTCTGCTGGACATAGAGAGGGACAGATGAGGGGACAGTGCTGTGATAAAACACACAAAAAACTAAAACTATACAGACTAATTCATAAATAATAATCAACTTTTCATGTCGGAGTATTCAGGATAGCTGCTCTGTAGTCTGGTGTTACGGCAGCAGATGCTCGACTGCAGCAGGGCGAACAGACTGTGGCTGTGGTGGGCGTCGTCTTTTAGTATCCTCTAGCTCTGTGCAGACACCTCACCTCAACACTGATATACTTGTGTGTGGGCTGGCTGAGCTGAGCCAAGTTAAGAGAGAATTCCTTTTTCCAATGTCAAAGATCATTAATATGTGGGTTTCGGTGTCCTCCCTCCTCTTCAGACAGTAATTTTATTTATTTCCCAGAATGCCTTGGCAACATCCAAAGCGCGTAGCGTTTAGGTGGTGTAGGTAGGAAGGGTGACGGAAACCAGGACGAATCGAGAAGTCTGTTACTGTTGATGGATTTTATTGCCGCGCCGTGAAAGCTGGAGGATATTTACTTTTTTATATAAACCGATGTGATTTATCTGATCAGAAAACATACCTTCTGCACAGGAGATGGGGATGCGGAATTGAAATCCAGCGACAAATAGTCGAGGTTTGATTTTCTCGCCCAGGTTTGGCTTCCGTCGAAGGTGTGACAGAACTGTTCCTGTCAGACAAAAGACATAGACACTAAATCATTACTGTTCCCAGTTCGATACGAAGATCTAATTTCACATGCGATGCACTATCAATCACTATCAGTCATCAGTGAAATAATATGTGGCAGTAGGGTGTTCATTTTCCAGATTGAGTTTAGGCAAATATAAGAAGCTACTTGTGCAGCCACTTGATGCTCATCAGCATGTTTTTGCACCCTTTCCAGGAACGTCACACTGTTACACATGCTCACACCCTGGAGGGTCCCCGGTGGTAATGTCCTGAGCAGAATATTTTTAAAATGCACAGTCACTATCCACACCGACATTTGAAATGTTTCAAATTTGCACACTTTTTGTGTAGCTCGATGTTGTCGTAAATGCGGGACACCTAAGTCATTTTCAAGGTTTAGATATGGATGAAGACCTCCAATCTCTTCTAGAGAGCGGGAGCGACATTATTCAAATTGGATTAAAAAAAAAAGCCTGTAGACAACATATGTGTTGTTTAAAATGTGTTTTTATCAGTGAAAATAGAGATTTTACCAGTCCTGTGCAGTTTGTGTCCTCATCTCTTGAATTGTCCCTGTTCTCGAGTCTTCTTTCAGGAGGTAAACATTTCGCTGAAAAGCTGCAAAATAAAAAAACAAAAAGCAGGGAAACATTTAAACAACGTGTTATTTTTGGGCTGGGTGAGTATTGAATTGTAATGGTGGTCCCATAAATAAAACACATGACTGGAGGCCGCTATTACTCCCAGCTGATAAGTATTACATCATTTGACGCATGGACGATCACTACACAACATAATCTAAGATTTTAATGCTTTCTGATGCTGTCAATGCTTTTTGTTTTACGATTTAAATTTTTTATCAGTTGAAAATTGCTACGGTAAAAAAAATCTCTTACATCTAAACTGTACATTTTTAACATGGTGGTGTTTATTTTATCATCATGTTCAGGTACTGTACATGTGATGGAAAGAGAAGATGAAGAGTCTTTTCTTTTCTCTCACCATGATTCAGTCATTGCTCTGCTCAGTGGTAGATGAGTGGGACATTCTGTGATTGTAGAGAGGCCTCTCAAGTCAAGAGGTGGAGGTCGAGCTGTCAACCAAGAAAGGACACAATTACTTGGATTGGCTGTTATTCTCTGACGTGCACACGGGAAAGGGCTGCTTTCAGACAGTGGCATTCAGTAAGGATCACTGTGTGAGAAAAGTGTGTGTATCTGACGTCTGCATGAATCCTGTGCTGACATTTACAGCAGACGACTATGACTGTATGCCTGGGAATTAGCATTCAGACAAGGACATCATGGAGACCTTGAGCCTAACCCGTTTAAAACCTTGGTTTTTGTGGACCAATCAGCGCTGTCGTAACTCTCACCTCTCCTCAGGCGAGGCTTGAGATGCCGGTGAATTGGAGGTGGTACAAAATCTCCAGGTTGACACGCCAGAGGACTGAGAGCCATGGAGGGCTCAGCTTTGCAGTTTGCGTTGAGGAAATTGAAAGTCCCGGGGCTCATGGGGATGTAACCATCGCACTCGATGGTGCCAACGGAGGGAGAAGGGGAAGCCATGGGAACGTAGGACTCATCCTCGTAGCTTTGAATTCGTACGGTATTCAAAGAAGGCTGTTGAAAGACAAAGCAGCGTGAGGTCAGACAAGTGCGCTATACTGTCGTGTAGTGCAACAAAGATAAATGAGAGGATCGATACCATGAGCATGTCTCTATGTCAAATGTGTATGTACAGTTACAGGTAGTTAGCTTAGCCTAGCACAAAGACAGAAAACAAGGGGAAGAAGCTAGCCTGGCTGTGTCTAACACTAGTTAAAAGACATGTAATTAAAATGAACATGTTATATATTGTTGGTTGAATCAAAGCACAACAATGACAAGTTGTGAGAGACATTTGCTGGTCTGTTTCATGACCAGGTGCAGTGACTTCCTGGGGTCTCCTCTTTGCTGTGGGGTTGCCAAGGAACCAACCAAAAGCCACAGGTATGGTATGCTAAGCTAACCAAAACCCTGGCCGTAGCATTAGCACTAGCAGGAACTCCTGTTTCTGGTCTGATTAAACATTTGAGAAATATACTCTTTCCAGTCTTTGTGTTAAGCTAAGCTAAGAGAGTGGTATCAATCTTCTCATCTGACTCTTGGCAAAAAGGTGAATTCTTCCCAAAATGTCAAACTATTCTTTATGAGACTTTTTTTCTTGTACTGTTGGTGATGATTCTCTTACCAAATTAAGACTTTGCCTCCTGTTCCTAATCGATCTGCTATCAGCATCTCCTGAAACACAAATATGTATTGAAAAATGAATGAAAGTTGTTCATTCTGTTGGGCCCAGCTTAATCATAATCAGTAACACTGACGACATACCTATCCTGAAATGGTCCAGGCATGACAAAGACGTCCTCCGGGGAAACAACGAAGCATGGCTGGTGAATTGCCGCGCGCTCATCGGCCTCGGCCTGTGACCTCCTACATCGCCTAGCTGCTCTGACGAGTGACCGGGCTTGGGTGGCAGTGGAGGAGGCGTCTGTCCGTCACTCGTCGCCTCAAACGACGAAGAAGAATAAGGTTTGTCGAACTGGAAGACACTTGTGGCACAGTGAAGTAGCGGAGAGGAAGACGACGATGGTAAAGCCATGGAGCTGCATGGGGCGCTGAAGGGAGGGTTAGCCAGCCTCCCGTGGGCGAAGACAGATGAACTTGGGCTCGGATAAGAGACGGAGGACGCAGAGGAATCGGCGTAAAGAGGCGAAGGGACCATGTCCCTGATGGCGTCTTCCGATGACCTCTGCTCCAGAGAGATCTCAGAGTTTGAAAAGCTGTCAAATCTGCAAACATGAGGAATAAGATGAAAACATTTGTTTAGTTAAACATGAACTATTGCCGTCATTTCAACTTGTGTCGAGGGTCTTCTCTCGGACTGCACGTACCTGCTAGTGCTTACACTCCCTGTCTCACAATTTGAGAGTAAGAGGTAGTCAGGTGGATAACTGGGATCCAGTTGGCTTGAAACAGACACTCGGTCGGAGCTGTCAGGTGACGGCTGAAGGGAGGTTGGGGTGTTGGGGAAGCCCTCCTCTGAGCTCTCTGTTGAGAACAACCAGGCAGAGACAGAGAACATGTAGTTTGTGAAATGTTACAGGCGCTTAAGGAGTGATAAGACATTTTCGCAGGCTGGCTACCCACACAGACTGCTTTCTCCCAGCCCGTACTTGTGTTTACAACAAATGGAGCAGGTGAACCTGAAAAATGGAATGGCATTTAAAAAAAAAAAAAAAAAATTTGCAGGCACGTTGAAAGTAGACCCACGTGAGCCCTGTTCCCTCTTTTGTTTATATATTCTTCAATCTTTTAGTCGGACTGGCCCTCGTTCAGAGATTTTTCTCATTCCATTTCACTTCGAGGCCACAGAGTCAAGGCTTCCACTGCAGAACCGTCGGGGGGACGAAAAAAGATAAAAATCCAAAAAGTCTTTGCGTGTTCTCATGAAACATTTGCTACCCTTAAAAAGATGTTTGTGTTCGCCTGTCCGCGCGGAAAAACCTTTTATATTCCTGCAAAAGTTATGAGGTGCCATCACGCAGAACTCTTCGGCAATCAGGGCCGGCCTGAATTAAAGCATCTTAATAACAATAATCTGAATCACAGTGCTTAGTTTGTAGAGTGTACACAATTTGCGTTATAATCGACGACTTGTGTGTTTTTTTCTGAGAGTATAATGTGATTTGCAGTAACGTGCAGCACACCGTATCAGCAACTTTGAGCCGTTGCTTTATCTCCCTCGCACAGATGGCGGTGTTCCAACAGATATGTCTTTAACCCTCCTCACAGATATACAGCAGCCACGGGCCAATTAAAGGCAGTTAAAGCAGGACATAATGATATGCAAAAAAAAAATCAGTCCACAGAAGAGGACTTTTTTATTCTGTGCAGCCTTGAAGCACGTTCGTGGAAGTGACACAAAACTCGTATTATTTATCCGTTCGTTTGAATGTGACCTCGGCTCTCCCTGTAGATCCGCCGTTATCTGCTCTAATACAGCTGCAGCATCAGGCTAGTAGCGACAACATCGTCTTCAGCTACGGGAAACATCTCCTGCAAACAGACAGACAGTCTGATTTACGATAAAATGGGAGGTCACAGAGGTGTGGAGAACTCTGTAGTTCCAATTAGTGACGATTTGTTTTTGCCTGATTTGTATCAAACGGTTTCAACCACAATGTCATGAGAGTGCGTGTGGGTCTAGGAGTTCCAGAGAACTATATCTGTCCGAGAAGACCACAGCTCTGTGGCCGGCACACTGCGTTGAAGCTGTTTTTGAAGATATCGTCAACTGATTCAGTGTTTTCGAAAGTTAGCTACTTCAACATGGATTATTCAGAAAGATCACAATTCAGTCTTCAAGTCTTGATTTACCTCATTAGATTTTCTTCAAGTGTTTTTTTTTCAAGTCTATAAAATAAAACTACTCTACACTGTACCACTTCATTGATTAAATGTAAAATAATCAAACCTAGGACACTCTGAAGATAACCCAGATGTTCAGGGACTCATTTAACAATGTGTGAAATGCAATAATAGCACAACATGAGTTCTTAGAAATCAACACACCTCTGGGTACAACAGATTTGCACAGTTCCTCATTCTCTGTAAAGCTGAACTTCTGACGTTTTTGCAGCAAGATTTTTGAGAATTTGAAATTTGAAATCTAATTGTGCTCATTGTCAGGTTCATAATTATATTTTGGGTTGCTACTAGAAGAGGTATTCATGCTGAAGTGATCAAACACATCAGTTTTTCCCCATACTGTCCTGTGCTGCAGCTCTGTTCTCCCCTCTCTGTCTGCTCCTGTCTCTTTAAGAACCCCCTCCCTCCAGAATACCCAGTCTGCTCTGATTGGTCAGCTCACACACACCTGAGCCAACGACAACAGAGCAGCTGTGCTTAATCAATTCTTACATGATAAAACTAGCTGCTCGGCATAAATTATACAAATGTGTGACATGGTGACGTAGTGTGATGTCACAAAGTCACAGAATTAAAGGTGAGACTACTGACGAGGCGTTGTGGAGCAGTGTTTTCTGTGGTAGAGAGGAGCTTCTATGACCTTTTTTTTATAACTTTCAACTCCTTTTACATGCACAAGAACCGGTATAAAGCGCCGAAGGAAAGGAAGAAAAACAAAAAAAAAAGTGCAAGAAGGTCTCCTTTAATGCTGAAGTATCACGTGAGTTGTCCGTAAACTGCAGCCGCATGTTGCTGTTCTGCAGAAGCCTTTTACCGAAAACCCCACCGCAACAAGTGAAGAGTTTGTTATGACCTCGTTGTAAGTCTGATTTTTAGTTTGCCACTTCCTGTGTGGGAACAAGTGACACCAATTTCTCCTGGACCACCGGGTTGAACAGGAGTACCCTCTGTTTTACTCCACTTTCTTTGTGACACACAGCGAGCGAGGTATATTATAGAGCTGAAAGTCTCGCCAAGTGCAGCTTTAATACAAACTGAATTAAAGATTAAAGGTGTAGTGTGTAGGATTCAGGAAGATCTATTGGAAGAAATGTCATTCATTTACGATGATGTTTTCATTAGTGTATAATCACCTGAAACTAAGAATCATTGTGCTTTTGCTGCCTCAGAACGAGCCTTTTATATCTAAAGAGGGAGCTGATCCTCTTTCACGGAGTCCAGAGTCCTTCTACAGTAGCCCAAAATGGACAAACCAAAAACCCAAGAGGGCCTAGTGTGACTCACCGGATGCCATTGGGCAGCTATTTTAGGTGGCACTCTCCTCTTCCTTTGCTATCTGCATGTTACTGTTTTCAAAATCCCCTTCACTATGGGAAACTACAATAACAACGAACCCCCAAGCTAGCAACCTACGTGCTGGTCTCTAACGGCACGAACCTAGACGAGCTAGCAGCCGTTACATTTTCTTTTGCAGGGCAAAAACATGTTTTGCACATGTGGAGGCGACTCGCAAAACATGACAGGGGCTCCAGCCTGGGTTGGCCTAAAACGAGAATGAGAATTGGTGCAGCCAGACCCTTTCTCTGTTGGGGCGGGTGATGCGAGGGGTATTCCGGTGGTTTGAAGTTTGCTACCTCACCACTAGATGCCGCTAGATTCTGAACACTGGACCTTCAAAACCTTCAGGCGAGCGTTTACCTGCGTCCTCCGGGCTCCCGAAATGGCAAATCTGACTGATGCTACTGATCCAGCCGTTCATCTCCTCCTCCGTTTTGGCCACCAGGTAAAAAGCGCGGAACGAGGTCTTCACCACGAAGAGGTGCTTCCCGTGGAAGTCCCTCTGTATCCTGAGCTGCCCGTTCAGCATCTCCACCTCGCACTCCTTCAGGTCGATGACCCGGATCGGCTTCTTGGAGTTCTTGCTTTGATAGTACTCCAGCACGTCGGGGTTGCCGCTCATGCGTCCTCTTCGCAGCACGAACCAGCGTTTCCTCCACGCCTGCACGAGAAAGGAACAAACAGTTGCCTTTTTAGATTTTTATCCTTACACTGCAATATTATTGACAGATCTGCATAATTCTAACAGTAATGTCTCCCTGCTCCCCCACCCCACCCACCCCCACACACCACCACTGTTTCATTAGTCATGACCAGTCATGGGAATTCGATCACAGCCCCTGCTCACAACAGCTTACTTAGCAACTTTTAACTGGATTTTTTTTGCTTTTGATATGGTCAGTAAGCGGAACCTTGACTCAAATTTCCCAGAAGTGCAGAGAAGAGGAAGTTCACTGTATTTAGCAGAAAATGTCGAACACAACGAAAGAGGTATTTATACATTATTTGGTCACTTCGTTTTACTGAGCACTTACTGAAAACTTAATACTGAAACTGTCGACAGGTATTTATAACCCTCCACTTGTAATATGCAACACCCGAGCGTTCCCTGTCGCCCAGACATGTAGGTGTGGCGTTTCAAATATAACAACTTCACAAGAAGTGCGAGGCCTTAGATGTTCATATCGTGTTCGCACCTGGTTGTTGTGGCTTTGTGTGCGTCGCCTGTCCCGATGGCTCTGTGGCATGGAAACTTTTTGCATGTGGGTTGCCCGCTCACGCTCGAGTCAGTTGGTAATTTGTGTGTTGTGTGTTCATACCAGGAAATGGTTAGACACACCACCCTTACTGCCAATAACAGTGCCACATTTAAGCGGAAACCGTAACTAGACAGATGTCAATCTGACCCTATAGGTGTTTCGGGCGTGGAGCATTATTGCCAAACCGAAATAAGCTGTTTTGTATTTTCCTGGTGCATCTTACAGAAGGAGGCGGTGAGCGTAGAAGCTGATCCGTGTCTTTTTTTACTTAGTTGTTTTGCTTTTTGGGGGAAAAATAGAAAGCAAGTAAACACAGAACAAACTTCACTGTTGTCTTCAAATCTTCTCTACGCTACCTTTAAGTTCAAGCCCCTGTGATTTCCCACTTTGGATGATATGTATGTTTAATACAAGGACATGTCTGACGAGAGAATCACAAATAACATTACAAAAAAGTCTCCACTTATGCATCTGCCTACTCAATTTATCCACAGCTTTCAACCCACAGGTCACGGTCTTCCTCAGTGGATGTAGCTCAGTTGTTATTATGTGACTGACGCATTAAAATTTGGTTGAAAACTCTGAAAAATGCTGTTTCTTTTTTCTTCTTCTAATTTTATCGTCGAACTCTCCAAGGTCAGTAATAAATGTTCGCTCCCGAGCTGACGTTTGTATTTCCAACACTTCTAAAGAACTCAGAGCCTTCTTCTCGCTGCTTACGTTTTTGACACGTCATCGCAGGAACAAGCAGGCATTAGTCATTAGATTCACGGCGCCTCTGTTCTCTTTAAGTGTCTTACTGTGTGACAGCGTGACGGCGAGCCACGCGCTCACAATGCAAAGGGGTCGGGTCAATCTTGTCATTTACACCTGTGCTCTCCCCACTGTGACATGTCAAAAGGTCTTCATATCAACAATGCTTATATCTACACACAGTGCTTACTTATTATCTCTTTCAATATTTTTAGCCCTCCTGTGTAACCCTGGGGAATCGGAGGTTAGTATTTTAATGACAGTCTATCAAAAACAGTCACAAAGGGTGTAGGGAGCATCACAATAGTAGGTAGGTACAAGACTTAACTTTGCATTATGGCCTTTAAAGCTCCATTATGTGACTTTTTCACCTTAAATTAACAGCTTCAGGATCATTTTGACGGTGCAGTGTCTTGTAATAAGGTGACTGGTGTCTCTGTCTCGGCCTCTCTGCCCCTGCATCACTTGTTCCCGCACTGTGTAACCTCAGTGAGCGCGTCGAACCACAGCGTTACATACATGATTACATCTACACGCACGTTTTCAACACACAACACTGTTCTGACGCAATGAGTTTTGTTTGTTCGTAGCACCTACATCACGTCCGAAGATCAGACCGGAGATTTGTTCGTGTGTAATAATGTTTTGAGGATGTATCACAACGCATGATGTATATCTCGATATTTTAAGAACGCCTCACGAATGCTCGGATTGGCCGACGAAATCGAATATCGCTATTTGGTATCAATATTGCAATGACATTGTGGTGACGACTCACAAAACATGAACACGAGGAGTTTCTGATAAATAACCATCAGTTATGTGGATACGGTGACTAAGTGAGCGGTGTGGAAAATTCTGAAAAATACAGCACTTTGGTGAAAGTCAGCCTTTAAAACCAGGAAAAGGCAACACTTCTGCCATGATATATCCAGAATCTAAGAGGATATTTGGTCTCTTATCACGATAAAACATCGAGATGTTGCTCAAGAAGCGTCGATGCAAGAAACACCTCACTTGCGACTGTGAGCGAGGGCCGACTTGTAGTGAGGTGGACACTGTTATCGTGGCAGAAAGTGGAAATGCAATGTTGACATGAAAACGAGACAACAGAACTGAACTGTTTCGATGCTTCGGTTTCTTTTTACGAGGTGTCAAGGTAAAACCCAAACGCCCCCACAGAAACTAAACACTTCGTTTTTGGTTAACACCATCTATCGGAGCCGAGATACATTTGACCCAGATAATCTAAATTTCCATACGGCTGATGGATTGTGTTTGGCATTTGAATAATGAGGCAGACGGTGAGACTTCTGTCATGACAGCGCTCAGAAAAAAAAACAACATGTATTTACTTTGTTCTCAGGCAACCAACAGGATTTGCATAGCGTGCTAAAATAAGTTTCTATTTCCCCGCCCTGAACCCCCATCCACACACGCTCACACCTCCACCCACCCTTTCCCTGCACCGGTGTTGACAAATGGCCCTCGTCCTCCTCCTCCTCCTCCTCCTCCTCCTGCCTCCTCCTCCTCCTCCTCCTCCTCCTCCTCCTCCTCCACCTCCTCCAACAGCCGTACAGAGGAAGTGCAAACAGCCATCATAAAGCTGGACTATTTCTGCTCGCCACTTAGGTCTGAAGTGTCTGACTGCCTCTGACATTACTTCCCATGTTTCACAATACGCACGCTCATCATCACACACACACACACACAGATACACACACACACACACACACACACACAGAGCAGAGCAGAGCTTATCACATGACCCCAACAACCACAAAACACTGGAGCCTGTATGTTGCTCGTGTATGTACTTGCTCCGGGAGCGGATCTCATGTCCGTGTGAAGTTATTAAGAACACATTACTGATATCAGAACACACTGTTGTTACAGCTGCCAAGTGCATCCACCGGCCAGGAACACTCAAAATGAGGCGTTATTGTAGAAATGAGGAAGATAAATGTGGAGGGAGACTGAGTGACAGCTCGGTTTAACAAAAAAACAACACACACACACACACACAAACCCACGGTATTTTTCTTTAAGTCATCACCAACGTCACACACACAGGCACGAACACACACACGTACACACACACACACGCAAGGCTCAGCAGCAGCAGCATAACCTGGCATTCCCACTGCCGCCCAGAGGACATAAGCGAGCGTCCGGTGTGTACTCCTACTCACAAATCTCTTCAGCTTCTTCTCCGGGGGGGATTTAATGAGCCAGCCGGTGCAGACCACATCCCCAGCACTCATCTTGACTGCAGAGCGTGTCGTCCTCTCCTCACGGCGGCTGCTGCTGCTGCTGTTGCTGCTGCTGCTGCTGCTGCTGCTGCTGTGAAACTGAGAGCACTGCGAAGCATATCCTGTGTTCTGGTATTCAGCGTAGCCACTCCAAAAGGAGGAAGTCAAGAAATTGATCACACTGAGAGAGAGAGAGAGAGAGAGAGAGAGAGAGAGAGGGAGGCAGAGGGAGGGAGAGACAGAGAAGGGGAGAGAGTAAGAGATATAATTATGTGTTTGTGTTTCTCAAGTGGATGGAGCTGTTGGCCTCTTGGGGAGGAGGGGGGGGGTTAAAGGAGAAAATATTAAAGAGCTCTGACAGGTTTTGAGGATTGAGATCTTATCTTGAGTTTCATGTTTAACCAGATAAACCGAGACCTTCTTCTTTGTTGTTGTTGTTGTTGTGATGGCTAACGTGGTGACCGAGCTCTACAGGAACCAGAAGTGGTTTTTAACTGTGAGTAACTGATGCAAACATCAACCTGCAGCCCCTTCGTTGACGCTCAGCACTAAACTCATAGAGGCTTATTTCATTTCGAGCTCCTGGTGTGGACATAATGTAAACGGCAATAATGATGGTACTGCAACAATTACGCTTCTGTTGTTTGCTTTTCCCCGTCAAAAGTTAATAATGTTGATTTAAAAGCTCATGACCAGTGTGATGAACCACCGTCAGCCTTCCTTTAACTCTTCAGTAAGAGTTCAAATGTCTCGCTCTTCAATCAGATTCATTTTAGAAGCATTTCAAGATGGTTGCAAAAAAGCAAACATACATTTATTCAACCTCTTTCGGAGGCTGTTCACCATTTTATGCCGCGCATAGCTTTCATGCATTCCATGACCTTTTCACATTTAAGCTATTATGTAACGTCTTAGTCACAAGCAGCTTCTGCAACAATCAGGCCCCTTGATGATATATAACCATGCGATTAAAATTTTGCATAGGAGGCCGATAAGATCCCGGCGCTGCCTATGTTTATGATCATTTTCATAGTATCGAACGTATCAGTAAACTCCTGTGAGGGCGTGACAAGGGCGGTACCTCAGTGACTCAGGTATTTGCTCAGGGGATCAATATTTTAGGATCATGTGTGGGATAAAACACCTGTTAAAGAAGGGTCAGACATGTAATCATGAATGATGATGCTTGTCACTGAGTTTTATGGTCATTTTATTGCACAGTTTTCTTTCCCTTCCTGCTTGGTTTTGTGTTTTGTTCTGTTTTGTATGCATCTTCCTGTTGAGTTTTGTGTATTTGTGTAAAGACCAATCTGGGAACGGGCATTGCTGATTCGTTCTGGCTAAGTTTAGTGACGTGTGGCATTGGTGCATGGAATATGCCTCTTACAAAAAAAAGGTGGTAGTAAAAGTACTAATATAGAAGTAGAAGTGCAACAGTAATAGTCTGTGCTGGCCGCAGTGGTAGGATACAACAACAAAGCAACACACTGGCTTGTTTACCGCCAAATGATCTCTTATCCAGTAAGAGAAGTTCGCTATCTAACTTCTCTTGCCAGTAAAAACCCTAACGTCTGATCTAAATCATCCACACTCACCATTTTTTATTTCCTCTCTGAAGGGAAGTAGACTTGATCCTCACTGTCAGATTCAAAATCATTTGCTATTATTATGAATAATCAACTGCCATATTGTTTACAACCGTCGTCAGATGAACAACAGACACACTTTTAATTCCAGGACACAACATTATGAACTTTCAAAATGAGCAAATTCAGCGATAGATTGCAGTCAATCATTTAACCGGCCTGCTTTAATACACTTTTCTTTTTACTTTCTTTTTTTTAATTTTTTATTTAGCATAAGGACATTTTTATGGGGGAAAAAATGGTGATGGGATAACTTCCAAAAGCACCAGTACAACATGAACAGCAAAGGTGGAGATACTTTAATACACAAACAGACTTCATCTCTTTTTAAAAGTGTTTTGAGCCACCACCACCACCAGAGGGCGACATAACAGATGGTGGTGTTATGCAGTCTGTCAGTAAGGGCAAAGTTAGTCTTCAGAAATCGTGACTCAGTGAAATTAAAATGTAGATTTGTGTACCTAATTTAATCTACATTAAACCTTTTTTTTTTCTTTTTTTTTTTTACCTCGTTGTTATCTCATCTTATTATTTTTAGGCCATGTTGTCATGTGTTTTATATGAATGCTTTATTTACACCCCCCAAAAAATATTATTATGATTAAATAATTTACAATATTATGGGCTATTCCTCTCTGTTACCTGCCTCCTCTTGTCTCAGTTTACTCTGTGCTTATTATTATTATTAATAATAATATAAATATGAACTGTAGGGGGCAGCAGTCCACTGAGGCTGCGGTTCATCTGCACAAATGTCAAGAACAAGAAGCGGCCGTTACCAAAGAGTCTTGAAGTTAAGAGCTCATAACGGCTGCGACTCCTTGTAAAAGTGTTTATACAGAGCTTAGACCGGAAATTAAACGAACGTTAATGATGTAGCTGTTAATTCTGTGTTTTAAAAATGCTGTATCTCGTCACAGCACGGACATTAATACAAAAACAATGCCAAGTCGTGACAGAACTTGTGTTCAGCACAGTTACTGAGTTAACGGGCGGCGCCATCTTTGTTCCAACGGCGTTATCCTCCTGAGTCTTCTAGCGGCGACCAATCTCGCGTCCTAAAAAAACTCTCCACTATTACCCATGATTCCCCTGAAGCGTATGACCTGTCTCTGGCCTTGGCGTGTAGCGCGGTGCTGCTAGTTGTCAGTGTGGGCTGGCTGCTTTAGGACTTATTAGCGGCAATTAGCTAGTGTCCCTGTCCGACAGGTCGGCTCGTAAACTGGGAACCGTTACAGCGGAGCTCAGCCACAATGCTGAAATGTAGGACTGTATGGAAAAAGCTTGCACCTCTTGCTAGAGCTTCATCCACTACATGCCGGCAGAATGTGAGGAGAACAGGTAAGTGAACAGTTCCAGTAACTTGCTGTCTCCCTGCTAGCTGGCCTCAGTTCATACGCTCATTTCCAGAAGCGTGATATAAAACAATGTCAACAGTGGTTAAACAAGACAGGCTAACTTCTGCTAGCATAGTTTTGAGTATTTTGACCTTCGTTTGGCTGCTACAAAGCTAATGTTACGTGAGCTAACCGACAGTTGGTAACATGCAAGAGTGGGTGACATTTAGGGTTAGCTAACTTAAACCATATTGCACTTCACTGGCTGCAGCTCTTGCCTGAGGCTTACCAGAATGAATGAACATAAACTTGAATCTCTGTCACGTACACGTTTAAACCTGCCTGTGCTGGTTTGCATTGTGGTTATCACAGGTGTTACACCATGTTCTGTCTCCCACCATATTTTGCCATGCCTCCACAAGGCCGACTTTTTTTCATCACGGGGTTGTTCGGGCTCACAAGGGGCTGAAGCTGCTTGAATCTACGAAGATTATGAAAGGAGGAAGTGTGGGGCTTTTAGAGGAAAGTAGTTCAAGGAAGAGTTTGATAACAATGAGGATTCAAACCTCTAAACCTAACCCAAATTATAATGTGGGTGCTTTGTTTAATTAACCTATATAACAAAGCTAAGGATGCCAGTCCCTTCATGTTGGGCAATGTTGAGTCAAGAGATGTTGTATAACCTTGCATGATAAGCTTAGATTGAGTTCATGTAAGATTATGTGCTTTCATTGTCAACATCCACAAAAATATTCTGCCAGTATCACACTACCAGCAGCATTTACACAATAGTTATAGCTTTTAGAAATTGCTTATCTGTGTTTGTCTTCGACAGTCAGTTCATTGCTTCAATCACATTTTGAGCAAGTCACACTCACAGTCTAGGCTTGGTAGCCTGATGAGGCAGCTGTCATGTCAGTGGTCATATTGTTTTTATTAGGGGTTGACCGAAATAGCTTCTTCAGGCCCAATACTGATACTGATGATGAGAAATCAAAGAGACTAAAAACCGATATTTGGCACTGATATTCATTTGTGTCAGAATTTCGAACAACCAGTGATGGAAACTACTTTATACCTCCTCTACGCTACACTTATTTCATACATTTAGTTACTAGTTACTTTGCAGATTCAGATTATTCAGTGTTTCTAGGCTATTAATCATGACGTGTTACCAATCAGCTGTTGTTGTTGTTGCGCGACATTGTGTGAGAGGATGCTGCATCAGAGCCAGTCTGTTGTCAAGCAATCTGTCGATTACTTTCTCAATTATTTGATAAGTTGCTTGGTTTTTATAATGACTTTCCTTCCTTATTAAAAAAAAACATATTATCAAGATAGTTTGCGCTCAGTTCAGTAGTTGACAGCTAAATGATTAATCGTTGCAGCTCTACTATAGACTATAAAAAGATGGTGGAACGTATAGAGTGTAATGCTTGTTATTTCTTCCCTACTTCTCCCTTTGTTGATGTCCTGCCAAATAGAAAAGTGAGATGTTATTGACTGAGCAATCTGATAAGCCTGACCAACATAAACACAAACAAAGATTTCAGAGCATCTACATCCAGGATGTCTTCTCCCTGTTAAAAGTTGTTTTTTCCTCAATATGGCAAGTTTTTCCACACTTGAATCGAGGGTCTAAGGACAGAGGATGTCGTTCACTGTTCAGATTGTAAAGGCCACTGAGGCCATGTGATGATAACATAGACTGATTTAATGCACCAGTTTTAGTGTTTCGCTATACTCCATGGTACAGGATAAAGATGTATTCTTCAAAAACATAATACTTGCAAGTATAGTAAGTGTAAGTTCAGTATTTAGCATGCGTGTATAGAACATGGCTTTGGGGAGATGTACTGACCCTATAACCGACCTCTATGTGTATTACTTTTGCAAGCACTGCCAAGGTTGTTGGACTGAAATTGAGGCTTTTTAAAATGTGTTTTCAGGGTTAACCAATGGCCGAATACCATCACTTGTACCTGCGGCCCACATGTCCACCGGGCCAGCAGGGGGAGGAGGAGACAACAGGCTGTACTTCGCTCTGGTTGGAGCAGCCTTCGTCGCTACTGGAATATACGTGAGTTGGCTCAGTCTATTACAACATACAGTACATACACTGAAAATCGTAAGTGATCAGTGTGAAATCAATGTTTATGGTGTACTTTTGTTGTTCGTTTGGTGTGTTTCATCCAGGAGGTCCTACCCTGACTGTTAATTTAAAAACATGCATTGGCACAGTCGGGCTAATACTCGATGTGGTTGCAAATAAGTGTTGACCGTTTTTTGTTTTCACAGGCGTACCGAACTGTCAAGGATGACAAACAAAGATATCAGGAACGTATTGATGAAATTTCATCCAGACCATATAAAGCCACTGCCCAAGACCCAGACGCACCCATCCAGCCAGAGCCTGCTGGTGAGTGATTTGTATTAGCAGCTGATGCTTTTAGAGATGACAAAACTGTTAAATTAAAACCTTAAACATGTCTTAAGATATCAGAGCCATGTGCTATGTTTTGATTATTTTCTTTTTTTTGTTTTAGCTGCAGAAGCCCCTGAGACAGCAGGTGAGTGATTTCTCATTTCTGAATATGTAATGTTTAATAGATCAAACTCCACCTCTTTAAATTGCTGATAAAAGGTAATAATTTCAAGCCAATTGGAAGCAGGGCAACAAAAGACTGTTTGCAGGACTGCATTTTGTTTTTATTTCCATTTTACACAGCGTCCCAACGTTTTGGTTATTGTGATTGTATAATACATTAGGAATTCTAAGTTTTGATCGAATTCTTTTATTATGTTTCAGCTGTGGAAGCCGCTGAGCCAGAGGGTGAGTGTCTTCTCTCTCTCTTTCCTGCGTAGATAACATTTATAGATCAAACTCCACCTCTGTTAATAACTAAATAGGTAGTAAAGTTTAACTATGATGTTTTTATAACATCCAACACAGAGCTTGTGCATAAGCTTCAAACATCTTAAGAAAAAACCCTGTTGTTGTTTCACTCTGTCAACTGAAAGACATCTGTTTTTAAATCCGTTTTGGGTGAATTGGTAAAAGGTTGGCTTGGGTTCTCTTCCAATTAATGATAAATGTCAGTCTGACAATCATTTCTGTTCATGTTTTCTCTCAGCCGTCCCCGAGCCAGAACCCCAAGCAGAACCGTCAGCAGAGGAACCGAGCCCTCCTGCCCCTGATGCTGAAGCAGCAGCCCCCAGTGAAACAACTGAGCCTCCCCCAGGTTGTTTACATACTTTTCTTTATCCCTGCATGCATGCCTAACATGTGCCTCCTGTATAAAATGTGTGAACCAAAAAGACAAACCACAAAAGGAATAATGTGTATACATAATATACTTCTGGGAGAAAATAGCGACAACAACTGGTGAAGTCAGGTTACTGCAAAAGAACAGCAGGCTGTAAAAGACACCTGTCTTTTCAGTCCTCTTTATACCCTGCTCAGAAAATGTCCCACAGTTTTAATATGTCACAAATACACTGTCATGGTGATGACATATTTTATACATGAGGCCCTCTGTGTGTTTTTTTACATGTGTCTTGTCTCGTCTGTATGAGTATTGTCTGAGAGGTTCACTGTATGAACTGTGACTGTCTTGTCACGTGTGTTTTTTGTTTAATTGTCGTGTTGCATGTGTCACACCCAGTGTGCTCTGCTGGGTTATATTTAGTATTTGTCCACTAACCTTGTATATTAACCCTTTACGGTTTCAGCACAAATTTTCACACTCCCCTCAATTATTCTGAATGGTAAATATTCCTGTTTTTGTGGGACACAGTTGTTGGAGTTCTCCGTACATTTGACAGATACGTTGGTTACTCCTTGTCTGCTTTGTTGTCATATTTGTTATGTAAATTTCTGTAAATTTAACCTCTCCTGTCTGATCTTTCTTGTGAATGTGTACTATAAAGGGTTTTTCTTTTACTGTTAATGGTGATGTGATAATTGTTCATAATTGGAAGCTGCCCTGTGAAGTGGATTCAGTTTTTACTTGCAGACTTTTCTCATGCCGTGTTTAGGATTAAATTTAAACAGGAACTCTTAAAACAGGAAAGTCCCTGTTGCTTGTCAGCGTCATTATGCTGAGATATACTGGAGTAAAAATTAGCACACTGTCATTGACACTGGGCTACCTCTTCATGTTCAGCTCAGTGTCTCTCTGGCAGCTTCCAATCGTAATTGTGTTAGTGTGCATGCTCTGCAGAATGTTCCCATGGTGAGGCAGAAGAAATGCATGGATCCTGATGGTCGTCCCCGTCAATAACCTTGTGAAAAGTTGAATAATAACCCATGCTATGGATTGCCCTTAACAGCAGAGGAACCAGTGGTAGAGGCAGCTCCAGAAGAAGCTGCTCCAGTAGAAGCAGCTCAGGTAGAAGCCCCGTCAGTAGAGGCAGCACCAGTAGAAGCTGCCCCAGAAGAAGCAGCCCCAATAGAAGCTGCTCCAATAGAGGCAGCACCAATAGAAGCTGCTCCAGAAGAAGCAGCACCAATAGAAGCTGCTCCAGAAGAAGCAGCACCAATAGAAGCTGCTCCAACAGAAGCTGCACCAGTAGAAGCAGCTCCAGAAGAGGCAGCAGAACCACCTGTTGCACCTGTAGTTGAGGAGCAGGGTAAGATTTGAGAAGAAAGGATCTATGATGTAATTCATTCACTCATTCTAATTGAAAATATTGGGACTCTCCCTTCTGACCTGAGTCTTTATGCACGAGTGTATACGACTACAGCTCAGTGAGACACTACAAGTGAATCAAGTCAGATAGACATCAGATATCACCATGAAACTTCCCCAGATGTTTACTTACATTTTGAAGATAATTTTTTTTATCATCTAAACATGGGATAAAACCAAGATCAAGATAATTTTTTAATTTTGTTGACATTAGTCACAGGTTTTTGTAGATAGATCTCTTTACATCAATTTCTAAATCAGACCATATAGCCATAAAAAGGCAATTTTAGCCACGTTCTTAGGAATAAAATATTAAATAAGTCAGGCTATGAATGATAAATGACAAACCCCTCTGTGAAAACCTTCAGACTATAAATAGGAGTATGAGAAAACACCAAAATAGTGGTTAGGGTAAAAGTTTTTACAAACAGATATCACTGAAATTTAACCAATTATTTTTGGTATTACAAGTTTTGTGATATTTTATTTTAGATATGCATTAATTTGCATGAAAAAGTCTTCATACACACCTAACAAACCTGAATGTGTATCTTGGACCCCTGCTAGTCTTTAAGAAGATGTTTTATCGAAGCAAAATCTAAAAATTGACTGGTGCATGTAGGATGTTTTAACCTGTAGTGTCTCCCCTTAAAGGTGGATTTCACTCATTAGCTGTTCTGCTCATTAGAGATCATTATGTAACTTTACAACCACTATACTAGCAGAGCCGTCCGCCCCCTCTGAGCCGTCCCCAGCTGATCTCACAGAGCCGCCCCCTGCACCCGTTGTGGAGAGTGGTAAGCGCTCGGTTAGACCTGTGCATGGAACCAGTGATACATTTACCACATCTAAAGGCTTTTTTGTTTTTGTCTTAACTGCTTAATGCTCCGGTTACACTAACAGAACCTCCAGCAGCAGCAGAAAGCCCCGCAGCAGAGCCAGCCGAGCCTCAGCCGGAAGTTGTGGCAGAGAGTGGTAAGACCGAAGTCCGTCCTCGGCTGGAGCGGGAAAGCGAGGATTCACGACACCGATACCTCTCCCCATTTCGATAACGTTAATGTTAATTTCCAACACCTTTTTTTCTTCCTATTTATGTTTTTAACATTTTTCCTCATTGCAGCTTTCCTCCCTACCTCTTCATGTCTTTTTCACTTTGTTTGTTCCTGTAGTGATAAAGGTTAATCCCACTCACATGGAAAGTTTTGATTACTTTTTCCATTTATCCCCACCAGGTTCCTGTAATGATAAAGGGTAATCTCACTCACATGGAAGATTTGTTTTCTGGTTACGTTTACTCCCACCAGGTGTATTTGTATTTGTGTATTTGTGTGTGTTGTACTGATGAGCATCTAAGATCATGCACTGACTGTGTCCCTCTCTTTGCTTTTGCATTTCTCTCTTTCTCTCTTTTACCCTCACTCCCTCTCTCTGTCTCGCATACTGTCGCTCTTTCTTACAAACTCCAGCAGTGGAAGCTGTCGCTGCCCTTCCCAAGGTCCCTTCACACACCCCCTACCTCCTTATCGGTGGAGGTACGGCCTCCTTCGCTGCTGCCCGGTCCATTCGAGCCAGAGACCCCGGTGCCAGGGTCAGTCAGTCAGAATTCAGCCCATCATCCACCTCGTTTTAACGCACTCTCTCTGTGATATTTGTGTGTTTTACCTCATGTGCTTCATCTGTTAATGTATTTTTTATTTTCATATTTTTTACGATCAGGTGTTGATAGTGACTGATGAGCCAGACCTTCCATACATGAGACCACCTCTCTCCAAGGAGCTGTGGTTCGCTGACGACCCCAGTGTGTCGGAAACTCTGCGCTTCAAACAGTGGAATGGAAAAGAAAGAAGGTGTGGTTAAGATGCTTGTATTGTACTTTTGGCCTAGTTAACATAACTGCCTTGAATTCTTTCTATTTGCCTCACTTTGACGCTGTACCTTCCTTACTGTCTGTCTGATTGTTCTGCCTCATCATCTGTCACTTTCTGCTGTGACATGTGGTCGTCCAAGTGACTTTGAAGTGTATGGCTCTCATTACACAAGACTGTACAGAGAGTGTCTGCTGGTAGCACATTTTCTATTCAGTGTTCATGTCAACTACCAACACTTACTAAAATCTATTGCTACTCACCTTCTCTTTCCACAGTATTCAAAACGTGCACCATTTCCAACTCAAATAGAATCTGTATTAGGATTTTTCAATACTTGTGGCTGGTTTATGTATGACTTGCTGGATTAGGGGAAAAATTCAGCAGACACTCTGCATAAACACTGTGAGAATAGATAAGAAAAATGGGTAACATTTCATTTTACAAGATGGGAATTTTCGGTAATAAATAAATCGGTGGTAATAACCAAGAAACATGTTTGAAATGTCTTACCACGAAATTGATATGACCCCTATTTTCCAACAAGCAGTTAATAGATAGCTGGTAATGTCATTAATACATTTCCAGGAAACTTCTGCATGGGTTTCTGCTTTACTTCAGCTGACCATTTAACTTCCTTGATACTTGGTATTTCACTTTTTTCCCTGTAATTTATTTTTTGTTTGTCTCAATATATAAAAAGAACATTTAACTTGAGGGGTGTGAAGACATTATTCTCCCTCAATAAGCACTTAAGGGAATGGTACTTCTAAAATGGGGACATTGGTGACCTTGATTATGAAGTTGTAATTGTTGGTTATTAGAAATATATGTTGTCTAACTATAAAAAGTCAGTATACTGACCTGCAGAAGTTGGGCAGAAACTAGTTGGACATTAAGTTGCAACAACTCACTTCGAATTTCATGGCCTGCTGAGGGGAATTTAGACAGAAACTGGTGAAACGTGCAATGATTTTGGTACCTTTTTTATATTTTTCAGTATCTACTTCCAGCCAGCATCATTCTACATCAATCCAGAGGAGTTGGAGAGTGCAGAAAATGGCGGAGTGGCTGTTCTCACTGGCAAAAAGGTTGGTTTATGTTTGTTTTCCTTTCAGTCTGCAGGCTTTATAATTCCATACACTACATGACAGTATTTGGATTAAATTGTTAATACCAGAGTTGAGGATGACATCAAATACATGATTTGATCCATTTCAGGTGGTGCACATGGACGTGAGAGGAAACAAAGTAAAACTGGATGATGAAACTGAGATCTCGTATGACAAGTGTTTGATTGCAACCGGTAAGCCACTTTATAGAAAATAAATTGCATTGTCAGATGTGGCATAAACCTTGTGGAAGCTGATTAGAGCCGTTCTCTTCAGGCGGAGTGCCCAGAAATCTCCAGGTCATTGAAAGAGCAGGGGAGGAGGTGATGAAGAGGACGACTTTGTTCCGCAAGGTCAGTGTTTAGCCACAAGGGGGCGATAGCTCTGTGTCGGTTTGGGGAATTTCTGTTGAAAGCTCTAAAAAATATTTTTGTTGTGGGATTAATTGTAAAAGTATCACATGATGAAAATATTTAGGGAAAAGCCACTGAGCAAATATTTGAACACTTAGTTTCATCGAGAAAATTACAAATTAAAGCATTAAAACTTTTTATCAGATATAAGATACACATAGATATAATACATAAGAAACAGCAGGAAATACAGATTACATCAGTGGTATAAATGTGGCTACAGGGCCAAATGTTTATTTTAGTCTTACATACAGAAAAAGAAGAAGTCTCCTTGCATTAACAATCAGTGCAGTCATGTCACAGTTTAACACACTCACATAAGCATATAAGGCAATTTTAATGTTTTTAGAATGACTGTGTGATGTAAAACTACTAAAACGTAGGAGTATGTTCTATATAAATGTTGTTGTCCTCCACAGGTTGAGGACTTCAAAGCATTGGATAAGGTCTCCAGAAACATCAAGTCTGTCACAATCATCGGAGGTGGCTTCTTGGGCAGCGAGCTGGCCTGTGCCCTCGGCAGGAGATGTAAGACCATTAACAAAAATGTCGAACAGAATTAATGTGTGTGAATTTAATTGTTGTTGGATCACTCATTATCTCTCTGTGTTCTTCAGCAAATGAGTCTGGCCTGGAGGTGATACAGATGTTCCCCGAGAAGGGCAACATGGGAAAGGTGTTACCTGAGTATCTGAGCAATTGGACGACAGCAAAAGTCAAGAGAGGTTCGTGTCCATTTTGTTTACTTATTTGTCTGAACGGTCTCATTGTCTGAGTTTCATTGTGCATCTAATCATGTCCGTTTTATTAAATACTCTCCTTTTGGGTTTCTAGAGGGCGTAAAAGTCATCGCAGAAGCTTTGGTGAAATCAGTCACCTGCAAAGATGATAAGTTAGAAATCCAACTGAAGGATGGACGATTGGTAGGTCCAGGTTTTTGCACAAGTTCGGTGTAATTCACAAAATGACTTATTAGTAACTGATTATGTTGTGCTTGACCTTGTAGGTGAAAACCGATCACATCGTTGCAGCTGTTGGCCTGGAGCCCAATGTTGACCTTGCAAAGTCAGCAGGTCTGGAGGTGGACTCTGACTTTGGTGGCTTTCGGGTCAATGCAGAGCTGCAAGCTAGATCCAATATTTGGGTGGTAAGTTAATGTTTATAAGGTAATTTAAATACGCCAATGACACCGGTCAACAAGATCATGAAGACCTGTGGAGGAAATATGAGGTTTACCTGATAAGGTTAAGGTGAACTGTTAATGCCTTTGACCTTTCAGCAATATCTTATATTACAGTGCCCCCCTCAGGCAAACTGGGGCATGGTCCAGAAACAGTGCACCTTTTGTAGACAAGTAATGAAACTATGACATAGTTAGAAAATCAAATTCTTGCACCCTCCATCCCTTCTGTCTGGATTTAGGCTGGAGACGCTGCGTGCTTCTATGACATCAGACTGGGCCGCAGACGAGTGGAGCACCACGATCACGCCGTTGTGAGTGGAAGACTCGCAGGAGAGAACATGACGGGAGCCAACAAACCCTACTGGCATCAGTCTATGTTCTGGTGGGTATTGCTGTGCTGTGTTCCTGTTCCCTGCTACTGATGCTGACCAGGGGCTTTCATGGGTCAAAAATTCAAACTGCAAATGAGCGCTGTGGCTGCAAGCTATGAAATCAGCTTGAAGTGGAAATGAAGGGAAATATTAGAGAAAGCGAGATCCCGTCTGAATTGCTGATTGCATGGATCCACGTGACGCTCATTGGATGCATTTAAATAAGAGGACACTGGGGCAGCATGTACAATTCTGCAAATGACTCAGATTTAATCCTTTTAGAAGTCAGCTGAACATGCATGATTGCTTGGATGTCTTGAATACCATTAAGTTGTGAAATATTTAAAGTGCCCTTTGAGGACATTAGGATAAGAGTTTCCAGCCGAGGGCTGCGTCACTTGAAGAGACGTTTTTAATCCCATCATAAATTTACCAACTCTGTTAAAAACATTACTGATACGAGCACGAGGGGACCGAAGCAGATTTTCAGGGAGTTTCCAAAAACTGAACTACAGCGCGGAGTGTGGGCCACGCTACACTGACAAATGCTGCGGCTGCATGCTTTTAGCAGCTGGGGAAATACGACACACTGCTGACAACACAGGTTTACTGCAGGAAAAAAAAAAAAAGGTCACACTTCGGTTTATGCTCCAGCAGATGTAGTCTGATGATATGATGAACAACAGGACACACAAAGTTTCTCATATTTAACTTGTTCTAAACATACAAGTATTGCATTTTAAACACATGTAAACAATTTAGATGCTAAAACTTACAATTAAAACCAAGTCTGCAGATTAACTATTAATTAATCTGATGGCACATGTCCACAGGATCCATCATATCCACGCTTCCCATTCATTGTGTATGTAAGCAGCCATGCAATTCATTCTGGTATTGCTGCATTGCGTGTTAGAGACGGATTCCGGTTGCCTGCTCCTCATTGGTATAAAGTTTAGGGATTTGGCTACTTTGTGCAAATCAGGGGCACGCAACGAAAAAATGAACCCTTGTTGTGTTAAAATGAAGACAGATACAGCAACTGGATGACTTATTTCCCATCTAAATAATTTTTTGGGATGTACTTATCTGTAAACTATTTCCATCAATCGAGAAGACGCCAAGTCGACTCAAATTTTGTCAGTTAAATTATTGTATTTTTGTTTTTCAGCTGCGTCATTGTAAACAGAGAAATCGGGAGCAACAGCGTGGCAAAGCAGGCTGTAAACTTGAGTCTAAAAATGACCATAAACCACAAAACTAACTGACTGAGAGAGGGAAGGATGATTAAAAACTGAGGGCAGTGTGATGCAGGGTCAATCGGTTGCTTGGTTATTATTAACATTATTAGCTATGTCATTTAAATGTAATAACATGAGCTGTAACACTACAAAATCCATAAATTAACTTGCCATAATTGACATACGACCATATTGGTTTACTCTTTAATTCACAGGCCATTAATTACGTTGTAATGTGAAGAAATTGCGAAGAAATAACAAATAAAATCTGTTTAATCAGGATAATGACAAGTTGTAGTAGTACAATGGGCAGGAATTACTGTAAAGAAAAGTATTATTATTAAATTAATCACCTTTAGGGGTCTCGAAAGTGCAAGGATTTGGTCCTCATTTCAACTGTTTAGATATTTCTTTCGTTTTCAAGCCAACACTCGAAGCGAGGCCTGAGCGGAGTCTTCATTTTGTATGAAAGACAGAAGCCATGAGGCTCTCTCTCTAATTCTTGATCAAAAAAGCAAAATATTCAGTCAGCTTCAAGCACTTTTTTCCAAAATCCGAGCACTCGTCAAACCGATGAAACACCACATTTAAATTCAAGCGTTTTACAGTAGTGTTGGCACAATGACAGTGTAAAAGGTGCCAGCGGACGGATGCTTCTGATTGCTGCCACATTAAGTGTACAGGCTCTCTGGGTTGAATGACCACAGCAGGTAATTTGTCAAGGTCGGTCGGCCGTGACATTACTGCAGGTCATCAGCCAGCGTGAGACTCATCAGGTGGCACTGAGGTTGTCACAGAAGTTCACAGCTAAATTTTTAACAAGTGCCCTTTCAGCCCTGTTTGTGTTGTGTCTGGAGCAGGAGCTGTGAGAGGTACACAAACATGTACACAGCGTCTTGGAGACTGTTTTGACAGTTTGCTGTACCTCACATTGGAGGATAAACTTCAGCAAATTTTCAACAGAAAGTTGAAGATTTTGTTTTTCGCTTCTCAAATGCACCTGGCACAAAATGACAGCGTTGTGATTATATATTGGCTCAACTCCCAAAAACAATATCATTAGGGTGTCATTTGTTTGAAATGAAATATTCTTTAAAGGTATGTTGCACTGAAAGGTCTCGTCAAAGTGCAGGAACATCAATCAGTGAAATCCAAAAGCTTTGAGTCGTATTCCTTCAACATGTTTTCCTCTCTGTTGTTGTTTCTCACAGGAGCGACCTGGGACCAGATGTAGGCTACGAGGCGATTGGGATTGTTGACAGCAGCCTGCCAACAGTCGGAGTGTTTGCCAAAGCCACTGCCAAGGATACACCTAAAGCTGCTACAGAACAGTCAGGTAGGAGCAAACAATCAACAATAAACAGTACATTTGAGAACCAGGGGTCGGATTTAGCGTATTATGTCAGCAAAGGTGGGAGGTTTCCAGCATTGAAATACATTAAAATGCAGGACTGTCCTGCAGAAATCAGCAATAATAATAATAATGTAACATTATCTAGCTAGCAATTGATTGATTTGTTATAAAGAAAACTATTTCACATTGAAACACTAGAGTTTTCATAACCCTCTGTTTGAAGTGTGCCTGTGAAAACCCTCCCCAACACTTCACCCTACCGCTAGGCATAAACATGTAAAATCAAGGAGAAGGGGCTAATTGGTAGGGTCGAGGGGTGTACTGAGATTGGGTCTTCTTACTTGCGCGGCAGGAACCGGAATCCGCTCAGAAAGTGAAACAGAGGACACAGCCACTAGCCCAGTGGCCTCTTCGACGCCTGCTCCAGCTGTGCAGCAAACCAAGGACGACTACGGAAAGGGAGTCATCTTCTACCTGAGAGACAAAGTGGTGGTGGGCATCATTCTGTGGAACGTGTTCAACAGGATGCCCATCGCGAGGAAGGTACGCATCCTCGCTTTGTCAGAAACATGAGCTGTAACTGAAACTGTAGATTTGATCGTTGTTAATTGTTTCTATCTTGTTTTATTTTGTAGATAATCAAGGACGGAGAGGAACACGCGGATCTGAATGAAGTGGCCAAGCTGTTCAACATCCACGAGGATTAAGATCGAGCCTGACACTCATTCACAGGAGGGGAGTTACGCTTCACGTTAAGACTGAACTCTGACATCGCCACACTCTTGAAGACACAACTGATCACACGAGCGAACCGGGAGAATCGATGTAAATTATGTCACGTCGCTGAAGTATTTTCATATTTGGAATTTCTATCTGCCGTTTGTCTTTTTTTTTTCTATTCAGGATAAATCACTGTCTCATCCTTCGCCAAACATTATGCTCCTGTTTTTTTGAAAATTCTGGTCATGATGTGATTGTCTGTCTGCTTCCTCCCCCCTCCCCATCAGGCTGAAAATGCTGAGCATAGATTATTTGTTTCCCTCTGTGTGATCAGGGCAGCTTGTGGCGAGAGAAGCTGCAATAAAGGCTATTTTTAAATCGGAGTGATCCCATTATTTTCAGTTCGGCTCCGCGATGATAGCACTGATGACCTGCAGATGTGATGGCGTGGTTGAGCTCATGTGTCCTGGAGCATTTTAATCAATGTGTGCTGTTGTAGGAAAATCCACTCGGGTCATGCGTGTGAACTGCAGCGATGGGACCTTTTTAAACTGAGCTCTAAAAACACTTATTGTGAGTTTAAATGGGAACAATTAGGCTCGTACAAAGGACACCTGATGAGTACACTTTACAGTGTTCAGAAATGCGATTTAATAAAGTACAGCCAGTGTAACCTCTGACAAAAGCATCATAAAAGATGATGCTTGGCCTACTTATCTTGTCCGGAGGTAGAAATGTTCAAGCATGCAGAAAGCTTTATTTTTTTTTCTTCTCCTGCGGGCTTCTTGTTATTAGGAATGCACTCATGTTTCTTGTTCTCACACATTTCTTATCTTATTTGACACCGTGGGCTCCGGAGCGAAGTGCCGAGCGGCCTCTCAAGTGTGAGGCAAACACGTGCAGCCATAACGTCCCATCGCCTTCTTTGACATTAATTTTACATGAGTAAATGGCCGAGCTGCCTCCCACTCTGTATGGAGGAATAAACATGAGCTTCCACATTTATAAGTGAATCTGTCCGGCGAGTTGAAGATGAAATAATTGGACCAGAAATGTTGGACGGCTGTGCTAAAGATAAATAACCTCTGGATGTGTAGTCACACTTTAAAGGGTGTTACACTTGATTTAATTAGAACATGATGCCTTCATCCTATTTCCATTTTGCTGTGATAACACATCTTGTTATAATATGTGATCACAGATACTATAATTGTAGTTAATTAAATCTTGGATTTAAATGATCAGATCACTTGTAGACACATTTACACTATAGCAAGATGTCAACAATTTATCAACACAACATGACAAATGTAAAGTAGGAAAGGTAAAGTGGAAGACAGCTGTTGAAATCTAATCATGTTTCATGTTGATTTCTTTCAAGTTTATGGATTTGGGTTAATATTCACTTGGAGATCTGTGTGGTTACTCAGCAGTGTTCGATCGAGGGTAAAACATGTCTCCTTATTAAAAGTGTTTTTATCTTAAAGGGACACTTTGTAGTTTTGGAAAGAAGCTCAAACTCATAAATTTAATATTAACAATACTAATGAGGTAATAATACAAATGCAGAAATATTTATTTTATTCAAAACTGAATAAACAAGCTGTTCTCAGAGGAAGATAAGGTCTCCAGAATACTGTTTGAATGCTAGAAAGGTGGCAGGGTCCGCCACATGTAAACAAAGTAAAACAGTGTGAAATTGTGTTGTCCTTTAAGGTCAGTTTGTTTATTCAGTCATGAAAACAAAGAGAGTTTGTTTAGGCATCAAAATTCAATCAATGAAGATCTTTAATTAAAATTTCTTCCCCATAACTACAAGGTGCACCTTTTTAATAAATGATGTCTCTTATTTTTCGATAAAGAAAAGCCAGACTGTAAATGTAACGCGCTTGAATCTCAAACATCTCTGCTGACATGTCGACCGCTCTGCCTTTGAAAATACGCTGCTGTCTCTTTAAATATTCTTGCAGTAATTCCTTGAACATGCATATGGCCATGAAAAAGAGATAAAGCCAGAAGTCATCCACACAAACACGGGACAGAGAAAGAAGAAGAAGAAGAAGAAGAAAAAAACTTCCTCGGGATTTTGAATTATACAGCAGCAGCTTCCTGTAGTTTACACCTGCCGAGAGGAGGGAGGGATGCTCAGCTGAGTCCAGAAGGCAGAGCCTGGCTGGAGCAGGCGACAACAACTTCTCTGCACCTGTGCTTTCCTTTTTTTTCTTCCATCCACTGGTCTTTATATCTGCTGTTTCTACTGTCTGAGGATGCTGTTGCACATCTCGTGTATGGTTTGGGCTTCAACTGTCATTTGTCTGCAAAGCAGGTAAGAGGATTTTGAAGTTTTTTCACAGGAGAAATCTTTAAATGAAAAAGTATTTGCTGTTTTTAAAATGATTTGACTTTAACAGCGTGTAAGAAGTGATAAAATAAATTTTTTAGGTGATGTTTTGTGCTTCTTTAACCAAGAGGAATGTCAGCATTACTGCTGCCTTAAGTGAGGTGAATGATGCATGAAATATTTTGTAATCTATAATTAAAAGACAAGAGTTTCCATTTAGGTGAAATGTTTGTTAAAGGAAGATTCGGGATTTGTTTTTGACTGACAAAAAACACATTTAAAAAATAGTTTAGTAAATATAAGGACTAGTTTTCAGTACACAGTTTAAAGTGTCGTAGACACTTCCACCTAAAATGTTTCCTTTAAAATAGGTCAAAGTTTTCCTGAGGGAAAATTGGAGGTATTAAATATTAACAACATAAAAACAACAACCCAAAAACAGAAAACATCAGTAAGTCCAGATTTGGTTGTCCCGTCACTCGGCAGGTCTGCGCTCTGTAAGGAGATGAAATTCCCCAGCAAGGCGTCCAAGCCCCCCTCGCCATCTGACTTTCTGGACAAACTAATGGGACGCACATCTGGCTACGACGCTCGCATCAGACCCAACTTCAAAGGTAACAAACGCACCGTGCTGTGCGGTGTGCGGTGGGAGGAACCTCCACTGTCAGGACAGGTGTGAGAAAGAGTGCCCTGCTCATTTTGCGTAACAGTCTGGTCAGTGAAGTAGCACAAATCACTCACAGATGGGTGGCAAGTGAAAGATGCTGCCGGCCCTGATGTTTCCACACAGGAGACTTCTTTTTTGTGTGTGTGTCATGTGTTGTCTCTGTTTTTCTGCTGACCCACAGCCTCAGGTTTTGATTTTCTTTTTTTTTTGCACAGACCTCAGAAATGTGCAGTTCCCCTCATATGTTACCCCACAGGCCTATTTCCAGCCAATCTTGATCTCTCGTTGTAAGCGAAGCCAGCAGATCCTCCCTGACACACTTCCCCCTCAGTCTCAGGGGTCACATTTCATATATATTTCATCCTTGCTCCACATCCTTGTCAGTGCATGCTGGGTAAATCCCGCCTGATTATCTATATATACACTAATGTAACTAAAGGAGAATCAATAAATTATTGCTTTCTGAGGAAATGAGTCGCTGAAATATTTAAAGTTTTGGTGGTCGACAGATGGACTAAGCTAATGGGGAGCGTAGTGGAAATGACAACACGATTTCATGCTGGTTATCCCGGATGAGTCTATTTATCAGGACACGGCGTGACACAGAAGAGAACGAGCAGATGTTATTTTGTGGTAACACTCTGGTTTTTACCGCCTTCAATACTTGATGTGTTCTTCTCAGTAAAAACATCATCAGTGGTATTTAGAAATGCAGTGTGACTGTGACTGTGATGTTAAAAGACGATCTGCTTTCATCAGGTCCCCCTGTCAACGTCACCTGTAACATCTTCATCAACAGCTTCGGATCCATCACCGAAACTACCATGGTGAGAGTTTTCTTCATAACCTTCAACCTGTCAGACTTTATTTAGAGGATCAAAAAGACTTAGACAAATGTGAACATCTGCTTTAATCATCTGATTGTTGGACTGGACTCTAAAAAGTTACATACATGTTTTGATTATTTGCTTCGGCAGAAAAGTAGAATGTAGCAATAAAGTCTGACAAACATTATGGAAGTGAAGGGATTACACTTTATTTCAGCAATAATTTCAAGTTGTACTGTACATGTACTCATCTGCATCACTGTTACTTGTTACATGAAGCAGGCTACACTTGTTGATGTCTCACATTACTGTCGCTTGCACGACTAGTAAGCTTCTGATTTACTTCCACAATCACCTCTAGTATATCCTCAATTCACAGAGTAAGATGTGAAAAAATTCCAGCTCTACACACCGTCCAAATCTCTGTCGCTACTATTGTGCATGTCTGCGAGTCATGGGTCTGGTCAGAGCTGCTGTAAATCACCTCCATACTCTGTGTGTCTTGTCAAGCATGACCTAAGTCGGTCTTCACTGTGTTCAGTCTCAGGTTGACAAATCCAGTTGAGAGGGGTCCCATAGTCCATGGTGACGGGCAAAGTTGAGGGCTCCACAGCTAACTGAGCCATAAGCTAATGAGCTAACAGTAGCTAGCAAAGAGCAGCAGTTGTCGGTCACTCTGGTGAAATGCTGCGTATGTTTTTGGAGCTACCTTCACATTCTGCCCATATTCTACTAATTACACCTTTAAAGTAGCAAAAATTAAAAGTAGTCACTGTGCAAAATGGCGCAAAAAAATATTAATATATTATATTCATGGACATTTAATCACTGATGAATTCATGTGTACATTACTTTAATGTTAAATAGGCCGACTTTCTGTACTGCTAGGTTGCTTAATCAATAATAATATATAGCAGAATTTACTTTTTTGGTTTTATTTTGTAGTCATATAACAGTGTAGTGGAGTAGAAGTCTAAGGTGGTAAAAACATGGAGTTACTCAAAGTATGATGTAGCCTGTACTGAAACTATATGAAGTACAGTACTTGAGTAAATGTACTTAGTTACTGTAATGCGCCACTTTGTGTCAAAACATTTGAATTGAAAGATATTTTCGATGTATAATAACATAATTTAAATATAAAGTAACATAATCTGTTTCTAAGCAATCCACCAAAAACAACAGTAAACATTACTCAGTGAAAACAAAGAGTGCAAATCGCTGAGTCATGTTTCACAAGTGATTTTATTTAAGTGTGCTTGAACAGAAGTCTCAGCTGAGCGACCTTGCTGCCAGTGTTTTGTTTTCAGTCTACGTTATTTGGACAGCAGAGCTGGGTAATGCTCATTGATCCGGTTTAACACATTATCCAGTGTTCCTGGCTCATCTCCCTCTGTTCATACTGTAATTAGTTGATGACTAATTACGCCATCATGTAAGTTCATTACATAACGTCAGCAATGATTTTCTCATATCTCTGTCAAATATTGGACTGTCGTGTATTTACGAGGCCCACAGAGAGCGTTTTATTCTTATTTATTCCAAGTTTAGCTTTAAGAAAAGACTCATGCATCTTCTGAAATACCTCTAGGGAAGGCCCATCAAATTTTAATTGATGACATTGTAAGTGGAGTTTTCTGTCGTTCAGGTTAGGAGCACTCAGGTCTGTTTCCCAGCGTTTCTGCTTCTTTTTTGGCTCACACAGTAAGAGTTTGCGTGGGCACAGTCAGCTCCTCACGTGCCGGGCGATGCTGCAGGTTCATTCGTTCCTCGTTTGTGACTTGTTTATTAAAATGACAACATAATTACACGTGGAGACGTATGCAAACATGTGGAATGGAACTGAGCATCACATTTAAAGTCTTGATATGATTCTACAGCATGAAATTCACAACGGTCCTTAGTGGTTGTACATTTTTGTGTCTTTAAATATTACTTGTATAATTTGTAATTCTGACTTTTATGTCATATATCAGGACTACCGGCTCAATGTCTTTCTACGACAGCAGTGGAATGACCCTCGACTGGCGTACAAGGAGTATCCAGACGACTCTCTGGACCTGGACCCTTCCATGTTGGACTCCATTTGGAAACCTGACCTGTTCTTTGCAAATGAAAAAGGAGCCAACTTTCACGAGGTCACGACAGACAACAAACTGCTTCGGATTTTCCAGAATGGAAATGTGCTCTACAGTATCAGGTGACCTGTTTTCTTTTGTTTTTTTTATTCTGAATCTGGCTGAATAAAACCTCTATCTGCATTACAAATCTGGTTCCATGGTTCGTCAAGCTGCCAGCTGTCATATAGACTTCCATCTATGTGTTGTGGTCTAAACCTCTAAATATATGTCCCAACAAAATGTTTGTTTCACTCCAGTTCAGTTCAGTTGTCATTGTGTTGTCGAACACACCCTCTGTGAGCAAGTTCATGTTAAACAATAACTGCAGGCTACAACAGAATCAGGTCAGTAACGTGGCACTAAAGCAGCGGTGAATTGTAGCGTAATGGTAAGGAGCTTCATTAGAATATAAGAAGTGGGAGGGATGGTTAAAGCTCTATTAGCAATTCCAATTCTATCTAACATGAACTAAATCATCAGTTTCTTCTCTGGTCACTGAACACAATGTGCCAGCTGACTAGATCTCCCATCAGCAACTTTTATTGTTTTCCCCCCAAAATAACAGATTAAAAAGAACGTACGCGCTTATTCACTGTCTCACATATGGCTAACCACTGTATCTCAGAAGACAGTGAATGACAGGGTTCCCACGCATCCTGGAAAACCTGGAAAATGATTGACCAATTTTCCAGTCATGGAAAACATATGAAAAATTAGAAAAAAGTACAAATGTCCTGGAAACGGTAAAATTTTCCTGGAAAATTATTTTTATTTTTTTGCAAATAATTTCAGGGAAAAAGTGGGAACTCTGAAATAATTTTCCAGGAAAACTTAACCGTTTCCAGGACATTTGTCCCTTTTCTCATTTTCCATATTTTTTCCATGACTGGAAAATTGGTCAATCATTTTCCAGATTGTATGATAATGAGAAACTATCTTCTAATAAGGTAAAAGTAGTACTAATACTTGTTAGAACAGTAAACTTTTCTTATGAAATGTTTTATGTCATAACAATAAGTTACTGCGTTATAATGTTAAATGTTTTACGTACAACAAGATAAACAGGAAGCAATACATATTTTGTTTTGACTTGATACTATCTTATGATGAGGTGAAAATATCTTGTTATAACAATAAACTTTTCACATTATAATGGAATACTGATCCATTTTTTCTTTTTCTGACGTGGCAGCAATAAGCTTCCTTACCAAAACCTCTGTTGAGGAGTTGAGGAGTGGGATTGTGCAGTATGATGGCGGAGCACTCTCCAGTTTTTACTGATTGTGGTGCTGTCTTTTCAGCTCCTTTTACGTCAAGCCCTCCAAAAAGGGCTGCCATGTTGTCAGTCAGCAGCTGTCAGGCCTTTGAGTGGTTTGTATGGGGCACAGTGGAGTAGACAGATGGACGGGAGGACAGAGAGGTTAGAGCTGCTTGATGTGACCTGTAATGTAGGGTGAGTGTGCAAAAAGGGTCTGGGTGACACATAAGCAGCAGACGGCCGTTGCTGTGGGGTTTTTGCGCTCTGGGCTAGCTGGGTATCTGTCTCGGATGGAGTGTGTGAGGGTATCACCTTTTCATTTTACACCCTATTCCAGTATTATTACGGCGCTGCTGTCTCTGTTTTCCAGGCTGACGCTCGTCCTCTCCTGTCCCATGGATCTGAAAAACTTCCCCATGGACAGCCAGACGTGTACGATGCAGCTTGAAAGCTGTGAGTTCATCTTTTTCACGCAATGCTTGAAGACATTCTGATTTCGTCGCACACTACACACCTTCTCTCTTCGTCCCCTCTAGTTGGCTACACCATGAACGACCTTATTTTTGAATGGCTGGATGTGGGAGCGGTGCAGGTGGCCGATGATCTGATGCTCCCTCAGTTCGTGCTCAAAGAGGAGAAAGGCCTGGGCTACTGCACCAAGCACTACAACACAGGTACATGACACACGACGACCCGCCCGCCAGCATCCTCGATACATGCTGTCAGTCAACTTCTAATGAGACTGTCAGGTTGTACCTGTATCTCCTCCTGTGGTTAGGTAAATTCACCTGCATCGAGGTCAAGTTCTACCTCGAGCGTCAGATGGGCTACTACCTGATCCAGATGTACATACCGAGCCTGCTCACTGTCATCCTGTCCTGGGTGTCGTTCTGGATCAACATGGACGCGGCTCCGGCCAGAGTGGGGCTGGGAATCACGACGGTGCTCACCATGACGACGCAGAGCTCCGGCTCCAGGGCCTCCCTGCCAAAGGTCAAACAGTTTGGTTTGTGGAGACAGTACACTTAGTCGTAGTTTATTTTGAATTCAATTCAATCAAAAAATGTTGTAGTATTGAGCCCTGATAGGCCTTTTAATGACCTTGTCATTGTAGATATTTATATCATTTTCAATCTTTTAATATCAGTTACTTGAGTATTTATACTTCTGCTCCACTACACTTCAGAGGCAATAATCATACTTTTTACTCCACTGCCATTAGTTAGCATCTAAAGCTACTAGTTACTTTCAAGATAAGATTTTACATACAAAACACATAATAGGTTTATAAAGTATGACACATCGTGATAGATTAAGTATATAAAGCTGTTAAAATTTTCTCCACCTTGACCCTTTACAGCATTAAGTACTGCTGACATGTTAAAGACATAATATGTAACATTTTCACAGTGAAATGACTGATAACAACTTGACCTCTTGTTTTATATTTTGTTGAGTTGTGTACTTGCATTATTTGGTTGTCAACGGCAACGGTAGTTCAACAATGAAGACAACAAATCCCATGATTCCACTCTCCTCTATTACGAATTCAAACTGCATCTTTTGGTATTGTTTTGACTGAGAGACCCCTAGTGGCAGAAATGTCATGCTGTAACTCCTCACCGAGTTTTATCACTCCATCTTTCTGTCACATCACTGCAGAGCATGACGCCAACGCTGATGTTAACCAGGTGATTTCACCCATTTGTCTCTCAGGTGTCCTACGTGAAGGCCATAGACATCTGGATGGCGGTGTGCCTCCTCTTCGTGTTCGCGGCGCTGCTGGAGTACGCGGCCGTTAATTTCGTCTCGCGCCAGCACAAGGAGTTCTTCAGACTGAGGAAGAAGCTCAAAGAACAACAGCGGCAGAGAGCTGTGAGTGCGACGCCACCCCCTCAGCCCCTTGGGCGGCTGTCACCTGCTATTCCCTGCGCCCAGCTATGCACGGGCTACACGACTCAGCTGCATGTCGCGCTCCAGCCGGGGAAGCGCGGGCGCCACTGACCTGTGATTAATTCAAAACCATCGCCTTATTCTTCTGTCGGCCGAATGTTCCCAACATATTGCTGCCTCACTGTGGATCTCAGGAGGAGGAGAAAAATACAGGAGACAAAATAGGCCAAACCACCTTTAAATATAAAGTACCTCTAAATGAAGCAGTGTGACAGCAGCTGTAGGATTCATTAATACCTTCTAATATTTATAACACAAGACGAGAAACATCTGCTTGAACCCTGCTTGTACTTCATTTGTTGGAATTATACAACGCCGCCGAAAATTTACTCTGACTATCCGTCTCATTTCACATTAACGTCAGGTCTCGTATTCACTTTGCAAGAAGCAGGCGATGATGGCTCGTTAATGTACAAGATTTGAAACGTAGCTACACGCGGCGCGGCGCGGAGTCGTGTCGGTGCCGAGAAGCGTTCGATCACCGCGGCCTCTTTGATGATTAAATGCGATGTGTCTGTTTGTGTCCTCGTCAGCAGGCGAGCAGTGACAGTAAGGCGAAGGGAAACAACACGTCAGGCAACAGCGCTCCTCACGGGAACGCAGCCCAGCAGTGCAGCGTCTGTGCCCGGGTACGTATTTGTCGCCATGCTTAGTTTTAAAGGGTGAGTTCTGTCATTATTCACCCACGTGCCAGTGGAAAGACAACAAGACAGTGGTGCAGCGTTCACCTAACCAAACTCAAGTAGATGGGGACTTGACCCTTTAAAATGTGAAAAAAACATTCCGATAAAATGGCTCCATATGGCTCGTCTGGTGTTGAGGAAAGTCTTGGGAATTTACTTGATTTGAGAAGACAATTTACATTCTTGATGCGTGATCGAGTTCATCCACCCACTTAAGACGGGATGTGCACTGATGTTTTCAGCATAGTGATGATTTCAGCCAAAACAAAAACAGTTTAAATCACATTTTTCAAATCAATTTGGGATCTTGGAGCTTCTGAACATTATGCTGAACAAGATATACGTATAATAATACATATATATAAGTCCCCATCTACTTCAGTTGTTGCAATGCTGTTTTGCTGTGAAGCTCCAGAAATGGGGGAGAGTAGATAATGACTACATTTTCATTTTTGGGTGAACTGTTCCTTAAACAACAGCCGATCACAGATACCAGTTACGCTGTAAAGATTCTCAACGAGAGCAGATTGGTTATTCTGTGCTGTGTCTTCTTCTTCCAGGAGGAGGAGCTGGCACAGCAGGGTTTACTCTTCCAGAGTTATGGACTATCATTGTCAACAGGAACCGCAGCGGAAATGGATGCAACGCCAGTCTTTGCAGATTTACCTCCCGGTTTGGGTTTCTATGACATACGCAGGCGCTTTGTGGATCGGGCAAAAAGGATTGATACCATCTCCCGAGCTCTTTTCCCCATGAGCTTCCTCATGTTTAACGTCCTCTACTGGCTCACCTACAAAGTTCTACGACATGAGGACCTTCTGGCCGGACTGTGACAACACATCGAGGACCGTAAAGACAGTGGACACCTTTAATTCTGCTCTCTTCACTGAAACATTTACAGGCTGAGAGTCCTCAGCCGAGCCACGCAAGATGCGTTGTGACTGCATGTCCAGTGCCATCGGGAAATCCCATGACATGGGAGAGTCCATCGGCTTCTTTAAATTTTTAATACTTAAAGAAATGCACTCTTTATTGGCACTGATGCTTTATGCATTACACGTCAGTGTACATTATGTGTGTACCGTCAGCATCTGAAGAACATCAGCTCATACTTCTCTGGAAAGATTTCTGTTTGTGCAGTTACTGTATTCTCACATGTATTGGATTGCAGCACATCCTGAGCAGGCCTACAGTTTTTGTAAATTTATTTTGCAGCAACTACTGACGCCATGGTCAACAGTGTCCAAAGCTACAAGACAAAACATATATCACAACTAGGGTTACAACAGTATCAGATTTCCACAGTACGGTAACCATCTCAGAAGATATCATGGTTCCACAGTATCACGGTGTATGATATTATACAATTATTATAAATATTAACAGCTACAGGGAACACTAAAGGAACGACAGCAAGAGTTTTTGGTTGATCTGTCACTTTATTATAATTCCACTAAATATTGTGTCCTCATATAAACTTGAAATATGTTTAATAACAATCTTTTTGGTACAATTCAATATCTTAGATAAACAAATGTACCCAGTACAATATCTGTCAATTTTCATACGAGGGTAGGTTGCTCTCACAACAAGCATTAATTCTGCTGGTGTCCTCACTTTAGCCACAGTATGCTTTATAGCACTGGGATATAGGTTAATCAAAAATGTTTAGTTTCTTTGTAGGCTACAGAAATCAAGGATTTAATGCTACTTTTTAAAGAAATGACTTCATATCAGTTTAATGAAGGTATCGAATTTTGTACTCACAGAAAATAGGGGGCGGGTCATAGCAGGCCGGGTTGCGGGCTCGGAGCACCTGGGACATACAGATGTTTGCATCACTGGGACAGGAGGGATGGGGATAGCTGGTTGGCATGGTAACTTCAGTAGACATCGCTGCAACACAGTACATTGACGTCGTAACTGTTCTTCACATTCTGCTGATAATTTTAGTTTTCACTGAAATTCTTACGTATTGCACCTTTAATGTCTAAAGGAGGTGAAGGATAACACTGTCCAGGTATTTTTACACTTCACTGTATATTGACACAACAGCACGGCACACAGATAAAGTATATATTTCTTCTCCTTCCTCTTCCTATTATTATCATCGTTATTATCATTTCTTGCCCAACCATTTCGCTCATCATTTCAAGTCTTATGTTTCAAACTAGATACCAGAGAATTCCCATTATCAATAATGAATAATTCTGCAAAAGGAACATTCCTATGTAAATTAAGAATGGAAACACTGCATTACAACAGGCTCTGGAGTCGGGTGTATTATGTGAATTAGTTTCTACTTAAGTTCACATTTAAATCAATACAATCAATCATATTAAATATACTATATATCAACAATAAGGTTTCATCTGTTGTCACAGGTTGGCTCATTTGGTGGTAGAACAGTTTGAAGAGCATTTTGCTGAACTTGTTCCGAGTTCCCCTGAGGCCCGCAGAGCGGGTGTTGTATTGGTGTTTAACAGTATTGGCCCAACTCATTTCTGCACTGAGAATATATATTGTCTCTGTTGATTTTGTTTAATTTATTTATTTTTTAAATATATCCCTGAAACTCTTTGTTGGTCAATATAAAATAAAGAAATGCTTGAGTTTGAAAATGCTGAAATATTGTTTTTGATGACGTGTCTGAAAAACGTGATGAAAAATGTGTTTTTCTCCTGCAGATGTTGGATGCAGATGTTGTTGACTTACAGTTAGCATGCAACTTTGACTTTATGCATCTAACCAGCACTGAACTTCAATAGATCTGTCTTCATCTAATACGTCGCTCAGTCGGGGTTATTAATCTACTCTACTCTCATGTGTTAAAGTTGCACACTGTCACTGTGATAGCTCGTCTCTTGAAGCGATCCCTTGACTTGCCCAGAACCTCACACTGTGTGCGCTTATAACATTTTTTGCCAGATTAGCATTTCTGTGGGCAAACGCCTGGAGACTAGCTCCATCTCTAGAAACCTAGTCTCATTTTTAAATATAAATCTTGTCATAAAAATGAAGCCGTCATATTAATATTTCATTTGAGAAAAAGATAGCCGTGGTGCATATAGAGTAGGAGGAGTGGGGCTGCATACATTAGCACTATGAGTGAAACACAGATTCTCTAAATAGCAGTAAAGGAATTCAGACACAAATAAACCTTTAAAAAAAACATGTTTTTAATGAGAGCTGTATTTTTAGTGGTTGTTAAAGAAACACACACATCATAACAAAAGGAAGATCTCACATAATGGGACATTTTATTTTGAAAAACACAAAATACATCTCTATCTCAGTCATTTGTTGTCACATTAAGCTTTGTCTTCATCATTCACACAACTATGAATCTTTGAATCTGACACCAGAGACATTTTACATTTGCACATTGTCTTTGTTGTCACAGCCAGATTATACGCTTAACTTTCTCAGAATCTCATGTACAAAAAATCTGAGACTTTGGCATCTGGAGCCACAAGAGGGTGCCGTTTGCTCTTTTATGCCCCTGTATGAGCATGACGCACCATGCCACATTTGCCCACATAGGCCGGATCATACAGTGAGGAAGACCTTATCCTCAGTGTGAGATGAGGACCTCTTGCTGTTTGAGACTTTAACATTGTATTTATATTTATGGGTTGTGATATTACCTGGCAGACTCCTCTTCTCTACTAATTATTAGGTCATTGTGCTTAAACGTGCAATAATTGCTGTTATTTTTTAAAGTGAGGTTCTAAACTGCCGTCAGTCGGTGTGAGTTGTTCTTATCCACCCCTCCAAAAAGCTGTTTTAACGTGCATTTACTCTGTGTTTCACTTGTCACAGATGAGCAATTAAGCCGGCTCCGCACATTAAATTAGAGGGTGATTTTTACTCGCTTAGTGGTGCCAGAGGAAAAACCTGTCTGGTCCTGATAGACATCTTAATTGTGGGGCAGTTAAGGGAGCAATATTTTGTTTAAATGGTGTTGAAAGGATGGAGGGAGGGCAGACATTAAGGGGAATACAAACTAATTAAACCATACTGCACAGGATATATTTAATACCATAATGAGTTCATCTGCACACTGTACCATCCAAACACTCACTGAGGATAAGCACTTAAGTCCTTAATGAATGCATATTAGACAAATGTAAACGTCTGTTGATGGAATCCTTCCAAGGTGGCATGTCTGTCCATGATTGTTGGATACAGGGATAGGCTACGATTGTGTAAGGTGGCTTTTGTGATCAGATGTAAAACTAAGCAATAGAGATGAAAAGCATGTAAAATATCAGCCAGGATAATATGCAAAGTTTAGGTATGCAAAAAGTGCAGTTTACCGGCACCGGATATTGCACATTACTCACTTGTGCACCACATTCAGATTACAAAGGTGCACTCTGGACTGATTGTTGAGGCATATAATGAAATCTAAATAAACAAACTCTCTTTGTTTTCACGAGCGAACAAACAAACTGACTTTAAAAGGACAATTTCATAATGTTTTTTACTTTGTTTGTACGTGGCGGACCCTGCCACCTTTCTAGGGGACCTTATTTTCTTCTGTGAACAGCTTGTTTATTCAGTTATGGAAAGAAATATATATATTTCTGAGTTTGCATTACTACCTCAGCAATATTGTGAATATTAAAAATTCTGATCCAAAAGTACACATCGCCCCTTTAAATGTTGCTCCACAAATGTAGAAAAAACATCAACAGGGACTTTTTTTTATTTATTTTTTTTATATTCGACATGTGGTGAAACACTTACAAATAAACTTGGAAATGCTTTAAGGACAGAGGAAATGGAGTGTGCAATAAGTTTGGTTTTCCACTTTTGGGTGTAGGGGTTTGTCTCCCCGGGACCCTCCACTTAAGTGTCCACTGGCTGGAGACGTGGCAGCGCCTCCGGTCATATGATTTTTACTTCATGCACGCGAACCCCACCCCGTTACTGCCTTCCCTGAAAAGATTTTTTTTTTTTTTTTTTTTTTAATATATAAATAAATCACTCAGCCGTTATTTTGCCGTGGAGTGACACTTCAAACATCCACCAACATCCTCAAAGTCCTGCAGAATAACTCAACCCAAAAACACCAAGGCATGGGATTTAGCAGCGGTGACCACCCAAAACAGTGCCATTTTTAGACGTTTACTGCTGACGTTTACAGAGGCTTCAAATAGCTTCCGTTTTACACTGGTAGTGATTGGACTGTCCCTGTACTTACCCAAGTGAGCTAACGCATTGGTTGAACAAGTCCGACATTCTACACTTCAATGGAGGAACAGCCCAAAGATCGGGCACAAGACAGACAGCAGCATCACCACGGAGAGGACAGAAACTCTATTCAACACACACCCTGTCTAAAACATGATCAGAGCCACTTCCAGCGCCAGCATCAGGAAACGCAGACGAAGAAAACAGGTTGGGCCATCCGGAAAAGTGAGCTAACGCTTGCTAGCCTTACTCAGCTAATGTCAACGAGCCGACTAGCATCTGCTAACTAACGTTAACTCCACAGTGATAGGAGGGAAGGGGAGGGGGGGCTTCGCCTGCTAGCTTGCTAACTATTCCTACTATGTTCTGTTAGCCACAGTAGTCTAATGATGTTGCAGCTGGTGAGTAGCTAACTGATAAAGCCGATAGTTAGCCACTGTGGGAGCAGAAACAAGCCGTTAGGTGTGCTAGCGGTCCGGCTAGCTGACGTTGCGTGACAGTTGTCGCTGGTAGTGGTTTGACATATCGGGGATTGACCTTGTGCGCCGGTTTCACCACCCATTTTTCCTCCACAAATGCAACTTAAGTCGTGTAAGAAGAAGCCCGCTTGTGTCACCGTGTGTTTCGAGTGCATTCGTGGTTTCGTGTGCACGGCGAGTCGCCTTCAACAGTAGTCAAAGCTCTGTCTTATTCATTTCAGCATGCCTGTGTCCAGTTTAGGAAAACGAGCCGGCTCCACTGGAATGTTCTGGGCTGCCATTTCCTGTCGGCCATGTTAGAATATCACTGCGAGCTAATGCTATACTCCCCTGGCTAAGTTGGGAATATCTGTGCAACCCTGATACTGTGTTGTGTTAGACATCTCGCTGTCGTGATAAGCGTGCTCGGGCCGCCGGTTTAAGCCGGCTATCGCGTGGCACCGCCATCTATAGAGGCCAGGGCGTGTTGATGCCAGACGAGTCGCTGGGCTAGTTGACATTAGCTCAACGCTAGCCAGCTCTGACAGGCCTGTTGCATGTTGTCCAGTCAACCTGAAGCCACGCAGCAGCTCGATTGTAAAGATGTGTGTTGCTGCAGTTGGACAAAACACTGTGGGCATCGACCCTAATGTTTGCTGGCCGGTTTGTCAACACGTTTGCGTGCTAATAAGCGAGAAAACTGCCTCGTATGAGAAGGAGATGCGAGGCTGTGCACACAGACATGGGGGGCAGCACCATTTAATGGGAAGCCCCACGTTGACACAGCAGTTCCCATGTCTGTGAGCAATGCATAGACCTATATATGGTTCACTGTCAGTCTATATGTGTTTCATTAATGCTGCGGTGAGCCCTCATTTTATACCTCCTAACAACTGCTCCTTGGTGTTTAGATCAGATCAGCTGACAGTCCAGTAGCAGCTGACAGTTGTTAAGTATGAAGTACTGTATGTTCATAATTTGTTGTATCAATACATTGAGCCCCAAGCTAATCTTGAAATGTGTCGGGCCATACATTTTCAGTGTAACCAGAAACTGGCAGTGGCACAAATATTTCCTTCTTGTCAAGATACCTTGTCGGTCTTTGTCTCACTGCTTGGGATGAGTTGCTCTGTTTTCATAGATGCCATGATGATTAATCAGAATTGATAAAAGTTAACTGAACGCACTATATGGACTGGGCTCGACCGATATGGCTTCTTCAGGGCTGGTACAGATGATTAGAAATCAGGGAGACTGAAAACTGATATTTGGGGCCGATATTCATGTGCAGTAAAAATGAAACCTTAGTCCAAGTTACTCAAGTACAAATTTGAGGTACTTAACCAGAGTATTACCATTTTCTGTCAATTTGTACTTCCTCTCCACTACATTTATTTGGTACATTTAGTTACTAGTGACTTGATTATTTTATTGTTTATATGCTATTAATTGTGACGTGTTACTAATCAGATAGTATTGTGGGCGGGACACGGTGTGAGAGGATGCTGCATCACAACCAAAGCAGCACATAAGTGAATTAATTTATTATGTTGGCCATCTGACAGAGAAATCCGCAAATACCGACAATCAGAAAATGCTGAATATCGGTCTCGATAATCGTCCAGGGCTGATAATCAGTCTACCCCTAATATGGACCACTATCCGTCCTATTTCATGTTGCAAACATCATTATAATAAAGTACTGTGGTACACCAGAGATGCCCTGGCCTATTAATCTGATTTATTTTTTTTACCGTATAGTGCACCCCTTTATTGAAATGTGGCTAATTGAAACATCTATACGTGTGTAAAATGCTCTTGCTGTTGGGGCAGTTTTCAGCAAAGCATCAAAGACTGGTTGAGGTGCTCCTATAATTTAAATGTATATATGTTTATAAACTGACTTTGTTTTCCCTTCCAGGCAATAAAAAAGTAAACATCAGTGAGGAGGAGGGAGAGAAGAATCCACATCTGTCTGATACTGTTGGCATGTCACATCCCTCCAACAGCAATGGTAACAGACACGCAAGTAACACAAATGTGAAGCAGAAGTCGACACAAAAGCTGTACACGCCTGTTCCAAAAGTGAGCAGCAAAGGACTGGACCATAAGAAGAATATGGACCTTAAAAATGACAAAGAAAAGGCCCTGGATTTGAATCATCATGAAGGCCAACCTTTGGATAAGAAAGACTCTGTGTTGCTTCAAAATGGCGTTTTAAACTGTGGCTTAATTACAAATGGCTATTCTAGCAAGGACAATGATGGCAGCGGCTCTGAAGGTGGATATACTACTCCGAAGAAACGCAAGACCAGATGTAACAATGCCAAGAACACTGATAATGTGATAAGAGAAAAGGAGAAAGACATGCAGCAGGGCAACACTACACAGGAGCAAGGGGCTTTTAATCTTGAAACGACTGAGAAGGGAGTGACTTCCAGACTGGACGGCTTTAGAGTTGCCCATAAAGTAGAGGCTCAGTCAGCAGCTAGAAGGGCTGTTGCCTCAGAGGCTTCAATGGGTGAATCTCAGAGGAAAAACTCTGATGGCAAAGCAGTTGGCACCTTTGGTAAAAAGACTGAGGAAAGGCACAAAGCCAAGCTTTCCTCACCTTCAAAAGAGGACTCATGGACTTTGTTCAAGCCCCCTCCAGTATTTCCTGTGGACAATAGCAGTGCTAAAATTGTTCCCAAGATCAGTTATGCAAGTAAAGTAAAAGAAAACCTCAACAAAGTAGCTCAAGGTGGAGGAGAGGCACTGCCTCCTCCTGTTAGACTGTCACAGGTCCCTATGTCTGCTATGAAAACTATCACCTCAGCTAGCTTTACTAATGGTCCGGTTTCTGGAAATGGAAACGGCTGTCCAGTGGGTACCTTCTTCGCTCCTGCTGCTAGTAGTATTCCACCAGCCCCGTCTATCCCAAGTGGCGAGAATGTAGCATCTCCTTTGGAAAGTAACTGTAGCTCTACAACTAGTCCTGTAGATGGAGAAGCATATGAGCTTAGAAAGTGTACTCTTTTAATTTACCCTTTAAATATGCAACCTGTGCTCCCTAGTGCTCGTCACCTTGACCCACCGGCTGCTCAGACAAATCAGAAAGCCTTGGGAGATATCTTCCAGAATCAGTGGGGGCTTTCCTTCATCAACGAGCCCAACTTGGGGCCGGAGGGAGGAAGTGGCCAGGTGCCTGCGGAGGACAAGACTACTGTGGTCACACCTCAGAGCGAGTGTCAGGCTGGTGCCGCCAAGGCTGCCCAGCCCTGCTTTGATGTTAGCCCATCATTCTTGGAGCCTGGCACTTTGGCTCAAGACCCCGAGAAAAGGACTTGTGCCCCTTGCAACGTGTCTAACGCTTGTCCTCCTGCTTGTGTGATGAGCGAGGAGAACAAGCTGCAGCCATGTGGCCAGGAAAAGACAAAAGCTGAGGGCAAGGGTGCAGGTTCTGCTGTGTCGGCCCCTAGTAAAGACAACGGTGCTAAGCCTGCGCAGGGCCAGCTAACCACTTTGTTGTTTGGCTCATCTAAAGAACAGGCCCACTCTAAAGACATTGGCAAAAGGTGTAGCTGGGGGCCCTTTGACATTAAAGCTGCTGTCGCTTATCACACTAAAGGTAACTTTGACTTTTTTATTAAAATAATTTGTGTTACCATTTAAGTTGTAATCCTTAAGATTTAATTCCCAGTTGATTTGTCGACACTCGGTTTATTGTTGGTGATAGAAAATGTGATTTAAAAGCACCACTCCATGAGCAGCTCCTTTGTCAGAAATACAACAGCGGAGCAAATGGTTTGTGTTTACAGTGCCACCAAACAAACTAGCAAATGTGTTGTATCATTGCCTCACAGTCAAAGCCACCTTGTGTTTTGGCAGTTGAATGCTTTTATTGTGAAGCGTTAGGAAATGTTTAGTTTGCATCAGCAGTAATCTAATACAACTCTGGTTCGACTGGGAGAGTGAAAAGTCAACAGTGAGGCTGATACTGATGAGATAGGGTTACAAACTATACTGATGTATTACATTCTGCATCGTTTCCTGTGAGTCTCGTGCATTGAGAGGCAATTTCAAGTCCAGTTCAGGAATGGTGATCGCTAAATTTAAATACTTTGAATGGCTAATTCAGAAAAAATGCAATAGTATGAAAAACAAGGTTTTGTTTTATGAAAATCTTAAGGATTGCAATTTGTGTTCCAAGTACAATATGTTGTTTTTTTTTTAATTAGACATCTGTATTGCATTTTCTAAGAATATTGTTCATGACAAATTAATGCAGCTGCTGAATTAACATGTTTTTTCATCAACAGAAATGGAATTCATTTTCAACTTGCAAAAACAAGGTAAACTAAACTTGTTTGTTTTTCTAACCTCTGCTTTTAGAAATCTTTAGGTAGTTCAGTTTTCTAAAGAATTGAATATAGAAGCTGTAGTACTTGCAGTCCTTTAACATTTCAAGCTGCCAGCATGCTGAATTTAAAGGTTGACATCTTATCTTTTTCTGTTAATGGAGTGAATCACACAGACTTACTCACACTACCCCCTCCATATGAGTAAGAAATGCCTGGTAACACTATACCCACAAACATGCATGTGCATCCATTGACTGCCTTGGGTTAATACATACTGTACTGATAACCAGCTTAGAACAATCTAAAGTTTAGCTAATTTCTTGCTTTAAAGCTGCTTTAATGGCGTCTATGTGCCTCTCAGGGACAGATATCTGTACCACTGACATCACATAACTGCAAATTCTTGAAAGACAAAAGGTCACATTTGTTTTAGTACTAAACGGCAGTAAACATAAGCAAACCCAGATTAATCATCAACAGAGACACTGTTAAAATTACTGACTGGGACATACTGCTGGTGTATGGTCCTCTGGTACTGCTGTTGTGCCAGCTGGACATTGAAATACAGCAATTATTCCAACAGTCTAGTTGATATCAACGCAGGCAAGAGTGCAGTGGTGTTTGAGGTGGGGACGTTCCTCATCTCCCTAACATTTAACTAGTCTTAAAGTCAGAACACAAAATTGAGTGCAAGTAAATCTGTAAGGTGAAATGTTGTCCAACATTGTGAAAAAGAGCCAGTTGAAATCACATTTGTCAATAATTGAACTGTATTTTCAATTCTACGTTGAATCGACCTTGTACTTATGGCATAGCCCCTGCGTGCATGTATGCTGTACGGCGTAGCCAGACGTGCATCTCCCTGGAAATATAACTGCACTTTGCAGTGACATGGACCGCAATGACTGTGACTGGTCCGCCTGGAAGCTAAACATTTTCTGGCTTCCCCTCCAGTGCTTAGTGGCAGAGCTTATAACGGGGATTGCGACCTTTAGTTTCCCCAGTAAACACACTACACTCTCCGGCGGTTACAGTCCCTCCTGACTGGCCAGCTGCTGCTATTCCCGAAAAAGAAACCAAGTCTTTCAAGCCAGGTTTGTATGGAGAGGCAGCCCTCCCTGCAGACACTCTGACTCTCTGTCTGCTCTCTCTAACCCAGACACAAAGCGGTGAGGTAAAGGATGGTGTAGGCCACTTGCAACATCTAATCGATCTAGTTGACCAGTAGGGCTATCCCTAGTTTCAGGCTATGTTGGCTAAATATCCAACCTAAAGCTAGAGTGCAATATGGCACAACTACTTCAATCAAACATTCCAAAACTAGCCAAATTTAGATTTTAATCAAGATGATTTGTTGCTTGTCTTCTTTGAGATTGATGTGATGTACAATCTAACCCGTTGCCTTCTTTCCTCCTCCACCACTGTAGATCCAAAAAGAGTAGTGGTATATGATGAGACCAAGGATGGACCTGATCAGTGAGGTAGATCGTCTACAGTACTTACCTTCTTCTCTTCTGGGTGCTGCAGTTATCTACCTTGGAAATCATGAATCCTGTCGGACAGATAAAGTGACAACTGTGAAAACATTGATAGTATAGCATGACAGATTTTCCTTGGAATCTCGGGTGGAATAACACATTTCTTTTGGGGCATCAGACAAACGCGCGCACACACTCTGGAGGGACGTTAGAGGAGTTGATCGGTGCCTCTCCGACATGACGTACAACGGACACTCGCAACTTTGGAGCTGTGATGGTCGTTTGTCTCGTGGCTCTTTAGGATGACGTTCGGGAGTTCAACAAAGGAAGGTGTCATGGATTGCACCTCCCTAAGCCTTTATCCTGTTGAACTGCGGCAGCCGTCAGTCTGACTATGGGATGCCTCAGTCATTTTATTTCTTCACGCATTCAAATGAGTTCATTGTAGATATGTTAGACGTTATACATACACATCCGTGTGCAAGCTTGAATTAATTGCGGAAGAAAGGAGAACACACTTTTTAGCAAAGAATGCCTTGAAGTGGTGGAGTAAAGATCTTTGGAGTCCTGTTAAACTGTAAGTTAGGTGGAAGCTCACAGGTGAGGCCCCATCCAGGAAGGGAGAACCTTGTCTTAAATCCTTGTTAGGGGAAATCAGAGCCCAGAAATTAAAAACGCTTGCTTTGTTTCTTTTTATACTGTTTTGTCTGATCTAACATGATGAGTGTGATCCCCCCCCCCTCCCCAGAGCACAGGTACAGAAGTGCCCCGTTCGAAGTAAAGCTACGCCCCTTCATTTCAGTGTTTTAATACAGGTGTGCTAAAGAGTAAAAATCAGGTCTATGTTAAAGGCAGAACCTTTTCATCTTAAAGCTTTTCATACATTTCATGCAAAGGTTCAGAGTCATATACCTTCTAATATGAATCGTGAGTGACAAATTGTGAAGCAGGAGACATCACTACCGTTAAGGTCATCCGCGTTTTGTGCTACTTGTTCAGCCAAGACTTCAGGATGTCCAGTCAGATTATTTTGCCTGCGTTTCTGTCTGTGTAAAAACTGTTCGATTCCTCTCGTCAGAGGAGCATGTGTTGCATTTTTACAAACTAGATTTTTTTTGTTGTTGTTTTCTGACTCTGCATCGGGTCTTTGCTTTTTTTTCTGTCTTATGGCATCTTATTTTTTTGCATGTTTACCGGTGGAAACGGACGAGTCAGGTCGCTCTTCATCACCACACAAAGATAACAGTAACCACAGCAATTGCAATACTAATCTTAGGTTTCCCCCGACTAGCCACTATGTCAGAACTGTGTTGAAATGTGAAGATGGGTTGTTCTGTTAATGTTTTTTTTTTTTTTACTGTGGATAACATTTTACATTTTGCAAAACCAGTGTGCAATAACACCGTGTGATCCATACGGCGTGTGAAATGGGTTATATGGAGCTACAAAAATCATCACCCAAGATGCCGGTGTGTGTGGCCTGCAGTTCATTTGTTGAAAACAAAAAAAAATGTTTTAAGGTGCGTTTTCAAGTTTGTTGGACAAATTCTTGAGGTGATTTATTTTTTTCTTTTTGCAAAAGAGCTCGTATTGAAAGATCTAATTAAGTCTAGGGAGCCCAAATTTTAACTGCTAACTGCTAACTGGCCAGCATGTTACATCACTTTCATCACCATCTCCAAATCAGGATCGGTTTGTTCAACATAACGAAGGAACTGTCCAGGTTGTTGTTTTTTTGTTTTGTTTGTTTTTCTTTAGGAGATTTGGTTAATGTGTGGATTAATAGCACTTTATGTAAACTAATTGCTTTTATCTTTTAATTACTAGAGAGATCTATATGTACTGACAAGAAATACTCCTTGAAAGAATGGCTCTGGGCTGTTACTTTTCAGAAAAAAAATAAGTTGATTAAAAACAGAATTATTAAATGTAACTCAGGTAGTGTTGATAAAGCCATGACTATGTTCAATATTGTTTTTTTTCTTTTTCTTTTTTGTCAAACGGCCCCGTCATGTGGTGTTTTTTTTTAAAAATTGGAATTGTTGAATTAGAGTCCTATAGTCTCGTATGATGTGACAAAACACCAAATATTTAGCTGTGTGGAGAAACCGTCATGGCATGCAAGGGTGCTGTCATTGATCATCGTGGGCTCTAAAAAAAAAAATCCTATTTTATTTCCCCTTTTAAAAAACAAAAAACAAACAAAAAAGCACATTGCTCCACGCGTTATCTATGTAAACTAAAACTGTAATCTTCATGCAATCTTTGATGGTTGATTCTTCTCCCTCGTGCATTCACGGTGAAGCACCTCTTGATTTATTATTGCTGAACATCAGTGGTGTTTCTGTGGGGTTGCTACAATCTGGGTATGAGCTTTTTTTCAAGTACACTTCTTTCCACTGTGTCCTCCTGATTGCAGCTTGTGTGCAAGAGAGGGAGCGGGAGAGAGAGGGGAGGAGGGGGGGGTCGTAACTGCAGCCAGTTTGTCTTGACATTCAACTTCCACGTCTAATCTCAGTCGGCTCTCTGGTATTTAAAAATGCTTTTGTTTTGGCTTCCATTGTACAGCTTGTGATGGATGAGTGTATTATCATATGCTGCCCTCTGAGTGAGAACAATTGTGTCGGATCTGGGGTACAGTATTTGAGGAGATATTGCCTATTAGCATTTAGGCTTTTCATGTTTTTTTTTTTTGTTTTTTTTCTCCTGTGCTTGTGGAAATTGACATTTAATCTGTCATGAAGTTACACAAAACTCGCAATTTAATTTCTCCTGATTGCCCGTAATCCATAGGCGGAGTGAGGTGAACGGGTTTCCCTTACGGCGAATGCCAAATAGTTCAGGCAGTGATGCATCTACAGGCTTCTTAAACGTAAAACAGGGTGATCAAAGTGAGTAGTATGTGATGTTACTGTAGTCTTACGACCTTTTTCAAATATTTTACGTGGTTTTTTGTTTTTTTTTGGAGAGGATGGTCCTGTACAGGGAAATCAAGAGTATCTCCATCCTCCCAACCCCCCCAAGGCCCCTCTATTTTCAAGCACTTAATACAGCAAAAAGGCTATGTTTGAATATGCATTTATAATGATAGAACTATTATTTAGCACTGTAGCCTGCAAACCAAAAATTGGTTCTTGAAGCCGAGTTAGACGGTTAATCAGTGTTGGGCGGGGTGTTGGGGTGAGTGACTGTTTTTGGGTGTGTTGAGAGAGAGAGAGAGAGAGAAAGCCTGATCATGTGGAGTTTATATTTCCACCCCCCTCAGGATGTGCAATCACCTCAAGGATGCAGGCTTCTAGGTTGTGAGTGACGAGTTCAGTGTGTGCTTAGCGAGTTCTTCCTATTATATGCAAGTTCCTTGTATAATTCAAACCCCCCACCACCCCTCTCCACCCTCCCTGTTGTTTCATGTTCAGGTGCCTGTGTGGAAAAAAAAAAAAAATTATACTTTTTACAGCAATTTTGATTGTTTAAAAAAAAATCTGCTTCCAGCATATATCCGTGCCATTTTTATTTTTTCTTTGTTTTTGTAACATTTGCTGTTTTAAGTTCTCATACAGCTAATCCTGATTTTCTTTCTTTAGAGCTACATGGACGCGGCTGAAAGCAATGAGCGTTATCTGTGTTTTTGTTTTTTTTTTTTTTTTTTTGAAATTTCATGGCTTGTGTTTTCCGAATGGTTTGACCTAAAAAGCCAAAATCAGTTTGAATGGGGACGGATGACGACCGCTTGCTGGTGTGTATACTCGTTTTCAGTCCATTGTCGAGTTAATGTCTGAGGTGTAGCACATTTGAACTGATTTAACAAATTGATGTTTTAACATGTGTTGTTTTTTTTTTTGTTTTGTTTTTTTTAAAGGTTTTATTTTTGAGTTGTAACCTAATTTATCCATAGATGCAAACGTAGGATGAGACTAAAAGGAATAAACGATAACAGAAAAATCAAGATGTCTCATTTTTGACGAGTTTTAGATGATTTAGTTCCTGATTAACGCTGATGTAGACCCATTTCCCCCCACCCCATAGCACCAATGTTAATATATTTGAAGTCTTTTCCAGCAGATTTTATACAAATTCCTTTAATTCGTTTCTTCAGATAGCTGTGATGGAGTGACGAGCATCCACTGCATCCCAGAGTTCCTCTTAATATATTTTTTACTTGTAGTGATCATGTCTTGAGGGGGAATGAGGTATTATTAACGTGCGGTTCAACAACTCTGAATCTGCTTTCGCCAAAGGTACACTACTCAGATATTCAGCTACTGAATGGCAAACGCACAGACCGGGTGGGGGGACATTGTTGTTGTTGTTGATGATGATGATGATGATGATGATGTCACAGCCAGCTTCCTGACATCGTGCTGGGTTTTTCGGAGGCATTTTAGTGAAAAAAAGAAGTCACTACTGTAGCAGCTGAATGTCACTTTGAGCGTGTTATTAAAACGGTGTGAGAGAGGAGATGTCTTTAAAAGAAAAAAAAACAAACACAAAAAAAAAAGTAAAACAAATACCGAAAGTGCTGCTTCTTCATCCAGTAATCAATCGTCTGTAATGGGAAATGCTGGACTTGGTGTTTGTGCTCGACTTTAAAAAAAAAAAAAAAACTGTCCCTCCTCTTAAACTGTCATTGCCTCTTGTGGAAACTGTTTTAATTTAGGGGGCTTTTTTTATTGTTTTTATTCAATGACGCCTGAGAGGTACAGTGTTAATGATTCCACATGTACGGAGTGAAGTCAAACAAGGGCAACATGTGTCTTTAGAGGATTCAGTCATGAAAAGGAGGTGATGTGTAGTGCCGAGTCATCTTTTCTTGTTTTTCTCTGTGTCATCTCAAATGGCTGTTGTGCTTGTTGATGCATTTTTTTCTTCTTTTCTTTTCTTTCTTTTTTTGTTTTGTCTGCTCCTCCTGTTATCACTTCTACATCTCTTGCCCCCCTGAAGAAGAGGAAAAAAAAAAAAAGAGGCAATAGCATTATTTTCTTCAAATGTCTTACAGGTTGACATATAAGTTTTAAGTGAGCAGTCTGATTATTTAATTTTCTTTCGTTTTGAATTTAACAGAAGTGTCACATTACGATGTTCTTTTTTTTCTTTTGTTTTTTTTTAAAGCATGATAATAACCCTCAAATTCCAAAACAATGTAATAGAGTCAATAAAAAAGAAGAAACCTCCAGTGTTCACAATTTTAGTTTCCATTAAAAATGTCAAATTTTCATGAAGAATTCTGTGTGCTGTGTTTCTGTTTTTGGCTCGCTGATCACATGTTGACCCGTAACCCATGGTTTTACATAATTAGAAAAGTCTTGATCACAAAATCTTCAGTAAACTTTGAGACAAGTCAGCTGATGCTGTGATTGAGCAGCATAATGTAACTAAACACATTTACTCAACATACGTAACTTGAGTGTTTCCTATTTTGTTGCTACTTTACATATAAACTAAATCTGTGGGTACTTTTTACTCAGCTACATTTATTCACGGGCATTACTTATTTTTAATGCAAAACATACAGTGCGATTACATTTTAAATTAAGTTGCAGTTAAGTTCCAACTCTTACTGTCTTGCACATCAATTAGTTTCTTTAAAATCAAGTTTTATCTTTCATAACTCGTAATGTGACTGATACTTAGGTCAAGATACACCCAGTTCTCGCCTGTGTAAACTGTATAAAGTAAATAAAATTGGCTTCACCTCAACTGGCTAAAATTAAGTAATGCTACAAGTAATAATACTTCAGTTGTATAAATTACTAATAGCACAATGAAGTGGATGTTCTATACTACTTTAATCTAGAATCTTACAGCAAAAATATGAATTTGCTTTCAAGAATTTTAATGTAAGACTTTTACTTGTAACTAAATAGACTTTTTAGGGGCCACAGGACCTCAGGACCTGGAACAGTTGCTTTGGTATTTATGATAAGCTGTTACACAAATGTAAAAGTGGAAATCTTAAGCATGTAAGGAAGAGCTCATGTTGCATCGTCATTTCTTTTATATGTTCATGTCTTCCAGTTGGCTGGAAATGTAGTTTCAAGAAACAAGATGTCCAATATGTGTACCAAAATCATGCAGCAAGAAGACTGAACATCTGTTGAGTCTCATGGAGGAAAGTGATTCTCTCTCAGTAATGAGATAAAATCAGATTTAGCCATCAATTACACCTCACAGGTAACACATTCTTAATTAATTAGATCATCTTTTAGTGTCCAAGTGTAAACAAATGTATGAAACAAGGAAAGAAAAAATTAAAAAAGCCATCATACTTGGACCACTTAGTCTTCGTCTCTACCAGCACCAACGAAAACAGCTAAATGTGCAGACACCTGTTTGTCAGAAGTCCTCTTTTTTTAACAGCATATGTTATGAAATGGCCCTGCTCAGTGACAGACAGTCACTTTGTGTCGGACAAGCTGCTGCAGAGAGGGGACAGCAGCACCGGTGGAGGCCATGTGGCTGTAATGAGCCCAGCTTGATCTGAGGTGTTGGGACTGGAGCTGCTGCACCCTCAGTGGGCTGAGGTGCTGATTGTTGTTCAGAGACGCCCCCTTGTGGATGAGGAGCGCACCAACTACAGGACTAAAGAGGGTGGGTTTCATCATCTTTTTCTTCTGTAGTATTGTAAATAAATTGCACAATAAAGTAGATGTTTAAATGGAAATGGGTTATAATCTAACTAATATATTGTTTATTTTATTACGTGACTTTATTATGTTAATATTTCCTGAATAATTTCAGTAAAATCACCTTCCTCTATCTTCTAAAATTAAGACTTTCAGTGTTCAGGACATGTAAAAGACTGATGTTGATACACAGTAAACTTCAAAATGCTCACGTTTGATCACATATATGTGTGTGTTTTGCCACCTGTGTTAATCTCAGACTGGTGTGATTTCTGGGACGACTGTGGGAGCTGTTGACACTGCAGGTGGCGTATTTTCACCACAAACACACACACACATGCACCTTTCTTTTCATTCTGTCCATGGAATTGAACCGGTGTTTACCGCCAACCCCCCTCAATTTTACCTCGTTGATTACTCTGTACTCCACGGAGGCCACATGGGGCTTGATGGTTAGTGCACTGGTGCTCGGAGAGATTGTCCAATGTGCTGGAAGGTCACTAAAAGGTTTGATGTTTGTTTCAACAGCTCATCTCCGCTGAGGTGTTTCTGAACTTCCCACTCCAGGACTGCTGCGAAAAAGGATGAACACAGGGTGACCCCTCCGGCGGAGAAAAACAAATAAACGTCCTCACAGAGCAAGATCAGAAAGACAGTACGCCTGATCAGGCCAGGACTTCCACTACATCACCAATCTTAAAAGCTAGATTGACATACAGTATATATATATTTCTTTACAATTTCATCAATTTACTGTAGCTCTGAAGAGCAAAAAGCAACTTTGTTTCTTCTGTCAGTGAAAATGTCGTCCCACAGACCTTAAAAAATGTATCTTTCCTGCTTCAATTCATCACAAATAATATTTATGTCGCAAGGATGTCTGTAAATAAATCTCCATCTCTGACATACATCTATCACAGAGACATGTACATGAGTTGAGAGTATCCGTCTGGGTGATGGGAGACATATTGCTTTACTGAAGGGGGAGACACTATAGGTGAGTAACCGATTACTTACAATAGGACAATACATTTTTTGGGATTACAAGTTTTCTGATGTTTTATGTTTAAATATGCAAATGTCTAAAATGTGCAAATATGCAACACCTAAATGTTGAGCCAGTGTCTTGTTATCGGAAGGTCGCTGGTTCGATTCCCCTGGTCTGCATGTCAAAGTGTCCTTGGGCAACATACTGAACCCCACACTGCTCCTGATGTGCAGATCGGCACCTTGCATGGCAGCCACCACCATCAGTGTATGATTGAATTACTGTTAGTTGCTTTGGACAAAAGCGTCTGATAAATGTAAATCTGAGACGACTTTTCTGTAAAGGGTCTCAAATGTTGGGATACACAGGTTTAAACGTACAAGTTGCTTTGCATATTTTTACAAGCTCATCATGCTTTTCTTCATGTTGAAACGCTGTGGTCTAAATTAGTCTAACTTATATCAATAGAATATTCAAGACAATGTTCTATCTAAAGTCTGTCCACAATTTTATTTGTTTGGCCCACAGGAGAAAAGATTTCATATAGACACATTTGCATTCTGCTTGAATGGGGCTTTTTAATATCGGCCTGCTCTGTGGCACAGAGTGTCAAAAGTGACACTGAATGGCTGGCCTCTCTACAGCCGTGTGTAATTGTGCGTCCATTAATCAGGCCTCATATTTGTACGACATTGCTCAATAATCCGTGGTCTTACTCCTCTGCTGCGTTTCAGTTTGGCTGACAGAAAACGTGATACATGACATTTCTCAGCGGTGCGGGTCAAGAAGTGTTTTATGGAACAGTTTTTCTATTGAGAGCCCCCTCACACATTTTCGATGTTCATTCTTGACAGGGACAGAAACCAGCCGCAGTGTATCATCCGAGTGCATCCCCCTGCTTTCTGGGATGAATATATCAGCCGTCAGCAGACAGTCCCTGACATTAAGTGATCTGTTGGTGAACACCATAAACCTTACATCATCAAATGTCACACTCAAGCACTTGCCAGAGTGTGCAACTGATCTGATGTACATCAGGGTTCATAGAACAAATTCCGTGAGCTCAGTCCCCGATGTCCACACTGAGCCTTAAAACAGCGAAACCCTCGCTGACTTTAATTAACATCAGCCGCGCCCGGCGAGAATGTGTGAGCGCAGAAAGGTGCAAGGGCTCAAAAGGCTTTAGCAGACTGTGAAATCGCAATGTACCAGGGGCCGCAAAGTGCACGGCTCATATCACTGTGTTTAACGCGCATTCTGTACACATTTATATTTAAGAAACACACATTCTTTCTATGATTTTATTCTAGTGTGCTCTATGGTTGTCCATCATGGTGTTGGAAGCTTCCTCGTGCAAATGATTTGAATCAAGACAACCTTATGATTGGACGACTGTCTCTTCTTCCTGAGCTCCAGCTGCCCTCGTACACTCAGATATGGCCTGCTGACAGAGATGGCCGGGCCCCTCATGTGTATACCAGGGAAATTCACTCAAACATTAGCTAGTAGTTTGTTTAGATCAGTTAATCTCTCAGGTCATGTGGCTGACTGACCCAGATACACTTTTGAGGTTGCATTAAAAACAAAAAAATACTTATCATTTTCAGGAGGGTTTCCATTGTGAAACAGGCTATATTTTACTAAAGCAACAATAAATAAAATGTCTAGTTGTTTGTTTAATAAGTCATGGTGAGTATTTTGGTTCAAAATAAAATTTAGTGGCCCAGAGTGAAACGTTTCGTCTGTGTCTACACCTGCTGAACATAATTTTCTTACGGTTAAGTTTTTTTGTTACAGGGAATTGAGGCAGGATTTGTGAAAAAATAAAGATGCATTTTAAGTTTTTTAATGCTAATGGGTGATTAAGCGTTCAAAAACAAAAGAATGAGCCCATCCACCTATCTCTCCGTTGCCTTGAACAGGTTGTGTGCTGCAATTCGGGCCGAATTTCCCGTGCAGTCCTGCGGACGTGACGTCAGATGACGCTGAATGCGCGTCTTCGAAGGCTTCAATACAGGAAGAAAACAAGCCCGGTGGACCCAAACTAGTGTTTGGGTAGTAATGGCAATTCGGGCCGAATTTCCCGTGCAGTCCTGCGGACGTGACGTCAGATGACGCTGAATGCGCGTCTTCGAAGGCTTCAATACAGGAAGAAAACAAGCCCGGTGGACCCAAACTAGTGTTTGGGTAGTAATGGATTCTGCTACGGCCAGAAAACGACCCACCACCACACAGAGTCCACTAAAAAGTCATGCTAAGAAGAAAACGAAGGTTTTATCAGCAGCAAGTCTGAGTCCAAACGAAATTACGACCAAAGCCGGCCGGCACCGAATAAACATCGGATAGGCGTTGGACTCATGGAGGCAGCTTCAACTTGAACTGAAAACAGATGCAGACATGGCTCATCTCCTAGTTACCAGGTAAGAAAACATTACTTTTTTATGTTTAGAGCTTGATTTGAAAAACATATGAGATAACGTGACCTAACGTGCAAAGTAGCGTTAGCTGCTAACATGTAACTTAGTCCACCACTGTGTAACACTGAATAGTTACAGACTGCGAGTTTTCCACGGTCCTTTCGTCTGAAACCGAATTGTTGGAAATATGTCCCTTTCTATATGCGACCGAAAGCCCAACCTGTTATCTAAGAGGTGACGTTAGCAGCTGGCTGTAGCCACAGGCTAACGGTTTGTTTGTGTCTGTGTAGTAACATTAGCCGCTAACACACAGCAGTCCCGTATCAGAGACGATATTTATCGTCGTCTGTGCTTTCGCCTGTGCATTTCAGACTCGCCGCGCATGTGTGTTGCTACACACCCGAGTCGGCTTCCCGGATGCTTCATGTTTGTAGGGGATAAAGCTAACTTATTTCACAGCTGTAGGCTTCCAACGTAATTGCGCGGAGGTCTTGCAGTAAACAGTCACGTGAACATGCGCGCTCACGCGCCGGCTTGGCCGATAGCTGCAGTTACGCTAACGGCCGCAACGGCCGTCGTGTCACTATTGAGTCTTATTTCTTGATCCTGCCCCATGTCCCTGTAAAGGTGCAGTATGTAAGAATTGGCCACCTGTCAAATTAATATTCCAAACAAGCAGAGGCATAGCACGTCACCAGAGTAACCGTTAACTGTAAATGCAATTGACTAATTAGCTCAGTTAGCCAAGCAGCTAGCAGCCTGCAGCCTGCAGCCTGCAGTGACTTCAACCAGGGCTTTTGTGGACAACAAAACTAGGTGGGTTCAAGTGTGAAGCATGAGAGGTCAGGCATCAATCAACGCCCACGTTGGTCTACAGCCTCTTTAGGTACAAAGTGGAATTATGAGAAAGGATGGGCCAGGCAGGTGCGTAGAATACGGGGGGACGGTGGGGACGCGTACCTATCAGTTTTCGTCATGAGTCATAACACATATAATTCTTGAGCGACAGATGCCAACAGATCCACAAAAATCTCTATCCGCACAGACACAGGCACAACTGTAGCTGCTGCTGCGGAGGTGATGAGGTCTTTCTCTCAGTCGTTAGACAATCGTGCTCCTTTTTTAAAAGAATGTCGTGAGTGTAGATGTCCCCTCTGCGGCACCATAGTTTAGTTATTTATTTTTTAAATGAGCTGACCGCTTGGCATGGACAGGAAACGAGGCATCGTATGATCATATCACCTACTCTTTACTCTTTACTTTACAGTATACAGCACCATACCAGGTTGCTAGTGCCATGGACTATATCAGAGTCATTACTTGTAGAAGAACAAATGGATGTTGTACACAGCATGGATATGCAGACCACTGACACAAAGGTAAGACGCGATATGTTTTTTACTTATTTGCTGGTGGTGTTGTGGCTAGGTTTTGTCTTGTGCATTTTGCACGCAAGTGATGGGCTGTTTTAACTCTTCTTGACTCTTGTTGTAATTAATGTTAGCCTTAGCCACCAACTTAGTTATGGTTTGCGATCGTACAGCAAGCACTGGTATTGGAGATGATCGTGGAGTAGTCAGTATCTTGTTTAATTATTGCTTGAATCTATTGCTGAATTCTGGAATAGTTGTGATGATGATGAGGATTGCATATCAGCATATGCTTTGAAATTTTGGTCAGGATTGCCTGATGTAGATTGGATGGATGCATATTGTTGTGAATTGAGAGCAGTCAGCTCATGGTGTGATATGTTCGTCTGTGCAAGTCGTGCCACACATATTTTTGCTTTTTCAATCTTGTGCGAAATGTGTAGTGCAGAAGTGTGTGTGTGTGTGTGTATATGGTCAATTGTACTGGGAATTTAAACTATAACATCAAAATATTAGCAAAAGGCATAGCCACACATTTGATTTACTCTGAACTTCAACACGTAGCCTAGGCAGGCCTATTTTCCTTTCGTAGCTCATCTGAGTCTGATCATGTCATCTCATTGTCACATGAAGCAGAAGATAGTGGGTCAAATGTCTAATGCTTTTTGAAAACTTAGGCTTGCCTTTCTTCTTCATAAAACGTGTCGGACATCATCACATTTTTGTATACATTTTTATTAATTAACATGACCTGCGCGAAAGGGGGGAAAAAATGAATGCGTCATTGTACCCAGCACTTGTGAAAATGCACTTCTGAATGTGTCTCTTTCCTCAGCACATTTCAAACCAAACCTACGCCCATGGGGCCAGGGCTAGCTGGTTAGCATGCTAACTTCTGTAGATGTCTGTGCAACACAGTAAAGATACATCTTTGACGAAATACTAAAACTGTGATTTCTTCACATTCGGTCAGTAATGTCAGTTAATTTTTGAATGTGTTAAACTAAAAAAATATACACAGTGCAGCTTTGAGATATTTTACACTGAACCACAAGTCAGAGGGATCCATCCTCTGAAGACCATGAAGCTGAAAAGCAGAGTTGTCTCGATACACATGCACCCATTATGGCTCATTGAACTCCTCTGTTTATGCAGCGGACTGTCATCATCCATCACTACAGCTGTCCATATATGTAGTCTCAGTGCGTCTCCACCTCTAGTCCGTCTAGTCACAAACACCAGTTACTCACACTCTGTGCATGTAGTCCCACGAGGCCGATCATTCATTTCCTGTTTACTCGCACTCCTCTGCGACCACTCGTCTTGACACTTGTTCATGAGTGAGTGAGTCACAAAAGACTGGAAATCCATCCACGCAGGACAGCCACTGTGACACAGGTCACAGCGTCTCCTCAGCTCTGCACTAAAGAGATCCAGATTTATTGAATTATTGGAATCGGACTTGACACGGTCCAGCTGTATTGACGGTCCTGCAGCTCAAAACATGTAAAACAAATACATGACGAGGTCGATGTTGGTGCGTCCACATGATCTCGGCAGCAGGGCCTCCGGTGTCGCCTGAAGACTGCGGCGTGTGCAGCTGTCCTGCTGATGATTTCTTTGTGGTCATCAGTATTATTCTCTCAGCAAACTGCTGCATATTGTCTGCTGCTAGGTCGAATTAAGCTTTGTGTGCTGGTGGGCTGCTGTGGAGGAGGAGGGGGGAGGAGGGAGGGCATTTTTGTGTGATATGGGCCATTGACTGCTTTTCCATAGCTCAGGAACAATAATGAGATTTTTTTTTTTTCAGAATATCAGTGCCGCCATTCAGCGCACTGATTGTGTTTATGAAATTGTGCATACATCTCTCAATGCTGGAGCAGGGGAAGGGAAAGCTATTTTCAAAACATTAGCAAATTGTTTTCTGTTATTGTGCAGAGATTGATAAGAGTATGTGTTGTCTAAACACACAGACGAACGCGCACACACACAGACACACACAGACAGAAAAAAAAAACATCAGAAAGAAAGCTATGGCTTGGAATTGCCCATTGCTCTTGCCATTAACAAAAAAACTACTTAAAAAAACATAAACTATATCACCTTTCTTTCATACGGCCATCAAGCTGTAACTACAGTTCATTCACTTGTTTGTCAGCACAGGTTTCAGTACGTTCCTGCTATGAAAATATATTATCTTATTCACTATTGTTCAGTTTATTTGGTCGGCGTTTATTATTTATTTCTAAAACATACATTTTGTAACATTTCTTATGTTAATGTTCAAATATCGAAAACAAAACTAGACCATTGTTGTTCAGAAGTGTAGTTAGATGATCCCAAATGTGTCCAATGATGTTCAAACGCAGAGAAATACATTTTGGTGCGTTTCATTCGGTCGCCCGTCACTTTAACTTCCAGTGCAACATCAGAGAAACATTTCATTTCTGTCTCATCAGATACAGTTTCATCGTCAATAGAGCAGACGGCATGAACAACATATTTTTGTAGGCTAACCTGGAATTTAGTGCTGCGGTAGTTCCCGCGACAAAAATAATCTATACGGGAAACAAACAGTTATGACACTTACGCATTTCATTCAACAGGATGAACACCGCTTATATGATTTTTTTTTTGTGTGTGTGTAAATGGGGTCGGCATAGATCAAAAGCTAACGTCAGGCTATAAATGAACTACATTTAGGTCAAACTACCAAGTTTCCTCATTACACTAGCATGTACTATCCATACTTTGCTATAAATTGATCAATCCACAAGATGCAAAGCATTAGAATAATATGCATTTGTAAAAGACAGACTGGTGAGAAGACGAGTCTCCTAGTTCAGCATGTAGCCACATGTTAGCGGCCACTTTTTATAAGAAGCCCTGTCTGAAGCGGTTGCACAAGCTCTTTTCCAGAGGTTTGGATTACACTGGCCGAGCTGTATGTTTTTTGACGTTTCACAACTGTCTGCTTCAGGAGAACGCTGCAACGCCGTTTTGCCTCAGAGCTTCTGGAAATGTTTTGTGGACTAAGAAACGTCACCTGACTTCTCATCTGAACAAGGCTGAGTAGAAAGTGACTGGACTGTCCTTTTACGTGTGAACTTGCCCTTTAAGTAAGCACAAACGTTATTTCAGGCTAACTGAAAACCTATTCACTGACTTTAAGATGAGGGAAGTGCACAAATGCTAAAAGTTATCTCCAGGCTTTAGGACTCATTCCTGCGACACTCTATGGTGGTTGTTTAACAATGATGACTACAACTCCCATGATCCCATGCTACTTTGTGACATCAGAAAAACTAGTCTTTTGTTTCCATGGTCCTCCCCAACAGCAGAAATTAAGTACTGTGTGTTTACATCATTTGCTACGCTGCTTATCAAAATTTCCCGCTGAAATGTAAAAATGACCTTGAGTTCGACCTTGCCTTTTGAAACCTCCGCTGTGTTTCTCACAAGCAGACTCGTGTCAAATTACTTGACATTTCACATAAATCACCTTTTATCTGATACAAACCTCTGAATGGCAGAGTCAACCAGTGGATGCGCTTTTGTTCCTTCTCATGCTTGGTAGGTCACAGCTCTCATTAGCACCCGGAATGACTTTAGAGGCAGCGACACGGGTTTTTCCGAGCATTTCGCCGCCTCTACGGATCATAATATTTGTATCATAACAGCAATACTTTGATGAAACCACATCACAGCAGCATTACACTGCCCTGTCACGACACCTCTACCCTGACATCAGAGGTGTCAGAGCAGATACCCCGGGTCCCTTTGAGGCCATTTCTCTGACGCGGCTTTCAAATTTATCACAAATCCAGTATGAAAGCTGCAAATTATACTGTGAGTCTGCATATTTTTATATTTATTTGTCTAATTAATTAATGTATTGTGCTGAGAAATAATCAGCATGAGGATGTTTTCCACTGGGGGAACATTTCGATGCAAAATGTCAGAGTGACACACACTCTAGCTGCTCCACTAAAACAATATTAGATTTAGCAGGCCTCTTGACCTGTCGGCAATAAACAGCCCGGCAGCCCAACAGCTACACACATACACATTCATCTCTCATTAATGTAATTGCTGTCATGATAGTTTTGGGATGCCTCAGCACAGAGAAGGACTGGTGACGCACTGAAAAAACCTCGCTGGGCAGGGAGGTATTTTTTTTTTTTTCAAAGTAGAGGCTGTAAAATGGCTGTAAAAGCTGGAGATTTGCAGCACCAAGTCGAGGAATCATTAATCCATTAGTAATGATCTCATCGACACCAATACCCCTCCCTCCCTCCCTCCCTCTTGGCATTTACCCTGTATTTTTGCCCTGTCCTCCGGTAATAATTGACACCCTACCTGCTTTTCTACAGTGCAGTCTGTTGCTCTAAGGCGGCTATTGATTGTGGCGCATCAGATCCACGAAGACAATGATGATGAACAATGAACAGACAGCTGCATCCTCTGTGATCTGGGCCAAAACTGATGGCCTTTGTAAGCATGTAATGCCTCATCTGGTGGATAATATGAGAGAGAAACAGGGACACGATATGTGAAATTTTCCGAGTCAGTTAGCTCACGGCCTCCTCGGCTTTTCATCGGACACGTGCAGCTCGAGTTGGAATACTGAGGCTTTAAATACATCGAATACACAAGCGTATGTTTATTTCTTCTCTGCATTGAACCATAAAACACCGGAGATAAGGATTCTGCAGAGTTTTTTAAAATTCTCTTTCCATGATAAGCTTTATGTTGAGGAGGGAAAACAACATGTTAATGATGAAGAGTAGACTTTACAAGAAATTCTGCTTAAAATATATATGCACCATAAAATTTTATCAAGTAATTCAAAAATATGTACATACTCGCCATTTTAAAACCTAATTCTAATGTATAAGTTGTTATAACACACCATGAACATACTTATAATGAGTAATGATGCACCTGTAGCACTGCATAATTGTAGCAACTCATGAATATTCCTAATACTTTACGGCGATAATCTTAACTCATTGTGACGCCAGTGACTAACGCATTATAAACAGAGTTACAATTTGCATGCCTGTATTTATAAGCAGTCATGAATGACTTACAAGGTCAAATATCAACAGCAGGCCACTCACTATTTTTTGTGAAGATCATAGTTGTAATACATTATAATCACTTTATAATATAATCAGCACTTATAATCAGAAGTGGCTGAGATGTAAATCATTACATGGGCATCATAGAGTGTGTGTGAGGTGTTGCCAACATCACTTAACAAAGTAAAACACATACAGTCATTCTGATTCAACAGACATAAGATATTAAAGTTTTTTCTTTTAACTCTTTAATCCCTCGAGTGCCTCAGAGGATTCCCAAACTGAAGAGCACCAGACTGACACCATATTTCACACCTGAGCAGCACCCCCTGCATAATTTATTAATGTTATCTGCAGCTAATTAATTGAATCTAAAATCTGTAAACAATAAAAGCTTAGTTTTTTTTTTCTAAATATTTTTAGATTATAACGCTCATTTTAAATTCAGATTATGTTGCTGATTATAATTTTTTTTACAGATTCACTCCAGGCACGTTCAGGAGGATATCAACATGTCAACTCCTCTTTCAGGATGTAAAGGTCATATGAGCTCGAGAACCTTTTTTTAAAAAAAACATAAAGTAAAGCTGAGGAGACAATGAAACAGACTCTTAAAAGAAACCCGCATAGCCTCACACAGCTGTTTGTTCCTAATCTTCGCCCTCTACAAAAACAATCCAGGGACCAGTTCCACATATGAAGCCGTCTGCGTTCTTGGCTGCAGACTATTTGCCATTCCCAGAAGGTCATTTGGTTAATGCACATTTGAGTTTTCATGGACTCTTAACTAGTTTTTAATCAGCAATTATTAGTGAATTGGAAGGCTGTGCAGGCGCACGACTCTCTGCCGGCGGGAGAGTGCCCATCAATGTCACGTCAATTTCCATGCCAAAGGCTACATTAGGCCTGCAGTCTGGGAGGAAACAGCCACCTGAGTGCCTCATCTCCCCATCCACAGCAGTCTTCCCATCAACTATTGACTCTATTACACAGCTCTGTCAAAAAAATTTTCCGCTTCAAAAGAGGAGCAACCATTACATGGCTGTGCAGGGAGATAATTTAGTGATGCACATAAAATTAAGTGCATATCCATTGAACATTGCTCATTATTGCACTTGAATTCCTACAATGCCAGGCTCGTGTGAGGATCCTGGATGCTTCCCAACCTTTCATTCCATTCCTATTTTCAAGGTGTAAACTTGATTATTTAGGGCTGATGTACTATATAAATAGCTGTCATTTTCATCTATATCTAACCTACCTGTAATTGGCAATTAAACATGCAGGCATCTCAGACTAGCTCTTAATTACCGTTAATAAATGCCGAGGGGCCCCGAGGTGTCCTCGCAGGCTGAGGACGGGGGCTGCGGCGCCACATCACTGCATGAATATGCATGGCGGGCCTAGGTATTCTCCAGCTCTCTCCTCCGCTTTTCAAGCTGACGCACGGCGAGGTGGCAGGCAGCAGAGGCGCCTCTTGAACCCCCACTTCTTCATTACACCTCCACATCGGCCGGGCCGGAGCGTCGTTACCATGCTGCATCCTCGCTGTGACATTTCTTCTGCACACTGTGGCTTGTTTGTGTTTGCCAGGGAGCTGTCACATTCGGCCTGTTAGCACCGGCCCATGGGAAATTCACACAGAGCCGCTGGTATGAGGTGAGGCCGTCAAATGAGCCGGTGACGTGCCGCCTAATGCGCTTAGATTCGGTCAAATGTGTGTCTGTGTATGTATGTATGTATGCTGCCAGTAAAAACGTAGGTGAACCCTCTGAATTTTTGTATCTGAGACATTTAAATCGGAAGAGAAAGATCTTCATTGACTGATTATATTTCTCTCTCCCCAAACAAACTATAAAAATCTAAAGTCTCTTTGTTTTCATGGCTGAGTAAACCGAATAGAACAAACTGAGCGTAATGGACAACACAATTTCATTTTACTTTGTTTATATGTGGCGGACCCTGCCACCTTTCTAGCTTTCTTGGGACCTCATTTTCCAATAATAATATTTCTGAGCTTGTATTATCTCATTAATATTGTAAATATTAAAATTCCCAAACTACATAGTCCCCCTTTAAATATAAGATAAACATACGATTACCGCAGGGACTCTTGGACTCATAGCTAGATAGAGATAAGTGATAACTTTCCATACTGTAGACCCTGCTGCTCAAATATTACTCTTTATTATCTTTTATTCCAAAACAAACTTTGGCTCCACAGATTAATAACAGCTTTCCCTTTTTCTCTGCTGCGAGCTGACATTTAACTCCCATAATGACTGCTGATTGTCCTGCAGTGTTCCACCAGAGGACCTGAATCCTTGTATTTGAGGGCCGACGAGTGTCGAGCTCTCTGATCGTAATGGCACTTTTAATTAGCACTTAATTAAAGGCAGGTGGACTGGAAAGGTCAACCAGTTAGGCCTGTATGTTCTAAAAAAAGAAAAAAAAAACCCAAGACAGCTTCAGTAAGGATCAACTGTTTGATGAGTTTGTCTGCTAATTACAGTGACCAGGATCTGGACCAAACTCCAGTCACGTTTCAATCATTTGAACAAATCTCTTTTTTACAAATGTCTTTAATCTAAGTGCTCTTAAGATAGGTGACCTAGTCTTCTAGATTTCCTGGGACTTAACAACATTTTTGTGTAAATAAACACAAACAAAAATTAATTGGCATCCAAAGCGTTTGACTGAATATTTGATCTGCTTCCGCACCAAATGTTTGCGTGTTATGTATTAGAGCTGCAACTTTTATTTGATTAATTGATTAGTTGATCAAAAGAAAAGTAATTGCCAACTATTTTAGAAAAAGTGATGAATCATTTCAGTCTTTTTTTTTAAGCAAAACTGCTGGTTCCAGTTTCTTAAATGTCTTTCTTACAGAGTTTTGGGGATTTTGGGCTGTTAAGTGGACAAAAGGCACCATTTGTCATTTGAATGTTTGGTGTTTTTTTTGACATTTATAGACTAAACTCTTAATTCGTGCACATAATCAGCAGATCATTGCAGCTCTATGCACAGACCTTGTGACTGGCGTCCACATTGTTCTGTCAGAAAGCCAGAAATAACAGAAAACGGCTTCAGTAAAAGTAAAAAAACAAACAACAACAATAAAAAAAAGGTCCAGACTTGTCAGTTGGGTGATCATTGCGGCCATTACACAAACACCAAAAATGCAAACAAAGGCTGCGCTGTGATCTAAACTTGTAGTGCCTGGGCTCTGAAAAACAGAGCCGGGCCACAGTATTGATCTCAGTCAGAATTATAGATCACCTTGTCTGAATGAGTGATGAAGCTGTCGGACTGTTAGTCTCACCTGACAAGCAGCCGCATTAAAAAGCCTGATCCCTGAATTTCAATGCAACACTAACTTCAGGTTTAACAATTCTAATCTATCACAGAGACAAAAAGATACGTTGAATAGAGAATATTAGCTTATACTTCATGGCAACCATCATTAATTAATACTACATTTATAGTTAATTACACTTTAGTTTATAGTTACTATTAAGAATCAATTAAGCACTTTACAAACCATTTATTTATTAATTACATTTGCTTTATACATGTTAATAAAGCATTTAATAGATTTTTTTAATAACGGGGGGTTATTATAAAGTGTTCAATACATAATAATAATCATTATTATTATAAGCTATGTCTGTGGTTGCCAGTACAAGATACAGTATTTAATAACACATACGGTTCTATATGAGTCTTTTTAGTAAACAGAAGGAGAAGAGTCATTGCTAGAAGAAATTATTCTGACATTTTCAGTGGTTCATTCTTTCGGGACTCGCTGGGGAAAATGACTCGGAATCAGATTTTTGTTCCTGGCATCTGAAATGAAATTCTCCAGAACTAATCACACTGTGACAAACACATGAAAGGTAAAACCCTGAGCACTCCGCGTGTGTGTGAGTGAGTGTGTGTGTGTCTCCGCTATTGTACGGCTCTGTCATGCAGCAGCCTGTTTGCTCATCTACTCATCACATCCTCATCCCGTTTATACACTGAGCCTCAGCTAATATTGATGCTCTCCATGTGATACCGCTGATGAAAAAAATAAAGCATCGGTGGTGGATGGCGCGCTGCATCGCCTCCTCCTCCTCCTCCTCCTCCTCCTCCTCCTCCTCCTTCCTCCCAGCGCTGCGAGAGACCACTGAGGGGCAGCAGAATTACACGCCAGCTCTTGTTTGTTCAGCCGCTTCCTCAAAATGCATCTTCAGTGCTCAGACTCTATTAATCCTGCTGACTTATGAGTGACCTTAAAGGATCCCCGCGCCGAGATGCTGAGTGTGCGGTCGAGTGAAGATGCGGAATGAAAAAAAAAAAGAGGAGAAAAACACTGTTGTCTTTTAGAATAAACAGAAAGTCTCGTGTCAGTTATCCAGTTATGGGATGTCAGCAGATGCTAAACAGCATGGAGAGTGGGTGATGTCTCTTTGATGTGATGGCTCACTGTGGAAATGCGTAGATAAATATATCAGATTTTTTCCCCTTCTTTGTATTTAAAAAAATAAAAATACAATGAAACAGTGAAAACAAGTAATATAACAATTCAGTTTATTTTATTTATTTTCCAGACAGACACATCAATTTCTGGACCACAGTAGAGGATGGAAACCTTTCACAGACATTTTTTGTCAATATTATTATTTGAAAATACAAATATAAAATTAGACTTTCCACATTTGATATGTGAGAGACCCCCATCCATTATTATTATTATCATTATTATTATCTTTTTTTTTTTTTTAGTATATTTTACAACAGGGCTTAAGCAAGCCATATGATAACCTGAAAGATGCTTTCAGATGTCAGTCAAGTCTGTCTGTCTCTCGCCATAAAAAGTCGGTTAACATAAAAAAAAGGGGCAAGTGTTAGGAATGGGCAGACAGCAGCGGAGAGAGCTCTGTGCTCAGCCTGCACGAACACGGAAGCACAGCAGAGCCTCACACTGCCGTCCGTGCAGTCTGAAGAGCTCCCAGGCTCCCCCTCTAGGCCATGCGGTCTGCTCCAAACTCGACAAACACGCCAGGGGTGAAAACTCTCGTGTCGGGTGAACGTATAAGCTAACGATGACGGGTTCCGCTATATGAACCTGGGTGTGGAGCTGAGGATTTATTCTGTATACAGCTGAGGTCTCCAGTCTAACTTTGTTCAGTTTCGAATGAGTGAGGATTTGCAAGTATATATATTCATCTATACACATATATATTGCAACTTGTGTGTACATATTTCATAATGAGCATGGGTGAGATGGCAATGGTTTGGACTGAAGGGGGAAATTCACCCTAAAACACGGACCAGCACAGCCGAACTTGTGTCATTTCTGTCGCCTTGGGAGAGTTCAGTCTGGATTTGTGAGCATGAAGCGATCGTCGACACTATGAATGTTAGTCACTAACTCTGTGGTCACCGTGACAGTATCCAGTATCTCTCAGAGATAAGGGGCACATTGTCTGGCTTTAAAAAAAACCATTAGCACCACTATGAATAAGCCTCTTTTGGGGTATAAGTGCTCAAGAACGTTCAATGAGCCTTCAAAGTCAGTCTAATTAATCGGAAATGGAGCAGAGGCTGAAACAGTCCTGTGTGATTGTTCATATCCAGAATACAGACTCCAATCCCAGACGACAGGAATCTCAGAAGCGCGTGTGTTTCTCAGGGTTGGATCTTCCCCCCCTACAACGGATGGGATAAAATTGTTTGGCCATTGCCTAGCACTTGCCTCAAGATTCAAGTTTAAATGGATACGGTAGTACACTACAAATGTCAACACCTTCCAGGTTGACTTTTTTTCTTTTTTGATTATTTTTTTTTCTTTTAAACCACGACCCCCTCCCCCTCTCCCCAATAATGGATAAGCTAGTCTACTAAGATGTGTAACATTCATCAGCTGTAAACTGCTGTCAGTTTTTGAGATAAAATGAAAATTACAGCAACAGAGCCATGCTACCTTAAAGTCCAAGCTACAGGATCACAAAACAAGAGAAGAGAGCCAATTCTGATGTCGGGGGGTAAAGGGAAGATGAGCCATTTCAAGTTTGAGTTTCTCAGTTTAATTATAGTGTAAGGCGCCGCCGGGCGCTGCTGCAACAGTGAAACGAACCCAACAATATATTTTGTAGCACTGTTATTGTTTTTATTCTAGATGAAACGGCAGCAAAATGCGAAACAACTACAGAACGCCTGCTAATGAGCCTCTGGTATCGGTTCGTAGGTGGACTGAGTTCTACTTTAGTATTCGATGAAATATTTGGATAAATTCGAGGGACAATGAAGTAGAGGAACACTTTGTTTAATTCTAAATTGGTACACTTAAATGACTGACTCCTGTTGATATATTTACTGTTTTTCTACTTTTAGAGACATTTTTGTCATCAAAATGTGCAATGAGGCGAACATAAGCTTTAATACTTATTATTACTTTTTTAAAATAAATGACGTTAACTTTCTTGGTTTTTCTATAGTTTGGGGCCAAAACTACTTTTCCTGTCTTGTCAATTACTTTTATCAGTTAACTATTATTTGACTTGTCTTTAGGGGTATTTCTAAACAACACAATGTCCTGTATACTTGCTGGATTTATTGGAATAATTCCTCTGTTGAACAAAGCTGCCATTACTGTACATACTGTATGTAATTTGACGGTCCATACCGGACGTGAAGAGTGAACAGACACTAATCTTATCTATTAATGTAACAGTATTCAATTTAAGACCCCATGAGGTGAAATAAATTAAATAACTGGTGTAAAAACCTAAATTATGTTTTATTGAAATTATACAAAAAAAAAAAAACTCAATCTGTGGCTGGAGTGTGCACACAGCTTGAGCTCCTAAATTGAATTGGCTTGTTTATAATAGGATTGTTTTGTTTTTTTTGCTTGAAATACAGCTGCCTGTATAATAAATCCAGCAGGTTTTGAATGGTGGACATGCTTTTCGATGTGCTATTTTGAGTACGTTTTTAAAGGTGCACTACGTAGTTTTCGTGGGAGAAATTTTAATCTGAAGAGACGGCTGGTTGTTTTTAATGCCTAAACAAACTAAATGAACAACCTCTGTTTGTTTTCTTGACTGAATAAACAAACTGACCTTAAAGGACATGATAATTTCATACTGTTTTACTTTGTTTATATGTGGTGGACCCTGCCACCTTTCTAGCTTCAAACAGTGTTCTGGGGACCTTATTTACCTCTGAGAACAGCTTGTTTACTCCTAAAAAAAAAATCAGAGTTTGTATTATTACCTCAATAATAGTTAATACATACTAATTCTGAGTTCGAATTTCTTCTCTAAAACTACATAGTGCCCCTTTAAAATAATCTCTACTGCTGTCATATATCTCAGCAGTGAGTCACAGATTTCCGGGTGCTGCTACGACGTCGATACATGAATTTAAACCATCTAATAATCAGCCTCGATCCTCTAATGCCTAATATTCCCCTTGAGCACAGAGGTTTTTCTGTTTGAATGGAGTCTGTTTTACTTTTCTACATCTATAATGTCAATGTATGTGAACACTGATGACAGATTAAAACAAAAAGCAGCTCCCAGAATATCTAAGATTAAAGTTATTAGAGTTATTGATAAAACTTTTCTGAGAGTTAAGAGATCAACAACAGTATCATCTAAAAAAAATAACCTGGGTACAAACATTTAAAACAGGTTATTTTGAAACAGCACTATGACTGATATTATGACTCGAGTGGTAATCATTGGTATGTTTCTTTAAAAAAATATGAAATATCTTTTACATAAAATCTTTTTTTTTCTCCATGATTATAGCTTGTGTCCCCTCTTAGAAAATTAATCGGAAAAACAAAACAAAAAAACGAAGTTTTGCATATCTAGCGTTAGCATTTAAGGTAGTATGGCACACCCCTTTTAAAACATTCAAGGGTGGGGATCCAAATAATGCCTTGTGAACAATTCCATCTTACAGCAAACGGTTTCTCTATTGTTCATCCATGAGAGCTTTGGTTAGCTGAAAACCATGTGAGAGTGGCAAAAAACAAAAAAAAAATAAAATAATTAAAAAAAAAAAAAAAAACATACAGGGAATAAATTACAATGAAACCTCTATCAAAATAATTGTCTGCAAATATCAGAATAACATGATCATTTAGAGAAAGGTCTATCTTGACTGGTCCTAAATCCACTATTCACTACAAGTATTATATTAATGAGTCCTATATAACATCTACTTTGTAATTACAGGAGATAGAAAAAGAGCGCGAGAGGGGGGGAAGAGGGATAAATATGAGAGAAAGGAGAGGTAGAGCAAGGGAGAACAACAAAGACCACTACACTGGTATCAAAGACAGCACTCTGTTTACAAGTTAACTGTGATTTCTTTACACACTAATGAAATACATGAATGAATCAACGAAAAGAAGTAGGATCTCTGAGGATGGGGAATGGAAAGAGAGAAAGCAATGGATGCACAGTACATTTTAATAGTATATTACAATTATTAATATATAAACCACAAAGTATCAATAAAACTCTGATTAAACTTGAAATCAGCAAAGAAGCATCTTTCTTTTTTTTCCTTTTTTTTTTTTATAGTTTTGTATTTCGCATTTTTCTTTTACATTTGAACATTACAAGGGTTTCGTTTTTTTTCCTCTTTACTCTTTAAATTATTACTCGATCACACCTCCACGTCGTTTTTTACTTTAGAAGTATCCAGCATTATATCTTTACCTGGTTGTTGTGAAATTAAAAACAGAAACAAAGAAATGAGACAAGAAGAAGAAGAAGAAGTGGGTAAAAAAAAAAAAAGAAACAACAACAGAGTATTTCAGAATACACACCATTCATTCCATCAGTGACTTTAAAAACCCGGACTGCACTCTGGAGTATACTATCATCATTATTATTAAATGTTTTGAGTAAAATCATTTTACCACACATACTGTGTAAAACCTGGTGCAGCGACAGATAGTGAATAATTCAGTGTCATCTTTTTGACCCTGTATAAATATCTTCAGATGAGACATGGGTCTAAATATATAAAGAAATCCAAGTGTACACTGCAACATATCAGTTACTATTTTCCCAAGCTGTTAACTCACCTCAAAACTCTGAAGTGTTTGTCTAATACACGAACCCCCAAAAATCCTTCATACTATCCCAAAGCACAGGGCCGTTTTTTTTATTTTAAAAAGCCAACATATACATGTGCAAATAGGAAAAAATGGCCTGTACTTCACTACTCACAGTGCAAGGATTACTCGCTTTATTACCTTTCAGTGTTTTTTTTTTCAGTTATTTTGCCACTAGAATAAATTAAAAACCTGCCAAATGATTTCCACAATAGAACTCACAAAAGGCTGAGGTATGGTATCAAAATGTTTACTTTTTTTTTTGTTTTTTTTTTTACCTAATTCATTCAAAAGACTCAAAAAAGAAACCGATTCAAGAAAAAGAACGAGCGTCACATAAAAAAGGCTCTATAGCAACAGAGCCCCTGGATATTATTGGTGTTCCGGAAAAAAAACAAAAAAAACCCAACTGAATCAGGAACGAGCAGGATGAAACAAAAAAACAATAACATACGAGCTAACAAGTTCCTCTCAAGAGTATAAAAGTGTCAGGATGCACAGAGCACTGGAAAATGCCTGGTTCAAGTTCTGATCTTCACATCTAAGTACAGTGTGCTTTGGATTAAATCATCTTTTTTTTTTCTCTCTTTCTTTGAAATGATACTGATACCTTATAACAGTTAGACAAAAGATACCAATCTGGTTGTTATATATATATATATATATATATATTTATATATATATTTTTTTTACTTCTTAAAACCGTGACTTAACTCGCCGTTTTGTTGTAAATTTGCTGGTATGACACTTGTAAAATTATTTCAGCTTGAGTATTTACAGAGCAAGTGTGTTTTTGTCTGTTTGTCTCCGGGGTCCGTTATACCGTCCTTCCAGCAAGAAAAAAGTATAATAATAACTGTTTACAGCTTTTTTCTTCTATTCACACGCTATAACATGTTTTTCTTTTTGACACACCATCACAAAAATATGCTATTCTCTCACTGAGTTGGTTATATGCAGTGACTGGAATAATATGTACAGCTACATTTCTTTTTCTCAAGTTTGAATTCACAATGTAGTTATATGAAATTTTGTTATAGCATATATATATATTTCTAAACAACAAAAACAACACTTATAAAAAAGGACCATAAAAATATTGGAGTCCTCTTTGTATTGCCCAAAAATAGGTAATTATGGTTAACAATGAGACATCACAAGAAATAAAACAGCTACTAAGATTTATTACTTAGATACCCTCTTTAAATTTTTCCTTAAAATGTTTTTTTTTTTTCTCGGAGTCTCTCCACACTGAGCTTTTCTTTTTTATCGCAGGAAAGACTGGAACACACCAATCATTTCGCCTTTTACACTACGAAGATGAAGACATGACTTGCAGATATTCTTGGCTATGACCCCTCCCCCCCGTACTTCCAAACAAAAACAAAAAAACTCCATTTACACAAAGATACTAGAAGATTAAAATAAAATGACACGAAATTAAAAAGGTTCAAAACTTAAATGACTTCCCTAAAGAACTAATCGAAAACAAAAAAGAGCTAAACAAGAGGAAGGAAACAGGTGAATGAAATCGACGTGAAACATCATACCAAACCAGGTTGTAAAGTTATAGGAGGTTTGGATTATAGTACAGCAGTTGTTATTTTTCTGAGATGACTAACGTTTTCTTTTCTTCTTCATATGGTTTCCCCAACTTTCGTTCTTTTTGCCCGGGTGATGCTGTAGTGCTTGAAGTTGGATAGCATCACCTGCACACAAAGCCAATTAGAAACTTCGTCCTGTCTTTCCTGGGCCACCAGATATACTCTGCTGGGTGATAGAGGGAAAGAAAGAAAAAAAGCATAACGACACAGCGTTAGAAAAACCATTTAATCTGCATGAATTCTGTACATAAACACTGCCTGAAATGACTTGACATTCACACGACCTCCAAACAAAACATTTCTGACACCTACCGAGACAAATTAACACGAAATAAATGTGACAGCAATCATCATAAAAGGGCAGCAGGTCAACGCTCGCTGCAGGCGAAACATCGATACGTGTAATTACAGTAAAGGACAGCCTGTTAAACACCTTGGTGCATGTATGTTGACACCTCTATAAGTAATCTATACTTCTTACACCACTTGTTAACTTAGCAATCATTCTCATGCATGCTGCTGCTGCTGCTGTCGAGTATTTCGATCGCTAAGCTGGAAATAAACACGAGCGCACAAATGTTCAACACGTTATCACACATCGGATCTACAAAAAGTAGCTGGAAGCAGACAAAAAAGCTCAAGACATTTAGAATGGGTTCTACTGTACGTATGAGGGGACAATGTTAGCAGTAAAAGATGGATTACAGTGACAAAATAAACATGATAAAACTGAAATATTTGGTTCCTCAGACATTTACTATTCAGGGAAATATTTAATGATTGCCTAAAAAGTTTTGTGGGAGATTTATTTCAGTCATAATAGTGAAGAACTTCGATCAAAATCATCAAAAACATTATAAACTGGTAGGTGACATACTGTAAAAATAGACTAATTTAGGATGGAAACATTTCAAACTGTTGATCAGGAAAAAATAAAGAAAAAAATGCAGAACTGGTAGTACGGGTGTGTGCGTGACTCCTCCTACATTCAGTCGCACAAACAAACTGATCAGGATTGAATTTGTTTAATATTCATAATCTTCCCCCACTGTCTTTTTTTTTTTGGGTTCAGATGTAAACACAGAACCTCGCCAAATTTATCTTGGATACAAACCCTGCCGTCACACTCACAACTTTACTACCAGCTCTGTCATTTCGAGGGGGAGGTGAATAAAAACAACGAATAATGTGATGAACACATATCAAGAGAGAGAGACTTGGATAGAAATGCACAGTAAATAAAATGCAATACCTCTGATGAGATGGCAACCGGCCACCTGTTCAATGGTATCCATTTGTAAAAGCTGTCGCAATCAACGGGCCCTAAAAGTGTACAGTTAGTGCTTTTGTCAGTATGCATTTCAAAAGGAGAGAAAAGTGAGTAATCATATCAACTTTTTCTTATTTATTTTTTTTGTCAGCTGGCATGATTGTGAACTTTTTCATTCAGTTTGATCATGTTCAGTAGCAGAGCAGGACACCGTACTTGTCATATACATTATTACACAGGTGTGTTGTGTCATCTTTGTAATGGAGAAATCACTTCATGTTAACAAGAGTTAGATTTTTTTTCTGAAGAGAGCGTGAATGACTTCATTCTGTTTGTTAAATCATTCAAGATACAGTCACTGTGGTGGCGCTCCCTGTGAAGACCACGTCTACGGTGCTTTTGCGGAGAAAATCATAGCGTAGGTAGCATGTTACAACAACCATCATCGTCAAATTGTAAATGTACAGTTAATTAAACTTTAATTCATAGCTAACAAACAATGAAATGCTCTATAAACAATTTATTACGCAATTGTGGCATTCCATAAACATCAATTGCGACTTTACAATAAACACTTAATAATAAATTGTTTCTAGAGCATTTTATTGATTTTTCACAGTTAAAAAAATCTATTAACAAAAGTTAAATGAACTATAAATGCAACGTTTACTGATGATGGTTATTATATTGTATTATAATGCATTCGTAAGACTTTACAACCACACTCATAAAAACAGACATAATGCTCTCTGATGCACTATAACAGTCATAAACACTATAGATGTGACTTTTAATGAGTTATAAGTTCAAGTGTCTTATAGATTGTCTGACCTAGTTGTAAACTACAGATGTTAGGGATTATAAGACACTGTGACTTATCTACAGACAAATCCAGTGACTGATTTGTGCTAATTTCTATTTTTGGTAACACTTCTGTACATTTGGTGGTAAGTAGGTCGTAATAATCAGGCAACACATCTGAAATGTCTTTTAAAAATTGACCTGCAATTGCCACAGCAATCCCTTCAAAATGTACTAAGCATGACCCTAATATTATTTAACAGTAACATTATGCTATTTTGTCCAACAAGCGGTTCATAAGTTTGCTCGTACTTTCTTCAATACGTTTCCAGGAAAACTTCCAGTTGGTTTCTGCTTAACATCTGACGATGATCAAGTCAAGTAGTAGATAAAAATATGATAATAAAATCACGTTGGGGGTAACTTCACTAAACACATACATGATAACTTATGATACTGTAAGTCCTCACTACAGCTGATTGTTGAGGTCATGATGTATTATAAGGACACATCAGTCAACCTCCTGTCAATAACTAGTCGACAGCATGCATACAGTAAGACGTTTGAACACAGGAACAGAGCATCACAAAGCATTATGGGTCTTTTGCTGGTGTTGTCATGAAGCGTTATGAATGTATTATGATAACACTGAACGCCCCCACAATGCACTACACATGGTGGTCTTCAAAAAAAAGCGTTACCATAACTTCAATTCATATTATTTTCTATATCAACACAGTGTAGCTCTCAGGTTACAATAACCTGAGTGGCAAATCTGTGAAGGAGATAATAATAATAAACGCACACACATACAGTACACACACCATCCCTATTCATGCCGACATACACAGGGAGATTTTTATCTGAAAGCATGCGGAGGAATAGGATCATGAACAGCCCTCAGTAACATCAGTGTGGTTTGGAGTATTGAACGGTTTTCATTATGCCGCTCGGTTATCAGGATACTGTGAATACTGCTACTGACAGGTCTGAAGAAAATCCTTCGAATTCACACACAACAGTGAAAAGAGAAGCACTTTCCACAGCGATTATCTGTCTTTATCGCTCCAATCAGCTAATTGCGCTCTAATTGTCTTGCATAAAAAAACAGTTAAGTTCATTACTGCCTCTTCACAGTGGCTGTTTTGATATTGGCTAAAGGGATTAATAAAATCGCTGAAGCGTAAGACCGAGGGACAAATCAGTGACTCCGAAGTCATCCGTGAGGTTGTGACATATGATGATCTTACGTGCGTTCAGTTTCAACAGCATCCTCGGCTGAAAAAAATGAATTATGAAGCACATTTTAGTTCTGAATCATTTCCTATTTTAATGTGTCTGAATAGAGAGATCATCTCGCCGAGAGCAGAAAGTCACAGGGCTGCTGCATCACCTCTCTGCTTTATTGCACTCTGTTTGATTCACTGGGTAATTCTGAAGTGGTGATTTAGTGCGCGGCATCGCAGGCACAATTTGACATTCTGTAAGGGAATCACAAACCCTCGACTGGATTATATGACAGAAATACAGTACATTCTTCACTGATCTGCTTATAAATGAGCCTTTTTTTTTTTTAAACCTGCTTTAAAGGTAAACGTGAGGACATTTCTATAGCGTTTATAGCATTTGATGCATTGGCGGACTGTTTTTTTTGCATTCTCTCACTCAACTCTGGTCACAAACTGTTGCAACAAATGGAAAATAATGGAAACAAATCGCCTCATTTCCATCTGTAAACTATCTGCTGCTAAATCTGCTTTGAAAATGAGCCAGCCCGGCCTTTCATAACAAATATTTTGCTTCCTACACTGAGACCAACAGATTATGGCAGATAGCCAGTGGACCTAAAACAATTAATAAGAGCGGCTTTGCTTAGGAAGCAAAAAGCCAATAAAATGCATTTTTCTCGTTAAGCTCTGTTTTTGTTTGGATATCATAAATCAATTACACATACTTACTAACATTAAAAAGAGCCATTTTACCCTCTCATGAGCCATTTGCACATTTTGCTTGCAGTGACACAGCCCCATACCGAAATTACGGCTGTACAAGACGCCCATTAACTTCATCCTTGCTAAGCTGTTACACTTTGTCCCATTGATTCACTGCGCTGCACAAAGTGATTAATCTCTTGCACTATTTCATACAAAACAAATGCACAAAATGTTGTACCAGGACTGGGCAGAATGATAAACCTAAACTCGGCTTACAAAAACTACAACAAATAACTACAACAATACCACAAACAACCCAAATCCATCTTCCGCGCACTTCCTGGTTACTGTAGGATATTCAAATTAATGATGTGGACCATAAAGTTTGGGAAGAGTGTCTTCACCCCGTTGTCTCGGAGTGCTCGCTCTCAACACTAATGGGCTTGTTGTTATTCCACCTCAGTTAAGCCATGCATTAATTAGCTTCTTTCAGAAAGCAGGTGTTATTTTCATAACCTATACTGTGTCACTCAGTTCAGTCATGTAAAACAGTACAAACATGCCCCAACAAGCCTGGCGAGTGAGTCTTAAGAGCTCAGCCCCAATGCAACTTGTGATGGGGCCGTAAAATTCAGATGCTAAAACTTTTAGATTAATTATTCGGTGTGATCCAGGGTGGACCGACACACAGGCAAAGTACAAAAACAGCTGATTCCCTTCATTAACAACAAGTTCCTAAACAGAAGACAATTTGTATTTGACAGGATTTAGATGCGGACTTGAATGTCTGGGTGACACATTATGCAGTCTTTACCTGTTCTCAGACGGCTAACTCTTGAATGCTAAATAAGGGTAGCTTTATTATAGCAGCTTGGTTGAAGTTACTAATTTTTTTGGCTTTAAAAGGTGCAATGTGTAAGAATTTCAGCTGAAAAATCAACTCAAATTACTAACAGAATGTAAATAAAAAGCAGTTTTGACTTCATGATGTCTTTGTATTGTGTTGCAGGGATATCTAATGATAATAGCATGCTAAAGAGCTAGCCCCAGCCCATCCTGGTCCAACGCTCCTGTGCGAATTTCCCCGTTTGCGGGACTAATAAAGGAATTCTGATTCTGAGCGTTGTAAACACTAACACTCCCCTGGTCCTGAGCTCCCAGTCCGTAACCGCTAGCTGCACAGCTAACTGAGCTAAGTAGCTAATGGCCGCTACAGTTAGCAGTTAACAGGTGGCCAATTCTTACATATTGCACCTTTTAAGATGATCTCTCCAAGACTCAACGGCGAGCTATTTAAGCTTACTGACATATTTAAGTTAGTTACGTACATAACTTAATGAAGTACATAACAGACTGTCGTTTTCTTGCCTATACCTAACTGTGAGCGTTCAACGAAGGTCTGGTTTGTCTGTTGCTGTCAGAAATGTCATCATATTTAGTTGTTTATGTACGAGGATGTGTTGAAACTAGCAGGAACACTGGGGTTGAGGCCCTCAAAGCATTTTCATAGTGGCTTCTTTTTGATTGCAGTGAAAACAGGAGGCAGGATTATGAACACAGTAGAAAAGGTCTGACTGAGAACACCTCTACCAGCCCTGATAATCTTACACTTATGAGCTGATATGGAAACTGGCAGCTAACTCGATCAGCAAGGGGAAGAAGTGACACAGCACCTGGCTGAACAACTACACCTGGACAAGGACACCGGGAGAGACAAAAACCTGCTCGGGAGCATTGTCCTGGTGACGGAGCAAGCTCGAGCTCTGGGACAGATGGGTTTCTAAAAATAAAGGAAATTTGTTCTGGGAAGGTGACACAGGGTTTGAAGTGAGGTGATTTGTGCAGCAGCTAAGGGGAATAAACATTTGCATTTGACACAGATAACTTTCAGAGCTAAGACGGGGGTTTACCCTGATGTACAAAACGCTTGTGGGACCTCTGAACTCGGCGACAGAGACCGCCCTGCTGAAAAAATAATCCAGATTCTTACTGAGTTTTTTTACTTTGTACTCACATCGAGGCAGGTGATGGTTAACATGATCAATTTAGTGGAAGAGCATAATGTCATATAATTAGTGAGCTCTACTAACATGTATCCAGTGTGCATTGGCTTAGTGTCTAATCTTGGCGGCGCTGTTATGACAGAGCAGAGGCAGCTGAGCTCAAGGTGCGGTCGGACACGACACAAAGTCTGCATGAGAGTACTCACTGTGATGCTGGGGCCAAACCCAGAGCCAGGCTGAGGGCTAGCAGCACTGATGTAGTTGCCCACAGCCGAGTCCTGGCTGCTAGGTCCGTACAGGTCGGCCACCGGCCCTGGACTGTTAGCGCCGGGGAAACCTCCGGGCCTCGATGGGTTGGTGCCTGCATACAAACACAGCGGGGGAGCAGAGCGGCTCAGAAACACCCAACGATCGTCGCTGCCACTCTTACTTGCTATAAGACATTTAAATCAAAAGAACACATTACTGGATTCATACGTTTGTCTCGAAGGACTTGCTTAGATACTTACTGCTTATACAATTTCATTTGACAAAATGGTGCAGGATTTTAGGTTAAAAGGACCGAATTTTAGGGTGAATCCAGTATGATATTCTAAATATTATCTACATGCTGTGTGTATTATGCATAGGAGTAACATTCACTTTGTATAATCATGCACAACACAAAAACAAGCACATTTCTAGAGATACTTCCACCATGCTAATAAACTAGTAAGGTTGCAGTGTAAATGTTGCCATGCATAATGTGAAGGAGTACTTGTAAAAACAACATCGGCTGTTGAGTAAGAAGAGTAACACAGGGTTATCGTAGGAAGGATTTTTAGATTTCACTTGAGCCGTTTGCACCCAGACATTTGATTTTCCTATACGACCTAATGATTCATCGGTGCCGGCGAGAACCCCGCTCAAAAACATTCTCCATACTTTCCGCTGCATGCTTCAGATTTTCAGTCTGCTGTAGAGCAACTTCAGGTATAAAACAAACTAAGTGTGTGAGACAAGAGAAGGAGGCATAAGGAGGGGAGGGATATAAAAGCTTGACCTGTTCATCTGCAGGTCTAAACTCAGGGGGGAGGGGGATAAAAAAGATATACTGTACATGACTTACCACCTTTGCCCTGTGAGTAAGAGCAACTCAGACTAATAAAATGTCTTTTGAAAATTCAGATGCCTGCTAAAGGCCAATAACACTGGCAATACAGGAAAAAAAACAGCCGAGCAGAAAGAAAAATGCAGTGATCTCTTAACAGCAATCTCCTCCGCTGTCAGCTCCACATAACCCTCTGTCTCACCCTTATTCACAGAAAGACTGTGAAAAAAAAAAAAAAACTGTTCAACTGCATTAAAAAGAAAAATCTCCCGAACACAGAAAACGCTCCATCTTGTGTACATACGAGCTCACGAACCCTGCGATGCCTGAGAGCGAGTCTTTGTTGCACATGTAGAGAGATATAGAGTGTAGCTGCAATATATCCGACATGTAGCTGAAGAAAATGCACACCGTGTACAAACTGTATCGCTGTCACCATGTTTACAAAGCTATAGTCGACACATTAGGTCCATTAGAAGCACCTGAAAACACACTCCAGATATCCGCGTATAGCACTCTAGAAAATGAAGCCATCTCACTAAACACACATCTAGTGCGGTTGACACTGCTGTTTAACTATAAGGACTTTAAACAGTGAGCAGCTAGTGCTCTTATCTTGCCTGCACAGCCCCCAGTAGGCTGGCTTATTATATAATTAAGGATTTTTTTTCACTCAAAATGGCAATCCTCATTTCCTACGACTGGTGATTTTTATTAAGAGTGTGGCTCACCCCTCTCTCCCTGTGAAGCTCATTTCTTTTTTTCATTTTAACGTCGGGGCTGCACTGGCTCTGCATTTAGCTTCGGGAGAGAAAAACAATCCAGGGTGCAATGTGGGTCAGATTGTTAGTCGGGACGAGGTCCACTGTTACTATTCATTTTGATTTGTTTTCATAAAAAAAAAAGGAATGATAGCGCTTCCGTCTTTCTTGTTGCACCGACACATTTGACTGAAAAGGACAAAAAAAGACTGGAGCGGAAATCATTTGATTCTCTCGGAGTGACTTCTGTGTGTAAAGTGGTTTGAAAGAAAAATGGGAAGAGCTGCGGTAATGAATGTCTAATGTATAACTCTATATGGAACACTGTGTAGCCGCGCCGCCTTTCTCTGTCGGCCAAGTTGTATTTGCTTCACTCTAACTCGTTTAAATGTTGCACAGATGTGGGCGCTGTGCAAGAAAAGCATTTATCAATGAGATAAGCCATCAAACTGTATGTAAACTCGTCTCTATTCTCCCTTTCAGGCTAGGAAGTGAGCTCTTTGAGGGACTGCCGTACACAGTAATGACAGGATAAATGACAAATGCGTAATCTATGACCTCTAACTGGTAATCACTTTCATAAGGCTCCTAATATACACCCCAAAAATCCTGAAAAACATTAATTTCTGCTCTCAAACAAACATCCCAATAAATCGCACCATTGTGATTCTATTTAAAATAATGTGATTTTTACATCATTAGGCTCAAGGTTGGCTACAAATATAAAAAGTCTATTTCACGGACAACAAGCACATAAATTGTGTTAACGATGTCGACTCGCTCAGGATCCCAACGTGTCCTCTCAGGTGAGGAGAAACCTGCGCTTTACCAACCGAGCAAAACTCAAACAAAAAGCAACCACGCGTCAACAGAGTGACTTGACACAAATCCTGTTCTACTCTTATGACGACTATAACGTTCGCTAAACTAACATGCAACAACCGGGCTTCAAAATCAACTCCATGGCATTGGCTGTGTGTATTTGCAGTAGAGGTAATCTTCCCGAAATAAAACACTACACACTGCTTTACAGATCTATAGGGAATAAATAAAATAAAATAAAGAGTATTGTGGACAAAGATACTCAAACATCAGGCCTACAAAACAAAATCCTTCACAAAATCACATCCGCGTAGCTGTTTCTCTGCAACCTGTCTGTGTTTTTCCTGCTAAAGTTCACAGAGAAAGTCTGTCGCAAATGCCAACATCTGCCCGGGGCAGCTGGCCAACACTTTAACCATTTGAGGAGTTGGGCCCCACACTTACAACGCTTTACTTTTTTTCGGTCCAGAAGGGTGAGAGGACAGCCCCTTTTTGTTCTCAACATTTTTTGTTTGTGAAGGTAGTGGAGGCATGAGATTGAAGGCTGTGGCAGGATTAAAGCCCAGCAGGGGCACGCAGGTCTCTCTGGAGGGAAGGGAACCTCACCGCTGTGTGTAGGTCAACACTGTCACTGGCACACAAATCTAGACCTCCTTTACTTACAGCTACGTCGGATGAAATACACACATTGGTGGTACGTCATGTCAGTGCAAACATGTAAATGAGCATCAGAATAATTTAAAAAAAGATGTAAATACTGTTGGATTTGAAAAAAAAATAGGTTGTTAATCCTGAAAACTGCTGTCTGCTCTCGTAGAACTAGCATGAATCATCTTTATGCATCACAGGCCGCTATTGAAATGCCTATGTGCAGTATATTTTACTTGTCAGTGAAATCTTTTGAAAGCTGTGATTACATAAGGCCGATAAGAACCTCAGAGAAAAAACGGCAGGCAAGATGGAAATATGCTTGTGCTGTAGAGTAATGGCTGTATTATGCAAAAATGTTGTCTTTTAAGTGTCTAACGCTGCACAGCATTTCCACTGATTTCCCCGTTAGGACTTCCACACACTAATAACACAAGCAATCATTCTTACACTTAAAATACTTAAAGGGCTCGGCTAAAAAAAATTACACCCACTCCCACACTTAAGTCGTCCCTTTCGCTGTTCAAAATTCACAGAAACTTGAGCTGTGTTTAGAGAGAGCCGGTGTACTCTCTCCGACATCATCAGTAGTTATTTTGTTCACATGCAAATGGAAGGATTACATTCTGTGTGTGTGCGTTGGCCCCTTATGTGCAAGCAGGGGCTGGAACAAAACTCCACAAAGAAAACAGAAAATCTACATTTAAAAAATTGAAAATAAAAGGAGGAAGAACATGCAATGCTATTCTGTCAGCAAGACGTTATTTAGAGTTTTTTTTTTTGAAGGGGAGGGGGATTCTTTGTTTCTTTTTTTTTAACAAAAGCAAGAGGAAAATGTCAAAATGTCAAAATAAATAAGTAAATAAATAAAAAAAGATTAGATCATCTGCATGGAATAATGTCATGAATCAAACTGAAAACTCCAAAAACGTGGATGAGATAGATGCGCTTATACAAACCTGGGTTCTTAAATTGATCCGGGCTGTGTAGGTGCTGGAGGGGGGAGTTGCAGGCGGAGGTGGCATGCTCACTGTGCAGCATCTGAGCCGCTTGGGGCCCCAGGGAGCCATAGTCAGCAAAGGAGCAGGGCCCCCCCCTCTGGTCACTGGGCGCAGAGTAAAACCCATAATCGGGGAGGCCTGGGAGATACAGTATAGGGTGGGAAGGGGGAGGGGAGGGGACTCCATCATTGTGGAAATCAACTTTTTTCACTGTCAAAGTCAATGTCCAGATTGTCGAGCATAGCTTGGTGTTGTGTTACACCACTTTTTCTTTTTTTTTTAGGTTACATTCATGCGTTTTGTCTGCTTTAATTGGCCCTCCCTGCCCTCCCTCCCCAGCAGCTTCTGCCATGTGGCCAGGCCCCCCTGGCATATGGTCTGTGTTTGATACACTCAGCTGGATCTTAAACATTAGCTGTACAGTTATGGAAGCATACTATCTCGCCCTGAAAAAACAGAATTACAGGGTTTCTGCAGGTTTAAACAAGTTAGATTTAAGACCTTTCATTAGACCATTATGAATGCAATTTTACAGTAGGTACTATTTCATATTCAAATACTGGCAAAAACGTATGAAGGATATGAAGGAAAAATGTCCCAGAATCACTTGCAAAGTAAATCAACATAAACATTCAACTGAACATGACTGCACAGAACTGTGTTTCTGCATGTGTGTGTTTGTGTGTGTGTGTGTAGACAAGAAGCTAGACCTTGTTGAAGTTGCTCTGAACCCATATTAGAAGTTGAAAAAACAAACAAATTTGACTTATCACCTCTAGAAGTCGCTCATTTTTATTATTTTGAGAGGAGACGCAACATTAGCCCACGCACCACACTAGCTAGGTGTGCACTAAACAAATCTGACCAGGCTGCACAGTTTGCATAACTGTTTATTGGTTCCATGTTGTTGTTTTTGTGTTTTTTTTAAAAGCAGTTATAATATATAACATTTTTTTAAAAGCACCCGCAGAAACCCTGCAATTAAGACCTACTCAATGAGTCTAATTGACTTGATTCAAATGGACCAATAACAATAAATACAAAAGATACAGTAAGGCCACAAATATTGATATTTCTGGGATTAGCATAATTGACCTGCGTCCTCCATGTTTGCTTGCAATCATTAAAGAGTGAGATAAAACTGAACAGCCATTAAAACACAGGTCAATACATTTCTCATTTCAAACCGGCAACTCTTCGCCGACATACCTGAAGGAAGCTTTTGTCATTTAAATGAAAAGAAACAGAAGGCGCACCAATCAATAATTAATTTAAAGCCTCTTTTTTTTTTTTTTTTGACCAGTAGCAACAGATGATAAGGTTTTATGTGAATGAGATACAGAGACATTCGTGTTTATTGATGATAGGCATTCTCAAGTGCGCTAAGTACTCTAAGCACGTCTCAGATTGGCCTCTTCCAATGATTCTCCCTTTGACACAGATGGTGGATTATCAACAAAATGTCTTTCAGCAATAAGTCGTGCTGACATTTATTGCTTGTCCTCTTAATCTGAGACAAGCTGCTCATATAAAGAGTGCAATTAAAAGAAACTGCTTCTTCTCACACCTCTTTGATAACAGAGTTAATCTACTCAGGAGGGGCTGAGATTGGTGACACCGGCTTTTTCATGCTGGGTTTCCCCTGCTGTGTGTTTGTGTTTTTTTTATTTGGGTCCTGGAGCGAATAGCCATTCAAAGCCACTTCACCTCTACCCATTCAGAGTGAGACAGTCCACTTCTGCCAAATGGAATGTAAGCACCAGCCATGTTTCTACCCGCCAATGCTTTTTAGCACTCTGATCTCACCACTTGCGGGCTGTCTGCCCACTCATCAAATTATAGGCTCCAAATACGGCAGGCTTCCCACGTACGTCACATAATGCCTGACACATTGAACAAAGCTCAAGAACCAATCATTCCATTTACTTCACTTAGACAAATGTCAGAGAAAATTGATTGGCCTTGCTAATGAGGAAAACTGGATCAATGGAATAATTATAATGGGGGGGAAAAAACATTTGACAATAGCACAAACCATGTTATTGGGAATTCATAAAGAAGCTATTCTAATATGTCACCAGAACAGACTGGAACCAAACAGGCATCACTTTCCATTTTATATTACTTTCATATAATATACAAAGCACCATGAACTATGTGTGTCATCTTGGTAAATGTGGCGTTGTAGCATCTTTGAAGGGGGTTAGATTACATAAGATAGTTATTATTATTTTTATTTGCATCTTATCTCGACCATGTCCACATTAAGATATGGCTTCATGGGTATTAAATCCAAATGTTGTTAACAGCATATTATTGAAGTGGGTTTTGCTTCAAAATCAGACTGTAAAGTCATTTTACTTCATTTTGTAAAGGAACTGAACACACATTAAGCTGGGCAGACATTGTGTTTTGTTTAGTCCTGTACGTCACGTTTTAATTTGCCTTTGCGGATCAGTTGACCAGCTGTGATGTGGGTCCCCACACTGCACGTCAACGTAAAACCCTCGGTTTTGTCTAATGCTGCACCACATCAGATAAAAATGCAAAAAAACGTTTTGTTGGTAGCAAACAAAGATGTTTTCTTACGGCAGCCTCTTAGATATTAGATATTGCACTATATATATTTTTGTTTGTTTGTTTATATTTTGATTATAGGAGACATTATGCTCATTTTCAGGTTCATCATTTTATTTTGGGTTCTGTATTCCCCCTCTGTCTGAAACGCTCTGTTTTAGCTCCTGTCTCTTTAAGACCCCCTCTCATACTCAGTTTGCTCTGATTGGTCAGCTTGCACACGCCTGAGCCAGCAATGCTAACAATAACAACAACAACAGAAAAGCTGTGCTAAATCAATTAAAACTAGCCGATACTCATTAATACGCTAATGTATGACATGGTGATGTGAACAAGTGTGATGTCACAAAGTCACAGAATTAAAGGCGGGACTACTGACAAGGCTTTTCAGGAGCAGTGTTTTCTGTGGGAGAGAGGAGCGTCTGTTGGTACGGACTTTGACCTTCGAAACTTTCAAGACCTTTTACATGCACAGGAACATATAAAAGGAAAAAAGTGCATAAGCACAATAGGTCTCCTTTAATTGTGCAGCTCCAATTGTGTCTATTGACAATTCCAATAAAGTTTGTTATTATACATTGCATCATCGAAAAATATTCACAAAAACTAATAAAAGCAGCACCACTTTGGTCGATTCTATTAGGGTCGAGAAGAAAGGAGAGAAAAATGCAATAAACGGAGCTGCAGATGGCTGGAAGATGCAGACAAAATGGTCCGTCAGTTCTGCAGCAGAGTTCACTTTTCTATTAGATGGTTTTTGGCCACCGCACTTAAAATATTACTCCATTAATATTAAAACAAGATAACTTTTCTTTTGACACCAGCAGTATGGGGAATCGGACCGTGGAACCCAGAAAAAAAAGCCGACTCAAAATTCAGACATACAATTTTGCAGGACTCTGTGCAGTGTCTGCCCAGCTTTATGGAAATGGCATTAAGTGTCATTCAAACCAGTGAAAACATCATGTCAATATTTCCACTACCGCCTACTGGGCAATGTTAGGTGTTGGTGAGTGTTGACATACAGTAAAAATATGTACGTATATGTAAATATGCATACGTTGCACAGCAAGTTAACACTAAGATTTAGCCAGGTAAATAATATTAGAGACATTTGCAGACAAAGCGCGCAGCTGCATCGTAGCAGGCTCAGGTGAGAAACTCGCTTTGTTTGCCGGATGGAGGCAGCTGGACAAGAGTACGACTCAGACACCCATGCAAGAAAAAAAAAACATACAGGCGCACACTCTCAAAGCCATATATTTTCATCAGTGGCTATCTGATCAGTTATGCAGGATGAGACTGGGCAGAGTGTGCCCACAGCTGCATTAGTATCACCGATCATATCACTGTGCCTCAGACCTTACCACTATTAATATTCACACAATCTATCCAGAACAATGGGCCTTTCTTGGACTCCCTTTTTTTCCACTGGCCACTAATTGGATGTAATTACTCATCTACAAAACAAATGAGCGTGCTGAGGTTGCCTTGGAGACTAGATCAGGGGACCCAGCAGTGCGCATCGTTCGCAGGGCTTCATTTATACTGGTAATTATCTCCCCTACCCCCACCCCCTTTCCCTTCTGCCCTCAGTGACCAAAACTGGCTGCGAGGCGATGGCGAGGGGAGTGTCTTGCAGTCATCTGTTACTGACATCATCGGGGTGGCTCTCTTTAAGTGGATAAATGCCCTGCTCTCGTTCCCACTTTGCCAGGTGACTGCCTTTAAGGAGGAATCACAAACCTTGAAAGTACTGCTGCTCTTTTTCTCACTAGTTGGAAAATAAAACTAATCACGCTGATGATAAAATATAGCGTCACGCTCTCTGGCCTTCTGGGACTTCAGAATGTGACAAATATTTTCATAAGTTTGCCAGCGCTCCGCTCCAAGTTTGCGACCCTCCTTGTTTCAAATCCCACAGAAACTCGACATATTAACTACCAGATACACATGTTCGGAGGCACAATCCGTGATCGAAACGTTAACTGTAGTCTCACTGGCATAAATAAAAACTTTGCTGCAACCTGCTATTACCGTCAGATTGATTAACTGGTCTCTTAATACAGGGACAAGCAACAAGAGAACCTGTATTGCAAGATTTCCTCCGCACAGTGATACTTTTTGGTAGGTGTCCCTAGTGAAATTGCTCACAACAAGGTGTGTGGATTGTTTTAAGTTACAGGCTCATGATTTCTGTAAAGAGACATGGCTGTTCAGGGCACTTTGAGCACCACAAGCGAGTGCCATCTAGTTCCATTACATTTAAGAGAGGGCTGACATCTCTGTGGCTGACATCTCCAAAACTCTGTGACTATCTACATGGATAAATAACACTACAGTAGTGCTACCAAGTGCGGCCAAAGCACGTCAGCACCAGTGTGTGTTTCTAGACTCATGTCTGTGCAGGAGACCAGAGAAGACGTTCTTAAAAGTCTCTGTGTGTTCAATTCTCGGTCCTTTTCTGGCTTTGAACTGAATCCCTTTGCTTTGAAGTTTAGTTTGTCACCTGTGTCCCCTTTTTGGACTTTCACACCTGGCTTATTTAAAGCTGCTGTAAGCATTACTTTCGTATTCGGTGTTAAGTAACTCTTAATTCCAATGGTAATCACAGTTACAGAGTCTTTGGTCAGTAACTCGTGTCTCTCCTCCCTCTGCTTTTAGACATTTTCTGGTATCCCTGCCAAATTATTCCAGTCAGGACAGAGAACTCCATAAAGAGGCGGTCCTGTCTGCTTGTGAAGAGATCAGGATCCTCCTGTTCTGGCATCTACACCGGCAATTGCAGAAGAGGGTAAGCTATCACTTCCAGTGCTCATGGTGACGGCTCGTACTACCAAACAGGACAAGTGGAGAAAATCGCTTGAATAAAAGAAAGGCAAAGACAGCAGCCTCTAAAAGAAGAAAAGGAGTTGTGCAAGTGTGGCGACACAGAGAGTAGGGAGGGGGATTGCTAACTGCAAAACAGACAGGAAGTTAGCTGAAATGATGACAACGTTCACAGCAGCTTTAACTGTTTCGTTTCAATGTGTTCGCTTTTGGGAGTCGCATTTTGTTACTGCAGGCGAAAACCCAACGTTTCCTGTTGCTGCTGCAATGTAGTAAAAGCTTTTAAATGGCTATATAACTTTTATTGTGAAGAACTAAATGTGTTTATCACAAAATTAGCGGAGCAGCATTAGCGGCGGTCTGTCCATAATACTCGAGGACAAGCAGGTCATCAGACACACCTTCAAGCAGGTAGCCCTGTTGTCATGAAAACTTTTAAACCCTGCTGTACTGGGTTGACATGTGGAGTCAGACTCAGTCAGGCCGAGCTGGGCGAATGTGTATTTCTGATTTTGGTGTGAACTGTCCCTTTAAAATGTTGACTTCTTATTCATAAGACAACTCTTTGCATTTACTGTTCTGTCTGCAGTCAGTAGAGAATACTGGGAATTGGGGAATATAAATATCTATTACCAAAAGTTATTTTCATTTTCTGCGAGGAATAATTCTTCATGCAGTCACTCCTCCCTTTTCCCTCGCGGCGCCGCAGAGATTCCTTGGTGGCCATCAAACCACATCACTCTACAGAAGACGTCAATAAACCTGACATGCTGCTTCTCAAATTAGCTTTGAATTTTAGAGCTACCATAATTAGCTTTTCCATTTTCACCAATGTCATTTAAAAATAGCGTGAAAGAAACTAACAGCTCTTTTGCTGTCTAGCCTTGCTTTCACTTTCCATTTGAAATAATCTTTTCTGAATGAATGGCTGAGTAATTAACAGCACTAGACACCCTTTTCAGAGAGCACAGACATTTCATAAATAATACATATTTAATGTCTTGTCATTTTGTGTTCAGAGAAGCTTGGCTAATTAATTTTAACAGATGATTTCTTCTTGCATTTACTCACCCATACTCAGGCCTCTGTTTTTTTTTTTCTACTTTTCATTTTATGCCTGCTTTTCCCTTTTCTTGCTGTTCTTTCCAGTAATGGACAAACTCAACAGAGCTACTGATTTACATTTACCCTTCGACCATGGCTGGGGAATGACTGTTGAAAGGAAATGCGAGCACTGAATCATGGGTAAAAAAAGAATGCGCAACAGTGTACTAAATCAGAGCACACTCATGTGGTTTTAATGCAGATTTTTTACCTGTGTGGTATCTGGCCTGGTTAGGACTGAGAAAGGGCACGCAGTTATCTACAGTCGGCACAGATTATCCTATCGTGAGCAGGCTCAGAGCTGACAGGCCTGGCCTTTTGGCGGAACACATTTTTTCCAAACATGTCTGGTCAGGCTTATGTGGTCTTGAAGAAATCCAAGACTCACTGCGACTAAAATCTGAGAGTGACACTGGCTTCATCTTATGTTTGTTTAGATATAGAGGGAAGGGAAATACGAATTAAGTGAATGTGTTATGTTTACCAGCAAAGCTCACTGAGATATTGTACGTTAAATAGATTGCCAAATCGTCTTACATCTTGCAAAATTTAATTTGGAAGCATTTATCGCATAAAAACTGGATGCAGGAAACTATGCAGATTAGCTTGCACTCTGTAGGCAATTACGAATAAGTGAAGCAAAATCTCATTAAAAAAATGTAGTGTTTGTAACAACGTCAATTCAAAATAATATAACATAATATTGAATCAATATAGTGCAAAAATGAAACAAAACAATCCTGTATTGATGAGGAAGGATACAACACGTACTGTATTTCATAAAACAGACAGGACTGAAAACAAAACCTTCCTCCCATTAAGCCGTCAGTAAGTTTTCTTCGGAGAATGTGTTACGTATGCAGCCCCTGGAGGGCAGAGTGCTGATGTCCCTGAAGGCCTGTGCCTGTAACCTCAGAGCATCTGCTACCCACAGCTGTGAGAGCCAACGCTTCGTGGTGGAGGCGCAAAGGGACGTTTTGCCCTCCCCGATGTGTCACATCTTTCCCTGGGCCTTGAACAAAAACCCATGCAGGATGGGCTTGGCATGCCTGCTCATGTTATTTTGCACCAAATGCATGTAAAGCGCCTCTGGCCTCAGAGCTGAGCTCTGCAGATTAGCATCTGGGACAAATGGACCTAAGCTCACCAAGAGCCAGATTGATTAAGACCAGCGCACACACAGCCAATCCCGCTCTCCTCTCGGGCCCTGCTGAAGATCACACAGCTCGTTGGGAGGAAATTGATAATGATCTTAATTTGGAAACGTCTGTCACATGAGTTTCCTTCCTTTCATTGGTGAAGAAAAAAAAGAGGTGGGAGAAGAAGTGAGATGAGTAAAAGAGAGAAAAAGACCAAAAAAGCAGGGACATCTAACTGAGGGAAGGAATGGGTTTTAAAAAAATGTGAAGAACCATTCTGAGTCACAATAAAACTGGCAATTTATACTGCAGTCCAATCTCTGCACAACACTGCCCACAGCCAACTCTATTTCAGTTTTGAACACCTGAGTCAAGTCAGACATACTGTACATAGCAAGTAGCCAGCCCTCTAAAAGCAGCTGAATGGGGCTTTGTGAACACTGCAGGTAGAGCCGAGATCTAAGACTGACATTTGAGCTTCCCAGAAAGCTCAGAGGGACTCAGGAAAACACTCAACCAGAGTAGACTGGGACCTGTGAAGTTCCCTGGACTGTCAGAACCATCTGCATCACTTGCATTTTTCTCTGTTTGTACCTGACAATGCTGTAGCACAGGAGATTTCAGATAAGTCTACTGCGGGCTGTGAGGAAACGGAATGATAACTGGCCTTCTTTTGAAGAACGCTTCAATCTGTTACGTTTGCTGGTCTTCAGAATGATTTTTCAGCATTCACATCAATAAACAAGGTTTCTTTGACATAAATGTCTAACGTTTGCGTTCAGTTCATGTATCAACTACATGTCAATATCGGGTAAAGTGGCGACTGTGGCTCACTTCTGCAGGTTCATTCTTCATATCAACAGCAGAGGTAGATTATTCTTGTCCAAACTGCAGCCCAGGTGCTGCTGTATGCATTAGTCATCTCCAAATTAGCAATTTCCTCCTTCCTGCTTTACTATGCAGATGTTCATCCCCTCCGACTGATATAATGCGGCTGCCCTTTGTATCCTTCAGCAGCACCCAGCAGTATTTAAAAATCATGTTCAAACCCCTGGTACCAACTTATAAAGCCCAGTATGGGCCAGGACCTCTCTACCTGGAGGCGATGGTAAACTGTGCAGGAGCCACATCTCTCTGATCTGCTTCTAGCCTGGAGCCACAGACGTCCTCACCGACACGCGCCAAGAAAGACTTGTCTTTGTTCTTGCTCTTTAGTGGGGCAACTTGCTCCTGGTAGAGGATCACGGCAGCAAAATACCTCACCATCTTCAAAAACACACTGAAGACCCACCTCTTCAAAAAGGTACGTGGACTGACACGGCCTTTACTAAATAAAACATGCTGCCTTGCCTTTCCTCGAAGTAACCGAAATCCAGTGTTTTGTTTTCTGGCTGTGATAACTGGTACTTTCTCCTGCACTGAAATGGGGAACTTGTCTATGGTCACAAGCTTTCAAACCTTTTGAGGATGACTCAACTTTTACACATTAAAGGTTTCATTTGTAGAATTCCAAGGTAGATTACCACCAGAGTGAGCGGCAGCTGCAGCTCTTTTGCTAGCTATCCTTGGTTGTAGCTACCTACCCTTAGCTAATTAGCGCACGGCTCAGTTAGCCATGGAGCCAGTGGCCCTATCTGGACTGGGACCTCAGATCCCGACGGTTGACGGGGCCAAGCTCATCTTGATTTGGCCACATGACACGATAGTGAATCCTGCTGGGGGATACAGTACGGACTCGGACATCAGCTGTGGGTGAAAACAGCGTGTAGAACTGGAATATTTCCACATCTTACTACTGACCAAACCAGAGGTGATGTGAAAACACAAACCAAGACTGTGTTGGTGAGTTTAATTTAGTTTATGTCGAGTCTGATCGACAAACTCGAATTCGGACGCTGAATGATTGTATTTTTTACTTCAGTAGGGACAAAATTGCTTCTTTTAAAGTGTGTTTACAGGTCTTGGGGAAAAACTGTAAAAAGCCTTTTGTGGCTCCAGAAGAATTTTGCATGTTATCTGATAATTTGCCTCCAGTGATGTCATATCATTTGCTAAGGTGCATTGTGAGTAATGTAGGCACCTGGAAGAAGAATACGCAGAATTTAAAGGCAATCTTTCTGGTTCTAGAGCCACAAAAGGCTTTATAGTACTTTTTTCAGATATCCAGTAGTACTCCCCAAGACCTGTAAACACACTTTAATGTGTAGTCTTGGTGGAATTACCCTTTAACCTGCATTCTATTCCTGTAGGCAAACTAGTAAGAAATGTATATTGAGTTCTCGCATTTTATTTAAATGTAAATCTACTAAAGAACTACTGTTCCAAGTCTGCAGAAGCAGTTGCCAATTTTGCAAATGTAAAAATAAGCAGTGATATTTTCTCTGGTAGCTCAGGGACAACATATGTAGGCTATATAGCATCTTAGCAAAGTTGGAAAAGACGGTTCTGAGTCCACCTCTTCAGTAACTTTTCCCGTAATGGTACACAACTCAGGCTGCATCTAGGGTGTAGTTTCCTGCAAGTGGCAGGCCACAGCGAGAAGTCCAAAATACACCTTGTCATCAGCAGCGGTCTGTCATAGAGAGGAAGTCAGCATGCTGTCATTTTGTCTGTCGAGCGTCGGGAGTAGGGTGAAAGTGCCCTCTGTCAGGGACGGGAAATGTCTTCCTCGATCACACAACACTCACGGTGCGTGTCGCTGACAAACAAGCCTTACAGCCCGCACAAAGGCAACGTCTATGCACACGCACACAAAAAACATAAATCTAAATAATACATAATTTTACTAGGGATGTATCTAGGGTTGTATAAGAGTTGTTTTTTTTTACATTTAACTTCTGTGATTTTAAGTGCAAATTCAGGTGACAGCCCAGCTTCCCTGCATCCTTCCTTCTGGGTCAAACTAGTCGAAGTATATAATCTGTGGTGCTCTATGGAAACTGTAGGTGGAGTCAAAGCACAAAGAATCCAGCCTTACATCATCCATAAGGTTTTTTTTTCTTCTTTTTTACAACAAAGACCCTCATCCGTGCTATAAATAGAGAATTTAACCATTGGAATGGCTATCTGTGAGTTGATTTCAGGCCGAGCATGCTGCGAATTAAGTCGTAAGATAGGATGGAGATGCAGCGACATCCCCAGACGATTCACAGAGAGGAAGGTCAGTCCTAAACAATCTGTGTCCAGCCTGTGTTCTTGTCTGTGTCTGTATGGACAGAAGAGACCATTGAATGTCTTCATCCGTGCAGAAAGCTTAGCTTCATTTAAAAAAAATCATCAATAAATCATCCCTGTCAAAGAGCCACAAACCACAGAACAAAGGACCGTACTTGTTATATCATCGAGATGCACTGGTGACGCTTTTCTCTTGTGGACAAAAAAGGAAACAGCTGTTTGAGGCAACAACCCACAGGTTTTTTTTTCTCCCCCAGATTTGCTGTTATTGAGGTAATTTTCTTGATTTGCAGACAGATTCTGCCATTTAGTGAGGACGCATGGAGATTTCACTGAGTGATATGTCCTTAAGACTGCCTCATGGCTGTTTAAGTACTCTAAAACAGGCCCATGATGTCACTGTTTACCACTCTCACCCTCCCCCTTCCTCCCTTCCCCTCACCCCCCTGTTCATAGTCATTTGCTTGTCTCCCTTCCATTTGCAGCTGTCAGAATTAAACTGTACATAATGGTTGCCATCACGTCTCTTGCTTCCTGGCTGCTGCTAACCCCAAATCAACATTCCTGCTTCTTAGTGATGTTCATTGCAATTGTTGGGCAAATTGTTTGTTTTGAACATGCAAAATCAAATAGCCCGATGTGAAAGAAAGAGCATCTGATTGGCTTCCAGTGTTCCCTCTGTTGATTTGAATTACGTGCAAATGAGGACAGGTGGGGGAATTTGTTTGTCTGTACGTGTTTGCAGATGTAGGTAGTGTGCGTTCGCCGCCGCCGTATGTGTTCGTGTGCGGGCGTGTGCATCTTCAGGCATCACGGCACATGACATTAAACAGCCATTGTCTACCGACTTTATATCAGTGAGTGACTGCACAAACCAGACAACATCTGAGTTACAATTAAAGCAGATTTTCACCAACAAGCTTCGAATGGTAAGTCTGATTAGGAGAGACACATTTCCCCTAAAGCCTGCAGGCTGTGTGTTCAGTCAGGGGAGCTATTATTGACAGCTACTGAATGATCTACAGTTGTAAGGGTGGAAAAAGCAGGATGTCTAAATGAAGCCAACAAGTTAATCAATGCCGTGTGTAAGACTTGCATCCGGTTCTTGGAACAAATCTCTCGGCAGATATTTGCCTGTGTGTGATCGAGGTGTGTGCTGTAATTATGCTTTTGTGGAGTGTGTGTAATGTAAGTTGACATCCTCAGGTGTCTTACATGCTAACGCAGAGGCACTGACTAATCTTTCTATTTGAATATTTTAACATTTGTATTAATCGAGTATTTGGAACATACAGCTGCAACGGCAGAATAATCTTTGAGTGGCGCAATGACAAACATGGCAAATGATAATTAGTACGGTGTCCAAGGTTCAAGGTCATACATCATGGATAGAAAAGTACATGATATAGTGAGAAAGAGAGGTAGAAAAGAAGACAACATGACTGGCTTTAGTATAAATTGGCTGACTGCTACTGCTACTTGGATCCAAAACCAATCCACCACCGAGCAACTTGACATTTTACCATAACGAGGTTAGTTCACCGCTGATGGTGATCATATTATTATCAGATCAAACGACAAAGAGAACAAATTTTGTATCTGGGAAAGAAGACAGCAGAAGTTTAAATGTACTGCCTCGTACATTTCCAGGGACTTTTTTCCTCCATCTAATACTATTTACCGAAATGTTTGTTTCAAGGGGGATTACAAGGGAGAACTCATTGAATCGCTGTAACCTACTTTTAGATTCTTGCATACATTATCCTCCCAATGTCAAGAACCCTCAAAAGCCTCAAGTACAGATGTTGATTTAGGTTTTGTTCAATAAACTTCCATGTAGGATTTTTTATCGTCTGCAGAGTAAACTGGGCTACATTATAATGATTGATGAATAAATTAAAACGTATCTTGGTTAGATCCAAAGAACCCGTTTTAAGAAGCCCCTTAAAAGACCAGGGACTCTCTTTGGTGTAAGAGTTGGTAATGTTGTGGCTCAGGAGTATCTTTTGTGTTGTTTTTGGACTCCAAAAGGGATGTTGATCAATGTTCTTACATGGGTCTTATGGCTGGACCCAAAAATAAAAGCAGATTATGCCTTTAGGAAACTTACAATTACAAAGTAAAAGCTCCTTCACTGCTACAGTTTATATCACCTACATTTTAAAAGTAGATATTATCAAAGAAATTAATTATCCCCTCATATAAGTTATACCTAATTAAAAGGTGTCAAAGTTGTGTTCTATACAATGCTATGATGAGTTAAGAACTTGAAACAGGACTCCTTGATAGCACTCACAGAAAGTTTTCTATGCTGATCACTTTGCTTTCCAACGGAGCCGGTTTGAATTTGTTTTGCTGGCGGTGCAGATTCTTGGGGTCAGTTATGCATGGAGTCTCCCAGGAATTATACTCTATACTTAAGACACATAAGTACTCTTTTGCAGTGTTTTTAAATCCAAGTTTGAGCAAAAAAAGTAGTAGAGGTGACACAACAGGATGAGCTGCAGGCTACAGACACAATCAGACACAGCTATGTGAACACAGCTGATGTCGGTTTAACTAAATATGTTCCCAGAGTTATTCCACCTGGTTGAAAACTAACTGCAGTCTACAAAAGTTAAATATATGAGTGCATTTTTTTAAAATGTCTCAATTCAGTGCAATTTGCACAAACTGTGGTGCTGTAGCATATGTCAGGGGGCCAATTGGGATTAGCGCATTAGCATGCTGGTGAGATTATTAAAGGGCTCACTGTGCTAGCTGCCCATGTTACCGTGTATTGGTAGAACTACAAGCTAAAATATATCTGTATGATGTAGAATATGAGCTTAAAGGTGTACTTGTAAAGAGCACAGGTAAACTCTAACGCTGCTGCTAACGTTACAGCGTCTGAACTGTTGCTGCCAGCCGGAGGACTGTGTTGGACTGTTGTAGCGTCCAGCCTGACATCCACCCACAGCCTTTTCTCCACCATTCCTCGTCTGTTCTCCATCTTTCACTTGCTCATGCTTCATGTTACCTCCCATGGACATGTGAGTGCAAACTAACATTGCATGTGTGTGTTTTTTTTTTTTTTTTTTGGTAGCCTCCACTAGCAGGTGAAGCAGAGATTTGTTTTAGGTCATTAACTCCCAAGCAGCGACTCAGGCCTGCATTGTTTTATTTTTTGGGATTAGGCGCATTATATTTAAAAAACAAATTAGTTTGAGTGAGCATACGTGTGTGTATGTCAAAATTAAAGTGTTTCGAAAAGGAGCATAGGCACATATACATATGCTTTCTTATTTAATTTAGAAATCTTCTTATATTTTTGCACGAATGCTCAAAATATTTATATTGATTTATAAATTAAACTCTCTTCTACAGAAATATATATATAATCTGGGGTTGTAGATTTGGAGGCCTTGCTGTTAAACACAGAGTCATGGCTTTAAATGACAGCTGAGTTGAGTCAGTCTTCCCGAACATGATCGCAACCAAATCTGAGCACTCCTACGTGAAATTGCCTCTTTTATCTTGTATGCCACCTGCAGAGTGTTAATACTAGTGGTCTATTTGTGTGTCTTACAGGGAACATTGGAGGGTGTTTTGCATTGAGACCTTAAAAAGGGGGATCTCAGAGCTGACTAGTCTTGATAATGTGGCTTCGTGTGTGCTGCCTCCTCCACGGCCTGACATTCACCCTCAGTCTGAAGTATCCTTCTGAACTTTTCTAACTTTTCAAAAACTCTTTGTGAGACTTAAAACACAGAGAGTAAAAAAACAACCCACGAGTAAATTAGCCTACTGGGCTTCTGTATGTGGTTTACACAATGTGGTCCAGTGTGAGGGGCATAGTGGGCGTGGAGACTTCTTTTTGAAGTTCATGGTTTGAGGGAGTGTGTTTATAAATGAGACACTGAGCTGCAATTCAAAACTAGTTGAAACGGTAAATATTTGAAGCCCCCACATGTGTCAGCGCAGTTCCACAATAAGTGTCGTGTATGGGGCCTGTGAAGGTTTTTACAGATGTTAGGTATTTTGGAAAACTCATATTTGACCATGGCATAGTTGAATTGTAGTTTTTGTGGAGGGAGCGACGAGTATATTTAATCTACTGTCTCAGGAGTTGTTTAGTTTACATGTTAGGTGAGTATTATTGTCTCTGCTGTGTTACGGGAGGTTAGTGATAGTAACAAAAATGAGTTAACATTAGGTTATTCAACATACATGATAGAACGTTAAAGATTTTTTAAATTGTAATTGGTAACACTTTATAATAACATGATTAATAAATGGTAATTGTATAGTTAATAAAACCTGAGTAGTTATTTTGTTGTCAACAAACAATGAACTGCTTTATAAACTATTTATTAAGCAATTGTTTATTGTACAGTTGCAACTGATGTTTATAATACTTTGTAAATGTTTAATTCATACTGTGTAGTTCATCTATAAACACTATTTGGATGGTAAGTTGCAACTGAAACAGTTACAACTGCTGAACAAATGGTTTATAAAGAATTTCATGTTGTACCATTTATCAATGTTGGTTGTTATAAAGTGTTACCATGTAGTTTCATTTGTTAAAATGTGAAGTGTGTTAATGCTGACTTATTATTAATTAAAGTACTGTAGATTTGATGCAATACACACAAAAAGAAGAGTTCATAAAAATAGACTATAAAACAAAATTATACTCAGTTTAATAAAGTTGATGTGCTTGATGATTTATATACTGACTAATTAAGTTGGATGCCTTTTTCTCATGTAGGCTATAATCAATTTTAATCTTATTGTTACTGTATATATTATTTTCCCAACTCAAAATTTCACAAAAGTTTTTTTAGAGTCAGATCAAAGTCACATTTTTTTTTTACAGTGTATAAGCACCATATATAGATATAGAGAGAGATCTTGGATACAAGCTCTACTGTATGTGTGTATAATGCAGTCAGTCTAAACTGTGTGCATGTGGGCTCGGGGGACTACGTCTATGGGGAGAAGCAGAGCAGGAGAAGTTGGAGAGAGCAGCAGCCACACAGAACATGGACAGAGCGTTTACCTGGCCCTGTGCTCTGTGGGTACGCCAAGTAGCCGCCTCTTCCACGGGCCCCCCTACCTGAGCCACGCGCTGCTGCTACCGCCGCTGCCGCCACCGGTCCGTATGCTGTCGCTGGGAAGCCTGCAGGCACACATACACACACACACACGTACATACATCACTTCCTGCACATGGATGAGTACAGCGCAGAGCTACAGGAGGAATGTTGATACGAGCGCTGAGCTACGGGATAAAACCATAGCTGTCAGAGTCGGGGGCTGGTGTCAGGGCGACATCTATCAGAGGACTATAACTGAACCCACTGTGATATTCAGAAAAACCCTGCAGATCCACTGATCCGGGAGCAGAAACAGAGAGATAGCCACGAGCGACTCGCCGAAACATTAGATTTAAATAAAAATGACACACTTGACATGACCGTTATGAGGCGAATATCAGATATTATTAAAACCACTGAATAAAAACTGTTTGATTTTACAGTCCCAATGAAAACAGAACGCAATCATTTGCAAATTAACTGTTTTTACCAACAATATGAGTCCCATGCAGAAATATCCTTTACACAATCATGATACCATCAGCTGCTACCGACGAACCTGTTTACCTGTGGAATGTTTCAAACGGGTATTTTTGGAGCATTTCACAACTTTCCCAGCCTTTTGTTGCTCAGGCCTCAACTCGTTTAAAGCATGTTGCTGGCACCAAATTCAGCATAAACACAAAAATCAATGAAGTGGACCATAAAACATTAACTATATTGTCTTGGTACTTTTTAATTATTGTACCATTTCAAGCTTCATAAACAGTCACTTGCAGCTGAGTAATCGCTCTGATCTGAACTTTAAATTCACTGTGAATCTCGCCTCCACAGAAAACAGTCTGTCTGACCGCAAAGGTGCAAATTCTTATTCATCTATAAAACTGTGAATAAACTCACTTTCGCAATTCACCAAGTCCCTGATTATATTAGTGAAAGCATTTGGCTCTGGGGGGTGTTTATGTCACATGCTTCGGATGAAAGATTACAGCCACTTCTGAGCAGCATAGACATGGGGCATAATAGCCCCCCACCTCCGGGGACTACCCCTGCATTTTGTTCAGGAGTGCTCCCAATTACTGCGACTTTCTATGGAATCAGAGGCATCCACTGTAATGCAGCAGGCAAAGCATTACGCAGGTTTCTTGTTTTTTTTTGGGGGGAGGCTAGAAGATATAAAGGGAGTAAAACATTTCCCACAATCAGATGGAGACATCTGTTGGATGATTTGTCATTCAGAAGAGACTTTAATCTGTTAGCTTATGTGATGACTGAACAAGTCTCTCGTGCTTGTTTCTTCTTATGTAAACATTTAAAAGTACTCCAACGCAGAGTTTTATTTTTTTTGAGGCTTTGAAAATATGTCTATGTAAGCGTTTGTGAAAAACCAAGCAAATTGTCAGTTTACGACGCACTAATAAGAACCTTAATACCATGCAAATATAAATCCACGTCTTTAGGCTCTGATTATTCCAACAAATATCGGCCTAATAATCAGTCTGTAATTAAGCCAAACGCAGTATCTGTGAATTGTAATTACATTGTTGGCCTTAATGAACACAGTAGCTAGAGGTGGCTGACAGAGGCTAGTCCATGCCCAGGGCCTGGGCTCCTCTCTCAGCACAGGAATGGCATGTCATTAGCGGTGATGAGATTCCTCACTCTGGGCTCAACACCGTCTATGCCTAATCAGCCTCCTAAAATTATCTCCACAGGAAATGCTTTCCTCACTAGCGAAAAGAAAAAGAGGAAAAAAAAAAAAAGAGATCTCCAAATTCCCCTCAATTTCTTGATTTCTCCTTTTAGCTCTTAGTCTGTTTTGGTCACATCCTGGAGACTGTGGTTAAGACGTTACAGAATGGCACAGGACACCTCAGAGGATTATTTTTTGAATGCTTGCGGAGGTGAGAGGAGCACTGGCGGGTGACCTATTTTCCGAGTCAGCCTTGTACTGTTATTCCACGAAGAGGGCCTCGCACAAAAGACTGATGAGAGGCGGGGGGAGGAGATTGGGGGGGGAGAGGGAGGTGAGAGGGCAGGGTCAGATGAGCCGCAGCCAAAGAGAAAAACACATAGCTTTTCATCAGGCGGCTGAGGAGGAGGTAATTCACAACTCTGTCGACACAATACGACCACGAATGTGCGCGTTGGGTGTCAGGTGCCGTCATGCTGCGACAGGCAGGCAGGTGAAGACGAAGAGAAAGAAAATGCCACTTTCCCCCCAAACTATCTAACAGCTCAGGATAGAATAAGGGACTCGGGCGGCATGGTGACAGGGGAGAAGGAACAGAGAGAAAAAAATGAAAAAAGAAGACGAAAAGGCGACTCAAATCAGCCGCATTTATGCCGCCGCAGCCGCGCCACACCAGGAACTGATTCCAACAGCTTAAATGATATTTCAGCCTCTTTTCACAAAAACACAAATCAACTCTGATACTATGCTAATGATGGCCATGCACCCCTGCATTTCCACTTAGAGTGTCCCCATGGCTGCTGTGCGGAACAGTGTTTCATACAGCACTCTCCACCTCTTTTCCCCTCCCTCTCTCTCTCTCTCTCTCTCTCTCTCTCCTTTCCTAAGTGCTGAATCTATCTTCCCCTCGCTGCCATTGTCATGACACCCCCAATAGACCCACTGGCTTGGAAGTTAGTTGCGGGCAAAGTTGTGGTGAGAGATTAACTTTGCAGGATTAGGTGGGTTAATTAATAGATGGCTGCTGCTCATTGTTTTGTGCTCACGCTGTAAGAAGCCACCCAAGAGAAGCGCTGCAGCATTAAATCAATTTCATGGCCCTTTTATTACTGAGGAGATAAAGCCAATATTTAGCTTTCAATTCTTCACAATTATTGGGCCCCTGCTTTGCCACTTGAGTGGCTGCGCTTGGCTGGGGACAAGGACACATCTGTTTATGAGCTGTGGAGGCCCGGGGGCCTTGGTGTCCGGACTCCGGGGAACTGTCCTCAGCTTTTCTCTCCTCGAGCCTGCAGCTCAGAAACTCAGCCTTCTCCAGGAGTGCACACAGAGAGGAGGAGAGATTAGACCTGAAGGAAGATGAGGACTGCCGAACGTTTCACCCTGAAAGATTTCATTTCCTTTAAACAAACATTAACATAAAATTATGTATATTCGCAAAAAGAATATTTGCACATTTCTACAGAAATGTTCAAATCTGAGATTTTGTGTAGTAACTCTCTACACACCCTACGAAAACCTTTAAAGTCCAATGATTTGGATTAAGACAGGCAGGCTATTAGCATATGTGGAATTAAAAATTCATGATTATGTTTTGATTAGTGTATCATCACTAGATAATAAGGATCACTGTGTTTTTGTTACCTTGGAATGAGCCTTTACTGTATATCTACAGAGGGAGCGGGTCCACCACCGTATTTCTACAGTACCCCATGAAGGACAAACCAAGCTTTGACTCTAAAGACGGCCTGTCGTATTTTTCGAAGCTACTGTATGTTCTCTCACTCACTTGGAAGTGGTGTGTGAGCTGATTGGTATTACGTTGGTTTCAATCTGCAACCTCGACACTAGACGCCACTGACTCTTACACACTGGTCCTTTAATTGACTTTATATCCAAATGTCCTTAAAGGTTTGATATTAGCTTGTATTTTATTTCCGCTGCGTACAAATATTCACCAACGTTAAAAAAATGTTACCCTGCAGGTGTCCATATTCTTGCCAACCTAAGCTGAACTTCCATCTTCAGTAACTTGCTAAACAGAATAACATGTCCAATTCACGGCTTTGTCACTGCGGCGCTGAAGGAGCACATCGTGCATCCAGAGCACATAAGGCTCCATTTTCATGACAGTGCATTGCACACACCGGCTCCTTTATGCCTGTAAAGTGGCATTTTTCTTGGGTGCACACCGGTTCTTTTCTCCCTGCACCTGTATTTTGTGAGTCTCTGTGAACTTGACTGTACTGAAGTAGGAGGAGAAACGCAGTAGGGGCAGTGTCAGAGTGATCAAACAGCACAGTGCAATTTTTGTGTCAAGGTTTTCCCGAGATTTCTTTGCTCGCACCGACTTCTTGCACGGACCAGGTCAAAAGCTTTGTTTTTCTCTTCTCTCTGTTACAGAGCAGTCACTGAACTTCTCAGAATATTACACTGAGTAGAGGAGGTGATGTGATTGGTGACATTAATTCTAGTCCCCCATTTTGACCACTGGTGATGTATCTCTCATGTCACCATGTTTTTAAGCTGCCAGGTGGGCACACACACATTTCCTGCATTTGTTGCAAATACTCATCAGAGTATGTGTATTTCATCTAGCGTAGACGTTCAACCTCAGCTGACGCACAGCGACCCCTACAATTTGACCTTCATCCTTTGTCATTTTTAACCCTAACCCTTGTACAGAATGATTTTAAAACTCATCACATCATGTTCTATTTTTCACCCTTCTGCGGACCTTTTTTGGCACGCTGCCTCTTTAGCCACGGACTCACTTTCTGATCCTATTACTCAGAAAACGTCACAATGAAAAGTTGTTGCATTATGCATCAATAAGGTCCTATTTATGTCCTAGCAGTCTGAGAACAGCTTGACTGATGTTAATGTAATCTGTACTGTTCTTTGGCCCAAAACTGCCAGCAGCAGCACCCCCCCACCCTGTCATTGACAAAGGAGCTCCATCAGTCACAGAGCACTCCACTCATTTCTGCTATAAGAAGACTGTCAACTATCTAATGCACAGGAGGAGCCCAGGGACAGCTGAGGCTCTGTGGAGGCCCTATGGGCGAAATAGCCTCTGCCCTATTTTAGTATCTCTCAGAAAGTGAAAGCTAATAGGGCCTAACAGAAGGCTAAGACTTAACACAGCAACATTTCCCCAAACTAGCCCAAAAAAATACAGCAGATGCACAGGACATTAAAAGTCATGCTTGTTACATTTAGTATTGGAGTGCAGTTAACCAGGGTTAGCTTGGTGGCTAACAGAGTTTTCATGCTACGCTGGTTAACACAGTAGCTTGGGTTTGGAAAAGAGGCTTGTGAACAAGCCTTTGAGCCTGCAGCTAGTCGATTTTTGGGGGCAGACAGAAGGAGTGAGACAGATGAACAGAGCACAGAGCAGAGATGAGTGAGACAGATGAACAGAGACGGACAGCAGCCACATCAGTGGAGGAGGAAGACAAAGAGAAGAAAGGACACGGCGAATGAGAAACTGAGGGAGAAATAAGGCCAGGACACGAGCGTCTAATTTATTCTCAGGGAATTCTGTAATTTGGACGAGAAAAATATGACAAGAAATTATTATATTAACACGACAGCCATATATACAATAAAGTGCTTCTACACCACTGAATCAATGTGAGTGTTTCTATGGCACGGCTACAGTGGAGAGCAGAAAAATAATATCAATACACAACCACTGCAATGTAAAAAAAAACTCTAGCACAATGCTTTTCAATCCTGAACATAAGGGCCTCTTGTCCTACATGTTTTAGATGTTTCCCTGCTTCAACACACCAGATTCAAATGACCAGCTCGTCATCAAGCTCAGCTGAAGCCTGATAACAACCCATTTGAATCTAACACAGTGCAGCTGTATTAGAAATCTAATTATCTAGTTGTCACAATGAAACGAGTACATTTATTCAAATCAAACTTACAGTTAGTACAAAAGCTGGGTAAATTAGCTATAATTTACAAATAAACTACAAAAATAACAAAATGTATTATTGTGTCTTGATCATTTAATACGCAATTTTGTTCATCCAGTACAGACATGGGAGGATATGAACATTTCATGGGATTCACAATATTATCCCGATAATCATGAAAACCTACTTAAAATCGTTATATGTCGCTAAAACATAGGGGAATTGGGGGGCGGCTGTGGCCCAGAGGTAGAGCCAGCGTCTTGTTATCGAAAGATCGCTCGTTCGATTCCCCTGGTCTGTATGTAGAAGTGTCCTTGGGCAAGATACTGAAGCTCAAACTGCTCCTGATGTGCTGGTCGGCACCTTGCATGGCAGCCACCACCATCAGTGTATGAATGTATGTATGAATTACTGTAAGTCGCTTTGGACAAAAGCGTCTGATAAATAGGAATTACTTAACCGTACATTTGTTAGCTTTTTCAAGTCAAAAATAATCCCGATAACGGAAATTTACCACAATCAACTTTCCCTGAGAGTTTTAATAGCGATCCCCTGATAAAATCTTACATCTTCCCACCACTGACTCAGTTTCATATTAAAACTGGGCTACTCTCATTGTAAACAGATAAATGGAAACCAAACAGACTGTTTAAAAAGACACTTCTATTTGTTCAGATGTAATATATAAAGATCCAAAGAGTTTTTCTTGAATTTGCAGATATGAATCTTCAGAGCACTGACAAATTATTAATGTTGGTTTACGGAACGCAGAAGATATCAACGCACTGATGCTCAACACCTTCTCTGTCGCTCCTTTTACCCTCTGAGGCAAATATACAATGCAGTTCATATAATTTCGGATGAACCAACAAAAAGATCGGAGCAAATCCAAAGACCAAAATTTGAGGGAAAGAAAAAAACAGAAATCACACGCATGTTTTTTCCTGTCACCGTGTGACAGTAAGAAGGACAAGCCAGCGGAAATAAGTCTGTTGATAAGTCATAGCGGAGGCAGTGAAGCACACTGCCGCCTTCTCACAGGAGGAGGGAGGCGCTCCGTCAAAAGATGGAAAACTGACTCCACTTCACATTTTGCTTCATCAATAACCTTTGATAAGATATAGAGAAACGCATCGAGACAAATAAACAAAAACGAAAGGGGAAAAAAAAAAAATATATCAAAGTTACAAAAGAGACAGCCACCTCGCAAAAAACATCTTTTCATCTCCAGACTGACAAGTGTCCCATTGTTGTCATCCTTCAGCACTACTTTGTTGTTGCTGAAAGCATCTCTGGGTTGTTGTTATCAAAGGCATAAATCACAGAGCTGGAGAGAGCCAGGTGGCTTTCATATGAACTGCTGCACACATGCTCATGTCTCACCTCTCCTCTGATCAACGGAGACCTACAGTACACACAGAGGTTTCCCCCTCATGTAAAATACAGAGACGGCTGTCTGGGAATGAGCCAGAGAGAGAGAGAGAGAGAGAGAGAGAGAGAGGGGGAAAAAGCATTTACATGCACACCAATAATTCAATTATAACCAGACTAATGCAATACGCATATTATTGCAACTCTCATGTAAACACCTTAACCGGGTTATCTTACTCACATTAAGGTCCTAATCAGAGTAAGCATAACTTGATTAACAAAAGCTGGGTTGCTTGTCAATCATTCAAATTAATCTCGCCATGTGTACGTCTGCCTTCCTCCCGCCGTTTGGATTCCGTGCACGCGCCGCAAAAGGTCACACGGTGAGCGGGAATGCCGAGCGGTACGTTTGAAACACGACGCTGAGAGCAGAGATAACTAAAATTAAACAGTTTTAATGGCAGCTCGAGCGCTTACATGAGGATGCTCTAAATTCATCCGTGGCAGCGTGTTGTTGTCCCTTTGTTCTCTTAGAGAGAGACAGACAGTGTGCGAGGGTGCACAGGCAAGACTGTGTAAGTGTTGCAGCTGAATATCAATAAACTATGTAAATATAAAATACAGCAGCGTCCCCACTTATGCTACAAACTGTTCTGAGGAAGTGTTGAAGAAATGAAAAAAAAACAAGAAAACAATCGCAGCCGTCTTGATTTTGCGAGTGACTTTGTGACGGATGCCAAACATCTTTACTCACTGGGTACTCCGGCCAAAAAAATAATGTCACTAGCCATGTAATCACAATCCACCATCTAAATTGCGGTCGTTTCTCTCGCATTGAAATCTCGCCAGATTTTTAAATGACCTGTGAATTTCTCAATTTGCACCATTAAAACTCGATATTGCAATAAAGGTCCAGTGAGTGGAATTTAAGGGGATCTATTGGCGGAAATGGAAAGTTATATTGCTAAATAGGTTTTTTATAAGCATATTATCACCTGAAATTAAGAATCATTGTGTTTTCGCATGATTCAGCCTGCCATGTTGCATCGCCAAGTTTCTACAGCAGCCCAGAACAGACAAACCAACTCGTCATCTGCCATGACGCGAGCTGTAACTCTTTTGCATTACTTAAATCACATGACCTAACATAAAAAAGTCACGTAAAGTTATACATTAGATATGCCATTTAGGCTATGTAAGGTCTGGAAACAGATCTATGAGGATATAATTTGGATGGAGGATACATCTCGGCCCAGAATAGACCCTGTTAACTTCTGCTGCAGATCCGGATAAAGTGGCAAAGGTTTTTTGAACATTTCCGTTAATTTATCAAAGAAAAATGCAACAATCTTGATTAATTTTTTTTTTTTCAGGTGCTATGTATGAGTGAGTACAAATTTTATGCAGATCCACATAAGGGGAGGAGCCTGTTGGGCCTCGGCAGAGGTATGCGCTCTCCTTTGTGCCCTTCTAGTTTACATTTTAAAACAAATCCCCATCTCCTCTAGCTGTTTTGGAGAATACTGCAAAACTGTTTTGCTGTGAAACTCCACCTGACTTACAAACGGCATTGGGTGCGAGTACATAATGATTTAATTTTTTATTTTCGGGTGAAATGTTCGTTTAAAAGAATAAAAAGTACAGCAGCTCTGAAAAGAACTAATGTGCAATACTGAGCCCAGCACAGATGCCATATGATATTCCAGCATCGTGAGGTACTGCTGGTGTTGGTTAGCATTAGAGCTGCTCAACGTTAACTCCTCACCGGAACAGCTGACCACACGATGTCATGTATCTCTTACGACTATGAGCCTCCCTCAGCCTGGGGTTATGTGGTAATACTGCGAGGAGTGCTTTAAATACAGTATAGGGGCCGCCATATTGACTCTACAATACCAAGAGCACCAACCTCTATACAGTACGATAAGGATAGTTCATTTTCTGTTGCTCACTGATATGATCGTACATGACTTCACTGCCGCATGTGTGTGTGTGGTCCAGTGCGTATGTGTTTGTTTGTTTCTCTGTGTGTGTGTGTTGACTGAGCCATGGCTTCTTCTTTTTTTTTGCCAAATGGTTTCTGTATGTAATGAAAGCGTTTGGCACACTGATCCTTTGCCATTAAGACTTTGTGGCTTCTTATTGGGGAGAGAAAAAGTCAATTACAGAAGTGGAGTGAGCTCGGAGCTCAGCAAAGCCTGGCTTTATGGTGGTAATTGCGCACGTATCTGATACCTTTGAACAAAATGATGAGGCCAGGACGGAGATGTATTTGGTAAAAATTAAACCGGGTAACCTTTCACAAGCGCACACGGAACTGAAATCCACCACGCTGGAGGAGAACCGCTCCGTCCTTTTACGAGACGGAATCATTTACTAAAATTAAGTTTGACACACCGAGTCATATCATCTCATCCACTGCAGCTATATCATATCAAAGAGATGGACTTAAATCAGCGTATTCTGAATTCAAATGCGACACACACATCGCTGAGGAGAGCAGTGTGTCTTGTAAAGCCACGAGATGGTAAACAATAAAGTGAATTCTGTGGATTTCCTCCCCGGGGAAGGTCAGAGGTGAGGTGACGATGAGCTGCAGACTGGAGCTAGCACTGACTTGAGTGATTTGCTCGAGGACACTTCAGCAGGGTGGGTTCTTGCTGATGAGGGGGCTCAACCCAGAGCCCTTCAGCTGAAGAGCAGGCTCTATATTCACTATGCTGTCTGTCAAAACGGGGATAATGAATGAAGATTGCCACAACATTTTTCTATATGACATGGTGGATATATAGCTATATAGACGACTTCCGCCCTGAATGAATCAATCCTCTATTAGAATTTTAACAATTTAGATCAGGGAACACACATTTACCATTAACCACTGCTTATTTGCCTGCATGTTAGCAGCAGATTGGCTTTCTATTAATCATCATGAAGCACTTACTTAAAACTACTATGTCAGAGTTATCCCTCAATATCTTCCTTGTAGGTTGACACTTAAAAACCTGCACAGGTTTTACTAGTGAATTAGTTATGGGGAGGACCTCACTTTCGAATGGGGAACAAATTTAGAGGTTAGAAAGAGAGAGAGGTTTCTGGGCATTGTTAACACTCGTAGTTTTGTATTTTCTAACATAAGAATTTACCACATTTTTTGAATTATTTATTTAGAGAACATAATACTGGGATGTGTGGTAAATTAAATATTTAAATGGCGATTGTTTTGACATATGATTGCAATATGATTCATGATTAGTGGGAATGATTCAACTTTCATTTTCACTGAAAATTTCAAAAGCCTGATATTGTTGACTTCGACATTTTTTCCTTGATATCTTTTTGCATCTACTACTGTGGGAGATTAGGTTACATAGTTCAATAGTTTTGTTGTTTGTCTGTTTGAAGTGTTTCTGTTGTTAGTTTATCTGATTTTGTACCATGCTCGATGCCATTCTGACTTTCCTGCCTGACTCGATCTGCTCAGGTGGTACCTCCATGAGCAAAGCATATTAAGTTCTTAATTAATATGCAACAACTTCCTTACGTAATATCAATTATCAGTAATTAAAAGATTATTAAGAGAAAACTCTTCATAATGACTTATAAAGACCCAATATTCTACTAATATCCATGATAATCCGCAGCGATGTAACGGTTAATATGTGTTTCCACTAACTCTAGTCTCTGACACTGAAAACTCTGCACACACATCACACTGCTGTACATTGTGTGTGAGTGACTGTGTTGTTGTGATGTGGTGAAGTGAGCTCAGGAAAAAGCTCAGTGTCTTTTCCTTCAGTTCTCAGTGACAAGAGCGCAGTTTCTTTGTAGCTGAAGTGCATGGCAGCATAGCATCAAAGAGGACAAACTAGGCTCTTTATTGAAGTGTAGCCGCACTTTCGACCTCTTCTTTGTGCTCCTTCCCATGCACTTCAGTAAAAAGGAAACAGCAGCTCGGCTGCGGAATTGATCTAAACACATTCTGCCTGCACACAAGCCTCAACATAACTCTCAGTCACTCACACACATTCAGTGGTTGAAGAAGGAGGAATGGAGAGCGAAACAATAAGGCACAGGGAGAAAAAAAAAAAAAAGCATTTCAAAAAGAGAGGAGAAATCTGCCAGAATAGATAAGGCAAAAAACATTTAAATCCATTTGGTTGTGGAAACGGGAACATTGGTTTGTGAACGGGACGGTGTCTTGGTTCAAAACCCTAATATCCAAGGCAGTTCATGATGGTGACTTAAATAGAGAGAGACAGACAGGGAGGACACAGATGTCTGACCTTGCAGTGGTGCTTATGTAATGGTCTGCTTCAGTGCATTTAACTGCAGTGCTCCTTTCCAACCTGGGATCAGCAAAGGCAACATGTCTCTGCAGTCCAATCTCCTCTGACATCACTTCTGACACTCAGAGAGTATAAAAAGGTCCTGTGAGCTCCGAGTGAATCAGTTGTTACGGCCCTGCCTGTGTGGTCCCCATAGAGCCAATCATACTAATTAAACTAGACTACTTAAGCCTCCTCTCATTAGTGTCCAAGTAAACAGCCTTAATATTTTATGCATTTTAATGTCCATCTCCCAGTTCTGAGGGTGACAGTGGAGGGGACAGATGAACGATGAAAGGGGGGTAATTTCAGGTCCTCGCAAATAAAAGTGAGTGCATTAAGTGTCATTTCACCATTCAAGTTAAATATGTGTTTGTGGATTTGCGCTAATCAGCTTTAACTTGCTTTAGCAGGAGTAACTGATTAAGAATGAAAATAAAATACGATGATGCCAGTGATAATACTAATGATAATAATAAGAAAAAAGCAGCTTTGCTGACACTCTCTCACAAACATGATTTTATAGCCACGTTGAAGCATTTGCAGACTCTATAATATTTGAGCCAGCTCCGAGGACTTCAGTTACACAATCTACCGCTGCTCCAGATACCAGGGGCAAGTAGGGTAAAATGTGGCATGACCCAAAAATAGCACTGCAACATTGGCTTCCACTTGATTACTGGCGCTGTACGCAGTGTTTCCACATAGAGGGGAGGTAGGCAGAGGGCTGTGCGTTACGATTATGAATATATGCATGTATGTTTATATATGTATGCATGTGTGTGCATGCACTAGGGAAAGAGTGGAAGAGAGTAACTGGAGGGCTATTAGCAGAGTCAGCAGGAGGGAGGTATGGAAGGACAGAGGGAGAGGAGGGGGCAGCTGTGTGGAGGCCTAGCAAGTACCCAAGTTGCTGGGCCTGGAGCTCTCGAACAGTGGGTGGCATCAAAACAACAGGCAGTAGACACAGAGCATGGTCTCACAGGCACACACATATTGTACTCCTCTGCCTGCTTCCATGTCTGTGCTGCTGTTCTGTTCCTCCTGCTGGTCTCCAGCAGTGTCCAAAGGTGGCAGCCATGTATGAGGCTGGGGCGGCTAAAGTTTCATTTCTAGACCAGCGGCTCAACAGCCGAGACGTAATGAGCTTTAGTGTTGCCACTCTGCCTCTTACAGCAGCTCATCTTCCCCACCACAGGAACCTAGACTGTGGGTCTCCACGGCAGACTGTTTGCCTGCTTCAGTGTGTGAGGATGTGTCTGCTGTCCTAGGGTGAGTTAAGACCCGGGCAAATGAGGTGAGCCATCTCTTCCACTTTCAGGAAATAGCCAGCCTTTCAGCGTTGCCTCTGTCAGACTGCAGTGGCTGGTTTTTGCAGAGACAGGTGTTCGCATACACCCGAGGAGGCACACGTGCATGTGCAAGTGACCTGACATGTGTGCATGTGAGCATGCACACAGGCCAGTACACATTGCATCTGCACAGAAAAAAATATGTAAATGCAGCTGGAGTGCTGCTACACCTGTTGAATCCATCCAGTTTCATGACTCAATGTCCAGGGCAACACATACAGCACATTGGTACCCTATAGTGTCTCCCTCTGAGAGTAAGGCACATGTACAGGAAACAGATTTGAGGGCTGTTAATGGAGACAGTCTAGCCCTCTCACTGCACACACAGAAGTAGATAGGGCGTGACATACAGTGCTGTCCGCTGACGTCAGAGCAGCACACTCACTACTGTGACAGCCATGGCCTGAAGAGCTCAAAGAGTCTGGATGTGCGATGGTGTGTGTTTGTTTGTGTGTGTTTGAGAGAGAGTGTGCAGTCAGCATTGCTGAGGAGACAGTGAGTCAGAGAGGCAGACAGGAAAGGAGAGCGAGGCCCCTGGTAAAGCCCCTCCACCTCCTCTGCCTTCAAACACAGCCTTGAAGACTCTTTGATTGTGTCAGTTTTATGTGTCTGTGTGTGTGTGTCCAAGGGTGTGAGAGAAAGATGCGCTGTGCATGGCCGTTCAAGTGTGTGAGGTCACGACGCTCCTCGTCAGGCTCTATTTTAAGGCCTGCGACTCATGGAGTGCCCCGGCCTCCACAGACCCATTGGGCTAATGATCAGCCTTGGCAATTAAAGCCAATCTGTGAGTCAGTGTGGCATCAGGAGGGCCATCTGCTTCCAGCCCTGTAGCACTCACTCTGGCCTGTGGGACCACTTGCTGGGGTCACAGCTCACCCAGCTTGTAGAGAGATGGTCACAGGATCTAAGGAACAATCTGCTGTGTAACTCCAGTTGAACAGAAACCTGTTCTACTGATAGCACCGCTGTGTGCGCCGCCGTCCCTTCTCATGGGTGCAGTAAAAACACAAACAGTGGGATCTGTCTTATGGAGGACAATGTTGCATGCACCCATGACACAGGTAAGCTCCTCATCAGCCTCAGGCCAGTGATTTTTTCCACCTGTTCCAGTACTGTAGCCAAGATGTGAGGTACTTATTGTGCTGAAATGGGAAATATAAGATGTCTGGATGCTTAAGAGAGCTTCCGGTCTGCTGGTAATGACTGTGCATGGTGTCCCAAACTGCATCATCATCCACAAAGGAAGTAATGAACTATAGCCAGCAAGTTTGGGAAGGTACATTATACACTTTTAATTAAGCCAATTTTACACCAAAATTAGCATGAATATGTGGGTATCTTAAATGTAGGTAAACTCTAATCTAATCTAACCTTTTTATAACTTTATAAACAGCCTCTCCTACAACTGAAACACCGACTGAACATTGTTTGAGCACTGCTACAAAGGAGACAGACGTAATTTGTGGTGAAAATTTGCGTGTCCACCCACGTGTCATGTTTCCATTGATGCCAATCTGAGTTTACATGATGGTTTGTTACACAGGGCCATCTGGGAAGGTGCTGCTAGTAACTGTTTGGAAAAGGGCGAGCACTTTCAAAAAATTACTTTGCAGGTAATTGAATGAACCATCTGCCTATCACCGTCAAACACTGGCTAACTTCCACCAAATCAGATCGACGGTAGGCGATCACTGAAGCCAGTTGGTAAATCAAACTCAGTTGCAAGAGTTGGATTTAAACCTTTTTCATCAAGAAAAGCACTTTAGTGCCCTACTCTGCTCTTCTTTCATGGAAATATAATCTCCAGTTCTGATATCACTGATGGTAAAGTAGCATCTGTGCTAACCTGTTGAGGTGAGGAGTTGCTTCTCTCGCTGTCCGTAGCTCCTCATAGATGACCGATTGGTAGAGTCATTGTGTGTTTGGCAACAGGTGCATAGCTTGAAGCCTGGCAGGATGGATTAGTTAGAACACATGATCACCTGAGCTTGTGAATCCAGCTTCCTGCAAGGTAAATAAATACCGGTGACGACTTCAGATTCATTTCATTCACCCAGGAATGAATGGTACTCTTTCCCACCGAAGACTAAAGCCAGATGTTTGTGGATTCTTTCGTCCAGTGTTAAAAGAGGTATGCGTGAACGTTGATACACTGGTGTCTTCTCTACAGCCACACTGGAGCAATGCCAGTTTGCAATGAATGGAGCAGAGTTCTTGAAGTCAGACTCTAGCTGGATGTAAAACACCTTTAGTTGGTCTTTGATTCTGACACTGTGATGAACTGAGAAGACTTTAACGCCTCAGGGCCTTTACTATGCAAAGGAGCTACTCCAAGTGTTGAGTTTGCTTTCTGCACCATGTTAACATATGAAAAAGCTCGTTCTTTCTCATGTTCACTTGCTATCCGCAAAACTTTGCTCTATAAAACTGGTCACATCACATCACAGCCACCTTAACCATCTTGTCCTTGACCTCCAACCTTGCACAAGCTGCCTGTGCTTCAGAAGTTCATAGCTCTGTCAAGTCCATGTCAACACCTTTTTCGTCTCCAAACAGCAGACAGTTGCTAAACTCTGAGAGGCTAACTGGAGTTTCAGGCCAATGCCCTGCTGTGACCTTTGGTGCATTTATCATATGCTTGGTTGGCTCTGCCCCAGTTTATAGGGGCATGCAGCCCTCCAGGAGCAGCCACCATCATACCAATTGCACAGGTCAGCAGCTCCCTCCTCCTATATGCCACTTGCCGAGAAGACAGCTGCTTCCTGTACCTTTAAATTCTCCTCCTACGGGGAAAGCGGGGTCGAAAGGTCAGCAGCCTTCTTTCCACTGTTACTTACAGTTGCATAGAGCAACATGCATCTTCTATAGGTGTAACCCCAACCCCACACAACATCTGTGGCTCCGTGGCCTATATTTGAAGCAGAAAATATGTGCTGTGCCACAACTTGGAGCTGGAGTAGCACTGGATCAGTCGATCCTCAAAAGCATTTCTACTGGTTAAAAATATTCCAATATCTTAATGTTTTCTGTTTGTGTTTCTTTTTGGTAGATTATCCAGTTTCCCTAACACTTGACCTAGAGCTTTTTCAAAAACTAAAGGGGTCGGCCAAAATGGCAGCCAAAACCCTCATCCTCGGTGTACGGGACAGTCTGGTTGCCACCCAAACCACCCTGCAGCTTTTCATATTTACTAGCAAGAGAAGCTGTGGAATTCAAAACCGCCTGCCAGGCTGAAATCCTGTTTACATCCACACCGAAAGAGCAATCTACTCCATGCTGATTTAAAGCCTTTCAAATGTCATTTTCTGTCACTTAGACATGACGGAGTGTGCTGTTGTGTCTCAGGCATGGTTAGTCGGCGGAGTTGGAATTGAGGAGGGACGGAGGCTACCGCGCTGCTACCCCACGCATCACGTCTACCGGGGAAACAGATCTGACAAGAAAAGGAGGGTGGAAAAACGATCCACCAACTACAACAAAGGCTGATTAAGGTTTAGGTAACTGGTAACCCAAAATCACCCACCCCTTTGTCCTCATTGCACCCTTGCAACACTTACCACTGCCCTCTCCCCTCCTTAATCATCCCTTGCCTCTATTCTTTTACCACTTAAGAGGCTGACTCACTGGACCTGAATTGCTGTTTGTCTGTCATGACATCTGGAGTAGCTGGATGACTGAGTGTTATGTCTTCCTCTCACTCAGTCTGCGTCTCTCCCCTGATGGGACCCCACTAACATCTTCATCCCTGGTTTTTCAGTGTAGCATAATGACCTCCTAGTAGCAGCCCTAATGGAGCCATAATGGTCATTTATGCCAGGGGAGGCTCTAAGGGCACGGCTGTGGAGGCAGCGCGTCGCACAGGAAGACGGGAGAGCGGAGAGAAGCTCCTGGTGAGGTCCCTCCACCTCTGCCTCATCCCTTGATATGCAGCTCCTGAATCTCAGTCTTTGTATGAATACAGCTCATCTGTGTGTGTGTGTGTGTGGTGGTGGTGGGGGTTGCATTAATGCGTGTTTAATGTGTTTAGGAACTGATACAAGACTGGTTAACAATAGAAAGTACAATATGAGGAGTGTAAGACTGTAAAAGCTACTGCTTTTAATGTTGCACTTCTACATCTTTTTCACATGCATTATGCACTCATGAAACTACATTCTCTTTTTTTAATTGCACACGAACAAGCTTCCTGTTCATGCATACACCACACACATAATTGAATACACTACCATTCTTAAACCTGCTTGTATATTTGTCGCCACCGCTGGCAGAAGCTACGCTGCACATAAACTACAGTGAACAAGCGTAACCTCCACTTATTGCCTAAAAAAACGTCTTCTTTCCAGCCATTTGCATTTTAATACGTGCAGTAAACACATGGACCTTCCGCTGCGTGCAGTCTTAGCCCGGGGTGGAAAAAGGCAACACTCAGACGGTACTGTACGGCTGTGATCAAATAAGATACTCTTTTGAATGTGGCTTTCGACGCCTTAATCACGCGAGGTCCTCCAAACGAGACACCTCATGCTTTAAACGCGGCACATCTCGCGACGTTCCCCTGGGCGCTGCAAGTTGAATAATACAATAGCACATTCATCAGCTAGCTAATGCTAATTAGACTGTCGCGCAGAAACGAGAATAATGTGCAGTAATGTTCCTTATGCCTTGTCAGCTCCGGCTTGCTCTGTTTCTGGCGAGACCCACAGCTGCTTTTTGAGTTCAAGTACGGAAAGATACAGCATCTTACCTAAACCATTAGTATCTGCATTCAAAAACACAGAGATACTATCCTGCTATGGGTTTGATCTTCTCAGATAATCATAATTACTCAGATGAGATGACAAAAAAAGACATGGCATGAATTTATGGTATAGCTACGCTCCAGGTGGTAAGAACTGTAGCTAAGCACTTCTTCCTCAACTAGAAATTTAAGCAATTAATAAACCAGATGCAGCAGAGCAAACGTCAGTCAGCTGAAAACGGGAGAGATATTTCTTCTACCGCAGCAGAAGGTGAGGCATCCTAATTTCAACAAAACTTGAGAATTTCCCCTCGTTTGAAGCTGCCTGAAAATCAGCGCCGTCCAGCCACTTTTAACTGCTGTATCTAGGGAATAGTGCGCTCTTTAATGTCTGACAGACTCACAGCGAGGCACTTTTGTTCCTCGCTTTAATTCAAAGCTACTTTCAGTTTTAGTTTGCCCCTTTCTAGCCTGATAAATGTTAGCTCTGAAGTCGGATTATTTAAGTCAAGTTCTGTAATGCTGTTGTACGCTGTTTCCCTACTTTGATTCTTGCCCCGGCTGCCATCCAGGATGAGACGTGTACAATGTTGTGAATGTTACTTTCAACGGTTCTTTGGGCAAATGCACGCATCTCTCAAAAGCAGTCGTAAATATGAACATCTCACCGTCGTTGTACAGGTTTTTATAGACCTTTCTGAAAAGGAACATCACACCTCTCACTACTTGATTCATGTGTGGCTTATATTCTTGACTGAATGATGCAACTGTCAATTCAAATTAGTCAAACATCATATTAACAACAAGCCCATCACTGAGATGCACAATGATCCTACAGCTGTACATTCACAGGCAGCTGTGTGTGGGTTCAAAAGCTGCAAATAAACTGAGGCTACATGACTGACATGTCGACTACCCACCTCAGCTCAGTCTAAGTGATACTGAAACCTACGTTTACAGATATGAACCATCCTGTCATCACTCTAAAGCTGTCTGACAGTTTTTTACCGGATACCTGCCAATTTTGTCACCGTAGAAGAAAAGCATATTTATTACCGCATCCAGCTGATGACGGTGACAGTGCATCAGCTGTTTAAGAGCTGGTTCGCCCAAACTGCGAACAAAGATCGTTTCTCTCTTAAAAGGTCCAAGCGTGTAGGATTTAGGGGGATCTTCTGACGGACGTGGAATAAAATATCATAATTATTTATTATGTTTTCAATGTTATGTTGTCATTAGTGTATAATCATCTGAAAATTAAAGTTTTGGTTACCTTAGAATGAGACTTTTATATCTACAGAGGGAGCAGGTTCTCTTCCAAGGAATCCACCTTGTTGAATCGCCATTTTTCTAAAGTAGGCCAGAATGGAGTAACCAAACACTGGCTCTGGAGAGGGTCGCAACCTGCAACCTTACCACAAGATGCCACTGAATCCTATCCTACATTTACCTTGCACTCCCTGACATCAAGAGAACTCTATTGTTCGGTACGCAGATGACACCACCATAATCAGCCGCGTTACCGACAATGATGCGAGTTCATATCGGGAGGAAAATCAACACTCCTGCAGAGTGGTGTGTATAGAACAATGTGATGCTCAACGTCAGCAAAACTAAGGTGCTGATTATTGATTTTAGAAAGAAGAGGGCAAAGACACACCCCTCTGTCTACATCAGTGGAGCTGAGGTGGAGCATGTGAACAGTTTCAGGCTCCTGGGAAACGGCATCAAAGAGAAACTATCATGGTCACTGATTCCACACCACCACCCTGGTAAATACAAAAGGCACAGAAAAGGCTCTTAGGAAGGTTAAATTCTGTATCCAAGTTCTTGGCCACTACAGAGGAGCCATAGAAAGCATCCTGACTGGAAACTGGAATGGTTTGTACACAGCCAAGGACAGGAAGACTCTGCAGTGGGTGATTAAAACCGATTAGAACATCGTTGGTACGTATCTACAGAGCATCAGTGACATCAGTGAAGTGAGATGTCTGTGCAGACCCCAGAGGATACTAAAAGACAACACCCACCCCAGACAGTCTGTTCACCCTGTTGCCATCTGGCAAAAGATAGAAAGACATTTCCAGCCGTAGCACCAGACTACAGAGCAGCTTCATTCCCCAGCCTGTGAGACTTTGTTTCTGTTATGTAGCATAAAAGAACTCGATTCAGTTTTGTTGTACAACCCTGGTGTTGAGTTTAATTCCTCAGAATTTCCAGAATAAAACTTATCACATCGACCTCCGTGGATTATTCAGAGTAACGGCGGCACTGATTTTGAAAAGACATGTTGCTATTGAATTTGTTTCATGAAAGAAAATTCCATTCACCTCCATTAACTTGGGGTGGCGGCATCAATCTCAAAGCCCGAGCAAATATAACCAAAATGATCTGCATGGCTAGATACCAGAAGACGAACTGTAAGGGAACATTTTTTAAATGATTTGGTGTCAAATACTTTTTGATTGTTGGGTGAATCAATGCTTTAAGTAGTCTGCTAGTGCTGGATGGGGGTTGTCGTGTTGTTACCTTTTTCCAGTAAGTTAACCTCAATTACGCAAAAATGTCAATCAAATTGATTAACACTACTCTCAGACGCAGGGGTTATCAGACTCCCAATTTTTTCTTTTCTTTTTTAAAAACATTTTCCGACTGTGCAGGATTTCTTTTTTTGGTCAAAGCAAAGAAGATGCTCAGAGAGTTCAAAGTGAGGTTACTTGAGGGACTGATAATAAATATGGAGATTCAGCTGCATCTCATTATTTTCTGTGAAAATCACATGATGGCGGCAGCACAGCGACACAAGTCTGAGGGACCGGTGTGATTCGAAGGTAAACGCAGTAACAGCCTCAGCACAAATCCAGGGGTACCATCCACACAGAGAGCAGCAACATGAAAACACTCACATATCACATTTTGGATGCATTTATTAGTCGCCTCTGTTTTCCTTTGACGCCGAAAACACCACTGCATGTATGTACAACAGCGCAATCTGAGATAAAGTGACACATTTTGTCATAATGGGATGCGACACAGCCGACTGTCACGAGTGATTGTGTGTCATTGTGTCTCTGTGAAGAATGTTAAGCCGAGAAAAATGTGTTACTTAAACATAGCGAACAATCAAGTAATTGCGTCCGCCATTACAAAGAAAAGCCGCAATGAATCGTAAAAGACACAAACACACTTGTTGTTCTGGGGATGTCGCTAATCATTCGTAACACCTCCTCACCATTTGTAATTCTGAGGTAATGGTAAACACGTCTTCTTGATTGTCACTACACATGCAGCGTGCAGCACCGTCTTTGAAATTCAATTCCAACTTCAGTTCGAGCATAATGCTGAAACGATGCCGCCACGAGGAAATCAGTGTGTGATTACAGCAGCGCATATAAAATACAGCTTGGAATTTTTAAACCGGGCGAAAAAATGAGAGGCGTCTTTAACAGACACTCCAATCCTCTCTCTGTTGTCAGTATGAATGCATTCTGTGATGGTTCAACAAGGGACAAACATACTCTGATAACATGTGCGAAGGTTGCTTCCATGTACATGTGAAAAACTGAGCATTTACACATGATTTCATATTTGAAAAATAATCTAAATGATTCTTTAAGGGCCTTCTGGTATTGAACTTGCAGCTAATTTTCCAAATCGCAAGTGCTCCACAGTTAACAATACAAAACATAAAGACTGTTCTGCAACTACAGCCACCCAGAGGCCCTTTCTTCACAATGGAAATGGTTTTGTTTTCATCCAGTGTTTCTTATTAAACTTAACTGTGTGGAGGCTAGTTTTTAGTTTCTACCTTTCTACATTTTTGATGATCTGAGTCCATTAACGACTAACATCTATATTTAGATTGTCAAGGAAATTCCCCCAAGAATTCTTTTAGTTTACGATGGAAACACAAAATTAGCTGTGGAAACAGTCGACATAAAAAACCCCGAAATAATTGGTGCACTAATTTGATTTTCTTATAAAAATGCATAGAAAAAGTTAGACATTCGATTCACACTGGATCAAGTTAAATATGATTGAAATTGAAGTTGTTCTGATCCAATGGTGCCGAACATATGACATCACTTCTTGTAAAGATACGGCCAATTCAATATCATATTGTATAAAGTCTTCACATTGGGTAAATCATTTTATCATTTGATACTTAAAAATCCCATCGATCAGCAACATCAGCCGACTTTTTCTCCTATCTAATTGCCACATTACTACGAAATCAACGGCATCGCTGCTCTCTTGTAGTGAGCAGATGTGTCATGTACCTATCAGGGCACCTCCGTGGTTGTTTGCTTGCCTCATATGTATGAAAATGTTTACTTTTCAGTATCACTCAGCTTATATACTATATGTAACTTCAACTGGCTGAGTCATAGAAACATCTGTTTGTAGTTGTTTTTCTCCTTCGCTGCCAGAGCTAATTTTACACTAACTACTAGTTTAAACACTAATAAATACCACTGTCTGGGTTTGCCCTTTGGGGGGAAGCTCTGATATATAATTGCCTGCGTGGACAAGTTTCTGACGGATGGAGGATGATGTGATTTACATCAGTAATATTTGAAGGTCTCTTAGTGCATTAAATAGTAATGATGTCTGTGCCGGGGTGGAATCATTTTTGTAAGCAAGTCACGGAATACAAATACAGACACATAGAAAACATATGGGATCAATATCAAACGCACTTTGTGATCAATGTTGGGATTAATTGGGAATGTCACGAGGACCAGAGTGCTGTGATGTCAGATAGTGTTTAACAGCCGCCGAGCCACTGACTGACAGGATCCAGCGCAGCCAGTTAGACTGTCTCTTAACACATGTTGTGTATATTTCACTTCTTCTCCTCTCGGCTCTGTTTTCTACGCTTGAACTCTGTTTCGGCTGCGGAGATGTCAGCGCTGGTTTCGCTTTTTCTGTGTACGTCTTATTGAGTTTTCTTACTTAATTCAGTGTTTCATCACTGATCAATGTTTTATCACTGTTTTATCTTGACAATTGGACAATTGCCTAACCACTTTTTTCCTGTTAACAGTGGACCCCTGAGGTTTACTGGGTGTAAAAAAAGCCTTGAAATGCTGCCTACAATTTACGCCTCTTGGATCCAGCCTGCCTGGCCGCGGCTCCGTTTATTTATAGGAGTGTTCCAGCGAGGTGGTGTACAGTCGGGGGGAAAAAAAAAAGCTTTTGATCTTAAATTGAGGATGCTTTCCACATCTTGGTAAGGAAGGACACTAGTCAATATTTGGCCTGAGGTTATTTAATTTGGACAAGGAGTTTGATTCATACATTAAAAATTCCAATTACCCTGTCAAGAGTTGAGCGAGCCCAGAGGAGGCCGTTTTAATCATACAGCTTTATCAAACTCTTTAAATTGAGTTTAACATGGACAGGATCATACATTCTGCCTCGGGGAAGGTGATATCCCTTAATTTGTACTAAACAGTAAACATTTTAAAAATCCATGTTTAACTAGAATTACTTACGCACCATAAATACTGATCGCTCTTTTCCCCTTAGTTCTCTCCTCTCCATTTTTCTTACATTATCGAAGTTAATAAACTTTTATGATGCTTTTTTTTTTTTTTACAGAATATGAAGGATAGATAAACACTCGATTCGTCCAGTTCTAAATGTCAAAAACAATTACGCAGACTGCTGCTCTTCTCAAGCACAATCATATCAATCGGTTATTGAAAGGAAGGGTCATTATAATCCTAAAATGTGCCCTTTTGAAAGAAAAATGAACCGATAAAAATGACTCGATTCCTACATTTGTATGCTAGTCATGTCCACCCACGCCGACAAAAAGACGCTCTCGCCTTTTCTTCTGTCACACGATGTTGTGGTCAAGTATAATTCCAGCATATGTGTGATCTGCAGGTGGTCACAGCTGGACCTCGTGTCTTACCATTCCTGAATCTATTTCACAAAGATATTACAGAGATCTGAGCCGCCGTCAGATATTTCTCATTCCGTCTTATCAGTGGACGAAATGATGCCTGGCACGGCAAACAAAGTATGTGTAAAGTCCCTAAATAAAGCATGAAATTGACGGGACGCCCGTCTAAGTGAGGCGCCGCGGAGCCACGGGCTCTCCTGCAGCAGACAGGTGCAGCTGCTCACCTCCAGACTGCACGCCTCCCATTTGGACTCCCATTAAAAGTGGCCGGCGCTCTGAGTCAACACTTTTAATGCAGAAAATGACTTCATTCATTTTCCATTATGAGGACCACGTCTTAAAAAAAATCGGCCGACACAAAAGCCCTGCTCATTTTTCTGCTTCTTCTCTGAGGAATTTGCATACATTGGGCCGCGGAGGACGCAGAACTTCCCCCCATTTTAGACGTTTGGTCATGGTGGTGTTCGGGTGCGGGATAAAAAGGAGTAAGCAATTTACTTCGCTATACGTCAGCTTTCAAAAGCGACTTCAGCAATCCGGACACGCAACATCCTTATAACCCTGCAGATTATCTGGTGACTGACTTGTATATTGATGAGCAGCGTTTGTGTGTGTGTGCGAGTCTGTTTGTGCATGTATGTCTGAATGAATGTGCCGGAGACAGAAGCTGCGACGCTGATATTTGAACAAAGCTTTTTTTTTTAACTCACCAGGGAACTGGTAGCTGTAGCTGGGTGCGAATCCAGTGTATCCGCGGCCATACGTTGCCACAATATTAGGGTAACCTAGGAGAGAGATTAAAAAAAAAGAGATGAGCAGCACAAACACACACGTACACTGGGGTATGGTTGATTTGACGAGGAAATGTGGCTTCAAAAGTCTGGCTTTAAAACTCCCAGGGACCTGAGTGTTCTCATTTTGTCAAAGCAAATTCTAATGTTACTTAATACCCTAAAAAATACAATAATCCACATTAAATATGTGCCTGAAATAGTGAGGATTAAGTATTACATTTTGGAACAATGCTCTTCTTGCTGGTCTTTTATTATGTGACACCCGAGCTTGACTTGTTAGAAGGAAACTGTAATAAACAAGAAGTGATTCGGTGGCATGTATTTATAGCACGTGATGTTAAAAAGCATTCACTGCATGTGCTGTTTGACAACAAGCATCACCCACAATCAATGGTCAGAATCACATTATACATCAACAGAAGCATTTTTTTAACTGATTCCCTCTTCATCCATGAGAGTTTGATCTTCATAACTGTATCCGTTTGGTACCGTTCTGTGTTTGAGACCCAAAGCGTTGATTGCTCCTGAACAAAGAGCACGCCTCTTTTTTTTTTTTCTTATTAACGGCCCGATTCATCTTCGTTTTTTAATCCGACCGTAAGTTCTCTGGCATTTTTATAGCTCGGCATAATGACACTTTATAGCAGGCGCCTTGGAATGACGCCTGTGCTCTGCACGTCTTTAGCATAGCGGCGAGCTTCTTGTGTTATGACGGCGGGATGCAGCTTGTTAAAAAGGTTGCTGCGGGTGAGGAGGTGATGACTGTGTGTTGAAACGAGGTTTAACCAGTTGTTAAAACTGAATTAAAACCTAATTTTGCATTTGTGGGACTGTAGTTATCTGGAGAGTCTGCAGGGTACAGGCCTGGGATTTGTATTTAGGGACAGTGAAATGCCAATTTCTACATAATGCTGCTTTAATGATGGAGAAGCAATAGGTGCCATTTTTAAGGATTCAAATGTGTTAATCATTCTTTGTTTTTCTACCAAAATGTGAGACACAAATTAGAGAATTTCTATGTATGCCTTAGTACAAGTGTGAAGGAGATCTTTAAATAGAAACTGTCGGAGGACAGCAAAATAAAGGTGGAGCTTAGGGCACCTTGCTGATCAATATATAATCATTTTTAATGCTGCAGTGAATCATTATGTGAAATATATAACATCCGACTCAAATGTTCTTTCCTGTCATTTGTACTTTTAATTGAGTGCGTGCAACTGTGACCCCGGTCAGTGTGGTCTGACTTTATCTTCTGTAAATAATGTATCTAACATCACAGATCTGGATATGCTGTCTCTACATTAATATCACAGATTGGGCCTTTGTGTGTTGTTCATCTTGCACAAAAATATCAGAGCACTCAGTTCAGGACCAGATACATAAACAGATTAATGGGAGCCAAAGATTTGTTAGTCAGAGTTACTTTTTATGCAATTATAGGGTAACATTTCACCACAGCCACCACATTTAAAAACTTGCTGAGGCTGGCGAATGTCACAACAAGTTTGTCATCTGCAAACCAAAGTCAAAGCCTGCGCGAGGATGCAGACTGGGTTCAGAAGCTGCGCGGTCCCCGGGCGGACGAGGAGTTGCTGTGAGACCCAAAGAAGACCCAGTGTCATTAGAAAAATTTAAGAGCAGCAGATGTATTGTTCATCTGCTGTCATGATTCTTATTACAACCACAGAGCCACCAGTTAATTAGCAGGACAGTTTTCAGACAGAAGCAGCTGTGGGCAACATATTGAGGAACGGGGTGTGAGCGAGCAGGCGGCTAGGAAGCGGGATACAGACAAAACAAGAGAAATTTGAGAAGAGTGGGCGGCTGAGCGAGCGAGTGAGCCTGTGTGTGTGTGTGAGTCAGTAAGAATTTGAGGACCATCAAAGGTAATATAAACATAATTAACCCTCTAATTATGGTATATGTCTCAGTCTTTATCTGTTTTCCTCAAGCTATTATCACCTTCAACCATAAGTCTGGACTAAATTACCTCATAAGAGGAAGTCCTTTAGGCCAGGAAATGAATCACAGGAGCTAACCTTGATAACTCACTCTACAGTGTGCGAGCTACACCGCCGAAACTGACCTCGGAAAACCTCTTTCAGGCTTTTGTGTTTTCAGTTCTTGTTAAAAAATGTACTGTGCCTAATAAACAGGCTGCAGTGATGTTACCGTATGAATGTGTGTAGATAACTATTGACACTGCAGACTGAGAGTACAGTGACGACAAATGAGTTACCAATGTTGAAAATACTTCTAAAATGTATTGTTATTTATTCCCCCTTTTGTGCCGATGAGACAAAACTCATTTTAAAATACTAGAATTAGCACCACATGGTTGTTTGCCTCAAGCTGTTCCTGAGCTTTGGTGCTGAATAATGACCTGAACATTTAGTTTGCAGAATATTATGTTTTCACGGTGAAGGTGACCCATTATATCCGTTCAGACACTTGTATGAAATCCTGTCATGATTATCATATGAAGTGTTGAGTGATGGCCAAAAATGTGTCTAGTGAGGTCACAGTGACCTTGGCTCTCTCCACCAAAATCTAATCAGTCCGTCTTTGGAAATTTGTGCCAAATTCGAAGAAACTAAATTCATGAGAGTATCTTTAATCCCTCAGAACTCAGTCACTGCTTCTATAAAACTACCTAGTTTTTCACTACTTACAAAGACTAGCAAATCGATGGCAGGGATGTCACAGGCCAAAAGTGTCATGAATGTGCACGGGGAACATCAGTGCATCCTTATTTTGAATATTAACTACTAAATATGATCGATACAATACATAAACTTTGATGGAATTACAGTTTTGAAGTAAGAACGGAGCTTTACATTTGTACATTTCGTCCAGATATGGCATGTACGCACTTGTATTCATGTGTCTTCGGCATGAAGGCGACAGTATTTTGCGCACATGAATACTTGTGCGAGCGTGCGCCTGTGTGTGTTCGGGTTGCTGTGTGGGTGGGTGGGTGTGTGCGCGTGTCTGGTCGAGAGCATGTGTGTGGATGCTCTGTTCTGTATGCCTCAGAGCCCGTGCCAGCTGGAATCAGAAAGGTTGACCTTGGTCATAAATATCTAATCAGTGTTTGCTGTCCATGAAAAAGTTCAATTTATTCCTGACCCAATGGGAAAATGCCTCTCCCAGACCCTTTCCCCCCTCACTCGCAGACAAAAAGGAATGGGACTCAGGGAGGCGGTGAGGGGAACCTTAACCTGGTGTGGATGAAGTAGGATGGAGGCTACAGCGGGGAAAAAAAAGAAAAAAAAGAAAATCCTCATCAGCTGCTGATGAGAAGTCATCACCAGGAAGCTACAGATGGATAGCTTTCACAAAACCCCCCTCATTGTTTGTTTGCTCTGAAAAGAACTGTTATATGATACAATGAAAAGCCATCACGGACCGCAAAATATTGGATATTATGTGTTTGATACTGTCTTACTGTCAAACAGAATAAATGCCAACTTGAAATTGCTGGCTTAGATACCGCAGCTCCTCACACACACTCCCTTATTTCAACATTTTGTGAAATGGCAAAACCATTTTCCTACTCTTGATGTACCGCATTACAATGGGTTTCACATTACTAAATGAAGAATTTGCCGCCAGATGTGCGCACGGAGTGTCTGAGGAGAGAGCTATAGAGAGGCATATGAAAGTGTCGGGGAAAGTGGATTAAGATACATGCCAAGTTAAGCTACTACATCATGAAATTCTTATTCTAATATGTGCATATCTGCGAGTATTGCGAGCGAGTGGGAGGGAAGAGGAAGGAGGGAGAAGGAAGGAGAGGCTGCCTTTCCTACCGTCTCGCTAAACGAGGCCCGCCATTGTGTCTGGCCTGGTGGCAGCCTCTTAGTGCTCTTATTTGCCTTATTAATATGCATGCTAATGTACCTATTTTATGGCTCAACAGTTCTGATTCACTTTAAAATCAATTATCCATCTGGTACACCCATACCTCGCCCGGGCTCAAATGTGTATTAATTTCAGCAAACATACATCGGGCACAACACAATAAAGATAAATGCCTCGATTAGAGGCAGTAAACAAAGGAGCCAGGGATGGCTTTAATGAGATTTGGCACAAAAGGAGCTTACACTTTCTTAAATAATGAGCCTTGGGTCCCCTTTTTTTCCGAATGCAAATTATATAAAGGAATGTTTCGCTGTCCTTGTTCCAATTTCATTTAGATAAGAATGTCTCCAAACAAGTTGGCTGTTAATATTCTCACATGAGCACATCACTGCCTTTCTGCCTGCCGTCTCCCAATGGAGTGGAAGAGCGCTGGCCTCTTCCTCGCAGACACATTAGCCCGTAATAAGTTCTGGAAAGTTCACTGTGCTTGTTAAATACTTCTAACAGATGAGACGCAACTGAGCGACTGAGATGGAGGCGACGCGGCCGCCACAAACAACCGGTGTAATCAGTCTCGTGGCAAGGTCAACAGTCGACGCACCTGTATAAAGACAGATAATTAGATTGATAGACGTTTTAGAAAATGAGTTCACTAACGCGCTCCACAGCTCGGCGTTTGGTTGAATCCGCTGGTTCCTTTGTCCGTTTTTCCACAAGAAAATGAAAAACAAGCCGCGGCTAAATATGACTCGCTATCGCCTATGAGAGCTGCTTTCAACATTACCTGGTGCAGATAAAAATGCATGACTGTGGCTTCGCCTGCACCTGCGACAAGAGGGGAGGGGAGGGGAGGGGGAGGGAGGGAGGGGAGAGGGGGGGCTACTCGCACGGCAGAACGAGTCTCTTACAATCAGCTGCATGTCTCTTTTGCTTTTGAAGGAAAAAATAAATCTTTTATGCGGGGGCAAATCCATTTGGTCGGGTCGCACATACAGATTATATGCATAGGAAATGTGAACCACAGATATTTAGATGGATGGATGATAGATAGGCAGATAGATAAATAGATAGGCAGATAGATAGATAGATAGATAGATAGATAGATAGATAGATAGATAGATAGATAGATAGATAGATAGATAGATAGATAGATAGATAGATAGATAGATAGATGGGGAGAGAGAGAGACAGAGGGTGGGTGGGGAGGCTGGGAGGGAGGGAGAGAGTGCAATAGTGTTAAATAAAAAGGGCCACAGGCATGGGGCTGGATGGTAATGAAGAGGGGTGGGCCAGCAGCTGAGGTCCCTGTAGATGAGATCTCTCCCTGACATGTGTGTCCCCTTCATTACCCATTAAGGGGGGCACAGTGATGAATCCTTAATATGACATTACACCAATTTTCCTCTTCATTTAGCCTGATAATGTGCTGGTCTGCTCCTATATGCCCAGGGGCTGCCTGTACCAGACTCGACCAGAAATAGACCACAGTGGCCACTGGTGGCACACCTTGAAGCGGCCTAATTAGGGGCAGCGCCCACCTAATGGGGCTATCCAGACGAGAGTTTGCATAAGTTGATTTTTTTTTTTTTTTCGAAGGTAGAAATTGATGACTGAATGGCGTGCGTATCTGACTCTTCCTCTGGTGCATTTTGGGTTATTTTACTGGAAGTGTTCAAGTCTGACCTTGGAAATTCAAGATTTTTGATAAAAAAACCAAAGAATAAAAACATATTTTGCAAGCTAATGCACTCATCTTGTTTTTACACATTTGGTCACATCAAACTGGCCATTTTTTTGTTTTGCTTCAGAAGTAAATGTTGATTGCACGATGTAATGGCTATAGAATAATGAAAGAAGCATTTAGATTTGGTTTGTCTATAAACCTCACTTTCAATTTACAATTCTGTCTGCCAACCAGGCAGGAAATCTCCCAGGATAAAGGAAGGTTACCTGGCAAGCCTGTCAGGTTGGCATCCTGGCAACATTTTTTGCTTTCACATCTCTATTATGGACTAAATAAATGAAAAATTTTACAATTTCTCCTGTGCTGTTGTTGTTATATGTGACTGAGGAAAATGGAAATGCTAGCGGGTGGGAAAGTTGCCTGTTGCCACTTTAAGTTACTGTGATAGTGGGGAAACATTATAGTAATTTTACCAAAATTCTCTCTGTACAAAGCTAACGCCACACTTACCAGGCAGCTAAATGGAAGAATATTATGTTTTAAAAATGTCCTAAAAACACATTTGCCCCTTGTTTTGTTTTTTTTTATTGGCAGGGTGGATTTGCTTTTGAACAAAACATTTTCAAAACTTGACAGCATTTGTATTTGTCTTCTTTAAACTCTTTTGCTGATGTCATTTCCACTTAGTGATGTCACTCAGAAGAGCAAAACAGTAATTTGGTGCAGAAATATACTGGTGTGACTGGTTTTAAATTTGATTAAAACATTTCCCATGAAGCAGGAAACATTTGTTCTCCTGAAACCAATAAAGTCTAAAATCTAACAATATTATATAGTAAATGTAAAGGTAATTAAACTTTAAACTTAATTACCTAGGTCATAGTTGTTTGACTGTTGACATACACTGAATTAGCTTCTAATCCATTTAATAAAATTCAATGTTTTTCAATCCTAGTCCTGGTCAGGGGGCTACCAGGCCTGCATGTTTCAGCCTGATTCAAATATATGTCGTCATCAGGCTTCAGATATTATTATTTAATCTAATTTAACTTCTTGCGAATAAGTAAACTTGAATCCGTGTCTTCACAATTCAGTGATTTATACTGCCTAGTTTTAGAGGAAAACCGAAAACCTATGCAGTTTTTATTTTCCTCCTGCTTGTATGTGTGTGTGCTGCGTGTGTGTGTGTGTACAACGGTGTGAGCTGATGTGTGTTCGACTCACTCAGCATGCCCATCCCCAGCATGAAGGCATCCATGGTGTAGGGCAGACCCCTGGCTCGCCCTCGTGTACCTGGTGGGAACATCACCTCCTTGGGCTGGGCCTTCTTACATTCTACCTATGTAGACAGACAAACACACACACACACACACAAACACACACAGAGACAAACCATTAGACTGTGTAGGGTACACAAGCAGACAGATCTGACAGGGCTGTCTCAGCTCTTTAAGGCGGTTTTCTATTTGACTTGCACGGCGCTAGATGTTTTCCATAGAGAAAAACAAGAGTGAGTCAATCTGAGCACCTCACATTTTAGAGGGAAGTCTCCGAGGAAAACTTACAATCATGCTCCTCCTGCATTAAAGCAAAGGTTGTTGCTCCAGTGAGCATGTGCCCAATGCCTCGGGGGAAATACACGCTTAATTCTTTCCAAGAGTTCCTGAGACATCAAGGTAGGAGAAGCTCTGTTCTGCAATGCCATTACCCACAGTCCTGCTGCGTGGCAGTGTGTCCGGCTTCTTTTGTGAGAGGCGGCTCTTTGTTTCATCCAGACGCAGAATAATCTCAAAAGCATTTATCTCTTGTGACAAAAATCTCTATTTGCTTATTTTTTTTTGTGCCAGTGCTGTGTGTTTAAAATCTGAAGCTAGTGTTTTTAAACCCAATATCTCTACTTTTTTTTTTTTGTTTGCGTCTGTGCTTCTATTTGTGCATTGTGTATCTGTGTGCTCTGTCTGCTGGGCTGAAGTCCCCCGGTGCCCCACAGTCCAATTCCACCTGCAGCACTCATCTCTCTCCTGAATTTCTTTCTCTCACTCCACTTCTCACACATACAGGTTTGTTCATTTCCCATCTTGCAAGACTGACATCTCCTCCTCCTACATAACACATATCAAATGAGGGATGTGACAGGGGCAGATGAGGAGAAGGAGGAAGATGAGAGCCCTATTTACCACATATCTATCCTATCTCGATGAATTATAGAGAAGCGCGATCGGCTGACAAGGGTGGCATGGTCTTGTGTCTGTTGGTTGTTCTTTGGTAGGCTGAGTCTGTTCACCATGCTGCACAATCTATTTGCTCCACTGCCTGCTTGGCATCAGCCTGTCCATCTGTTTGTCTGTTTGCCTCCTGGCTCTCGCCTGCTTCTCCCTACTGCCTCCACTTAAGCGGGGCTTTCTCGGCTGCTGCGATTCACATGTCATCCTGGCCTGCTGCACAAGACAGGCTAGTGCGCCAGCGCTGTGTACACCTCAACCAAGGTGCGGCCCGGCATCCATACAAATAGGCTCGCGTCTCTGACAGGCCGGCGGTGCGCATTACTATTCACACACAAACTCATATGCACAGATAGAGGTGAAAGAGGATTTGACTAAGATTTTGTGTTTGAGTAAAAGTACCACAGTGTAGAAAAACTCTGCTACGAGTGAGAGTCGTGCATTTCAACTGTGAATTAAGTAGAAGTTAGGAGTGTAACATTTATTTGTCGGTGATAGCGGTCATGAAAAGAATAAAGCCGTTTGCCAACCGCCATTTAACAATAAAAGCGGAAGAAGAGGCAGACACAATAAAACTAAATGAAGCAGAAGACACTGCGACTGACTGATGTGCTATGGCAACTTCAAATGAGACAGCGGAGCTAGATGACCTACCGTAAATCTACTATTTTGACCTGGATACGGTTGGGAACGCTCAAGCCTTGCTTCCAATTTTCCCCCAAATGGTCACTCTTGGTATTGCAGTAAAATTTCCCCTGCAGCCCCAAAAGCTTTTTCCCCATAGACTGCCATAGCAGTACACCTGCCGAGGGACAGGACACCTCGAACTGCTGTGACATCATCACAATGTAAAGCTGGGACGAAAGCTAGAAACCTTTATTTTGCATCAGTTATATTACTTGTTTGATTAAATAGTTGCTGTCTTTGCAGTGGGCTCTGCATGATTCTATGAAATCAGCTGTGCGGGAAAATTTTGGGTTTCCAGTGAACTATGCCAGGAGTGAGTGGAGGATAACACAAGGATGGAGTATCGCTGTTGTGCGACAGTTGTAGGTATCTTAGTAGAAAAACATCAAACATGCAAATGTGTATTAGACGGCATGAGCCAGATGTGCCAATCCCAAGTCCAACAACCTCTCCCAACGTTTTTTAGCAGCCTTTATTGCCTTTTGTTTTAATGGAGCTAATGGAGATCCCGATGAATATCCCTACTTATTGCACTACAGACTGTAGCAACTATCTCAGGGGGGGACTAAACAACACTAGGTGGAACAAACTGTAACTCACACTATTGTCTGTTGAATATAAATTAAAAGAGACCCAGCCTTATGCTTCATTGATTTGTTGCTGCTATTTTCCCACCGTAACGACCTCGTACCAGACTGTTACCCCAAAACCGAGGTACACACCGCATTGAGACTTCTGTGTACTGCTGCACATCTGGTAAAAGTACAAATGTATCAGCATCAAAATATACTTAAACTACTACTACATTATTAATTCATATAATATATATCTTTTTTTGTGTTGATATAATTAAGGTTTGTATAATTAAACTAAATCTGCAAAGTAACTACAGTATTAACTAATGTTGTCAAATAAATGTAGTGGAGTAAGTCGTGAGTTTGCCCCTGAAATGTTGTGGCATAAAATGTTAACGTTGTAGAAAATGAAAAACAGTCAAATTAAGTACCTCAAAGCACTTGTGTAAATGTACTTGGTTAGTTTCCGCCACAGTACACATGTTCACACATGCACAGTGGCAGACGCAGCGTGTTCTCGCAATTTGCCAAACTGAAATAAAGCCCCACGTCGGTACGAAGGTGCTGTGTTAAATAAATAGTACAACAAGCACCGCACATCCAGCAGAGAGCCGCAAATGTAAAGAGGGAGCGCTAATGAAAAAGGTTTCTATCACAGAGGGAAAGTTGCTGCGTTGCAGAGCTGTGATTTGTTGCTGTTAGCAGCCCTTTCATTTGAAGCAGACCAACTAAAGTACACAGTTCCCTCAGCCACTTTGTAGCTGTCACAGCTACTCTGCCCTCCTTGCTCGCCTGGTATGCTTTGACATTGTGCTGAAGAGAGCACAGGCACTCTTATCATCAGGGAATGACCCCCAGCGTGGAAGTAGGAGCCCTGGTGGGACAAATGGGCCTGTTAGAAACTCACTACACTGCTGGGATTTTCACATGTTCACATAGGTGGGCGACAAATACAGCCGAGTGCGGCCCGCGCCGGAGACGTGGCGGCGTCTGATCAGCATCCTGCGGTAGCCGCCCGCCACATCCAGCGTAGTTGGACGCTCAAGTTGCCTGCTGGGAGGAAGACAGACCCGGGTGTGAGTCATGCCTACATGCTCTCAGATGCAGGTCTTTGATATTCAGAGAGAGGGCTCCTTGTCATGGATTTAAAACCAGCCAGGAGCCAGGATCTGTGCCGGTGTGAGTGTGTGGGTGTTCACCTGCTTCAGAAACACAGGAGTGTGTGAGGGAGCGAGGCAGGAGCTTTCAAGAGTGAACTAAGTCAAAGAGAGGAGAACAGAGAGGACGGCAGGACAGTTCAGAGTCTGACAGTGAAGCGGTACAAAGGTTAAGCAGTTGCGAATGCAGAGATTCAAATGTTGCTGTGTGGAAATCGAGCCTTTCGCCACACGAACTGAGAAAACAACAAACCTACAAGCTCTGATTTTAAGTGTTGTCCTGGATTACGACTGGTGTAAACTGTCAGGAACTGTTGGGATTGTGAAGGCGGCTGAGTGTTGTGTTGTCCAAGGTGGAATGATTCACCATTAAGACATCGTGAATGTAGGTGTTTGTCGAGAAAGGAGGAAGGAGGCTCCCTCTTTAAAACGGTGTAACCTGCCGTGCCTTAACAGCAAGGCAGGTTACACCGTTTTGTTTGGAAATAGCACCCAAAGATACACACAGAGATGTACAGATTGCAAGACAGCTGACTATTGAAGTGAATTTCACGTGCATTTCACAACTCCTCTGATATACTTCAGTTGATAGCTTATCTTTTGAGATTTGGTGTCATTCTGTAACACATGATAAAGTCAGAGAGGGGGAAAGCCAAACAGTTGTAGCTATACGCTCTTTAAAACGTTTAAAGAAATCCTTCAGCAAGTTATTTTTGAAAGATCGTGGCTGCGATCGCTTGGACTGTTAAATTAGAACAACGTGAAACTCTTTTACCGCGTTAGCTCGACCAATCGCAGCGATCGTTCAGTTCCCAGCGTGCGGCGTACAGCTGTTTAGAAAAAAAAAAGCGGGCCTTGGATCCCGTCCAAGCAACCTGCTGCCCAGTTTGTCGGGAGTAAAACGTAATCCAGAGCAACAAACAGGAAATGACCCCAAAACGCTGTGTGCCATAAGGAGACAGATGTTGACATACAGTGACCAGTGGAAAGACTCATGTCTGGAAAGTCTAACGTAACAACATAAAAAAAGGATCTGAAGTAATTATTAACGATGAATGATGTTTATAGGCTCGATAAATTAATCAGCCCAATACTGGAAAAATTCCTACTGTGATATATCTGTGTGGTTGGAATTATGGCTGATTAATGGGAGCCAATAATAAAATGCCAAATTAAGTTTCACGGACTTAGCAAGTGCAGCATTTACATACTCCTGGCAGCATGCTCCTCTCAAGTTGGTTTGCAATCTGTCAATAAACACGTACGCTCATTGTGTCGGCCCGCTGCACCTGTGAGAGTCATATGTTGCAGATTAGAGAGCAGGAAAGAGGTTTTTTTTTGTTGTTGTTTGTTTTTCAACAAGAAAAATCTATTTTTACGCGTTACATCTGAGCCTTTCTTACCCTCAGGAGAGCATAAACTACAGGTGAGGAGCTTTTTGTAAGACAAAAATGTGAAATTATTGGTCATCTTATAGGTACCGGCTATGAGAAGCAGATATACTGGAGTTAAATTTGGATTTAAAAGGTCTGATGTATGTATTTTACGTATTGGTTTGTTTCTTTCGGAGCACAATATACGAAGGATAAAATAAATAGGTGATATATTACACATCACCTCCATTAGCGCGAATATTTCAGCGTCATAGCAGAATATGTATTTTGTATTTTGTTTTGGTTATGAAACCTTTTTGAGGGTTATTGTTCTTTTCAAAAAAACATCCCCATCTACCAATAAACATGCTTGAAAAGGAAATGATGATGTGCACGCAAACGTACGGCAATGTTCTCTTGTAGGACCTGACGAGCGCTACTCGATCGGTGTAGTGCGCGGCCCACTGATGAAGAATACAACAAACAGCTGCCTTTTGTTTTCATGTGCGAACCCTGTGATACAGAGCTGAGAGACGCTCCAGTTATGACCTTTTCAATACATCTTCTATACATATTAACCTTGTCGGTGGAACGGGAGGGCGTGGGCGGGACGGACCGGCAATGGCTGTCCTTCAGGGACGAGTGTTGTGGGTGTGGTGTGTGTGTGTGTGTAGAGGGGGAGGTGTACGGCTACTATTAGCCTCACTAGTGAATGGATTCCATCAGTAGACTGGCAGACTGAATAAAGGAAACAGTGTGATTCATTTACTCCAGCTCCCACTCCCAGCTGAACAGTCAAAACACACAGGCTGAATAGTTAGAGAATGTCACGGATCTGAACGCACGATATCGGGCAAGGTGGGTGTGGGGTTATTCAAAAAAAACAAAAACGTCACATGAACATTCGACGCGAGGTTCATTTAGAGAGCAGAATGACAGATATATATATAAAAATATAATGTTTGATTTAAGCTAAATCCTTTAGCAGGGTTGTATGTGAGAAATGTCTATTAATGAGAATCGAAGGACACAAACTCTCAAACGCTACCAAGGACATGTGCTCGCATGCCTACTTGACAGGGTCGTGCGTAAGCATTATGATGGGATACATTTAGGCATATTTTTTATTTGAAAGAGCTGAATCTATTGATGAACAGCAGAACATTTTATTACAATAAGTTTCTATATACAATGTGACCATGTGTCCATCGTAATTCCTGCAAATCCAAGATGACAAGGGTCCATATTCACTTACCATTAGCATCAAATTAGCATCTATATATGGTGTTTTTTTAATCAGGAGTGAACCCACTAAAAGTAGGAGATTGACTCCTTTCCCATTGCCAGCAGCCAAGTTTGCCTTTCTATTGTTTTTTTCTTGTGTGTCGCGTCACGTAGGGATCAGTAGACAGCAGCACATCATCATCGTAAGCATCTTTACCTACAACGCGTGTCATAGCATCACACCTGAAAAGGGGGAGGGGGGATTAGCGTGTCCACCCAGGTGTTGTGTTTTCTATAACGGCTAATCAGAGCTGGAGCCGATATGTACCCGTGGCTATTGCTGATTTATTTGACGCGGAGGTGAATGCCAACTGTACTGAGTCCCATCAAAGTGGGTCATAGTGGGGTTTTGTCCAGTGTGAAACAGCCAACTTTTAGAGCTTCAATGTGTCATGAATCACCCTGACTCAAAAATTAGATACCTAAATTTAGGACTGACAAGCCCGTTAATGTTTGGGAGCTCCCTTTAGCCCTGGGATATTTGTTTATATGGTCTCAGGACGTCTGTTCTACAAGAACAGGTCCAACAACACATTTTACAAGCCTCCAGGGGTTCAGTATCACTTTAAGACCTCTATCAACCAAACTAAAAGTGTATGTATTTTATAAAGAAGTTATTTACTGCAGACCTTCCATTCCGGACCACTTGTGTCCATGGCCGATAATAAAAAAATAGATAAGTTAAAGTTAAACGTATCGTAATGGTAAGAAGTTTTAGATAAAACAAAATGATGCCTTCAATGGCCGGCAATCTCCCAGGAGTCATCATGTTTGATGATATTTCTGCGTGGTTATGTAAAAGCTGAGGGATATGAGGTCATTTTGAGGCCCAGGTGCTCCCTGTGGTGCCAAAATTGTTCCCTTGACATGTTTCTATATTCCAAGATGATATTGTCCTCAGACACACCGAGAGACACATTCAAGTAATGCCATGGTCATCAGGTTGACGTCGAATGGCCTCCATCACTTCCTCAATCAGCAGATCTGAACATCAATGAGCTTTTATGGAAAAGTCCTGGAGTGCAGAGTGCGAAGTGGATTTCCACCTCCTTCATCCCTCAAAGCTTTCCTTCTTCAATGAAGGGTAAACATCCAATTACTTACAGTCCAGAACTTGTAAGGCAACACTCGATGAGGGACTGAACGTCCTCCGAAGGGTGGTCCTACTTCGTTATTAGGCACTTGATGTTCAAACACTGTTTAAGATTTCCACTCCTTAGAAGAAGGACAACAACAAGCCCGAGACTTAAAGTTTCTCTCTTTAGCTATTTCCTTAAAGAAATTATGATAGCTAGTTCAGCCCGAGGCTATGACCAAATCTGTTCAGGGGTGATTTGTATAATATTAAACCTAAGTGAACACCAGAAACACACAAACTTAACTTCACAGCCCCTTGATGGAGGGCTGTAGATCTTAATTTTCATCGGCTTGACACAGAACAAGCAGAACTGGTGCAGCTGGCATTCACACACTCGGAAGGTGGGTTTAATTAAAAGGAATTATGTTTGGTTAGCTGATCACAGACAACCCACTGCTTATAGACAAGGCTTAAAGGCTCCGAGCTGACTGATATCTTGAACCTTTATCATAGATACTGTATATGTATAACGTAACGTGCACTGTTATCGTATGACCCATCAAGTAACGTCTCAAATATGAAGCGAGTGAACGTCTTTCAGTGACATCATAATGGCAGCATAAAACCTTTACCATGTGGGAGACAGTTAATAAAAACATTATCACTATCATAATATTATAGGGTAACGTATCAGGAATATGTTATTCCTAAGAGTCTTGTGACTTTTAGGCTTTTTATTGCATTTTTAACCAACAGTATGACAACATGTCGTGCAGCTGGTAACATGATTTGTTGTCAGAAATCTCAGAAAACATTAAAAGCAGGAGCTCTTAACACCACGGCTGCCATCTAAAAGACAATTCCAAATATACAGACTTCCCCTTTGAGAGTTTGTCACTGAGCCCATCGCGTCACATCCCCACAGAGGTCTCCTGAAGGGTTTTTTCCTTTTTTTAGCCGTTGAGGTTATAATGATGCATGAACATCATAAATCTTTTCAGGAGGCTCCCGTCATATGATAATGTCATTATGATCTGACAGAAGAAGAAGAAGAAGAAGAATTTCTTTTATTAATAGTCAGCTGCCTTAACAATCGATTATCGGTTGATCATTAATAATATATGAGATACGTTGGACATCTTTTCTATTAAAAAACTGTTTTAACCACAGACACGATCTATGTACTATACGTTTTGAGGCTACTGAATGGTTAAAATGTAATAATTCAATTTGTATAGAATGTCTCCTTGCATTTTTTGAAATGACGAATTACTCGTATTTTTAATCAAATAATTATTTCAGTATTTTGTATTTTATTTGGATAGACATGGTCATTTGTAACAAGATTACCTTTCTATGTATTTGTCAGTTAATACATTTTCAATTGGTTGAATTCTTATTCTTATTTATTTAAACTCAACCCCTGCAGAAATAAATCCCATGATGTGCCTTTGACTCGTAAATCAAATTCATAGTGTCAGTTTTATCTACTCTTCAAGATTTCAACAGTTTTTTTTACCTGATTCTGCTAGTTAGTAAAGCTTCAGTATATTTGGTTTAGCATGAGTCCTTGCTCAAGTGAATTATTGCTTGAGTGGAACTCAGAAAACATTGCGCTAGGTACAGTAATTCTCTACCAACTGCAGCACTTTACTGCTGTTTTTCTCCTCGTCTTTGTGAATCAAGTGCGTCACAAGTGAGTTTCAAACTGGTACGGAGACCTACATATGAGTTGAGTCATACAGGTTTTTAGAACATCTTTTCTTCTTCTTGTTACTGTTATGACATTTTTGCGCTGATGAGAAACGAAAAGAAACTGTTGAAAGGTGAATCAAAAAAGGATTAATTTATACACTCTGCTATGTGCCTGTTTTTAGATTCCATTGTATTGTAGAGTTAAGACAAATCATAAGGAAACGTTTTCATTCTGCTTCAACGATAAATCACGCTGCCGTTGGAAGAGCGTTTGTATCTACAGCGCAATAATGCATGAGTTACATGATGCCGTTTTCCTGCTCTGCCTCTGCTGATATCAATACAGGGTGCAGAGTACATCTGTATCTATACGCTGCGGTCTGATGTGTAAATGCCTTCCTGCATCAGTCTCTTCCTCGGCGACGGGCAGAGTCGGAGCCTATTCTCCTCCTCAGCGCAGTAATTGGTTGGTCATGTCAGGAAGACACAGTGAGAAATTGACGACTAACAGAAAATTCCGCCCTCCTGTTGTGATCATTCGCTACTGTTGGATATTAAAAATGACACATTAAAGAACATTACCTTGAAGCACTTGACTAAAACCAATGTGAGTCCATTTTAATGGCACACTGCTCGCTCATCACAGCCAATACTTGATAGGTATTATTATGAATTAGCTGCGCATGCATAACGGCAGAGTGGGGAGTGATCGAGGGACTCCTGTCTTTGAAAATGGGATTTACTCCCTTACCTTAGCTGTATTAAAAGGGCCGTCTTACTTGAGACATTCATATATGTGGAAACCAGAGGGTGTGATAACCTGTCAAGCCATCTTCTCCTTATTGATTTTCACTCCAAAAGTTTTACTGGTTTTTAATAGAAGAGCAGGTCCTGCTCCAGCTACAGGATGTTTCTACAGTCCGCGGAGGACTGCAGAGGATAATCCATACTTTTCTCACATCCTGCATTTACTAAAGCAGGGGAGGTCTCCGGAGGTGAGAGCAACGCTGGAGTCGGTGCAGCTGGGTGGGGCAGGTTGAGCACTTTCTTGCTAAGCAGCACCCTATTTTTAATTATATATGAGGCAGAACTCGCAGCGAACGGGAGGAAGCGCTCCTGAGTGTGAGGCCTCGGTGCCACACGAACACAGGGTGATCGACCAAGTCGCTCGAAGGTCCGGTCGCTCACATCTGAGTGGGCATTGACCCACTACACTGCCAGAGCCCTTGAGAGAGACCGGGCAAGGAGAAGGTGGGGTGCCCTGTACATCCACAACCCTCCCAAGTGGGGTGGAATTTCTGTCGGCATCAATTATTCAGGAACCATCTTAGATAACACTCGCGGGGAGGATGAATGAGGTCTATTTCTGTATGGTACTTCATAAGGATGAAGACAGGAGGCATTTTTTATTTTGTGTGCTGGTGCTTCAGACACCGGATAACCAGTCCTCTCTTCTTCTGTGCGACTCAGGTAAAGCCTGAAGAGTCTTTGAAAAATGCTCTTAACGCACTCCACGTTCCTTTCCACTTTGCCGAGATTCCAAGATGTCAGCACTTTGTAGAAGATCTGAGGGACACACATTTTTTCCCGGCATCCTAGGAAATGTAATGTACAGTAGGTGTTGCCAAGAGGGACCCTCACAGAGGTGACAAAAGCCTCTGAAAACTGGCCCCTTGCTCTGTCCTTTCACACTGTGTCCTCTCTATCATCCTCATCTTTTCTGTTAAGATATCCCGAGACTCCCAGATGGACCAGGAGGTTTTCCATACGTGTCGTTTTAGTTTACGATACAGACAAGCTAGGAATACTGTTCTTGCAGTCGCGCAGCGGTGGATGCATTTTCTGGCCGCACCCTGCGAGGTACAACGTGTCACAAAACGGTGCATCACATCACAGTTGTGTGTGGTCGGAAAGGGCAAGAGACGTGAAGCCTCCAGCCAAAAGGGCTAACTGCTTATTTTATACTATAAAGCAGCATTTCAGCAGCGAGGCTGTACGAAACATTGATAACAATAATAGTAACTGTCATGACTCTGACACATCGGCGAGTCAGCTGTAAACACTGACTGTTAGATGATGCATCAAAGGGAGCTTTGATGTTGCTTGCAAGATGCAAGAGTAGAGGATGGAAAAAACAAAAATAAAGATTTCACTCTCTATAGATTTCTTTCTATAAAATCTATCAAATAAAAAATGCAGTTGCAGTGCGTGAGGGAGGTGCAGGGGAACCTATATACCCAAAGACAATGAATGGATGACAACAAAGTGCATGTTTTTAAAATAAAGGGAATTAATTTAACTGTATCTGTATGGAAACACTTTGGTAGGCACTAACAACTTAACTCTTGGTGATTTTGCAGATTTAGTGTCTCCAGGAGAAACATACATGCTATTCATGACCTAACATTACCCACATGTGCATAAACAGCAGGCCAAAATGACTTCTTCTTCTTCAAAAAAAGGTTAATGTGACATCTTCTCCTCTGGATATGAAGTGTATTTGCTTGTTAACACACCATGTCTGATATCTCAAATAAAACCAGTTAGACAGATGCATGTTGTCAGGACTTCTAAATCTACTGATAACACGTATTTGTTGTTTGGGCATTTTTAGTTAATAAGACAAATATAACATCTTGTTTGAAGTGCTGTTTTTAAGACCTGTCCAACATAGTAACTCTAATCTAATTTACGTCCTGCAACTTTGGCACTCACTGACTAGTGTTGTTCAATAATATCAAAACATCGATACATATCTTCATGTATAGTGTGTTGACAGATAAACTACTGTAGTGCCCACATAGCCCCATTTCCTCCAGGAGTAAATCATCTTAGGTGTCGTTGTTCTAAACACACAGTAGACAAAAATAGTTATATTTATGTTTCAATAAAAATGCAATGTGGTATTGATCGTGGTATCTTATGTCGATATTTTTATGTTAACTTCATAATCCAAATAACTGTAATCCTGATTCAATCATATTATTTAACTGATACTTATGTTTTTAAAACAGTCAACATGAAGTCTTTATAATAAAAAGTCCAGTGTGCAGCATTTAAGTCGATCTATTTGCATAAATGGAACGTAATATGCATAATTATGTTTTCACTTATGTGTATTCAAACGACTTTCTGTAACATCAGAATGAGCCTTTTACATCTACACAGGGAGTCCTTTCCCGCTGCCATTAGGCTCTAGAGAAAGCTTTAGAGATTTTAGCTGCCACGTAGCTTCTACGACCGATGGAAGGGGACGGTGAGGGGAGGGGTATTCAGTTGGTTGCAACCTCACCTCTGGACGCCACTCAATCCTACACGCCGGACCTTTAACGATGATTACTACATTCTTAATTAGCACTACTGTTTACAATCCAATTATCATCTAATTAGGACTCTTTACAAAGAGGCTGCGAGTTGGACTTAAATGAGGCTCATTGTTCTGCGAGGTAAAAGTTGGAGAAGGACGCAGAAAATAAAAAAACAACCTCAGTGGAGAGACGTAATCTGGAGTTCTGATATCAGATTTGTTGGTAAACACACGTCCTATTTACTATTTTTGTAGCGCGACAAATTGTGCAAAAATACGCCGCACATAGTTTATTTGAAATCAAGAATTGACAGCACTGGCAGCCATTGTTGTGCTTTGTGTGCATAAATAGACGCTCTGGCATGTGCATTCATGCTTCATGTTGATGTGCGGCACTTGTGTGTTCACAGAGTTGCGATGCCTACATGTCAAAAGATCTGAGACATCTGATTGTGACAGAATATCCTCCGTACGCATACAGTTATTTCTGTCACACTCTGGGCTTTTTTTGGCTGCGGTCCTGAGCGTCGACTGCGATTCCTTGCGGAGACACGGGAGGGATGTATACTGGGGGTCATATGTGACCTGGGCTGGTCCCTGGTGAACATGGTTCTACTACACTGGTCCTGTCAGTCAGACAGCCAGTCAGTCAGCCGGTTTCAGGGAAAAAGAGGCTGGGAGAGAGCGGAGACGCACACACACGGCGAGAGAGGGAGCCGGAATGAACGGCGGTAAGACAAGTATTCCCTCCAGTCAATCACAGTCCACAGAACCGCTCAAATGATGCAGGATGTCTCGAGAGGCCTGCAGGGTGGAACTGGGTGAAGGAGGACCTAATGTCACAGTCCCTACACCGAAGTCGGTTCCTGTCAATTATCATAAGTGACATGATGGCTTAGAAAAGTGCTATTGAACTCTGTAGAGTCCTGCGAGATGACCATATTACGGGTGTAAATAAAACAAGCATCAGTGGGACTCTGAGGAAGGTGTTAATCCCTGACTAATGAACTCTGCCTCTGCCAGTAGCTTCCCTGTTGCATCCCTGGACATCTCCACCTGTGTGTGTGTGCGTGTGTGTGTGTGTGTGTGTGTGTTAGGGGATTCAGAAAGAGAGGGACAGGCTCCACTCTCCCGTCCCTCAGCCTGACAGGCAGAACTCAGCCACACAATTTCACGGTTTGTGGGCAGTACACACCACTGCTTTCCCATCCCTGAAACCCAGAGACCCACGGAGAGTGTGTGTGTGTGTGTGTGTGTTAGCCTGTGCATATGAACATGAACACACACACACACACACACACACCTCCTCCGCTATTAATACTAGGGGAAAGAAGAAATCAAATATTAATCCTTCAACGCCCACCTGGAATTGAAAAAAAAAAATGAGTGGACTTACCATTTTGTTATTGATTTCATGAAAATGAATTTCACAGACTTTCTCTACGATGTCTTCACTCTCAAAAGTTATGAAACCAAATCCTATGCAGGGAGAAACAGAGAAGGGGGAGGGGGGAGAGAGGGAAGAGAATGAGAGTTAGTGGAGAGCCTTAACAAAACTCCAGCGAGTCACAGAAGAAGAAAAAAAAAAAAAGAAGAGCACCAAGAGATGGAATATTATCAGGAGCCAGATCCAGAAACTGTACGAGGACATCTGTGGAGATTGGCTCCGGCATGGAAAAGAACAAGTGAACAAGACAGACATTGTCCTCTTTAAATCAGGAATATGATGAAATCTGCCACATTATTAAGGGCACTCGAGGACCTCTTCTACAAAGAGAAGATGGAAAAACAGCACAAAGCTCATTTAATGAGATTCAGGGAGCCAGGGCCCGGCATCTGAATTTCATTAAATGCATTTTGTGTTCTTTTTATTGAAATCTCACTGTATAACAAGCCCCCGTTTTTATGTTAATGCAGGCCTGAGAATGAATGCGCCGTTGACAGTGGGGTTTTCATGCCATATTTATAGGATAAAAGCTTAACCCCTCTTTTAACACAAAGACAGAGAGACAAGATGGTTTCAGACTTTTGAACACAAGTGGATTGCAATGCTCTCCTCTGTGTTTTGATGGCGACGCACAAAGCAATCTGGCTTCTGTATAGCCGGGGTGTTGAAAGGAAAACTGATATTCTATTACTTTTGCAAAAGAGGAAACGGCACAAAAGAGAAACAGTTAGTGAATAAAGCAGCAAGTGGGACTGAAAGGAGATGAGTTTCTTTTCAAAACGGCAAACACCCGACGATGAAGCAAAATCACCTCAGATTGAGCTTAAACAGCTGTCACCGCCGACAACACACCATCTGACTGGCACACACGCCGCAGACAGCAGCGCCGTCAATTTATTATCGTGGAGCGTCAGATGATACAGGAAACACAGTCACCTACTGCATGGGAAAAGGGACTGATCGCTAACAGGGGAGACCAGTTCAGATTGTTGACTGGGCTGAACGGTGGGGGAATATCGTCCCATTCATGCAAGTTGACACAAATCCAGGCGTCCAGGCGTCGGCTCGCAGCCATCATCCACTTCACAGGACAAATCTCAAGGTCAAAGACTGGAGGGAAGCTGCTCAGAGACTAGCATCCTGCACATGTGGACACACATTCATGCTACCGCGTTGTAAGGTCCACAAACAGAGGAGGTTTATATATCGACTTTAAGAAATTATGCTGAACCATTCACCAGGGCTGCAACTAATGAACATTCCCCTTATTGATTCATCTGCCGATCATTTTCTCATTGAATCTATCAGATGTTTGGACGACAGAATGTAGAAAGAAAGAAGAAACAGAAATAGTCCAAACAAATAAGCCTGTCACGATAACTACTTTTATTAGACGATATATTGTCCCAGAAATAACTGCGATAAATGGTATTATTGTCATTTTTTACGACCATTATACACTATTGATATCATGACAAAATAAGAGTGTAATTATGCAAGTACACCCTTTCAAATAGTAATGAATTAGAGTGTGAAACACAAAATGTGGAAGTATTCAAATATCCTAAAGAGCTTGAACATAAGATAAGACGTTGTTTCCCACACTTTACTTTTATCTGTCAGAGAGAACGAGGCCATCTGCGATCATTTAACTAGGGGGACAATCTGCCCTCGCTCGACACCTCTCCTCTACTGACATTCACACGATCTCTGCCGAAAAACACACAGAAAGGGAGAGAGAGAGAGACGTTCTCTGGTATACATCCCACCGATCGTGATGTGACCTCTCCCGATTTTGATGCAGGTTTAATTCTGGCGTTGCTTTGTACAAACTTGGAAGTGCATCTGGTTGTCGCGATAACTTGATGTACAAATTTGCCATGACAGCTTGTGACCAACAGTCCAAAATGATAGATATTCAATAGGAGACCCTGGAGGAGCTGAAACCAGAGAATCTTTGGCACTTCTTCGCTGCAAAGAAGTGACTAAAATGTCATCTTGGAATTTTCCGCTGCGTTTCTGTTTCACCGCAGCTCTAGTTTACGCTGAGGTCGTTATTGCAAATGACCTTTAGTGATTTCCACCAGTTGACTACCATTTAGTCAGGCATGCTTAAAGGGATAACTCCCTTAATATCTCCGACTGTATTAGGCCACTGCTGGCTATGTTGTGAATCAATGAGCGGGACTGCTTCATGGCAGTATTGGATTTTCAGGATTTCTGAATCAATGTGATTAAATACCTTCATTTGTCAGGTATTTAATTCACTCCATTTGTAACATCCCATCTGGCTGGATTATATACAATCAGTCACTGATCTAATACTAATATCACAGTATAAAAACACATATCACACACGCCGTTGCACATATTTTAGCCACTGCCTGCTGTTTGCATGCTCTTTGGCAAATATTTAGCAGCTTAAGCGTCTTCATATTCACACCCATGCAGAAGTGATAAGATGAGGTGTACTATAACACATTAGTCTCCTAAGCAGCTTATTCTATTAATTCATCAGATCATCCAGAGAAAGATAGACTTCTTTGTTAGGTGCGGCTGCTTACTAGCCGGGCCTGTCACAAACGCTGGCGTTTATAGTTCTGTCATAAAGTCTTTATCGCTCGCTCGCATTTTTCTTTCCCTGCTCCTCCTCCAGCTCCTCCTCCGTAAACAGCGAGCCTCTCTCCCGCTCCCCGACACGAGCCGGAATCAAAAACAGCCTTGTCAAAAGAAGGGTTGGGAACCTAATGTGTGAGCTGATTAAACACGGACAACATCTAATCTGATGAGATCTTATGAGACAGAATATCAATTTCCACTGAGACATCTCAACACTGAGTCGCGGCGACACACATGTGTGAGGTGCGGTGGGGTTCGGGGGAGATGGGTGGGGGTGGGGTGGGGGGGTTGGTGCGGCTGCACACCTCTTCTCCTGCTCGCCCCACCTTCATGCCAGCGCAAGGAGCACTTTTGACAACCAACAAATCAACCGCCAGGAGTAATTTGTCACAGAGGAGTGTAGGTAGAGGGAGTGGAGTCTGGAGGGGAGTGGAGGGGGGGAGGGCGGAAAGGGAAAGAGAAAAAGGTGGAGATGAAAGGAGAAGGAGAAGGGGGGGAGTGGGGAGAAAGACAGAAAAAGTGACAAGGAAGGAGGTTAACACACATGGCCCCTGTCGCCACACTCCTTCCTGCTGCTACAGGCAGCTCCTCCATCAACTGACAGGACATTTTCCGCTGCACCATTATATCCAGCGGGGTCAGGGCCAAGCCACACCACCACAGATACCACCAGCAGGGCCCCTCCACCCATGACTAGATCTGTTTAAATGAACAAAGAAAGACATTTCGCTGTGGTGTAAACTACTATTGGAATGTGTCTCGTATAAATACACATGAAAAAAAACCCCTGTACAACAAACATCCCTACTTTCCTCTCTCCTCGGCTCAGCACACGCCTCCTTGGTCAGTCCCCTGCGGACCGTCTGAACCTCTGGCCCCCGCCATTACAGTGCACTCTTTTGCTCTACTATCCTATTTTACAGACCTTACAGACAATTACAGGCCACAAAATAGCACCAACAGAAGCATTCCTCTCTCCCCCCATCCCCCGTCTGCAGGGTGTCAGCAGAGCGAGATTGTCCTTGTGTATGCCAGCCCTTCTCCTCCAACTATCCACACATGGCAGGAGGCTGACCTCCACGAGACTATTAAAGACTGTCAGCGCCGACAGACGCAAGGAGAGAGGTGTCAACGCACTCACACTGAAGAACCTTCCAACAGCTTAAACAATACCCTGTAAATGGAAACACATGGATGTGTGGTAGGATGGCTGATAATAGGTGTTGTTCGGCTACTGGCTGAGGCCCTCTTGGCCGCACTTCCTCACACTTATTAGCGAGAGCCGGGCTTGGCTTTATCTCATCACTCCACAGAATCGACGGGGAGCCTACTTTCACGGCCTTTTACCAGCTTCTCCATACTGGGTCTTTATTTCACACTCATTCCGGGTTTCTCTGCCTCTGTTGCCTCAACGCCCCAACCTGAGGAAAAAAGCTGATTCTGCCAGAGGTAGATAATGGAAGAACTTGCAAAAGTGATGCAACAAAGTTGAGTTTGACTTTAAAAGTGGCGTTGAAGCTTCAAATTAAGAGCAGGAACAGGATTCTCTAATGCGTCCACCACCAATGTAAAGCTCGGGGAAATTCTTCTCTTATGTTTTTTCTTTTGATTCCTGACAAGACTCCCATATGGAGGACGCAGATATCTTCAAAAACATATACCTAGAGTAAATTGTAAATGCAGAGTATGCAATTTATGCCACTAGAGGTCCCTCAATCAAAACGGAACAAAAGACGCAGGCAGGGTGGGATCATGGGAGTTGTTGTCTTCAATGTTAGGCAACCAACATTGCCTATGAGAATCTATCTATCTATCTAGAGCATCAGAAACACTTTAAAGGCGCAATTTGTAAGAATTTCAGTTCAAAACATTCAAAAATGAACTCAAATTATCAACAGAATGCGAAGAAATAACAGTGTTGACATTATTCCAACGACATCTGTGTATTGTGTAGAAGAGATATCTACTGAAGCTACCGTGCTAACCAGCTAGCCGCGCCTGAAAACCTCTTTCCTACCAGTCCAAATCTGCCCGTGCAAGCGGTGTAAACACCCACACTCCCCTGGTAGCCTAGCTAGCTGCACGGCTAACTGAGCTAACAGGTTAACAGTAGCTACAGTCATGGGCGTGTAAAAAGAATACAGTTAGCAGCAGTTAGCAATTACTCTGGCGATACGCTGCCCCTATTTCAGCGCAGTATGAATTCAAGGTGGCCAATTCTTACATATTGCACAAGTTTTTTTCACGTTTAGTCCCGTTCACCGGCCTCCTTCGTCTCTCTCTGACGCTCTCGGATGTTATAGCAACAGGCGACCAAATGAAACGCACCATTACCTAGAACAAAACTACAGAATTCTCTTGGAAAAGCTTGGAATAAAGTCAGTACGTAACTCAACTAAATACATAACGAGGGTCTAGTCATATTAACGCAAATACGTAACATATTATATCTGTAAAATCAACAATATTGCCGGGTTTCATGTTCATTATTTGTCTTTTCTTCCAGCGGTCTTTGTGTGACAGGAAATATGAGCTAGTAAGGAGTCGCAGTGGTTGTAGGAGGGGTATTATTATCTGTCATGCTTTTAGCTCTTGTTATAAAGAAGATCTGGTAAGCTTGTGAGAGCATGAGCACGAGGCGGTGTTAAGGCTGTTATAAATTTACAGCTGCTTCGTGTAGCAGGCATCCCCCAACTCCCTAATGACTGCAGCTAAATATACTGCAATAAGAGGGAACGTAAAGCACATATGTATTATCAGTGATAGACTAAGCGCAGACCGGGCCGCTCATTACACACACACCTTTCTAGGTCACTGCAAAGCAAGGGAAAAGAAAGGGAACATTTGTTTTTTTAAACAGGAGCATTTTAATTAAGGGCTGTGTGAAGATTCACTAGTATATTTAAGTACAAAATGCCTCACATATCCCAGCGTATATAATTCAAAAAACCCATAAACATGTACGTCTAATGCTTCGAGGATAAGGACCGTATATTGTTCCTGATTTTAGCTTCCTCCGCCGAGAGTAGCCTGCTGCTCAGCAGTTCTGACTGCTGGTCCCATCAACACAGAGCGAGGAAGTGGGGCAACCTGGAGGAAGTGTCAGACGTGTCCTCTGGGACTCAGCATGAAGGGAACGTAGCCCCCCCGGCGGGCGATGCACATGCACAACCACAGAATACACACACACACACACACACACACACACACAAACTGTACGTGTGAGCTTAAGCTGCAAGGTCGTAGGTGCACCCCACCCGCAGGTACAACTGCTCCTCCTATACTTTCCCCTTACTGAATTGTTTATCCTGCTCTAATTATGCATGATCAAACCTTCACCTGTCCAATCAGGAGTAAGTCTACAGAGGGCTCCCGCTCTGCCTGTCTGTCTGCGTTGCCCCTGCCTCCGAGCCTCATCTTCTTGTAATGCAGTGAAGCAGACAGAGGCAGTCCGAACACCCACGGCACAGTTAGAGGCCTTTGATCAGTATTTCCGTCTGCTATTACTAGAGATCCAGAGCCCCGGGCGTTAATCCCCTGTTTAATACAGTTAACGCCATGAACCCTCAAACAGCACAGGGCACAATCTAGCTGAGAGAAGAGAACAGAGGAAGAATACATTTCAGACAGTATTGTAACTAAAAAAATGGCTTGAAAAATGATTTCGCACATCAGGAAATGTATTTTATAAAACAAACACACCTGAAAAACTACACTGAAGAATGGCCACAGAGAGAACTGACAGTTAACAGGAAAACAAAGTTTGAAAATCTATGAAATTTAGTATTAATTAAGTTTATGAGAAACTGTAATAAAAGACCCCCTGAGGGAGGAAGAACTCAGAATAATTGTTGGCGAGAAGGATGGATGACATGAAATAAAAGACGAAATTCGAATCATGTTACTGCAGAAGTGAGTCGTGTGGCTCTTATAGCTTCATTCAATACACTTTCCCTCTGATAACTGGGTTTGACAGCGCTAAACAGCCCGTCCTCGTCAGAAAAACAACCACATAGGCCGACTGTTGAAGCAGTTAATTAAGACTCGTATTGACTTTGCTTGTTAGATGGTGACCCCTAGTGGCTGTGGATATTATTATGACGTTAAAGGAGGAAGTCGGGTGTAGCGGTATTAATTGCAAGCGTACGATGAAGCCATGTTGTTGTGGGAACGGTGATGTACGTATGTTGCTTTGGGATGAGGACGTGTTGATTAATATGGAAAAACAAACGCAGAGACAGACTCCCATAGGTGTCCGGATTCCCTCATCACAAGTCCAAGACGCCAACTGATAAAAACATCCTAAACAAGGAACTGCTTTAATGCATGCGAGTCTGCTGGGGAAAGTAAAGATGGACGGTGCGAAATGAGTCCCCGAGGTGTTCGCTACAGTGAGCCATGAGCGCCGTCTCAGACGAGACAGCGTTCAGACGATAAGACGACGTGGCTCGCTGTTAGTTAAACTGAAGATCACAACCTGCGTACATTTTTTTAATGTGTTTCTCCTGCATCACAAGGAGGAGGTTTTGTTATGCAACATGCTTTTTCCACACATATGAAGCGACAATACAAAGTGCTGGTTAGGGCCGTACTGAATAATGCTGATGAACACTGCCTCTTGTGCATTTTATTTACTAGGTAACAAGTGTCTGACTCATCTGCTGAAGCCCTGTTAGCCTAAATATTATTCAAAATGGGCCATCAGCCCTCGCTAACGGAGTCTCAACACTGTAATGTTCCGGTCTGAGTGCTCGACTTGTGTTGTTGTCGGGAAAAAGACATTTTCTTAAAACATGTGCATCGGTTTTAATATGTTGAGCAGAAGAAAATATGTCAAATATAATAAAACACTTGAAGCAGGTGCGCTAATACAAGCTAATCTCAGCACTTTGGTCTGCAGAGTGTGTCACCCTCCAATCTGACCAAAACAGTTTTGTGCAGACGGCTGTTGTTCTAGTTTGCGTGGCAGCAGCTCCGGGGCTTTTGAAAGCTGGAACTTATTAGTTAAGACAACATCTTAAAAAGGACATCTCATTACTGATTACAGAGAAATGTCACAAAGGAGCTTTTAATAACAGAATGAAATAAAGCATCAGGCCAGAGAACAATTAGACGGAAACAATGTGACTGTAAATTGATGTAATTAGATTTCAATGTGATGGCTGTTTTCTTCACGCTTGGCCTTTATCATTTAACGATGCCCCAGTGAGTTTGTACTTATCGGTCCGGAAAAACTTGTTTGGACATCTTTTCCGCAAAATCTCTGAATTTATTTTCTATTTCTGCAAATTGGGGAGGGAAATAGGACTAACATTCGAGAAAAAAAGTGGTTTGGGACCAGAAAAAGAAAAAAAAGGTCAAAAAGGCCCAAATTAATCAAACAGCACTATTGTAAAATGAGGATGGGAGGCTTGCAGACCCACCTATATAGATGGACCTAGTAGTGTGTGCTTTTACTAAATGATTACAGCAACATACAATATGCTGCTTCCTCTGCATTTTCTGCAGAGCAGAGCTCAGCATGCATGCTGAGGGAACTAGTTTGTCTGTGCCTCTATGTAGGTCAGCTTTCAGAGTTGGCCATCAATTTCCACTGTCCTACTTAAAGAGACACCCCATCACCATACAAACACGCACAAACATGAACACACACATTTATAACATTCGCGTCACATATGAAGACTGTTCCCCCGGACCTGCTGCTCTAATCGCAGACACTTCACGTCAAACGTTATCCCTAACTTATATCTTCAAAAACACGTTGGACGACACAAATGTGGTCAATACGCGGCCTGGTCAGTGCTAATAGGCACCTTAATGGCAACACAGAGTGTGTGCTTTTGAAATGACTGCAGCTCTCTCCACCTCTTCAGTAACGCTTTCAAACACTTTCTAACTCAGGAAAGACCCTCATTAGTGCCAAACAATATAGCCATAAGTGTGAAGTTCTCTCCTCCTATATGATCACAAGGCCGCTCCAGCTCAATAGAAGCAATTATCCACGGAGAGGGTGACTAACTACCCCCGTACTCACTAGCACCCAGACAGCAGGCTAAAAGCAGTAAGCCACAAAGAGCTAAAAACAAGAACTCTCCTATAACAGATAAGAAAGATGTGACTGTGATTAGCAGAGTTATAGAGAACAAAGACTTGACTACAATAAAAAGAAGCATGACGAAAAACAGCGAAACATGTTTCAACAGGCAAACTGCAGTGTGAAGTAAATAACGGCGGCAGAGGAATCACGGTGGGGGCGTTTACCTCTCTTACCCAAAAGGTGGGCTGCCAGCGAGCCGGCCGTGTTCACAAGTTCTTATCTGTGTCATCAGACGAAAGAAAATCATCCTGCAGGTCAAACCTGACAAGGATCCTCTGTCCACAGATCAGGAGCTGACCTGAGGTCTGCGCAGCCTCCTCTAAGGGTCAAAAAGGTGAGAAACCAAAGTCTACAGGCCAAAATGAAGACTTTCCATCAGCTTCATGATCATGTGATGATCTCTTATATGTAGTATGTTTTTCTGACTATTATTCTCCATGTGCCTGCTATATCTTATAATTATATTCTCTCTATATTAGGGTTATTATTGCTATGATTGCAAAGTACATCAGTACAACAAACAAGCAATATAACACAATAATGATAAATACAAATAAAGCCTTAAATACAACGGGTATTGCTTCAAAGGCGGACGCCGTTCAAAGACCTGGAAGCAGCTGGAGAAACTGTTTATACTCTGTGCACTTCACTCAACCTGGATACCTGACTAAAATGTAGAAACTGTTGAACCCTCAACACCGTATATACTCTAATATTTCCCATCAATAATATGCGATTCATGTTGGTAGGGAATTTTTGGGCACAGTCGGGGTGCTGAGTTTTTCTAACGCTAGTAAAAATCCTTGGATAATGTTAACCAAGACGGTGGAAAAAAGCCCAGTTATCTCCAACAACAAGCAAATTAATTACATAAAAGATGTTGATCAAGAAAGTTGATACCTCTCCAGTCACGAAGGGTTCGACTCTCCGTGAACGAGCACGGCGCTGGCTGCAGGCGTGCTCAGGCTATCAAACATGGCACACTCGTTTGCCTTTTTAGATATATTACAAGAATGAAGAGCAGCATGTAAAATATATCCCCCTGAAATGTAAAGTATAAGTACATGTATGAATTAAGAAAGACATAATAGTATTTCCTAATCTGGTTTAGACATTTTCATTGCTCACCGCTCCCATTTCAAATCTATTAGCTCAGGAGCATTACTGGCTGATAGATTGATGATTAACCACAATATATATTCAGTTTCATATTCCACTTCACCCAAACCAGATAGTGAAGTGCCCATCTAGGAACAAAAATGCACTTGAACGCATCCTCATTGTCCTTGCACACATGACCTCACACTTGGCCATGGTGATTGTGCCGTGAAACTGGAGCTCTAGATGGGTTTTTCTACGCTTGTGAAAACATGTTCATGCCTTCTACGTCGCCCCGAAATGTCAAGTCCTTGAGATTTAGAACCGGACAGGGGCGCCGGACTCCAGAAACACATATTGGTAATGCAGGGCTTAACGCTGACACTTAACCAGGACAAATACAGTGACTATTTTTGCAGTCTGTGGCAATTAGGTCATGAGAATACTTGGGCTGCTTCCCAATAAGCTCAGTCCATTTGGGAAGGGATAAACCGCTCTCTCGTTTCCTCTCTCTCTCTCTGTAACTTTCTCTCTCGCTCTCTCTATTTATATTATCTCCCAACAACCCCTTCTTTTGGCGCTCAGTGTGTGGATTAGAGGTTGACCGAATAATTGTTTTGGCCAATGGCTGCGTGGCCTCCGCCAGTCGTGTAGGGACTGAGCGGAGTAGCTTGAATTTGATGTTCAAAGATCCAGATTTTATGCATTTGTTTATTATTACTTGACTTAAAGGTGCTCGTCGAAAACTGACGCTTTGGGAATGTAGGACGGGACGGCCACCATCCCAAAGCGTCGGTCAGGCTTTGACGAGTTGGGAATGAGACCCAAAAATCAACTTTCCTTACAAATAGCACCTTTAAATGTTCAGTTATCTAGATTCTAATAAAGTCAGGGGTCATTCATTTCCCTTCCCTTTATGAATCCACTATAGGTTGACCTCTAGTGTGTTATACTTGTGCATGTAAAAGGTCTTGCAAGTTAAAAAGCCCAACGTCTGTGCCAACAGAAGCTCCTCTGTCCTACAGAAAACACTGCTCCGTAAACGTCTCGTCAGTAGTCCTGCCTTTTATTTTCTTGACTTTGCGACATCACACTACGACACCATGTCACGCAATTGCATAATATATGCCTATATAGCTAACTGGAAGCCGAAAACACCACAGAGCCGACTTAAGACCAGGTGAGCGGTGCTGGCTCAGCCCTGTGTGTGCTGACCAATCAGAGCAGACTGGGTATTAAGGATGGGGGGCCTTAAAGAGACAGGAGCTAAAAGTCTCAGACAGAGGGGGAACAGAGTGCTGTTGCACTGGACAGTTCAGGAAAACTTTGAGCATTAAAGCATGTAAACCTATTCTAGTAGTAACCCAAAGTAAGATTATGAACCTGAAAATTAGCACAACATGTCTCCTTTAACATCATCATCCACTAACATTTGAAGAAACAGCACAGAGGCTGCTGTTTCCAAGGAATTTTAAACTGCACTGACAAACTAATGACATTAAAACCTATAAAACTATATTTCAGTTGGCTTTGGAGTCCTTGTAATCTTTTTAATGACCAATTAATAAGGTCTCCGAATTTTGAAATATGATACAAAAAAAATCAATTTAAAAAAAAAAACCTAACCAAACCCAGTGAATCCAGCAGAGGTCCAAGGACACTTGGACCCCCGTCTGAAATAGTGCCAAGGATAATTAGACCTGATCTAAAATACGGTCGACCCAAACAGACCAAATACAGAGAGAACACCGACGGTGGCAGCACCATGATACACCACCAATTAATGAGCAGCAGTGGACTAAAAAAGAGGCAATACATATAATTACAGAAAACAAAACAAGGCCCGAATTTAGACCAAATATAATTTGCAACTGGGTGGACTCATCGTGACATTTAGCCTACAGTAGCATGCTGGTGGGTATAAAGTATATTGTCAGGCATTAGTTTTTGCTTTCTGAGCGAATTAGAAAGATCCTCCTCTCATCGTTGTTTAATTTCTCACTGCGGCCTCGCCTAAATTTAGTTTGACAGTGTTGCAAAAAAAACAAAAAAGTCACTGTGAACCCAACCTAATCGATGAAGGGACCTCTATCCATGATAAGGTGATGGAAAAATTAATGTTGTCTCTTCTGGAGTAATCCAATTCTGGTGGCTAATATCCATAGCACAAACACACATTCCCACACACATACAGAGGAGCGATGTGGGGAAAAAACCAGTCACGACCGCCGAGAGAGGGACAGAGCTCCTCTGCTTCAGCCACTGTTATCGCTCCATCTCGTCTTGATGCCACTGTACTCGCCCGAAGACATATTATATCTGCGTGGACTGCGACAGCATCTCATATACTGAATACACACAGCGTTGGTAGCCACAGCTGAAGAGGCCAGAGACAAATACAAGCAAGGTTAGGCAAACATTGGCGAGGGTAAGACGGCAAGCCGGGCGAGAGAAGTGGTTAGAATATGAGTTACAAAACCAACCTGAGCATAATTGCTCACGCTGATAGGATTTCTTTAGTACAAATGGAGTATCGGTGTAATGAGATCCAAAGGTTTGAACCACAAGAGGATTCTTCATTCACGAATGTCAGACTCTTTTGTGCCAAGCAATGGGCCGAGCTTAATAGATGTCTCAATTTCTATCACATACAGTAACAACCAATGCGGGGAGGAGGCGGTGCGACGCGGGGGCAGGAGCCTTTTCCAAAAGGCTTTGAGGCAGCGTGATGAATTTTCTTTTGAGGTGCGAAGCAACGTGGGACTTAAAATGAATGAAACAGACACGCACCTTTTGTGTTCTTCTGACCTATTGATACAGATATCAATTTCATTAAACTTAATTAGCATTTCTCATTCCTGACGAAAGTGGAGATTTAGAAAAGAGGGGGAATAATAAGGCGTGGGGGCGAACGCGGCGAGACAGAAATAAAAGCCGATCGCTCAGAAGTTTTGTACCTGACGAACAGCTTTTTGTCCGGATACAGAACTTGGCAGGATGTTGGGGATGCCGACACCTCCCACCAGAGCGTCTACAGGGGAATTCACTCAGGGACTAAAAAGCATTTAATCAAAATAATCCTCTCAAAACAACAAGGCTTTAAAGCACTGAATTACGTGCAAGGGGGGGTTTGCAAAGTAAAATTGATTTAGGTGAATTAGGCCTCTCATTGCCCGCATGGCCAGATTGTTATTAATATTTAAGCACGGGGTATATTTAAAGGCATGACACAGTAGCAGTTCATCTGAAATGAAGAACACTGATGATGCCACTTTGCCGAAGCCCATTACCATTTAGCAGAGATTGCTTTCATTGAGTGAGCCAAATGCTCAGAGGCGGAACTGCCACTTGTGTTTACCTTACCGATGCTGTTGTGGCGAAACAGTAAGGAAGAGGACCGTTCTCAAAGAAAAGCCTTTTCCCTTTGTCCACATGTGTGCACAATCCCTAAACACACACACACACACAGACACAGACACTCACGATGGAGCTCAAAGCATGACATCATGGACTCATCAAGCCACGAACGATGATGTCATTCTGATACTGTTGACCCCTGTAATCAAGGCAGGCTTCGCCGCTTCATGAACACCCCTCTTTCATCAGACGTCTCTCTCTCTCTCACATGCACTCACTCACGCTGGCACAAAATTAGAGCTGTGGGGTGCTCAAAGTATAGCAGCATAGTTCAATTGCAGACGGAGTCTGCTCACAACATCCAGGCTTCGTTTAATTGCTTACTTGCACTATAATTGGGTATATAATCAAACGATAAACTGAACACAGTGCAGCGTCTTCATAACTTCAGAATATCCTTTCATCAATGCCTATGGGCAGTGATTAGCATAGATGAGAAAGCTCCGTGGACGGCCGTAACTGCTGCTTATTTATGTCTTTGTTGAAGTTATTCATCGCATTGATTTGTGTTTATCTTTTACGTCGGAACACCTGAGGAAGGGTAAAGAGAGGTCACGGCCTCATATTAGCATAGACACAAAAGGCCAACCTTAAGAAGTCATAACAAATCCGCTGTCTCCTAAAATCTGGGAGACGCGTGGAGATGTTCTACATGCAGATGAGGTGGACCGCTCAGCACTCAGATGAGGTTAAGAGGACCCGGACCACCCAGACTGCAGCCGTGTCAGTGCACACAGGACAACACGGCCTCCAGCACTGACGATCTGCTACCGAGTTACACTGAGTTAATATACAGGCTGGTAGTTTTAATGTTTGAACACCATATGCACGAATTAAACCCTTAAAGACTGAAAGTATTTTTGTGGCGCCGACTCTCCTGTATTTATTTAGTTTTTCCTATCCTATTCTAGCGATCAGCTTAAAGTTGCATCCATCATTTGATTCAGGAGAAGTTTCAGTCTGGCTCATTTAAAGTACCAATTTACTTTGTCTGAGAATGGATGAAGATACCAGAATTTATTATTATTATTATTTTTTTTTCACTGTGAATTCAGACAGAAAGTCTAATCTTGACTATAGGAATTGGAAGTTATAGCTATTTATTATAATATTATCCTTGTTTTTTTTCAGTGAAAAACAGGTGTTATCCTATTATCTATTTATTGACCATGTGGTTGTGTCAGAGAGTAAACAGAAAGGTTAATAAATCATAACAGAGGGCACTAAAGCAAAAATGAACGCCCAAACAAAAGAAACTGCTGAGGGTTTAAAGCATACGAATATGATTAGCGATTAAAAAGTTATTTAACATTTTAGAACAATAGCTCTTTTTTTCCCTGTGTATTGTTTTAGGAAACATAATCAGGATGAGGTAGTAACGGAAACATTGCCTTATCAGAATAACAACAATTAAATTCCTATCAAGAAACCCAGATTAGTTTGTCAAGGATCTCGTGAAAAGCGTGTCTGACGTACACGATTTCTGTTTCTTGGTTGTTACTCTGTGGTGGAAATCTTCCGTAATGCATCAGCAACACCACTTTTTACCTTGGAGTAGTTTATGTCAGTAGGGTTTTTATATGGAAAATGCATTTTATTTGCATTTAAAATTATTTGAGATGTTTAAAGAGAGAAAACAAAGAATATATTTGTTTTTCATGTTCAACAAAAAGAGATTTTTACCATTTTTTTTCACCATAGGTGTGGTCCATGATTATCTGAGGCATTTCAACACTCGCTCTCTTAAGCTCTTGGTCAACCACACGTGTTAAGTCACACTCTTGTTACACTTATGGAACTGAAAAGGCTTTGGATTTCTGTTTCGTTTCTCTCTCCCCCCCCCCCCCCACTCTGAAATTTTTCTTTTAACTCAGCCTCTTTGCAGAAGGGGGAGCTCATTTCAATCTCAAAGCTGACATCTGTGGAAGCAATGCGAGCTCTAAATGAGTGGATTTTTATCCTGTGCAACAAGGCTAGAGCACAGGAAGCGTTCGCACAAGGAGCAGGGAGAGAGCGAGCGAGCCGAGCTAGACAGAAGAGGGAGAAGAGGGGGAAGAGCGAGGAGGAAAAAAAAAAAAAACGACAGAGAAAGGATTTTGTGACCTCCGCTCGTATCTCTCTCTCTCCATCTGCGGCAAGGCGACTCTTAGCTCATCCACGAGGAAAGAGGACAGAAGAGGGAAGGGAGAGGGGAAGAGCAGCTTTAGCAGATAGAAGTTAAACATGTTTATTCATGCGGTGAAACAGCTGAGGTATTGGAGAGAGCTTCAAAGCGGAGGATGGCTCTGCGTCCTGCATGGCCTTCTCCTCTGGCCAGGCTTTCTGTATTTGGCCTTTGAGTAAGGGGCTGATCAATCCCTCAGCATGCTGCCAGGCTCTGGACCCCTCCGCCATTACCACGAGGCTGCTCTTTGAACAAACCCTGCCAGGGGTCACTCTCCCCGCGCTTCATCATCTTAAAGGTCAGACACAACAAATGGCATGGAAGACAGTTCTGTCCCTGGCTGTAAACCCGTAGCTGACCAATAAAGAGCGTCTGCAGCTAGGACAGCGTGCGGGACCGGGGTTACCGCCGTCAGACCCCGACCGGACGCCTGATCGCTCCAATCCAAAAGTTTCACAGATTTTTAGACGGATACACACAAGTTGGTGGAAGAAAATGCAAATCAGTGCGTGCTTCCATCAACCAGTGTTATGCAAATATACTCAAGAGGGCGTAAAAACATTACCATAATACTCAAATAAAAGCTGGTATTTTAATAATATCCGGGTCTCATATGACAGCCCGGGGTGCAGTCTGTAGAAAACAGGCCAGTGGAAAAAACATTTGAAAATCTGAGAAATACAGAACAAAACTACTTGTATCAGGCTAATGACTGTAGCATCTCCACAGCATTATTCCTATTAGCACAACAACACAGTTGAGCCGTTTGTCTATTTAACAGAAACGTTGACCAAACTTGCCAATTCATTTTTGAGTGACTCGGCTCGATGTTGAGCTACTGTCGAAGAAAATTCACCAGCAACCTGCAGCGAACGCCTTTTTACAGAAAGTTGGCGAGGTGAGATCGCATTCACAAACAAACATCCACAACTGCAATTTAACACATGAATGAGAGCAGGTCATACAACAAGGGAGGCTTCTTTGTGGAATTTTTTTGTGAAACACACCCTTATAAAGCAGAGGAAATTAGAAATAAATGCCTGTCCCCTCTAATAATAGCCTGTCCTCTCTGCAGTCGAGCTAAATCAGCCACCATTTGAACATTTATGATACGCAATTAAAGGAGGGCCGGCCACTGTTTTGTAACTCCGGTGGTATCATGGCTTTTTATTGCAGCTTCCGAACTAAAATGTAATGTTGTATAAATTAATTAATTTATGTCCTCTGTCCACACACACACACACACTAATTGTGCAGTGGCGTTTATAGCCACTTTCTGTTAAAGTGCGAATTTGGTGGAATTCAAATGTGAAGCAGCAGATGCCAATTTGTTGATATAATTTTCTAAAATTATTATTTTTAAAAAACAGAACAAGCCAGAACAATTTCTAGTATTCTCATTTGGTATTTTTCTAAAATAAAAAAAACATAAGACAAAGAGAAATGTCGTTATAACCAGTACGTTCAGGGCAAGAAGCTCAAGTAACTGGATATTACCGACATATTAAGACTATTAGTATTTTAACATTAACCTCCACATAACCACATATATAATATACTGATAAAATACTTTCAGAAAGAAACTTAAAAAAAAAAAATCATTAAAAAAAGCAAGCTGCAGGGAAAGTGGGTAAAATTACCTGATTCCTCATCTGGATTTGCACCTGTACCTTTTCAGTAAACTCTCCGTTATTTAAGATGACAGCTTTTCAATCTGATGAAATGATTGTGCACACCTGATCTCTGCCACTCAGAGCCGAGATCAGGTGTGCACTGAACCATTTACATACTTAAGCCATGAAGTTGTTCCCTTGAAAAACAAGATGCGGCAAATGAATCTTCAATGTGGGAAGAAAAAAACAAAAAAAAAAGCCTGAAATCTGCAGACGTGAATTCTTGTGATACTATTAACTTTGGGGTGAGGGGCTGATTTACAATATACAATATTATTAAGATACATGTATATTAGTATCTGAGTACATATTGTCTTATGTGTGAAAAAATGGTTAATTTAGACAAAACATCAATTGTTCTATAACTAAATTTGAGGAATCCTTTTATGTCAGCATGGCCCCCAAAATCCATCCGATGCTACACACTTAAATAATAAAAGTATTCATTGTCTCACCACCAGTCAGCGAGAGAGGCCCTACACACTCTCTCACAGGTGTTTTCAGTTATTCTGGCTGATTAGACGTCTGATAAGGCTGAAGATATGTTGAACCTGCAGAGGGAATTATGTGAGGTCACACTCTACTCGTGCTAAAAATAAAACCTCACGCGCACGCTGGAGTACCAGGTGCAATAAAACCAGCGGCGTGGTTGGTGAAGATGTCAGTCAATCATGGTCTGGAGATTAACTGAAAACCAAAAAGTGCAGGTGGGCTGGAAGATATTTTAACTTCCTCGTAACAAGAAACGCTAAGGTGCAACAAGTAGCATTAACGACAGCTCACTCCCATTCAAGTGTCTCTAAACTATGTGAGTAAACTAAAAGACCCTTTTCACTGCAGACATTTTTGGAAAGCACAGCATTAATGATGGCTGCATTCCATTTAGGAGAGCTCGTTCCAGGGCTCTGGTATTGTGCAATGGAGCCATCATTAACATTATTGGTCACACCTGTGACCTCCACACAGGGACCCTGGAACTGGGACGCATGATTGAAATGTAGCCGATGTTAATGTGATTTTCCTTCTGTGATATGTCAAAATGTTTGCTGTGAGAAAGATCTGTAGAAGATATGCATCTCTTTATCTTTTCACTTTTCCACGTGACATCAGCCCCCTCATCATAATTAAAAGAACACGCAAACCAGCAGCTGTCTGCCATGAATGGAGGAGAAAACAAATACTTTGAAAAGATGAAGGCCAACATCAGAAATGTTGCTAGAAACTGAGGTTCTTACCATCTCAAAGAGCCGTGCATGGACCTGAATATGAGGCAAGTTGCACTTGACAGAGCCTGAAAGTAAAAAGATGCCTGGTCCCATTTCAGAGGTGCAAAATCTAACAATTTTACTAAAATTATCAACACAGTGTGAAGACGTTATGTCAAAGACGTCTATGTGTTGCAGAGACATCCGCTGAAATTAGCACGCTAACATGTTAGCAACCACTTGTTCCGATACAGCTTTCCTCTGGTGATATGCTGCCCCCTGTTTGACTCTTACATATTGCATCTTAACAGCAGGATTTGTCAGATGAATTAAAATCACAAGAATATTTCTTGCGAGAGGTTTTTCCTCGACAGGTCTGGAAATGTATTAAGATTTTATGACATCTTCAACAGTGTGCTTGGTTAGTTCAAGTTATACAGCTCCTTAGAAAATATAGCTTCCTCTTGCATCCTTAGTGGGATTTTTGGCAGTGATATCAACTGCAAAAACACATTTCTACCGTCTCAGCAGTGTTTTCAGTGCTCTCTTCACCCTGAACTGGTTCTGGTTTATGAAACCCAAAACAAGGTGCAATTAAGCGTATAGCACTGACACCCCCAGAAAAAACCTCCCCTACTGATGCAAGAGAAGAAAAAGGTGCACAACTGATGAAAACATTGCCACCTCGTTGCCACAAAGATGCACAAAGTGACATCATAAAAATACACGCTTTCTGTAGTGTAAAACGCCATGAAATCTTCTGTTTTATCAGCTGCCAAGGATGAAAATCTATTGGCAGTGTGCTGCGTGAGCTTTGACAAGTTTGGCCATCTAGAAGAGATGTGTGGTGATTATCTGGATAGGGCTACTCTGTCTGTCTGGCTGGCTCAATAAAGCCATGATGCCAGAATATTCGCCTCTGGCTCCCAGGTCTGAAATGGCCTCTAAAACTGACTGTTGTAACTGCCGCTCGCACAGTTGTGACATTAGACAACTTCTAGCGCTTAGTCCATAAATAATTTAAGCCATCCTTGTAAAGAACCAGCCTGTGTTTTCACATTTTCAAGTGAGATGGAAACTACAATAATCGTGGTGGGGGTGGCGGCGACATGTGTTTCTCTTTCCGAGTGTCTGTGGGAGCGTGCGCCTGTGAAATGGGCATGCATACAAGTGAACGAGACATATCAAGATATGTAATATGACATAATGTCTCCCCTGCTCGAACCCCCAGCTGCTCGCCCACATGCCACAGATCCTGCACCATGTCTAAACAGATGCTCTATCAATAATGCTTGCTTCAGTGCCACACACCTCCCTGGTGGCCAAATTGGGAAGACGAGAGCGGAGGAGAGAGAGAGGGAGAGAGGGAATGAGTGAATGAGTCTGTTTGGAGGGAGGACAAGCGGGAAGTAGGATGGGCAAGAACCCAGGAGCTAGAGTGACTAGTGGGAGATGGATTGGCCACGCCAGAAGAAGCCAAAGGACCAGTGAACCTGGGGATGAAGTGTCCTCCTCGTCCCATCTGCTCCAAAGAAGGACGGGAGGAGGGAAACTCGCCGTTGTTTGGGCTCTAATCTAACGATGTGATCCTGCTTCTTTGTGAACAAGGATCTTCGGGCGTACAGATGAAAAGGATAAACGCGAGTAAACAGAAAGGAGACAAAGCGCTTTGTTACGAGAGATGGATCGTGCTGCCACCCATAGGGGTGTAATGATCCGTCGATTCGGACTGACGTATCGATTCAATGATTGACACAAAGTTAAAAACATTGATCCGTAAGATACGCCTTTATTTTGGATTTTTCTGGTGGCGCGTCAGTGTCGACCTATCTGACCCAGCACACCTCCTCCCTAGATGTACAAACAGTGCCAGCTCCAGGCAGATTAAGAGATTTGGAGAATGAATGAGCAGTTTGGAAAGTTCAGAGACAGGTCAACAGACGAACAAAGCATCTCACTCAGCAGGTCCACATAACTTGTTGCTCTCGTTATGGCAGAATTAGCTGCTCTGTTTCAACAGCGTCAGGCTGAGAAGACAGGCTGAAATTCAACGGTGCATAAGTAAGTAGTAGGTTTAAATAATACAGGTAATTTGTTAAGCCATGAGTACAGGAGAGGTCTGCTGGCTGCTAGGCTAACTCATGCAATGTAAAATGCCGATAATGGTGACTAGGAAGCCGAATTTAATACTTCTGCTAAATGTTCTAGTCGTTAATGTCTGTTTTATTGAAGCAAACCTTACTGCACTTACCGGTTACAATCATTTAGAACCATCTGTGTGCTGTTTTTCTCTTTTATGACCAAAAGCAGCAAAGAAACGTGTAAGCAGCTTCTTCTGTTACCGATTGTGTTAAATGGGCAGCTGATATTGTCTCACATTGATCTCAGGCCCCTGAACTGAACTGAATCGGAATCCTATCGAGGCTTCGTGATATCGGCAAATATCGTATTGTTGCCCGGAGAATCAATACTGTATTGTGAAGAAGCGCAGCCGTCCGTCCACTGATCCAGATGTTGTACATTATCTTGTATTTTAGCAGAGAGAATATCATAAGACGTGTGTGGGGAGAAACTCAGATTACAGCTGTAGTTCATTACTCACACTCGCCCACAAAATGTTGGGTGCAGCTGTCCGATAAAAAAAAAGGGCTCATTCTCTGTCTTTACACAAACACACGTCTTTATCTTCACAGCAATTTCTGTACAGTGTTTCATACTTCAGTGCTGCGAACTTCACAGTGTAGTGCAAGCTGCTTTTTTCTCTCTCCACCAGTCAACTTTATCTGACCTCTGAAAAGTTATACAGCATGCGGCGGTCAGCAGTCTCGTGCAGCTGGCTCGGTTTTATCAAGAAAACGAGAAACACTTTTGATGCTTTGATAATGTTACATTCCCTTCGTTTTTGTTTTTTTATTGGGAAAAAAAAGCGAGACCGAAGGCTTAAAAGACTGCAATCAGCTCTTCATCAATAAACTGATTAATTTTTTCACTCGCCAGCAGAAGTATTCATGTTCATTGGAATAAAACTGTATCGACAGGAAAGCAATGAAATCTAATTGTTTGGGTTTGGATATCTCGCTCCAACCAACAGGCATGAATAACACAACAATAGTGTCACACAAGCAGATGGAATGGTAAACAACTATAATGAATTTTCTTTTTCCACTTGTATAAAAAAAAAAAAAAAAACCCACACGGTCCTGAATGAATTCTGTAGGTATGAAAAATTGCGACATCATTTCGAACAACATTTTAACATACCCATCAGGCATCCACCGCTCGTGTGTGTGTGTGTGTGTGTGTGTGTGTGTGTCTGCACACCGTCGCCGAAACCGTCCCACATTAGGTGTACACGTTAGCTCTTGCATGAGCAACAAAACACATCAATGCTCCTTCTGCACCACCCCTGTTGTCATCATCCATCATAATCTAGCCCCTGCCTTCCACTAGCTGTCAAAGCTGCTCTGGACAATTCACTTAGACAGTGTCAGCTCAACTGTAATATTTTACCAGCCACTATAATGAGGACTGGCCTCCAGACCCGCGGAAACAAACACATGGCTCCCTGCTCTCGCCTTGGTGGTTGGATCCATGACTTTGCCACAGTCATTCCAATTTTCCTGTTGCTGCAGGCAATACTAGTACCCTGGTATGGTCAGCCTTTGCCAGCTGGGAACCCAACCTGTCAGCCCGCGCAATATTATCCTTCGCCTGAGCTCTGACATTATACCTACCGCTGTTGTGAACTTTCCCAAGATAATAATAACCCTTTCATTAAATAAATTACAGATGGAGTGCGAGACACTGCGGTTACAAACCAGACCGACAATATTGCAAGTATGTTGGATGTTTTTGTTTCATTTTTGATTCACTCATTCGTTTAAAAGGATGAGTATGTAGGATTAAAGGGGCTATAGGCAGAAATGAAATATCAATATTTATAAATACATGTATGTTATCTTTAGTTTATAATCACATGGAACTAAGAATCATGTTTTTGTCACCTTACAGTGAGCCATTAATACCTACAGAGGGAGCAGGTCCTCCTCCACAGGGCCATGTTGCACTGATGTGTTTCTACAGTAGCCCAGAACAGACAAACTGTCCCATTTTGCACATTTTTAGAGAACGCTAAGGGGTAAGGGAGTGTTCGGTTGGTTGCAATCTAACACCACACCACTAGGTGCCACTAAATCTTACACACTGGACCTTTAATGATCAAATAAAGATAGTATTTTTATGAAGACAAAAATAAAACATCTACAGAGGTTGTAGAAAGGTGCAGAATAAATCTTTCTCCCTTAAAAATATCATTTTGATTGTGATTTAGTGATTCTAAGATGTTTGTTGAGTCCAAATGATTGTTTTGTTTATCTCTGTGTACCAGTATACTGTGCTGCCTAATGTTGGCTAGCTAGCGTCAGAGATGTGAAAGCTAGCTAGCGTTAGCAACATTAACAATAGCTAGCTAGCATGAGCAATGTCAACGATAGCTATAGTTAGCAGAGTTAACGTTAGCTGGCGTTAGTAACATTGGGTAGCGCGACAAACCCGCAGCCACTTGAGGGGCCAGATGATCGGAAACATATCCCACAATTTCTCATAATCTCAAAGGAAAGCAAACAGACAATCTTGTATTTCGAGCTATAGGCTGCTACACACACACACATGCACAGACACACAACACAGCTATGGTTGTTTGTCTGCCCACATCTGAGAGTTTTGGAGGTCGCAACCACTTGAGGGGCCAGATGATCGGAAACATAGCGCACAATTTCTCACAATCTCAAAGCACCTGTTTGGCATTTTTGCTTAAAAATAGTAGCTAAGATTGTAGAGCATGCACCCCAAAAACTGTCTTTTCAACCTCACACCAACGCTCCAGGGTTCGAGTCCGACCTGTGGCCATTTTCATGCATCTCACCCCTCCTCCACTGTCTCATTCTGTTTCCTAGCATCTCTCTAAGCTGTCCTGCCAAATAAAGCCATAAAAAAATATGAAAAAAACAATGAATAAATTATGAAAATAGTTTCATTTTCTATCGATTGGCAAATTAGCATCGCTTTGCTTCTTTACTTAAGTTATGTTAACCTTCCCAAATAAATCTGAACCAGAATAATATGATAATTTACCATATAATACTGCTGGACCCGCTCTGAAGGCTAAGTAAGTTTTTTCCATAACCGCATGTGTGGGAGTGTGTGTGTGTGTGTGTGTGTGTGTGTGTGTGTGTGTTTGTCGGCGAGTCTGCGTGTCCTCAGTAAGTGCCACATCAACAACATTAACTTGGAGGACAAAGGAGGGCACGGAAACACACCGAGCCACACGCGTCGAGACAGTAACAGAAACTAGACGGAGTAGCAACACACACTATTTTAATTATCCTCTTGTCTAACCTGCCCTCCAATTACAAATAAGGATGTATAATAATCCATCTATTGATGCATGAAAGACAGGACAATAACACAGGAGCTGAACACGAGCGGGATAAGAAGTGGCTTGAAAAATGAGACTGGAGAGGCTCAAAGTGAGGTTAAGCTAACTAAAACAAATGGAGTATCTCCGTTCAAATGCACTAAGATGCACCATCATTTCATAATGCTTAGGTGTGTTCTTGCATATTGGTAGCGGCTATGAAACAGCCGAGAGGCAGTGTTTATCACCATCAGAGACTTCAAGATAAAATACATGATTACATTTATGATAGCGCAGTTAAACGATAAAGACACTGCAGTGTGCGCTGTATTCCACTGAGACACGGGCGTAATGAATATGCTCGGGCTAATTTATGCTGCCTAATTTGTCTACATTTGGTAAATCTTTTTAAGATTGATTTTTCTCAGCAAATACAAACTCGGCTCAGCGTTAAGTAAACAGCGGCGAGGAGGTTCGCTTCCACGTCTCGCTACTTTAAATTCAATGTTGTGCGACGTTTCTTTTCCTTTCCATACAGTGTGTCATTTCAGTCAGACTCGATGTGTGAGAATTAACAGGCTGCGCTGCAGACACCTGCCATTTGTCTTCCCGTTACTCATGAGAATGCAACTTTAACCGGAGTACCAGATGATTCTGTGTTTTATTAGAAGTGGCACTATGAAAGATGCTCACATAAAACACAATGAGAAAAACTGCCACGTACTAAAACTAACAGGGCGTGGTGGGAAAAAAAAAAGGAAAGCAAATAGACAATCTTGTATTTCGGGCTATGGCTGCTACACACACACATGCACAGACACACACACACACACACAGAGCTATCGTTGTTTGTCCGCCCACATCTGAGCTTTGGAGGTCTCTAACGCGCTTTTGTTCAGGTGTCTTGGATAGTTCTCTTTTCACGTGTCATGTTGCTCGTCTGTGCCAATCCTATTCCCTGTACGTACAACGCCGCCGCCGTGACAACGGCTTACAGACAGCGAAAGTGCGGCGTGAAAGCGTCCTCTTAGCGCAGAAAGTGAGTGATGGCGAGCGAGCAACACGTAATATTCACCGGTCAGACGAGCTCCAGAGGCGCCAAGGACGATTCTAGGCTGACTGCGGCGATGGTTACATCTGTCTGCTGCCTGCTGCCTGTCAAAAATTACTGGTTTGCATTGTTTGTTCGCACAACAAGGATCCATGTCTGCGTGTGATCTTCCATTCTTGCAGTCTTTCTGCCGCATGTGTCTACTTAAAACCTCAATAAAACATCAGTGACTATTCTCTTGTGTTGGGCTGGTTCTTGGTGAACTGCCTCACAACCAGGGATCTGCAGCGGCACTCACACTGGCCTCACTGAGGAGGTCGGGTGTTGGCTATGACGTGACGACGGATTCGTATTAAACACAGCTTCTTTGTCAGTGTCATCATTAAATTTAGGGGTTTCATCCCAGTTGCCTTACATAAAAACCATTCAATGCAGCGAGGTACACAAACTTTAAATGCTGGAGAACCAGAGTGCTGGTATTGGATCCGTCCTCAATACTGGCAGATACCCTGAGCTGAGGTATTGGATTCAGTATCTGCAGAGAAAAAGTTAGATCAGAGCATCCTTACTTACAACCTGCCTCTCCTGAACTGAACCTATCCTTTTTTAACGCCACATTAACAACTTTGTGTAGTCAAACGCAGCCTCTGACTGCAGATCTGATCCACCACGAAGACTAAGTGATTATATTTAATCACCGTCTCTTGACTGCTTAACTATTCCTTTCTAGTGTCAGTTGATATGCGAGCTCGCACACTCCCATCCACATGTGAATACAAAGAAATACATCGAGCGGTGAGTGTTTGGGGCAGGAGGAGACAGCAGCACGACTTAGTGGTCCTTTCTCCATTTCTGCAGGCGGTAAAGCAGGCTGCATGGCAGCCCCGTCTCCCAAGACAAGTTAATAAGATGGAGCAGTCCCCGGGGGCAACAGCCGGCGAGCATTATCACTTTGAAGGCAGCCAGAAAAACTGACACATACCAGGAAAGAACTCCCAAAAAGAAGCTATTAATTACCCCCCTCTCACTAGCCACTGCTGCAGAAAAAGTTAATTTGACGATTTGGAAGACAGGGATTGTTTCGAAATAAGGGATTTTCCCTCCCACTCGGTTCAATGAATCTTCTGCAATTATTATTTTTTGTGCTTCTCTATTCACACAGACAATTTTCATTTTCTCTCCCCCTCTCTCCTCCTCCTCCTCCTCACACATGTATGACGAAGCAACCTTCCCGATCGCGAAGCCAAAAGGGAGGTGGGGGTGCAACGCGACACATATCGGCACATGTGAACCGCCCAAAGACCACTTCTACAGACATGTGGCGCGATGAATAAACCATGCGGCATAAAAAAACCAAAGGCAGAGAAGTTCCTCTCCTGAGGGCCCGCGTTCGCTTGGTGCCGCTCGCCTCGAACACAAGCGTCTCCCCGCCATCTAAATGAGCCACGGGGCGGCCGCGCTAAAGCAAATAAGAGCAAAACTGTCACCTCGCCGAAGAAACATTGATCATTACGCGACGCGTTCCCTTTTATTTCAGCCATTGTAATTAAAATAATTGAGTAGTGGGGTGGGCAGGTGCTCCCATCAACAATTTTTTTCACCAATTAGCACTACAATAATATTGCCCTGGATATTGCAGATGATATTATTAGCATTTTGATGGAACACAAGTGCCTGCATGCCTGCACGCCAGAGAACCGTCCTCAAGTGGAATCTTTTTCGCTGAGGTCCACCAGGGAAGAGTCACTTCTGGTTTCGACGAAAACAGGCTCGCGGAGCAGAGAGAGAGGAGGGAAGGCACGGCGCTGCATAAAGCGTGCCGTACAGCCGTGTTAAAGATTCACACAAAGTTTGTTTTTTTTGGGGGGGGGGATCCACATCAGATAGCTGTTACATTAAATTGGATTTTTAACGTGAGCGCTGAACCAGTGATCGAGTTTCTTCTCTCTGTCGCTCACGATATTTACCAAAAAAATCCGCGACAACAAATCAAAATCAGCGACAGCCGTGATGGAACTGTGGATTTTTGTTTCACCGTGACCTATTATCTCAACGCCCCCTTCCCCAAAAAAGAAAACTGGTCAGTTGGACAAAAGATACGTTTGTTTCACATAAAATCTGACAAATGTGTTTTAACATCGGGACTGTGACCTGTGTGTTCCCGTATAGGCGGCTCGTCTGTTGTCGGAGGCCTAACAAATTGGTTCTCCGATCACTTGGGAGCATGTGTGCCGCGTGTGATGCTCTGCCCCGCGCGAGAGGAATCAGAATCACATTTGAGGCGCAGAAATTTCTGTGATACATCTTACCAATTTTCTCTAAAGCATCCATGCTAGATCTGAGCGTCTCTCTGTGACAAGGATTATCTCACTAATACCAGAGGGGGAGAGATAACTGACAATTGCTCCGGGTTAAAATGGCTTTTTTTTTTCCTCCCCCCTCTGCTTGCCGGCTATGCAAAGCGAGCGTCGATGCTAATTTGCAGTGTTGACCGGTGGTATCAAAACTCAAGCACCAAAAAGGGACCTTAGACACTAATTATTTAATGTGTTAGCATTGATTTACTTCATATGCAACCACAGCTGAAAGCATGAGTGTACATTGCTGTTTCTTAACACGTTGTTACTCAGAGTTTGGTTGGTTGCGTCTCCTCCTCCTTTTTGCTTTGTGTTTTACGGCACCATCAGCTGACTCTGTCGCATTCCTACATTAACATCCATGTAACTCGAAAGCATTTGTCCTGGTCCGTTGCGTCATCCCGATCACAGTTGTTGGACCTTTCATCACATTCTCATCCCAGCTCGTCAAACACTGACAGCGCATTGTCACGCCTCTGCATCTCATAAAAGGCGCACAAGGTACTTTTTAGCACCTGTTCCCAACGTGCAAAGCTTTTCTCCTATGATTAAAAGGTCCTCAGTTCACGTTAGCAGACTCCATTTCTTAACAAACGTTATCTACTGTTGCTCTCCGTTAGCTAAGTGGAGAGAGGCGCCGAGACGAGGCGAAAAAAGCGTCGGTATCTGACGACCTTGGAATGAGACTCGACAGTCAACTATCCCTCTCCGGAATCGCTTTTCCCTACCTTTAAGGAAAAAGATGGCTGACAACTTATTTCACACAGGACGGGAACCCTGCTCTCCTGGGTGAAGGTCCTGCGTGTGACGCGCCGCTTACACATCGGAGCTAGTTGAAAGCCGAGGCGCCTGATACAGACACTAAAGGGTGCCTTCTGCATCTGTGTGACAAACCGAGGAGCGTGACAAAACGTTCGTATTAAATAACCTGGATGTGAGACAGTCAAACAAAGCGTCATGACGAAACAAACTAATCGTCAACTTTCTGCCTCGACAGTGCTTTCAACAACATAAATCCACTGAGGGAAACATGAGGCAAGAATGCACGGCGAAGAAATTTGTAGAAAAATAGTCCGATTGGATTCCGATGAAGGACACACAAAGACAGACGTACACAAACAGGAAGGCATGCGTGCACATAATTAATGTTTGCACATATTTGGCCAGACATTTCCCTGTACTCGTATTGATACGTCTCCTCGCGTGTCTCTGCTGATGCTACAATACGCCAAAAAAAAAAATACATCACCTGATACTCACGCCAAAACAGAATTTCACTTTCGCACTGAATTAACTGTGCGTTAGAGAGAGAGAAAAAGGAGAGAAAAGGAGAGAAATGGAACAGGGGAGTGTCGGAGACAAAGACGGAGAGACGGACATAGAGAGGGAGACTGAGACAGAGAGATCAGAGAGCTGGGGACAGAAGAGGAGCCAACGATAAATGAATTCCCGAGAGAAGAGGAGGGACACGGAGAAATTACAGAACAAAAGGAGAAGACAGAAATGACATTTCTTAAGGGACTGCTGTGTGGCATTTGTAGGAAGAAAAATGAAATGTGAGGACCAGAGAGAGATGGAAGGCGGGAGAGGGCATGGGGAGAATGGAATGAGTAAGAGCAAGAAACAAAAGAGAAAGTGTGTGAGAGGTAAGACTAATTTATGAGAAATGAGGCAGGAGTCGGTGAGGCTGGCTGGCTGGCTGCTGTCTGATGGATTGGGTGGGGGTGGAGGTGGGATTGTGGGCATGTTTCTTTTTTTTTTTCGTGCAGGTTGGTGGACGGAGAAGAACCCGTGATATGGATCCTTTTGAGGCGGCATCCCCTCACCCCCAAAAAAGAAGAAGAAGAAGAGAAAAAATGTGAACTTCAGAAATGCGAGATGAAAATAAAAATAAAAAATAAAAAAACATCACTTTTCTTTAGAGGAGCATCTCCCTGGCAGGCAGGCAGGTAGAGCAAGAGACAGGCAAAAGGTGAGAAAGAGATCGGGTGGGGAAACGGAGAGGGGAGAAGCACGAGGGAATGAGCAAAAAAAAAGAGAAAAAAAAACGTGTGAAGTGACGGAGGCGAGAAAGAGAAAGCGAGGAAAAGATGACGGAGATAAAGCGAGATGAGAGACAGCTGCCTTTGATGCAACTGCTCTTCAACTGTGGCGGGTTTTTTTTTCGGGGGAAAGGAGGGGACGCGCGCGCACGTGCGGTTGTATGTGCGCGTGCACGTTGCGCCCGCCGTATGCAAGTATCTGTTATAATAAAGTTCACATGAGCGTGAAAAGGCGGGATTGATGATAAGGCAGCTGCTCATTTGTAGCGCGTAAGAAGTTTTTTTTTTGGCGCTCCCACGTGCTTCAAGTACACAAACACGGCGAGACGAGATCACACACACACACACACACAGAGACAGACAGAAAAACTGCCTCTGGAGGTATCGAGAAACACTCGAGGCCCTGCAGAAATATTCAAGGCTCTCCTCTAGACAAGAATCCCCTCCCAGAGCTTTCGCTGACAGACGAGCGGCGGCGAACCTCCTCTTTCAAACAGCCCCCGTCTTTATTCGCCCTCGTCTTTACAGCGCGCTCGTGCGGTATCAAAGCCAGGACACGCGGCGCCGTGTGAAGTCCCATCAACGTACACGCCGACGCACACCTTCTCCTCCTCCGTGTTCTCTTCATGTCTCCCTTTCTGTCTCGTCCTCGCGCGCTCAACTTTGAGAGAACAGAGCGTCGGGGGTGGAGGGGAAGCGGAGGAGGGAGAGGCTGGAAGCGGCGATGAAAGACAGTGATGAAGGTGCGGCTGTAAAACACACTGTAGACGTCATCTATCTACTGATGGAGGGAACACATCACACAGACACTCCGTCTTTTGAGTTAACTCTCTCCGAGCGCGAGCCCGACGCCGATCCGGAACGGGAAAAAACGGGCCCGCGACCATGTGCTTCCTACATGAATGAACACACAAACAAACAAGTCTAAACAAACGCAAAGTAGCCCCCTTTCTCTCCAATTACGCTGCCAATTCCGCGGAGGCAAAAAACCCAAACAAAGGCAACTGAGCGCGAGGCTTATTAACCATAGCATCATCCCACACGCATTCCTTTGTAACCCCGTGAACTACTGATGGGCTGCCATGTCAAGGGTCTCTCACAGCTGTGAGGTTTTTTCGCCGGGGAAAGCTGCATTAGCCCAAAAAAAAGATAAAAAAAACACCCCTAATGATGTCAGATGTCATCCCTGACCCCTGTAATTTCACAAATACACTTTTATTGCGGATCATTATGCGTCGCGCTCGTGTGTATCGGCCGAGATTTCGCTCGTCGGTGTATAAATACGCGTGCCGCGGACGATCTCGTATAAAGAGGGTGGCTGGCTGAGGGCTTGTTCTCTGTGGGACTTCTGCACGTCATACAGAAAACGGGCCCTAGGCAGCCACCCATTTTATATGGCAATTGTGCTACACACACACACACACACACACACACCTTTGCATTAATAAGAAGACACACAGCGCACCTACACAGGAGCGCGCAGTTAAACACACAAAGAGACGACTTGGAACCTGTCAAGTGCGAACAAACTGATGACAAGACGGCGACAGATGGATTCACTGAGGAGAGACGAGCAACGCATTCAACTCAATTAGCAACGTGCTGCTGCATGACGCCGATGGGATATGGGATCTTACCATGACTGGCAACCTGTCAATCGAGCAACAGAGCCGCAAAGACAAAAAAAAACAAAAAAACAAGCATCATGCAAGACGCGATGAATTAAATTTAATAAACCAATAAATAAATTCATTTATGAGTAAATGGTATAAACCCGTGGAGTGGCAGCTCCGCATCAAAAAACAGGGCATAATGTGACCAGGGAGCCTAAATATCCCCAGGGCGCGCACACACAAAGAAGAAACTGGCAGCGGGGAAGGAAGAGGAGGAGGAGGAGGAGGAGGCGGCGGCGGGTGGAGAGACAGAGAGGAGAGAGGAGAAAGAACAATGGCTGCCTCCCTCTTTCCCTCTTGCTCACTCTCTCCTCGCGAGCTCTGTTCATACATTATCCTGCCACGGTACCTAATGAGCCAGGCATCTCCACCCTGACACTTACGCTTGGCTAGGCAACCCTTATTACGGCGCGGAGGCGCACTCACTCACACTCACACGCACACACACACATATGTAACACACTGGCCATCACAGGTCATCACGGCAGCTGTGATGTAAAGCAGCCCGGCGTATGTAAATGCGTCTTTATTGCCGTCGTGGGGAGATCGCGGCGTGGTCTAAGTGTGTTTGCGTGTCAGTTTCAGACACGTCAAGTTCCTAGTCCTTACAAATACATGAGGCCGCCTGAAGGCTGCTGGTGAATATGAGGACAGACACCATGTGCCCCCTCTGAGTCGCTGGTTATTACCGATGCCTCATTGTTCATGACGGCAGACAAAATTGCTCTTTTCGCTGCTTTTTTTTTTCCAGCTACACAAAAAAAACCAAGAGGCACAAAAAGCAAGTCTATCTTGTCTGGCAACATACAAGTCATTGCCAGGATGTACCCTGCAGTGCTATGATTGTTTTGGCTGCTTCTGTATAAAAAAGCTCTTCCACTTCAAAAAGAAGCCTCCTACAACTGTTTAAGTGGTAAACCAGCGCGGCGGTGGGAGGCCAATCAGCCGCGGCTACAGCGAGGGGGGCCTACGTGGTAAAAAGTTGGTCAGATAAACATCAAACGGCGGGATGATGGACGCGGGGGTGGGAGAGGACTGCTTGGAAACGCTCGCTTTTGGGGATGACCGGCATCTCGGTTTTTTAAACACTTCGCGATGACACAAGACGCTCAGTTTGACCCACGGAGCTTGAAAGAAAAAGACACAAGAAACACATGTGAAAGGAACCAGAGATCGCTCCTTTTCTTCGCTTTAATCTAAGATTAGATGCCCGGACCGGGGGTGATGTAATCTAATTCGGCTCGCAATCTTTCTGTGAGGAGTGATTGCCGCGGTTCGAGCGGCTGATTGTGATTTTCGGCCGTGTGGGCTGGAGCGTTCTGACCACCATTACACTTAAGAGGGACAGTAACAGCACAGACTTACAAGCAATTGCGCCGAGACTTGAGACTATGGTTTTATGTTGTCTTCTCTTGTTGGAACTGAACTGAGGAAAGTTAATGTAAGGTGTAAATACTACATGTTTAGATCTGCCTGACCACATCTGGAGTCCTAGGTAGGTGTTAACACCACACATACGACATACTGGTATCTGTAAATAACACAACACTGAAACATTTTAGTTTTTAGTTCACATAAAATAAAGCTGTTGTTTAAAGGTGCATTATGTACATTTAGTTGTTGAAAACCTTCAAATACTACCTAAAATTATCAACAGATTGTGAAGAATACACTGTTTTGATGTTAGGATGTCTATGCATTGCTGCAGAAATATGCTAACGAGCTAGCCCTGGCTGTCAAACTCAAAAGCTCCTGTGCTGCTCCGAGCTCCCAGCCCAGACCACTAACTGCAAGGCTAACTGAGCTAACTAGCCAATGGCAGCTACAGTTAGCAGGATTATGAACACGACAGATGGCCGATTCTTCCATATCGCACCCTTAAATCTGGAGACTTAGCGAGCGAGAAGGCTGCGAAGACACGCCTCTTATTTATTATATGTCTATTCTGTTCATCAACAAGCACGGCGTGAAGAATTAAAGCAACACAGGTGACCCTGAAAAGGTTAAGTGGTTTCAGATAATGGATGGATGGAAGGTGAGAAACAAGAGAAACAACAAACAAAGGAATCATTTAATATATTAGATTTGCCAAATTTTCAAAAAGTGACAAAAATTTACGAATTTAACATAAACAGAGTTCCACAAAGTTTATAAAGTTTCCAACAACAAAACAACGACAGCAAGATTGGGTCTTTTTTTTTTAATCTGAATAATCCGAACCTTTGTTTTTCACACCACGTGTAAATGGGATGTAGTAGAGGGACACGTACCACTCAACAAAACAGCAAATAATTGTGTTTTTTTTAAGGTAAAACACCAGTGACTAATCTTAAATACCATCTTTGACGTCTGAATGAATCTCTCTGTGCCTCTAAAGTGCATAAATCAGAGACTCTGAGGAACGTTATGACATATCAGATTCTGTATATCAGCATAAGAAACATCTGACAGTTGCTATAAAGATGTTAAAAAGATGGAGACGGACAGTAAATCCTAAAATCAGTCTTTCATTGCAGTTGAGTATATATAACATTCATTTTCACGTACAACAAAATAAACCACATTTCTCTTATCATTTAATCTCTTTTAAAAAAAAAAAACTGCATCAAAAACACTTAAACTGGTAGATATTTTTCAGCCTTTCAATTAAAAAAAAGATCTCTCAAAGTGCTTCCCTGTTCAAAACGAGGACTGTGCGGTGTGCAGATGTTGGTGCTGCGCGTCTGTGGGCGTGAAGGCCATCAAAAAAACAGGCCCATGTGATCAGCATGTTTTAAAAATGTTACAAAGACAAGATGCGACACATTTTACTAACACTGCACAACAGACACTTAGCTAATTCCCTCATGTGCTGCGCTCAGCTGTAAGACGCCTGGGTAGGCACCAATCAGGCTGTAAATACAGGGGACAATGCGGAGGGAAGCTTCCACTTCCCCTGTCTGTCTCTGTGACAGCCTCATGCACATTAGAGCTAAAAACAATATTCCTGTAATAAATCGTAGCGGCGTACCTTCGTTTAGATGTCTTGACTTTGACACTTTAAAATAGCTACATATTATCCGGATTTAGGTGTGCTTGTCCGTGAAGAATGTAATTTCAAAACAAGCTTTGCGTGCGTACGTGTGGCTCACGCGAGCGTCGTGTGCGCGGATGTAAACTCTGTATTCCAGGTGACGGCGGCTGCAATCTCGCAGGAGGTTTAACCTTGGTAAATCCACTATTAGGTGTTCTGAGAATGATGATGTGAGCAGTAGATCCTCCCCGATGGTTTCACTTTCTAAGAGCATCCAGCAGGTCACAAATAGAGAAGCTGTGGGGGTATTACAAGGTCAGAGGTTGGCTAACTCTCAATATGATGACAATTCCACGCTGGCATTTTCATTTCCTGAAGAGACTGATTCCCCGTGGCAGCTGAGGCCAAAGATGTTTGCTTATTTTTGTTCAAATACATTCTCTTCTGCTTTTAGGGGAGAATATAGCGCACTGCAAATATGCGGTGTGGCTTCGCTGTGTGTCTCTCGCATATCCCAGGAAAGTTCTAATCAATACGGCTTTCCGTTGCATACACATGCATGAAATCAGACCGTGCCTATCATACACAAACGTGCTTTTCTGCACGATTTCTTCTTTTTTTTTTTTTTCGTCGCTTTCATTTTGTCCTTCAAACGTCTTCAGAGGTGCGACCGCGCAGCCAACCAGTGGGAGCAGCTGATGTTTTTAATGGCACATGGTTTGTCTCCTGGTGGCGAGATAAACATGGGGAAGAGATTAAAACCCCAGGCTTTCTTCCACAATCTCCTGCCTTCATCCTCCATCCTATTGCAATGGTCATGCCGGGCCCGCACAGCAGACTCTTAATTCAAAACCGAACCCGTCCGGTCTGGCGAAGGAGAGCCTAAAAACACACGCCCGCGACACGCGGAGGTGATAGGAGGGGCGGGTGTCGGGAGAAGACCGACAGGTGACAAGGAGGGGAGGTTCATCTACTGTTTAATCACCTACCTGTCAAGTACGTCTCCGCGGGCTCGCTGCAGAATACAAGCAGGGGTGTAAACAGCTACTACTGTAGCGCCGGTGTTGATTTGGAGACGGGTCTTTTGGGTCACCGGTGTCAGGACGCGGATCACAACAAACACCCCGAGGAGGATGGAGCGGGGCCAGAGGCCAAGGCTCCCCCCGCCTCGCGCCTTGCCTCCCCCCAGCGAGGCGCAGGGGTTGCCAGCTCGTCTAGGAGCTGATGAGCTGGAGCAGTTATTAAGAGTGGCTAAACACATCATTTCCTTTGTCACTGTGATTAGGCCAAGGCGAGGGGCCCCTCAGGTGGAGGTAGACCCGGAGTGTGTGATTAGCTCTGCCATTTAAATGACATTCACACTAATCGCTAATATCAGGTCTGTCAAGGTGGGAGAACGCGGACGAGGAACGCGTCGCCGCCGAAGCGTCGCCGGAAAAAAGTGCCGGGATATCTGATCCCGCTCGATGCCGACGCTGTGTCAATCAGTTAAGTCAGGCACGGCGGCTGATTGTTTTACTCTGCATCGGCGCCGCCATACAGTAGTCGCGCGGCGCAGAGGAGCCGCGATCTGTAAACACTACACCTCCCGCCAAACCTACAGGGATTCGGTTGTTTAAAAAGGGATTGGCAGCGGAGGATATTAACCATCAAAGAAGACCTGGCTCTTGTAAAAGCGCCGGTGGAAAGCCTGTTATTTGATTATCTGTCCAAATAGGTTTTATTCTCTTGTTAAAAAAAAAGAAATAAATAAATAAAACACAACATAACAAAGAAAAAAAAAATCACCGGCCATTTGCTCGCGGGGCTATTTGGACGAGAAATTAAAGAATCGGTCAACTTTTTCTTCTTTTTCTCTTGGCGGAAATTCATCTCTCAAGTCGCGCCATCTTTACAACTCAAATGACCCCGCTCCCTCTCTCTCCTGAACAAAAGGAGGCATTATCAAACCTCACTCTCAGCAGTGCTAGATCCATTTGGTAAACAGCCTGTGTCCTACAGTAGTAATCAGAGGGTATTTTTGAGGGATTTGCAGGCTGGCCAGGAGGCATCCGCTGGAGTGATCTCTAATTGCTAGAAGCGGAGGCCTAGACTGCCTGGCGCTCTTTTGAAGCCATCGGCAGCAGCTTCCAGCCAGAGGAGCCAGCAGGGGAAGGCTTCCCACTGAGGCACTCTCCTTTTTCTTTATTTCCTTCCATTTTTCTCCCCTCACCATGCCTTCATTCTACTTTTTTCCCGCTTTTCTTGTGGCTCAGTTTGCCCTTTTCTCTCCATCCTCCTCTTTTCCTTCCCATTTCTTCTCTAACTGTACTTGTTTCCTTCCACCCCACCTCCCCTCCCCCCTCCACACTCCCCCCTTTTTCCTCCTCCTCTCCTACTCAGTCAATGAGCCAGCAATCACTTTGCAGACAGACATCCTCTGCTCAGTCGGCCATGTTCAATCCCTAGCACCGGTGGCTGATGAGGCATTGTGGTGACGTCAAATACCGGCGCTTTTCAGGGAGCAACAGTTAACCTGTGGAGGCGCAGCGCAGCTTCCCAGGTTACAGGACTCATACTGGCAGTCTTTGTATAAAATAATGAATGTAATATGCCAAAGAGATGAAAGATAATGAGGCCAATTATTTTTTTCCTCCTCACCCGGTGAGGTGGGAGAGGCGAATTTGTGTCAAATAGTTGGTGTATAATGACACCTAATACCACTCGGGCCTTTGTTACAGTAGGAGCTTGTGTATCCCGGAGCAAAGGCTTTTGCTCTATAAAGCATCGTGGTGAAATCGCGACAAACACGCACACACACACAAAACAGCACAACCACTAAATAATAATAATATAGTGCTGGAAAGTGTGACTTTTCTTGCATATTCATAGGTTTGGGAACATTGTCCACACTGCTTATGCAGGAGCTGTAAAATCCACCTATCAAATGAACAAAGACACACGGATAGAAAAAAAAAATAAAATTTGCACGCCGTCATCCAAACACACACAGTCTCGCAGACACACAACCGGTTTTTTTGGGGTTGTTTGGAAGGCGGCTCGCTCGGTGTGACATTGACTCCTCGGTGCCAATTCCACACTGGGAGCTGCACTTGCTAGCTTTGCTGCCAATCCAGGTAAAGAGATTACAGACACACACAATGCCGTCTTCTGTTTGTCTGCCAAGAAGAAAACCAGCCCTTTAAGCTCGCTGGAAGAAAAAAAAAAAACAGAAAAAACACAAACGGGGGGCTGTACACAAATTCACACAGCCTCTGCCCCGTCCTCGCTCAAAAAAACCCCCAAGAATCCCCCTTCTTCTCCAGGAACATGGCTTCTAATATGTGTCCCGCTCGTACAAAAAGCAGCCTTGTGACTGAAACGATCCAGCCTCCAGTTTCTTTATCCTGGTCCCCAACACTGTTGCGCGTTGCTATTACTTGCATCATTCAAATAAAGAAGGAATTTGGCTTACAATCAGTCACAGCGTCATTATAAAGCCACACTAATGGGCGCCGTCTGGTTACAAACTATTGTAAAACAATGCGAAAAAGAAATTACAGAGGGGTTTCATCATCTTTTTTTCTTAATGGCGTAATTAAAAAAAAAAAAAAAAGGTGAGAGAGAACATGTGCGTGGATATAGGTGCCACCTTCAATATTCTGACTCGCAGCAATTAACCACAAACTTGTTAAAAACTTGAAAAAAAGAAACTTGATGAAAACTGCAGGGCTGATGTTTTCTGCAGTACAGGCCCTTTTTTTTTTTAGCAGAGCGTGAATCAAACAATCATCGTGGCGTGCAGTTTTGACCCAATTAATCAGCTACTTACAATCCTAAGAGTGTAATTTAGCATTGGGATTGCAATGTGCTAATTTGCATTGTATATACTTATCTTTTTCTGGATTCGTGTGGATTAGGCGTGATGCTGAGAAGCCGCTTGTGAACAATCAAATCAGAGCGACTGGCGTATCTATACCATATATTTCCCCCCTCCTCGGAAAAAAGGTCCCGCGTGGATTATGTGCGTGGAATTGCGCAAACGGAGAGATGTGTTGATGAAGAGAGGGAGAGGGAGGGCTAATTACGGCGTGGCGGAGTGGCACTTAATAAAAGGACGCGCGCGAGCGGCAGGACAAAGAATTCATCCATCACCGACTGTACCTTTTACTCACAAATTAAACCTGAACGCCGATAGTTGCCACTCATCATAGTCTCCCCGTGCTCTCCTCGAGGAGATGCCATTTTTCTCACCTCGGCAACACTCTCCTTGGCACTACCAATTGTGTTTGACAGTAAAATCACATCTTAGATCATAGATAAAATGTCAGCCTGCAGGACGGGAGGGGAGGGGGGGAAGGTAGGCAACGGATGACAGAATGATTTTGACTCAGGGCTATTCCAAAAAGCTTTTATTTCCCCCCCGTATAGCTCGTCCTGTCATCCAGGGGTGGCATGCGAAGTCATGTTGAGGGCGGCGGGGATGACGACTGATGTGTGTTAGTCCCTGACTCCTTGTCTCGCGACGTAGCTTGTGATTTGGAGCAGGATATAATATATTCTGGACCTCCTACACTGCTGAATAAACTCCAGATATATATATATATATAAAAAAAAAATTACACATTTCCTCTTTTCAGTCACAAAACGAGTGTCGGGAGAAGAAGGGGAGGTTGAAGGGAGGCGGGGTGGCAGGGACACTGCAGTGGAACATGGAACAATAGGCGCCCTCTGGCATCAACCTCTGGACAGCCCAAGCTGCTCACCAAAGACACTGAACTCACCCACAATGAACCGCTGCAGTGGGAAGGGAGGCTTTAGAGAGTTCAATTTCCAACACAATTGGCCGTATTCTCCTCCTTTAAATGCCAAGGAGATGGTGTGCAGCGTGCGCCTTTGTGGGGAGCTTTGCTTACAGCGAGTGTCCTCTAGCAGGAGAGACAGAGAGGAGAAAGACGAGAGAGACGGCGAAGACAGGCAGGGCGGGGAGACGGCGTGGGGACAGAAATAGTGGGGGGAAAAGAAAAGGGAGAAAGAATAAGACTGAATGACTGGGAGAGATAGAGAGGAGAGGGGAGAAAAAAAAAAAGAAAACGAGAAGGGTAGAGAATGTCTCCTCTGGCTGTCGTTTCGCCAGCCTCACAGGGACCGTCTGAAGGACAATGCTGCTACTAGTGGAGTGTGACGTTTGTCCTCTATCCAATTCAACACGGCCCCAAAGAAAACACACTTACAATCAAGTGTCGATCATGCATCTCATACACAATAACCTCCCCCCAAACAAAATACAATGCATTATAGTAATACACAATACAGCCTGTGTGTGTAAAAAAAGAAAAAAAACAGCTTAATGGGAGAAATAAAAAGGCGCTGAGATAACATTCAGATGAGGTGATGTGAAGTCGTCGTGTGCCACAGCAGATCATTTTAACTGCTGTGAATTTTTACCTCAGATACCCTCCGAGTTCTCCTTTAAAGGAATAATTTCACCTTGTCCAAGCCGTCCGTAATACACCGTAAGTACGTCGTCTCCTCTCAGAAGTGTATTTAATTTGCTCGTAGAGACAAACGTATTATTTTTACCTCGCACACGCTCAGGTAAATACAACACGCTCGCCGACTTCAGGGACATTTTCCTTTTTCCGCTTGTTTTGCCTCAGCAGAAAAAAGAAACCAAGGCCCTCAAACTGCTGAAATGAGGGATGATGCACGAGTTTTTTCAGCCGATACCAATAATCAATAACAACGTGCTTCTCATAGCAAATGAGATGAGAGATAATCTCAGATTTTTGTATTCTACAAAGCTCTGACCAACCAATTTAAAGTGTGTTCACGGAGGAAGCTGCATGTAATCTCATAAATTGCCTCCAGTGATGTCACGCGGTGGCTAAATTGCATTGTGGGTAATGTAGGCTACAGGTTTTTAGCATCAGTTGGACTCATTATGGGCAAAGAAATGATCGAAATGGATCCAGCATGAGAACTGAAGATATCGTCTTTTTTTTTTCACTAATTCATCTTCCTTTTTGAAAACCTGGCACCTGTACCTTCCTATACCTGTACTATACCTTTAATGTATCACATACCCAATAAAAAGGTATTTGAAGTCAACGAAAGCAGTATACGGCTATGATCTCGTTTTGGAAATAATAAATAATATAAATTTCCCAGTATCAGGCTGATATTTCATAATTCATTCGTCCAAAATAAACTGTACCTCCTCCATTGAAATGCAGACATAAGCTAGGCTAAGTACAACGTGTCTGTGTTGCACAGCATTCAAGATTAACAGGAAACAAACGGAAAAAATGGCAAATGTTAAAGAAAATACGCCCTTTCTTGCGGTGCAATGCATTAAAGGTGAACTGTTATTTTCAGGGTCTGCGATTGTGAAATCGGCGCCGCGGTTCTGGAAGAGTTGCGCCGTGCAACATTAGGATTGTTAAATAAAGAATGTGTTATTTTTATCTATTGCAGTCCAGCAGGAAGATCGGGGAATTATTTTTTCATGAATCAATCTGTAAGATAAAAATGAACACAGGTGGGGAAATTGATTTGGACTGCAGGCTGCCAGATGCTCATCACCGGATCTGTAGGCAGTGGTAAAGCGGGGCCAGGCACTGGTTTCACTGATAATGTATTCAACGTCCTTTCCTATGTGGTCACGGGGCAGCTGAGCCATTAATATTACACAATCACACCAATGGCTGTGATGAATTATTCAAACTTTCTTATGGCTCTGTAATATTCTGTGCAATTCATCTGGAAGACCTGTTGTGTTTTTTCACATGAAGGCGGCAAACATCCACTGTTTCAAATTCCTGCTGGAACAAAATATCGAAGCGCTCGTTCGAAAGAAAAGGCGACCGAAGAAAGCGCCGCACCTGCCTCCTGCCTCCCGCCTCGGTGTCACACTCAATATAAATACGTCCGCTGTCATCAGAAAAATTGCCAAGGAGGCTGTTTCTCCATCATTGTCTTCATTTGAAGGGCATTTTACTGCCCAAAGGCAAATGCCTAACACACTCCCCGAGCGTGAGCGCCCAACCCCTCTCTCACAGAGGGCTGGCAGTGCAGCAGACAGGGGAGTGAGAGAGAGAGAGAGAGAGAGAGAGAGAGACACAGAGAATAAGAGAGAGGAAAAAAAGCCTTCGTCTCAAAGCAGACCTCACACTGGGTTCTGTCACTACAGATCAAAATCCCCTCAAAGCCATAGATCACTTCCACTATAGTTCACATGTTCCACACTTAGAAACTGTTTACCAGACTCAAAGAGTTCGTCTGCACAGAGTACACACACTCACACACACACACACACACACACGGATACGGAGAGAGAGAGAGAGTTTGCACAAAATAAAAGAACAATACGGCTTTCGATCCAAGCCAACTGCACTTAAACATTTATACAGGTTGAGAGGACGAGCCGCTCGCTGCAAACAAATGTTTACTATATGGCAAAAAAAAAAAAAAAAAACGGCGCTCAGCCCGCTTCAGCGAGATGGTGCGATGCCAGCTCTGCTGACAAACAGAGAAGTGTCTGCTCCCGCTCCTTTTTCCCGCAGAACTACCTGTCAGCGCCTGTCGACGGCTCGCGCACGCCGTGACACGCACGCGCACGGTCTGTCTCCTGAAAGTTGCTTCCTCGTAGCCAATAACAGCCGGGCTCCGGGTGAGAGCGACAGTCCTATATGTGCTTACCGGCGGTCAACGCCGGCGTGTAAGCGCGCGCGGCTTCGGCTTAAATGCGCCGCGCCGCATTGTGGTGCAGGGGAGGAAACCTGTCTTTGGAAAGTCCTCTGCTTGAGAGAGAAACGTCCCCTCATCTAAGATAAGGAGCCGATGAGAGATAGCGATAAAGTCAGTGCCTCTCCTGGGCCTTATCTGATGCTGTTATCTGACTGCACAGCACCCACCATCTCGCAATCTTTACACCCTTTAAGCACCTCTCTGAAACACTCACACCAGCATCATCACACGCACACGCGCACACACACACACACGCCATCCGAACGCTCAAACATTCCAAACAGCGTATCAGCTTATTGATTACCTTGACACGCTCCCATTGTTGAACAGACGGTACAGCTAATATCATGTAAGATTGGAACTGTTCTGTGTTATCTCATGGGGAAAAGGACATAAAATGACTATTTTCTCACCCTTCTGAAAGAAAGAACAAAAAAAAAATATGGGAGGAAAGAGAGCAGACGCCGTGCACTTACCTCTATGTCTGTTAGTCGTCTTATCAAACATAAGCATGGCATCATCAACCTGGAAGACACAAGAAAAGCACTGAAATTAGCCTAATCTCTTCAGCAAGTAGCTCACGTCACCCTCTCCCCATTGAATCACATCTCATTCTACTCACTGTAATTACTCTTAGAATATATATTCTCGCTGCTTTACACTTATTTCCTTCTAAGCACCTCTCCTCTGCATAATCATCCTGCCGTCGAAAGATTATTGCCAGGTTACCAGCTCCCTCTCTGTCTGATTTTCACCGATATAGGAATTTGTCTAAGATGTGAGGGGAAAGTGGCGATAGGAGGGAAAGTTAACGATAACGACAAGCGGTGGGGGGAAGAAAAAAAAAATGGAGAACCGCGCGGACAATATGTTTATTTTGATGAACACCAAAGTCCGGTCTTGTGGAGGATGACAGATAGACACATTACGCTAAGCGAGTGTGAGACAAATGGGATCCTTCCTCATCTCGCAGCCGCAGCGGCAGCAGCATCCACCATAATATCATCCCTCATCATGTCCAATAAAGCCACACACAGACAGACAGCGTTTTTTTTTCTTCACACATCCCAGAGAAACAGATCTCTAGACACACTCTGCCTTCTGACGAAATGCTTAAAAAACAGACTGAGGCATGCTCATTTAGCCTGTGATTTTGTCTTGGGAGATGAATATGAAAAAAAAAAAAGCACAGAGGGTTAGAGAGCAGCAGCAGACAGAAACAAAAGAGGGAACACTCTGCACCATTCGCTCGCTGGTTATGGTCTCTAGGTAAGTGTAACGGTGTACCGAGGAGATTCGACGCTGTGCGGGGGGAAATGTGAGCGCACAAGCGCGCGTCTGTGTTTTTCATGGTAGGGTGACAAAGCTTCGGGAGGAGATGGGAAGAGACAAGAATAGGGGGTCTCACTCAAGCCGAACTGTCTGATTGGATAAAGAGAAGTGCCTGGCAGCCAGGCAGACTAGCGCTGGCACGCTGCTCATGCCACCCTCTTGCCACACATTTGGCACACAAGACGTTGGCACAGCTTGCAGGACCTGGTTACTCACTGTACGGCTCACAGGCCACATGCGGCTCATCGGCACTTTTATTCGCGCCGCCCCGAAATATTCCAGATTTTGCAAAAAAATGTAATACCCACATTTAGATGCACCTGAAGTGGGCGGGGGAAGCAGAGCCTACAGGTGGATGCAGGTGCGGCCTGCAGCAGCGTTGGCAGCAAAAAAAATGTCTGCAAATTAACAGCTGTGTCAGAGCAAAACAACAGATATAGTACGGCTGAGTTAAGCAGACGAACTGAACAGAAAGGGAGCGTGTGTCACGCGTGAGAGGCGGAAGGATAAAGAGCAGCAGGCAGTCTACGTGAGGTTTAACAGTTAAAGTATCAAGGTGAAACTGTTTACTACTTATTCAACAAACACCAACAAAGTCATTGAGCGTTTCCTCTGCTGACACGACACACAAAAATAATGATGCTTGCCGCGTCTCTGAAAACGCGTGGTGGGAAAACACAGAAAGGTTGAGTAAAAAATACAAAGCTGCCGAGCAGTATCACCCGCAGCGACAGTTTTATAAACACACATTTGTAATGTCACGTAACCTCACCTCCGTCTCACGCCAGGTGATCTAATGAAAATCGCATTAAGGCGAGAGGAAGTGGGATAAATGGAATTTGTAGCGCGGTGGGTTGGGATTTTATTGCCTGTGTTTGAGGAACACAGAGAAACTTCTACATCATTTCTCTGCGGCGCGGCGACTTTATTGACACATTAAAGGTGCACTATGTGCTTTTTGAAAATAACTTTTAATCAGAGGGGAAAGATATTCATTGACTGATTTTTTATGCGGAAACAAACTAAATAAATCATTTTCATGACTGAATAAGCGGAATAAACAAACTTTAAAAGACAACACAATTTAACTTTGTGTATGTGTGGCGGACCCTGCCACCTTTCTAGCTTCAAACAGTGTTCTTGGGACCTTATTTTCTTATGAGAACAGCTTTTTATTCAGTTATGGAAAAGATTTTGAGTTTGTATTGTTACTTCATTGATATTGTAGATATTAAAATTGTGAGTCTGAATTTCTCTTCCAAAACTACACAGTGCCCCTTTAGAGGAGAGGAGATAAATGCACCATTCTGGAATTAAATCCGAGAAAAACACTGATTCAAGCTTGTTTTTCGTCTTTTTGCTGAACTTCAGCTCACAACACCAGAAACGTTTTCATAACGTCTCCACATCTGACAGCGTGAAAAGCTCCACGGCAGAGCAAAGATTGAATGGCATGTTTACCAACTACGGTAAACGCTTAATTTGACGAGCGGCGCTGACAGCCTGCGATCATTTACATGGGGGGACGAACATTTATCGCGTTTGACCTCATCATCTAATATCAGTAATACGGAAACGGGGAAACCAAAAGAGCGCTTGGAGTCTCTTCTACTCGAGTGCCTCAGCAGAGGAGACTCCAGGAGATGTTACGACAGAGATTGATAAGTCACAATTTTGTAAAGTGTACTCTGTGATTCAGTGGCGGCGTAAAACCCATCAAAGTGCACCTGCGAAAAAAAATAAATAAATAACGGACCCGACGTAACACTATTTATGACTTCTGCAGAAGTATGTGATTAGTTTGTTTTATAAGGTAGCACGGCTACAATCGCTGGATTTATTGTTTTTATTGAGGTAAACAAGCGAGCGCATGAAATCTGACTGGCTTGAATTATATAAAAAAAAAAAAAAAAACAGCCCCACCGTCGTATCATCAGCCGTCAACCGCCGCCAGCCCTCCGTGCAGCGAGACATTCAAATATGTGTACTCTGATATTGATGGTATTGCCGCTGTAAAGCCATTTATAGCCTGCGAGCAGAGAGACTGTTACTCTGTAAAATGAAGTGAGGTCTATTAAAGGAAGTGTATTATATAAATGTGTGAACTGTGTTGTTGTGACATTATTAGAGGAGGACCATCCTGTCAGCGAGACCCGTACAACAAAGAACACAGATTCACAGTGAAGCACTGATGGGCACTTTAACAAAGAATGTGCACATCATGTGAGAGTCACACTCCAGCAGGTCATACAATACAGTCTCCCCCCTCTCTCTCTCTCTCCCTCTCTCCCCCTCTCAGTCTCTCTCTCTCGCTGCCACTTGCAGAGTCTATAGAACCATCTCCCGTGCTTCAGGGCTTTTCAATGTAGTTATTCAAGCAGAACACAACTGTGTGCCTCCATCTGATAGAAGGTTAAGGACCTCTTCACTGCTCACAAAAAAGCCCGCCACACAGAGGTGAGGCCAGGCTCACCTCAGGGAAGAAATCTTTCTCTGTCCTCCTCCTCCTCCTCTTTCACTCTTCCTTTTCTCCTGGCTCGGTGAAAAGAAAGGTTCAAAGGATAATGGCTGTCTTATCACTATGTAAAAGGGGAATGGGAACTCCAGTGAAGTGCCTGGCCTTTTGTGACAATGAAGAAAAGAGCAAAAGTCTATTTCACTGTGCTATATGCACTGGAACAGTCCATGACCACTTAAAGAGAGAACGCTGCTGGAGGACAGTCGGCGGGGGGAAGAAGGCCGGGCAGCTCCTTAACTAAACCTGTGGCAAACACAGCTGAACCAAATAACCTCCTCCTAAAAAAAAAAAAAAAAAAGGGGGGGCTGACAGGGCTTTATTAAGTATGTGAGCTGTTGGCTTACCATCAATTTCATTTTTATCACACAACTCAGAAAGCAGCAATTCCATGTCAGCGCTCTTTTTTTGATTTTAATCTTATTCTGTGAAATCCCTTCATTCGTTTAACAGGAACAATTTAAAACATTGTATCCATTAAAAAAAAACGCAATGATGCTCAGATTTTTGCATTTTTCTCCTCTACGAGCTTTATTAATTTGTGTAGATCCTTCGTAATGAATGCAATCATTAATTTAAACGAGACAAATGGCGTCTTAAATGCTTAAACGCGCAATAACACGAGTGTGAACGGCGCCGTCTGAACAACAGTGAGAGTAATGACAGAAGCAGTAGTAGCAGTAATAGTAGTAACAGTGACAGCGGCAGTCCAAGTGGTCGAGGCAGCACCAATTTAAACCCGTCTGTACTGCCAGGCACAGCGACGGCGTGGAAGTGGGAAGGTTGGTGAGGGAGTGAAAGGAGTTTGAGTCTTTATCATTTCTTGGAAGCTGTCTATTTCAACTTGGCTGCAAAGTCAACATTTCGGGGGCCTCATGAATATCGTGTTGGAGAAAGTGATGGCTTTGGCTCCGGAGGTGTTGTCCCTCTGCTGTATGATCTAACAGCTAATCAAAGCTAGTGCTCAAAGGGTTAGCTAGACTACCTGCAGCCTTCAGAGTTGCTTTTTTTAAAGGTGGTTTGATAGATCAATAAAAGTTCCTGTAATGCAGCTTTGGCGGAAGCACTCAGTTTTGCCGGCTGTGAGTTTGTTTTATTTTCTGTTGGTTTCAGTGGTCGTTCACTTTGGTCTGCCATGTTTGTTTGTGAAATACAACACCAGCTTTAATAGTTTTCTCTCATGATTAAATTCGGAAACGTTTGGTTAGATGTATCCACCAAAACTACTTGGTTAGAAAGAATATCAAGGTTTGGGTTTAAATAAATAACTTTGTAATGCAACCTTATGTCAATTAAAATATGTCAATGCTGACTTTGGGTTTCACACTTGACATGAACAGCCGTCACCCCAACCTCCCTATGTGCATTTGTCGCTCTTCAGACTACGTCAACTGACTTCCTCCTTTGCTCCCGTCATTATCAGTAAGACCACTAGAGGTAGCTGTTTCACAATAAATGTAAATACAGGACCTATACGGCCATTTTATTTTAAATCATGGAGCTGATGGATGACTCGAGATGAACTCTGTAACACCGCAACACATCACCACATCTTGTGTTCAGACAGCATCTGATTTAAGAGTGAGAATCTGATACGAGAAGATGAAGATGGGAGCTTTACAGGTTATGTCGACTCAAGTAAAAACACAAACTAGACGTGGTTGGTCAACTTAGGAGCAATGTGACGGTGGAGCTCTGTATCGCCTAACAAAAAGACTTATCTTGTTCCTGTCACATAGCATGCGACATAACACCACACCAGGTGTGACCCCCTTTTTTTTTGTCTGTATCAATGCATATGTTTGAACAACCTCACAAAAATACATGATCATTCAGGGAAAAAAAAAGGTTGCTGAATGATGAATTATGTATCAAAGGACAAAGGCATCAATAAAGGCTAATGTGCTCTGTTTTTGGACAGGAAAACAGCAGAGGTGCCAGGTGACAGGGAGAGATTTAAGAGCTCTGGAAATGAATTATGACAGCGATTTAGAGGTGTCAAATGCACATTTACATTCAGCTCACGGCTGAAGGCTACCAGAGGAGCTTTCCAGCAATTTGGGGGTGACACTGATATAGATCATATCTGATGCCAAAGGAACAGAGACCAGAGCCACAGATAGTGACCCGGGACCCATCCTTTTGTTGAGGCTTTGGGCTCTGTTTTTGTGCTGACACCCGCTGGGGGCATTGTGCTGCTTGTATTGGGTGCACAGAGGTTCCTTACTTGCCTTCATCCATTACACCGCCGCGAACGTCACTTCTACCAAAGTGGAAAGAATTGTAGTGTGTGTGTGTGTAGTTATCAGGCAATTTTCGTGTCCGTTTTGTTGTTAAGGATTACAGGGATTTGTGCTCACACCCGTCTGTGCTGTTTGAATGGGTTCACCAGGTGATGCTCAAAAAGAGACATTTTTGAAAAGCTTAGAAACGACTTTGTCAATACCGGATGTGCCAAATTCAACTCAAAGCAGCAAATTCAACTTAAAGCAGCCCCTGTGGACAAAAGCGGTATGAGCGTCTCACAAATTCATGTCGAAAATATATTGAGAAGATTAAACTTGGTCAACATTAGGTTCATTACATCGTCCAGTCAATTGAGTCCTTCTCCCCTCAAAATGTGACCACAGCAAGATATATGAAAGCAATAACTGGACAGATGTTTAGCGTCTGGGGTTTAGCCAGCAGTCATTGCTTGGGGAGTCGTGCCAAGTATGTAAAAGGACCCCAATTAACTTTTTATAGTATAAGACTCCATTTAAAAAGAACTGTTAAAACATTTTTGGGATCCAACACCCGATACACGGATTTGTGTACAGCGGATGAAGTGATAAATACACATTTTTACTGGCAAAACCCAAACCTCAAGGGATAAAATGAATACAGGTGAACCACTTTGAACCTCTTCCACCTCGAAAGACTCCACAGTAAAATCACATATGGACAAGAGAGACCACTCTTTAACTGGAGGACCCAGTTTTTAAGCCCCCTTGTTGGCAAGCATCCCCTTTTTTTCCCTTCAGCGTCTCGAGACTGAACCCCTGCGTTCTCCAGGGGCTGTACTCTGTAGCTGGACCTGCACCACAGCCTTACTGTGGAGGGGGGTAAAGGGGGTACAAAAAAAATAATCCTGCAGGGATCAATGAAGTATCACATTATCATTATTATCATCTCTATTATGATAGATATGGGTCACGGTCAAGGAGAAAGACTCAGCTGGCACTGCCCCTTCATCAACACTCCCTTTGCAGTGTGGAGCATCTAATATTCTATTACAATGATGGCAATTAACAGAGAAATGATAGCGACCCAGTGACAATGGACAAATTTGTGACAACCCTTTCAATTGTTCTTTTGTAGAGGAAATCTATATCATTGTCTGGGAACGTTGAGCTGCAATGTGCTACGTCCACGCTCGAGCGCTTTTACAAGTGGTGGTTTAACGAGGAGCAGAGGGCAAAATTTTAGCTCCCTATAAGCTCTTGCAATTACACAAGGGGGCAAAAGGGACACTGTTCTTAAGCGTGAGCCCAGACGGACGAGATTCTCTCTCTCTCTTTTTTTTTTTTTTGTAGATCCACAGCAGAGGCCAGCGATGTTTAATCTGGAACACAAGCCATCTCTTTCCCCAAAAGGAATATTCCTTATTATAATGGATGAGTGGCAACCCTCAGCAGGAGTGATAAAAATGCACGGCTAGAGTGCAAACACACACATACACACACACACACACACACACACAGGCGCAACAGATAGAAGAGGCACTGTGATGCAGGGCGAAGCGGCGCTTATCTGCTGTCTACTCTGTCTACCCCATTTCTCTTTATTTTTCTTGCCGTAAATATGTCTGTTTTATAGTTTCTTCTAGCACAACTGGATTCCTCAACTAGCGTCTAACTATTATTTTTTCAACGACTTGTCAACTTCAATAATGATTTAAAGGCACAGTTTGTAATTTCAGCTACATGGGGGACCCTTAATGAAACAAAGAGTGGGATCATGGGAGTTGTTGTCTACATTGTTCCTTCCTTATTCCTTGATAAATTCGTTAATTGTTGGAAACAACTGGGATAATATAAGTACAGAACTCTACTGCATAGAGAGATGAAATAAGGGGGATCACTAGGACGCCCCAGCTATATCTTAATTCCTGATGGACAGTCACATATCTGTGGAATAGATGTATAATCTCATATCGTACTGTATATGATCGCACGGCAGATGAAGATCACTGTACGGCAACACGAAGACGACGAGCTTCGAGGGTTCACGCACATGATTCATCTATTTTTTATACCTAATTACCGAAAAACGAGAGTGACAGAAAAACGTGATCCGAGTGTTCTTCAGCAGTCGTCTGACAGAAATTCTTGTGTATGTAATTATTAATGATATACACCATGGGCTGAATGTCAACACTTATTCCAGTAACTTTCCTTCATGTTGACATTAACAAAATGGCTTGAGAGGAACACTTGAGGAAGACAATTCCTCAAATCTGTCAGGATTACATATTTATGAGGTCCCCTGCTCAGCATCCAAGGAGGTCGCTATGGTGATACAAGCTGATGTATATTCCAACAATGAACTTTGTGTGTCAGAGAATGCCTCAGAGCATTGTTGAAATGGTTAGTACAGATGCTACCACGGCGCTCTGTGCAGCTTTCAGATCAGCAAATACACAATTAAAAAGGCAGTCATGCTGAGGCCACTCTAATCAATGTACTGTTACAAAGAAATGTAATGAAAGGATGATGGAGTGATGCCTTCAGGAGGCGGCTATGTTGTTAGGGCAGAACGCAACGCTGTTGTGGCAAAACAATGTTTTATTAGCACGTCTCCAGCCATGCCCTACCCATCTTCAAAACAAAAAAAAAAAGCAGTTAAAAAAATGAATCATATTTTTACACCCTTTTCTTGTAAACAACCAATAATTCTGGCGAACACTATCTTATGTCTGCTGTACTCGTCAGTAATACCAATTATGTGTTATAAAAATGTAATGGTCCCCCCGGAGTCTTGTTAACCTTACCATTTTCTTACTTTGGTATTGCTTTATATTAAAGGTATTTGTAGTATATATATAGTATTAGTGCAGATGGGGGACCTGCGGAAAAGCAGTTAACTGGTAATAGGTGCATAATAAAGGAGAATGTGCTGCATTAGAACGTCTGAGATTCTCTCACAGGAACAAGACCCAGGTATTAACAAAATTTGGTGCCCAATATTGAAGCACATTAAAAAAGGGGTTAATAGGGGAGTGGTGACGTGGCTGTGTATTGCTGTACCCTCTATTGTTGTGTGTATGTATTTTATATTGCCGATTGTATCTGAGTTGGTAGTTTTGTATTCTCCTTACTGTATGTATATGTTACTTTATTGAAAGCATTTTCAATAAAGTATGTTTATTGAAAATGCTTTAAGTAGAGTTAAAAAATGAAATAAAGGAGTATTAACCTTAATAAGGCCTTTTTCTCGCTTTAGGGTTAGGGTTAAATGCTATAGCTACCTGTTGATCAATGCATAATGAAGGATGTGCTTATCTTTATGAAGCAAAGAAGAATGCTTGGCAAAGCTTTAACAATGACATGATAGGTAAGTTAGCTAAACTTTTTTTATGTTGACAAATCACTTTTTCAAAAATGATACATCTACAGAGCTTGTAGAAAGGTGCAGAACGTTCACTTTGTCTTAAAAACATTTTTATGATTGTGAATTTATTACCAGTTTACCAATTAGTTACCAGTTTTGGGAAAAACTTAAAAATGGGTGAGTTAGAAAGTTAGCTAGCTAGCCTTAGCAACATTAATGTTAGCTAGCGTTAGCAACAAATTGCAACAAACTGGCGACCACTAAAGGAGGCAGATGATTCAAACAACAGCGGTGGTGTGACGTGAATGCGATGGTAGAGGGAGATTGAATGCATCAGTGGCTGAATGTTATCAATGTGTTTGTAATGGTATCACACACAACTATAAGAAACTCATAAGGCTTTTATTAACCCTCTTCAGAAACTGTTACCAAGTTTCTTATATGTGCTTATTGTATGTGCTACAATAAATGTGATTAATGCTATCAACACTAGTATAGACTTATTAACACAACATTATGTTAATAAACATCTTATAAGGACCTACAGGGGGCCTTATTACCTTTTTACTACAAGCTGTTACATGGACATTAAAAGCATAACCCAAAGAAAACTGTATAATTTATCAAATTGGCCTGAATCTGTCATATAGCATTAAATCCATCTCAAGAGAGCTTTCCACCGGGCTTAAATGTGAGGTACTGCTCGTTTCAAACTGCCACTTTGACCTTTTAACACAAAACAGGAAAGCATTTATAAGCTTCTTCCTTCCTATATGAATGGGACTTCAGTATGTTGTGGGGTCTGGCCTTGCGTTTGGCCTCACAGAGCCATGTCCACATAGTTGAGCTCAGTATGCTTGAGGAAGTAGGCCTTGGCCTCGTCCATCAATCCGCCTGTCTTCCTTTGCCAAGCTGCAGGGAACTACCCATTATGGAGTCATTTTATTAATAGGGCCCCTTTCCTCTCCGCCACACTCTTGCAGAGTGCCTCCTCATTCTGTCAGAATGGAGTATGCCTGCAAGCCACCTCCATGAAAACTGCTGCACCAGGGCCCTCCCTCATTCTCCCATGTGAAAGCTCAGGCTGGGAAATATTGTGCTTTCAAGCTAAAATAGTATTTGGAGAGGTGAGCAATCCCTAAGCCCTAGAGCAAACAGTTTAACATTGAGGACTTATTTAAAATGATGCCCTTCCTCCTGGAAAGCCAATCAGATTTCTCTTTCAGTAGACACACGGCACACACACGGACGCGCACACACAGACGCACACAAAACACGTTTTACATCATCCGCCCCTTCTTCCCTCCTCCTTGTTAATGTAAATATAGCTGCCAGCTGCGTCGGACTGGAGGACGGAAAAAGGTCAGAGGATACTATGAAATGTTTGGCGAGACCGTGTGAAGACATGACGCGGAGAGTGAGGCGAGCGCCGAGAGGTTTGTTTAAATGGGCAAATGGGTTTGAACGTGCGAGGGAAGATGCAGAGGACGAACGGGATTACACTGGAAGAGCCGACGCGCGGTTAGGTATACACAGCTTTTTTTTTATTAGACACACTGCCCTTTTAATACACAATAAGGTCATTAATTTCTAATAAATCCCATATGGCATTTATAATCTATTCGGTGCTGTATCATGTTAATATTTAACAGCTTATTTGGAATTAAATTTTCAGAGTCAACATCTCTTTCGCTGTGTGTCCTCTTGTCTTTGAGGCAGTAAAAGTCGAACAGGGATTTCTGCTGACCGACACACGGAGGCGTTAGCGATGTTCAAACCCTCTGAGAGAACCTTATCAGACACTATCCCAACCGTTGTGACGTCCAATCCATGACAAACCGTTTCTGCAGAGATTTGAATGTGTTTTTTTTAATTGTCGCTACCTGTTTGCTCAGGCTGACTCGGTATTTATACGCTTGCCGAGTTTTAAGTCTTGTCAAAATCCACATGCAGAAATATGAGCATTGTGCCTGAGTTGAATAAACGCCTCAGTGATTCACAGAGAAACTGTCTTAGATAGATAGATAGGTAGACAAGCTTTCTATCCATCTATCTATTTATTTATCTATTCATCCTGTAGTCTTTATTTAATTGTCTGCGTGGTGCTACGTGAAAGGAATACCAAAAACAACAGTACGCAGCACCAGATTTTTTTCAATATTCACTATTACCTATGATCAATTCTAATGGTAATTACAAAAACCGTATAGTCATTATTGTTTTCCAATACTACAGCTATTACTTATCATTATCAGGGCTTTTGCATTTCAAAAGCGTTCTGCGGCGGCGATGTCTTTGAAACTGATAGCTCCATCACACCCATAAATCCTAGGAAGACACCTTTTAATAACGCTGCATGTACCCTAGGCAACGGGAGAAACCCATGCAGCCTCAGCAAACACGGAACACCTCAGTCACGCGGCAGGAGCGACCAAACATGTTCGGATTCAATCGGATTACTAATGAAATGGGAAGTCTCCGCACAAAGTAACACACGCAGACATGTGGTGGTGAAATACTGGCTTAACTGGGTGTGTTTTTTTTTTTTTTTCTTTTTCCCTTCAGAGTGTCAAGCGATGACTCGCAGGAAATTAACCGAGGCTGAAAGAGAGCATGCCATTCTCTGTGATAGCATTAGTGCCTGTGCTCTTTTCCACCTGTGAATCTAAGAGATGGCCTTGAATTGAAGAGGTCTATTTCAGCTGTCTTTGTTAGTGCTGAGAGACTACTCGGGGATGCAGAGGGCTCCCACTCCACCTCTGCTGCCGCCTGAGCTTTAACTAAATGACACAGCTAGTGACGCCTTTGAATAACCAGCTAGAAAAAATAAAATCTGTAATCACGAATCAGCGAAAGTGCTCAATGACGGTGTGCGCGCCGATGTTCGCGGGTCCGGTGAACATAAATCTCTCTCAGGAGACAAGCTGTGTGATTTGATATCAATAGGTGAACAAGGGGGATAAAATGAGCTGCTAGCTTGAGTTGAATAGCATTCATTTCGCTCACAATGGCCACCGTCGCTAATACCTGCAGTGTTTTACTCAGATTAGGCTTAAGCTTTTTTTTTTTTTAAAGGCCATTTCAATAATTTGACATTTCTCTCCAGAATGGGAGAGAATGAGCACCGATAAAAAACTTTTTTTTCCCTCCTCCTTTTCATGCAAAACACTTTCATCTGTCATTTGGTGATAGCCCGTCTCTCTTTGTCAGCATAAATACGGGAGCCCCTATTTGAATATGGTTACACATCCCTCTATTTATTAAAGCTTGGATTAACATGACAGGAAGTTTTGTCTGGGGGCTCTTTAAGATGGCTCAGAGAGGCAATCTGGTGACAGTAATAGGATCCAGCTAATATACTTGACTGATGCTCCTTTCCCAGTGTTATAAAGCAGAACAATCCGAGTGGGGTTCTGGGAGTGAATACATTGTGTTTTGTAATGGCGTGTGTGTGTGTGTGTGTGAGTGTGTCTAGGGGGACGAGGGTGCGCTAATCAGCCAGAATACCATCACTTAGCAAATATAAGGGCTGAAGAAATAAAAATACTAAAGGTCACAGAGCAATTCCATCAGGACAACTATGCTACAATTAACTGAATAGACAAAGGCTCTGACATTAGTGAGAGCTATAATAATCTTTTACTCCAGTGTGTGAGTTTGCAGAGGTTTGTTAAAGGTTGGCTTTAAGAAATAAACAGAAAAGTCTTTTCATTACCGCTCTTCCTCCACCGCAGCAGTCCTTCTTGCATTGTTAGGGTGTTTTTTTACGTGTTATTCTGCTCTGATGTGACAAGTGTTCAGAGAGTACTGATCCCAGCTGGCACATGTTTGTTGTCTGTGTATTGAGGACATTTGTGAGTCTCTTATTTTTTGTTTGAGTGATTAAAAGGTGCAATATGTAAGAATTTTGGTTGAAAATACCCCCAAAATAATTAAAAATAATAAAAAAGAATGTGAATAACGACATTATGACATCTGTGTATTGTTTTTGCAAAGACATACACTAATGTTAGCATGCTAACTAGCTAGCCTCAACTGGTCTAAAGTTCCTGTGACAGCAACACTCCTCCGGTTCTCCAGACTCCCCATCTGGACAGCTAGCGGTTCGGTTGGCTGAGCTAACTAGCTAACAACTAGCCACAGTGAGCAGCAACAGGTGGTCAATTCTTACATATTGCACCTTTAAGGATCTGATTGTAAAAACCACAACAAATCTGCAATGGTGAAAACTCTTTATACAATCCAGATTGAATCTGTAACATTTCTGGATTTATTCTATATTTTGTTAAGAAAAAATCACATTATCCCAAATGTTTCCAATAATGTTTAAACCTGGAGAGTTACATAATTTCACTCAAATACTAGTGTGTTTTATTTAATCGCCTGTCACTTTGACTTCCAGGGAAACATCAGATTATATGACACAGTGACGAAGGAAGCTGATGAAACATAACTTCAATAAACTTTTAAACGATGCCTTGTGAACATTTCAGCGTGCGTAGGAGATTTTCATTGGTAGTTATGGTTGATTAACAATGAAGACAACAACTCGCATGATCCAATGCTACTAACATCTTTTGATTTTGTTCTGATTGAGAGACTCCTAGTGGCAGAAATGACACGCTGTGCCTTTAAGTTACACTTCGAAATGAAATTGCCCTTTTGTACTAAGAGCGCACGTCTGCTTACCTTTTTGTTATTGTCATTTATGTCTTTACTTTTTTTTCTCTGGCTGGCTCACAACAGACTTCACTTGAATCCATATTTGTCTCCTGAAGTTTTTCTGCGGTTAGATCCATCGCTGTCAATATCCCCGCGCTGAGTGGGACTTGCTTATAGACATTTCCATATGTCAGGCAGTTGCTATGGATGGCCAGTGTGTGTGTGTGTGTGTGTGTGTGTGTGTAAGCCGGGTTAGCGGATCAAACACACATCTGTTTGCGAGATAGAGGGGAATCTGTGCTTCTCCCCCAAACCTCTCAATACTAATTAACGATCCACTGATAGTGGCCAAATGCCAACTGTCATTAGCACCCAACGCAACACAAATACACAGATGTGGACGCGCGCACACTCCGACACAGATGCTATGCGGTCACTCGGACCGGACCACCGCGAGCCATCTGTGGATGAGATACATAAACACAATGCCGTCTATTTGCACTCGATGCTCCCCAAGAACCTCCAAAACTGAGGTGAAAATCAACCTGTGTGAAGTATCGTGAAAAACTACATGAGTCATAACGTTCATCAACTAATTGGCAACCTGATTCGTCCTATATACGAGTTTATAGTAAGCAATGCCTGTTAAACAGACTGCTGGCACTGACAGCGTCTGCTTAAAGACATGAATGACAACCTCAATTCTCCCGTAGCTGTGGACCTTTGACTTCTTCACTGATAGTGCCATTTGCGTGCTCTCAAGCAGTGTGCTCGGTAAAAGCATCTGACAGCTATCTTTGATTTTATTTAGCGAGGATTTCAGCTATGCCTGCATCTAAAAGGATATGCCACCCACTCCCTCTGTCTCTCTTTCCCCTCCCGCCTGTATCCGTCACTCCGTGCCTCGGTGACAGGGTCAGATAGAGAGAGCAAAGTGGCGAGAGGTGTGACACGGCGAGCAGATTAGGGTCTCCCCCTCGTACGGAGGCGCCCAGCACGACACCCGTCATGGCTACCCAGACAGCCGCCAGTTGGTCAGAATAATGCCGCCCACGCTGGCTCCGGCGGGGAGTCCGGAAGCCACATGGAGGGCCAGAAGCCACCGGACCACCGGGGAAAGATTGATATTTCAACTCCGGTATTGGTTAATCAAACTGCGCCGTCATCGACGTCCATTCAAATGTCAAAACAAAGCGTCCAAAGATCCTACAGAGCACATACCGTACACGTAGGCGTTTGGAAAAGTCTTCCTGCCTGCCTCTAATAGACACCTATGCAACAAATGACGAATGACAGCAGCTACGGGGGAATGCATCAACCTAAAAACCCTGCCTCGCAAACCAGAGCAGGAGCCTCGTCTCGTCTCGTCTCTCCCTCCTCTCTCCCCGGTGCAGCCTGCCTGCCTGCCGCCATCTCACGACAGCATCTCTCCATCTCTCACAGCCCCTCTGATCTCTGTGTCAACAGGCGACACCGGCGGCTCGCACTAACTCAGCGTGCATCAGCCCATCTGCAAGGCAAAAAACCGGCCTACAAAATGCATTTAGCGTAGACTTTTGGTACGATTAATGGCACAGTTAGCGAATAACTGTAAGTGCTAATGTGACAAGTTACCACTCGGATGGTGCCTTTCCCGAGCAATAAAGACAGCCAGGCGAACCCCTCCTCGCGCAGACGTTCTCTTGCGAGGCTGGGAATTTACGAGCAGCAGGTAGGAGATCAAAGCCGCTGTTGACAGATTCGGCAAACGCAAAGATTTATTCAACTCATCAAGAATTGTCGCGATGTTTTCTCAGCGGCCCGCTATCTGGTTGTGTACCTATACTGATGGGGGTTTATTAGTTGTCAGTGGGCCAGGTGGGAGGCTCCGCAGTGGTCCAGCTCGGGTCCAAACTCATACAGAGGTTGTGATGACAGGATCCGGAGCGCTGTGTGGTTACTCGGTGGAATTCAAATGCCAATCCCCCTGCCCAGCGCCATCTCCTCTCTCCTCTCCCTCTCCCTCTCCCTCTCTCTCTCGTTTGTCATCTCTCCCCCTTCTCTTCCCTCCCCTCTCCCCCAGTGTTTGTCAGGGTTGGTGATTAGCTGTCACCCTCTGTAGAAGCAGATAACACCCCACACAGCCTGTTTCCCCTCTGGGAGCATGCACGCACGTAAAAACAGGAAAACACACAAACAAATACACAAGTGTGCGCACATGCATGCAAACTAAAAGACACTTGAAAACTCTGTCGAAAAGCAAAATGGTGGAGTTCATTGCATTTTTTTTTTTTTGCATGCGTTTACCAGGATTTGATTCACACTTATCCGCAGAAGCAGTGCGGCGACATCGCGTGTCGTTTAAACCGATACTGTATTCATGAATTCTAATTCTTATCAAATTCTGGTTCCCGTTCCTTTATTTCTAGCAGATTTAAGCTGCGATAAACAGACAATTGTCACAATGTGATTGTCGTAAATGCTTTCTGGTATAAAGACAAACTGGAAACATCCTCTATCTGCACAAGTTTGATGTTCTTTCTTTTACCCTTGCCTTAATTTGAGGAGGCACCATTATTAGCTGATTTTGTGGCATTCCTTTATCAGGCTGCAGTTCAACCAACTTCTTCCCTTGCAGTAATTATTTTATCTCAATGATGTGCTTTTACTCTGTTGCTTGAGTTATTTGTGAAGAAGCAAAGGACCGTCTGATGTAGCCTCCATTTTGGACTATATCCTCCCCTTGAGCCGCTTTGTTGAGCACTTGCTTCAAGTCACCTTATACCCCTTTTCACAAAAAAACCCACTCACGCCCACTAACATCTTTTATTTGTATTTAATGTGAATGCTACAATTGGCATTCACTCCCGCGTCAAGTGAAGTGTGGTGTGAAAGAAGCAAGATGTGCACAGTATTTGAGTCCAAGACAAAGTAAATCATATCGTATCGTATCATTGTGTTTTTCGCTTCGTATCAAGATGTCTCACAACAACTTCCGTATCGGCTTCTTAAAAGACAATGTGTCTAATTTGGCATGTTATTGACTAAGACTATATGAAACAAGTTTACATCTACCGTTCTCATTTTTTTAAGGCAAGTTTGTGATTACGAACATGACAATTGCCAAATTTCTTCTTGCAGTTAAAAAACCTGCATATACAGTACACGCTAACTTTGCTGTAAAAGCTGTATTATTGAAATCTCTATGCACTTGTCATGCACAGGGAGGGACAGGTCCAAACTTTGCCATTAGGAATTGAGAACTAGCGTCCAGTTTTCCCGACATACCTCCAGTTTCTATGACAGAGGAGCGAAAAAATAGTTCTCGATACCCAACCCTGGTGGTTTACACAGTTTATAGTTTTGGATGTCGCTGTGTGCAAAATTCCAAAGAAACACTGCGTCATGAAGCACAAAGCCTCAAAGGTAAAATATGCCCCTCAATCTATACCCCTTTCATTATTGCGTGCTCTTTTCATTACACTCTGATCTACTTGTGTCAGAGTGTACTTCGACTAAAAGCTAAAAGCCAAGTGGCTCATTAGCGGCTCTCATGAATCCTTCCAATTCCAGCTAGCCGTGTGATCTCTCTGTGATCGGAATACTTCCACAACTTCAATCCTAGAGATGCAAACAAAAGATAAATGGGCGTTCATTGTGTTTTGGCAGCGTATAAGGATATTTTGAACTCAATAATAGCTGACGTCCACTGTCCCTTTATCACCCAGGACCAGAAAACGTGCCCACTGGTCCCATCCGATGCAAAACACACCATCTCTTCAGACACAAACACAAAGCAACGGCCTGTATATTTGATATTAACCAAGCGCTGAAAAAAACATGAAGAAGAAAAGTCCCTGTCCTTGAATGCTTGGAGTGCACTTTCATGCACGCCGCACAAACTGCCTCCTCGCTCATCTCGCTCCCACACTTCCACACAACTTCATCTCACACGTAAGTCACTTTAAATTTTGAGGAATCATCAAAGGAGACAGCGTAACCGGGACACACAAGAGGTGCCAGAAAAAAAAAAGTTTAAAAAAAAAAAGTGCTGAGTCTGACAGACCCTTATGCATCTAGTATTTACAAACGGCTGGAGCACAGACGACTAAGGGTTTCTATTTTTGCACCATATGTGCAGAGCCAGACAGTATTCCTCCAGCGCTACTGCAGGTAACTCGTGCCCTTTTCCATCTTGGCGACAGGTGCAGCGTTAGTTGGACGGGGCGTGCAGGCGTGTTGTTAGAAAATGACTGGATGCATCTCTGCTTCTCATGGTATAGTTACCGCCACATGTGAAGGGGTGGCAGTCAAAGACACGCAACTAAAAAAATGGTTAACTTTTCCTGCAATCGCACTGCCTACGTGACCTCTCTCCCTCTCTGAGGATGAGGACACACACTTCTGGACAGTCTCTCCTTGGGGGCATCCGTGGTGATGTGCACAACAATAAGTGACGCAAGTAGTTGTGTGGAGAATGCAAAAAAAACAGAAGAGCGCTTGAATGAGATGTCCAAACTTGCTTTGACACCTAAAAGGCGTCTTGCCAACTGCTGCGTAAAGTGTGCGTGATTGTTGCTTTGTCTGTTTCAGAAAAAGTTACGGATGCTGAAGATGATTGGTTGCAACACGTTTACATCAGGAGAAAAGGGGGTGTGAGATGCTGTTAGATAATCTTACATGTAGTGTGTTTGAAGCACAGTGAGGCAGCGTTCATAATGCAGCCAGCTCATTCATTTGAATGAAGCCAGGCTGCGTTTTGCAGCGGGGTTGCCAACACATTGCACTCCAGCAACACAAGGTCAACCTCTCTCATAGTATTATAAACTGCTGAGCAATGGTTTTGCATCTGATGAGCCCTAAAAACACACCGGACCTCCTGGAAAATGTTATTTTTGACAAATATTTTACTCCTGATGTTTTGACGCTTTCATCAAAGGCTTTCTCAAGAAATTTTATTGACACAAAACGTGTTGCAAACTGATTTTTTTGTACACTGTTGTCCTTACTTTAAATGGCTTAAAGAGGTATTGCTTGAAATAAAAAATAAAAAAAATACCAGTATGCTGCTGGAGAGGACAAAGAAGACATGGTTTTTCAATAAACCTGTAAGCAAGCAACAACACTCAGCGGGTAAAAAGAGCAGCCGGTGTCTAAAAAGACCTCGCTCAGATCTGTAGTGACATCTCCCAAGGACTGAGATGGGCCTGAGGTCTCTCAAGAGTTTGATATCATTTCAAACAATCTCCTGCATTCTCTGGTTATGTTAATGCCGCGGCGCTTCAAGCTGATGCAAGCACAACTTGCAGTCAGATCCATTTAAAACCCTCCCTATGACACCTCTACTGAGCCCAGCAGTATGCTTTTCATGCTTTTTTTTTGTTTTGATAAGAAAAAAACCAAGGCAAAAATAACCCTGCCCCACAGTGTAATTCAACCGTAGGCGTATAATATTTTTGTCTGATCAAGAGGTTTTTGCAGGTAGTGTCTATGTCCAGTTCACGGCGCGGCTTTCCATTCCCATCCGGCAAACAATACCACAGGTTTAACCTCGAGTGAACGTAGCGGGATAGGATCACCTTGCCCCCTTCTCCTCGTATCATCTCCGCTGTCGCGACACAAAGACGGATTGAAATGTAGCAGATAAATATACGCCGTGGCTTTATCTGCTGCCCCCTAAGCAGCTTTGCTCAAAGGGAAGCTCAAACAATGTTGGGTAATCATAACATTTTAAGAGTCAACGTGTCATCTCGAAACTGTCAAGAACAAGAGGTGGTTTTCTGAGCAGATGACAAGCCCGTTACGGGAGCACAATAGAAATGTAGGGTAACAGGGGAGGCAGAGGGCTGAAGCAGTGATGAAACGGAGAGAGGGGAGAGACGGAGGGAGAAAGAGGAGCGCGGGGAGCACAATAAAGACAGCAAGACAAATACAGACAAAGAAAGACGTATGAGATCGTGCCCCTGCCTCTGTGTACATATGGCGAAGCGTGCTGGAGCAGAGAAAGACCAACACATTGAGATAAGCCCCTTTGCTCAGGCTTCCTTTTTAAGAGTGATTTGGCAGCTCGGCCTCGTGTCTGTTGGCAGGCTCGCGACGTATGCTCCCAATCATCTGCTGATCGCTGAATTACTGCATGGGTTTTTTTTTTTTATTTCCATTCGACACCATTGGGTGATTTGCTGTGGGGGACTTGGAACACAATACGGCAGGGAGCAAAAACAACTTTACGATCGCCGCTGACATACAGCTGGGCGTTTTTTTTACAGGCAGGTATTCTGGCTTTACTGGCACAGCTAATCAAACTCAACTCAGAAAACACAGTTCTTCTCTCATTTAATGTTGCGATCGGCGAGGTCTCAACTTCAAATGCACCTGGGTTGTTGCATTCCTGCTCTCGTGGCCAGGCACTGCTTCTTCTCAGCAGAACACGGGAAGCGAGGCTTTTTTTTTCCATATTAGGTAACTACGTCAATGAAATTACTTTATCGTCAGCAGGCTATATTTATAGTAGATGCACTGTATGGCAGAAGCAGCTCCACAGGAGTGTCTCCGCCGCCCTGCCAGAACAAAACAACATGTATTTTCAGTGCCAGCTAGTCATTTCATGCTTTTTCTTTGCATATTTAAACTAACGTGTTCTAGCCTCATGACAAAACCGACGGAAATTATTTTTTTCATTAGGTGACTGCGCAAATGTGTCCATGAACACGACATGCTTTCCGTCCATTACATGCTCACAGTAAGTTCTGATCGGGGAGCCTTCCACCTAAACAATATGTAACTGAGGAATACAGACTGTAGGGATAGGAATGAAGTGTGACTGTGACCAGACAGGAAAATAATCTACGTAATCCAGATCGAAGCCCTAAAGGCTTTTATAGATCGACGGCATAGATTTTCTCTCTGTCTCCATTTCTACCTGGCTTAGGTTTAATTCAACTCAATTAAATCAACCCGTGAGCCCAGGAGTTCGCAGAGAAAGCAATCATTCATCTTTGTGGCGAGCCACTTCATCTGAGCATAAAAAAAAAAAAAAAGCGGGCCCTACTCTGCTCTTTCTCCATAGACACCATTAGGCCACTCAATATAGTTTCAGCCATGCCAGCTCTGTTATAATTACAGCAGTTGACATCTAACAAACAGCTCTTTATGGATGTCCTGGCCTCACTATTACTTTAACGAATGTGGTCATTTTGTCGTAGGTGGCTGCTGGTGTCTGTTGCGTATGTGTGTGTAATGGGTGTTACATTTTTTTTCCCTTTCCACCCATAAATTAGATCCTAAAGTAGCTTTTACATTCAGAGAAAAAAAAAAGTTGAAATGCTTATCTTTCAACATGCAATGTGAAAAAAAAAAAAGAGTTATCCCCGATACAGAAACACACCTTGAGGTAAATCTGTTATCTGCACACCACAGCTTTAATGTAAGATAATCAACACAACAATCAACGCTACCCACAACCGCTATAAGGGATTGTCCTTGAGTGACTGTCACAGAAACCTCTCCCTCATCATGACTACATCAGGCGGCCTCTTACATGGACACCCATTCAACGGATACATATTTCATGAGCTATGGTAAACACACCGCTCCCCCCCCACCAACGCCAGCAACCGGCATTGAATAATACATTCACGGTGGGATCGGCTAATGAATTGAGAGCTCGCCCGAGTGAAGAGAAGAAAGCAAATAACCAATACTCAAAGTAGAAATGGAATTAATGAGCGGTTGTGAATGCTCAAATACTCGGTTGTGAACGCCGCTCGAAAAAAGAGGGAGCGTTTCTGTCCTCCACCTAACCTTTGTCTCCGGTCAAAGTTCCACATTAATGAATGCAGGAGAGCTTTCATAGTTTTTTTTTTCTTTTTATGAATGCGGATTTCACAGATGTGTAAATGACGCGACGCGAGAGATGCTTGTGAGTGAAGCTTTGATCTGCTATTCCGCAAGCCGAGGTCCTACAACAAAAGGGCGAGGAAAATCCTGAGCTCAGACAAGCCTCGTGTAATCTAGTAGAACCGCTCTGTATGTCTGATCCTCCTCCGCTCTGCTGGCCGTCTCGGCAATCAGTCGAGCTGCCCACACCTGGATGTGCCCCATTGGTAAGAGCACAGACCACAACTGGTGCCTCCTCTTCCCGGACGTTTGCTCGAACACACTCGCTGTTCATTTAAAAGCCTGTTTAGCCGTCAATGCGGCGCACAGAACTAAGATGACTGAGCAAAGGGATGATTTGTGCACTGGCCAAAGAACAAGTTGCTTATGATTCAGAAGGAAATATTGTAAGAGTCCATTGATTCCTAAACTCTTATTGAATAAGCCATTATGCAAATACAGTGTCAAAACAACAAGAGGAAACAATCAATAGGGCAAAATTTGTGTTCAAGGTGTAATTCAATTATGACTCTGACTGAACCTGATATGTACCTGTAGGCTGTTTAATCCAACAAACTACACGTGGAGGAAATTAACTGGAGTAGAGCTGCTCTTGCAAAAAAGAAAATAGTCAAATCCTGAGTCAGATCAATAGTTTTATAAGTCGAGGGATCAGCACCCAGCTGGGATTTCTTGGCACTCGTTCTCTACAGGGGACAAGTGATGTCTATGCACCTGGAAGGAGATCCCCGGGACGTTGCCTGCAACTCGCAACGTTAAGAGAATGTGTATTCTCTTCAGATGTGTCTGACGTCTTCTTAACGGGTAACACCTGTAGAACATAATATTCTTTCTTTTTGAATAGTTTCGCCTTCATTTGACAGCAGAAGTAGACAGGAAGTGCGGTAGAGGAGGATGACATTCAATAATGCTCCAGATTTAAACTGGAGATATTGAGTTTGAGTGGTCTGCTTCTCGTTCCAGTTGGCCAACAAATTCTGATCTTTAACGAATGGGTAAAAGGCCAATACAAACACTTTACTCCAGTCCAATTCTTCCCATGGTGATCAATACAGCACACACAATCTATAAATTGATAATGCTGCAAGTTTGAAGAGTATCCTGATATAACCGTCATCAATCTATGTACATGGCTAATGGCTGGTCGGAGGAAAATGAAATGAACGACACTGGACACAGGCTGGCCAAGCAATGGGAAATTAGAGGACTGTTGTGCCTGCATCTTTACAGAGACCTGTCTTCACCACAACATCCTGGATCGAGCTGTTGCTGTCGTTGCCGTGTTCTGAGCTGACAGAGCGCAGGACTGCAGCAGGATGTGTGGAGGTGGACTCTGTGTTTACAACATTGATGCTTGATGCTCAAAGGCAGTCAAAGTTGATGGAAAGTGTTCACCTGTTGTCAAACTTTTAATTTGGGGAATGAAAACCATATTATCATCACTATCTTGCTGCTTTGGTTTCCTCTGTGTTGGATGATGACGATGGATAACCTCGACCGGATCAACGTTTTTTGAGAAAATCGAGACATACTGAGATAATTTTATCACCTAAATGCCCCACGTCATTTCTAATAACATGCAATTAATTCTAGGAAAATGACATTTGACATCAAACTCAGCTTTTTGAAAATACACCAGTCAAATGTTTATAAGTTGGAATGCTTATCCACTGCTTCTCTCCATCTGCTTTCACAGAAGCACGAAAAAGGAGGTAGAACAGGAGAGAGAAGTATTTCAGGTACTGAACAATGTCATACGTCTTCGCCCACCTTCGTCAGCGCTACTATAACCCTATGGAGGGGGAATGGAGCTGAGGTGAGATGCGGAGGCCGCACGTCCATCAGCTGCACAAACACCTTCATTACGGTGGGAGGAAATTAATGCCTGCGAGTGTACAGCGGCGAGTCTTTAGGAGAAGGCCGGTCAGTTCAGACGAAAGGAACGGGAGTTCTGGTCAGCGAGCCGACCTACAGGGTGGCGAGTCCCTGTAGGTGTCTGATGAAATTAATTAGGAGAGTGAAAGGAAAATGTCTGTCAGATCACAGATCACGCTGTGAAAAATACTTTCGCCCGCTGTGATCAATTGATTGCCATTAAATGTTCCAGCTGCCACTACATAAAATATTAATATTTAAAAAATCTGACATCTATAAAGGGAATTTCCATTTTCAGCCCACCTAAATATCAGCCTATTGAAAGGACACCATTAAGCACAGGAAGCGAGTACATTCGCAGTGAGCCAGGACATGTTTCATGGCTGTATAGCTGCACTCTCACCCTCTCGACTCTCCCGAGCCCGCTTCATTTTTAACTCCCGTTGCAGCAGAATCTGTGACGGCTAATTCCATCACTCCAGTTTGAGAGGACAGACACTCATCCCGATGGGCTCGAGGGAGGAGAGGAGGGGTGGACTTCGGCAATCATTCACTGGTCACTAAGCATATAGTAGTATTTAGACAGCTTTAGCATAATGCCACAGCTTAATGCGTGTTGGCTAATTTGCCAACAGGCTTGATGTGAACAATCTCTCTGCATGTTCTGGTTGGGCGCATGGCCTGATGGGATGGCACGCCATTAGCCCAGTCACACTGCAGGGCCCCGCTGTTAACATTACAATGTGCGGCGGAGCGTAGCAAAGCGAAGGAGGGCTTCATCTTGCCATATTTGTGTTCTTTCCCAGCACGCTATGGTCAATGTGATGATAACGCATATACAAAGCAATCAATATTAGTAAAAAAAAAAAACATTGCCTCGCAATTAGAGCTATGGGGTATTAGTATTTTCATAACACCCCTATTATATATTCACATTCTCTATCAGGGTTGGTAATCACTTGTCTCAAACAGTTTAATTACAGCTTGGCAATGACTACTTAACGTGATTAGATGTTATACCTTATTGTTGCGTGTGGCATATTACATCAATTATATTAGAGAGTTATTATTGTCATGAGGGTGCGGCGCTCGCATGTGATACAGGATGCAGTGAGGGCTGAGTGACAGGGACTTCTTAAAGACTTAATTTTACAAATAAAGTAATCAATATAAGCTACTGCACATCACGTCTCACCACACAGTGAGCTGTAAGGTCTTTTGCATAATTGCAATAAAAAAGTGTATTGGCCTGACTGATTGAATTCAGTCTTGGTAATTGCAGCATAAACAATGTAGTTGACTGTCACAGCTCCTGTGCCACTATGCTGTCAACAATCCAGATATTTTTCTAGTGTCTACTAGCATATCATGCAGATCCACAGCCTGCCGTGTAATGAGTATAATTACATGGTGCGCATGTGTTACCTGTGGGGCGGGCACGCACACACAAGCGCTCTCGCGCGCATGTGGAACGCCACACATGTTCCTTCCATCCCTATGACCTGTCACTCAAAATCAGCCCCGATGGAAAAGACGCCCAGCTTCTCCATGCCTCCCCGTCTCCATCCGCTGGAAACGGTCCCCCTCTCCCTCCTCCAAAAGTAAAGGGGGAAAAAAACTCCAACATTAAACCTGCATCATTTCTAATAGCCACCTGAATCCCCGTTGATACCGCTGTCCATCAATATGACCACCCATACTCCCAGCCCAACCCCCCACCCTTTGATCGACATTTACTCCGCAGCTACCCGCCAGGCGCCTCCCTCCACTCTCAATCTTTCTTTTCTCGCCCCAGTTACTCTTCCCCTCCACCAGGAGAACCACCGCATGCTTCCAGGCAAAGTCAATGTCTATCTCTTGTCTCCCTCGTGCTCCCCCGTATCCAGTACACCGCTCCCCGTTCCTCGCCGTTGTGTTTTCGCACACATCCAAGGCATATCCGAGTTGTAAATAGAGTGGAGCTTAAATGACAACAGCCGTGCTTTTCTAGGGATTTAGGGAGCAAAAAAAAAAGAAAAAAAGAAGCTGATTTGTGCGAAAGACTGCTGGCGAAGATAAAATGTTAGGCTTTGGATCTAAATTCCACATGAATGCCTTTCCCTTTAGTGTGCATTATGACGGCAATGGACCATATCATAGTATTTGTTTTGCTTTAGAGCTGTCCCCTGTGATTTATGTTCCCCGAGTGCAAATATTTCATGTCACTATACAAGCAATGTTTCTGTCATGGAGAACGCAGGGGGGTATTCAGGGGCTGAATAAGAGAGATCTGTGCACACGTGTGGCTGTGTGTGTGTGTGTGTGTGTGTGTGGGTTGGTGGTGAGGCACTTGTGGCAGTGCCAGTGTGTGACCGCAGGCCCCCCTGGCTAGGGAGCAGCGCCTGGAAAGGTTACCCAGCAGAGTGGCTTTTGTATGGTAATGTGACCTCCAGCTCCCCAAGGAGTCCCAACACCTGCTCGGCACCCCCCACCAGCCTCACATCCCCAACATGTTAACTGTTTTCCCTGATAGGAACATAACTGCTGCGTTGCTATGGCTTTGTAATACTGTTTTTTTTCTATCAGATATATTCATTATGGCGACGGATTTTACATCAGAAAATGCAGGATGGTGTTTTTACTCAAACAAGCGCGTACGTTGCGTAGGGATGTATGTTGATGACTTTCTCTTGCTTAGAGGACCTTTAAGACATGTAAACACCGCTGATATACCACACAGAATTATTTAAATACTCAATTCTTCTTAAGTACACAATTTAGGTTCGATGTCAGCGCAGATGTGGAAGGTGAGTGTAGGTGGACGCTATATTTATAGCACTGACATTTGGATTCTAAATCAACATTTGAATGCCATTTCATTCTGTTTAAACCCTTGTATCTCTACAGTTGCAGATAAAGAAAGAGGGGGGCGATGCCGACATCAGAAAGTAAAAATATTCTCATATCGATGTATCGGCCAATATACATATTTATTTTGCGATCCCTCAAATGTGGTTGTCAAACCCTTGTGACAAGATGTGTTACAGAGGCAGGTTGTTTTACAGTTTGAATCAAGATTATGTCGAAATTAGCCTTTTGTTTCTAAATGCAACACCATTGCCGCTAACATAGTCTGTAACAATTTCTCTTACATCAAAATAATGTTGGTTGAGAATGTGCATGTTCAAGTAAAGTTGTATATAACACTGTGATCCTACCCTCTCACTGATGCAGAAACAAGTGATAGGGACACTATTCACCCTTTTACAAGACACTGTACCACCAAAATGTTATTTGAAGGGACAAAAACGTATATAATATTGTTTTAACCATGAACTGTATCGTCTAAAATGACTCCAGTAAGCTAAAGCAGTTAATTCAACTGGGAATTTAATAATTATGAATCACCCCAAGGATGTTTTTCTGCAAATAAACCCCCAAAACATCTTCATATTGGCACATATCTGCAACATATATGGCAATACCATCATCCAACTGATAATCTTAATTTAGCTACACTAATATTTGTACTATACTATTTTTTAGAATTAGATTTTAGCATGTGTTTGGAACATTTCCACAAACAAAATATCCTGTTTAAACGATGATTTCTGCAGTTTAGCCATTCAAAAACTACATTTTCACCGTGATCAAAAAGCTTTATTTGTTCTCTAAACTCAAAGAGAGTCACACATCCGTATTAACAACGTAGTCTAGCAGCATCAAAAATTACATTTCGATAGCCACAATAACAAAACACATATTTCTGCAGTTAACCTGTCCGGCTCAGTTTCCAGACCAAAGTGAGGAAAGGAGATTTTTTTGTCTTTCTTGCTTCAGGCCAGAGTCGAGTTCTGCTGAGGGGGCTAAAATCCTTCACCTTTCCAGCAGTTGGGGAAACAACTTCACTTTGGTCTCGAGGAGCGGCGAGCATTTATTTCCTGACAAACTGTAACCTGCACTGTAGGCTACATGTACCGCTAAACTACCGACTCGCTGCGCTCACCGTCACTCTCCTGCTGCTCGCTCTGTCTCGCTTGCCGAACCGCACAATAGCAATGCACATTACGCCCCTGCCCCGAGTCCTCCTCTTCTAACACAGATTTAACACCATCATAGTTAATTAGTTAAGTCATTAAAAGAAAAAAAAGATCATATTATGTATCCACATTCGCTTGGTGTTCGGAGCTCCATTTAATCAAATAAATCACTTTATTCAAATTAGGTATTTTTTATTTATTAAGGGTTACGACATTATAAAATATGATCACAGACATTCGGAGGTTCATTTGAAAACCCCTAATAGAAGCCTGGAATGTAAAAAATGGATAATCAGTAGAGCCCTAGAAGTTCATCATTACTTTAACGTATTCATTTATGTATTAATGCTTTAGGTTTGGACACAATAGCCGAGAAAAAACTGTGCAGCAATATGCATGCAGACAGGACGACAACCCCACCCCCCCCCACAAACCTACAGACAACTGGCTGAGCATAGAGAGAGGGGCTCTAAAGCAATTATAGCAAATTAAATGAATGCCCCCAAGTTAAATAGTGTTAATAGTGTTCAGGGAGACAAATTTGAGATGCAACTCGCAGTGTGATGGCAAGATCCACTCGGATTGCTGAGTAGCAAACAGTAGCTTTAATTATATTCAAACCCTTTTAACAGAGAATCAATTCATAGCATGCTGTGACAGGTTGTTCTCTTTAGAAACGGACTGGAAAGCAGTGTGCATCCGAGTCATTTTTTTTTTTTAAGTGACGCCAAAGTTAGCTTGTCTGATGTTATAGCGAATAAACTCGGCGACGAATAAGTGATACCCCCCAGAAATTGTTTCGTCTCGGATATATAATGGAAAACAATGAAACGACTGGCAACTGGTGACACCTTCGGAGATCTGCTCTGTGATTTAAGGTGACAGTGATGAAAATGAAGAACAACACGCGCCGCCTGGCGTGAGATGATAAAAAGATATCATCCAGCCCCTGTACACAGGTTGGACTGCATGTAGCAAGCATGACTATATTTCGTAATGTATTCATTGGAAAAAGTCATAATATGGCTCATTGCTCGCCACGCTATTTTAAACCAAAAAGCAGACATGCATTCAGAAGACTGACTGTACTGTATCCTCCACACTCCTCACACCCACTGTGGTTCATGTCCTCTCTGTAAGACCAGTGGATCCTCACAAAAGTCCACTCTATCCTCCCATTCAAGGTCTCAGAGCTGCTGCCTACACTTGTGCGAGCTGCCCGACCACCAACCTCTGCGCCTGAGGCGGCCCACCTACTGAACTCATTTCTCCATCTTATCCCAGCTGTGCAGCATCACCCAACCTCCTCCCCTCTCATCGCACTCACACACAGGACCGATACATGCGTTTAGCTTTGCGCCGGTTTTTCTGCTCATTAAATGCATACTTATGTATTGTCATTAACTTAGAGGCCACATCTATATGTGTCATGTAAAAACCCATTCCGCTCCTACACTTTGTCTATTTATTTATCCATTAAAAAACTTAATTATGAATGAATGTCACATTGAATAATTCATGTGCACCCCAGTGCGGCGAATAAATAGCTGGTGCACCTTTGCTTCCTCCCCTTCAGTGTTCCTTCAACCCTTTTAGTAGCACCATGGCACTACTGTAGGTTATTGGTCTTTCTTCCTCTCTGGAGGGTTCTTGCGCACTTAGTCCTTATTAAAATCCCTCTGGCATGTAAACACACACACACAGTGACACGTGCACGCACGCACACACACGGGGCAGCACGCGCACAGGCCAAGGACCGTCTGCTGGTACAAACCATTTATTAAAGCTCCTGTGAAGGTCCTGGCAGTCAGCCAGAGGGAGACATGACTTTGGATCCCATTCATGTCCACATCAGCAGAGTAAAATGTTTCTAGGTGTTGATCCATGACAGCCATTATTGCTGCAATCCAGTTTTATCACTGTCAAATTCTACAAAAGGGAAAATAAGCCCTTTTTTTCTGCACTTTAACAGATTGTCAATACAGTTCAACCAATCCAAACAGCTGCTGAGGGAGTTTATTTGCTTTTGAAGACATGTTTTGAATAGGGAGGGGACAAACCGCCCCACTGTCATCTTATCTGTACAGGGCCACAACCTCCCCGAAACTGTTAAGTATAATGGAAAAATGTAACCTTCAGATACACCAGAACCGAGAAACATTACATAATAGCCTCTGAATCGACAATGTTTGGAGAGATATTGAAAAAAAAGAAGTTTTCCTACAAATAAACAAATGGAAAAAACTAAAAGAAAATTTGAAATTTAACAATGTTTGCTTGCAAACTTGCGCTAAAGCATGCTAACAGAATGTTGGGCCAATGTTAAGTTTATCGGGTATTTAATGGAATCAAAGCTAAATCTTGTGAAGAGCTTGCCTTAACTGAAAATTAGCAGAGTTTAAGTGTGGATTTAACTGAGAGAGAGAGAGAGACAGAAAGGCAGATAGAAACAAAGACAAAGTGAGACAGACAGATTATGTATTCAGTGGTGTTGACAGGCATGAAATTCCTGCACCAAATTACTGCTGGGCAATAATCAGCATCAATCAAGTGTAAACCCAACGTGACGTCACCCACTGGTTTATAGGCTTGCTGTTTGGAAGCCTGGAGTTTGGCATTACGGCTGTCGCCATCTTGTTTTTGTTGGAAACAGAAGTGACGATATTTGGACGAGAGGATGGAGCTGGGGAGGATGAGAACCCGAGGACACACTGTAGTAGCGACTTGTCAATCGCAAGTTAGCCACACCTTAAAACTAAACCCCAGTTTGTCATGTATTTTAATCAAGATGGGACGATAGTACTTGAAACAGCAATTGAGATAGTAAACTCATTAGTCAACTGTTTACTGGGGCAACAAATTAAGTGAGAAGGAGGGTCATTTTCTCATATACTTCAATACAATTGGACTTTTTTTTGCAACCAGTGGAGGCGCCTCCTGCTGGGCATTAATAGAATGCCAGGTTGATGGCACTGGCTTCGGAGCTCTAACCTCCGTCCATGTTTTATACAGTCAGTAGTATTAATATTACCATTGAACAACTTTATATGTAACTGATGTTATTATATACATGTAGAAATCTTGATATTATGGATTACAACTCCTTCAATGAGGTCTATCTCCTGTGTCGATCCCCTTAAAGCAATGGCTGAACTAACCTGCCGTTTATCCACATCGTTCAAAACACTTTTAGATACTAAACGCCAGCTCAGGTGTTCGAACTAGTATAAAAATCGATCTGGCTCGCCCAATCATTTCACACAAAACACCACAGTGTCTCACACACACACACACACACACCAAAAACAACAGCAAATCTTCACACTAAAATAACCTCAATAAGAAAAGAGATGCCCCCAAAAAGCTAACAGCAAACAGCACTTAGAAACGGTCCCATCAAACCGGCCAACCCCGGCTCACTCAGCGCTCTGCACTCTGGGAAGATGCAACCTTGCTCGTTGCACACATGGCATGCAGAAAGAAAAGCGCAAAGTGGTTTGAAGTCCGCTGTGTCATCACCATACATTATTACCACGGGTGACATCAGGTAATATCATCAATTCATTATTTCGTTGCTTACTGGCACACATCGTATTTAACTCAAAACTGCCGAGAGGGAGTGGTTGCGCAGCCCGGGGGTGCAGTAATCATTAAGGGGCATGAAACTATACAATCCTAATTTACAACTTCTTCATCGCCTCCATTCTGTGCAGAGGGAGTGATCTACAACAAGGTGGTCTGTTTCAGCGGTCAGAGGAGGTCTAATGCATTTGGTAGAGGCTGATAACGGTGCTTCACTTTCACACCGAGCACTCAGAGGGAATTACAGTACGGGGCTGCAGAGAGGAGAACGTCTGAGTGCTTTAGTTAAAACCAGGGCTAAATGCTATCTCGTGCTTACATACTCCCTGATCCATGCACACTGAGGCCCGCCTGATCGTTTCGGAGCTCGGGCCATTTACATTTTCACTTGACACGGTCAGTCATACTGTATATTCTGCTCGGCGGAAATCGATCGCGCGAGCCAAAGGCCTCTCCTTTTCTACAGAGCACTGGTCTCCAGCCAAGCCTTACCTGGATTGAGAGATATGAGGATGAAAGGATTGGGCGCGCTGAGACCATAGCCGTGGGGGAGAGATTTTTCAGCGCGAGGTTGAACATGTTCACGTAATGCTTTACAGAGGATGGGTATGGAGCCTCTCCTGGGAGGAGCAAGGCAGCAAATAATGTGAGAGTATCTATTAGCTTTTGGGTAACTGCTGCCCGCCATCTGAGAGGCTGTATGAGCCCTCGATGACTAATCTATCAGTCGAGCATAAGGGGCCTGCCACACGGCTCTTACCGGCTTCACTCTTTCTCTCTTTTTATTGCTCCAGCTGAGACACCCCTGATTCCTCCTCATTAGGGAGGGCCGTCCTTTTAACATGCCTACCCGGCGACTCCGACACTACACCCACAAAGGACACCCTGACCAGTCGCCCTGTCACTCTCTCGCCCAGTAACTACTTCTACCTACCCCGGAGGAGAGAGAAACTGAGCCGGCGCTTCCTTTGCGTCAGCCTCGGCCGGCGCTGTTCATCACCCTCGCAGTGAAGGCTAAATATGAACACACATATGAATATATGAATAACTGAACAAGTGGTTATTGTTATTCACCTGCACGCACTCTGCCGAGCCTGCAAAGTCTTTTGTTTGGAGCCTGTAGTTCTGCTGAGCATGGGCTTTCTGACAGAATGTCTGAAGTAGGGCAGAGGGGAGTGGGAGCACAGGTGTTACTGAGTGGCTCTTTTACCGAGAAAGAATGACCTGTGTCTGCAAATGCCCCCTCTGTCTGTCTGCGGAGCTTCCTCCCATGCCCCTGTGCCCTTCTTTCTTCGGTGGCTACCACGCTGGCATAAAGACCTGCCATTTGCCCAGATGGCGGACAGCAGGGGTCCCCCCCCCCCACACACACACACTTTCTATGTCAGTGAAGTGCTGCCCCCCTGAGTGTGTCTGAGATGCATCTTTGGCCCATATGCCCAAATGAAAAGGAAGACTCGAGCCGAGAGATGGGCATCTGTACTGCCCGAGACAACAAAGGTAAACAGACATATAAAAACATCCGACCTTCGCGCAGCCTTCTTATTGTAGCCTTGTCTTTCTTATTTTATCTCCAACAAATGTCATCTCATGTGAAGGACACAATCTTGAGGATACACATCCATCCACAACACACTTCTGACTGGTCTAAGGCTGGCATCGTGATACTTTGCTGAGATAAGGTGATCGGAAACACGCCAATGTGTCAGCAACTCGGCTGAGTAAACCTAAACGAAACCGAGGTAACCAGTTCTTCCTGATACGACCAGGTTTCTCTGGTTTGACTTTAAGAAATGTATAGATGGAACGAAGCCAACATGGAATCGCTTCAAACCTTCTTCTTCTTCTTTCCAATGTTCAACACAAGGCCTCTCCACTGGTTTAGATAGAAATAAGTTGTGTTGCATTCAAGCTTATGAGAAAATGACCCTAAATCTCACTTGATTTATTACCCCAGTAAACGGTTTCCAAATTAGTTTATGGTCTCCATCGCTAGTTTCAAGTCTTCTTCAATACAGCATAATGTTCATTTGGTAAATTATGGTCCTTTTTCGAGTAAAATAGATTATAAAGCATGGTATGCTGTAAGGCATGGCTATCTTGGGAGAGACAAGGCATGTTGTTGGGTTCTTCGTCACGTGCAGTCAGGATATCCTCCCCTCTCGTCACTTCTGGCTCCAAATATAGATGGTGACCTTCGTAATGCCAAACTTGAGGCTTCGAAACGGTAGTCCCCAAACCAACGGGTGACAACACGATGGCTTTACACTTGGCTTTGCCCTTTCGGCCACCTCCTCCTACAAGCCACCCGCTCCTCTCTCAGGTATGCCAATGCTGTTGCCACCAACGCTTAACCTCGGCCTACAACACGTACGTTGGACTCTGTATTCGGAAATGGAGTATAGCAGTTGAGTCGTATGGCTCAAAGAGAGAGAAACTGACTTCACTTGAGTTCCTCTACTTCTTTGCCTCCTCTTCTTGTCTGCTTATACTTTTTTCAAATGTGGTTTTCTTTCACTCAGCTGCAAGGTCACACTACAACAATATCCAAAAGCCTTTTCCTTTTTCAGTACTTTTGGTATCCATCCACCCAGACCTACCGTGCTTCATTCTGCAAAGGTATTTATGTGAAAATAAGATAACATGGTTGTGTTCTGTTTGGGCCACTGTGATAAATGAAATAAATTACTGTGAAATTCAGTTTTATTCAGTTCATATCTAAGCATTCGGTGTCTTATTGTTGGAAATGCATTGAATAAATAATTACATTTAAAATAACAAAGAATCTGCTATTACCATGCATTAGAAATGGAGTGAATACAGTACATTTTCCATCAGCGCTTCGCACTTGCAGTGCCGTCTATTGAGTACGAGATAAAAGGCGGGAAAAGTGGCTTTGCGCCTACTGCTACACATCGGGCTCTTCAAGTTCATAATGTCATACTGACACCAGGAGACAGGTAGTGCCAGGGGTGATGCCCAGGAGTGAAGGGAAGGTCAGCGAAGCTTCACAACCGAACTGGTGCTGATGCCACAGCATGTACTGCTCAAGTGCTTGGCAGTGCATCTTAACAACAAAATGTGACATTTTTAGAAGCTGTCAAATTGCAGTCTAAAAAGCGGTCTTGACTGGGGACCGGGCCAGAGCACCGCTGCAGGGCTTTCAATCTGGCCGTAATGGGAAAGATGGAAGAAGATAAGATTCCAATTCAGCCATTTCTGCACGGCCCAATGTGATCACACTGCAATCCGACAGGGCATTTGGGGAGTTGAGAGAATTCTTAAAAAGACAGAATATCTTCAAGTATGGCTTGATACTCACACACATTCCATCACTGCCCCTTAATTGTTCAGCTCACTGAAAGTAAGTGATATAATCTGGTAGTGTCACCAATTCTGTCCTCTATCGCCCATCATAAAGCCCTCGATCGCTGTGCGACTGCATGGGGAATATTACACCACAGTCGCAAAGAAACTGGCTCATGTCCACATCAAGGGGAGCAGGATATATATTTATTGATTGTACTGATATGATATTTTTGAAAATATGTTTTGGTTACAGGTTGAGTTTGGGGTTATTACTTTTGAGGCTGCAATGTACTCATTACTTTGAGGCATTGATGTAATTCAGTCTCATATACAGCATTTCAGATTTCAGGAAACAATTTGCTGTCGTGTTGAAAAACGTAACCTTTCTCTGAAGAAAAACTTAATTTATTTAGTCTCTCCTGTTTGTGATGCCACCCTGCCGGCGTTCAGCCAAGCCGAGGAGTGTTGTGTCGAGCCACGATGGTGCCGTGGTGTTTCCACATTAATGTGTTCTCATTAAAGTTGCTTTTAGAAAAACGTGCACACCTGTGGAGAAATAAATTCAATTGCACGAGAGCAACAGACTCTTTGGACCAAGCAGCAAAATCTGGCTCAATTTAAAACAGACAATTATTCATCCAGTGAGACCACTGGGCATTATAAGCCTAATCATATGAACACAGGCGATGCTCTGAGGCTCGGGTACACCAGCCTGGTAACTGCAGCTTCTGCTGCGACATGACCACAAACGCAACATGGAAATTTATATTCTGTATCCCTAAAGAGGTTTGCATAAATAAATATATATGTCTATATGGGGTGCGTAAAAGCTAAATGCGTTAAGATGAATTCGAGTTACACTGTTTGAATGTGGGCACAGTGTTTGGCTCGACTTGAAGCGACGCTGGTGAACACAAAGAACGCAAGATATCAGAGCCATTTCAGATTTTTTAATTAGCCACTCAAAGAACAGGCAATTACGTATATTTGTTGTCTTTGTACTATTAATAATAATTTAAAAAAAAAAAAGAACTTTGCGTTGGCACTCTGCCAAACTACACCAACGGGGTATCATGACTCTCAACTCCCCATGCATATGTACACGCTGTCTACACCCCCATCAACTATTTCTAATTAATCTTCAGGATTCATTTTGTCGCCCCGGCTTGTCTTTATAAAAACGGGCACGAGAATGGGCCTCAAATACAAAGAAAAAAAAAAGGAGAGCAGGAAGAAAAAGATTTCTTGTTTCTTTTTAGCCAATCTAAATTCTCACATTTTTCTAACAAAAAGCTCATGAGTTGCTGAAACAATACCCTCTTATCTGCAGGAATTGGGTGAAATTTCCGCTCTGTCTCCCTTTTATTAGGCCATATTCAACCTGTTCGCAATTGAGAGCACAGCCTGAAAAGCTGCTTTGTGCTGCGAGGAGATAGTGCTACCGGTCGCTGTTGGTTTTCAGCTCGCCCCCTTTTTTACCTTTACCCATCACGTCCAGTTTACAAACACCAACAAAAACCATTGTTTCATCACTCATTGTGGCATTCCTGAAAATGGTGCTCGCTGCGCATGTTCTACTGCTCACTCTCGCTCCGAGAGAGTAAGAAGGATAAAGTGAGAGGGAGAGCTCACCCCGAAAATCACCCTTAGTGCTTTTCATGCATAGATTGTCTTGGTGTGAGTCGCCGTGTTTTGGATCTACTCATTCCATCTCCTGCATCGACTCATGGACGACAGGCTCGAGCTTGTGTCAGTACTGGATGCAGGTAATGTTGGCTAGCTCAGCTTAGCTTAGATAGCTAGCCTTTCAGCCATGAGTAGATGGATGCTTTCATCTGTGCAGTGATACAGTTTGCGGTAGAAAGTAACCGATACTGAATTTTTGGGGGACAATGCCAATATCAATATCAGGGAGTAAAATATTCCAGTATCAATATAATGGCAGATATACACAAATGTTGTGCAGTGATTCCTGAAATGTGGTTATCAAACACTTCATAGGACCAAAGCTATCAGGAAAAATGCAAAAAGAAGGTAATGTCTGTCATGTGTTATAGGCGATCTTTGACCTTGATAAATGAGATTTGATAAAACATGTATTTATGTATGAAATGCATGTTGATGTTTTGACATATGGCTCTGAATTTCCGTGATGCCTCATGTGTTTCTTTCCAGTGTATTTTGGGATTATCGAGGTATTTTTGAATGTTTATTATTCAGGGCAGTTCGGATGACTACCCACACCTGCATTCATGCAGCTGGTCGGCCTATTGTGTAAAAAAGGGCAGCGGTTGCCACGTCTGAAACAGTTGTGACAAAGGTTTTTAAACAGATATTTTACAGTTAGACAATAAACTTTATTGCGAAATGACATCAGTGCACTGAAACAGTCCAATTATCTGGCAAATTAATAATCGTAAATTAGCCCAGGCACCTTTTTTCTGCATTTTAATTTCCAAAATAGAAAGTCTTTTAAAACCAGCATCAGTGAGCTAAAAACACAGATGCTGATTCCGATATATCTATGATAGGCCAATATTATCAGCCTGATATATCGGTCGGCCTCTAGCAGAAGGAAAATAGTTCCTACATGAAATAAGGTCTGTGGATTATCTAGAGTAACCGGGTCATGATTTCTGGAAAGAGACATTGCTGTCGAGTTTTTCGGATGTATTTTTGGGGTGCTTTGAGCATCACGAGTTGAGTGTCATCTAGTTCCATTACATACAAGAGGAGGCAGACATCTCAATGGCGGATATCTCCAATACTTGACAGCTCAACAATCTAGGTGGATAAATAGTACTACAGGCAAGAGGGAACACATGTATTTTTGATTCAGGGGTGAATCGTCCCTTTAAGACGGAGGTGTCCAGTCACCTAGTAGTACAGTACACATCAGTGCCCAAATATTAAGCAAGGAGAGGAGGAGGAGAGGGAAAAAATGAGGAGAGGATAAAGAGCTATTTGTATGTGGTAGAAGCCTTTTGTCGACAGTCAGCATCAAAGGACTTTCTTCCATGTCCTCTCAGCCCCTGTCAAATTGTCATCGAACCTTCCTGGAAATCAAAGAAACCTTCCACACACTCGCTGTGACATCAACTCCCTCTCTTTGTCTCTCCCTCAATAAGACAGACACACATGCACATTTCATCTTGAAAGGGGGGAGAAAAAAAAGGAAAAGAAAATCTGTCTGCTATTTGGGGGCTCTCCAAAGACACACCACTGAACAAACTGAACTACATTCAGCCTCCCGCACATCCCCTCTCGACACAGACTTTATTCTCCGCGAACGCTGTGGGGGGAAAATAGAGGTGTTGCACGCTGAAAGAAAAGGGAAAGATGATAAGAATATGATTGTGAAAAATGATCCCGGCGACGCCATTACGGAGCTATTTAGTCGTGGAATCTAATTTGAGGTCCCGACATAAAAACCAGGACCAAAATGTCCAAGCTGGCTTACAGTGTGAGGCTCACAGTCTCGATTTTCTCAAACGACGGCTCCACCAGTGGTTAAGTAATGACGGAGGCAGAGTTTGAAATGTGAGCTCAAAGAAGGAAATGCATGTTCCTCTAATCTCTTTCAGATAGGAGCGGAAAAAAAAGCCTGCTCAATGTTGCATTTGGCTGCTTTGTGTTTTGAGTGAAGGATCAGGCTGGAACTTCTGACAGTGGAAATATGCTGCCTTTTGAAGTGAAGAGCGTTTTTGAAAAAAAAAAAAAAAAAAAAAAAACATCAACAAGCTTAAACTTTGTCTGCAAACAGATTTGTGTCTGAAAGGTTGAATACCCTTAATTTGGCAAATTTCTGGGGACAACGGAAAATTATTCAAAACCCCCGCCGCTTCTTTTCAAACTTTTTTTGTGAATACAAGGGGAAAGTACACCCGGCGGCGGCGCGGCGATACACAGGATGTTGGGTCTGAAGGTGCAAAGTTATTAACAGGTGTGAAGCGAATGTGTGAGACCCCATTTTGTCGCTCGCCGCCGCCGAGTGCAGTCAATTCTTTTCACAGGCACAAAGAAAACACACAAACAATGGAAACGGGCAGGGAATAAGAAGAATAACCAATCATCAATCATGGCCGATAAAAACCAGTCTAATTGGTTTATTGAGATGAATCTACTGTCCGAGTCACACAGGTGGAAATATTTTCAGACACTGGGAGCCCAAGTGCAATATTTTCCATGCGTAATGGTGAACGGCCATGTTTGTTTAGGAAATTACGCATTCATCATGTCGACAATGTACAGCAGAATGATTCTGCCAGAGGTGTTTTTCAAGTGGTGGCTAAAGGCTGCAGATTTGGCTGAGGTCACAATAATGCCTTTATTGCTAATAAGGCATTAGCCGTTAAAGGCATTTATGTAATTATACCAAAAAAGACACTCAGCATAACAGTTCAAGTTTATAAAAATGGAGATATGAATTCAAATAGCGAGCGAGGATATGTTTTTCATTGCTAAGTAACTTTTCAGGGTTTTTGCCAGCGTCGAATTTAATCAAAACAATTAAAAGCCTCGACTGTGCCCCGCCGCAGAGTAAAGTGTGAGCTGCAGCCACAGGCCGTTCTCAATTTCAATTAAAAAAAGCACTGCCTTCAAAAAAATAAATATTCTTTTATGAAAACCACTGGAAAGCACAAGATGCAAGAGGCTACTACAGCATCTCCGTGTTGTGGATGAGGACATGGAGGGAGGGTGGAGTAGCAAGAGAACTGAAGTGCATCGGTGCGTCCAGAATGTCAATGTCCATGCTTGGGTAACCCTGATTAGATTGTTTAAAGTTACGATCATTTTGTTGTCTAATGTGGAGAGAGCACAAACACATGAAGACAATATGTTTGTAAGTGGCCGGTGGCATAGATTTAAAGGTCCCGTATTGTAGAAAATGAGACTCTCATTATGTGTTTTTTGATTATTAAGCGGGTTTAGGCTCTAGATAAAAACTAAATAAAAAGTGTTGTCACCTGTTTGTAGTGAGAATGGATTCGGCACGTGGCCAATTCTTACATACCGCCCCTTTAAAATGAGCCGTCGGGACTCTCCTAACATTGTGATGTCACAACTATACAGTCACGGCCCTCAGCCACAGGTGTGGGTGCGAAAAGAGACAGACACATGGTGGGCGGTGCCTTCTCAGGCCTGTGAGAGCTGACCAATCAGAGCACCTTGAGCGATTTGGGAGGGGGGGCCTTAAAGAGACAGGCATAAAAATCTCTGTTTTTGAACATTAAACCTTCCCAGACAAAATGGGAACTTAAACAAACGTCCTTAAAGTCAAATCTGTGTTCCTACTCGCAGTAATTTGAACATGTGCACTCAATAACTGCAGGTTTCCCATCCCTATCCTGCTACCTCCAGATTGCTGGAAGGATTTACTCATCCTACAAGCTGTTGCGGATAGATACTGCTTCAAAATCAGCCCTAAAACCAGAGAAAAGATTCTGCTTCTATTGGACTGTAAAAACTGTTATATCTGGCTGAAAACATGCATATAAACACTGCAGATATCCATTAGGGTGCACTTAAAATACTATGACTCACGCCCCAAAGGCTCAACCTGCTCTAATATGTATTCCGATAAGGCGAACATACAGTCTCGTCTGAAAAGTTGTTCTCTAACTACGTTTTCTGTACAAACACCTAAGGAATATTTTATTGTAATAAATCAAAAGGAACAAATCTGAATTTAATGAAATATTCAATCAACCTTAAAACTGCTAAAATGCCAGCTTAATATGTCACCGAGGAGAAAACAGCACTGATGCATTCTGAGCCTTAACTCGGCTTGTGGAGTGTTTCCCGGCGCTTCATGCCTCAGCAAAGACATTTAACGCACGGGAACCGTAAACAGGACCTTTAACTTAAAGCCGTCGCAAGGTTCATAGACGGTCTTCAGCGTTACTGCTTTGACACTCTAAAGACGCCAATGTGCAGTGTGACCTTTGATGCGTCTCCGTCGCATTTTTGCGCATTCGTGCACATTCGCGCGAGTCGCTCTAACAGCCGTGGATGAAATCTGATATTCTCATCCGCGGGACGGGGGATGACTTGGACGCTAGAAAGCACAAGTCAGGTATTCTGGGAGAGCTGCTTCTGAGGTCATCAAATATGACACACTCGCTTAAGGCGACTGCACCCACTCTTTCAAGAGAAGATGGAGAGGAGACAACATACTGCGCCTGTCTTCCAGCCTGGCAATATCTGACAGCCCTCCTTTAGCAGTCTCCTTTTTCTCCTACACCCTCGTACACAAGCGTATAAATATACAATGGAAGCTGTTACGATCCCACACAGACGCAAACATCAATGCACGCGCTCGCTCTGTCAGTCTGTTTCAGAAGTGAAATTATTCCATCTCTCAGGGGTCCTGTTAAGCTCTTACAAAGCCTCGGTGCGTACAGCAGGTAGATTGATTGTGACTTATTAACTGTGAGTGAGCCTAACAGAGTGCATTAAAACAAAAGGAAATGTGATATCCCCACCCATCAAGTGCTTGTTAGAGCTTTAATCAAAGCCCTTCCAAATCTGCATACGGAGTCCTGGTAATGAATTCCAAATGGCGTCTTTAAAAACAAGAGGAGACCACACCGCTGAGCCTTGTTACACAAGAGGGCCCAGAAGATATTTTACAAAGATCTGGCTGGCGGGCGGCAGAATAAGAAATTGTTCTCAATAATTATGGCTCTGGCTTTCATTGTCACCTAAATCATATTTCTCAAAGGGCTGTGGCACACGAGGAGAAACTGTCAATGTCTTAACTCCCTTCCAAAATGAGTCCGAGGACTATCATTATCACAAACAAAAATACCTATAACTAATTCATACTCGAGTGGCAAAACAGCACCTGACCTCATTTGATCCGGGGGACATGTGCCGCTTCTGACCGTTGCCTGTTAAATAGCAGCCTTCGAGCCGGCGGCGAGCGGCGCTACTGATGGCGGGGGCTCCTATTTCAGCTGTGTGAATATGACTGGGAAGTGTAAATCACAGCCATCATGTAATCTGCTCTATTCAGGCACAAAGGCGTGTGGTGGGAGATGACCAGTTCCACATGTTGGCCCCAGTGGGAAGCAGAGTGACAGGAAGACAAAAGTGACAATGAACAGGGGCAGGTCATTTCTAAAAAAAAAAAAAAATACCCTGCAGAATACAATTTGAGCCAGAGCTGCACATTCAATACTGTAACATTTTAAGGGGATTTAAGCTTCTATAAAACTTAGGAACAGTAAAGCTCCGCATTTAAACGGCTTGCTTTGGTATCAAATCTAGCAAATCCCTTTATTATCCAACTAATCAGAGGTGTTTCTCTTAAGGGCACGATGATCAAATTACTCTTACGTGGCTGATTGCACTGGCTGCATTGCTATTCAAAACAACAAAGAGAGAACTTGTCATTTTTTTTTCAGACGGCAGATGAGTGAAGACACACAGCGAGGTCCGTGGACGATCCAGAGCAGCCGGGACGCTGTTTTCGAGCGAGCTGCTGAATTCTTTAAACGTACTCTCTCAGTGCTCTGAGCACCAAAAGCGAGATTCCATTTACTTCCATTTTACTTGAAGAGAAGGCAGAAAGATTTATAACCCTTTCACACTGGAAAAAAAAAAAAAACACCCACTAAAATCTTGCTTTTGTCTCTAATGGGAATGACTACAATCGAAAGTCGCTACCAACTCAAATGACGAGTGGACGCTCTAATTTTCGCCCCTTTTACAGGTGCAATTCTACGACGCGCATCGGTGTTAAGGAGGCCGGCTGAATAATGCTTTCCATCTGTCTCTGGTTAAGGAGCGCAGGGGCCTCGTTCAGTCGGCGCCGGCTGGAAAGAGAGATTGAAGTAAAACTTATTTAAGAAAAGTAACCACCGCAGTTACACTGTCGGTATCCCATCTTTGCCAGCTGTCCGCTCGGCACTGCTCGTCTGCAACTCTCACCAGAGATGAGACGAGAAGCGAGACGTCTCAGTCGCCGTATCAGCTCCAGAAAAGTCTTATTCAGAGTGTTACTGAGCAAGACTTTTATAAAAACAAGTTCGAAGTCTGTTGGATGTCGTCAGATGAGGTATATGTACTCAAACTTGTCTATAAAGTTTAAAATCCTGCATATACACCCTCATTTTAGTATCAAGGTGGCATAAGAGATGAACATCTCAAAATCTGGGAAGAGATAACTTAAACTATCTGCATGGCCAGATGCCACCAGAGATAAATGACTTGACTATTCATTTTTTGTAGTCGTAGCCCTCAAGCACTTTAACCCTGAAGGTCCACATTCTTCCTCAGGTTTTTTTATTAAACAAGACCTTGTTTTGGAAGCTATTTATGGTCTGCATGTTTGCATGACAGTGATATCATTGTAAAACTGTATTGTACTGTACATTCCTTCATTTCCTTCCTATGAAGCAGTTTGTTTTCGTCGGTGGTGGGGCACACTGTCCTCGCACCGGTTTGAGTTGTTGCATAAACTAAAGTGGGACATATCAATGCTGTATTTCAAGTGAAGTGTGTAAAATGTTTTGTTTGTTCATGGCTTCACTTATTACATAAAATACTAGATATCTATACATCATTTCTATCATTTAGCATCCGGACAATGATTCAAAATAAATGTCTGAAAAGTCTATATCTTGTTATCCTCGTTATGTTTGTGTATTTTCAGGTGTATCAGGTGCAGTGTCAATTAAAATGCACTTTTCTTTAAATTCAAAATGTTCCAGTTCAATGATGATATTCCCGATTATATATTAAAAAAAGAACTCAATTGCCATTTTAGCGCTTAAATTCTACACAAAGCATGCTAAAGAGCAGATAAGAGGGGCAGATAATTTCGTGAGCAAACAGGAGAAAGGGGAAAAAATAACAGGAACAAGCACAGCTATTCACAACAAAGTTAATCAGGCTTGCCTGAAAACAACTGAAGCTTCAGTGGATGTCTAATTGGATTAAACCAAAACAGAGGATGTGTTTTGTGTGCTGTTGTTGTGATGGCTTGACCTCTAATGGCAGCCCCCTTTTTTAATTTTCTTCAGATCAGCAATCAGACTAAGACTAATGACTACTGGCACATCTGACACATGGTGGCCGGACCGCTTTTCTCGAGAGTGACTTCGAAGTTAAAAAACTGAGGGAGAATTGGTCAAGGTCATCTCAGAGAGGCGAAGCGGCTCCAGCAGCGTAAAACTCACACAAATCACAGACTGTCTGGCTCGCCGCTCTCTCCTCCAGGGGACATTTAACCCACTCCTGCGATGACCTTTCCAGGCAAGAAGTGCCGTCACTTCAGAGGTTTATGTGGCAACGTACCTGGCAGGACAGCTGATGACACATTTCAAACAGGACGTGCAAGCACCTTGGTGCTGTTGAGGAGAGTCAGAAGCAGAGGAGAGGGAGAAGGGCTTACAGCTCCCTCCGGCTGATGCTAATCTCATCCATATTGCGACACAGGCCATCTCTACTGGAACCTAGCATGCTTCTCCCGGCCTACGAAGCTCAATTACAGAACGAGTAGACTGGAGGAGCTAAATATAGGTTAGCGGTTGTCCAACGCTGAACAAACTAGACATTACTACCGAGGAGAATTAAACGCATTTATGTAAGGCTGAGTTGCAAAGTGACAGGAAATATGCCGTCTCTGGAGATTAAGGCAGACCCCCTCCTGAGCCAATCAGGGACAAATATGTCTTTTGTTTTGAGTGGCAATTACAGTGCGCCATCAGGCCAATCACTGAATTTTTTTGTAAACGCCGCGGCGAGATGCACAATCTCGCCGTGTTGCGTGAAATTAACTGAGCAAATGGACAGAGACCGATCCGTCGTCCCGTTATCACACAGGGTCGTGACGAGCGCCGCCGCGATTTATCCTCTTCAAAACTATTTCGTCTCTCGTTCCACTATTTTTACAAATGCATTACTGTCGAATTGACTGAGCTCGCCTGACCTCCGTTAAAAAGCCTCTATATTTACTGTGAGTGTTTCAGGATCAATTAAGTGTGCGCGTGTGGGGAGTCTGCGTGTGTGTGTGTGTGTGTGTGTGTTTGTAGGTCAGCGTTTTTAAGCACTGCCTATCATCTGAGAGGCTGTGAGCCATCAATGACTAATGTGTCAGTCTGTCACAGTCAAGGACCTACCATATGGCGCCAGTGCCACCCCCTTCCCATTTAAACTAATGGGTGGGCTGGGAGAAACAGCACAGCTAACTAACCACACTTCCTAAGCCCAAGTGTCTCGAGCAGGGATGTAAATGTCAAGTGGTTTGCTTTATCAATCACTGGCCTTATTAGCAATTTATTATTGATTAAACATGAAAGCTCATGAAATAGGAATAAAGATTCATGCCTCGTGAAGGTTTTAAAACCAATTTTCTATTTTTGCCGCACTAAATAAGGAGCCGTTAATTACTCCATTGATATTATATTCCAGACTGATCAAAAGTCTTGGAGATGATTAAGACTCAGTAACATAGCTAGTCGGTAGTCTACGCAAGTGCATCCCCACGAGTTGGGCGCTACGCTGTGCCAATTAGAGCGGGCTCAGACTGCGGAGGGCGGCCCAGAGGCAGAGCAGAGCAGCGGCCACCTTTCCCAGGAAGCCCTCCAATTACCACCCAGCAGGTGCAGTGTCTGGTTGACTCATGAGAACACATGACGCACATGAGGAACCCTCATAGATCTGAGCCGCTCGATCTGTCTTTCTGGCAGTCTTGTGCCTCCGCCCCTCCCCCCTCTGTGCCCGTGTGACTTTTAATTAAATATTTTCTTCCCATCGCCTCTTTTTTTATCTCCCTTCCTCAATTTGTTTTCTCCAAATTGAAAGTAATTCCAAAGATATCGACCGAGTGGAATCGAGGTAAAAGGAGGTACTTTTTTTTGGGGCGATTTCCACTCGGAGGCAGCTGATGCGACCTAACCTTGCCACCACATGGTGACTACTGTGCCAACCCTACTCGCATTCCCGCTGATGAGACGCCGGCCATGACAGTCCATCAGCGTCTCTCGCTGGTAGGAGCCACGGCGATGCTCTTTTGTTCCCCCCCCCCTACTTAAATCTCCCCAAAGTCACTTTCAAAGTCTCTATTTAATAATCAGCTAGCAAGGAGATGTGTCACGGGTCAAACTGACTAAAGTAGTGATGAAGCTATCAGCAGCTGATTAGCTCACTGCTGCCTTAAAGCACATCATCGCCATTATGTAACCGGAGCAGAGGCGAGGACGGAGTGATGTCACTGTCTGTCTAATAATGTTAGTTTCTGCAGCGGAGAGAAAAAGCTGTGATTTCAGCTTTTTCCAATATCTAATAACTGGGATTCAGGATGGTCATTTCCTCCTGTTTGAATACTTATCCCAGCAACGTGTTTGCTGTATTTTGATCTCCCTTTTCAATATGTAAGAATTTAAGCTGAAAAAACATGAAATAAATAAAATGTATAGTGTTTTATTGCAGAGATATCTACTGAATTTAGCACGCTAACCAGCTAGCCCCGGCCTGTCTCGGTCCAAAGCTCCTGTGATAGCAGTTTACACACTAACACTCACATGGTCCTGAGCTCCCAGTCCGGACCGCTAGCTGCACGGCTAACTCGGCTAACAGCAGCTACTGCTCTCGGCAGAAAGAGGTTTCTCTGGTGATATGCTGCCCACTATTTATTTATTTATTTATTTATTTTGAGCATGAACTTGACATGTGGCCACTTCCTTCATATTAAAATGTTAATTATTATTGCTTAACAAAGACTTGGGCCCATGTTAGAAATAAGTATTTTCACTTTCACATATTGTCCTTTGGATTTTTTTGTCTTTTTCTCTCAAATGCCATACACAAAATCCATCAATCAATTAATCAATCATGCATTTCTATTAAATAAAGAATGTATAAATATTGGCTGCTTCTCCTTAGATCTTGTGGTTAAACTGGGAATATATATTAGAGAATGTCATATTTTAAACATGCACATTGATGCATGCCTGACTAGAATATCAGTCTGAATCACACTTTTGGTGATCAATAAAAGGAAATATCTCTTTGTTTTAGATATTTCTTAACATATCCCCGCTTGTTATACACTCGGAACCAGCTCCAATTCAGAGCCAATTTTCAATACCGAACCCTGCCGCCGTGTCTGTCATTAGAGTTTATGTGAACATGATTTCTCCCCTTGCGCCGTCTCCACACCTTCTAAAAGATTAGCAGTGACGTCGGACGCCATGTCCAATGGAAGCTGTTCCACTGACAGAGCCTTGGCCCCGTTCGAACCTCGCCGAGGCAAGTGTGTCAGCCATGCAAAATGGAGAACAGATGTGGTATATGGGCAGAGTAATATAGTCTTAGGCTGCCTCCGCCGCACCTGATGATATGGAGCCAATAGGGGCATTTGTCAAATGCAATCAGGTGTGATGGAGGGAAGAGATAGAGTGGGGGGTAGATAGAGGAGGAGGGAGGGAGGGAGTGAGGGGCTGAACAGCTTGAGCCCTGCCAAACTCTCTTCGGAGCATCAGCTGTGGGGGGACAAAACATGCGCGCCACCCCCCCCCCCTCCCCTCCGCGAGGACGGCTCTGCTTTGAGAGGCGAGAATCTCCAACAACAAACCTTAATCACACAGGAGACAATTTCTAAATCGCACCACTCTGCTTCTCCACGAGCATATTTACACTGCGGATGATTTACAGCGCGCGCCGAAATGTTAGACTCGGAGGAAAAAAAAAGGTGCACCTCAAATGCACAAATTCTCTAAAATGCCACGAGGTCAGATTTTAATCAAAGGTAAGAGACACTCAGCTCTTCATTTCTGTGTGAACTATGGAGCTATCTCTATTCCGCTGCTCTTTTCTAAGCCTATAAAAAGGTCCACAAGGTCAGAATAAAGGCCAGTCCAGTCCCCTGAGTAGGGCACTTGAATGGAAAGTCTGAATCTGATTTACAGTTTGGCCACATGTGCAAGCTGCCAATGACTGGGCAGCCGGCCAGACGGAGCGGGAGAGAGTGGAGGAGTGTGTCTGCGAGGCTGCAGGTAGTAATGAATGCTGGCCCCATCTCAGAACGAAGGAAAATTGTGTTTTATATATTGACACAGTCGTATTAACAACAAGGAGCGAGAACAAATGCTGCAAGGTGAAGGGGAAGAGACAGACTGGGAGGAGATCAGATCCATCAGACGACCTTGTGCGGGAGCTTTCGTCCGACTTTGGTAACCAAATCAGCCCGAACTCGCCGGAATTTTAAAGCGCGTCGGTGACGTGTGTCACACTTCCAAAACTCCATTCACGCTGACAAGTTTACCTCCTTTATTCAAATGGAGGATCGCATCTCTTTTGCATGTGTTTTATCGTCAAAGCAGATGGCAATGCGGCAATTTGGTTTAATGATTCCTAATTAAAAGACGAACGCCATTGGAGGAAATTTTTTTTTTTATTTTCACTTTTGCAAAAGCGAAACATTACGGCGATGCGCGGACATAATTCTGATGTATGTGGCCATTTTGCTAATTCAAATTTGTTGCCGCCATGGGATGGAGCTCACGCTGTGAAAACACCATTCACTCTCTAAAAAACACATTAACCGCCATCATGTGTTCATCTGCATTTGTCTTTCAGAGTACTTAGTGCCAGAAAGAAGGAAGACTATTGCCAAAGATTAAAGCGAAAGGTTACGATCAAACAGACAGTGGTGTGCCACAGACTTCTCAAGACGCAGAACCTGTTTTATATATCTAATACTGATATTTATTGACAGCCCAACATGCTCAAATTCACCTTTATATTGGCCTATCACAGATATATAGTGGTCCATAGATTGCAGTAAAGAAATGTCATATATTTCTGAGGTAATTTGGAAATTATATCTTTATATTTTGAATCGAAGTTCATCTTTTTTGGAGCAGATTGTCCCAAAACTCAAAAACACTGATCATCATGTGGTTGCATGTAAACAACACAACATGCTGTGTGGGTCCCTGTAACGGGGTCGTCTCCGGTGCAGCATGTTCAGGCATGTCTGCTCACACATGTGTATTTTAGGTGTGTGTGTAAACACTCGTTGGCACACAGATGTAGCTTGATTGGCTGGAAGATGACAACACTGCCATGTTGGAATATACACAAGGACGAGCTATACACTTTTTAACGGCTGTATCATTGCTCCTGAGACTGGAAAACACACCCACACCAACTCAGACACACACTTTAAAACGTGCAAAATATGGCAGTAAAGAAATTGAATAAAGCAGTGTATATCTGTACGAGCACACAATGACTGTGACTGATGGCTTCATTCATTTTCTCTGAAGATGGACGTCACATATGGAGCGCTTTGAGGGCCAAAACTAAATATATAAATACAATAATAGCTGAAAAGATGACCCAAATTAAATAGCAATTATAAAATAAAATGCTTACGTACTGAATACAGAACTAATTATGTAATGTTAATGTTAATTATTATCATAAAGACATTTAACAAACTGAACGAGCCATTACATCATAACACCTTAAATATATGTATGAATAAATACATGTTAAATCTATCTACTGTATACATGTCTGTACATTCAGATTATTTATTTACACATTATGCCATATTTTATCATTTATTTACTCTATCTAAAACATATTTATCTATCTATATATATAAAATAACTTTAATGTATTTAAGTATAAACAGTACAGCCCACATTCTATAAAACTACACACACTTTGTGATCTCAGCTGTGGAAGGTGGCTAACATTTTTTTAACGGAATAAATAAATGTGCGTCTTCTTGAATTTCTTTGTTCAGTGACATCAAGTGCGTGCTTACCGCACCTACTAAGATTCACTGTGGTTACAACATGTCACTTCCATTCACATTCCACTAAAGAAGGTTTGAGCCAAAGCCAAGCGTGTGTTCGAAAATGACGATCCCTTCCTGCGTCTCTTTTGTCAAGAAACAAGCAAACTAAATTCAAACGCGTGGCCACAATCACATTTTGTACACATCCACGTGCCAACTTCAAATGCGAAACGTTTCATTTTTTCCGTCTCTCTGCTCAGTATGTCAAAAACAAATCAATCCAGATGATACATGTAGCATACACGCCTGTCAACGTATATTTTTTTAGTTCATTATAACATTTAAATGTGTTATATTCGTATTTTTGCCGTAAGGCTTCCACACAGCTGTAATGACAGAGCGATGAGTAGCTCCTCTTTCCTGTTTCATTGAAAGTAACTTTTTTTTTTTTTTTTACACACACACATATCCTCCCCATTCACACGGTGACTTGGCAGCTGAAGACTTGCTGGCAGATGATTCAATGCAATCAACCCGTCACTTGAGCATGATACCGCTTGTCCTACTTTGTGCTCACCTCCGATCAAATTCAAATCAAATCTAATTCAAAGCCGTTTCAAACCTAATTCTGGCGTTTCTCCCAGCAGGGACAAAACCGTTTACACTGTGACATAGATTGCTTGCTAAGGGTTTTAAAAGGATGGGCTTATAAATTAAACAAACTTTTTTTCTTTTTTTCTTCCTTTTAAACGTCCTCTGTGCTCCCACAAAGGAACAGAGGAAAAGGGAAACCGCAGAGAAAGCTGGCGAAAATGTTAAGTGACACTAATGCGATCAGGCCGATTCAATGAATTTATGAAATACAATGTCTGCTGGGACAGTGCTCGCACCAGTTGGTCCGGATGTCGGTGTGTGGTGGGGGGGACATTTACATATTCCTGTCTGTCACAAACACATCCAATACAGCTGGCTTTACCTAGACCACTAGAGGGAGAAATAAGCCGTGATTTACCTCAAGAGACAGTCAGGTATGTAATATATACATATGGAGAGGTTAATTTTTCAAGTCAGAATTGAAACGTATACTCAGTCTTGTACCTGACACGCACCTTCTTTCAGATGACATAATTTTACACTGGCGAGTCTCATTCGTCTCTGAAAAAGGGGGATGACTGCGCCTTGGTGGCTTTTACAGTGTGTGTTCAGCTGGAAGAGCCTGATGCTGGGCTGGCAGTGGGCTTATCAAAAACAAGTTGAGGCAACCCTCCAGGAGGCGAGACGGAGAGGAGGATAAAAATCCATGCTTCTGCTCAACTAACCATCAAACCTAATTACCTGTGGATAGGACTTATGGGCCACATGTTGGGTTCAAAGTTTCCCCCCCGATCAGGAAGTGACTTGGGAGGGCGCTTTCGGTGCGTGTGTGTGTGTGTGCGTACGAGGCTGGTCAATGTGTCCGTGACAAAAAGATTAGGCCGAGAGACGAGACTTGGTGCCAGATCTTGGCTCGCCGCCATTAGTTCAATCAAGCAGATTTATTTAGCTTTTAGACAATTCGACCAGAACCCTGAGATACCACTTCAGAAAATAAGCCAAAGATTATTCATGGCATGGCAGCTAAGATAGGGATCTGTTGTCAGTCTCCGGCATCGCGTGCACGTCCGCTCGCTCGCCGCATTATTCCTTTCCGAGGGGGTAAAGCGCGGTGTTTAGAAACACACGCACGCACGGGGGAAAAAGGCTCGGAAAATGGCAATAAATCAAACGCAGAGGTCGGCGGAGCAGAGGAAAACATAACGACGGCCATGTAGACACACACGTGTGTAAATTAGCCTGAACATAAAACACGACTACGCGACGAGTCACTCTAATCCCACTTGTAACCTCGCCCCCGTGACCCGGAGTAAGTGCTTTCCGTTTTAAGAACCAGAAAAACGTCTCAGGTAATTACAGATCACATCTATTCGGCGTGTGACGAGTGCTGTCGACTTTACCTCACGTTTATCTTATCTTCGGATCGACTGTATGATTTTAGATTCCACCCGTTTGCATTTCCTTTCATGACGCATGGTATGTGTGCACCTAGACACCTGAGACGGAATATGAAGGATAAATTTAACTTAATCTAAAATGTATATAATGATCGACCCCGTCTTCATCTCCATCATTATCTGTCTCTCCCGCCTCTCGCTGTGGGTTTATTGACACATACACGGCCTCACATTTAAAACACCAAGCATTGATTAAAGCTGATTTTCTGATACAAGGTGTGACAGTATTCTGCTCTTGATATATATATGTATAGCTCCGCGTTTAATGTTCATGGTTTAGTACTGTTAGATAAAAATTGCATCATCGTTATTGTAAGTTACTTCTTTCTTCGTCGCCTCAAGTTTCCGCTAGTTTACCTGTTTTACTTTTACTTTTGGAACAAATATTAAAAAAAACATCAAACAAAAAAATACAAATCCCTAAAAAGATGAGCACAGATTATTTTGACCTCAAATATAAAAGACGGGTCACATAAATCTTGATATTAGATCCGTGAAAGCGCCCCTGTGTGGTGCTGACTGTCACACAGTCGCCTCGAGTAAAAGTAAGCTTGGCTTGATATCAGTGGGCGACATGCGCTCCTTTCAATCAACATAAAAAAGCCTTAAAGGGTAACTCCACCAGTTTTACACGTTAAAGCGTGTTTACAGGTCTTGGGGAGTAGTGCTGCGTATGTGAACAAGTAGTATGAAGCCTTTTTTTGGCTCCAGAGGAAGCTGCATGAAATCTGATAAATTGCAACCAGGGATGTCACTCAGTGGCCACGTTGCATTGTGGGTAATGTAGGCAACCAGGTTTAAATAATCACTATACAATGAGAAAATGCTGCAGACCAAAAAATAGTTGGAATTTGATTTTTCTAAATGACATTGTTTGGAGTTTAAGTCGCCCTCTGACTTTAGTTTTCAGCACTCGTGAATCAAATAAGCGCTTCGATTGGCTCCATTAAATAAATACACGTGCAAATAGGTGAATAAGTGGACTCCATTTAAACTCCAACTAACAATGTCAGGCACGTAGTTAGTGGACAATTTACATCTGGGTGATTGTTCATTGCAGTGCTATGTAAACAGTCTGCATGTAGTTTCTAGCCCCCTCCCCTCCCCCCTCGCCTCTGTGAAGTAGATGAGGGCTTACTCATTCGGTTGCATGTTGCCATTATAAATTAACAAATTAATTGGCGCTGGCAGTGAGTAAACGCTCACGCACTGACCTCTGTGTCCCGGTCTAAGGATGGCAATTTCAGCTGATCCAGCACTTTGGTCCGAAGCATCGACTGCGCCGAACCGATCACAATGTTTGTTTACAAAAACGTCAGGGGAGAGCGCCTCTGCGTCACGATCGAGCTGACATAAGATGTAATCGCCCTTTTTCACGATGCTATCTCATTCGTCTGAAATGCACATTTGATGCCTGAACAACCATACATTCACTAACGTCAGGTCGGAGATTTAATTCACCAGGTTGGACCACAGACTGAAGAAAAATCAAAGCTCGCTGACGTCAGCATTTCGCTCAATCCACTGATATGCCTAAGCGGAGCCTCGCGAAGCTGCTAGCATGGCTGTTGACTCTTTGTCTTGTTTTAACAAAAGAGAATAAAAGCATCCAAAATGAGCACATCTCCAACATGAACTAGAGAGGGAAGAAGGGGAATGAAAGCTCATAAAGTTTTTGACAAAAGAGCTGCATGAGACCTCAGAACGTGCGAGAAACAAAAACGGGGACCGCCGCATTCACGTCTTTTGCTGAAACCACATTTTTCATTGCAATTACCCCATTTTGTTTGGCCTACTTACTCCGCGCCGGCAAAAATATGACTGGATGTAATGAGTCTGTCACTACCAATGCCGGATTTTACACTCGCATCAAAATGAAACCTAACAAGCAATTCCTAACAACTCTATCACTTAAGATAGTGGACGACTTCGGTGGGCCTTAAATCTCGACAATCTCGCAGTTTGAACAGAACCCGAGCAGCACGTGAGACACACACACACACAGCACAGACACGCAGGAGTGAGCGCTAAGTGTTTCAGATAAGCGAAACCTTTGAGACTTCATTAGTCCTTCACATCAAACGCCAGCACATTGTGTACATTTCCATGTAAGAACATTTACCCGGTGATTTTCGAGAAGGCGATGTGTGGGAGGCACTCATGGCAGGAGCAGTGAGCTGCCGGCGGACCTGGTCACGCCGCGGTAGGTGGCTGAAGAAGCACACGCAACGGAGGCTACTCGAAGCCATTTCTCCGACGCTGAATTGCCATTGTGCCGCGCGACAAAAGACGTACTGTCAGTGTCGTCAATCACCGCGCAGAACGCCGGTGACAGAGTACGCTCCCCTCGTTTTCCTCTCATGTAACGGGTAATTTTCAAAGTGCAATTTCACAAAAGACAGGCATACTAAAAGGATATTATCAAATCCGTGGAAATAACTTGAAACCAACATTCAGCTTTTCCTTTTTACATGTTTATGGCTGCACACTGGTTGTTTTGCTGCTTTTCTCCAGATGTATGTTCATGGAATCGTTTTGCAAAATCCAATATTCGAGAAGGCAAAGGTTGTCAACATTTTGAACAAAAAAAAAAAAAAAGGGGAATATTGAATTTTTTCTGTTTGCTGTATTCCTCTCAAATGTGAATAAAGCGGAGTTGCAGTTTAAACCCGGGCGTTTCGATTTGCCACCGCCCTCGCCGTTTCAGACATTTGGGATAAATCCATCGAGAGGACGGCGCAAACACCTTGAGCAAATGTCTCAGGATCCATAAAAGTGTGTGTATCAGCCGAGATCGTCATCATCTGAGCCGCACTGTGTCGACTTGCCTGTTCGCCAGGTGGTGCTGAGTCATGGTTCATGCTCGCTGGTTTCCTGGAGCTCTACGGTGGGTATGTGTGTGTGTGTGTGTGTGTGTGTGTGTGTGTGTGTTGTGGAGCACTGACAACCCTCTGTTAAGATCTGATGAGGATGAAAAGGGTTATTTGGGTTGAAAAGCAGTTTTTCGTCCTCTTTAAAAGCCCATCACACGAGGGCTGAAATTTGACACCATCATTTTGTTTCTCATTTTGCGGTGACACGCCGGGGCACGAGGTCCGTCACTCAGAGGGGCCGACATCGGCTTCTGTGGACCTCGACTCAGATGTGCCTGTCTCTGCTGCTCTTAAGACGTGCACTCGAGCCACAGCGAGGAAACGCTTTTCTATCCATCCATCTTTTGACAAAAGGAATTTTAAGGAACTATGTTAAAAAAAAGGAGCTACTTATCCCCGTCATTCCAAGGAGAAAGTTAACGTCTTAAGTTTACTTATGAGCAAAATGAGCGACCATGCTTGGCTGTAACCTCACCTAACCTCACCCCGGTTGTTTCCCACTTCCATCCCTTCTTACTTAGTGAAGAGGCTGTGAATTCACTAAATAGTGTTGATTTAATCTTGATTCTTTGGTAAAATATTCCCATTCTAAGTGTTGCCTCTTGACCCTATCTTCACTGCCGCTTAGTGACATTGTGTGACCGGAGTAAAACCGTAGAGAAAGAAGTTACTTGTACAAAAGAAGACATCAAATTATCTTTAGTACGGCTGCTGTGACACCACAGTTGTGGTGTGTTACACCAAAATCTCATGGATTTTACATATTAGTAAGATTGTTCTACAACTGACTGACTGATCATAGAAAAACACATTTAGTTACACAACTTTTATATACTAACCTAAATTCAAACTACATATAAACCATTTTTAATCAGGATTGCAATTACAACACTTCTTTATTTTTAATCTGAGAAAGAGAAAATGCAAAACACCGACATCTGAAGCGGATAAGAGATTTTAAGAGGCACATAAAGGGAATATATATAGATTTAAAAAGAAAACACTCATCAATATAAATAACCACTATATCTTAAATTAAAATGATCTTATTTAAAAGGTGTAATATGTAAGAATGGGTCACCTGTTGAATTCATAGCGGGCAGCATTTTACCTGAGTAACCACTAACTGCTGCTAACTGTAGCTGCTAGTGTAAGCTAGTTAGCTCGGTTGACTGTGCAGCTAACGGTCCTATTCGCCAACTCTGCCGGAGCTTTACTGTCGGACTGTCGCCTGTTGGTGTGCAAAGTGGTATTCTGAGACAGTATGGGCCGGGGTTAGCTGGTTAACGTGCCAAATTCAGTGGATATCTCTGCAACACAATAAACAGATTGTCCATGTTGTGCGTGCGAAGGTGTCACATTATTCCACTGATCAACAGGAGGCAGTGACGCACCGCGATATGCTCACATGTGCCAGTAAAGACAGAGAGGAAGACGACAGCAAGCTGAAAAAAAACGGATGAGACGTAAAACGATGAATGTTTACAACAAAACTCCACAGGGCCCCTTTAATTCCATACTCTCACATCTATCTTCTCAATTTTAGCCAATTTCTGGTCCGACAGCCGCAAATCCACTACAAAAAAAAACCACGCTACACTGCCGTTTTCTCAAAGCGTTCCCCTGGACCTCCCTCACATTAATGCTCTGCCAGGCTTCCACGCTCCGAACCGCTTCATGCCACGCCAATCTTCAGAACATACATGCAGCACGTATCAATACATTTCTCCCCGTCCATCTGGGGAAATAAACCCTTTGTCTTTGAATCTCCATTCCTGCGGATGTTTTCCTCCACACATGGGATTCCCTAAAGACTAAATTGCAGTTTGCGCGGCTGAGGTGGAGGCGCGGTAGGCGGAGGCGTCCACCTCCACACCCGTCTGATGGTGAGACCGCCGCAAATTACTCATGACACTTCCTCTGATGACATTTTTCAACCTCCTCCCTGTTGAATGGCATCTCCAGGCCCCCTCCCTCCCTCCCTTACCATCCATCCACCACCACCACCACCGTCACCACCCTAACCCAACACACACATTAATTCCCCCTTCTATTCGTGTCACAATAGCACGGCAGAGATTGCTGCCTCCTGCCTTCACCTGATTGACCCTTTGAGCAGGTGCTGGATCTGATCCAATCACAGTCAATCTTCTTTAAACATTTCATTCTTTAAGCAGAACAGGGGCTCAAAATTCCATCATTCAATGACCCGATCAGTCGCCGATAACACAATCAAGCCAATCCCGGCTTATCCCGGGGGAGCCATTTCAGGAGGGGACAGCTGGGAGATGAGACTACAGACCTACAGAAAGGTGTCAATCTCCCCTGATCCACGGCTCTCTCTTTGTGAGCCGCCTCTGCTGCGCAGCGTCTCGCGGTCGGAGGAGACGTCTGATAGGTATTTCTGAGGATCAGCAATAGTCAAAAATCTATTTAATCTTCGGTTAAAGGTCTGATCCTTTAAAGCAAAAAAAATTCAGTAACCCGCAGAAAAGACACTCGCGTTAACACGTACGCGTTCGCTCTCTCGTACAAAAAAAAAATGACGTGAATAATACAGCTCAATTCTTCAGCGGCCATTTAAAAGCTACTCTATTGGAAACGTTGCTGGGCCACTGGGCAAATAAAGGTCAAGGGGGATATGAAATAGTTTGTCTAACTGGCCCTTTCCCCCCCGTGTGTCCCTGCAGCACGGCGGCCGTATCCGCATTCATAGCCAATTCATTTATATTGCTCTGCCCTTCTCGCTGCTAGTCTCAGTCGCTAACTACAAGTGACTGCAATGAGATTGAAGCCTCTGGCTAAATCTCCACTGCAAGGCACATGCTCCATCATTGCTGCTCTGATCACTCCTTATAATCACTGGAACCAGACTATATCCTCGACTGATTGGCTGAGTCGCGGCGGAGAGGAAACAATCACAGAATGTCAGCGGATGATGGACACCCAGACGTCGGAGCAGCAGTGGTCACTGCGAGCTACCATGTAAATGGCATGCAAATGTGCACCTGCACGAGCTGAGGAAGTGGAATGAAGGACTGTGGCCTTTTGATTAGGTTCTTTTTCGCTCATGTAAAGTGTATTTTTTCTGCATTAATCACCCGCGAACATGAGGCCGTAGTGTATTTGGGTTTGGGCTTTCTTCGGCGCGCCCGTCACTTCAGTCCAAAGTGCTTTTAGCGTGCACCTTCGCGGATTCCGGTTTCAGGCCCGTGTGTGCGCCTGTCGCCGCGAGAGAGCTTAATTGCACTGTCATCCCAAGGTGAAATGAAATTCTGCAATCAAATAGATAACGCAGAAACGATGATATCAATGTCACGCCGATGATTATTGGTGATTTATAATCTCTGCGCGGGGGATTTAAATGCACTTTTTAAGGGTTAAAAGTTAAAAGTTTCAAATTAGACAAGCACATTATAATAATGCTATAATAGTTATAGTTAAGTCTGTCAGCTTATCCTCAGGAAAAAATATCAAAACAACAGTATTTGATAACTGATTTTGCTAATTGTAATTCAGGCTGTTTTCTTTTTTCTTACAAAAGCTGCCAGTGTTGCTAAAGGCCTAAGCACATGGGGGAGGTATGCTAAATTAATTCCTACAGTCTTTACAGACGGTCACACGGAGTTATTTTTCTGCCATTTACAAAATCTAAGGGCACACGAAATGTCAGCCGTGGTATTAGATTACCAGAAGCCCCAGAAAGAATTTCATGCACCGAGCAAGGAATCTTTTCCTGACGCTCTCGTAATTTCCTCTCATCTGCTTCCTCTCAGCGAAAGTATGAGAGAGGTATGCAGACACTTGCCTGGCCGGAGGTGAAACACAAGAGGGAGGGACGGCATGTCTTCACTCTTATCAATACATTTCCACTGTCCTCCAACAGGTGTCATCACCCTTTTTTGTTTTAAACCGTCTCGTCTGTGGACTCGCTGCGCCACTCGTGACCTTTGTGTGACCACCTTTATCCCTTCTGATACCAGCGGCAGTGAACTGGTTAAGCTCCTCCTCCTCCTCCTCCTCCTCCTCCCATTCAGCTCCACCTCCAGGATCTGGCTGTAGACCAGTGGAGCATGAGAACCAGGACAGGCTGGACATAAAGGGATGATTGTGGCAGGCCAGTGACATGGAAGCAAGTAGCACTGATTAAACTAAAAGTCAGCTTCGGGCGTGCGCGGCGGAGCCCGGCCAATGGACGAGTGAGTCAGCGAGCGGGGAGTCGTCTCGGCTGAGCCAAATAAGGGCAGTATGAGACGCACCCAAAGCTGATTACAATAAACCAATGAGGAAGCATTAGCCACCTCAGCTAATTATGCCTTTAACTGTAGGGGAGAAGCTCTTTTCATGCCTGGGCAGGGCTCCGGCAGTACGTCACGTCCAAATTTATAAGGTGTCATCACACCATCCGCCCGTCTTTAATCAAGCGCTCGCCTCGGCGGAACATCTCCGGGTGGTGGGTGTGTTGTTAACAGGTGTTTGATGTATCGGCAAATAAGAGGGCATTGTATACCGGCACACACACACACACAAAAAAAGAATACTTAAGAAGGGGCCTGCTGAAGTCTGAAGCGTTTCACCTCGATGAAACTTTACTCGGAATTCGCTGAAATCCCCGCGAGCACATCTGCTGTTCTTAAGCCGTCCCTGGCCTTTGACCCGAGAGCGGGCGCAGTCTCTGAAGGAGTCCAAAATGATAAAGGCGTTATGCATGATAATATCATAACATCGTTTCGGCGCCGTCACCTCGGCATGCTGATATTGTGGGGGGATGCTTTTCTTGTTATGCAAACCACACACAAAGGCAAAGAGTACGGTAATTGCATTAAAAGAATACTTACTGCAAACATGACAATGCACTGAAAAATGTCATCTGGAGAGGCCTACATACGAGGGGAGAAAAAAATGGGATCTCTAAAGGCTAACATTGTCTTTTCTTACTCGGTCGAAGTGTGCACAGTAGCACATAATAGCACACTGGTTCATTTGACTTTATTGCAAGCCAGGAACAGCAGCAGCCTCCAGTTAAGAGTCCTTGAATATAAAGGGAGGGCCGGCAGTGTTGATAAGATTGTCTCATCTGGCTCGCAGGGCTAAGGTGCAGTGTGCTGCCTGAGAATAGAAAAAAAAATAAAATAAAAGAGAGAGAGAGAGAGAGAGAGAGAGAGGAAAAAAATGGAGGGGCAGGATGTGGCTACTATTAGGCAGGTAATGGGATCCATCTGAGATGCATTAGAATCAGCCAAACAGAACCACACTTCAGTTCTGTTCAAATGACTGTCACAATCACTTCAAATACACACCTTCAGCATGCACTGTAGGCGTCAAAAAAAAAAAAAAAAAAGGAGGGGTGGTGGAGGTGGTGGCGGTGGAGGAGGGGGGGGGGCGCTGTGGCTGTGGAGGAGCCTCTCTGAAGTCGTGCCAAGCTCGGGCATGTGCTCTTTCCTAATGGTGACGGCTGGGAGAGTGGCATTGAGACTGATGTGCATGAGAGCTGTCAGCCTCTCCCCATAACAAATGCCACCTCTCCCCCTGACAGAATGGAGACAGAAGGGAGGGACTGAGGAGGGGAGGAGGGGAGGGTGGAGGGAGGGAGGGGGGGGAGAGGTGTGGAGGTTACAGACAGAACCTGTGACCCAATTGTGGCCACACCAGCTGTTTCCCCTCCACTGCCTCCCGACCACCGCCATCTCTGCAGACCACATCCTGCTAATTGGCCTACGCTGCCTCACACACACACACACACACACAAATACAGCGCTTGCTAAATAATATCAGTGAAATGGCTTGTTCCCACTGAGGAAGAACATTTGCCGTTGCCTTAAGCTATACTTGCGTGATGATTGATAAGGGGTTGAAAACGCACTTCCCAGAAATATAAATGACTCGCTGCCCCCGCGACCGCGCCGGCCAACGTCCCCTCGACATACGCGCCGGCCGGCCGGCCGACAGACCGACAGACAGACTCGTGACTGACTGACACACATACTGCCACCCAGATTCTATGGAGGGGAAACTGAATTAATTGGCTTTCCCTTCTGTGGATAAGTCCTCAGACTTGTGTGTATGTGGCGATAATGGTAGGTTGCAGTGACAGGCAGGTTATTTAATAAATCCCGGGATGTGTAAGGCAGAACGGAAGAACACACACAAAACAGAGGGAGAATGATACCTCTTTTTGCCCACAATATCTCCTCTGATTTCCTTTTTGTCGAAGACACTCAAACCTGCTCGCGCACACACATAGACACACACGCGCGCGCACGCACACCCCTAATCATGCACCCACATAAATACACTTAATCGCTGACACACTCTCGCATGGCGAGAGCAGTACTGCAGACACATCCAAGCATGCACAAGTAGGCTATAAAAGCACACACAGAAACATGCACAAGATCTCGCTCAATCAGTCTGATTTGTTTGTTTCCTCCTAAGCATTTGAGGATTCCTCAAGGAGGAAAAAAACTTTGTATAATCAAGTCAATTATGTCATTCAATCAAGTCGAAAATCATTTCGAGCCCTTTCTCAGATACATTGATTGCGAAGTCGTGCTGAATATTTGCTCGCTGCTTTCTATTGTGCAAATAAGCCCGTCTTTATTTGGAACGGCGGGGCCGGGCCGCGGCGAGGTCTTCGGCGCCACTTCCGCCGACAGAGAGCAAAACAAAGTCCTTCACCTTGCCCGCCTTCAGTCAAGAAAATAAGACGGGGCTTTACGAGGGAGGGCCGGTTGCATATTGTCTCTGCAAAAAAATAACAGTTTCTATTAATCTATAACAGCTCTTCTGTCTCCTTCAGGACATGGTACATTATGTGCCCGTGAAAAATCCATCCTCGGTGAAATTGTTTAAACTCAAGGTCAAGTGCTGATGTTACAGGGACTGTATCAGCTGAAGGTGACCTTGACTGATGTGGAATATGACATGAGGGAAATGGATCTCCACTCAGCGTGGGGAAATTATCTGTGAAATGCTGCCACTGTATCAAAGCCTGTTTGTGTGCGCACGTGCCCGCGTGCGTGCGTGTGCGCGCACTCGGGAGCGCGTGAACATGTGTGTGTGTGTGGATGCAATATGCATGTCCTTGTACGATAGCGTCTGCATATACGCCTCGCTCAGCTGGGGGTTCTGGTCGTGAGAACAGCTTGCAGAAACTGCTGCAGCAGACAGGAACAAACAGCTGAATATGAGCCTCTGCTGAATGAGCTGGGTGTGTTTGTGTGCGTCTCTTCGACAGCGTTGCCACAACGTCAACACCACAGCTTCGATTCCCTTAATGTTATAGTTATAGTGGGTTTCCGATGCTAAACTACCATCGATAAGAAAATAACTGTTGTTTTTTTTTTTTTTGGCAGAGGGGTTTGGTCACGGCAGCTGGATGCCTTTCGCTTGTTTGCTCTGTAAGCAAAATGCGCGCTGTTGACCAGGCAAGTTGGGCTGCGTGAAGCTACTGCCATAACTTCAGCTGTTTGTTTTTCACAATACAGATTTATTTGCCCTTCTGTGAGAAAAAGGAGCCGAACCGGCTTCTTTTAAAAGCTAAAATTTTCTCACAGCTGTCGAGATCGGAGAGCTGACATCGTCGGGAGCGACGACAGGGGGCGCTGTGCACTGTGAGTCTATGAGGGAGACGGATTATGCTAATTTCCAGGTTCATTATTTAATTTAGGGTTAATACTAGGATAGGTTTACATGCTTTTACTGCTCTGTCATGTTTTCTTAGTGACGATAATTGCAGCGTGTAACGGAATCGAAGACATGAAAGTGTGGTTATTGTGACAACACTACGCAGGGTAATAATTAAAAAAAACAGTCTTACCTTCCCAAACTGTTCAAAATACTGCTTCACGTCTTCCACTACTGTATTGGCTGACAAGCCACCCACAAATATTTTCTTTGTTCTTGTGACCATCTGGAAAAGAAAAAGGGCGAGAGGAGAGGATTAGTGATGAGGCTTCAAATGCATCACACAACACCTTTAATGAGGCTTCAAACACACTGAGTGAGCAGCACCTGCGATGGGGACGATATGAAAGAGCGAGGACACAATGTTGCTCAACGGGAATAAAACGGGGGTTCACACAATTAAGTTTCAAAAAAACACTCCGCTTTAACTCCGGTATTACAGCAAGGTCGCGAACGCTGGAGGTTCTGGCAGGGGAGAAAAAATAAATACTCTCGGCTGAGAAAAAAGCCGCTCGGTGAATTTTTCCCCTCACAATGACATTTCAAATTGAATCTCTAATCAAAAAAACAGGCCGTCACAGAATTAAAGACCTCCGCTTCATCCATAAAAGTTTCTGTTTATCTTCGCCGAACTTAAGACGAAACAACAGAAAATAATTTATGGACTTTCAAAAAACAATTAATGAGCGCTGGAAGATGGAATCAGAGTGCATTAAAGCCTCATTTAGTTTCAAACGGCAAGAATATTAAGGATTATTACCCACGGCGTCAAAAAGGGCACGAACATCTGCTGCAGAGAGTACATGCTAAATTTAGGCGGACGATTTCTCAGGGAAATACAGTAGCAATCCAACACCAGTGTCAGAGGAAAAATCTGCGAGGGATTATTTCCTTTTTGCACAAGATTAAAAATGAACACGTTAACCTATGAATTTATGGTGTATATATACATCTGAAACATCTGGTGAGCGTAGGGGTTGAGTTTCCCGACCGACACACGACAGCAAACATTTGATCTGAGACCGACGAAACATCACCGAAAAAGTTTGATTCCTCTGGATCCTTCCTTTAAGGTCACGACTAAAACGTAAAGTAATATAAAACTGAGGCGCGAGCTCTTCACGTCTCTATGACACCTACGGTGTTATTACGGTTATTGCTTTGGCCTGGTATGACTTTGCAGCGAGAGAGGCTGCTCGAACACTGTGGAGAGCCTGTTTCGGCCGACCTCTGGTAATAGAGGTGATGGCACCGCAAATGATTTAGCATGTCTGATGTGGACATAACGTTTCCTAGCTTAAGGCCATTTGGACACAGTTCGAGTGTGATCTACTATTCTTTGTCTAGTTACTGGGAGATAATAAGAGACTGACTGATTCAAGCTCTTAACTAGTGCGGTAATAGGATAAGAAAGTATCCGGTCGACTAGTTTTTCTTGAATGGAGGGAGGATAACGGCGCACATTCCCCCATATATAATCCTCACTGTCTCCTCCAAAGTACCGCATTTACGCTACAGATTGCGAATTTACCGATATAATGATTTTGACGCGCCGCTCTGTAATCTCACTGGCAAACAACAGGAAAAAAAGGAAGAGGAGGCAGCAGTGAAAGTCACAGCCCCGATCTCCCCCCGGCTCGCCCCGAATCAAACAGAAAATAAATGATGCAGGGCAGGATAAACATACTCGGGAGATGCGCGGCAAACTATCAAGACGGTTGAAAGAGTCCACCTTGATCAAAAACGCTGACCGAAACACTTTCGATTTATGAAAGAGGCTTAGCGGCGAGGAAAAAAAAGGAAGCAACATTCAGCTCGAGCCGAAGTAACCATCTGTCAAGTGCTTTCCAGGTGCACACGGTCTCGCAGGCACATAGCCTGCACATATGCACACAGCCTCCCACACATGAGCCCTCTCTTATTACAGTTTTTTCTTTTTTCCACTTCGCCTCTGTGATGTTTTTCATGCGTTGCGCTTGTATTGTATTGTTTCACCACAGAGAAAATTAAGCCAACTTTTTGTAAAACAAGAGAACAGGAGCGTAATACGTTTCAGCGGCTCCTTTATAGCTTCCGATTTAAAAAAGCGGAAAAAAGACAAAAAAGAGCTCGGCTCGCGGCGTGTCGCTCCGGGGCTGGAGGTGCTGGCAACCGTAAGACGAACACTTAATCGGGGGGAAAAAAAGTGACCGCTCGCTCAACATGCAGCAAAAATAATTGCTCGGGATTGTTTTATTACACTGACGTGAAGGAAGACGTCTCAACCGGCGCTTCTTCGGAAGCTCGTGAAGATGCGTAATAGGCAGGAGGCGTGATTTGTAGTGACTGACAACAGACTTGAACGTCTCTGACAATCAATATGGGTGCAAATGTCAAAGAAAGAATATATACTGGAATTAAATATGCATGTCATGCTCAAGTTTTACAGATATCTTCAAACCCACTCTCGTGGGTTTGAAGATATCTGTAAAACTTGAGCGTGACATGTATATTGGGGTCACAGCTTCAGCTCAAGTATGTCATTTCTGCCACTCTCAATCAAAGCAACACAGAATGTCTTGAGATGACATCGTGAAGTAGTGTGGGATCCCGAGAATTGTTGTCCAACCACCACCGCAGATTCATTATTATTTTTTTAAATCCATCTACACGTGAGCAATACAGACACGAAAGGACAATAGAGGCGGCTAGCAAGCTGTTCCGCCCACTTCCTTCCTCGCCGTTTGATGCATCATCTGGTGTTTCCTCACATGTGAGAGGGCGTAACGGGGGATGCGACGCCAGTTTTCCCTCAAACACCGGGGATGATGTCATCACATCACTCGACAAAATACATAACAAAGATCCGGTCGTTTTTTAGATATTTGAATTGAATTTGCATGCATGTTGCAGTGGTAACAGTGCTGTCCTATACGGATGCTAAGGATCCTGATGTTAGCTTGTTCAAATGCTCACAAAGTAAAGTAGCGTTAGATGCTAACATGCATCTGAGCATCACAGATAACGTACAGGGTTACCATAGCAATGATTTTTAGCCTGCAGGTGGTTAGGATCTAAAAAAAATAGAAAATTCGTTGAACAATTTTATTTCCTGTTGCTCATTAATATTCTACTCATGTCTTGAATGTAGCATTTACCGATACTGTAAATTATTGTGAAGTTTGACCTATTTCAGCATCATATTTGAGAGGGAGCCATATTTTAATGCACACGTGTTTACATTCTATATATTTTTTGCATTTCTTGTCATCTATTTGCTATTTTTATATTTTTCTTAGAATTCTTTCTCCACACTGTGACATGTCTGTTCTAGCGAGAGCGACTGCGATGCAACTCACCCTCGGGGATCAATAAAGTATTTCTGATTCTGACGCTGTAATGAGCATCACAGGCTGTCAGTGACGCTTATGGCAGCAGTGCTGCTTTTTTTTTTTTTCTTTCCTACTTTGCAACGTTCAACCCGCTACTGATGGACACGCAAAATATCAACTAGCCGGTTTAGGGTTACACACTGGCCGAGACCCAGCAGCTGCATCATCCTCCACCCTCTACCCCCCCACCACCTCCTCCTCCTCCCAACATCATGCCTGAGGCCTCAGAGGTTATCAGCCTTGGATGCTGCCGCCGGCAACCCCAAGCCAGACAGCTGCTGATAAACTGGCTGTGCAAGTATTTATCAACATCACTCACTTTTATCATTGCCAATCTAAGTAAGAAAAAAAAAAGAAATAAAGAAATAAACAAGTCAATGTTCATCTCTGCTCGCCTCTCTACATCAGCTGTTTGTCCTGCTCCCCTCCCGGGCCACCCATTCCCCCGGCTCTTTATTCTTTATTTTATTTCTTTCCCAGCCTTGTTCCATCAGGCTGCAACCGGTCAAGTTTTCAGCCTTGTCTTTATACTTTGACATGTCTGCCTGCCCAATAGCTGATGGGATTGCTTGAGTGCTGGTACAACACAATTACTCTCTCTATTTTTCTCTCCATGGTGACAACAGACATTAAGCCTCATGGCTGTATACTGTGTCCCCGTATGCCCATGGCTGTACTATGTGGTTTGAGATGCCACTGTGGGAAAAGGGTTTGCAACATCTGCTTGGATTTTTGATGCATTTTAACCCAAAACAAGCTGTATGTATCAGTTTTGTATACCACACAAGAAAGTCACAATAGGGAACAGGAAATTCGTGGGGTTTAGTATTTTAAAGTCTTTCCTTTTCGACAAAACATTTCAATTCAAGCTGACAGATTTAAAAATGGACCACTCTTCAACCCAGTTTTTTCCTTTAACCCACTTCTTCAAACATTCAGTTATTTTTGCACATCCCTCAGAGACAGTAAGGAGAGTTAGGAGCGTGCACGGCCGAGCGCGGGTGCACACACACACGAGTGTGCGTCTAATTTCTTGAGTGCGCGAGGCCGTGCGTGCGGAGGGCTGCAACAATTACTGCCCTAGTGCATTACCATGGTAATAGAAGGCATGCCGCAGATACGTACAGAGAGGCAGACAAAAATGTAAAAAGCTTCTGGTGCACTCTTATCGACACCTGTTAGCGGTTTTTAACAATGACAGGCAGAACAAAATGACTAACCATATACCTCGAGAAAAAAGCAGGACCTTTTCCACGAGGTCGTCAACAGAAAGCTGCAAAAGCTATCTCCGGCTGCCCGCCGCTTAACTGTTTCAATCTTTCCAGAAGTAGCGACAATAGCCTCTGCATCTTGATTTTAATAAAAGCACAACTCAAGCTGACGATATACATCTTCTTCAGAGCTCAAACTCTGCCCTCAGTGCGCAACTTCGGCGTGTGAACTCGCAAAATTGAACATTCGAGGCCAGAAAAAAGGAATCTTGACCATTTCTTCCGCTCGAAAAACACTGTTCCATAGCCCAGACTGTGGAGCTGACGCCGGTGCTTTAACAATGTGTAAAGGACGTCAGCTGTTGTCAGTCCACATAAAAAAGGAGAAAAAAAAGAGCAAACATAGTCAGGTCACGTAAATACTGTCCAGAGAATGCTTTAAAAAGGACTGCTTTGTCCAGACACCTCAGCAACAATATCCCAAACTCCTACCCTGCAGCACACACACACACACACAGCGAGACGCTCTTGGCAGCTGCTGACATCACGGCGAGTAGACGTGGAGGCTAGCGTAGTGGAAGCGCAGACCTGACACCCTAGTAAATCCCTGAGCGATTCAAATTATTCATATCCATCACAAAAAAAAAATCATACAAGCACGAAAAGCCCCTTATTCTTTTCATCCGTCGGACAAGATTTACTCTCTGTTCTCGGACCCTGCAGCGCTGTTTTGTGCGGTAAAAGTACCTGAGAATGGCAAAGAGCTGTCTCTATATGTGCCTGAGTGGAACACCACGGTGCGAGTAATTGTGCCTGACACGCCGTGCCCTCATTAAGATGTTAAGTTTGAGGTATGCGTAGCGGTCTAGTGCCTAATTCTAAATGTTTAATATTCTGGTTTTTTCCCTCGATGGAATTTTGGGCTGCAGCAAAAACCGGCCTGATCGTTTTGGGTGAGGTGTGCGAGTGTTTTCTACGCGAGACCCCAGAACGCAACCGAGTCTGCCAGACCGGTGAAAGAAAGTGTTGATAATCGCAGAGCAGGGACAAAAAATGTGACCTGTCGATAATGTAAACGACCGGGACTCGAGTGAAATCCGCCCCTTTTTTTCTGCAAACTTAAACCTTTCGAGTTTTCAAATAACTTCGGGGGTGACTTTACCGGTCGAACCTTCACAGACTTGAGACGAAACACAAAATCTATGCAAAACACACGCGGGCGGGTTTGGCTGGCGTCCACACACACACCCCTCTCTGACTCACGGAGCCCTGGACAAACTTGGGGAAATATCTTTTCAGGCCGTGCCAGGCAGGTTATTATCAAAGTCGCTCAAGTCCCGGCTGCTTCACTTTGATGACTCTGATCCATTGTCTGATTTGGATGTGTGGGTGTGTGTGTGTGTGTGTGTTTATGCGTGGGTGTATACTCCCTTTCCTCTTTTCCCTTCTTAAGTGTAAACAATGCACCTCATTGCAAATCCTTTATAATATCGAGCTGCTGGTTTAAGTATGTGCTATAAAACCGGGGGGAGGAGGAGGGGAGGCTGCTGCTGCTGCTGCTGCTGGGAGTGCTGAGGAAGTTGAAAAAGATAAGCCAGCAGCTAATATTGCGGCGCACAATGTCATTATTATTTGTGGAAATTTTAGTACTTCTACCTGTGGCAGCAAACACAATTCAAAAAGAGAGCCTCTGCGTCGCGCCTACAAAAAGCTATTAGTGTTTTGAACATGCGTGCAGAACCGAGGCCGCAAAGACAAAGCGCGAATGTGATTAGCTCCCCAAGTAGGATATGAGAGGGAATGAATATAGTGTGAAACAATATAAAAAATAAAAAAAAACAGAAGGGGGAAGCAGGCAAAAAAAAAAAATGTGTAACGTATTTATGCAAATCTTGAGATTTTACACAGACACTCCGGCTCGGATGCTCCAGCGTGTTGTCTTTTAAAGTTCCACCCAGAGAAGGCGGCGGCAGAGACAGACGAGAGACGTTTAATGGTTTTACTGGAAAGCTGAGAGCGGATGAAAATGCTCATTCTTGGATTACAGATCAATGTCTCCACGTACCTCGACGCCTCGTCTTTTTTCTCACATTAAACTTGCATGTCCTTCAGTGCGGGTATTCAATTTAGTCTTTAGTACGAAGCCTGTGTTCACACGTTCAAATGTTAAAAAAACATCCATCTAATAAAACTGTATTGGGATATTTATTTAGCCTGCGGCAAATTACCATCAGGGGAGCAAAACTTAGCATCTCCGTGGCTGCTCCAGTCGTACGGCGCCGGACTGGGATGCTGTGAGCCATTAAAAGTTAGTAAAAGCGGTTTCTGAAGCTGGAGGCCACGGAGGGATGGAGACAGATAAAGCTGTGCGGAGAAATAACAGGTTGTTGCATTGCTGATCTTCTCGTGCGGTGATCTGCAGCGAAGCGGCTCACGGCATCTTTTTAATTTTCATTTCTCTTCCTCCTCTGGCCATCTCTCACACCTCACTGCTTCGACCTGGCATTTGTCTCTCACCTCCTCGTGTGTGCAATGAAACAGTGCGGCAGATTTTTTTTACACCTGCTCTTCCCCGGACGTGAAAGTCTCAGACATGGTTTTCACCGCAGCCCGACCACGGCTGCACAAGTCGGGAACAGTGGCCGTAATTGCCTTATCTTTTCGGTGGTGCTCGAGCAAATTAGCTCCCCAGTCCTTTTGTAAATGAGGACACAATTGTGTTTTGTCGCGCCTACAACAGGCTGATGATCCTTAATAAATATTAGACTTTTATTGGCATAAAATATCAGCAAACACTAAATGAAAGGTTGCAACTGGATAAAATGACCTGTTGGCCGTTGAGTATCTAGAAGTCAGCCTAGTCACCACAATAAAATGCTAGTAATGAATGTTTCTGCAAGCCTCACATATGTTTGTACATATATATGTATTACCTGAATTTCACGCAGGGAGGTGGAGGTGACAGTGGTGGAGTTACAGGTGACAGAGCTGCCGAGCCAGTGACCTCAGCTACAGTATTTTTAAGGGTGAAACCACTGAACATATGATGATGCAGGACCGAGGCGATCCAACGTTTACAAATGTGATATCACTGGATATTTTTCAGGAGATCTCAGGACAATTTCTAGCAGTGTTTGTCGTTTTTTTTAACGAGACCTCTCGACACCTTCAGCCGTCCGAAGAAGGTATTTGAGCTCAAATATGTTTTCCTAGGTTTCCCTAAGCCTAACCAAGTGCTCTGTCTTACCTAAACCTAACACGAGCATTGTGACGAGAGAAAAATTTAAAATTGAACAAAGAATAGTAAAGTTGCACATTTTAACTCATCCGTGGTTTTGCAGAAACAAACTTTGTTGGTATTGATTCTGGCGATTGGGTTGCTAAAAGTTTAGACGGACTAGTTGCGAGGTCAAAACTGATTCATGGCGGACAGCGTGTTAGTGCTAGTTGCTGGTCACACCGGGTCACAAATGAATCACGTAAGTTTTGTGAAAGTGTTGCATTTAATGCCAAATTCTAAAAATTGAACTAAAAGTGTTGCTGCTTTCACTTTGTACAGGACGCCGTGAGTAGTGCTGGGCGATACGGCCTTAAAATGATATAACGATATTTTGAGGCTACACACAATATATATCTCAATATTTTGAAATATCCTCAAAAGTACTTTGTTATATATTGTGACAGTATTGTAGGGATGACTATCGGTACTTTTACAAACCCTATTATTTTACTTTGAGCAATAATCTTGGATATAAAGTGTTAGAACAAGTAGAACCATCTGGTAAGTTCAGAAAATTATATCACTTTACTGTAATGCAGCCTTTAAAACCAGGAAAACACAACACATATTCCACATCATGATCTAAGAATATCTATCTTTCTATCTCATATCACAACAACAATATAATATCAGTATATGGCCCGACCCTACTCTCTCACTCCTCTTACCTCAAATCTTTCTTTTTTCTCTCATCAGAGCTTCCGAATCTTCTGATTCGGTCCTAGTCCTCACTAATTGACTGTCACCTTACCGCAAATTTGTTGTTGGTGGATCTCTCAGTTATCACCCTCCCTTTTACAACACAAACACACACACACCTCGTGCACACCATTCTCCAAGCCAGTTCTCAGGCAGGTCGCTGAGATCACACATCCAGCTATGATTACAAGGTGTAAGCCTTCATCATGGCCCCCACCTCTCACACATACTGGCTCTCAAACAGCTGTAAACACAGAGCCCCAGACAGGGAGGAAGCAGACAGGGGATTTCGATGTCATTTCTCATACCTAAAAATAATGGGACAGATAGAAAAAAGCCATCGCACTTTGTTGTATAAGCCACAATTGTTATCGTTCTAGCAAGGGGATATAATTACTGGCATTCAGATCCCGTCTGTGGCCTCGTTCATAAGCAACCAGAAAAGCACCAGAGAGCATCTGTCAATGCAATGTAGTATGATCAAAGGCCTAGACGTTGTGCAGGCGCGGTACGCACACACTCCCCGTGCACGCGCTCACACACAACAGGTGAAAAACGTGGCCAGTCCAGGTAAACACTGCCTCTGTTCATTTGCATCACTGGAGCTGACTCACAAAGAGAGAACACAGCCAATAAACAACAAAACAACAGCACAATCACTTTTGCTTTGGAGGGCGTTCGTTCGGCGCAGGACGAGCGTGAGATAGTAAAGCGGGATTAGACCGTCAGCGGGAGAAAGGGAGAGCGATTAACGGCGGTGGCGTCTCCGTCCGGCCACAAGTTTAAGGGGTGAGGGGGCGCGGCCCCGGTCCACTTCCACTCCCCTGCATGCCCTTTTTAAAAAGTGGTCCAATCTCAGCTCTAGTGTGCATAAATAGATCTGTAATTGCTTATTACAATACAATTAGGGCAAAGGGGATGAGAGAAGGAAAGATGCTTAGTGCAAATGTGGAGTGACAGGCCCAAGCACCCAGGCCCAGGATTACAGTAGCCGCTTGCACACGGGCAGAAAACGAGCGCGATAAGAGCGAGAGACAAAGAGGGAGAACGAGAGAGAGAGAGAGAGAGAGAGAGAGAGAGACAGGAAGAAGGAGTTGGGGGTGGGGAAGGGCTGTCAAGTACAGGGCAGAAGCTAATGACAACTCTGGCTTCAACTTGCGCAGACGTCTTTGAAGCCCGGCTCTGATCAGAGCTGTGATTGCCACCGCTGCAGGGCCACCACTCCTATATTAACCTACGCTAACAGCTATTCAGTGAAAGTCACGGGCCCTTTCAAAAAAGCCGACTTCTGCCGGAGCCGGCCATCTGCGGAGCGGCCCTGTAAGGCGGCCAAGACGGCGAGCGCGGGCCCACACGTTGGTGGGGACACTGTTTGCATATGGCCTTGCTGTAACAGTGACAGTCAGGCTGAACATGGGGCCGGTTAGAGCTGATTAGCTGCACTTCCCTCCTCAACCCACTACAGTTATGAAGATTGATAGAAGCAGCTTAGAGCTGATTATAGGGCCCTGGAGATGCATGGGCCCATACCCAAACAGCACATTCACACTGCATTGGCAATGAGCACAGCATGCGATCGCTCGGCACAGGCCGGGCATTAAGCAAACGTTACAGCAATAAGAGGCAAATAAGAGAAATGGACAATGCCAGAAGTGCTCTTAAGAGCTTCTTCAGAAATATGAATATTATGCTAATTAGATGCTTGCTTGTGGCTAAATCTGGGACATTTGAGCAAGCACGTTATGAACATTTAACAGATTTCCGAGACAATATATTGTGAACATGACGGGGTATCTGACTCTCACTCCGGGGTTGAGAGACGCAGCATGCCTTCGTGCGGCGGCGGAGGTCTGTTTAGCATGCACGCCGCCGAAATTAATCTCGTCTTGACACGAGCCAGTCATGTCTTTGAAATACAAAGTAAAAAATTGTGAAAATATTCTTTAATAATACAAATATCCAGGCCTTGTTAATGTCCCACAAAAGTAGGACATTTTTCAGGGAATGTAGGGAAAAAGGACAGTTTAATGAGAAACGCTTTCAATTTGTCTTCATTTTACACAAACACAGTTCAACAGCCACATGAACTAATATCTTGATTTTTTATTTCGTACAGTTACTAAGACTCCAGTATTGCTATGGAGCGGGTTTTTTTATAAGTCGGTGTTGGTGTTGGTGGTTTTGTTTGTAATGTGCAGGAGCTGCTGCCCGTTTGGTCAGTTGGTGGCGATAAAGGTGCAGAGAAGCGTAGCGAAGTGTCCACAAATGCAGAAGGGAAGAAGAAGAGAGGTAGCAGGTAGGGTTGGGTAGATTTTTGCCTTCTGTCTTTTTGGTGTAACGTACCAGGAGACTGTGCATAAAGTGCTGCTGTACTGCTCGGATTGACGTAACTCCCATAACAGCTGCAGATTATTCGGTGTATGTTTCCTGCAACAATCTTTCAGTTCAAAACCTCTTTTGGATCTGCTCCTATTTGCCCTGTTGTTACAACTCAATACTTCAAGTATCCGTTTCAAATTAAAAGCCCTTCAGCATTTGAGTGGGCAGAAACCCTTCATGTTTTCAGTTGGCATTTATTGTGAAAAACTTGCAGGAACAAGGTTCCCATCCCAACTCAAGTTCAATGGCTGTTGATAAAAAATTCAGACACAATGTGTCACAGTCGTCGTGATGGATTGTGGTGCTGCTACAATCTCATTTATGGTTTCTCATTATGGCCATAGATCAGGAGCAGCAGAGCAAAATGTGACACCTAGTGGTCAAGTTTGGTATAATTGGCTAAATATCAAACCAGTTTGAAAATGTTCACATCAGCTCAATCCTACTAGCAAGTAGCCGTGGGTTTAAAAGGGTTTGGGTTCTTTTTTTTCTTGTTCTTTGAAAAAAGCTACAGATGATTCATGTCTGAGGTAATTCACATTTCTCATGCAAACCTCCATACAGTCTTTTACTTTTTCATTCATTGGTTACAATTATTCTTTTAAGTCTTACAACCTATTCATCAGATGTGTAACAACACGGGCTGGAAAGATGTGGGCCCGACTGAAGTAATCCTGTTGACCTTTCCAACCCTCTGCAGAGGGCTGAGTAGTTCTTAAGCAATGGTTGACTCCCAGACATAGTCTGATCCTCCCTTCAGTCCAGCATGGCGCATAGAGGAGACAGAGCCCGGACGCTGCAGTCACTTTTAACAGCTATATTTGGGACTGGGCTCTGATCTTTACACTATAATGACTCCCAGTCTACTTTGGGTCTCTGCTGCCCTCTCCCTGTCCCTGAACTTGCACCAGGTTGAAGGTCCTCCAGCTTTTGTTGGGTCTTTGTCTGCATATTCAAACCAAATATCGAGTCAGCACATTTGTATCAGTTTCACAAATAAGAAAAATCTTAGCACATAACAGACAAATTGAAAGAAATCTCATGAGAGGAACTACTGGATGAATACAGTCCAACAAATGGCTCCTTCAATAAATCCCCATAATTCACATAATTTGAAGACCAAGCTGGAGGTGGAGTGAAGGTTAGGTGGTCAGTTTACGGGATGGCATGGAGGACGTGTTGTGCTAGACAAGGCCAGGACAGGTAGACTGACACAACCATTGACAGAAAAATATATCCAATTACAGTATCTGTGTACATTCACCTTGGCCAAGCATTTCAGAAAATTATCAACACAATCCAATGTTCTCATTCAGAGCAACCAAATGTGAAATCTAAAATTGAGCTACTGTTATCCTAAAGCAGCACTGAAACAAAACGTTGATGGTCGCTGTGCGAGACAAGACAATTCTCTGTGGTAAATAATCTCTCCTGCCTCGATGGTTTGACTGGCAGCCTTTTCAATAAGTTGATGTTCTCTTGCATGACCCTTGACACCGATACCAAATGTTAATTTTTGCAACAAGACCCCTGTCTTAGTCATGACAGTAAGCACTAGAGGGGAAAACAAATGGGATTTTAACTTCCAATTACAATAATGGCTTTTTATGACAGGCCCTCCAACTACGCACCTTAACCCTCCACCCTCCCCCCACCCCCCCCCCAACCTCACTCCCTCACACACACACACACACACGTGTTGCAGGAAAACAATGTGGCTAATCATCCAGGAACCTTAATCTCTGCAAATGTGGTCATGTGAGTGATGTGATAAGAAAAGGAGGAGGAGATAAACAGGAGGAGGCAAGGCCGCTTAAAAACATCCTTTGGTTTGGTGTTTTTTTTTCCTGCAGGTAACCTCACATGAACTTTTCTTTGCTGTCCAACTCTCACTTTGACGAATCTAATCAAGAAAACAATGACGACACCAATTTTTTGGTTTTAAAGTGCGATCATGTAAGAATCGGCCACCTGTTGAATTCATACTGAACATAAAAAGAGGGCAGCAAATCACCTGAGCGACTGCTAACTGCTGCCAGCTGTAGCCGACTTCAGTTAGTTAGCTCAGTTAGCCGTGCAGCTAGTGGTACGGACTGGGAGACCGGGGGCAGTACTGTCGTTTATTTCTGTAATAAAAAAATACCTAGACATCCTAACCTGAAAACTGTTATTTCGACACATTGCCCCTTTAAGAATTCATCTTTTAAAAATGTCTAACCTGCTCTTAAAAGTATTTCTTCGCTTGCTTTCAAGGTTACGATCACGTTGAGTGGGTAATGTTTTCGTAACTGTGCACAACAGCTACTCGTAGGATGAATGAAGTACTTCCCTTTCAATGCATTCAAATTTAGCATCCGTCGAACAGTACGACAACTACCGTACAGATGCTTTTCCATTCAAATTTTCTTTCATACATCGTACAGTCCTTTCTTCTAATGTTCACCTCAGAAGGCCGCGTGGCATTGATGAGAAAGAGGAGAATGCAAACAATGGACAAAGGACACATCAGCGATGTCGTACGCACAGCTCTGTGAAATCTTGATCCACTTTCACCGAGTTCTGCGTCATTGTCAAACTGAAAATCTTTGGACTGTTGGTCAAACAAAAAACTTGAATACATGTCACCTTGAGCTGTGAGAAATAGTTTGAGGCATTTTTCACAATTATCTATCATTTTAGAGACAAGAAGATTAATTGATTGATCGGTGGGAAAAAAATAACTCGCAGAGTGATCAATTATGAAAATAATCGTTAGTTGCGGCCCTAATTAATTATGCAACCATAAACGGTTTACACTTGCACACTTTTCCCCCCCTCACGCTGGCGGTGGCGGCATTGTTGTCTAAATATAAACGCAGCCACATATGACTAACTGAACGCAACCTTGTTAATCATTTATAAGTAAAACAAACTCCAGGCAACTGCCAAGATGATGGAAACGCGATTCATTGTACTACAGAGTTAATTATGTGGATCATTGTGCTCCAAAAATAAACCCTAAGTGTGCATCATTATGCATGGCTACCAAGGTCATCAGGCATTCAGTGTCTTCAGAAACATGAATTCAACGCGCCGTTAGCGGCATCCTGGGTGTTATACATCTATGCCTTTTAGTGTTAACCTCAAGGACAAGACTGTCCCCGACGGAGGGAGCCAGTCAGGCCTCTCCTCCCCATTAAAAAAGACTGCACTTTGTGCCGGTGAGCCGCTGTGGCTGAGATGACTTTCATCCAACACATTTCGTGAGCAATCACGGCTGGTCATTTTTCTGCTTATCGTTTCACATTCCATTTTTTTCTATCGGCTATATTTACATGTAAACTGAATCAGATACAGTTATTTCGCACGGCTCTCTTTATCACTCATGGTTCAAATTCCACTTCCTGTGTTGTGCCTTTTACAAATATTAAGACAGCTCATGTTTGATTCACGGTTAACAAGGAGAACCATGAGCTGTAGTCACAAGACACACACAGACACACACACACACACACACACACACACACACACACACACACACACACACACACAGACCAACCTCTGGCAAACTAAAATAAATGGACCTGATACAAAAACTTGAAGTATATTAGGGCCGTAACTGACGATTTTTCATCAATGATTAATCAGCCGATTATTTTCACAATTAACTCATTAATCGTTTAGTTTATTCAATTTCCCACCAACAGTCCAGCAGCTAAAGACTTTTACATTTCATAGCCAAATCTTTACATTCAAAAACCTGGAACCAGCAGATGTTTGACATAATTTCTTAAAAAATAAAAATGGTTGCAGATTGACTGATTGATCCAAATACAGGACGCTTTGCACAATGACATTTTGTGCAGACGACAGTGAAATGCTTTCTTGCATTGTTGACTAGTGATTATGAAAAATCAATCAATACAAACACAAACAAACCTACACAAGCCGATGCTGTGCATTTCAGGAGAAAAGGCTGAAAAGAAAGCTGCTCCTGCTCCACAAGGACAGTAATGAATAACTACAGAAGGTTATATGAGGTAAAAGAAAACATCATGAACTCATAACTTGAGAATATAAAATAAGAAGATAATAGGACATTCATTTCTACATTAAGAAGAACATGTCCTTTATTTAGCCTGGCAGCTACCTTAAACCAACTGTATCTCATTGTTGTGCTTTGTCAAGGCATTTGTGACAGTGTTTTTAGTCACCCCAGACAATGGTCGTGGTCCACTTAATTGATGTAATTAATGTTCATCATGGTGAGTGTTTGCTGAACGACTTCTAAACCCCGAGCCTCTCGCCTCCTCTCAGGAGGGGAATTGGGCGAGCATGAAGCACTCGAGTTTTTTGTCATGCTTCACAGGAACCTAGAAATGAGTGGAATAATTCTCAGCTCTTAAGCATGCTCAGAAGAGCTCAGCGGCGGCGGCGGCGCTCCGGCTAAGTCATTCTCCATGGCGCCGGGGATCGCTCCCAGGCAATCCTGACCAGCCGGCGTCCGGTTACCTGGACACACACGTCCACTCGGCCCCACAATACACAATCATTTAGTGGCAGGTGATGCATGGCGGAGCGAGCACAATGATCCTGACTAGATGTCATGTAAAAGGCGACTGTTTACACTCTGTCGCGCTGTTGGCTGTCTGTGTGTGGCCACGCTGCGGTGCCTCGTACTGTCCTTGATGCACCTCGGCGGTGCTGTCTGGAGGTGATTGGAGAAAAAGGCAGAAGAGGAGGAGATACGGAAGAGCCAGGAAAAAAGGGAGAGGGGAGTAAAATCGTAGAAGAGATTTTTGTTCTCTCATCTCTGGAATTATATAAACTGCTCGTGGCTAGTCGAGGCCTCAGCTGCGGTGAAAATGGGCCCCAACTGCGTCGCTCCCCAACAATCTACTCCACATCTCCAAATCTTCCATCTCTGCCCCTGAGCAGTGGCAGAAACAAACAAAAATCCTCCTCCTCTCCACTCTCTGTCTGTATTTCATTTCCTCTGAGGAAGAGGGGCTCGCTTAAAATATTCAGCCACTTTAAAGTGGCGTGTCACACTGACCAGGCTATCTTCTTTGATGAGCTCCAGTCCTAATCCTTCAATGATACATCTTCTTCCAAACTCCATCACTCGAGTGAGGTAGCCTACAGAATAGTTATTGGTTAAAGAATCTGTGAGAAGATAAAAAAAAAAGGGGGAATTGCTGGGTTTCCGAGCAGCTCTTACACATCAGGCGTATAAATGGGAGCTGTGTGACACTATGGTCAAATGGATTTCTGCACACACGCCCTTAACATGCTGCTGGGCCACAATCTCAGCCCCCCAGCCTTGGCTCGGCCCACCTGCCCCACCTACAGCGTAATTCACTCTCCAGCTAGAGCTGGGTAGTAGGCCTGACCCCCACAGCTCCGGCCGTCACTTACTGCTGACCTCCAGCGAGGTGCCAATGAAACATGTCCATTGAGTGGTGAGCAGAACAAACTGCCTCACCCGGCTCCCGCTGACAGCTCAGCATTTTAAAGAGCGGCAACGGATCAACACGGGTTCACAGGCGCACACCTCAGGCCGCGTTCGCCTCTGGCCTGAGAAATGCATTGCGCTGAGAGGACGAGGGGGGTTAATTTGGAATCTTGGAAGATATTAAAACCAGTCAAAACGCTGGAGAGAGTATCCAATAATCGTGAAAATATGTTTTTTTTTCCTTGATGTGCTCAGCCTGGTGACACTTCCTAAAACCATCAAGGTTCAAGGTGATTTATTCGTCATTATACAACACGGGGCTGCGTATAATAAACCATTTATGAAGCATTTTTTGTTGTTAAGTTGCAACTGATGTTTGAAAACCCTTTTCATTGCATTTCGTTGTTTGCCACCAATGAAAAAACCCTTAACCGAGCTTTAATCAACTATTAATTCATCATTTATTTATACTGGTTATTATAAAGTGCTACCCTCAGCCCCAATTCTGTCTGACATCACATTTTCATGTTTTTAGAAAAACTGTACGAGAAATGATTAAAGTGGAACTCTCTGATGGCCGCACGCGCTCCACATGTAGCCGCGAAATGATCCATAATCTTAATTCTAATGCATAAACCGCTGTTTAATGAAGACGTCTTACAGTGAGTAAATGCAATAAGGCTTGAAGCAATTTTTTGCTCAACAACACTCAAAGCGAACTCTCGCCAACCCAACGATCCTTGAGCCGATCTATTTGTTCTGGCGATCATATTAGCTGACAATTGTCTCCTTACGCGTCCAGCAATTGAAATGAATTGAAGTCCAACAATCACTGGAGTTTAAGTTGCAGTGTGGCTCGCTCAAAGTTTGATTTTCAGTCACACACTCTGTTTTTTTGTTCACCACCCTTGGTACACTAAGGCATGTGCCATATACTGGGAGCGGCTGACCACGGTTTTACAGGGGCTTGGCATTGTTTTGGTGCTGGAACCAAGTCAATGAGCTGTGAAACAGGTTAAAGTTTTATAGAGTTGCACAGTGTGTGTCGACGGGATCGCCAGTATTAACGATGTCTGCGGGAATCAAACTCTACAATATTGCACAACAACAGGTGTTATACGGTAGGTGTGCGGTTGACTTTGTGATAAATCAGCGAGAGTAAGAGCATCGTCTGCTTTTCCGCGTGTGATTTAATAAAATGTCGACGCGGACGTTTGTAAATGAAGAAGCAAAGATTAAATTAACTATCGCGTTCAAACATCAACACAATTAAATGTGACATTTGCGGAAATAGTTGTTGGTGAAAATCAAATCTACTTTTCTTGAGTCACCTCATAAATGTAGTTTTTTTCTTTTCTTTTTCTTTAAATGAGCAGGTTACAGGGAACAATAGGAATATTACGAAAATAAGAAGAAAGTAGGAAATTGTCTCGTGGGAGTGTTTGAGTCATTACAATTACACCAGCTGCGGTGCATTTCTCCACACATGGCTGAGGTCCAGTAATATTTAAACAAATGAGAATAAAGCCCCAATTTTACAGGGTCACAAAAGCTTATTAGAGCTTTAGCCCAGTGTCGCTCTGATCTTTCACTCTTCCTACCTTTACTTCTCCGATTCAGGGAGAAAAATTAGCCTTTTTGTCCTGCAAATATTTTGACCTTTATAAAATGGAGCCAGTGCAACTGCAGTACTTCCAAAGAGTCCACTATTCTCATTTCTGAATACATCGTTTTTTTTTTTTGCCACCTCTTTCTCTCCCTGTCTGGGGCTCTTGGCTGCTCGCGGCGCAACGTCATTTACATAAACGCACGTGATGGGACGAAAAAAAAAAACAGGGCAACTGGAGGACTCGGGCAGACTAATCACAGTCCGTTCTGCATGTGACAGCTCGCTCTCAGTCGGGCCAACCTCTGGCTCCGGCCTGGCGTCCGACTCGGCTCGAACCCACAAAACAGCAACACCGACGTCAACAATTCCGAGCGTGAGAAATAGGAGGTGCGGGGAGAGTGTGTCAGATTAAGAGTCCATTGCAGGAGTCTCACGCTCACTGCAGGAGGTTTGGCCCGGGGCCACGTTCCAGATTTGGGGGAGTTCCAGGTGTATCCAGTTTATCAATCCTGCTTCACGAGTCAGGCCTCGGCTCTTCCCCCTCACAGCTTGGAAAACAAATTCAAATGCGACCTCCGTTAGCGGATACCCGGCACAGGCGGCTCTGCTCATGAGCTAAAAATGGAAGCTGGCTTGTAAATTGTAATATGTTAGCGGCCCGGCAGGTCGTGAGAACGGACAGACTGTTCACACTCACTGCAGTTCAGAGGAACGTCAGTGTTTTTAGAATATTCCGAACACTTATTTGTTGTATTTCATGATTATTCATCCATTGTTTGTGTCACCCAAGGCCCTCTGCGCGTTACTGCGGGAAAATATAAACGCATAAAGTTACAAAGAAAGCGCTGGTTAGCAGGCGTCTCTTCCACAGCCTCTTCCAAACTGGCTCGTGTGTAGCATCTCATTTCCAAGACGGGCCTATTAATCTATTAATGAATTTAATTTCCTTATGCATAAGAAATGTGATAATAAATGTGAAATTCATTACAGATTATTACATTTCTGTCAGGTAACAGTGGCAGGTGATGTATGCTGTTGTTAACCCATTCATTTCAAAACTGGAAGTTTTTTGCGCCGTACAATAATAAACGTAGATCAACAAACATATGCAGACGATCCTTTGTGGACATCAGGACACAAGACACCAAAACCTGTCTGCAGGGTGTTCAGCATGGTTTAGCTTATGGGACTTCTTTTCTATACTATTCTAAGTGAGTGTTGACTTGCCTCTTTAAGTCATAGTGGTGTAACTGTGTTTATGGTAGCATCATTTTAGAGTGTTGTGATTGGTGCCATGTTTTGCGATTGGTCAGCTGTGCAGGCAGCTAAAAGGGAGAGCTGCCTTCCTTGTTCATCCCGTCGACCTCGATGCTTTTCTTTGATTTGGTTAATCATCATCCCTTATGTGGTTTCATTTATTCATCTGCAATTCGTTTTCAGAGGCACAGGTGTCCCCTCGAACCTCACACCCTGACAACGCGCACTGACAACATCACAGCGTAGCCTGAGGGCGGGTAAATCATATCACAATATTTTGACATTTAACTTGATTGCGCAGGGACTTGTATATGAGCTTCACTGCTCGACTATGAAGTGAGTTTCTAGTACTGCTTTTGTGATGACCACTTCTGAGGGACCAACGCAAAAAAAATTGGTTAATGTACAGTATAAATTCTGTGTATGTGAGAATATAGGCCAAGAATTTTTTATTCCTTAAAATTGGTGTCGGCGACGGTCCCAAAAGTCGAGCATCGGTCTCTACTTATTAACAAACATTCACCAGAAAATGTTAACACAGGTACAGAAACAACTTCTCTCTTTTAATAAAACTACAATTGTTGAAGCCTGTGAATATTCTCATTCATCCAGGTCATAGTTATCTCAGGGAAATTGAATCGAACGCAACTGGATTTGGTTTTTGTCTTTTGTCTTTGTCTTTCAAAGACAAAAACCAAATCCAGTTGTGTTCGATTCAATTTCCTTGAGATACAATTGTTGAAACTTCTATGCGTGGCTCCCCATTTTGTGTATCCCATGCGTACATACGGGGAAGTGCTGTACATGCACACCATTGATGGGGTACTTTCCTGCCAATGCCCTCCAATGGTTTTACACTATTCCACTGGTCAAAGGATGGTAGTACCACGACAAGATATTCATAGAAACGGAAGATACACCGGCAAACAAGGGAAGAAGAAGATTTAAAATACCGTTAACATTGTAAAAAAAAGTGGCATTGGAAATTTTGGATGGTTAGACCTAATGTAAACACTGCTCTCGTCACACCTTTAATCAACACCTATTTTTAAAGACTTTGGATGCATCGAGACACAAAGTCTTGGCCCAAAATTGAGTCTTACTATAGTTGCTTACTTCTGTTCGTTAATTGAATTAGATAGAAGACCCGAAGCTAATAATAATTGCTAGTCGCGTCGCCCTGAGCGAAGGTTAGCCTTAGGCTTAATTTTATGTATATTAAGAGGTCAAAATAGCGCAGCGTTAATTCTCAGGGCAGGGCTAAATTTTTTGCCCAGGGCTTGAATATGTGTGGTGTGAAACACGGCTGCAGAATTTAATTCGAGGTAGCGAGTAAATGATGTCAATGATGTGGCTCAGCCATTACTTTTCCACGGAACAGTCTTGAGATTGGTACATAATAATTACGGCAGAGTTAAAAGCTTCAGAAATGGAAGGTAGCATATGTGAAAGATCTGGTGAGCTCCCAAAATATCCCCCCCCCTTGTTGCGGGGCATGTGCCAGCTCATCGTGCATTAACACAACACATCGCGCCGGTGTACGCCGCAAACACACACACACATGCGAGCAGCGCAACACAACAGCCGTCTCCTGTCTGTCTGCGCAGTAGCCAACCGTAGGCAGCACAGAGCCGCAGAAAACAGGCTTAGACACACAGTTCTACATGAAAACCCTTCTTTTCCATGAGCTGATCCTTCTTTGTTCTGCATAAATGCCAATTACATAATTCTCTCTGGCATGCAAATCAGATTAGATGAGGCCACGGCAGATCACCTATACCGCTCGGTCTCGTACTGCTTCCAAATCCGCAGGAACAGAACATTTGGGGACACCGCGGTTGTGTGCGTTGAACTATTTAATCAGCTTTTAATTCAAGATGCAACAGATGAAAGACGGTTCTCCGTGTGAAAACGTATAGTCACATCTTTTGAGGTCAACTGTGCTATTTAAAAAACGGCGTGGACATTTTGGTGCACGCACGCCGGGCGTCTGATTAAATAAAAGGCAATTTGAAATTTTGATGGGGAATTATCAGGAGCATTATCAAATGTTAGAGATGTCCAGGAGTATACATGACATACTGTACCAGGGGAATATTTGTATGCTGAGAAGAGACACTGACATTCAGCTCGTGGGCACTGATACCCAGAACCATGCTGGGAAAAGGGAACCAATGCAAATTAGCAAAATCGAAGGAAAGTGACACTTTGCTGTCGGCTGTGGGAAGTCGTCAGTAAAATGTTGCAGCGGCGCACGAGAAAAGCAGTCGAGAAAAAAAAGCACAGAAAGGGCTCTGACGACGCTACGCTGTTTCTCCGTGCGCATGTGTGTGTGTGCGTGTGTGTGTGCGTGTGTGTGTGTGTGCGCGCCTCCCCGGGTGTTTGTCTGCGTTTGTTTCAGCCCAGGGAAACTAAAGAGCAGAACAAACCGAAAGTTGCCTGACAGCACAAGACCCTACCCAATGTGAACTTTGAGGATGCGAGGACAGCTGGTGGAGGAGAGAAGGGGGGATGGGGGATGGGGGGATGGAGGATGGAGGGAGGAGGAGGAGGGGAGACAGAGATGGAAAGCAGAAAAAAAAAAAGGATGTTGCGACTGCGATGCATTACTCATGATTCTAGGAAGCGCTTGTGTCAGAAATCTCTAGCATGTGACGCAGAACACGCTCTGAATACATTCATTCCCTTTCTCTGCGCACGCATGTGTGTGTGTGTGTGTGTCGGAAACGGAAGTGGACATAAACAAAGAAAAAAAAGGCCAAGAGGGCACCTACTCGCCACAGATGTGCGCGAGAGACAAGACGCGACGGAAAAAAACATCAAGCAACAACGCGAAATAAAGTCGAGCCACGGGCCGCCAATCAGAATTCAGCATTTTTTTTGAATATATTTTCTTCTTCTTCTGGAAATATAACATGTTGATACATTTTCTGTTTTGCATATTACAGCATACAGTAGCGGCGGAGAGGCTGCAGGCGCGTTCCGGTGACTCCGAGTATCCGAGCATACGTGCTCTAAGTGCACAGGCCAAGGCAGCGGAGTATGGACGTTACGGTTTGCATTAATAGATGCGATCCCGGTCCCCACAGTCCTCCGGGCTTTTCTTTTGTTAATGGTATTATGAGGCAAACAAGACCAGTGACATTAACTTGATATTCAGCTTCCATCTTGGCGCGCGGGAATGCTAAAAATACAGCATCTGGTGGAGGGAAATGACCGTGAATGTTCTTTCTTTACGTTGTCACTTTTCTATTTTAACTTTGATATGGACAATATGATTTTTTTGCATTTGGAAAATGTTAACATCCTTTGCTTTTTCTCCATTTTGGCCCTTTAAAAATGCATCCCATCGTTTTGAGTGTTTACCTATAAACCAGGCTACGACGCAAGTCCAATGAAATTCAACTCATCACTGGGGACACGCGGCCGTATACCGACAATTCCTCCCAGTTGTGAGCACATCTGGATCGTGCACATAAGGTAAACATCCTTAACGCGGTAGCCAGCGGACATACAAAGGGGAAAAAAAGAAAAAACACATTGCACAATAATAGGTTTGATGCCTCTGTCCCCTCTGTGCTAAACCATCAAACAGAGCATTGTGTCCCTGCTGCAGGCCTGGCCTCCGGGTCCCGGGGACAGATATAGACAGATACGGATCTATAACCTGCAGTATCAGGGCCTAATTGATGCAGGTCTAGCATGCAGGGGGAAAAAAAAAAATCGACATGACAGGCATCAGCCACGTGTGACAAGCTTTATCGGTTTGTCTGGGTGTTCTGGCCAGGAGGAGTTAAACCGCTGTCAACACGCATGCGTCACGCAGCTCATTTGCACTGTTTTTGTCATTTTCTTTGTTTAACAGAGTATGAAATTGTCGTGAAGCTTTTTTCCCTCGCTCGAAGGCGGAGCTCTTTCGGAAAATGACAGTACAGATTGCGGTACAGAAAAAAATCCTGCTCGGATGGCAAAAAAAAAAAAAAAAAGCCCCGGCAGCGGTGTGAATTTGAAAAAAGCGCCTGCTCGGAAAAGCCCCGCGACGTCGGCGATCAAAACGTGTTAAGAAATTTTTAGCGAGGAAACATCTGAAACACAGATGTCTAGCGGATGTTTCCCATAACACTTCCTCCTCCTCTGACACGCCGAGCCGTCTCTCTCTCCCCCTCTCCCATTCATATGCTAATGCTCAATCAGGCCGTCCAATCCGGAAGCATTTCCAACCACAAGTTGTTGTTTTTTTTTTTCTTTTTTTCCCAAGCAATCAATTTACCTTGGAGAGAGATAAAAGCTTAAGGAGTCACATAAGAGGCGAGCCGGAGCAAATGGTGATATGAACTGAAAAAAAAGGGAAGAAGAAGAAGGAAAAAAAAAAACCTAAGACGGGAAAAAGAGGCAGTTGGGGAATAGCTGGATAATGTTGGTATAAACACACAAGTCTGTGCCTAGGAAGGCTCGACTGAAGCTCATTCTCATCTAAGCTGAGTTTCCCCCCACTGCAGGAGGGACTTCCAACACCTTCAGCTGCAATATAAATGTTAATAGAGTTCAGGGAAAGAAAACGAGGCGTAAACAAACAAATGTGGTATTCCATGCTTTGGGGCAGCAGGAGGGCCCCTGCCATTGAGCGGTATGCCTGCGCGTGTGTGTGTGTGTGTGTTTTGCGTATGCATGTGCTACGGGATATCGTGAGAGGAGAGGGAATAAAGATGGGGGCTTTTCTCGTACACTCGGTGTGAGCCGGGCTGTAGTGGACCTCCGGCGGCGGCGGCGGCAGGCCCCCGAAAGCCTTTTCCCTAAAACCTCCGGTGAGACTCCGCCGTAAGACAGCCAGATCATTTTCTCCATCGTAAAAAAAAAGAGGAAGACAGCTTTGAGGGTGAGAGCCGCTCCGAATGGAAATCCACCGTCACCGGAAAAACAACACACACCGAGCGTCCGAAAAAAGACGAAAACAATAGCGGGCTTCGCTCTAAATCGAGTGCTTTCCGAAATCAAACATCGAGCGTTTATCCGCTTGTTTCTGCTAACTTTTCCGAGGTTTCGACAGTCGTTCCCGGCGCACAAAAGCAGGACGGCGAACGAGAGAGGGGAGAGAGGGATGAAGGGTAGGCGGGTGGTAAACCCTCACATCCTCATTCTAAGCACACAGGCAGCCACAACTCTCCGTCCTGACTTGTTCAAAGGGTTGGCAACCTTCAGACCAATTAGACATCACAGGGCAGCCTGCACAGCGCCCAGCTTTCATATAAACGGCTCTCCATGAATTTTTAATCAGCTATAATTTAAGGATTTAAATAAAGATCAAATTCTTCCGGCTGCACTGCGAAGAGGTGTCTGCCTGCCTGCCTCTGTGTGTGTGTGTGTGTGTGTGTGTGTGCATGTCTGCATTTTTATGCAATCAAACGGAAGTGAGTTTGCATGAATGTGTTCATCTGTTTCCCTCACTGTCCCCCCCCACCATCCTTAATGTTTTCCTCTTCCTTCTCTCCCTCTCTCCTCCCTCCCTCCCCCCCCGATCCCACCTGCCAGTGTTGTGAGCAGAAGCCCGGCAGGTTGTCTAACCCAGAGCAGAAAATTTCCTGACTGACTGGTTGACTGGTTGACTGGTTGGCTGGCTGAGTGGCAGCATGTGAAGAGCAGGAGACAGATCTGCAGGGAATCACTGACAGATGTAATTAATGAGGTCATACTTGGAGCTGGCAGTCCCCTTCATATCCAATTCCTGCCGATCACAACTGAACACACCTGCAGCTCGAACAGCGAGAGCGAGGGGGGGGAGAAAAAAAAAAAGACAATACCCCCTGACAGCGTAAGGGGAGAAGAGACTCATTTTTAGAACGCAGCGTCCCTTCTGAATCGCAGATAAGAGTTTACACGGCACAAAGCCCCAAACAATATCTAAACTGCAGCGACGCAGACAGCGAAATGTACGAGAGGCTGATCTTTGGCTGGCTACAGTCTTTTTTTCTTCTGCAGATATTTCTATTTAACAAACATCTGAAGGTACAAATATTTATTTCATTTCTTTATGGCTTCATATGAGCCAGCAAATCTTCTTCAGAGACTTAACTGAAGATCGTATAGGCTCGTCGTCTGTAGAGCTGCGGCGATTAATGGATGAGTTGACAACTATTGATTAGTCAGTCATTGATGAGTCATATTTCAAGAAATAAAACCTAAAAATTCTCAGACTCTGATGCCTACCTTCCTGAAGATCTCGCTGACGGCCATTACAAAATACTGGCTTCAGAAAAACTCCTGGCTTTTTTTATTTTTATATTGTTAAACATCTAAATCTGTTACAGCAGATGACTTACTCCAAACTACTTAAAAAAACAATTGGGAGAAAAGCGGTAGGAAGAATAGTGTTTATTTAGCCAGTCAGCCAAATCTCTACTAAAATATTGTATTATGTGTAACATTTTTCTCTTAAAATAGTCAAATTTGACACCTCGTGTTTGCATTTTGCTTTTTAATTGTTCACATTTCCCATCATACGAATTATCATGACAATATTCACGATGTTCCAGATGTTAGGCCTTAGTTTATGATTTCATCTGGCTGATTTTTCACTGGTTATTGGAAAAAGACAACAACAAAGAAAAACACAGTTAACAAAGTTAAAGCTAGAACTTGCTAACATACTGTGAATTTGTTTGGTCACGATGATCGTTTAGTGAAAAATGTGATATTGTGACAACCCTGATGTGAATAATAATGTAAATATTTTCTGGTTTCTTTACTTCTTTATGACAGTAAGTTAAATATATTTGGGTTGTAGACAAAACAAGACATTTAAGGACATAATCGTGTTTTTTTCCTCTTTTTTCTTTTTCATTCTTATTTGTAGATACTCAGAAGTGCTAAAATTGGACAGCCTGGAGATATAAACTCTGTTGTGATAATTTGCTGCCCATTATTCTTTCATAAGGAATGTGCTTTCTTATCTTTGGGTTGCCTTTTTTTGTTTTGATTTTTTGGGAATCTGCCTACCTGGGGTCTCTGCACGTCAATGAAAAACAAAACAAAAAAAACATTTACAAAAAAATAAAAATAAAAAACAATAAAAATCAATGCTTACCTCAAAAAAACAAACCAAAAGAAAATAAAAATAAATAAAAATTGGCGAGGCAATCGGCGTAGAGAAACCAAGGGGAGACGCTTTCAAGAACGGGAAGAAAAACAAAAACCTTCTTCCTCAGTAAGTATGCTCGGGAACACTTTCTCCAATAACAGAGTGTGACATTTCACGAACTTATGAGACGAACAATATCACACGAGACGTTGATGAAAACACGAGACGAGAAAAAAATGCCGTTTGTGAGATGAAGTTACTACCGTTCACCGCCGTATTTACCGCAGCACTACAGTTAATTATGCTGAATGTCAATGAGTATCCCTCCGTTTTCCACCCAGACCAGATTACACCCCTCTCTCTCTCTCCTGGCCTGGTTTTTTTCTAACTTTGCGCCGGAGAGCGTTTATTACCTGTAAACAAGCGGGAAAACAGGCCTTGTCACGTTTCACTGGGGCTCCCTCACTCATCGCTAATACGTGGAAATATGTATTCAGGTCAAAGATTTGGGGCCTTCCCTCGAGACCCTGTCAGTCTTCAGTCTTCCTTAGTGCAAACACGCAAACAAACACATGTACCAAAGGCCACACGATGCCTGGCAAATATTGTATGCTCAAAGGACGACGCCGGAATAGATTCATATCACATATGGCCGCGGTTTCGCATGTGTGTCCATTTACGTGCACGTTTACATCCCCCCCTTCCGTCGTCGTCGTCTGACCAGCCATTACAGCTCCAGTGGAACACTTACTAACCCTGAAAACAAAGGAGAGCCTTGGCAATGCTCTTGTTATCCATCACCTCTTCAGTCTTGCATAAATAACTCTTAATAAATAGCATCATCATGTCAGAGAGCTTTCAGCCGCGTGGCCTCCCCTGCAGCTCCAACCTATTTTTTTTCCCCCCTCCACGCTGCACTTTCATCCTTTACTTGTTTTGCATTTTCGCCTCGCTTAGCATTAAGGGATAACAAAATATTTCGAAAATCCAGGGTTCCGGTGACTCTTCAAGGATGCCACATGCAATTCCCCGGGACGCTTTAGGTACACTTGTAACTTTTGGAGGGGAATGACAAGCTGTGGTGAATTTTAAAACCCCCGTTCCGACCATGTTTGCCCTACAGGGAGGTATTACCAGCCTGATTAGAGTGGTCTATTTTAGGATGGCGACAGTCAATCATTGAATGGTTGGAAAAGCACGACAAAAACAAATTATAAACTGTATCAGTCGACGTGTATGAATCCAAATGAAGAGTTGCAAATGACTGAAATGCTAATTTTGCATAATTATCTTCGTTACTTATTTTAGGTTTTTATTTTTCATTTGGATAAATGCATTTGTTAATACATACGATCATTCTCATTGTTATTGCGTAATAGAGCTCGATCAATGTATTGGTCATCCGATATTATTGGCTTCCAGAGATATATTGAAGGTGTGTCTGTATCGGCGCAAGATATGCGTGATAATGAAGAAAAAGACACTCGAGGTGATTTATAACAGAGCCCGACAACATATCAGCTGTCCGATATTATCGGCCGATATTGACCTCTACTTGTATTGGCGTATATGTTGTCCGATATTTGTCGATATGTACTTTTGTTTTTAGGATATATAAGGCAGAAAAAGGTGCCTCGAGTGATTTTTAATTATTAAATTCCCAGTGAAGTGCACTGATGTCATTTAGGACAATAAACTTTATTGTACTTCTACAACTAATAGTTATTTGAATTGTTGGTTGATTATTTTCTTGATTATTCGATTAGTTGTTGGTCTATAATGTCAGAAAATCATACAGAAAGAAATATAAAAAAAGGGTATCAGTGTTTTCCAAGGACAAGATGACATGTCTTGAGTTACCTAGAACCCAAATATTCAGTTTACTGTCCTGCAGAAGTAAAGAAATCAGATAATATTCAAATTTAAGAGGCTGGAAAATCTTTCCCTATAAAATCAAATCAATTAATCGAATATCCTGCCTCCATTATACCTTTGTCACAAGCAGGTGTATGATATTATGTCTATACACATGTATACATGCATATGTGTCTCTGTGTGTGAATGAGAGAGGGAGTATATAAGAATATCAGCTGATATACATATATAGGATTTGTTTTCCCCTCCCTAATATTGGTATCAGCATAAAGCCCCAACACTCCAGAATCAGCTGGGGTAATGGTAAATGAAATGATTAAGTGATCAAAGCAGGATCATCAAATATTCCTCAAATGTGTTTAAAGTGATTTCTGACCACAAGGGGGCAGAAAGTAAAAGTCAAAACCAAAAAATCCCAGCAATGACCCCTTGTAAGCATCACCTGCCTTCACCTTGTCAGAATGGCATCCGGTCAGTTTTGATTGTCATCTGATCTCCAATCAAATCACCCACAGCCTGAGCTTCTGTCGCACCAGTGTCCCTTCCTGGTTCCCCCTCATGTTACTTTATGATCCAAAAAAAAAAAAAGAAAAGAAAATTGAGCAACCCCCTATTCTTCTGCTTCAATAAATGTGGTAATTGTGAGTGTGTTTCCAAGCGTTAGAGTATCAAAGGGCCTCAGGTGTTGCAGCTCGTTTTTTGGCCCCTTTTGGTTGTGTAGCAGAGTGCAGCGCTCCGAGCAAACTGGCAGCGCTGCAAAAAAAATCACAAAAAAAAAGCTCCGAACAGTGGAGTAATTAAGTTACAGTATTTGAACATAATTACTAATAATTGTTTAAACTAACCTGAATTATCCTCTAAAAAGCACCGAGGACGAGCCGCAAAGTAGGTCAGCCCCGTTCAATATCGCTTATTTTGTCTTCTCCCCCTCGTATCCCCCCCTCCCTCCCTCCCCGCCTCCCCTCGTCTTTTGATGATGAAACACTCGCCAGGCACGGTAACACATTTCAAGTGTTATCATTGTTTTAACAAAGCTCTGGCCTGGCATTCATGTTTCCTGCTTTTTTTTTTTTTTTTTTTTTACTTCCCTTTTTCACACTCCACCTCAAAGAGCAGTGTCATGTTTTATCTGACCATCTCACACAGAGCCTAGAGAGCCTATCTCTTTTATCTGACCACCTCTATCCACCTCTCTTTTTCTCTGTCTCTTTTGCAACAACACACACACACACACATACAACCCTGCCAGGGGGGTAGGATTCTACAAAAAAAAAAAAAGAAAAACCTTATTTCTCCCTAATAGGAAAAGGAGAGCTTGCTGTGTCTTTGGGTGGAAATAAGGTTATTAACAAGGTTATAGCGCCCTTCTAGGAAAAGGTTGCCCTGAGCGGTCGGCGGGAGGAAAAAAAAACTAAATCAATCAGCACTTAAGCTAGATGAGATCGAATGACAACAGAAGAGAGGACTATACAAAGAGTTTAAATAATGACATGTGGCTGAAATGGTGGAGACAACCTCAGCTTCACCTGCGCGAGCACTCCGCTCCCTCCCCCTCCCCATCCACCCTTCCACCCCCAGGCTTTCCCCTTTGCTCTTCTACCCTTATATAGAGCTATTTCTTTCACAGAGAAAGACACCGGTTAAGCCCTCTTGACTATACCCAAGTTATTTATAGACCGAGAGGTTCCATAACAAATAACCATTGTCCAAAGTAGGAAGAGGGAAGGATAACGGGTCGTTTTAAACCCAAATCGGCGCCACGGCTTGGACCAGGACCAAACAGTCCGAGCCCCCCTTGTTCTCAGGACCCCTTTAATGTTGCAAAGAAAGACAACGGGACTGTATTAAGTGCTCGACAATGGGGATCCTAAAGTAGGATGAATCCCGCAGGGTCTACTAGAGTTAGAGGCTGTTAAGGATTCTGTCCATTGGTCTGTGATGAATGATGTGGTAGCCAGCGTACCTTAGCAATGATAGCTTATAGCTCCATTAGCCTGTAACTACAGGGAAAGGGTCAGAGAAAACGGTGAACTCCCTGGCAACATACAGAGCGCGGGCTGGCTGCGGTGGCCGGGAAGATTCATTAATCTAAGATGATGAGTCTTGGTAAGTGTAATTAGGCCTCCTGACACAGAGAGCCTTCGCAAGAGTTGTGTTGAAGGGCCTTTATGGCGAAAAGGAATCTCCCCCGATGTGCTAGCGGTGGTTAGCCTGGGAACAAATGGATCAATGAAGCCGTGATATCACTGTGTACAAGCACACCTCTGTATTTTCCTTTCCTTAGGTGCCGCGCTGGGTCCGTGGGAGTTAATCATTCATAGGTAGCGGGTGGCTTTAAGACACAAATGCAACTCTTGCTGGCACCAGAGCTACCAGCATCACCCACACTTTCTATATATAACTCTTTTTCCATGGCGAGGCCATTTGTGGAGCAGAGTTCACAAGGACACTCGCCAGAGGAGCTTTCTGCCTCTAACATTGTTAGCCAGACCTAAGGAGAGATTACAGCCAACACCCTCCTTCATAAAAATAATACTTTTATCAACACTCCACACATTTTATAGGCCATATGATCCAGTCGGTGGAATTTTTCATAGGGACACGCAGGAAGCTTACCGACGCCTGTCTGCTGATCCACAGTGTAGATCCACATGCAAATAGAAAGGATACCAAAAAGCCTGGGGAAGCAAATACACTATCTACTTATCAAATAAAAAAAATAACATGAGGTGATGTTTGACCACCAGGTGGCAAAAAGCAACACAGCCCTGAATCATAAGAGACATCCAGGCCAAATGGCAAACTATTCCACACTTCAATCGATCGCCATTTTTCTGCCATCTGACAAATGTGTTCTGTAGTCTGGAAGTAGTACGACACTTAAATCTTGCTGCTGTTGAAATTTTAAAAAAATGACGAAAGCAACTAAGGACTATTTTCATTAGCGATTAAACAGACGATTTCTTTTTTTCCAACTTCCCAGAGCTCAGAGTGAGTTCTTCAAATAGCTTGTTTTGTTCCACCGATGTTCCAAAACCCAGAGACTCTTCATTTATTATCATAAGTGACAAAGAAGAGCAGAACATCCTTCCATCTACTTCAGACTAAAGAGAGTATGTACAGATTACGATGGATGGAGGATGCGATGCCTACTTTGCTCCAAGAAAAAAGTATTTCAGTACACTGTTACTTCTACTGACTGGTTCGACAATGTTATGCCCTTGAAGCCAAAAGTCCCCAAAAATAATAATTAACCAACACCTTTGTAGGTGGAACTTCACTTCACATGTGCAGCTTTGTACCACTGACTGTATATAAAGACAGGCGACATCACAACAACTCCCAAAACGTGAAGCCTAAACATCTCCATCGCTTCCTGGTGACAGACAAATACATATTTTACCAAGGATGGTTTCTTACATTTAAGTTTTTCTGATAAGTTTGGTTATATTTAGTTTTTTGATGCTACCAAAAGGGGGCATCACGTCACGAGTGACTTGCCAGCACTTCTCGGGACTTGAGTCTGGCAGCTGTAATATCGCAACGCTGCCGTATGCAGGAGACTTTGGCTTTATTTTGTTACAGTGGAAGGAAGCGGGAAGTGCAGACGCATCGTCCACCGTGCTGTGAAGCCCTGCCATTTCAGCATAAAATGACTGCTCGTTTCCATTTCCTTCCGTGGTGCATCGCGCTGATTATCAAAACAATTCGCGTACCAAACAGAGTGTCCTGTGCCGAGCGACTCAGCCGGCGAAGCCCCTCCGTATTTGCATGCGGCTCGATCGAGGCGAAGGCTTTTGATCATGTTTCCGTAACACGAAATACTTTTATCAGTGTGCATCCTCTTTGGTAGGAACGGCTGATTAATCTGAAAGCATCAATAAATACGGAACCTCGCTAATGACACATGAGAGCCGCTCTCACAGCCCCTCTTAATAACCACCGCCAGCCGTGCCCCCCGGGTAGCACCACCGCTGGGCAGCCACAGCCGAGTGCACCAATTGGGGACCCATTCCTTAAAGAACAATTAACAGGGCCATTTAAAAAAATCATCCAGCCCACACACTCAATTAACACAACCCACTTTTGCACTTTCCCCTCTATTGTGTCCTAGAATAGCCCTGTTGAATTGGCACGATTAAGCTGTGTTGGTGATGACTGAATCACGGAAGGCCCTCGTGCCCCCCCCCCCCTTAACAGCAGCCACTGTGTTTGCGCGTAGCTTTAAAAGAAAAAAGACTTAACAGCTTTGGGGATCACCTATCAAAATGTGTGTCTTTCAGGGGTCTAAACGAGATGTAATTACCGCCTGCTTTTATGTTCCAGGACGAGACGGTCTAAATACGACTGTTTTACAAATGAAGTTGAACAGAACAGAAAGACTGAAGCCGGGAGATAAGAAAGCGGCTCTTGTGCAAATATGTATTTGAAGAAAGGAAGAACAGGCTGTTTTTTTTTTTCTTTTTTGCGGCTGCTGCCGTCGCCCTTGATGCTGAGGGAACTTGAAAGCTTTGAATCAATATTTATGGTCATCAAAAAATCATCTAAAAAGTCCTGTGCCGACTAATAAAATGCTGGCTGTCCTGTACTGTACGTCGTTAAACGCTATGTCAAAACTGAATGGCAATCAGCTCTGCGTACAGTGAATCTACTACGACGAAAAAAATAAAAAAATAGCTTCCCCAGTACTCTGTAAAAATGCAAACACAATGTCCTAAAAATAACCCTTATCTTGCAGCAGTCATTATCATTGGGAACACTTCAGAAAACAGCAGCCCCAGTGGTGTGTAAATAAACAGTGAAAAGCGGAGGAAGAGGAAAAAAGATAACATACAGCAGGAATTCTATCAAGAGGCAGGGTGGGATGACTCATGAAAATAAGTGACTTTGAGTTTATGTGGGGAAGGACAATAAGGAGCTTTGAAGCTCTGAGATTACAGAGAGGTGGCTGATGGAGCAAACCGGGGAGGGCCGGGTGTTACGGCGGCGCTGTAGCACACACTGTGCAGCCGGCTCTGGTACTCACTCTTCTGGAAATACATGTAGGGCACGGCTTCATCAACCCCCTGGAGGGATGCGGCCATTACATTAACACAGCTCACCTAGCGGGCAGAGGGACAGGCTAGTGTCTTTGTTGCAGCGCAAGTTCATCCTTGTCCCAAGCCAATATACCCTCCATTCATTGGCCATTTGTCATCATCAGATGACCGGGGGTACGGTTCCTCCTCCGGTTACGTCAGCAGATAAAATGAAGTAACTCGTATTTTCTGTAACGCTTCCAGCGGCGGGGTTGTAATTAAGCACACACCGAAGGACGTACGCTTGAATCTCAAACCGCTCATTAACGGTTGCACGTATGCTCGAAAGAACACCCGGGAACAGCCGAGCTCGCCGCACGATCAGCTGAGGGTGATAGGTGCGTCTCGGCAACATCGAGATCGTGAAAACCACAGCAGGAAAAAACATCTGGTTCGCGCGCGAGCTTACACCAGTTTTGCAGGCCACTATGCATGATTGCATGTTTGTAGGAGGGAAGAACCTTGGAGAATGTCAACAGCTGCACGGCTGCTTAAAGCCCCGCGGTGACTCACGTGATTAAACGTCTATTTCAAATGAAAAGTCATGGTCGGTTCCCAAAAATAACCCACACCAACACGTTAAAAAACACCTGGATTAGTCCTGATCCTGTGCCGTGGCTCATCGGGACATGTAACTGCATATTCACATAAACACTCGATTGGTATGTGCAGGCTCTCTATAGACTTATAGCCACTCACCTTTAGGTATCTGTGCAGTGTAAAAGTGCATGTGCACGCTTAATCAATCAGTCCATTCATCTCTCAAGTGGCTGCCCCTTTAATGGAGAAGCAGTGAATCCTCTCATCTGTTCTTCCTTAGCGGCAGTGACAAAGGATGGCCAAAGATGGCTGTCGGGAAACGGAGCTCAAGGTCCGTCCTTCCATCAGCTGATTTCACAATGCTGTATTTACTGTTGTTATCGGGCTTTAACCAGGACTTTAACCAACACCTAACTTCAATGTTGATTAATGTGCTTATTTTTTCGTGACTAATCAGTTAATTGTGTAGTTTATAAAATGTCAGACTTAAGTCTTAAGTGGCGTCCTCAAATTGCTCCTATCGTCCAATTAACAGTCCAAAACCCAGACGCTCTTCATTTACTCTCATATATTACACAAAAAAACAGCAAATCCTTTGATTTAAAGGGGCAATATGTAAGAATTTCGGTTGAAAACATTAAAAACTTCACTAAGAAGTTATCAACAGAATGTGACGTTATGACATCTGTGCTAACCAGTTAGCCTCGGCCCGTCGGTCCAAAGCTCCTGTGCTAGCAGCGGAAACACCAACACGGACTGCTAGCTGCAAAGCTAACTAGCTAAGAGCAGCTTTTGTTAACAGCAGTTAGTGGTTACTCTCATGATGTGCTGCTCTTTTTATATGTTTTGTGTGAATCAATTGTCACATATTGCGTCTTTGAGAAGCTGGAACTGGCAAATCTTTGACATTTTTTGCTTGAAAAATGACTCTGGTTGCACATTGTAACCCCGACTTCAGAAGCACATGAACCCATCATACCATCCCTCCGTCCCTTTAATACTTTTAGCTCTGCTCTGTTGGTATTATTGCCATTTTTCCCTGCTACTATGAAGTACGAAGTGGCAAATCAACCTGCGTCTGCGATGCATGTAAATGAAAATTCTCCACCCATAATCATTACTGTACAAACTCCTCCGGAAACCAGACATACATAAACTTCTTTTCAGAGTCGAGAAAACGCACAATCAAAGAGATCACATTTTCTGTAACACATCCCACCAACCACTCATTAGAGCCCTTCAAGCCCCGCGTTTGCTACGCGACAGGAATTTTTCTAACTTCGCCGCAGTCAAAGCAACTTCCAAAATTATCACGGAGACAGATTATATGTTTGCAGTACAAGAAATCTGCATCAAGCGTATTTATATCCCACCTACCATCAAGGAAGAAAAACCATGTTGATACATGATTGGAAATGATTGCTGGCTTATTTTTTTTAACCCCAATCAGCGGTGAAGTGCTGCAACTCAGCCGGCCGTTTGGACTATGTTTAACGTCTAAAAATTACTCTGAGATTTTGTTTGTGGCACCCTGCGAACACATTTTAAGCAAGGCTTCAGAGGAAAAGTAAGCCCTTGTACACAAGTGAGAACACACTTTGGAAAAAAAGGATCCAAGTGTGAGAATCTAACAGCACTGTTAGCCTGAGTGTGAGGACCGGTACCACTCAGGGTCAGCAGTGAGTGCTCGTGAGAAGGGCAGAAAGGGAACTCTAGACCACGGGTTCAAATAACAAACTCACACCGCAGGTGGTGTTCAGCTGCAGTGCACCCCGAGGCTCTCTACAGCATGCATGAGGGCATCTGTCATGTAAATGAATCAACTAATGACATGGAAAGAGACTCTGGTACAGAAACGACCGGATTGAGATGGCAGGTTGAGAGCTGTTTTTATAAAAGAGACGGCGTTTAAAACCCGGGCGCCCTCGGTTTGAAATATCAAACAACACGGCTCCATAAAGATGTACAATTTTAGAGCGTTAGGTCACAAAATTATTATTGCTCGGCTGATGTTGTCTGTGTCAATATAAAATAAGTCCTGAGCAGTGAAGCAAGAAACGGAGCCATAAAATCTGTTCTCTGTGGTATTACTGGGTATCATATCATCATCTGACATCACCTGGACGCTGAGATTTTTACCTCGCTGAAACGGGAAAGAACAGGGGGAATCATGGGAGCTCAACAAATCGGACTTCGTATAGTCCCTTTGATAACTCTGCGGATGGTACAAGGTGAGCGAGAGGCCGTATCGGAGTCGCTGCTTCCGGGCGCTTCAAGTGATCAGCTCTTATTTTGAAACTTTAAAAAAAAAAAAAGGAATTTCCCAAACAAAGAGGAGGAATAAAAAATTGGACAGAGCGTTTAACATTTATCACGGCTAATAAGAAGAGAGGGGGAGCTCAAACTTCTAAGCAAGTACAAGGCAATTTTATTAGCGCTTAGGGGAAATTGTGCCCACCGTGTGTGATAAAAACAGGACAGTGCAGATAATATAATAAAAAAGCAATTTACATTCACCCTCACTCACACTCAAATGTCACCCAAACACTCATTAACGCATGCCCTGTGAACATATTCTGACACGCATAGCAGACGAATATATATACTCTTTTTTTTTTTGATTCATTAGAGAATGAAATGTATTTAAAATGTTTCAGTCTCGATGTATTAGTATATTCCATAAAGCTTGGTGATATTAAATGTCAGCACACAAAGGAATTTAAAAAAAGGGACCATGAAGGGAACATGGAGTTATAACACAATTACAGCTGCAACCTAAGTCCAGAGAGAAAGGGTTATCTGAATATACTTTACAATAGAACGTGAATTGTTCCCTATTCACAGCCTATAAGACAGTGACGGCAGTAGGCTGAGTCATGGCGGAAGGTAGTGGAAGCTCTCACCATAGTCGGAAGTTTTTATGACAGATTTAACTGATAGAAAAGCAGATTGAAAATCGGTAAAATGGGCATTTAAGTACTGTTGGACCGTTCATTTACTTCCTCGGCCTACTTCCAAATTAGGGTGTTAAACAGGGATCGGGACAAGAAAATCAATACGGTGTTATATTTCAATATCACAACATTTCCCCTCGCCTAATGTTATCGATGCACTTGCACCGAGTATCAATATTTTTATCAAACTAAGAACGCCGTGAATGGATTTCCTCGCATTGAGCCTGCTACTATTTTGGCTTACAGCATTACGACCCTCGTGAATCCTCCTCGTGGCGGGTTTATCAGATTGATGACGGAGGGGCTGAAATGAAGCTCGCAGCGAAGGAGGGAAAACAGAAAATGGCAGATTGTGGAGGAAATAAAAAAAAAACTGGCTACGACAACACATTATATCAAATTAATGCCAAATTTATAACCTCAAATTTGTGCAAATCTCTCAGTGTTGAACGGAAATTACCTTCAATTGCTTCGAAGCCTCTGGGTGAATTTTCAGACGAGAAAAAGTATAAAAACACTGACTCCGACGGTCTTAAACCTGCTCTCACAAACCAAACTTTAAGCCAGGATTTTAGGCCTTACTGATTAAAAAACTGAGATCAGACTTTCAGGATTTGCTGGCTCAGCTTGTGTGAGGGGGTCAGCGCCAAAAGTTGGCATTTCTTATCTTGTAGTCTTTTTGCCTCACAATTAAGTTGCAGGCCTCCAAGTCTGGAAATCTAATTTTTTTTTTTTTTTACCATTATCTGCAGCTCATCTCTAGTGTGTGTACAACAGAGGAAAAAAAAAAAAGGAAATCTGCTTTGGGGGTCTGTCATACGGTATGAAAGGCTTTTCATTTTCAAAGTCTATTAAATCTAATAAACCGAGAAATAAATAATAAATAAATAAAATAGCAATTTCCTGGAGAAACAGCTGTGGATATATATTAAAAGAAAACTGATATCATCTTGACAGGCAAATTTCCTCTCCAATAAGTCAACCATATTCAAAATGAGGCATCTCCATACAAAAAAATAAGTTGCAAAAATTATTAAAGATTGGAAAAGCAAAGTCAGCCGTTTCCTCGGAGCGCCTTTCGTCTCGGGCCGCGCCGTCTCTCAATTTGCGGTCCGTGTGTGTATAAGAGATCAATAAGCAGAGAAAAACCCATCATGGCGGTTTGTCTTCAAACTGTCATCAAACACATTTCGCTCTCGAGCTCAAATACATTTCTCCTCCTCGACCACAAGTAGGTTTTATTGCTATTGACTATCAACACAGTAAAGAAGAGGCAAACATTAGCGCCATTATCTCAGATGTCGGATGATATACTGTTTGGAGCGTGTGCTAACTGTATGTACACTGTGCACTGCTACTCCGCGTTGCCCTGCACGTCCGTGTGCTCGTGTAACTTAGCAGAAACCCTCCAAGTGAGCTAATAATTTTTTCGCTGCTGTTTATATTCAAACAATGTGGAGAGCCGCAGCCAGACAGACCGGCTCGGTAAACAAAGACAACAGCACATTTTCTCATTACCAGGGTGCGTGCGGGAGGCCAAGGCATAGAAATTAGTGAGCAGAAAACTGCAAGGAAAGCAAAGCTACCAGGTCATCTGCCGTGTTTGGCACCCACTGATTTAAATTTCAATATTACCGTACAAACAACGAGAGAGGAGTGGGTTGTATGATAAACACGCACTTCATTCAGCCCGCTAGCCGCAGATAGCCGTGTGTGTGTACGCGGCAGACCAGATTACCTTGCCTTTTCTACTCCAGGTAAAGCATAAGTACTGGTTTAAGAACAAAATCTATAGTCTATTGTTTGCCAATTGTTAGAGGCTGAACACACAGTTTGAGGGACAAGGCCTTGGGAAAGAATAACGGTAAACCTCACGGTCGCACCTGCTTCTCCTTACATCCCCCCCCTCCCCCCAGGGGAAACCCACGAACCTTCCTGGAGATGCCGTCAATACAGTATTCAAAACCACAGGTTCAATATCTGTTCTCTCTGTGTGGATGCCTGTACACACACACACACACAGTTTCTTTGTTCCAGCTGCATTGTGCGTCATTCCTGCCACTAGGAGTCTCTAAATAAAAAAGCAATGACGACAAAAGGCGCAGTTTGACGATATTGTGAAGCAGCGTGGGATCATGGGAGTTTTTGTAGTCATTGTTTAACCACCACCATTGCCAAAGAAAACAAGGCCAACGTACCAAAGCTTTAGTCACGTTCCTCACGCTCACGTCTACCAACTTCCAACGTATCATTTAGTGTTTTTCTGGAACCTTTAAAGTACTGATTTCTCTGGGTTTGAATATCGTTGGAAACCTTTTGGAGGTGATGCTTAACGTTAAGGTTCTTGTAATAAACGAGAGATAATAGTCAATATAGGCTCCTACACGTCATTAATAAGAGCATATTAACACATTTACTGTTAGATTATAAGACATTTATGAGCACTTATAACAAATGTTTATATACAGCCTAAAAAAAGTTGATAGAAGCGCCATGATTTTGACTGAATAGGTCAATGTCAGCGTCAAAACAGCGACACACGGTTCGGATAGGTTTAGAAACTGACACAACTTATTTAGTATAAGGAACGCATCGTGGTTTGGGCTAAAAGGACTCCTTAACTTCTCTCACTTCAGTTAAAACGTACCTACATTACCTAGATAACTTATGTCACCTTGTGTACGTGACATTACTTCACCACGTTCGTGACTTTAGAGAACTCACAGCCGACTTCTGGTTTCACACTCCTGAAGGAAAGTCCAGTGCTCATTTAACCTAACCTTCCATCCCGACCTCCCTCCTATACAGACTTTTTATACTACTCCTCCTCACTTCCTCATTTGCGGCTGTATTAAACACTACAGGTGCGAGGTGTGAGGTCACCGTGTCACAAGAAGCATAAATATGGGTCTTCATAAGCTGCTATCATGCTTTGACCTAGATGTTTGTTTTTCTGATGCTAGCTCAAGTTTCTCATAATTGTTTATACCAGCAGGAGCCTTCACTACATTAATATATACTGTATTATATATTCATTATTGGTTACCATGCAACTATGGCCTTATTAACAGTGAACCATTGCTGCTCCCTGATCTAAAGTGAGAACAATGCCTTTTCAAGCACTATTTCACAGTTTTTTTTAAAAGCTTGCGAGACCTGGGTCACATATATATATGAAATAAAGCTGTGATGATCGCTCGTACACTTTACATTAATAACATACAGTCCACTGTCTACTCTTATCTGCCTTTGAGCAACCAATCTCAGGAAACACATGCGGCATTTTCACATAACACAGGCTGTTTTCACTGAGCACTGTGGCTAATATGCTGCCGAGCGTCCCAGCACAGCCCCTGTTGTATATACAGTAAGACTATACCTGCCTGGGGTCAACTGCTAAGCACCGCACACGCAGTATGGGGATAATGTGCACTCTTTCTGAGATCACGCTCAGGGCGAGGGAACAGGATTCCACTTTTCACCCCTCACTGTTTCAATATTGCCCCATAGATACAGAAGCAAATAAGCTTCTTTGGCTCAGCTTCCACCACTGTGGGTAGATTTTTTTTTTTTTTTTAAACAGCCAAACGGAGTGAGGAAGAGAGTACAGCAGCTTTCAAACAATAATTGCTTCGGCTATTAATACAGAGTAGCAGCATCTGGTATTGTTTGGTTTGATTTTCAAACCAGCTCATATGTTTAATCTTATGAATATCAAAAGGGATAAATATTGCTCAGAGAAATCTGCTTAATATCCCGACCAACTTGACGGATGAGAAGAGGGCCGGGCGGCGACTTCGACGCGGCCCGCGACGAATCCTTGTTGTGCAGTTTACGCACTTGTTGTGAACAATGCGGCGCAGTTTTCAAATTCTCAGTTGTCCCGTTTTGTCAACGTGCCATTAACAGTTTGCCTTTCAACACATGTCAAAAGTGTTTGAGAGGAGCCAGTTTAAAGTCATATCAGATCTTCTTAGATAAGCCAAGCTGACATTTATCCCCATCACACATCACACTATAAACTACAGCTGAGTGAAAGTGCGGTGTGCAGAGCACAGTGCTATTACACAGGCAGACACCCACCGCATCATTTATCCTGCCCATAAATCAGCCCTCTGCTCTACTGCACTACCTGCTCCTCTTGTCCCAGCAGATCTCTCTGACGTATCATTATATCTCATATACCTCCACTAAAATAACCTCTACTGAGCCTAAGAGCTTGGGATGTGTGAAAAGGAGAACCTGAACCCTCTCTCCGTCTGTCTGCCTGGGTGATGCTTTGCATTAGAGCATCAATTAGGCCCTGTGATATACGCTTGTTGTTTTACTGCATACTGTTCCGTCTCTCTCTTATGGTCGCAATGAGTAATGTTTGGGGTTGTGTAATGCGCCGTCTCTTCACGGCGAAGTCTAATCCTGTGCATGTGATATATCACTGCAGGTGAGAGTGTCTACAAAATGAGGACATTCTGTAATCATGAGGATAATTGAAGGGCTGAGCTAACACCGGGTCCCTACGACAAGCTCCCGCATTGTGGCGCCCGTCGCCCAATCTGAATTCCACACCCATACGGCCCACAAACGTCCCTACTCCTTACATTTATATTTAAAGCTGGACAGCGTCCTCTCTGATCCCGGCGTGGCTGCAATGAGCAGATCTGTGCCAGACATCGGGGGCGAGCCCAGAGAAAGTGGCCCATGCTTTCCCCGACTCTACTATTAATGAATGTCTTTGCACGATATGGATCACGATTATTTCACATGATTAAAATGACTTGTGACTTTTAAATTACTATTTAAAATGACGGTGGGATTAATTATGTATTTATTAGAGCCTGCCGAAAATGATCATCATCTGATATTGGCCTATTACAGATATATCGACCTATATGTTGTTTGATATGAGCCAATATGAAACCTTTGGTTTTTTCTGATTATAATGCAGAAAACGATGCTGGAGGTCATTTATAATTCATTTCCAGTGAAGTTTACTATTTCAGGGCACTGGTGTCACTTTAGACACTGAAGTTGATTGTTAAACTGTAAAATATCCACAACAAGTGTTCGATAACCACTTTTGAGGGATGACCGCAAAAAAATGTCTGTGTATATTGGTCAATATATCAGTATCTGAACTTTTCTACCCCCTAATATCGCTAAAGCCATCGGCCCCAAAAGAAACAGTGGATCCTTAAAGCTTTAATTAAATTGAAAATAAAAAAAATAACTGTCTTGTATTAATAATGTACAAAAAACACAAAAAAATCAGAAAGAATCACCTCACACAGTATATGATCTGTATTATTATGTCATCTTTATTTTGGTATATAAAATGAGAGAACGGATTGCTGAAAAGTGATTCTTGCGTCTTTTTGGGGGGATGATGTAACGGCAAGATTAAGCGTGCATTAAAATCCAAACAGCGGCCAAACAATGGCTCACTCGGTTGCAGCGAGTTGAACTAATTTGGGGTATAAAAGTGAACCACCGTGAAGGCAAAGGGTGCGCTGGATTTATAACTAGGGCTCCACGATATGGAGTTTTTCTTCCGCCCGTACAGATATACGATTGTGACCTACCTCTCGTGACAATAAGAAATTCTGAACCTGTAGTTTCTGCACACCCGGGGGTAAGGAAAGCCAAGACGTCCGCCCACACCGTCAGTAACGATGGGGATAACAATAATTTATTGGATGGGATATACATTGTGCTTCTCTATGGCGCAAGGACAAAAGGTCTGTGAAATGCTAGAGGCGGGGAAATTGTTTTATCTTTATCTAGCTTCCAGAATCGTTAGAAGTCATTATAGCACTTGAAAATAAAATGTTATTAATCACCTTGCCCTAGTTTGAAAGCAACGGCAGCTTACAGACGTGTACGTTACATCTAGACATGCGGTGTCGGACTTTTGCTTGTCTGACTGTGCTCCGGACACGAATAGCAGAGGAGGAGAAGAAGAGCAACGAGGCCCGCTGGACATGCCAAGAAAAAGAGATGGCGAGAGTTGAGTTTGAGTTTCTTTGACCGAGGAACTGAGTAGGAAAGGACAACAGGGCATCATTAAAATGTACGACGATGAGTGAATGCCTCGTCCGCTGAATGGAGATGACAGTAACGAACGGAGGCTGCAAGGGTTAACATCTGTACGGATTAGAGATGCTGCTCATCAGGCGAGGCAGGGGGGGCTGAGTAATGCCTGGGTCCCCTATCAGTGGGGGCTGAATCAAGGCTCTGTGGAGGGAAAAGGCAGCAAAGCAGTGCAGCACCACTCAGGCCTGTCTAGAGAGGACTCGCTGTGTACCCCTTCACTTAGCCAGCACTCAACTTCTGATTCAAGTGACAATGCCACGGAGAGGGGGGGCGAGAGAGAGCGAGAGAGAGAGAGAGAGAGAGAGAGTAGAGAAGCAGTAGAGAAGGTAAGAGGCTGTCAGCACTAGAGAGTAAAAGAGAGAGTAAACAGACATTTTTAGTGGAGGTGAGGAGAAGAAGAAAAAAAAAAAAAAACAAGGACCAATTTATTTTCCAAACTGTGAAAGCTAAAATGAAGAAAATACAGGGCTAACACCTTCAAATATGAGGGAAAGTTTAAGGAAACTCGCAGATTTTAACTTAAATTCGGCATGAAAAAAAAGAACACTTTCGCTTCCGACTCCTGTCTACGTGTGCGCTTTTCTCCCCTTGACTGCCCATGCCTCCCCCATTATTCCTCCACTCTCCCTCGCCCCGCCGTCTCTTCCTGTCTCCACTTTGAAAAGGCAGCGGTGTGTTTGTTCGAGAGGCTCTTGCATCACACCTGTTTGTTTAAGCTGCAAATGACGCTGGAGACAAAGCGCGCCTGTCTCTGCAGACTGCCCAGATATAGCCCCGCCGTTGCCAACAACACAGGACTCCCTCTGCCTCTCACCCTTTTTCCTCCTCCTCCGCTCCCGCTCGCCCTCTCTCCCCGACGCCGTCTCTCCCTCGCTCTCCGACGGGGAAAAAGCAGAACGCCGAGCCTCGGTAATCATTCCTACAAGCACAGCAGAGCGCTAAATACTCCCAGAGCACCTCAGCTTAGTCCCATGGATAATATGAGGCAAAAACACTAAGTGCAGATGCACTCCGGCTTGCTTAACTTCGACTTATCACCCCAATAATACCGGCAGGCTACCAAGACCAGTAAAAAAAAAAAAAAAGGCAATCACTTCTAGACTTCTGGGCAGTGTATTATCATCTATAAATAAAGTACAGGCTAACAAAATCTGTATCACAGTGCAATAATCCGGTGTGAAAAAGCTTTACCTGGAGCCATTTACGACGACCTGCACTCCAGTCTTAGCCAGCACCTTTAGATCCGAGCATACATACAATATGATAAGCAGCCGAGATGTGGAATCTATTTACCGCGGCATTATCAAAAGAAGAAAATAAAACGCCCCGGCCCTTCTGATTTTACACTCACAATAGGTTACGGATCAAAGAACCTGCTATCAGCAGTCGACGTTGTTCTCTGAAACAGACCTGAGAGGAATCGCGCCGTAACCTCTGCTGTGCGTGTCATTTTTTTTTTTTTTTCTCTCCACATGCATCATACATAAGCAAAAAATTCAGGCTCGCAAGCACTCGTAATCAAAGCCGAACACACAAAAGAGCAAAGACTGCTCTTTTTTTTTGTATTCTTTTATTTGTCCTGTGGGACAACTAGCAAACGGGGAGAGGTCAAAGGTTAAGGACGTAAATAGACGCACCAGGTTAACGTCATTGCTTGTTTTGGCCCCTACGATGCACTGAGCGAGTCGTCTCTTTGTTGACAGACCTGAACGCAAAAGCAGCAGCTGACAGTTATTTCCTAAGACAGAAATGTCCAGAATGAAAAGGAATAATCAGCACCTTAGGGCTGACACACTATATTATACAGTATTAACAGTTTCTTTCTGAATAACTTTCTCTTAAATACTACATAAGGCTTTATTGCAATAGATTTTCTACAGTTAAAGGACAAATTATCCTTTTTTTATTAAAGCATTGCAGGTAAGTATTAAGGGTGTAGGGAGTAGAATATATTTGGTCCTGTGCAGAGGTAGGTTTTATGTAGGAATATGGTTATTAGAGCCGGTTAAGCTGGCACCATACACAAGTCAGCACAAGCTAAATGTTGCATGTAAGTTATAACACAGCCTCCCACTACTATCTTATATACAAAATGTTTTTATCGCTGTCATGTTGCAATATTTCTTCATACAACGTGTAACTTTAAGCATCAAGTTGTGCTCAATTTTGATTGTTTTCTTACTTTTAGACTAGTCAACAATTATTCAAACGTCCCTTAGTTATGTTATCCTTTGCCAACAGGTAATTGCAAGTATAAAGTAATAAGACAAAGACAAACGTGGACTTTCATGCAGAAGAACTTGAAACATATTGAAATAAAACTGGATAAATTAAATGTTGACCTCCACACATTCAGATTTACTTCTTATCACATTTAATTTAAGATGTTTTAAGTCTTTTTTAAGGAGCTGCAGACACCCTGTGCAAGGATTGTAATGTGTTTCTTTGATTCAACTTTGTAATATTTTGTATTAAGCGACACAGCATATGAGACTGTTTGTTTACAACCGGTCCAGGTTTGGAGAAATCGAAGAATGGTTTTGCAGAAAAACTACCAAATGACACGTCGTTCTCCCTTTTCCTTTCGTTCCCTCTCCGTCTGTCTTTGTTTCCCTCGCTGTGTGTGCCCCTCAGCTTTGTGTCTACCTGACAAGAGTGGAATTGAAGTCAGATGTGTAACCCCGGGGGCCTCTCTGTCTTCATCGCTCGGGCGAAATTTTCTCCAAACATTTTGTCATTCGCCTCCGCTGATGGACAAATTCGCAGTGAAAAAAAAAAACCAAGGGGGTCTCTTATGCTCATTTAGTGCGAGGGTGACCTACACTTTGGAGCAGTAAATACCAGCCTCCACTCGACGACTGAGGCCCTAAATTCAGATTTGTTTTCAGCGAGGGCCTCGGCGTGTGCGTGCCCATTTTTTAAACGGGTGTGGCGGCTGATGGCAAATAGCGTGTTTGCTCTGTTCGCATTAATATTCAGCTACAACATTTGCTCTTATGCTAGACACCAACACGAGTGTAAATAAACCATTTGCAGCTTAAACATTTTCGGAACATGCAACTGTTCCCTCGCCGCTTGACATTTAGTGACTAGGCAGGTCGATACATTAAAAACGGCACATTATGAGATCCGTCTCGGCGCCGGGAGAAAAGGCAGGAGGAACCGGGGTTTAATACTGCGCACAAATGGCGGCATCCATTTTTATTAAGCTGGGTATTTTGGGGGGTTTTGGTAACAACTTCTAGTAAAGGAAACTCATTACGCTGAAAGCAGACTTTTAGCTCCCGAAGCACAAACGCGAACCTGCTCTCTACCATCCCGGTCACCCTTTCCACATGTGCCTTCATAAATCAGCCGGGGAGCGACTCCCGGGTGCCTTCTCACCGTCCCTCCAGCTCTCCCCTCCATGCTCTCCCCATGACTTCCAGATGTGAGTCACTCCTCGCACACGTCAGGGCTGCTCTGTCTTTAAAGCTCGCGTTTAACTGAGAAAAAACGACATAAATGGCACATTCACATCTACGTTACTAAATCTGCTAGTATAACTACGGCACTGATGGATTCGCTCCCCCTCACTATGAGCCTTCGGAGCAGGTAAAAGGCCCTCTGGGGACGGTGTTGTGCGTGGTTTCAATGGCTCCAGTCTTGTTACCACTTCAGGCACAAGATGGACAGACAGGTAGACAGGCCCCCAACTCTGACCGCCACCTGCCATCCACAGACCAGACACCCCCCCCCCATCCCTTCACTTCCCCTGCTCCGCCTCCACCTCAAAGCCGTGGTGAAAGAACTTTGCCCCCTCTCCTCCTGCTCGCTATCACGAGAATCCCCCCTCCGCCTGGGAGCCCGAGGGAGAGGATACCTGCGACCGAAAGCCAGTAACATGGCAACCGAGTCAAAAGGCCTCCGTGCCTGTTGCACGGCAGGGCGCTGGCATTTACTTCCCCTCATCCGCTCCCCCGTTTCATCCTCGAGGCCCCTAGCCCCACCCGGGAGCCTAAAAAGAAATCCACTGTCCCTGCTTTCTCAGCTGCCTCCCTCTTCCCGAGTTGGGAAAACAATATTCCACAAAAGAGAGCGAACGAACTTCCTGTCCTTTTGTCCGTCGCGCGGGCCAAAAGGTGCTGTTTATTGCACTCCCCTGCGTGATTCCTGTCTCTACGCACAGGGGCTCTTTTTGATGGAGGAAAAAAAAAAAACAGTAAAGTCCTATTTGTTCGGCGTTATCATTGTCTCTACGCTCGCACATGTGCAGTCGCAATTCAGGTATTCTCCTCGTATCTAAAAAGGCGAGAAAAGAGGCGAAAATGTGTTTGTGGAGTCGTGGAGTTTAGATTTAGGTCACGGGGGACGTTTGGTTCTCTGTGTATTTCCATAAGGCCTTATTTTTCACAAACAGCCGAAGCAGCATGCATTTTGTCACAGCCAGTCTTTGACCAGCTGCCTGTTGCTTCACAGTATGCGGGCAAGATTTCCTCCAGGGTTTTTAAATGGGTCACATTCGGACTAGAAGATGCCAAAAGTTGCGCTCACACACACACGACTGGATAATCCCGACCACTTTGTTTCATTACTCAGACTATGATTTTACCTCATTTTCAGGAAACAAGTGTTGTCTGCGCATCCTGCTTTTTGCCACTGAATGCACCGTGTTACACATTCCCAGCAGTGATTTTCAAATTTGCACCAAGCCGACAGTCTTATTTTTTACTCCTGATGTTTTACCTTTACTGTAATCTCTATTTAAAATGACAACTGATATGGTTCTGGTTATTAAATATGCCCTAATTTAGTCAAATGCAGTGGCAAACCACATAAATGACCAAAAAATTACATTTAAATGTGCTGCACCTCATTTGTTGGGTTAAATAGCTCAGTGGGGTCAGTGCACCCATTGTCAACATTACATTTATTCACTTGTGCCACAGTAAGAAACAATACAGCCTTCATGTTAGTCCTTAAACTGAACAGCTACTTCTCTTGGCTATAATTTCCCTTCGCTTAAAAAAAAAAAAAAAAAAAATGACTGACAGTCGGCACGCTGGGCTGCGTTCGACGCACGACACGAGCCGTCGAGCGTGGCTAATCAAGAAGGCATTGTCAATCAGGCAGAGCTATGGAGAAAGCCAGGAACGAATGGGCCAATCTTTGCCGCTGGAGGCTGTCAGATAACTAACACGTACAGTAGCATACAGTCAATAATGTTGGCCGGTTATGTATTGCAAGGCTTTATTTATTAAGTAATAAAAGTATAATAGTGATACTAAATACGTTTTTAATACTGACCTTGAATTGAGAGTTAAGTAATAGTTTCAATTATTTGAAATTTATGTGAAAAATGTGATTTATTGTAAATATTTGTCACTTAAAACGATGCTGCGAGCGTTTCACTGCAACTCTGAGATCTTAAACCACAACTCAACATCGCATGCGAACACTTAACTCTCAACAGAAGCTCTGTTGACCACTTGGCATGTAGAAAAAAAAAATGCTGTCCAGCTACACGGAGTTCAATTTATCAAGCTATCTGAGATCAGATGAAGTGAGACTGTCGGCCACGCGAGTGTGTCACTGTGGACATTGTCTGAATAATGAAATAAATGGACTATGTGTGTGTGAATTATAATGATTTTGTAAAGCTCATTAGGTCCTTATAATGCTATATGAAGCTGCATTTGACACAAAGACGACTACATAATGGTGCAAACCCTCGCAATTACTCTGCTAAATCACCCCCCCATCCTCCTCCTCCTCCTCCACACACACACATAACAACCCCCAATTTAACCCGGAGATTTAAAACCAAATTACCTCAAAATGAAAGATAATCACGATGGTTCACTTTAAGGAACCACAACAATATTTTCACATTAAGACTTGAAAAGTCAGCACCAACAGTTTCATGCAGGGATTCTCTATTTTATTTTCTCCCTGCATCCTTTTTTTCTTGCGCTGTGTTTGCTTGACGGGACTAAATTACAGCACGTCGATACAAATGAACCGCGTGATTATCAAGTATGGAAATACAACGCTGTGATATATAATTCTCTTTTGTTTAATTAGTGCAACACAGGATGGCAAAAAATGCAAATCAAAGACAACAACATCTTGGGCGCCGTTAAAAAAGAAACGTGGATCCAGTCCGCATTTACATATTCAATGTAATCAGCGACGGTGGTGACACATCCAGGCATTTGCGTCAACACACCTGTTGCAGCATACAGTCACGCAATGTACACTTTTCCTGCTTACTGGGCATCCCTCCCTCCCGCACAATGTAACACGGCATTTTCAGAGGCGGAGAGGTGTTGTGCTTATAATCTCGCTCGGGGAGGTGCTAACCTCACCATCTTGTAGAGTTCTCAATGACAGAGGGAGAAGGACTCGCCCAGAGTGAAGGAGCCGGTGGCAAGCTCATCGATCAAAGACTGGGAAATGTCAGACGCCAAGTACGAGGCAGAGGGTTTTTTTTTTTTTATGCAAGCCTCACGTCTGCTAAAGCTACACCTCACAGGCAATTACTCCGAACAAGAATTCTTCCCTCCCCGGTACAATTAAAAAAAAACAGGGTCAGTCCATGAGAGTTTTGGTTACTGACACATGCCAGCTATTATCGTCATGCCTTCAGAAAGTGCTTGACATTTTGATGTGAGATGAATGAATGAGCAAAAAAATCATTTCATCGTGTTTCCCACACGTAGACTTCACTTGGGCGGGCCACACAGGTATATTAAAAAAAGCGGCCACCCAAGTATATTTGGCGACCCATTTAGCGTGTTACTCTTCCACCGCGCCATCTGCCCTCCTCTTCCCCTCCCATCCGCTGTCAATCACACATGCTTTGCAGAGGGAGAGAGAGAGAGAGGCTCTCCGGTGTTACATCCCTCCTGTAAATGTTTGTGACGCGACCTCTCCTGTTTAATGTCGGCCCGCTAATGCTGTTGTTTTGCACGAGCTTGTAAGAGCATCTCTTTTGTTGGGACGTTTTATTAAATTGGTGCATCGTTTGCAAGAGTTTTGGAATACGGTCCGATCCGCACATGATGTTTCCCCCAAAAACAGTTCAAATTATTTTTCTGCATTGAAAGCCCCAATTCAGAATCAATGTGCAGAGGTCAAACAAAATCAGTCAGCATCTTGAAAAATCTTGAGAATGTATTTGTTTGGGGTAGAGCCACAATTCTGTTATCGGAAGGTTGCTGGTCTGCATGTCAAAGTGTCCTCGGGCAAGATACTGAACCCCAAACTGCTCCTGATGTGCTGGTCGGCACCTTGCATGGCAGCCACCGCCATCAGTGTGTGAATGAATGTATGAATTACTGTAAGTCGCTTTGGACAAAAGCGTCTGCTAAATGCCCTGAATGTATTTCCCACTAAGCTTACTTTCAGGATTAGCGCCACAACAATTCGTCTACGTATCAATTAAGCAATCATCTGTTCAGTCCTGCTTCTCAAATGTGAATACTTTGTGCGTTTCTCTGTCGTCTATGATAGTAAACGGAATATCTGTGGGTTTTGGACATTCAAGTAATTGGAATTTGTCACCTTTGACTTTGGGAAAGTGCAACAGGCAGTCGGTGGTTAATCAGCCGATTCACTGATGGAGAAAGTAATCGGTTGTTTTATGCCAATATATAGACAACTTCCAACAAACCCCACCAAAGGCAAATTTTAAACATCACTGCAAAAGCAGCCATGTCTGACTGAGATAACAACAAAGAAATGTCTGTCAACTCTTGGATCTTATCCAAGGGGGGGAAAAAAAGGGACTGGACCACACTGATTTACTCCAACATCCATCACTCTGTTTGCACGAATAAAGCCTGCAAATCAATCAGTGTGCAACTTTTCCCTTTGGGAAGATTTCCGTCTTTCAGCTCAGAAGCACCTGATTTTGATAATATGTTTGAGCTGAGCATCCCGGCGGAAGGTTTGGTTTGACTCTCCGCGACTCTCCTCCAATCAAACAGCTCAGGAGTAGATGTATAAACAAGTTAGCTCCACTGTATAACTGGGAAAATGACAGTGAAACGATTTCTCCACATCCCAATGATAGAGATCTGAATCCATTCAACCAAACTCGGATGTGAGGTTTTAGAAAAAGACAACACGGAGAACAGATGTTGCAGCCCGCTGATAATAAAACAAAATTACATTGTAATCTGCGAAAGATACTTTTTGAATTTCATCTGCGCTAATGTGCTTTCCTGTGAAATATCTTCCCGGGCCGGTACTTTCTCGCCGACCGACACTGTTTACCTGTAATGTTCCAGAATCCAGCGAATAATTGCATTGTAGAATCCAAATGGCAAACTAATTACTCCCTCTCCTTCTGGAAAATGTACAGTACGACGTAGCCGAGGGCCACCGCAGGATGCCACTTTACCGCGCGGGGAGGAAATCTTCCACCCTTCATTATCAACATAAACAAGAGGCAAACGACAGGCTATAGAACGCGGGATAAAGGAGAAGTATTACTGGCAACAGGCAGATAAGAAAGTTATGAAAGCGGGGACAATGAGAGAGACGGCGACGGAGGGAGCTGCTCTTCTGTTCGAGCCATTACCTTGCTTCTTGAGACACTACAGAAGAGGAATGCGTGTGTATTGTTCAGCCGATCGATCCATCAGCGTACCGTACGGGACGAGGCGGAGGGAGCGAACCCCCACTTACAAACTATTCTGATGCAAACGTGAGCTTTACAAAACACACTTACACATCTACAGGAAGGCGTATTTTGCCACTTCGCAAAATATTCACCAGCGCTGCACAATATGATACAAAAAAAAAGATATTATGATTCACGATTAGTGGGAATTATGTTTTCTTACATCTAGACAACAAGATCTGTAGACCAGGACATCTCTGCAGCATTAAAGTACTTTATTTTAAGCTTCTGTGACTTGCCAAATTGTGATTTACATATTATTTCAATTAATTGTGCGGGTATAATTGAGCCTCAGAGTAACACTGATTTAGGGAGTGATTAATATATTTAGGATAAAGCCTGACAGATGTATTGGTCAACAGATATCATTATAACATTTGGGAGCTGGTGCTCCCTACTGAAAATATTAGGAGCACCAGCACAAACATCAGGAGCACTACTTAAATCAACATGCACCGCAACACATTCATATTTTTTACTGCTGTGGCGGCACGTCATGGTAAAACTTTACCAGTGGAACCGCTGCTCCTGATGTATCACTTGATATAAAATGATGGTTTTAAGTCTAATGGGGCATATTTGCAAGTTGCACTGGTGCTCGTAATCATAAAATTTAGTTGCACCGTCTCCAAAAATGGCTGCGAAATGCGACTAAATGGTCACAGTCTGCAGCCCTGGTATGGTTTGCTCAGATATACGCCAATATGAAAACATGTTTTTTGAGATAATGCAGAAAAAGTTGCTTGAGGTAATTTATAATCATTAAATTCCTGGTGAAGTTTGTTGTTAAACTGTAAACTATCCTGCCACAAGCGTCCGAGACCGAATGTCAGGCTTCAAGAAATTGTCCAGCTTGTCCTCACCAGAAAAAATATCCACAAAGGTCATCCACGCAAGCAGCTTAAAACTTTTGTTTATGTTTAATTTAAGGCAGCGTCCTCTAGTGGCTACAGTAATTATTACTGGAGCAAAGGAGGAAGTCAGGTGACGCAGTGCAAGAGAGGCGAAGTCTGCAGAGTAGAAGCCGTAGCCGTTGTGAAACCAAAAGTCAACGAAGAGCTATTTGCATTTTTCGTAACGTACTTATCTTACGTCACACACATAACTTAACTATTACGCAACTTATTTTTAACTCAAACCATGATCTTTAACTAAACCTTACCTGAAACCTGACCAAACAGCAATCAGTTCACAGTGTTACAGTGTACACCTGTCACAAGTTCTGTCCACAGATCACATACTTATATCGTCTTGTGTAGTTGTCATCCAACAGTGAGGCCGTGTTTTCTGTTTAAGCAGTTCAGCTCCACTGTTTAATACCTTCATCCCTGCTAAATATGCAATATAAGAGCTGACGAAGGATCAGAAAGCTTACGGTCTCATATCTGGATTTCCGCTCATATGCTCTTCTGGTAACAAGACAAACATCTATATCAACTTGCTGTATGGATGCACTGAACCGCTTTCATTCCCAAACCCCGTGTTTGTCTCAAACGCAACAAATAAAATCAAACAAATATTGTGCAGTGGCTCAGACTCTCTTCTCCTGCTCCTCTTTCCCCCGGAAACAAAAAAACCATTTCGGAGATTTTAAAACACACCGACATTTATTATTGATATTCTGACTTGTAGCTCCGGTTGTATTGCGCGGTCCATCCTCTCCTGTGGCAAACTTTTAATAACGTGTGTGCGCATCGCGGCTCCTTCGGCTCACGTACAGTTCAGTAACAGACCCTGAACCGTCTGCGAGGCTCAAAATGTTCTTTTACTTTGTGCATAAATAAAGGAACAAATGTGTCCTACAGTGTAATGGCACTTCAAAGATCACAGAGCTTCTTCTTTTTTTTTTTTAATGCGTCCATGTCCATGTTGAGGTGCTCTATTGCTTTTCCTGCTAATGCGTTAGCCCGTGGCTAACACGTCTCTTCACAAAAGTGAGATGAGTCGAGCTTGTAAGGTGCTGCCGAAACCACTCCGGGCGGACACATAATTTCCGTCAGTGGGTGCCATATTGTAATCAAACAATATTAGGGCTAACAAAGAATTTGGGAACTAAGGGGAGCGTAATGAAGGCTGCACTCACTGTCAGCACATTTGCAGCTGTAATTTAAGAAAAAAAGGCCGAGATATTCCATTAGAACCTCTGCAAGCCCCTTTAATTTTATGATGCACAACCCCACTGAGCTGAATGATGTAATTTGAATATGCTGTCAGTTTAAATGTGGCCTTCCGGGACAAGAACGTGGTCACCGGAATTTAATTGGAGGACGGGCGAAAAAACAGTCGCGGCAGCAACGGAGAGACAAAAGAGAGAGGGGGGATTTCTGTGACGGCCTCACGTTTTTCACAGAGATAAATAAAAGATGATAAACACGGATTAGAGAGGCCATTTTGTCTGCTCTCTCTCTCTCTCTCTCTCTCTCTCTCCCTCTCTTTCTAGTCCCGGTGTCTTTGAGAAATATGTCTCTAAATTTAGCATCAGATTTATCAAGCCGAGGCAATCCAGGGAAAAGGGGAAGGGGGACTTGGGAATAGAGAGAGCAAAAGAATGAGACAAGGTTGAAAGGTATCTAAAAGACAGGTGCAGCAGACAAAAAGATTGAGGGTGGCGGAGGCGGGGGGGAGCGGGGGGCATTGTCTGGGAGATCCTGTCCATCACTTGCCACTTTTAGAATGAAAATACATCTCCGCTAATATCCGCCCGGCGCACACACACACACACACGTATAGGCTCGCACACACACGCGCCGGCAAGACACACGAGGAGAAAAGAGATGTGAATTTCAATTAAGCAGGTAAGGAAATTAAACTAGTGTTACAGTTATAAAGTCAACCAAGCAGATAAAGACTCCAATACCGCAAAAAGGGTGGATGGGAGAGACGGACGGACGGGGAGAGACAAACTCGTTCACACACACACATAAATAAACACAAATATACCCACAGAAATGCCAGACAAGAGAACAGAACCAAGGTCAAAAGAGGTCAGGCGTGAAACTCCTCTGCTCTCAGTTTTTTGGGGGATAAATTTCCACTTCCTGTCCACTAACTGTCCACTCTGCGGAGTGAAATGAGAGCCTCATTAAAGCGGCGCCACATATAATTACCAATGATGTTAATGAATTCTTTGCCAGTATTTACTCTTAATGCATTCATAGATGCTGCCGTTTGCTGTTTTTAATCACCAGCGGAGGTCCTGACTGCTTCATGCAAATGAAGCGCCTCAGACAACGTGACTCGCCACTTTTCAGAACCGCCGTTATCTTCCGAAAATAAACTTTCGAGACCCGGCCGCCAGTGTCACCTCTTTTTTTTTTTTTTGGTCGAATTATCTTCAGACGTGCTGTTCGGTGGGCTTGAGAGATAACGTTCCCCGACACGTTTCTCTAATTGAAAAATTGTGGCCAACACAATTCCGTTTACGGACTATCTGCTGCCAATCAAACGCTAACGACGGGTCAACTTTTAGTAGCGTCAAGTATAAAAGCGGTTTTACGGCTCTGGCCAGTCTCCCTCGCCTGCTCTTCATTGCCGTCTCCCATTTGCAATGAATGGAATCTTGTCATTCACCACTCTGTTTTACTGGTGGAAGTAAATTCAGCCTCTCTCCTCTTCCTGCTCTCCTTTTTCCTTCGCTGACAAACGTCCTCTCTGAAAATTGCCCTTGTTTGGGTGCGAGATTTACATGGCATGCAAATCCCCCAAAAACTCCACAGTAGCACTGTACACACCTGGCTGCCAGGTCTCAGACGAGGCCCCTTTCTGTGTAAGCTCTGCCACATCGTGTCAGCATAAATGACAATACCGCGACGACAGTTAAAAAGTTAAAGAACTGCTCGGCTGACGGCGGCGGCGCGTGCTCATACAAATTCAATAATCATTTCGTGGATGGATTCCAAATGAATACTAAACACCTTGTCAATTGAGATTCATCCGAGGTTTGTGTTTATTCATTTACCAATATACATCTGCTCAATATTACATGGGAGATTAACTAGTTCCATATGAAGGATTTATCTGAGCAGAGTCATCATGCACCTGTGTTCCCTAATGACGTATGGAAGGGCTTCCCCTCTTAGTCAATTAGTCGACTAAGTGGTTGTTGCAGCCTCATTCCACAGAGGTGTGTTTTTTTTAAATCACCTATCTATTTTTATTTTGCAAATCCCTCGCAAAAAATAATCTCTCCGGGGGGTCAAAGACACTGAGCATATTCACATCACGGATTATTTAATTGCGCGAAATCAATCAAACAATTAATGTAAGAGAGCCATTATCAATTCGCTCGAGTCCCGCCATATTTCACACAGTGCATATATGGATTAATATGTTGTAAATGCCCGTATTCATTTGGCAAAAGTTAATGAGGAAAGAAGGTGAAAATAATTTGGAGCAATATAAATGCAAAGCGAGCAGAAGGTCAAAGTTGGACTAATTAAAAGTGCTATAAAATTGTCTCGTGCTGTAAAATTGCTGCATGTAGCTATCAATTAGAAATCACAAAATGGTCCTAGGCGGCGGCGGCGGAGGAAATGAATCTGTCAACACTTTTCATTATTGTATGATAACACGGGGGAAAATTAAGTCACAAAATAACTGTTACAAGCCGGACTTGACCTGCTTATGCATTACCTCTGTTTGATTATTTCACATTCCCCGCGACTCTGCAGCGGCGGCGACACAGAGACCGGGCTTGTTTTTGCATTTTCCCCGACAGAGTGTCACAAGGGGTCTTCTTTTAATGAATCGAGGTGAAAGCAAAAGGCAGTGGTGTAAATTCGTGGCAGCGGCAGCACACGTGCGAGAACACATTTATTTATTTATTTTTTTGGTCATTTTGTGACCGGAGACGTTGGCGCAGCGGTGGCACACCTGCGGAGGTTGGATTAGAAGGAATAAATTACCAGTAGATGTGGAAGGGGCCGGTGTCAATCACAGTCAATTAAATTACGTCCTCTCATTCCCTTTAAAAGCAATGAGCTCCCCGCCATGTGGCAAAGACAGTTTCCGCCATAAATGAAAGTCCAAACTGGCCGCCCCGCGAAACCCTCTCCGAACGCAGGAAATCTGTTGGTGTCTGCGAGGTGCAGGCATCGGAAAAATGTGCTGCCAAGACGTATGATATCCAATTTAAAGCTGAATTAATTTCGCCGCAAATATTGAAAATCTCACAATTGGCACGATAAATCAAATCTGTGAAACAGCCAAGCTCGACACTGACATTAACTCTGAATATCTTCTGAGGACGGATAATGAACGGTAATTACTTCGGTTATGTGTTTGCTTCAATTAGACAGGGAGCGTTGAAGTCCCATCTAAAACAGTGGTTTCCCCTTTGTCAAAAAACAGTGGCTAGTTTTCCGTGATCAGCGGAGTGGGCGGTGCAGTCACACTGACGGAAACTGGGCGGTATGACAAGGTCGCTGACTCAAAACGACTCGACAACAACTGATGTAAGTGTGGAAATTATGGATCGCCGTGTTATTGTTTGGTATTCCGCGGAGATAATTAGCACCGTCACACATCTAGCGCAAACAGTATCTAGTCAAGGGTTTACTTCTATTGTTGGGAAAAATGTATAAAGACATGTTGTCCGTCTATAATAACTACTGTTATTACGCTAATTAAAGATGGATTGCACGCTGGTCGTGCATTCACTCCTGTTGATTTTTTTTTTTTGCCACTGCAGCACAAAGTAGCTCTATGCTGATAAAAAAAAAAAGAAAAACAGCCACAAAAATGTCTGCTTTTGTTACAAGGTCCATTTTGTTATTTGCAGCCAAAGCACTCAGATATAACAAGCCGTGTTTGTGACTTCTGCGCTTGAGAGTCGCGGGAACACGGTGCATACTGTGCACTCGGAAACAACATCGCTCTGGAGACGGTTTCATTAAGCATGAAAGGCGTTCATTTGAGCTATTACGTCTGGTTTGAATATTGTTCAGCCATATGCAATAACACCTGTAATTTAGCTGTTGTGGTTCAGATAATCACACGTAAAATGATCGGCGCTCGTAACGCGTTTCTCCTTCATTTTGCGTTTGATCGTCGTACGTCGATCGCTTCCCGTCCGGCCGTCGCACCATCTAATGGCTCCCGTGCATACATTCATTCTCCCACACACACACGCTCGCGTCTTATTTATTCACGTTACATACATCACTCATTTAGCGATGATATATGTATTTTCCCACCGCTGCCACATTGTGTTTACATCTGAATCAGTTTTCTGAGTTGAATTGAATGCAAAATCTAATCTCTGGGCGCGCACATAAACAGACAAATACAAATTATGGAGAGCCTACATGCACACACAACACAAATTTATCCAGATGATAAAATATGATGTGGCTGACATTGCCTCCAATGAAAAATTATTGGCATGAGCCAACATGTCAGCAGTATAATCATGAATGATGTGCGGAAGAGAAAGGTCACAGCTGAGGACCGAGGCATTATGTTGAGGAACAGCTAAGCTCTTTAGCGCCCTGACTTAGATATAATTCAGTATTGAAGACTCGCTGTCTTACACATTCACACATTTATTCGTGTTGTTTTTTTTGTGTGTTTTTTTTACCATACGGCACGATGTGATTCATTGCAGCGGTGGCAACATGTCATCATGTGAAAATAAACATGTGATTTCAGCACAGAAGAGTCACCAATTTTATTCCATCTCCATTTAGGTTGGAAGATTGTACATTATTATGGAATTGAATGACGGACCACCCTGCATTTAACTGCGGAGGGAAAGCAGGTGAGGGACTCCATCATGAATGTGTCTGTCTGTCCTTCTATATGTCCTTCTTGTCGGGCTTTGTTAGAGCTCAACCCCTCAGATTCTATCTGGTCCTTTCTACGACCAACAATACCGCGGAGGTTTTTGTTTGAGGACAGGTTTGGACTGAATGGCGGGCCTACGATTCTTATCATAAGCCGACTGGGCCACCTGCATTTCACCGCTCCGGAACTGTTACATTTTCTTTATGTTAATACTCTTGAAAACACTTATCTCCGGTCAAACCTTTTTATCTTTTTATCGAGACGGATCCGTGAAAAAAATACCCCGTAATTACGGCGTATTTTAATTAAACAACAAAGAATCAATGCTCTAAATGCTTTCGGCTAATTACATAATATTTGTACATCAGAGTGACAACCGATACACCACAGTCACCTTCGAGTTAAGATATTTTGGGGCGCAACACAAAGGGAAACGCATCACACAGCCGCTGAGAGTGACAAGTAAAATAACAGCGCAAGTTCTGAAATATGTAATTACAGCATAGAAGATATTTCCGTTTGCCTCTTGTTATTTTGGTCTATCCAGTCATGTTTGGTTATTAATAGAGTGTTGCTCTATTGACTGTGTGAGGGCGGTGACTAAACCAAACATTAGACTGGTTTGGTGATGGTGAACCGCGACTGTAGGCCTTTAAAAGTCGCACCATCGCAAGAACAAAGAAGTCATGTAAGCCAAGCAGGAGCAGATGCATGCAAAATGTATTAAAAGGATGTGATGCCCCATTTCTTGGATACAGTTTCATGATGCAAACAAACAGTTGAACCAGGAAAAAGGCAACAAAAGCTACTGGCTATCGCTATTCATCACACAACCGACAACAGCGCAGCTAACAACCTGACAGGTTCGTCTTGCTAAAGGAACATCACTCTCAATCTGAGAGGCCGGTGCCCCAGAACATAAAAAAACAAACTGAAAAACAAAACGGGGCAGCGTATGAAAACTCCAGAGCATGAACTGTCACACAACGTCAAAGTGAGAGAGAGCAATCTGGCCGGTGAGACTCCAATATCTTACCCTACAACGACGACTGGATCCAATCATGGCAGAACACTTCGGTAGGTCGGCCAAACAATCCGCCAATCAGGCGGACATGCCCAAAACAAAATGATCGGACTTCAGCTTTACTTATAAGATAGAATAAACTATAGATACTGTAAGACGCTGTATGTTTAAACCCTCGCTGAGTAAAAGGAAGCAACTTAACGTCAATTCACAATAAATACAACTGATTTACCCAAATGAGCATCTTAACAAAGAAAGTATATTATACTGTATATTACATATTACAGTAAATGCTTATGTATTTTAAGTGAATACATTAGAAAAAAGAAAAATGCTTGTATGTTATGTGTTTTCTTTGTGCTGTGGTATCAAAAGTATTGTTTTTTATACCTGTATTGTATCAAATTATTTAAATTCTGATATTGTATAACCTTATCTAACAAAAAAAACACAAAACAACCACTGCAGATAAAGTATTATGTTGTATTTACCTGTACAGAAATGACCCTAATCATGTAAGTACATAGACAATACATAAGCATTATATTTTACTCATAGATACACACACAATTTGTACTTTGAAACATATATTGTATGATTCTACTATCTTTTCATAAGAGATGCTAGTACTGTGTATATAGCTGTATGTATGTCTTGACACACCTGAGCCTCTCTGCCAACGGACGGCATATTACCCTGTCTGTTGTACAAATCCCACACTGCGTGTTTGAAACGCAGGGGCGAGAGGTTGAGAGGTACTGAGAATTCAGAACCGGACAGCGAGGTGATGCGTCTTGACAACACAATGGACCTCACTGTCCTGATGAAGCTGGACGTCCCCTTTTTTTTTTTCTCCAATGATTATTTTTCTAGTGTGTCATCCAAAACACAATCTCAAAAAAAAAAGGTCACCGTTACAAGAATTAGAAATGCGCCCCTCATCGGCCTCTCCGGCTGCCAAAGCCACTCCCTGAAGTGATGACTTTCATGGTTAAGTGGCCCTCGGCTTCGCTTACAATCTTAGTTTTTCCACATTGGATGGGTGGAGACTAAAGAAGATTGAAAAAAGATGTGCGTATCATGAAAAAAAAAAAAGGCCGGACGCCACTAGCTAATCCACCTGTCATATAATCGCAGCGCATTAATACAGAACAATGTTACAGCTGCGGAGGGCCCAAGGTCAGAATCACTGATGGCTTGTGCTGAACAAAGCCATTTAGACTGTCAGTGACATTGTTCTGATGAGAGACTACTAGAAAACCAGACGCTGTGTTTTATTACTGGTCCTTGCAGTTAGGGCCCGGCATTATATCGATATTATATCATTATCGGGATATGAGACTATACCCAGCTGGCACCGGACGTCAATAGACGTTGGTCTTTGGTTGGATTCAAGTCATGACGTCAGGTGACCAAAACCCAACGTCCATTGACATCTACTTTCAACATCTTTTGACGTGGGAATATTGACGTCAAATGACGTTAATATTTTGTTGTTTTTATGTTGTGGTGTCTGGCAACCAAAACCCAACGTGTGTCAGACGTCTTGTACTCACACAACTTTGACGTTGAATCATGACCTTTTTAATGACAAAATTCTAATGTCTGGACAACATCTATCAACAACGTTGATTTGACTTAAGATAGCCTACATAACTGATATCCAACGTCGGACCAACGTTAAGTTCAGACGTTAACCCGATTTTCATTTTCAACTAAATACTAACGTCTATTTAACGTCGGAGGCTTTTCAATTAGACGTCTCCATGACGTCTAACTGACGTCTAGTGCCAGCTGGGTATATTTTGGATATTGTTCATTCGTGATATGACATAAGTGTTGTCTTTCTCTGGTTTTAAAGGCAGCATCACAGTAGAGTATATTACAAGTTTACCTGCTTTACCCACTCGTACAGCATCACCAGAGCAACTACTGCTAACTGCAGCTGCAGCTAGCTAATTAGCTCAGTTAGCCATAAGCTAGTGATCCTATTAGCTGACTTAAGTATGCCCAGAGTAGGAGGCTGGGATTGTTTACTCTGCTAGCACAGGAGCCTTGGACCGCCGGGGCTAGCTGGTTAGCATGCTAACTTTGGTAGCTACATATTCAACACAGACATCTTCGACAAAAAAACACTGAGCCTTAAAATAGTGTGATAATAATACTTGCAGTCCATCTGTTTTTTTAGTTTAGGTAAAAAAAAACAACCTCACCACAACTACGGGAAGACACACAAAAGATATTAAACTACTGTCTGGATTTACTGCCGATCTATTCGAGGAAAAAAACACGAACGTGCTATTTTTAATGCAAGAAAAAAACAAATTTTCTTGGGTCCTTCCTAAAAAAAAAACAGCTGTTTCCCAGTGAATGAACAGAAAGTCACAAAGCCGCTGCCGCCAACAGACCTCATTTTCTGAATGGACACCAGTCGCTTTTGTATTTTTAGATCCCTTTTAAAAATAAGACTGATGTAACACAGAACAGTGATGCTTTCTCTCTCCGGGCTGCCAGGAACACATCAAACATGTGTTTTTGCGCGTGTGTGCGCCTGTGTTGTTTGCATCTCGGCGAGCACATGTGTGTGCACAGAGGCTTTGATAAGAGGTCTTGAGAGGTATAGTGGAGGACCATGCCCTCCTCTCCTCTCTTCTCTATCCTGGCTAGCAGGCTGTCCTCATTACTGTCAGTCAGCATCAGGTTTAGCAGTGCCAGGCTCCTGCACAGCCCTCTGTCCTCTCTGCCCTGCCAGCACTAGCCTGCCTGACTGCTGCCATTGGTAAGCATTGTAAGAACCCCTCAATCCCCTAGAAAACCTAATTACTCTCCACCCGCAACCAAGGAGACCGGAGAAAGAGGCAGGCCGAGGGGGGAAGAAGAATCACACGCATGTACACTCCATTTAGAAGCGCTCCGGCAATTATTCAAACAAAAGAAATGTGTGTTCGTATTATATCTGCGGTTAAAAAAAAACAAATTACACAAGCCCCTTACATTTACACATCGTTTATCTTTCCATTGAAGCTTAAGCATTGGAGGAAAAGCAAGGCGGGGAAAAAAAAAAAGAGGACACTAAACACATTTAGAAAGTGAAAAAACATACCCGAAATCAAACTGAGCATCGCTTTGACGAGCCGTTAACTGGGTCACTCAGTTGGTGATTGTGTCTGACCACCAAACAAACAGTCATTCATATGTCTGTGCTCTGGCCCCATTTTCATCTGGAGCAGTTCCACAGAGGCCACTGAAAGCAAAGGAGCTGACGGGTCAGGGATTTAAACCCGTCTCCAGCTTCGGCACAGTAGCCATTACCGCCGGGTGGGGGCGAGGTGGTAGATTGGTGGGTGGGGGGGGGGGAGTGACTCCTTGTGTCATCCTCCATCTAAAGGAGGGTTTATTTATGTTGGCTGCACATGTTGGGTTTTTTTTTTATTTTTTTTTATTCCGGGGGTGAGAGGAGAGTGACAGCGAAGAATTCCCATCAACTCGCTTGTCACTTCTCCGTCGTCTTCCGTCTGACTCTTGGTTTCACTGAAACGTCAGTGCATTTAGTGTCAGTTGTAGGAGGGAGAAAAAGAAAAAAAAAAGCCCATTTCAAAAGTGCATTTATTTTGAGAAATACAGCAAGTATCTTTTCAGCTGGGCATCTCGGTCGCTCACTGGGATAAGACCTGTGCCATATGCCTTGAAATGCGACGTCAGGTTCGGATAATAGCCGGCACGGCATAACATTCCTTCTCTTTCTTCCGCTCCGTGTGCTATCTGCACAGCAGAAAATGCCTTGAAATAAGAAAATGTCTAATAAGAAATAATCTCCTTTCACATAATAAATATTTGCTGGGGCTCATTGTCGTGAACTGTAAAGCCGAACAAAGATATTGATACGGCATTCTGTTCCACATTAAAGACTTTTGTCCTTGAATATTCTTTCAGACTCGTGCAGCTGTGCAGATCGGAGTTGGAACGGGGGGAAGCTGGTGCTTTTAATAAACTCACAGGGACATTCAAAGGGGCTGGCAGCTACAGAGGTTTCATTTTCCCAGCAGTGAGCTGTGTCATTTAAAATAAGGATCATTTTCAGAAGGGGGGGGAATATCATAATGCTAAATCTAGATCAAATAACTGAGCAAGGTGTAAGACTGGATTTTTACAAGGCCTTGTAATCCTTAAAAGGCTGAAAGGGAAGAGAAGAAAAGAGCATAAAGAGGGGAAAGACGGAGTGACAGATGAAGTAAAACAAGGAGAACAAGGGAAGAAGTTTGCTTTGTGCTCACGTATGAAACCACCCACCTGTGCCCGCCGAACACAAGCGTGCGCACAAGTGGCCGTGCGCGAGTCTGTGTTTATGTCACGAATGCACAGGGGGATGAGAGCGCGTATTTACTCCGTGCTGCATTATTATTGGACTTCATTAAAACTTAAGACCTGAAATCTCCAGAACAGCAATACACCTGAGAGTCTTTTTCTGCAGGTGAGAGCATAAAGCACACACGGTCCCTGAGAGAGTTGTGGGGAAGGGAGGGAGGGGGGGTCAGACAAGAGGAGGAGACGGGGGCACTGGTCAATTTGCCATCCGCAGAGAAAGAAAAAAGGAAGGCAAATGGAGAGGGAGAAAGTGACATGCAAAGACGGAGAGTGAGACAAAGAGACAGGCGAAGATAGAGAGGGAGAGAGAGAGAGAGAGAGAGGGCTCCAGCTGCCAGAGATAGACCGACACTAACAGCAGGCCAACAACAGGGAAGGCACAGTCACAGCTGTCACAGGTTGGGAGTAAAATTTGGTTGCTTTGATGGTATTTTTGACTGAAAGCCCAGATTTACCTCAACCAGTGTACCAGCGCAGTTCCTCCTCGCTGACATAAACGCGAGTAGTTTAAAACGGGACGTTTCGGGAGAGAGGGAACTGTCAACGCAAACAAAATAAGCAGAATATCTGGGAGCGTTGTCACAGCCGCTCCTGTGCAGCACCGCACATCTATTTTGTGCACAGATAGAGTCTTCTCGCCGCATCCAAAAGACTGCCAGAGACACGGCGACAACCTGTTCGGGATGGCTTACACGGCAAATCCCTTTATGGAGGCGCGAGGAAAGGGTTACGCCCATCGCTCTGTAAATGGTCGCTGCTCCTTCCTTTCATTTCCATAACAAGCCATCAGAACTCATCTCCCACTGAAGTGGCCACAGTCCCGCTGGCAATTAAAATCATGCTGGGACATGCCATGCTTGTGTGCGACTCCACTGTGGGAAACAAAAAGCAGCGGCAGCAGCAGTAATGACGCCAACAGTCGAGTGGTAAATCTCGAGCAATGTCGGCGGAAACCGCCGCTTTGATTTCTCCGGGAAACTGAGAGCAGGCCTCGTTTACATCTTTCAGCGTGAACCTTACTGGAAGATATCAAACGAGGAGACGGCACGAAACAGAATCATCTCATCTCCGTCTTCTTTGCCACTTTCTGTACACAGCCACAATACTAGAAAGGCATGCAGGGTTTGTTTTTTTTTACATAGTACTGTCAGTATCTCAAAATGGTCGAAATTTAGATGGGAAAGAATTAAAGCTTTAAAATCACACTGGAATTATTAACTTCAGAATCAAAAACAGCAGATTTTGTCACATAAACAGTGCAGCTGTGCTTAGAAGAAATTATAGCAGTGACATGCAAACATCACCCACTCCATAAAAGTTGGGATGCTGTCTATAACATAAATAAAACAGAAGGTGATAATTTGCTAACAGTACAAATACAATATATTTAATGTTTTAACATTCCACAGGTGAACAGGTTCATGATGGGTATGAAAGGGACATCCTCGAAAGGCTCAACTGTTGTCAGTAAACACAGTTTGTTGGCAAATGGTTCCATTCTGTTTTTATTTACGTTTTGAACAGCGTCCCAACTTTTTTGGACAGTCTTTACAATATATTAACTGCTCCTTTAAAAATCAAGACTCAACCAAACTATAGAAACCGTCTATGTTAAATATAATATCAGGCTCGTTAAGCTACATCGCACAGCAATTGCTACATATCTAATGAGGAAAGCTAAATGTTTAAACTGCCATCGAGTTGCACAGGGGTCTGTCTGACTCGACTCAAAAGGTGATCGACCGATCACACAGCACACTCGCTTCGCAGCTAATCAGAGCAGCATGTTGCAATCTCGGGGAAGAAAACCCTGTGTTTTTAAGGCTTAAGTGTGTATGACATCCTCTAACCAATTTCCTGGAGGCAACCCTGGTCATGTCATGACGCTCTGTGAAAACAAAACACTGATGAATATATTAAATTCATCAGCATCGGTACTCATATCTAGAAAAAAAAGCTCCTAGAAAAATTATTGTATCTTTATCGAGGATGGCGTTACGTTCATATTGACAGAATGGATCAACAACAGCTTGTTGTGAAACTAAACATTAAGATGCTGAAACATTTCGTGTTGAAATCCTGGCTTTCTAAAGCTACTTTTGGCTGCCTATCTAATAAAGCCACAGCTAACCCCGGCCAGGCTGAATAGGCTGGGGAGAGACAAGGCATAAATGAATGTGCATAAAGCACTTTGCATCACATCATCATTGTTTAATCCTTTCATTCTCATCTGTCAATCATCCGCAGATGAAACCTAATCCCTGAATATTTGCGGGCCAGTGTGCATTGATACCTTTGACAGAACTTGTAAGCACAGCTTCTATTTTTAATGCAAAATGTCCACTTTAAAGCCTTAAGATAAGCTTTGGTCGTGTGACATTATTCATTAGTAATGCGCGCGCCATTTTGCATTTCTTTGGCATATTTCCTTTGACTGACAGGTCCCGTGGTTATCTCCCGTTTGTGCCCTTTACCAGCATTCTGGTGCAGATGGTCACGAAAACCATAGGATGCAAATGCGAGGTGCGAGGCAGACATAATCCGCACGGTGACTGACTTTCCATGCAAGGACATGTTTATGTTTCCCATTAAGTTTTCCGGAATGCTACGTATAAATCCTCTGATTAAGTCGACCTTGTCATACCTGTCAAATCAGACTGTCTGCTTAAATATAGCCTAATGATTATGTGTTGCCAAACTCCTCTCCGTCTCCTCCTCGGCGCCTCTTTACAGTGGAACTGTCCATGTTTTGGGGGCAGTGTCAGTTATGCCTGCTGATACAAGTTGTTTTTCCTGTGATCCTGTCATCCCGGTGCAAACACCTTCGGTTGTTTACAGTGAAATGTCCTCTGTGTTCACCTTCACTTCCTGTCTGTTTTTCGGCATTACGCTACGTGCTGTACATACTGTATGGTCTCGCCGTGCTGCAGCATTCAGCGGCGGGGAGGTCACTGGCAGGGTTACTTGTGAGGTCATTGTTAGCCGTGAGAAAATTAACGCTGATTGGTCTCGTCGCGATTCGCTCCCCGAAGCCCGTGCCACCGAAGGCACCTGCCAAGGCGAGCTTCTTTAAAACGAGAACGAGGCCTATTCAACAGCTGCATAAGCAGCCAGGCAGGCAGACAGTGGAGGGGAGAGGAGGGACAAAAGAAAGCAAATGCAAAACAGAGAGGACTTTCTAAATGGGAGCCTCAGAATGGGACTTCTTTTAAAGGTCTTAAATCAATTGAACAGAAAGTACAAACCCATGCAATGTTAATCTATCGGGCTTAATCCCATTGCTTTAAGATCCTTTATAATCCACATTCAATACAACCATTTTTCTTCTCTAACAAGCTTGCCCTATAGCCATTTTATAAATCATTGGTACAAGGCTTTCGCGGTGCCACAAATTCTGTTATGGTGTCATTATTTCACCGGAGTTATGAATCATGCAAGGTGGAATGACAAATATGTTTAACACCAGTAGAACAGCTCAAAATATTGTATTTCCTTCTCTGAGTCATTGCTAAAAATAAAAGGAAAATAAAAAAAAAATCCAACACTGTTTAAAAAAGATTAACAATAAACACGACAGCAAGAAGAGTTTCCTCGTTCACTCGAAAATTGGAAGAATCATCAAACATCTGAGCTGTTTTATTGCGCCTTCGACGTTTATGAGCGCGGCTCAGAAGAGAACGAGTTAAAGTGATATACTTGCTATGTAAGAAGTGTGGGGGGGAAACACGGGTAGTTTCTCAGCCATATGCCGATATCCTTAAGTCACCATGTGCTCTGGCTTTGAAAGCCTGCGCTGCCAATTCTTCATTTGAAACCTGACCAACTCTTTAACAATGGCCCTCTCTGATCCAGTGGGAAGGAGAAAATCTATTATCGATTTCCACCTGGTTTAGGTGGAAAAAAGCCCTGATAGCGCCGCTGAATAGCGCTACACTGTACTGTGCTGCAGCCTGCACATAAAGCTGGGTGGGGGTGGGTGGGGGGAGGGTGGTGTGAGAGGGCATGTCAACAAAGCCCTTGACTATGCCACAGCACCATCTGCACACGCTGAATATTTAATTGTCAATAGAACTGCTCGAGACCAGTAATCAAGAAAAGGAAAAAAGATAATGTGCATTATGAGGAGCTCATACGACAGTTCCTGCGTGATTAGAGTTGGGCTTATTTTTTAAATCACCCATTCTTTCCATGCTAATTGTGACTATTCCTACACGCGTGCACCACAATTAAAGATAGTTCTAAATCACTTGTGTCATTCAAATCCCATTCAACTCGGAGCGCCACAGATACCAACTCAATAGACTCGTAATTCAGCCCGTAAATGTAATTCATCGCTGTCAATGAGGAGTCAACAGCCATTTCTCGCAAATTCACTCACTTCAAAATAAAACTCTCGCTTTTTTCCCCAACTTCAAAAGCAGGATCTTGACTTCTCTTTGTGATTTTCCTGATCTCCCGTCTCCCCACGTCAGAACGAAAACTTTCAACCAATAGGTAACGTCTGCCGCAGATAGAGCCGCCGTCTCCTGTCAGTCAACAATCCCATCGAGCCAACAGACGGTCTCACCACTTATTACTCCGTTGCATTAAACAGACAATAACGCTTGATGTTTTTATTATTATTATATCACAATAATAAGACAGAGCTTCCTTTCTAAACATTTGACGATAAAAAAAAACAACCACGATGAGGGATGAAATGCAAATATGAGCATAAAAGCACCGCCGCAGATATAAAACAGTGCGCTGATACAAAAGAGAACATAACCTCAATCATGCTGAAAATTTCCTTTAAGTCTAATATGTCCAACTTTAATTGCTTTGGTGCAACAGCACAGACAAGGTGAGAACAATGGAGCCAGACTTGGTTTTTCTCTACAATAACAAAACAGGCAACCGCTGCCTCTTTGTATCTGCTGTGCGAGCACACAAAATTAGGTAAGCTGGTGACATGAGACATAATCATTTTCTTTGAGCAGGGTTAGTGACCAATTTATTCTTACCTTAGGCTGGGCGCGACGGGGAAAGGCAACCTTAGGATCAATCTGAGGATGAGAAGAGAATAGCAAAAGTGTTGTTAAAAGAAAAAGCAGGGATATTTTTTTTAGGCAGCGGACAGGTGTTGGAAAATATTTTCTCAAACTCTGAGCCCACAAAAAGGGAAACCAGACCGTTCACATAGTCACATTTTAAAAATCCTCTCTGCTCTCGGGAAAGAATTGCTTGTAATCTTAATAGCAGTAATACACGTTCAAAAGTTAACACACTCAATGATAACAGTTTATCGAAGCCATTAGGATTTACAAAAGCTGCGTAATCAGCCTGTAGTGATACGGTGTTTTCAGGAGCTACAGCTGCATTTAAGAAATGTCAAAATTATTGCGTTTGCTAATTAAGTGCACACAAATGACCCAACAAAAGTGACAATGAGAACAGAGAAAGGATGATTTTTATTTTTTGTAACTCACTGGAGTCTGCTAGAATCATCGCTCGCTTTTGTCGGATCTGACGTCATTGTTTTTCCCCCGCTGTGGTTTAAGGTTAGGGTGAGTTATTTTCACAAAGAACAGGCCGGGTCATGGTTATGGTTAGCTTAATATCCTACAGTCTGTCTTTTGTGGTGTGAGGATTTCTCTCGCAAGAATGTGCACTGGCTCCGATAACTTGGAAGCAAGTAAAACAAACAAAAGACGAACTTTGTAACACTCGAGCGATGCTGTTGAACGCTATTAAATCAGTTCTTATGGCAGCGTGTGTTCCCACTGAGCGCTTCGTCTGTAAACTGCTGCAGCTGCGACTATTAATCCACAACTATTTTGATAATCGATTAATCATTTTAGTCGTTTGTTTTCGTGGGTCCAGCTTCTGGAATGTGAGGATTTGCTGCTTTTCTTTGTCATGACAGTAAAGTAATTGATTGATTTTGAAAATAATGTTTGGTTACACTTTATATAACAAATATCCTAAGTCATTATTACACCAATGTCAATCAAACATTATGAACATTAATATGATGGATTGAACTGAAGTAATCCAGTCAGGTATGTTAGTACTTCAGTGTTCTGTATGCTGTCTTTGCATTGACTTAATGTTATTTTCAAGCAAACAATGATCCGTTCTATATTATAACCAGCTGGTCATGTGTTTGATTTTTTGTTTGTTAAAGTATTTGACACTTGACCTTTTAAGTCATTTATAAAATGCTTAATAATGATGTGTTGTGAGCAAATAAAGATTCAAACAACAATCATTTTAACTATAGGCACACTATTATTATAAATAATTGGTATGTTTTTAATCCATTGTTGACATTGATTATTGTTATAAAGCATTATGAATATATATGCACTCACATAAGTGAGCTTATAATGTATTTTAATACAAAGAAAGTGTTAGTTGCAGCCCTAAACTACCACTTAACGCTCTGTGCACTAACAGAAGCACATCAGTCAGTATGTTAGTTCCAATGCTAAAACAGCCGATCGTTTAAATTTATAGTTGGCCCATTACCTGACCTGGTTCCTTATTAATAACGCCGACGCAGTTATTTGGCACAATAACTGCTGTGACTACAAGTTAAGTTTGTTAGGACTGTCGCCGCGCAGACCTCTGGCTCGCGCGCGCTTCGATAATTTAAATCTTCACCGACTAAATGTTAGTACACAATTTGTCATTATGAGGATTTGAAGACAGCTGGCTAACATCACTGACCTCATTACTTACTGTAGCAAAATTTCCTACAATTGATGGAGCTTAATGACACATTCTAGGCACGGCGTCCGTCGCAGTGGGCAAGGTACCGAAAGGAAAACTACATATTAATTACTGCGACTGTGTGAATTAGTCTCAATACGAAAAACATTGGTGCTACCCACTTATCTTCTGGTGCTGCCAACTGATATACGCTGAGAAAAAGAACCACGGCTGCTTTAAAAAAGAAAAAAGTTAGCGCGGAGACCGGCCACGCCATCATCCTGCTGGTCATGGTTGCGGCGGGGAGAGGCTCGCTTTTATTTTAGGCAGGAATGGCTGATTGGATATGACAGGGAGAAAATGAGAGTCTGAGGCCGGTGACGCCTCCAGATATTGCCAAATAACCAGGAGGATGCGTCAGATCAGCCTGTTTCTCCATCTTGTGCTTGTTATCTCATTAGCTTCATTTTCCTCGTTAATTTCGCTGGTATGAAGGTATGTGGAGGGGGGGGGGTCTCATCAACCTTGCGCTTACAATGACGAGCAACTATCTCAAACAGCAATGTTCTATTGTTCGATATGAATGGAAATTTCTCCCCCCAAAAAAACTAACAGCTTTAATGAGCTTTGTGATATAGCGCTGCTCATTAGTGTTGAAACATAAAGCCTGCTTCACGTCGCGCCGTGTTTTGCCGCACAGAAATATTTACAACAAGTGCACCCAATTCTATGCATTCATAAAAGTTGCTCCTTCAGCACAGATTGGACTTGTTTAAGAGGAAAAAATATATCTCTCCTCCTGCTGCGAAAAACAATGGAAAGAAAATGAATCGAGGAATTGCGAGAACAAAAACACACCATCTGCACAGATCAATTAAGCCAATGACAATGACTGCGTTTTAATGCGTTTGAAGGGAAACCATGATGTGCAATGTCATTGTCATCTTTTCTGTCAGTCTCAGTTATTACTGTTATCTTTCCAAATCAGGTCAAAATGAGAAATGAATTCAATAACACCTGGGTATGGCAACCCCGCTTGTAATGAATTTCATTTAAAGATTTGTTTTAGCACTTAGCCCCCAGGCATAACCAATTCAAACTCAATTATTTTGTGCGCCCTATTTGAGCAAAGACAACACATTACGCTTTGAATACCAAAGTCCTCTACTTGGTAATGTATCTTACTTTTTAAACCCGGACAAAAACATATCAAACCTCATTTCATCATACTCGCGTAAACTAATTGTTTTCCCGTCCTGCTGAGAATTCCTATTTACTCGGGTGTCCCAGTTTCAACGCGCACGAGAGGGCGCTTTCAACGGAGGTCATATAGCTTCCTGTCAGTTTAAAATATTATAATTATCAAAAAGGGACCATTATATGCTCAGAAATGTGTTAATAATGAGGCTGCGATGCTGCAGATTGTTTAAATCGCACTCGGAGCAACGCAACCAAATTAGGCAATGAGGACTTACTAACCAATCCTTCTGAGAAATGCTGTAGCAGCACCTTTTTAGGTCACAACTTATGATGAATGGCTCCTTTGAGAAATTTAAAATGACGAGGAGGGGAGGTGAAGCAATTGTTTCCCCCTTTGGTTTACACATTCGTATGCGTGCGATTTCTACGGCGAAGGCGCCTTCATGCTTAAGGCTGAGAGCTAAAATATGCATCAGCCTTTGCACTGGATAACCGTACCACTGAAGCGGAGATTATGCTGTCTCAGTTTCACCTGATACTTCCTTCCTGAAACATTTTTGTTATGTAACACACACACACACACACGCACACATACCATCAGGTTTGGGATCAGTCAACCGGACCTTGGTGGTGCACTTGTTCCAGTAATTCCACACACACACACACACACAGTACACACAGCGAATGCTATTTCACTCAAGTCTGTTTTCATCTATCAGTGCCTTAAAAATGTTAACACTAATTTAAAAATATACCCATTTGTGATTTACCTCGCGTGTTTTGGTCCATTTTGTGTTTTGGGGAGAAAGTACTTTTCTTAATGGGTTATGGAGGGGAGAAAAAACACTCTTGTCCGCACTGCGCTGTGAATTTCACTGTAATTTTCACATTCTCCGTCCACGTCGGCTGAACGCAACAAGTTTAGGCACACTCTCTGTGCTTTGTTGAAATGGATTTGTGGGAACAAATTCACGAGCTGGTGTAAAAGCTTCGGAGCACACGTGTAGCAAAAAAGCACATTAAAACATGCCAGCATGCAATCATGTCTGTAACATATTCAGGGGCATGTACGGCTTTTATTGACGTGGGGGCCATCGACATGAAGTCGTATGTGAGTCCACACATTAATTCAGGTGCTATACGTAAGATAGCAGACTCCAACCAGCTAACTGGCTAGCAGACTCGAGGCAGCTAATAAGGCCATGGGCTGCGCAACTACTTGAGCTAACGTGCTAACAGTCTATGCTGCCCGCTATGACCTTTGACAGATGACCAATTCTCACACATTGCCCCCTTTAATTAACAAAATAACATTGTCTTATAGTTTTTTATCTGCCGGTTAGGCGCCACTAGCTGCACAGCTAACTGAGCTAACAAGCTAACAGCTGCTAGTCACTATAGCCATATATAGCTACAGACAAGAGTATAGTGGTACTCTGTTTATATGCTGCCCCCTATTTGTTTGGATGACCTTCGACAGATTCCACTTCTTACAGTTTCTTACATTAAATTCAAATTCATTAAATGTCTATATCATGGAGACATCAGAAGCAGTTCACAAAAACTAAACAGCACATAAATATTTAGAAACCCGACTTAGAGCTGATTGGACGATCTGCTCTGAATATAAATGTGCTCCACCTTCGATAACATTACGTTTCATTGGTTGCCAGATTAGCTGCTCACACGAGGGGAAGCCAGCACTGTTAAGGAGGTAAACACCTAGAATTTACCCTTTGTTGATAATTCATTGGGAACTGTAGACTTTGGGAAGAAGCACTGATAGAAACTTTACCTTGAGAGCTAGCTGTCGATCGATTTAACAGCTGAAGACTAAAGATGACCTGCTCTTTTAAATTCACATTTCCCTCTCCGTCAGCACTCGTTTTATCACTCTGGTGTCAACGGGTTGCGCTTGTGTTTTTTCTCACGGTTTGTTGATTGTGAGTCATATTTGCCCCGGTGGTGCCGACTACTTTGGCTGCCGCAGCTGCAGAGTCTTTCGGCTCATAGTTAGAGAAAACAGGCCGGGTGACTTAGCAGCGGCGGAGTGGAGCTAGAGCTAGCCTATCCGCTCTACCTAACCAACCCGGAGACACAAGTGGCACACGTCACTCATAGCACGCTCTATAATCAAGGGATATGATAAGCTGTTTATAAGCCAGGGCGTTTTCGTTATGTGCTTTTATGTCGGTTTGCTATCAATGACGTGTGGGTGATTATTAAAGATTTCCCAGTGAGGTTTCCATTTCAGTGTCATTTTAGTCACACAAGAAAGTTAAATGTTAAGGAGTAAAATATCCTGCCTGTTACATATATTCTTCAAAAACTGTTTGTTGATGTTATGTGGAAGGTATAAAAATGCATCATCATGTTTTGTCTTATAAAACATGCACCAAAACAAAATCCTAATATCCAGTTCAGATATGCCATGTCACTGTGACTTTGTGACAAAACAAAAAGATCCTACGGGATGAGTTAGAGTACGATTTCTACCGCTATAACCGTCTGTAGGACGTATTGGTTCCTTTTTTCCCCATCGATTAAATTACTGCAACCACCTAATGATACCTGTTATGTACAATTGACTGGCAGCCCCTAATGTGATGTCATTTTCAAAGGGCTCTGCAATTATGGCGTGCGTGTGGGCCTTCTGCAATGCGAGCAACTCAGATAAATCTTAAGCATCTGACCAAGTTTACATGGGGAGCACCAGGGCAGTGACATGCACGACTGCTGAAGTATCTCACACAGCTCTAATGTTAAGAGCTTCCTCCTCAATCCGAAAGCAAAACCAGCTTCTCCGGCGGAGCGCTTGTAAGTATTTGCTCACCTTATTCCCCCTTTACATCACCCTAACAAGACTGTTTCAAATGAATAGTTTTTGATACACCTCTGTTACATGATGAAACATGATCTCGAGCAGAACAAACGCGGATTTCCTCGAGACATCATACAGCCCGATATGTCAACGTAATAAATGAGAACAGACCAAGAGGATCCCCCTCCAACCCCACCCCGCCATCTTTTATCTCGCGCAGCCTTTTACTACGGGGTCTCTGAGGGCCGCTTCTGCATGCGACTGTGGGAGATCAGGGCAGAGAAACAGCATATATCTTAAGTTCACATCTTACAAAAGGATTTCATATATTAATGCGGCTCCTGGGTAAACTCTCTCCCCTCCTCTCTTAAGACATATCTACGCTAGCATGATGATGGGGTGTTTAAACTAAAAGGGAAAAGGCTTATCAAAGCTCGCAGCCTCTCCCAACTTGAGAGTGGGAGCGGGTCCACAGGTGTTCGTGTGTGATACTGGCGGCGCAGACATGAAATTAAAACATAAATGTTTCATATCTGCGCTGTCAATCTCCGCACCGATTTTGCGCCGCGGAATAACATCTCGAAAAGGCAGTTTGTTATGCCCCTCAAATCAATAATGAGAATTTTGCCAATGTCACGCTCAACAAGCAAATTGCCCGTCTTCTTTTTTTCTCCCCCCAAAAAAATATGCAACGTCATTATGAGAATAATCCAGATTCGCTTGGTGTTACACGAGATATTACATTGCTGCCTTTGACAAACATCTGATGTTCCGCGCGTGCCGACGAGAGACGGATACGGCGTGAACTAATAACGCCTTCAGCCATAATTAACTGCAGAAGACAGAGCACCTGCTATACATAAAACAAGAGCGAGCCGGAGTTCAGCTCACTGATTTGACTTCACTTCCAAATCCTATCTGATGAATACGATTCAGACGGGCCAGGACAGCTGCTCCTTCTCGCCTTTTTCCTCCTCCTTCCCCCCTCGTGTTGTATCCTGCCTCACCTAAAAAACATGAAAACTGCGAGTGTGTGTTGACCCGGGGGTCACTTCATAAAGGCTGGATTTAGCCCAGGACCACATAGAGTCTTACAAGAGAACAATAAATGAAGATTGAAACCATATTTACGCCGTTTGAACTATGATGAATGGCATCACATTGTCAAGAACAAATCCATATTTCAAATCCAATCTTCACCAGGTGCACACATAGCCCTGATAAATACTTTTATCAAATATATATCTTTTTTTTTTTACATAAAACGATAAAAAAAAAAAGAAACGCCAACCTGGAATCAATCCACTCTCAACTGTTACATCTCAAAATGCAAAATCATGTCCTATTCTATCCCCTGTTCGTACCAGCCTGCCTCGAAACATCTTACCGAACAGATGCCATGAGTTGCATATTTCTAAACTGAACAAAGCATCATGAAAAATGGTAAATATGTTCTGAATTACCAGCATGTGTGTTTTGAAGCCCCGGGCTGTGCTTCCCCATATGTCTCATTCACATTCATCCTCGTCTGAGTGTTTTCATAACCGGACAGAAAGCAGAGCACGAAGTGAAAAAAAAAAAAAAGAGGACGAGGAGGAGGTTGGACTGAGGTGGTGTGTCCATCTTCATGCATTTTGGCATTCTGGAGGGTAATTAAATCGATTCCATCGCCTTTTTTAACCTCAACCATAGGGAAATGTTATGCTAAATGATAATCCATAACTGAAATGTCCTTTCATCAATGTAATTCAAGCGAGAAGTGCCTGTATCGCATATGCTTTTCAACTGATATTACTAAATAATAGCAACTATAATCCGTTCGTTTTTCAGAATATTAAAGCAACACATCCAGCTTTATCTGCTAGATAAAAAAAAGAGACGAACGGACAAAGAAAGGGGGGGGGAATGTAAATTAGGTATGATTTCCACTTTCCCTGTCCGAACAATAGGACTCAACTTGTTCGCAGTCGCAGCACCTCCGGCCACTCGCTCCTTTCAAGGTTACTGGGGACAAAAACACTGGTAGGGGGTTCATTCAAGCACAGCAACAAAAAAAAAAAAAAGTAGGAGGCTTGTATCACACCAACATCTGCACACACATCAAGAACCGGCCAACATTTTGCTGGACCGGTTCATTCTTTCCATTACTGCTGAGCAACTTTAGATATGATAGATCCAAACGCTTGATAACGTGAATGTTAAAGATATACAAAAGCGCAGCAGATACGGCCCCAGTGACTAATGGGGAGAACGACAACAAAGACAGCCGCCTTAGGTTTGTAATCTCGCATTGCTCGCTGACGGATAAATACCAGCACATTAGCAGCGAGGAAATATCAATTTCTGCATGTATTTGAGTCAACAGGGTCTTCGGTGTGTCAATTAGACTGTCAGGCACTCATCCTATTACGATGTCCGGCAAAAATTAAAAAAAAAAACGCATGGCTTCACTTGTTGTTCATTACGACGAAGCCATTGGCTATTCCTATTATTACAGGAGGATCATCGATGTAATTCAGGTTTGGCAAAAAAAACAAAGCAAAATAAATTAGAGACAAAAAAAATGTTTCATTAACATCAGAGAGAGAAAAAGCAAATCTAATTCAGCTCCAGAACTTTTTAAATATAGTCGACGTCCGACACGATTAAGCTAATGGTCATTAGGAACTATTTATTTGGGGCAGCCTGGTGGCCCGGGGGCGTAAACGCCGACCATGTAGCCACAGCGGCCTGTGATCCAGCCCAGCCAGGCCTCCCCTCCTCTGCACTCATTTCCTGTCAGCTCTCTCTGCATGCTCTCTAATAAAGCCCCCAAAACTTTAAACATTTCTGAAAGGAAATCCACTCCCAAAACATATGGATTTTTCTTTCAGAGAAGATAATACCTGACAGACGTAATGTAAATACAATAAAAAAGGAGTTACTTGGCGGCCACGTGAAGACAAAACGTGGAGGAAGTTTAGAGAACTTTGCTCTGCGCCAAGGCTACAATTCAGAGAAAATGATGATTGGATGTCAGACCTTAAAATGTCACTTTTCAGTTCTCGGGCTGAGGTGCTGTCAAGTCTGAGGGGTATGACATAAGTCTGCCAAATATGACCTATAGCCAACAATGAGTGTGGAATAGCACAACTGTTTATGTTCATATCTGTAACTTCTAGAGGTGTCTCCGGGGCTCAAGGTGAACTGTTCACACTGGTTGCACTGGTGCACCTAACTTTTTTAGTTTTAGGTCCCCCAACAATACATGTTGATTATATTTCTTAACACATGATGTGACTAATTGTAAACAGGAATACGGGTGCAGATAAATTCTCATCATCAAAATCACAGCACATGCAACAAGAAATGGCAATAAATTAGAAAGTGCTGATGTTTAAATGTGCTCATGATTAAAAAAAAAGGTATTTGTGTTTTCACTCCAGCACAGCACATAAACAAAATAGGCCAACAATATTCTACATTCTGATAGTGACATTAACATTAACATATATACAGTCGAGTGCAGGCGGAAGTTTCCGTAACTTTGCTATAGGAAGAAGAAATCTTTCTCCTATGGGTGAATAATTGCAGTCGATAAGTCAGATGCAACACAGAAGCAGCAGCAGTGGTTGGAGACCGAGCGAGAGGTCACGAAGTTAAATCCGGCAACTCATCTTAACAGAATCATTAAATATGCACAGGGAATTTAACCCTTTCCCGTCGCCACTACTATCAAAGTGCCCTCGGGCAAGGCACTAAACCAACAACTCCTCCATTAATCATGCACCAGTAAAAGGCTGGCAGCTCCCAGGTAGAAGCAACCTCCCTCACACCCCGACCTTTACTGTATGCATGTATGTATATATATGCACATATATATATATATATATTTATGCTGTCAAGTTGTCACAAAGCTGTTGATTCAAAATGTCAAGCCTGGAAGTTGTCAAAACGCAGATTCTGAGTCAAAGTATGTTTGTAAGTGTTACCCCTTCACCTGCTTACACACACACACACACACACACACACACACTCTCCCCTACAGATGTTTGCAGGTTTTGCAATGCAGTCAGCACAACTGATCAGTCATTTCACTGCCAAAAACCTCGTCTACCCTCTATAACCACCGGATCAGAACAGCAGCACCACCGTATCTCCTCGTTACCCCTCGCAGAGCTAAACAACAAGCTATGTCCGACACTGACCCACCTGAGACTTCAATAACATTAACCACAAAGATCTGATTGGCTCTATTTTAATAATGCATTCTCACTCAGTGTCATCAATAATACTGTAATGGTATGTGTGTCTTTTCCATAATGGCGAGTAACTCATTTTAAGACCGGTATAAATAAAAAGCCACAAGCCCATTTAAAGAAGTAATGCCTCCATCGCGGAGCTGTTGTGAATCCTGGGCCTCCATAAAAAAAAATAGCAACATTACAACAAACTTTGCAGTTGAAGGAATTGGAAGGAATACAAAGTAAGGTCCACTCCCCAACAAAAAGCACATTTTCGCAGCTCCGTGCCAATCACACTCGAGCTCAAGAATGTGATTCTGGCGAACGGCAGATCTCGAAATCGGCGTCACTCGCCGAATCGTACACATGATTTTTGTGATTAAACACTGCTACCTGAAGTGCGAGCTATTTGTATGTCTGAACACTGGAAACAACTCCTCCGTCCAGGTAGCACCACGCACCCTCGACGTGCACTCTTGCATTTCAAAAGAGTACGCCGGCGTATCTGGATATTACCACCTACCGAGGAGAAATCCCAGGCAGATATGATTTCAGATGAACCCTGTCTAATCCATCACTCCAGACGTCTTCTAAAAATGACTCGCGTTTTTAATTATTCATCCACTGACTAATTTCAAAAAGGGAAGTGGAATCCACAATGGCTCAAAGTTTCTCATAAATGAGAGTGTGGGTGTGCGTCTGTAAATCAACAGCCATACTTATTTATTTATTTGAGTCAAACCAGGCGATTATCAATGATTACACATGCTTTTATAATGTCGTTGCCATTACGCTCCTCTAATCAAATTGTAAGAAAGTGCGAGAAATTAGTGAGTGCGTGGTTTTTTTGTTGTTTGGAAAGTCAATTAATTCCGCTTTGGTTAACTCGACAACAGCAGAGTTCTTGTTTTTGACGTCCGTATTTTCTTTTGAGGGGGAGCGTTTGCCTTCGAATCTATTTTTCACACGTACAGTATCAGTGCACCAGGCGTGATACAATGCAATATCTGCCGGGTCAAACAATAGCGAGGCGGCGGGCCTGAGACAGCACGCCCTTCAGTGGAACATGAGATGTGTGTGCACGCTGCACATGTGGCTGCAGCGAAAAAGAAGGGGGCGTGTCAGCCGCCTGTTCACCCACAGAAGTGAAAGTGAACGCCTATAACATTCACCCTGCAGTTGTGTTTTATTGCTAAGCTGAGCGTTGAAGGGCCCATCATGCGTTTAGCCTATATACGGCACATGACCTTGATCCACACAGCATGTTAACCCGAGAGGTGTGTCCCCCCCCCCCCCCATGTGAGGCCCTCGGGGCGGTACAAAACAACAACAAAAAAAAAAAAAGCCACACGGTTATGACAGGGCAGGACAGAACCAAAACAAGGCACAAACACTTATGTAAGTGTGGATAAAAAAAAAAAATGAACTCACCGTCTTTGAGTCTAATTCATGGTGTTGTTGAGCTAAGACTTTATCTACACTGGCAGCATCTGTAAACGTAACAAACCCAAATCCTCTGCGGAGAGAAGAGACAGAAATAACAACAGCGTTAAAATGCATACACGTGAGGCCAAAACACATTCTGTTTATTGCAAATATAAATGCTAGCATATATATATGTATATATATGTGTGTGTGTGTGTGTGTATTGGGACTTGCAACCACAACTGCACAACAGCAGCAGGAGTGATATTTCCCCATGACCTTATTATTGTCGCCATAATTCTGTGTAAATGTGCCTCATAACCCACATTATGGACGTCCTGGAGCAGATTTGAGACAGAAAGTGAGGACGCGGCCGAGTCGCCGCGCGCCGCTGTAACAATACGAGACGACACTACACCAACATTGTGGTGCAGTCACAAAGTCAATGTCAAATTGCATTCGGGCTGCAGCTTTACAGCAGTGAGCATTTAAGCTTATCTGGCTCGCTGTGAAACCACACGCAGGCGCGCGCGCGCACACACGGGGACACACACACACGCTCGCGCACAGACACGTGCGCGCGCGGACACAGAAACACACACACCACACGCAGGCGCGCGCGCGCACACATACACACACGCTGGATTAAACACCGAACACGGACAAAGTGAAGCGATATCGCTGCATGCACTTGGTGTGAGGGGGGAAAAGTGGAGGGAGCCGTGGGGTTTTTTACCTTGAGCGTTTTGTCGTGGGGTCTCTCATCACCATACATTCTCTTATTTCTCCGAATTTACTAAAATAGTCTCTAAGGCTGTCTGTGGATAGAAAAGAGAGAGAAGATGTCGGGTCATTTGACAGGAACATATGGGCATGCTGTTGTCACTGCATATTGCAACAGAACACACACACACACACACACACACAGAGAGAAAAAACACCCCGCGATGCGCTTAGGGGTCGAATAGAGGACTTCAGATGGACGGAGATCAAAAATAACATCGTGCGCACACACTCGTCAGATATCCCATACAGTACGGTGCACATTCGCACATACACCGCCAAAGCAAGCCAGCAAGCAGGCGGGCAGGCAGGCGAGCCGACAACCGAGCACTCAGTCACAGCGACACAAAACAACAAGAAATCCCGAGATAGGCTGTAAAAGAGAATAACAGTCTCACCTGGTGAGGTTTGCCAGCTGAGGCCACCGATAAACATTTTACTGTAAGGGGAAAACACAACAGAAGTGAGTCCAGATGTCAGTTCGGCCATTTTGACGACTAACTACTTCTAAAAGCGACCTTAAAGGATAAAGGAAGACTATGAAAACACATTCGCGCGCTGTAATTACAGTCTTATCTCCGCGAAAAAACAGAAGAAGAAGAAGGTGGTGGTGGTGGGGGGGGAGGTTGGCGAGGGGGGGGGGAGGCCACTCTCGCTACAAGAAGAGAAAAAAAAAAAAAAAGCTCGGGGTCTTTAAAACTGCATCTGGAAGGAGACCCGTGCACGGTTTCAAGTGCGTACTGTGGGGACGAAATCCGGCACGGCAGTCGAAGTCCTCTCCAAGATGTTGTAACATGAGCAAAAATATCGTACCTCGGGATTAAATATTTTAGAGAAGCGCGAGAGAGAGAGAAAAAAAAAAGATTCTTACCCCGGGTCATGTTGTGAATCATTTAGGCTTCCGGATGTGGCTTGACTCCCGTCTCCTTCCATATCTATTTCAAACTATAGGCTGGGACTACAGTCACAGTGACAGACACACACAGATACGGGCAGGAGATATGCAAAGCCCCGCTATGAGAATATTACTGAGCCGGGAATGAAAGCGTCACACGTGGGATCAGCTCAGCCCCCTGCTCCCTCCTCCCCTCTCTCTCTCCTCAGCGTGCTCTACCTTGGCCCACAGGGGGGCGGAGCCTGCCTCTGTCACCTAACCAATCCAATTGACGTCAATTCAGGCAATCTGCAAACCAATCCTCCGATTTGTCATTTAATTAAGCAATAAGCCACTAGAGGTGAAAGTGGCTTATTGCTCTTCTAAACCAGTGGACACATACAAAAAAAAAAAAAAAAAACTTTATCTAACAATTCTCACTCTTAATTAGCTCATATTGTTATTGTTCGACTGAGAAGTAAACCTTTTACAAAGGCGTCGGCAGGAGCAGCTTTTAATCATTAATTAATATGGCTTGTTATTCTTCCGCCGTGCAATATAGTCCCTAAACAGGAAGTTAAAAAAATAATTAATAAATAAAAAAAAGTGGGGCAATCCCCATTTGCATGCTTATATTTAAATGATCCCGATTGTTATGGCTCACAGGTGTTCTGTTAAGAGAGAAGCAGAGTTTCATTCAGCTAGAAGTTGCATGAAATGTGAGCGAAGATGGGAAATAGATATCGTGCAGGACTATTCGACGGGCACATTTTGTTTGTTATTTTCTTTTTTGAATAATAATGATGATAATAATATTAATTTTACATGAACAAATAAAGAGCCAGATAGCGCAGATCTTGCCAAATTACAAAAAGGATAATAGAATAGCATACACGGGTTACATGCATCACATGTATGGGTCGAGTTTATACATCATTGTTCATGTATCATGTCAAAGGACGGGTGAATGTCTTGTCCCCAAAAAACAATATAAAGTATATTTATAGTATACATAGTTTTTTTAACAGTAGTGCTAATATGTCATAGAGTACATGTCAGCCAATAAGGGGTCACTTTTGGTTAGGGAGTTGATCTGCATACAATGGGACGCCCAGCTTTAAACAGGACCAGTGCAATCATGCTATTGAACCGACAACGTGAGTCTGTATTGATCATCCATGTGACATTCAAACATGTTACACTGAACATTTTCAAACACGGCTCAGCTGAAGATCAGTTTAAAAAAGTAGTACTAAACGGGCGGCTGTGGCTCAGGGGGTAGAGCCAGCGTCTTGTTATCGGAAGGTCGCTTGTTCGATTCCCCTGGTCTGCATGTCGAAGCGTCCTTGGGCAAGATACTGAACCCCAAACTGCTCCTGATGTGCTGGTTGGCAGCCACCACCATCAGTGTATGAAAGTATATATGAATTACTGTAAGTCGCTTTGGACAAAAGCGTCTGATAAATGCCGTCAATGTAAATTATATAGAATAAAAATCAATATCCGTATTTAAGCCGTGAGGGTGTCTGATTACCAGACAAAGTCTCCAGAGCTGCACAATCTGTGTTCAAATCCCGCTGTGAAGCTTCCCTGAGCGAAATGCCGAACGTCTGTAGCTGACCCTGCGGTCCGACCTTTAACTGCTACAGTCATTATGAAAGCCAACAAAGAAATGTTCCTACGGGGATCAATAAAGAATGGTATTCGCACATACGGTGCAGTAATTACGGATGCTCTCATGTACATGACCTGTAATGAGCCGCCAGCCCTGCCCTGCGCGCAAACGTATGTGGAGATAAGCTGACTCTGCCCCCTCATGACCCCGAGGAAGAAGAAGCAGGATATGAACTGGATGAATACGTGGACGTGCCCGACACTTGCTGTGGGGAAAAAAAAATAATGTATATACATTATCAGCACAGTATTCTACCAACAGGACATAAAGAAAAAAACACTCATGTACAAATTATGCTTTAAATGTGGCATTATACGTTTATATATCCGGCTCCGACTGCTCACAGAACCCGGACAATAGATTCTATATAAATGCCGTTTTTCACTCACATTAGCATGAGAATACTTACAACAAACCGTTCCCGCATGAAACGTGACTACTGATCGTATTTCATTATTCCCATTCAGTGAAGTTTCTTCTTGAATGGGCCTTCTGTGTGCCGACTGTTCAGGGGCACAACCAGAGGGAATTTCTTATCTGGCCAGGCAGCATGTTTTTGAAACAATGACTTAGATAAAAAAAAAAAACCCAAATAGCAACATTTCTGACAGTTTAACAGCTGAAAACTCTGTCATTAGTTAGGGGGACGCTCCACAATGCAGCTGTCTGTGTCTTGGAAACAAAGGTATGGAAGCAATTTGTGGCAATCCCTTATAGCACAGGAGTGTCAAAGAGAATGGAGGTATGACACCTCGTGTGAAACGCTATTACTTACTCCACCTTCTATGCACTGTGGTTTTCTGTCCCATGTCGTTTTGTGATGCATTAAAGATTATCTCCGTGTTGCGTTTTTCCCCTCTAAGTTGTCAGACGTGCGGCAGCGTCCTTACGGCCGTGAACGTTAGGAAAAATCGTATCCACTCATGCAGCTGCAGACGGAAGGAGAGTGAGAGGGAGGATATAAATTGAAGGGGAATAGGAGCTCCGAGGAACAACAGGCTTTAAAGCCCATCACGAGGTGTGCAAAAAAAAAAAAGAAAAATCACAGTGGATTTAACACATGAAGAGTAACTTCTGTTTTATGCTCGGATGAAAAAAAAAAAAAACACCAGGGTCCCAGGTTTCACGGTGGAGCTGTGAATTATTCTGCTTTGCTGAACATTGTTATCATGGCCTTTTCTATTCACCGTCGTTGCACCACGGAAGGGTGCAAGTGCAGACGTGACGGAGGAGTGTGACGTTTTACAATATCTGATCAAGGGTTGCGAGAGTTTGAACCCGGCGCAACCCGACGCCAGAGCAGATCTCTCTCAGACTGGTGCCACAGTTCAACCGACATATCAGATCTCGGCTTTCATATCTGGGTCGAGCCTTTGGGCCTCTGGATCTTTCCCCTCGCAGCGATCGAGGAGGAAACACGTATGGATTTTTTAAAATTGAGAGGTGTTCTCCTTTAATCTGAGCAGCCTCTAGTGCCTGATGAAAGTGCCCAGAGTGTTTATACTTCTGCGAGCGACTTTAGGCGCTCTGACAGCTCTGCTTTTTGGAGCGGTTGAGCGTGCAAGTGTGCCGACCGAGGAGGAAAGAGAAGGGTTGTATTTTACTACAAATTACGTGCGAACACATCTCTATGAAAGTGATGCTAATGGCACCGCGGCGCCATAACACATCACGGCTCGGAAGCGTTTGTAAAGGTGACAGCTGCTGAAGACGTTTTGATTAGCGACGAAGGATTTCAAGAAATAGACTCATCCGCGCCGAATCACAATTCACGGCGTCGAAGGGGGGGGAAATGCACAGATTTCTGAAATCATATAGTGGCATTCAGGGCTGAATGCTGAAGAGCTCCTCAATAGAGAGGAAACTCAGCATGCAAAAAAAAAAAAAAAAGCTTGTAACTAACCGAGCCCCCTCGCATGAAAACTGGAGGATTTGGGGATTGAGAGAGAAGTAAAATTGATAGTGTGTGAAAGAGCTGAGGGGAAAAAGAAAGTGAGAGAAGCAACAGACTCGCTGGCAGTGTTATGAGATGCTGTTTTGAGAAGAGGCATCCTGTTTCCTGTTGCAGTAATCACTTTACACCCTCCGAATCTTCACTTGACCTTGGAGGAATTGTTCGTGGATCACTTCAGCCCCGCGCAGATTGCTCCATATGAGCCGTGCGCCGAACACAGAATATTTTTTTTCAATCCTTAAATGTCTGGAGACGTAAACACCGATGATGATGGCACTGCAACATATAGTGTTTTTCTGAAAGTGAAACTTCACAGGGATTTAACATTCTTGTATCTAATTTGCATAATTGCCACGTGTTGTAAGCATGCGCTGACATGTGAAAGACTCCAATATATATTAATCCAACGCGAACAGAGAGCTCAGAGTAAACACCTCCTGCGAATTCGCTTTTACATATTACTCGAACGCTCATGAGAGGCCGTTTGGATTTTCTGTGAATGATTCCACGTTGATCACCGAGGATTGAGTGATCTCTGCTTTGCTTGAGGAGGGCCCCATCAAGGCGAAAATTCAGAATCTGAGAGGAGAAGCTGTGGAGAGGGCTGCAGATGTGAACAAATTGTCTCCCTCTAGTGTCCTCTTCCTCTCTGTTTTTCTTCTCTGCTGAGCAAAAAAAAAAAAAGAAGAAGAAAAAAAAAAAAGAGCACCTCTCAGACTGCAGGGAGAGCGAGAGCCAAGCCGAAACATGCATAATTGACAGTCCTATTTCAGGAATTAGCCACCCACCAAACTGCGGTCTACCTGCTCTTTCATCTTTGCCTGGAATAACTTAGCATCTTATGAAAGTCTATTTCAGCCACGCAGGATTATTTAATTGCAAAAGTGAGATGGATTTAATAAATAAAACGTCCGCTTCCCCATCATTGATTGGCGAGGGCCGTCGTGTAGGAGACCTTGTTGACTGATCACGATTATGGGAGGATTACTGGGAGTGTTCACGATTGTCACCGACTGTTTGAAGTCAGCTCGCTGGGAAGGTCTTTCTGGTGATGGGTGATTTCTCTCCCCCCCATTATGCCTTCTGTAACTACGCAAGATGAGTTAATTAAGCCGTGCCAGAGGCTACGCACCAGCGTTCCCAGGTAAGATGGGCCGCTGTGATATTCAGACATCCACATTATTAAAATATGAAAGTGTAATATTGACTTTTTAGAAATATCTTAAAACGAATAAGCTGGCAAATTATCCTTGCAAATTAATAATAAAAAAAAATGCTGTAATCCCTCGTGCCGAGTGCCAAAAAAGCACCTGGAGGTAATAGATCGTAGCCCCCCCGGGGGACTACAGATTCCTTAGAGTTTAACAGGATGTGCAAACTAAATCCCTCAAAATATCGCACGCACAAAACCATTTTCAAGAATGACTGTCTGTCTGTGTTAAAGAGGCGCTGCGTAGTTTTGAAGAAGAAATGTTGATATTTACAAGATTAACAAGGTGATAACACAATTTCTTTAACATAACAGAATAAACAAGCTGTTCTCGGAGGAAAATAAGGTGCTCGAAGCTAGAAGGGTGGCAGGGTCCGCCACACATGGACAAAGTAAAACAGTATGAAACCGTTAAAGGCAGTTTGTTAATGTTTTCAGTGAAGATCTTCCTCCTCTGACTAAAACGTCCACATAGTGCACCTTTAACAGTACAGACCGAGCAGCTGGATCTGCTTCCTTGACCCCCCACCATGACAAGGCCATTTGCATGCGGGGCCCTCTTCGGACCAATCAGGCTCCGGCACAAGTGGATGATGACGACATCATTTACCTGCTCCACTGGGCTGGGAGATAAGCTCGTGCCCCCGCTGCTCCCTGGAATGTTCGGGCTGCCGTTTGCACGACTCCGGAGAGAGCCGCGTGTCACAGATGATGACGAGTGGCATTAAAGCGCCGCGAGGAGCCGTCCCATCACCTGTACAGTCGGGCAGCCGGGGGAGGGGGGGAGAAACATGTGCACGGTGGCCTTTTGGAGGGCTTTGTTAAGACAGAGGAAGTGGTGCACCCTTCTCCTGCGCGGAAGGCTGAAGGTGAAACTGCCCCGCGTCGAGTGAGTTACGTGCGTTTTCTTTGAATCTGCTGAGCGTTATTTTTCTGAAAAGTGAGCTGTCTTTTTTTCTTTTTTCCACTCTCTGTCAGAGCACATTGAACCACGTTTCGTTGAGACCCTCCTCCGGACAGCTGTGCGGCACGCTCTCTGGTTTATCATGCAAATTTACAGCACACACTCCAGATTTCCTCTTTAGCGCAGCGTTAAAACAGACTCAGGCAGCTGCAGACTCGCACACACTAAGCCTACAGTTTACGAGCCGGGTTTTTGTCACTTGTTCTTAGTCTGTTTATACCTCACGTATATCTCTAAGAGCGGTACACGAGGAAGGCCTCCCTGGATGGAACAGCTGAGCAGTCGCTCCCTCTGTCTCCTGGCTCATTCTTTGTTTTCGACCCGACCTATTCTCTCTCCTTTCCTTTTTACTTTATTTTGCTTCCCCCGCTAACTGGCTGCCACCATATATTCTCTCAGTTGCCAACCACTTCCTATCCTGCAACCGCTGACCTTAACACTGACCTTGCCTTGTCTGTGCCATTGAGACGAGAGCGAGAGATACCATATCCTCAGCTCCCCCCCCGTCCTCCTCCCTTCCTCCCCACCCTCACTATGCTGCAGGGTAGAATTTTGCCTGTCTCATCAGTCTTCCGGTTGCTGGAGTACACCTTGTTATTTTCTTCCAGATTCCTACACGTTTCGCTTTTCAGCTGATCAGTGGCCAGACGGGGGGGAAAACGTCGCTCTCGGCTCGGGAGGAGGCGCGTCGGCATATACATGGTCCAGGAAAACGAGCGTTTCATTAGGTGTACATTAGGCCGGCAGGTTGCTGGTCATCGCGATTGTCCCGTTTGATGTGAGATAAAGGTCTCCCCCGAGTGCTGTGGGGCGCTATCCTTCATCTTTTGCTCTGACTTTTAGTCGCTCTCTTATCTCGGGCTCGAGGATGATGTTCTGCGAGGAGAAGATTGGTCTAAAATTTAAAGATAAGTCCACAAATTTGGAGACAAATAGCTGTAAGTTTTTAGAGGGAAACAATTGTTTTTACACATTAAAGTGTCTTTACAGGTCTTGTAGTAGTATAAAGCCTCTCTGTGGCTCAAGAGGACGGTGCAAGAGATCTGATAAATTGCCTCCAGTGATGTCACTCAGTAGCAAGGCTGCATTGTGGGAAATGTAGGCGTTGAGTTCTGACAAGGAGGTGATATTACTCGTTCTTGATCATTTGTTTATTATTTAGTTTTATTTATTGGTTATAAGCACAATGTGTAATAGGTTAAATTCAATGCTGGTGCCTACATTTCCCACAGTGCCACTCAGCCGCTGAGTGACATCACCGGAGGGAATTTATCCGATTACAGAGAGCTTCCTCTGGAGCCACAAAACGCTTCATACTACTTTTTTCCACACATGTAGTAGCACTCGACGAGATCTGAAAAAAGATTTGAATGTGTACAAATTTGTGGAGTTACCCTTTAAGTCCATTTATTCATGATCCTGTGTTTTTGGTGTGTTGAATTATCAAGCCTTGTCACTTGTGCACTCTAAGGTGCAGTGAGATTTTGACCTTGAGAAAACGCTCTCCTTCAGAGGCGTGTTGTGTCTTGGTGAGGCACCATAATCTCTCCTCTGAGTTGTCATGTTTTGGGTACAAACATTCATTTCAGTCCCGCCGCCACAAGAGGGCACTTTGAGCACATGCAATCAAAACGAGGAGCTGATGTCATTTGTGCTCATGTGTCTTTTTTGTCTGCGTCTGCGCTCACGGAGGTGGTGCAAAACTAAGTGACACATCTCTTGCGTTCCTTTTTTGGGAGTGGCGAGTCTAAAAAAAAAAAAAAAACAAAGAATAAAAATCACACCCCGGTTCACCACCCACGGTGGCCTTCTGGCCTCTCTCATCGAAGGGAAAAGATTGTGTGACGTCCAGCTCATATGCAGGGGCTGCTTTCTTTCTGCGACGCTCTGTTATTGCTGTTGTACAGTCTCGAAAACAGAAGTTCAATCCCAAACTAACTCCAAACTGTTAGCCTGGCGGAGAGCCAGACTTGTACTCCTCAAAAAACACAAGAAAATTGACTTTTTCACACACACACAAAGGTGAATAAAGCACACGTACGCTCACCCACCTACGTTGTAATAAACTATACGCTTCTAAAGCCATTCTATACGTCCGAAACTGGGTGATGTATGAAGCCGAGGGGAGAATTAAATGCGCAAGGACACATGAGGGCAGTGGGTATAAAGAAGTACCCCGAGGTTGAGTCTTATTGAGTGTGGCTGAGAGAAAGAAGGCAGCTCACTCAAAACAAGCCCGGGTGGAGAGAGGGAGAGAGAGAGGGAGAGAGGGGGGAGGCATGGCAGCAGTAAATGATGCTCGCCTTCTACACCTTGTCAGTTATTAGGAGAAGCCAGAAGAGAAATCTGACATGACTTTGTGTTGTCTACAGAGAAAATAATTGGCGAGCGGGGCCAGCACCTATACAATGCCGTAGTGTACTTGGAGGAGATGTTTTGAGGTTCTGCAGCTGAAGGGGGAAGCAAAAGGATGATATATATATCATGTTATGTCTCCTTATGGATGAGAATGTATGAAATACAGCAAAAGCGAGGGAAGGTGGTTCGGTGTTTGTGTTGTTTGTTCTCATCTCTGCGGTTAAATAGTAATATAGAGATATTTAAAACTTCCTATTAACTCCCCTCCATCTTTACAAGTACAAATAAAAAGACCTCAACAAAGGAAAAATGGTCCAACATGAATTCAGATCAGAAGTTTTACCACATCCTCACTTTGCCTTTTGCCCTTTTGTCTCATAAACTATGTCTACAGTTCAAAAATCCCCCATAGATCTGGCTGTAGTGGCAGAAATGTATCAATCTGGAGGACTTGTTGGAATAAATTCAATAAAACAATCATTTAATAATCAATAAGGGATGCGAGTCAAAGGAGAAGCGCAGACTTGACGGCGGGGGGGAAATGAAACCATAGTTTTCTTTTACTTTGAGACTTGAATCGGGCTTATAAATAAACTGCACGCCAGCCGCAAGTTTCTTCTTCCGCTCCGGCTTCTAAGCTATAAATACACACAATTTATTCAGCAGGTGTTTTCACTATGAGGGGCTGGCGTAGCAGATAAAAATCATCACTTATTTTTTCAGCTTCGCTCTTCCTGACTTTTTATTTCTTTTCTTCTTCAGAAAAATCTCAAGATTGATGTACTGCTCTTTCCCCAAAAAAAAAACATCCAATTGTCATCAACCACATGATTATACATCTTTGTATGCAGTTGTATGGTAATTTTCAGAAGGTAAGAAATTCTCTTCGGTCTCTGTTGTCTGGCTCTTCAGGTGTGATCCACGGCCAAACTGGCATTCGATCAGATGTTTATTATTCACAGTCTGGGTGTCGACGGTGATATTTGCTCTTGTGGCTGAGCCACGGGGTCACCTGTTCGCCGGGCTCGCACCTCCCAGCGCCACACGGCGTCTGGAGGATCACAGATGTTTCAGCATGGGAGATTTTCTCACTTCTCTTCAGGACAAAGACGGCACAGTGGCTCTGGTCCACGTCGTCTACTTCTGCACACACAGCAGACTATTTTACGCTGATCCTTTTTTAGTTTAGACATTCTGTTTCAGGAGTGGTGAAAGTGTCCACTTCCTTTACTGAGCAAAGCAAAGACCACATTGTAAAAATACTCCACTAGAAGTTAAAGTCCTCATTCATAAAACTTACTGAAGGATCATCAGCAAAACGTACTGAAACCATCAAAAATAAAAGTACTCATTATGCAGTAAAATCCTAAAATGTTCCCCGTCATAGTTTGACTGTTATATATATATATATATGTTTTTCTGGATTGATATCACTGCTGCGTTAATGTTAATGTTGCATTTTACTGCTGCAGGTGTTCAAGGTTGAGACGGCTTTATCTACTTTTTATATTGTTGGGTAGCCTACAGCAAATGAATCATGTTCCTATCTAAAATGTTTTGTCCTGCGAGAGCCAGGTATTTTTAAAAACACACTCAACTTTTCCTTTGTGACGATGCATTTTACAGCTTATCCAGGAGGGCTGTTGGACAGCAGTTTATTTAGTTCAAAGGATAAAAATGGCTAAAGCGACTTACTCACCCTCATGCCGACGGAAAGTCGTGTGGAGTTCTGTCGTCCACAAAACATTTTTCTGGGGCCTTTACAGCAAAACAACATTGCAGCATTCGCCTAAACAACTGAAGTAGATGGAGACTTTTAAAAAAAACAAAAAAAACCCATATAAAATGGCTTCACACAGCTCATCCAGTATAATCTAAGTCACGGGAAGCACCGAAAGATGTTCTTTACACCCTCAACGTGCCCTCGAGCTCATGTATCCCACTTCAGAAGCGGACGCTAATGCTCTTAGCTTAGCCGCTACCGCGAAGATTTGGGGCTTTAAAAGGGTATAAATGAAGTCTTTTCAAATCAATTTGGGATCTCCTGGCTTCCAGAGACTTGGATTATGCCAGACGAGCTGTATGGAGCAGTTTAAATGCTTCATTTTGTTTGTCTTTTTTAAATTTCAAATCAAGTCCCCGTCTGCCTCAGCTGTTTAGCAGAATGCGGCTACGCTGTTCTGCTGTGAAGCTACCAGAAATGTTTCGTGGACTGTGAAACTTCACCCGACTTTTTCGTCAGATTAGCAGATAGTGACTGTATTTTCATTTTCATTTCATCATTTGTACATTCCTCCACTGTATTTCAGAGGGCTTACAGATAAGGCGGCGTCTGTAAATGGGCAGTTTCCGGGTGTTTTCCGAGGTCTGATTGGAATAAGTGCTTTTTGTTCCCGGTGAATCTTCCTCCAATAAACAAATCTATGGCTCGCTAATTAAACAACCACTTCGGCGGGCCGTGAGGGGTTGACACCTATGGCAGAGCCTCGTGGGATGTGTCGGCGTTGAATACTAAATACAGATAAATTGCTGTTTGTGTGACCTCGCCCCGGAGATGAAAAAAAAAAAGATAAAAAAGTGGTGTGAAGAAAAAAAAGCAGTTGAGGCAAAATTCAAACATCATCAAAAGGTGTAAATAACTCAGCACATTTTATTCCACTTTACAGAAAAGTGCCTCCCTCGCACTTTATATCCTCCGAAGTTTATCAAATGCGGCTTGCTGAGATGCATTTACTCTCTCGGGCACCTTTAGGGACCAAAAGGGTATTTTTTTTCTAAGATGTGAAATCCTGTTGGCTGGCACGTCACTGTTAATGCAATCACGATGGGGAATATCTTAACATTTCATACAAATAAGCTGCGGGCGCCTGTGCTTCGACGCTCTGCGGCATTTAAAGCGGTCGGGTTAGCATTCCTGGAACGTTCGATCACCATGCAGATCATTTTCGCGAGCGTCACTGAATCATGAAGGACACTTAAGTCTGAGATGTGATCAAAATGCAGAAGCGGCGCTCGGAGTTTGTTAAAGATAGTGACGCCGGCGTTCGTCCGCTTGTTCCAACCTTTTCGCTCGGCGGCGTCTCTGTCGCTCCTGGTGCGACACATGACCAGTTCCTCGCCCTGTCCCCAGGAAATACTGCTTCTCCGATGAGCGATGTGGTTTGTTACATGTATCAAGCAAGACAGGGACATCAAGGAAAATCTGTTAAGAGTGTCAAAATAGGTAAATTAAAACTTTAAAGGGGCACTACGTAGATTTGGAGAAGAAATTCAAAGTCTGGAATTTTAATATCTACAGTATTAAAGAGGCACTAATACAAACTCAGAAATATGTATTTCTTTCCGTAAGTGAGTAAACAAGCTGTTCTCGGAGGAAAATTAGGCCCCCAGAGCACCGTTTGAAGCTAGAAAGGTGGCAGGGTCCGCCACGTGTAAACAAAGTAAAACTGTGTCGTCCTTTAAGGTCAGTTTTATTTACTCGGTTCATTCACGAAAACAAAGACAGCTCGTTTATTTAGTTTGTTTCTCTGATTAAAATGTCTTCCCCAAAAACTACATACTGCTCCTTTAAGTGTCACACTGAAGGGTTCATTTAGAAGAACAGATAACTCCGTTTTATTCAATTTCCTCAATCATGCTTTCTTGGGTGCACTCCAAGCAAAATTAATCACACTGGTGTTGCTTTGTTTTGATAAGATATCTCCAAAATGTTTTAATTTTCATAAATCATGTTTTCTTCTTCTTCTTTTTCTTTCTTTTTTTTTTTTTTAATACTGCGCACTCAAAGGAAAATCAATCAAACCGCTGCTGGTGGATTCATTTCTGAGAGTGTTGTTTATCTGTTGCTGCAAATGAACTCATCATCACCACGTAATCTCGAAAGCCGGCGCAATTAAAGGAAATAATAATACTAATTTAAAGGATATCGCCGCGATAAGAAACAAGGCAACCACCGAATTCAAAGTCAAATCCCGCCAAGAATAGAAATAAAGGGATATAAAACAATTTGTAGGTCATAATGTGTCCTGGACAACCTGGAAGAGGGGTTGTTGCAGATGAGCACCGGGCCACGTTCAGTTACATAACAAACTGGTACCTGAATGTATAGTGCCACCATGTGCTTAGCTATATTCATTACACTCTTATTTTGAAATCAGTGACATTTGAGTGGATGCTTTAAAAATTGTTATCAGAAAACATCTTTTTTCTTTTACCTATCATCATAAAAGCAGCGTCATACCACACTCAGGATCAGGATTAAGAGAACTTGTGCTGTAAATGGCCTTTTAGCAACCACCAGGCTTGTATGTGCTGTGTTTTGCTTGTGCTCTTTCATTTGTCTTTCAGATAATTTGCTGCAGAATGAGAGACAGAAGCCCCAGGATGTGTAGGAGAGGGATGGTGGAGGAGCAGGTGGTGAGAGCCGGGCTGCTGTTGTTGCTGATGCCACCAGACTGATTCTGCCTCCTCACGCTCCTGGTGCGAAGAGTGGTCGTCTTCTTTGTCTGCACAGACGGGCTCTCTGTTGTAAAAATGCGGTGTGTGGCCAGCGTTGTGTCGACCGGGACGGGTGTTTCAGAAAAATGGGATGTGTCTGCGGTGTGGAGGGAGTCAGTGGTTGAGGCTTCCTGTGTGCCGGAGATGAGATTAGAATCAATGTGGAGCATGCGCTCGGCGGCGAGGTGATTAATAGTCAGGTGTGTGCCTGTGCTTCTGGGTGACAGGGTGGAGATGCTGATGGGTGTGGCCGTGAAGGGCTGGTGCGGCGTGTTCCAAGTCTGTTCGGGAGTGTGTGTGGTGCTGAGGAGAGAAGAGACAGACAGGTACCACCACCCGGTGACACTTGGGTCAGGCGGCATGGAGGTCAGGTCCTGGGCGCTCGCTGCCAGCGGAGGCTGGTTGTAGGAGGCGAAGTGCCACCCTCCGGTCCTGCCTGGGCGCGCCCCTCCGCAGACAGGCTGGGTGTGGCAGGGGCAGCCCAGGACGTGGGCAACGGTGTGCTGAGTCCAGGAGAGTAAGTAGCTGACGTCGGCGTAAAGGTGGCAGGCCCAAGGGTTGTCGCCCAGAGTGATGACTCTGAGCGATGTCATCGCGTCGAACACGCCGAAGGGCAGCGTGGAAAAGCGATTCGCATGCAGGTAGAAGTAAGTCAGTCTGACGAGTCGGTCCAGAGAGCCTGGGAGAACTTTCATAAGCAAGTTGTGCGAAAGGTCAATAGTCTCCAGACGTGCGGGCAAGTTCGTAGGCAAACGTCCAGAAGTTGTTGCGGCTCAGGTTGAGCATGCACAGGTTGGTCAGCGTGTTGTTGATGAAGATGGCGCGCTCCAGCTTGTTGTTGGACAGGTCGAGCGTTCGCAGGTTCCACTGGTAGACCGTGTCGTTCTTGTCCAGCAGCTGGAGGCGGTTGGAGGCGGCGTGCAGGTGCCAGAGGGAACGCGGCAAGCCTTTGGGCAGGTTGCTCAGCCGGTTGTGAGACAGATCGAGGACGCGGAGGTGGGTGTACGGGGTGAGCCGGCCGTCCAGGCTGTGGAATCGGTTGTGGGAGAGGTTGAGGGAGCGCACGTTGTGCTGCAGCCCGTCGGGCAGCTGCCTCAGACCCCTGCTGGAGCAGTCGACCTCCCTGTGGCTGCGGCTGCAGGAGCACGTGGAGGGGCACACGGCCAGGACGTTCGACCCCAGCAACAGCACGAGCAGGAGCTCCAGGAGGGCCTCATTAGGGGGGAGCTTCAGCAGCACATGCCTGCTAAAAGACAGACAGGGAGAGGGGGGAATGTTAGTCTTACACGGCATCCTATTGAACTCAAACAGGCGCGCTTGTGAAAGCAGAAGCGATGTCTGCAGTGTGCTTGGATAGAGAACACAGGGAGGATACACTTCTGCGGGAGACGTGCGCTAACTGCAGAGAGCGGCGCCGAATAAAACTTGTTTCATCGCCTCTTTAAAAGCTCCACCCTCTGCCAGACTCCATCTCTCCCTCTCTCTGTGCCGTACTCGCACACACTCAGGCTGCACATCACTGCATCGCTTGCAGATATACACAGTCACATTACACGCCGAACTCACTCCCCCGGCCACAGGACGGATGTTTTAAGAGACGGCGTAGCAGCAGCAGCATCCTTTCAGAGAAAAACGCTCATGCTCTAAATGTGCAGCATCAGTAGAGAGAGAGAGAGAGAGAGAGCTGAAATGTGTCCCTTTTTTTTTTTTACAACTGATAAATATTTGACCTGATCTGCGGGAGGATATTTCTAGTCTATCCGAGAACATCATTCATCACAGAGGATGAGAAATCCCTGTAGTCATTCTCCCTGGCATCAGTTTGTGTCTTCAGTCATCAGTGGTTGTCAGAGCAGTCAGTCCCATGCTCTCGGAGGAGGAGAACTAGCTCAATAGATGGGCTTTATTAATGACTCCACAGAGAACTCATGCATCAGCTGGTTCCGAAGGCAGGCAAAGACACGGCCGAGAGCTCTAACGCTGCGGTATGTGCGAGCCGGGGTGTGGCAGAATGTGTGTGTGTCAAGAAGAAAAAAAAAGAAAAAGTCTTTGAATTAGTCCATAACTCACCTTCTCATCTTATCATTCCAGTCACTTTTCTCTGCTCCTTTTTGCTGTCCAGCCTCTCTCTTCCCTCTCCTCTCTTGCTTTCAAGCCTCGGGACCAGCTGCTGCTCTGCTGAAGGTGAATGTTTTTTTTTTTTCTCTACGCCTGAATTCTCCTCACAGAATTTGACCCTTGCTCACTTGTCCAGCGCAGGTTTTTGAAGTTATCCTCACTGCCTCGCCAGTTTGGTCCCTTTTTTTGTGTGTGTGTGTGTGTCCTCTTATGGATCTTTTGGGTTAGCGCGATCAGGCACTGCAGGCTCTGGATTTACTCTGTGCAGTGGAAGCGAGGGAGGGCTGGGGTGTCAGTGTGGGGGGAAGTATTGGGAAGGGGGTGGGGGGGGTAAAGGAGAAATGGAGCGCATAATGGAGGGGGGTCCCTGCATGCAAGGCTGCTACAAAGAAAACTCCTCAGTCCCTTATCTGGGAGCGTTCAGGATTTACTCCTGCATTTAAAGTGACAGCTATTGTTGTGGTTAGATTAATTGACTGATTGCGGTCCTGTTTGTGCTCAAAATAAATTAGACTGTTATCAGTTATCACCCCCAATCAATATCACCCCTCGCTAAAGCATCCATTTGCAAAGTAATGCTGTGCTGTAATTGGTTGTTATTCTCCTTGTGTAAATTTAGACACCGCCACAAAAAACAAAACCTTCAAGATTTACTGGAGAGTGACTTCCCGTCCACTGCAGCTTTCCACCTGCCATCAGCAGTGCGAGCAGCTCCCCGTTCTGCACTGCAATGCTGTACTCCCACCACCACATAATCACTGTGCATTCTGTTCGACGGTGGTACGGATGGTGATCACGGTTTAAATGTAAGAAATGTGACATACTCGTCAAAATGGTGTTGCGCTGCAGCAGATGGGAGTTTATTTATACTCATTTTGGTGCTTGTCTTTGCTCCGTTGTCATGCAAACTCAACGAAGTACCTCTTTTGCTATGCATTGGCTACTTCCTCACCTGCACTGTCTGTACTTTCCTGACTTGCCTTCCTCTATTTCCAGTAGCCAGCTGCACCGAGATTGAAACTCGGTAACATTTTACAACAGGGTTCAAGAAAAAGTGGAGTAGTTACTAAGAAACGAATGAGGAATGAATCAGGAATGTCTTGATAAGTAACGAGTTGATAATGAGTAGTTACTGAATAAAGGTGATACAAGGACTAGTAGTGACATAATTTCTTCATGAGCTGCTCCTGATTAACTATGAACCAGCCACTGAAACCAGTCATGTCACATTAAATACTAATTACTTAATCATAGCCTTCTTTTTTGTGTTCCTTTAAGTAAAGTGAGACATTATACTGAGTAGTTACCAAGCAGACTCATCAAATACTAATTAGTTAATCATTAATGACTCTTTTTGTGTACCATCAAATAAAGGTAACAAACTACTGAGAAGCTAGCAAGTAGCCTCTTTGAATACTGATTACTTACTCATCAGTTACTCTTTTACTGCCCCCTCGGGTAAAGTGAAACAAACTATTGAATAGTTATCAAGTAGCGTCTTTAAATACGAATTAGTTAATCATTAGTTACTCTTTTACTGCCACCTCAAGCAAAATGAAACATAATATTGAGTAGTTACCAAGTAGCATCTTTAAATACTGATTACTTAATCATTAGTTACTCTTTTTGTGCCACCAAAAGTATAGTATAACAAACTATTGAGTAGTTATCAAGTAGCCTCTTTAACTTCTAATGACTTAATCATAGCTTTCTTTTTTGTGTTCCTTTAAATATAGTGAGACATTAAACTGAGTCGTTACCAAGCAGAGTCATCAAATACTTATTACTCAATCATTAGTTACTCTTTTTGTGCCCCCTCAAGTAAACTGAAATAAACTATTGAGTAGTTATCAAGTAGCCTCTTTAAATACTTAGTACTTAATCATTAGTTATGCTTTTTGTGCCCCCCTCAAGCAAAGTGAAACATAATACTGAATAGTTACCAAATAGCCTCATCAAATACTAATTAGTTAATCATTAATGACTCTTTTTGTGTACCATCAAATAAAGGTAACAAACTACTGAGAAGCTAGCAAGTAGCCTCTTTAAATACTGATTACTTAATCATTAGTTACTCTTTTTGTGCCCCCCAAAGTAAAGTGAAACAAACTATTGAGTAGTTATCAAGTAGCCTCTTTAAATACTGATTACTTACTCATTAGTTACTCTTTTACTGCCCCCTCGAGTAAAGTGAAACAAACTATTGAGTAGTTATCAAGTAGCATCTTTAAATACTAATTAGTTAATCATTAGTTACTCTTTTTGTGCCCCCAAAGTAAAGTGAAACAAACGATTGAGTAGTTATCAAGTAGCCTCTTTAAATACTAATTAGTTTATCATTAGTTACTCTTTTACTGCCCCCTCAAGCGAAGTGAAACAATACTAAGTAGTTAACAAGTAGCCTCTTTAAATACTGATTACTTAATCATTAGTTACTCTTTTACTGCCCCCTCAAGTAAAGTGAAACAAACTATTGAGTAGTTATCAAGTAGCATCTTTAAATACTAATTAGTTAATCATTACTCTTTTTGTGTCCCCTTAAGTAAGGTGGTAGATAATACAGACAGAGTAGTCACTAAGTAGTACCTCATTACATCATGATTATGACAATTAAATTTGGTTACTTGGTAACTACTCAGTATTAACTTGACGCTGCACAAAAAGAGTAATTTATGATTAAGAGATTAGTCATTAATGAGTCGGGAACAACTCATTAAGAAAGTGGTCAGTATGTCGTTGTCTACTATTTAGTCCTGGTATCACCGTATCACAACATAGTTCTTTAATTATCAAGTTGTTCCTGATTCATTCCCCAAAATCACATCACATCACCCGGAGCTACTGCAAGTCAGAGCACAGCTGAACTGGAGTTAAAGCGGAGGCTGCACTGAGAGGGGGCAAACTGTTCAGACTCTTAATGAAAGCTCCTCATCCATCACTGCGTCACAAGTAAGTAGATGAACAAATATCTGCACAGGACGACGGAAACAAGCACATATTGGGGTTTTTTGAAAGCTTTTTTTTGTGCGTCTTTGTGAAAGAGAGCGTTCATTCTGAGTTGAGTGGCGCTGCCCGGAGGAGGCACCTTCTCTGCTTGCTAATCAAGCAGACCTCTCTTTGTCTCCCTCTCTCCCTCCCTCCCTCTCACCCACACATGTCACACAGCCACGACTAAAAGACGGAAAATGGACGGATGGTAATGAATTCAAGACAAAGATGTTAACAATCTCTGTTTTATTCTACTGGTCACAGGTCATAAATGTACATACATCTCAAAAAAAGTAAAGCAAGTAAGTCACAAATTGACTTGCGCAAAAAAAAAATCTATGATCACATTAATATATTCTAATATTCAAAACACACAAATAATAGAGAAAGACAGGATCGGCCTGTTGTTTTCAACCAAAAAAAATGCTCAGTTTGACAGATTTATAAAAAGAGAAAATAAAAGTATCCCTTATGTACAGTTAACAGGTTGTTAAGCTATGGGGAAGTGAGGACAGCTGCTCAGGAAACTCTCTGCCTCAAACACAAACACTACACCACATCCTTCGCTTCCTCTGTGCCCTCAGAGGTGGAGGCTGCTGCAGCTTCGTCGGGCTGGGAATCGGCGGCCTCCTCTTGCTGCTTTGAGGGGGATGAATTGTCAGCGGCGGCGACAGGTGCAGTTGAGGCTTCCTCCGTTTTGGCAGCGTCACCCTCCTCCTCCTCCTTCTTCTCCTCCTCCGTTTGTTCATCCGCGTTTACCTTGTCTCCCTCTTCCTTGGTGGCGCCATTACCCACCTCTTCCTGCGCTTGATTGACGTCAGCCATTAGCACGGTGGTCTCTTTGGGTTCTTCCCCTGGCTTGCTTTTGTCCTCCTTGGCCGTTCCTATCCAGGACTCAGAGTTGCTGGTCAGGTCGGCGTTGCTGGTCAGCACCTTGATGCGTCCGCTCAGCCGGCACACTTTACACAACAACAAGAAAGTTGAAAGCAGCAGGATAGTACAGGCTACGAGCAGTCCGCCGGCCACCATTACCAGTGGAAGACATTCCCTCTTCAAAAACTTATCGTAAAATGAGGTGGGCTTTGGGCCTGGTGGGGGAGGGCCAGTTGGACTTTTGGAGGAGCGGGACACCGTTTTAGCTGACTGAGTGCTCATCGACTCGCTGGGGGTGGGAGGTGTGCTGACGGAAGCAGTGGATGGAACAGAGTTGGATGTTGCATTCCGATTAGGAGTAGTTCTCGGATCAGGAGAAGAAGAAGCAGGAACAGGAGTTGCTCCGTGAGATTCAGCTCCACACAAAAGCGCACCCAGGATTTCTATGCAGCACAACAGGAAGAGGAGGCCTTTCATGTCGGTATCTGCGAAGACATGGGTTGGGCGTTCAATTCAAAATGAGTTTTGGAACACAAATGTAATACAGTAAGGAGAATTAGGAGGAAGCGCAGAGGAAACAACCCTAACCATAACATTATTAACAACCGTACTATATAAAATCTATGCGGCAGCAATAATTACACCAAAATGGTTTGTGGTTAAACTTCATTTTTAAAGTGTTGGAAAGCAACTGACCATTTGCTGCACTCATGTTCAGTGGACTAGTGCTTTCCATTTCATGCTACTTTATATTACTACTCCAGCACATTTCAGAGGCAAATATTCATCTGACAGCTATAGTTTCAAGTTATTTTGCAGATTTGAATAATTATTTCAGTATATCATCAACACATACATTATGGTACAGTATTAATGATTAAAATACCCAGCAGTATATAAAGTACTTACAGTGAGAGGCCAAAAGCATACACCTTTTGCACTGTATTGTATTGTGGTGTAGTTTAGTGTACTTCACTGTATTGTATTGTATCGTATCGTATCGTATTCGTGTCGTGTCGTGTCGTGTCGTGTCGTGTCGTATCGTATTGTATTGTATCATATTGTATCTTTTTGTATTGTATTGTATTGTATCGTAGCGTATCAAACTTTATTCAATCAAACTTTATTGCAGACTCCAACGTCCAAATAGACAAACAATCACATACAAACATAAAACAGACAGTGTAAAAGGCGTTATATCACCTAATAATAATATTATAAGAATATCATCGTGTAGCGTATTGTGTTGTATCGTAGTGTATTGTTTTGTATAGTATTGTAGTGTATTTTATCGTATTGTATGGTATTGTATGGCTTTGTATCGTATCGCTTTGTAACGTATGGTATCGTATTGTACTGTATTGGATTGGATTGTTTTGTATCGCATCGTATCGTATCGTATCGTATTGTAGTGTATTGCATCGAATGGTATCGTATGGTATCATATCATATGGTATGGTATGGTATGGTACTGTATTGTATTGTATTGTATTGTATTGTATCGCGTCGTGTCGTGTCGTTTTGTATTGTATTGTTTGTACTGTATTGTAAAGATGCAAATTGTTGTGTATACATATAATGTTGTTATATATTTATATTTATGCATCATATTTGAAGAGCATTTTTACCTCACAAAAAATAAAACAGCATAAACACAGATCTATATTATAATTTGTTTTTAAATAAAGTTTAATCTGGCTGGCCAAATTGAACCTTTTGGTGGTCCAGACTTTGGACATATACAGACTGTAACTGCACTGCAAATTGTAAAAGCTGACTTTACTTTTAAAAAGTCAGGAAACAATTACCCCAGAATTACCAAATAAAAATATTCTATTAAAGTTAAGTTGTAAAAGCTAAAGAGTTTTAAGAACTGAAAACTATGCGTCTACTTCACTTGGTCATTTTGAGATCATGTGTTTCCTTGATTTTTTCACTTTGTCAGATTTTACAACTTTGTTGTTGCCCTGTATACAATATGTTCTTTGAAATACCGGTATGATCGTTTAACATTGATTTAGCTTCTTTTTTTTTTAAACCTAACTGAAATTGAAAAAAAAAAAAAAAAAAAAAAAAAAGCACTGTATTTTTTTTATCTCTAAATGACTAATTTCTTCTATGACATAATATTCTGTTGAATTCAAAAAGATGAATTGACGACAGTTTCGTATCCGTGATCCTTTTTCTGATGTATCAGTTACGTATTTACAGAGGGTTCAAGTTTTCTGCATCCATTATCAAATGTTTTGCATTGTTTGAGGGCAGGTGATAACAAATGTACAGATGGTTCCTGAAAACGCTCATGTTAAAGTGAAGTCAACATTGAAAAAAAATTACAATATCTTCCCTCAGTTACGACGCTGTCTGAAAAATATTTTTTAAAATAGCAGAAAACAGCAAATTTTTATAATCCAGATTTAGGACAAATGATGCTAAAACACTATTGATACAGATGTCAGCACTTATTCCTTGTTCTGTGTTCTTACCATTTGTGTCCAAAAAATGAAGCTCATACATTTAATCTTTCACCATTTATCACTGTTTACAGTTTTCAAATTAAAAGCATTTATCAATGAAATGTGCCACTTACACTGAAGGTGATCCTGATATAGTTCCAAGTAGAAAAAAGGTTTTGTGCGCAAGCAGAGCGAGATGAATGATGTGTAGAAGAACCGAGAGACAGTGACTGTAATCAATTATACACTCATCTGGCTGCCTCGCTCCTACTTCTCCATTTGGACTAAAAGAAGATAAGGAAGTGGTTTTGGTCTTCTGTTCGAAGCTAAAATTGGTCACGCAGACATCTGCGGGGTGGTCGCGTATAAAAAGCTTCAGGCCTGCTAAATTCTCTGAGTTGCTCGAGTCCAGTAAGACCTTGATAAAAAAACTTTATTTCCACTTATTTTTTAAACCTTTGAATTCATGCAATGCTGGCTTGACATATAGCATAGGAACACTTTAGCCATGTGCAACTACAAGCTGTGGTAAAGCTGACATCGATAAAAAACCCACAACCTGCATGACACCAAAGACATAAATTGCACCTTTTTTACCACAAGTATTAAAACAGCAAACTGCACTATTCTTTATATCTGGTCATTGTATCGTCTTTAAAGCCTGTCACATCACAGGTCTCTCTTTTTCTAAAGCTGAGATGCTGACAAGCTCTTGCATAGTTGTTTAAGGTAACATGACAGTTAAACATGCATGCGTGCGTCTTCTTCAGTGCCATCTATGTATTTTTGTCCGAGCCACAATTGCTCATAGTTGAGTCTAATTATAGCCCATGTTGAAAGTAATGTACCAATGAGGCCTTCTGATACTTAGTCATTTAAAACCACACGCATATATGAGAATGCTGCAGCGCTTCCCGCGTACATGAAAGCATAATCAATTCTGCACTGCTCGCAAGCATATTTATTTCACATTTGCTGTGAAATGTGTGCTCGTTTCTGCAGTGCGTCTGCACCTGCACTTGAGCGAAATGCTTGACTTAGCAGGTCGCCTCCCTCTGCAGATGATACCGGCAGTATGCAAGACAGGCGGTACCAAACCCAGGATTTACTTTGACGCAAGCCATGCTTCAACGACAAATGTTTTGCATGTGCTGAGATAAAGACCCTGGAGTGAAAGACCCTGCCGGCCAATGTGCTGTGCATGGGGCAGCAAGGCATCGACCCAAAAATATCCGTCAAGACATTCTCATCAACATGACCGTCAAAAGGACCTAATGATAGAACTGATGACTAAAATGTCAAAAGCATCAGTTGAAGTAAGGTTAAAGGTGTAATATGTAATGTTTTTTAGCCCAAAATGATCAACAGAATGTAAGGAGGTCAAACTTTTGACATCCATGTATTGTGTTGCAGAGATATCAGCTGAAGTTAGCATGCTAGCTAGCTAGCAACAGCCCGTTGCATGGTCCGACACACCAACACTTCTCTGGCCTGCTGAGCTCCTGGTCTTGACCACTATGATGCATGGCTAATCAAGCTAACTAGCTAACTGCAGCCACAGTTAGCAGCAGTTAGAAGTTACTCTGGTGATATGCTGCACTGTTCGTTTTGAGTGTGAATCCCACAGGTGGCCAACTCTTACATATTGCAAGATTAGTGTTATAAATGTTGCCCTAAAATGCAACAGGTTGAAACACAAGTTCCTGAATTTACACCGCTGCCATTCAAAACCTCTTTCATCACATATTAGCAGTGGCCACAGACGCTGATTAACCACAGCGAATGTGGCGTGTTTTGTCAACCCAGACAGATAACATTGAGTGTTAACTCGGCTCCTACCCTTGGCGCAGATTTAATCTGATAAAGGAAAGAAAAAAAAATCGTCATCACGCTAATTATGTGTGAGAGGAAGTGAGACTATAAAAGGAATACAGATGACTTCATCTCAAAAAACCCACTCCTTCCCCTGAGTAACGGAAAGTCCCATTTGACATTAGGCCAGGCAGGTTTATTTGAAAAGCACCTTTTATCATCAAGGCAGAAAAAAAAGACAATATAATAACACGCAGATAGGATTTTTATATTATTCTGTATATACATATAATATATAATGATTTTTTTTTAGAGTAAAACAAAAAAAATGTAGTGTGCAAGATATGAAACAATAGTCATAATAGTTAAGTAAACTGAACATACAAAAACAATAATACAACAGTATTATTTAAATATAAATTCTGACGATCTGAAAACCTGGAGTTATGTGATCCAGTCTTCTAGACTTTTTAAACACAGCGTTACGTGAAGTGATGCGTATACGAAACGTAAACACAAGGACAAGTTTTCATACCGCCTTTAATTCTTGATATATTCTAAATGTTTTAGTGACTCCATGACAACGCCAAGATTTCTGGTTAGCACTGACTATCTTGGGAGCGACTGTGGAGGAACTAAGGAAGTTAGAGTGGGTTGTCCAGTAATTGGAAGATCGCTGGTTTGATTCCCAGGCTCCCCTTGCCTGCACGTCAAAGTATCCTTGAGCAAGATACTGAACCCCAAACTGCTCCTGATGAACATGTTGGCCCCTTGCTTGGCAGCCTCTGCCATCAGTGTATGAATGTGTTCGTGTTTTGTCTTCGTTTACTGCAGGAAACAGATTTTTTCAAAGCACTTACTCAGTGCTTGTATGGTAGTTATCTGGTATATTATATAGATCTATGTGTTGTCTAATGATGGTCGGATATATTATTGTTTTTCAAAGTCTGCGCCATAGGAACATGTAGGTGGGAGATAAAGTGGCCCGAGAATGGAGCCTTGGGGAACTCCAGCCGTCCTTTTTGTATGCTCTGATGTTAAATTATCGAAAGACACAAAGACATTCTCCAAAGAATTCGAACCAGTTTAACCCCTGTGCCAGAAACCCAGTTTTCTAGCGTGTCTAATAATCTATTGTAGTCGACCGTGTTGAATGCAGAACTGAGTTCAAATACTATCAAGACTGAAACCTTTCCTGTCTAGACTAAAGTGCATGCTGTTTAAGACCTTAACAGCAGTCTTGGTGCTGAGGTGCGGTAGAAAATGGAAAACATAAAAAATAATTCTCCAGGGCCAAGATTGTGCTTAGCTGTCGAAAAAAAACACAACGATACTTAAAAATAGGAAGTTTTATACGGGCCAGTAATTGTTCATTAGTGAGTTAACAGTGGTTTATTACCTCCAGCTTTCAGGGCCTGTGGGAAATAACCTGAGAGGGCGAAGTGTTGGCTACTTCAGAGTAGGTAGAGTGTCACGGTAGCGGGAGGGGGATTTCAGATGTTGCACAGTTTCTTCCGGTGGTCTGATAGGACCAGATTGTTTCATACAATCTGAACTGATTTGCAAGAACAATATTTTCCTCCATGCTGATTTGGAGGAACCGATAAAAAATTCTCAATTTCGGTCACTGAAAACGGAGGCAAACTTATTAGTAAGTAAGTATTCAGGGGCTACTGACACTGGAGGGGTTTGTCAGCCTGTCAGCACTGTTATTGTTTCTGGTAGTGATGTCAAAGAAGGAGGACTCTTTGTATTTCTCAGTTCAAAGCTATAAATATAAAGTCTCTCTCACGAGATGTCACAGTGCATCTGGAGAGTTGTTTTTCTTCACCTGCCCTTCACTCGCTTTTATTATGTTTTTCCAGGGTGGTGTTTATTTTCTTACGAGAGACTCCCTTTGCCCTGGTGGGGACAATGAGATCAATAACATTGGAATTTTAGACTTGAACATGACTAAGGCCCAAGCAAGGGAGGCTGTGGAAGGGAAAGTTGAAGAGTGTGTCACGTATTGTGCGTCAGGGCTCTGTCACGTGCCCAGACAGCCAGTGGATATCCAGAATGCAACACTGTTATTTTTCGTGTAGCTGTTCTGGAGGTTGTCAACGTAAAATGTTAAAATCCCCAACGGTAAATGCAAGGTCAAAGTCACAATTAATAAACGGCAGTCTTGAAGAAGGCGGCTCGACACGAGGAGTTCAGCGGAAGAGCAACATCTTCAAATCTTACGTAAGATGCCCATAGACCATATTCACGCGCCGGCCATTTGACGTTACGCTCAAATGTTGTAGGCTACTGCCGTGTGCTGGGGTGCAAATCATATAAACGCAGGCAATCGGACAAATCATTATCGTTTCACCGCTTCCTGATTGATTAGAAACCTTTAAGACGATGGATAGTTTAATCAGAAGGGACATTTGACCAAATTTAATTGTAGAACAACAGGTTTGCTAACCGATTAGCTTCCATTAGACAGCTACGGTTAGCATTCAGCTACATTCTAGCTACTGTTTGAACTCTGTTTTGATGCGATACGAGTCGGAAAGGCGTAAATTAATTCAGATATATCAACACACATCTTGGACTCTGGCTCTAAATAAGTTAAACAGGTAAATAACCTATGTTTGTATGAATTGCAACCTGGAACACAGCAGCATTACATCATCTTAGCGCTCCCACCCCGAGTGTGGTGTTGGAGGAAAATGGCCGCCGTGTGAATAAGGTCTTTTAGGAGGAAGATGAGGGGGACAAATACCCCTGTCCTCTCTTCTGTCTGTGCTGATACCAGGCCGATTCTCTCAGTGTTGATTTCAGCGGCGGCCATTCGCGATGCGGTTGTGTGTGTTGTCAAATCAGTGGCATCTATTAACAATCACATTGGGTTCCTTAATCTCCGACCTCGGTTTGTTAGAAATATCTCGACGCAGGCAGGTGGGGAGGGGTGGGCGGGGGACTGATGAGGCACATTTTTAGGTGACCTTGCCGCTCTTATCAGTCTTGTCCGCCTGGGCAGGAGAGAGCCATTCTCTCTTTTAGTCGTTTTCGTTATCAGCAAGGTTGGCGTTACAGAGTGTGCTGGGTTGGGGTGGAGGCAGATGACGCGGATGCGACTGTGGCGGCGGGGGCGAATTTAATGTCAGTGTTAACCAACCCCTCCATTTTATCAGTAAATCCCACGAGGGCGAGAGGGAATTAGAAGACTGTTCCTTGAGCCGGTTGACAACATGCTGACATCGAGGCTGTAGTGTTTTGTCTTTGGCTGCGAAAAAAAAAAAAATGGCCCATTAGTGCACCAATTCCGGATCTGCTTGGGTGGAGGCCATCTGCCCCTGACAAGATGCCCGCGCCCCCAGAACAGATTGAAATTATCAATGCAGTTGATCCCTTTTTCGGACTTTCAGGTTTTGCTTAGCCATGTGTCGAGTCCTCGGGAGTCTGCGGAACTGAACTGAATCCATAAAGTTTGACCCTTTGTCAGAGTACAGTCTGGTACTTATCGTTAGATTTGGCAGCCAGATAATCCCTGCAGCTACACGTCCGCGTTCACAGCGCAGTGACTTCGCTGGTCTCGTTTCAGCGAGTCTTGGGGAAAGTTATGGCGTCATTTAGAGATAGCCATCCCAATTAAATCATGTCCGGTCCGATTCTGACGAACTAACTCGCTGGCGGGAGGCGCCGGCCGAGTGTCGGGGAGTTCAGAGGACTTTTGTCTCGAGCACGGCCATCATCTCTGACAATTTATGACAGCCTGTGCAGTCCAAAGATTCTGTCGCTCGCCCACTATGTAGGTGATTGAAATCCAGAGTGATAAATTATCCTCCCAATGATCTAGTTGTTACAGGAAACTCTAGCTGTACAGCATGCAGTGATCTATTAAAGGAGACATATTATTCCTATTTTCGGGTTCATAACTTTAGTCTGGCTTGCTACTAGAATAGGTTTACATGTTGTAATGCTCAAAAAACACATAATTTCTCTCATACATTCCAGGGCTGCAGCTCTGATTCCCTATCTGTCTGAAACGCTCTGTTAAAGCTCCTGTCTCTTTAAGGCCCCCCCCCGAAAAAAATACCAAGTCTCTTCTGATTGGTCAGCTCACAAATGCCTGAGCAAGCTGTGCTAAATCAATTCTTACGTGCCAAACTAGCCGCTAGGCATTCAAAGTCACAGAAGGCGCTTCGGTTGCTGTGGACTTTTTAACTTTCAATTTAATTTTTAATGCACATTCATCGAGTGCCTCATCTCAAGCGCCTCTCTCCGCTCGGCTAACAGAGAGCCGCAGGAGCTAACGCTATTTTAGGAAAGCGAGTTTGCAAACATAAACTCATGACAGGCTTCCCGCACGACACATGCGCACAGTCCCTTTAAATGTGTTGTTTGCAACAATTATCATCTTTCGGTTTTACTTATGTGATGTGATCATAAGCATTGGCACCGGATTTGCACATATTCTACGAAGATGTTTCAAATCATCAGGCACAGAATGTGGCGAAGGAACATAAAAAACAAACGGTTGATTGTCAATCGCTTTGATTACCGTGCGGGGGGGGGAAGAAAGGCCGTTCTGTGTCTGACCTCCCAGTTTCCTCTCACCAAGCGCTGCTCACGTGATCCAGTACCAGTTGGAGTCAAAAGAGCTTTTGGTTGCAGTGCACCACCAGCGGGGGATACGAGATACAGGTCCTTTTCTTCTCCCGCTGGATTGACGCGAGCGTACAGAAGTCTATCCATCACTTGTATTATTTAAAGCCTTTAAACACTTCAGATGCATCCTTACTGATAACAGGTTTCAAGGACTGTAGTTATCACCTCACCGACAGCTCCCAAGGCCTTCATTTTGTAAACTTTTGATAAAGTCTTCATGAAAAAGCTGCAGAAGTGTGAGAAAAAGGCACACAAGTCATTTTGAGTCCACACTGATCTGCTGAAAGCTCCATGTGGCTCCCAGATTTAGGATTTCTGAGTCAAGCCAATTCAGAAAAATGACTCTTTCACACCTGAGTATCTTTGCACAATACACAAATGAGAAAAGAATACCATGGGAAAAAAATCTAACCAAACTTCATGTTAAATGTGCAGAATTATACTATAAAGCACCGTGGTTCACAACACAAAGACTAAACGACGACTGTGATCACTTTCTGTTGGGTCTTTATGCCACCTAGAGGCCAACTGGGATATTGAACACCATGCAGCTGCTACAAGGACATAACCTTCTGCTCGAACGAGCTCGAGGGTTCATTACTGACCTTGAACAGAGCGGTTTCTTTGTTTCTGTTTCTGTTTGCAGGGCTAACCATCTCAAGTGGGACCATTAGGGACGTGTGCTCTTATAAGCCTGTTATGCGTATCAACCCTCGGATGAGTGAGAAGAGCTCTGCGTCCTACACATTCCGGAGTGGTGCTTTTTAATTTTCCCAAGATGACGGCAAACCTATTTTCACCCGTCTACCCGCTGCACTAATGATCCCACCGACATGCCCGCTCAAAATAAGAGCCGCTTTTAATCTCTGTCCCTGATGTTGGTTTTCTCTGTTTTTAAAGTGTTTGTTTCTTTGTGTATCATGAAAAGTGCCAACTACATAAACTGTATTATCATTATTATTATTATTAAGATTTAGAATCTATATGCCTCTCATCTATCACATTATAACAAATTTGACTGATGAATGTTTGGTTTTATAGGTCTGCAAATTTCATGCTTACTAGTTGGTGAGTAAGTAGTAAAAAATGAAATCCCAATTAATAATTACCTCAAAGTCAATTGAAAATGACTCCATCGCTACTTTAAAAGTAATATTCTGCTGTTTTCCAATAAACAGTTCATAAGTAAACACTTTAAGCCGCTTTAATGAAATAAGTAGCTTAAATTTCTTTGTTTCTATTCCAACATCGGCATGTCAGTAAATTGAGGTACATTTTATAATCAAAAGTGTTTTCATTTTCACCAATTCAACAACTGACAATCAGGGGGCTGTGACTCAGGGGTAGAGCAAGCGTATGTCGCTGGTTTGATTCCCCTGGTCTGCATGTCTCACCGTTATCATCTCCATTTATATAACGCAAACGCATATCCCAACGCCATTCGTGTACGCTGGGCAATGCAGGTGCAGTGGTAAACAGGAAGCAAACTCAAATACTCCGATATCATAACACATTCTGCGGGTCGGTGAAAAGTGAGTTTCTGAATATCTTCACCCTGGCTGGAGTTTTCCAAAAAGATCAGTTTTGGATTCCGTGAAAGACCATTTTAAGAAACACCTGTGTACGTGTCTATGTCTAGTGGCCTGCTGAGAGGAAGTTGGACAGAAACTAGTTGGAAATTAAAAATTACACAATCAGCAGAAGTTAGACAGAAACCAGTTGGAAGTTTCCTGGAAGTGTACTGAGGAAACTAGCAGCTACTTATTGGCTGCTTATTAGAAAACAGCAGAATGCTATTAAATAACATTTTAAATCAATTTTGAGGTAATTATTGTCGTCATAGGGGGGTAGTTCTTAAGAAATTTCAAATGTTCCTTGGTAATAACCACCTATAGTACTCACCGTGAAAGTGTCAGAACCAAAGTGGCTTATTAGAATCCTAAGTTGAGTAAAGTTGCATATCTTAAGGCATTTTTAACATTTCTTATGCTCGTCTGGATTTTGTCTTTTGCAGTGCGAGGTCCTGCTTCTTTTTATCTGCCGCTGTTTGTTTTTGTATACCGCATGCAGCCAGTGCACAGATTCAAAAATCCAACATCTGGAACCGGAATGCACCGTTTAAGCCTGTAATGAAAAATGAGACGAGAAAAAAAAAACTAAATCATTCATAGCCTTCTATTGCCAGGAAGGCCGCCGCCACCGCCGCCGCAGCGCAACAGGGAAATAAGAGCGCCCACGTTATTGTTACATGACAAGCCTCATTTTATTGTCTTCCATGGATGAAAACAGAAACTGCGTGTACAGAATGGTAGTCACATGCAATACAAAAATATGAATTTTTACAATAACATAAAAAAACATGTATTGGCCCATTCTAAAAAATTGTACAGCTTTTTTATTTTTTTTTTTACAGTCTTTTTATACATGAAAAAAATATAAATATATATACATCTGTAATAGCCATAGCAGTACCTATTCAAAAATGTCGTGATGTATTTTTTTTTTTTTTTTACATATAAAATGTTTGTACAAATATTAGAAGAATCGGGTTTCATTTGCTGTACATTAAATAATGTATGTACATTACATACCATTGGATTTTTGCAACACGACATTTAACTTGCAGTCTTTCACGAGAAACCGACCCCACGTGTTCCAACACAGGACGCTCGACTCAGTCGCACGTGCACTCACACGCACACACGCACACACACGCACACACACAACACATAAATACAAGCACGCCAACTGAAGCCAGCAATCACAAACAGTATACACAAGCGCGCACAAGAGGTAATGTTTTAGGAAGATATAGGACACTTTTGCGCCAGGTTCCTGATTTCTATTTTTTTTTTTATCCTTTTCCTTTTTTTGCGCAGAGAATTGAAATCGCTTCTCCAGGAGGAGGATCCTTCTTAATAAACTCATATTCTTTATAAGGTGCACTTTACACTTCAATGGATGGACATTGCTGTTAAAAAAAATTAATAAAAAAATCTTGAATCATAAACAGCCAGCGTCATTCCAATTCCCACGTGGATTGTTGAACGATGGAGGGAATATTTTCGCCCATTTCTTTTTATTTTTTATTTCTACCGTCGTTTAGCGTACAGAAAGTCTTCGTCAGTGCCCTGTTTTTTTTCAAATGCGATCCAATGAAAACAGTGAATTTACCGGGTTATACTCCAACAAAGACGACATACAAGTGAGCATTTCACACTGTCCAAGCCTCCAGAAGAAAAAAAAAACAAAAAAAAACACTGCAAATATGGACTATTCAAAAAAACCAAACTAAACAACATCAACAAAAAAATTATAATAATAATAAAAAAAAGAAAGAGTTCATGATTATTTTGTTTCCCCGCCCCCCTCCCCCGTTGACAAAGTGCATATTGTGTCGAGACATGGTGCTGGTGACCATCTCAGCGCACGCCGTCGCACAAACATTAAAAAAAAAAAAAACCGAGAGAGGCGAGGCAGGTGGTTTCGAGAACATCACTCAAGCGGCCTGTCAGACGTGTGTCAACCCCCTCGGGGAGAACATAGATAAATGAAGTGGTCCGTTTTGGTAGTAAGGGTCCATTTTTATGTCCAGCAGTGTGTGTTTCTTTGCGTCTGTGCGTGTGTTTTTTTTAGAGAGAGAAAGAGTGGTGGGAGCCCGGGCGAGAGCGACCACGTTACAGCAGCACAGAGAAGGTGAGCGAGGAGGAGGGAGGGGAGCTGAAGACGGGGGAACGGCCGTCAGCAGGCACAGACCACAGCACGCCAGTCAGTCCGGTTATTTCGCGAGCCTCGTCGGAGTCCCGAAACGGCGTTACGGAACGGAAACCGAGAGGAAGGCAAAGGTATTAGACGAGAGGAGGGGAGAGCGTGGAGGACGACAGGTGCGACGTCTTCCCCCCCTCCTCGCCTCGCTCCACCGGTCCCTCTCTTCCCCCCTCCCCTCCGCGACAAGAAAACGGTTAGACATGGAAGATCAGACTGTGGATTAGTGGAAGCAGTGTCTGTTTCAGGCAGCGGCAATGCTTTGATCAATCCTGTAAGAGTTAAGGATACAGGAGCATGCAAGGCAGACCCAGGCTTTGTTTTGCATTGCTTATGTTTCAGAGCGACTGCTACAACCTAGATTAGAAACGAGAAAAAAAGAGAAAAAAAGAAAGAGAGAGCAAAGGAAAAACACAAAACGTTAGACGGTTAGTGAGAGTAACAGTGAAGAAAGCAGCAGGATATCACACACACTTCAGTTAAAAAGGACATTCGTTTGCAAACGTGCGAGCTCAATCGAGGAGTTATTTCAAGATCTGTTTTTATCATTTTATGACCAAGCAGACCTGGTGGAAAATGTTTCTCTTTGGAGAATAACATTCATCCATCTCTTCTCATCATCCAGCTCAACAACACCAGGAATTTAACTACGTGAGATTGATGATCACGGCTCGCGTGTGGTCTCGGAGCAAACGCGACAGAACTTTGCGAGAAAGCAAATCGTGAATGAGGAGTTGAAAACAAGTGGGAAACATGGCGTGAGAGCAGAGCGGCGATGAAGTCATGAAATTAAACATAGCGATGTTGTGTGGCAGAAGGAAGTGGAAAAAGCTGATCTGGGTGAAAAGAAGGATTACCACAGACCGATGAGATGACATGTGAGCTTTTTTTAGATTTATAGTCTTGTCGTGACCTTTTAGGTCCAGAAACTCTAAAGGCTCTAGGTTTTGTGTTTGTATTCAACAGGAGACGTATTATGCTCATTTCCAGGTTCGTAATTTAGTGCTTAAAAAAACAGTTTTTCAGTTTTCTAGTGTCTGTAGTGCTGCGGCAGTGTCTCCCCCCTCTGTCTCTTTAAAAAGGCCCCACTCCCGACTACCCAGTCCGCTCTGATTGGTCAGCTCACACACGCCTGAGCCAGAACCGATTACCGCGTTCTCCGGTCGGGTCTGTTGTGTTTTCGGCTTCCAGTTCCCCTTCACTTCTACCGTGAATATAGGCATATATTACGGAAATGTCTGACATAGTGACGTCAAGAAGTCGCAGAAATACAAGTGGGACTGCTGACGAGGCGTTTCAGGAGCAGTGTTTTCTGTGGGAGACGGGAGCTCCTGTAGGGTTTTTAACTATTAAGACGACACACTGAAGGAAAGGAAAAAACGGAAAAAGCATAATAGGTCTCCTTTAAAATTTTACTTGGTTGTTTCACACTTCAGACGGGATATCGTAAAAAGTCTCGTATTTACTCCTCGATGACGGTGAGAACAAAGGAATGATTTCTAATGTGATCACGCGGTTAACAGCAAAATTACTGTTGTTTGACAGAAATGAAAGCGAGTCCAATTCAAACTTTACACGATCCGTCTCATTGGTCTGTTTAACTTGTCCTGCCTGCCGTGTTTAATCCGATCAAACTGGCTGTGATGTCGCTCGCAATGTCCTTTAAATTCTGTGATGACAGCGCCGAGTATGCAAAAAAAATACACCATTTCTGTCCAACAACCGTCAGGATTGTTTTGTGGACAGTTAATAAATTAATTCACATTCATAAATCTAAAAACAACAGAGTTCACATTTCAGGAGGAGCTGTGCCTTGGTGCAGTGACAGAATGTATTTGGGATCATGTGCGATGATAAAAAGAAAAATTAAAAATGAATGAATTCAAAACCTATTTAACTTATTTTCAAAAAAATATAGCAAACAAATATCCATTTATCAATCTCAACTATAAATAAGACTCTTTAACCCTCTGAAAACTACGAGCCCCTTGTACCACAGGGAACCAGAAAACACACAGTGAGAACTAAGGGAGCTTTTTCTTTGTGTTTTCCAACATATCCAGTGTCTTCACATGGTCCTTCCCTGTCTGGATACCTACTCTGCAGACTTCCAGAAGTGTCCGGGGTGAGACAGCCTGCGGTTCAGTTTGGGCAGCTTCTCCAGCATGTCGGCCAGCTGGGTGAAGGTCGGCCTCTCTCTCAGGTCGTACGCCCAGCAGGCAGAGAGGATCTCCTGAGACCACGAAACAACCTTGAGTCAGTGTACGAGTCTAGCGGAGCGCTAAGCTATGGACTAACATCATGATATCTCTGCACCACTAAAGCAATGGTTGATCACTTGGCCACTCTTGTACAAGCAGAACAAACATTTATCTGAATGACCGACACACTCGTGCTTTTGTCTCAACTCACAGTGACCTCCTTGCCGAGGCTGATCTCCGCCAAGACCTTCTTTATGCCCTCTCCGCTCCCCACCTGCCAGATGGTAGCTTCCACAGGCTGGTTGGTGATTGGCCAGTCCCTAGCTTGAAGCTCATACCAAATGGTGCTGAAAAAGAGGGGGTAAAGTAAGCTCTTTTCACTCATTGTAACAGAACAGTAGGTCTTTGAATCAGCTCTGCCAGTGTCTCTGCAAACACGAACACGCCGACTGATTGAGCCCGATTGTCAACCAGTAATTTCTGAGCGCGGCGACTGTATAGTTTGTGATTAGGGGTTTGATTCGATTGCAGAGAGATTCTGCACCGACAGCTTTGCTATTGTTAGACGTAGACTTCGATGCCCCGACGGCTGTCGTTTACATTTTTCACATTCTTCTTTAAAAAGGGGAGATTTTACAACAGCAGATGGAGTTTGTCTCTGGAGTTTGTGCTTTTTTGTGGGTTAGGGTTCAACAAGTTCAAATAATATTAATCAAAAATAAAGATTCCAGAGTTTAACAAAAAAAAAAAACTTAAGTGATTCAACAATAAACGGTAAAAGATAGAAATTCAGTCTGTTACAAAGTTTAGTCAGTAAACCATCTTCCCAAACAAATCAATCAAGGATCTTTGGCAGTCTTTTCAGTTAAGTTCTGTTCAGTTTCTTCTCATCAATAAAGGTTCTCTGAAACAATTCTGTAAGGTTGAAATTGAACGCATATTTCGAAGTCCGGCTCATTTTGAAGAAATCTCGCTTTCCACAAAACGGGACCTTTATACTAAAGTTATCTAAGATGTGTCAGTGTGCAGAACTTACCCGAAGGCGTACACATCTGCTGAGGTGGAGAAGGGGAGGCGGTCCTCGTTGTTACCTGGGCTCATCCTGCGCACAATCTCTGGCGCCAGATAACAAATCCAGCCGTGTGGGAGTTTTAGTTTGTTCTCGCGCCTGAGGAAAAAAAAAGGGGGGGTACACATGTTTCAGTAACAAATGAAATAAGGTGGAGGGTCTTGAATAACACAACATTACAAAGCTATCAGATGTTATAATCAGGAGACTTCAGTCCGAACGCTGGCTGACAGGGGGAGATGCCTGCAGGACTGGAGCCACCGTGGACCTCAGCAATTATTACAAATCACCGGACCTCTCCGGGTAATAGCAGAGCAGCGTGAACGGCACTTCAAGCTGAGGTTGTGTTTTTAAGGCCTCTCGAGCGGCGTCTCTTACCTCCCTTCCTGAACAACTCCAGAGATCCCAAACAGCCCGAAGTCTGTGATCACCACTTTATTGGTGTCGTGGAAAACGTTCTTCGACTTCAGGTCTTTGTGGACGATGCCTTTAGCGTGCAGGTAGCCCATTCCCTGTGTCGGAAAACAAACAGAGACGGGCAGTGAAGTGTTGTTGTTGTTAACGTTTAAGCTGCTCATGTTCACATTTTACTCTAAGAAAAAATAATTACCTTTACAATCTCCTGAGCAATTTGTCTCGTCTTATTAATATCCAAAGTGTTTTTAGTGTCTCTAACAACTGAGTACAGTGTCCTCCCTTTACAGAAACTGTGGGGAGAGAGAAGAAAAGATTCAATCGAAGATTAAAAACATGGATTTGGGGTTTAAAACCATTTCTCGAGGCGTCTTTGATATCTCTGCTCTCACCTGGTGATGATGGCTAGGTGGGGTGGAGCCATGCAGGCCCCCATGAAGAGGACCACGTTCTCGTGCCTGGTCTGTCTGTAGTTCATCACTTCCTTTTTGAAGAGCTTCAGGTGGTCCTGATTGTTCCCGTCGATCTCGAGGAGTCGGATGGCTACCTCGCCGTGCCACCGGCCCTTGTGCACTTTGCCCCAGCGGCCCTGAACAAACACCAGCTTCAGTGAAAAGGGTCATTTTTGGATATAATACATGCATACTCAGGTCCGATTCCTCACCTTTCCGATGAGTTCTCCGAGGTCCAGCTGCTCAAACGGGATGTCCCACTCCTGCAGGTAGACGCTGGTCTGGCTCGCCTTGCGGGAAATGGGGCCCTTCCACTGGTTCCCCCGCGAGCTGGGCAGGTCGTCCAGCTCGTCGACCTCTCCGTCCGAGCCCACGTTCATCCTCATGTCCTCCCCGTCGTCATCCTCGTCGTCGTCTTCCTCTTCCTCCTCGTCGTCGTCGTCTTCGTTCTCCTCCTCCGCCTCGGGGTCTTCGTCTTCAACCTCAATTTCCTCCTCGCCTTCCTGCAAGAGCACAGCGTCGTTAATCCGCCGTGCATAAGCGAAGGGAACAAGTCTACCCCGACGCTCTTCAACAGAATCTGTAAATGTGAGCCAGCGTTGGACTCGAAGGTTTTATTTTTATGTGTCTCCAGCTTTTGTGTTGCCGTCTCACTTGTAAATTGTGGTGATATTTTCATGTCAGCAGGACTCTCCGGGATAAATTAATAACATCGCTGGCAAAACAAGTCAACCGGGTTCCAATGAAAAATAAAAATTACTGTCAGAAGAGCGAACGTCTCGCTGAAATTACTAACAAGATACTTGTGACCACGACGAAAACTGATATCACCACGTTACATTCCTCCTTTTAAAAAGTGACCCGACGTAACTGAATTAATCGAACGGATCTTCTGCCCTTTTAATCTTCAAAGTCCGACACAGTTTCCGGAGAAATGAGTTTGACCCACGTCTCCCCGCTTTGACAGCCGATTTTCAAAAACTCAATTTTGGTGGCGTCGCCGTCGTCGTGTTTTCTCCGCCACCATTTTCATCTTTGTCTCAGGTTAACAGGCCATCTGCATTCCTGTGTCACAGGTCTGGCGCTTCCTTCCAGAGGTTGTTTACGCTCGTTATTACTCAGATCCTGCCGGGGCCGGGACGGACGCATACACTCATTTTTATTGCTTTTGACATCCCTGTGTTTCCCTGTGATGGATGACAATATCAGTCTCCCCGAATTGAACGCAATGTGATGCGGGATACATTTTTAGAAATGTGACTTTAAACAACCTCATTACGCTGACAGTAAAAATGTAATTTAAGGGGAGACACTACAGGTAAAAAACACAATTTTTCATGCACTGATCAATTTTGGGCTTCAATAACATGTCTCGTTTTAGAGCCGGTGGAAAGGGAAATGTCCAAAATACACATGTAGGTGTTTATTTTAACCCTAACCCATGTATGCAAATCAATTTCTATGGTGATATCTGTTAATTAAAGAAACATCCATCGTCTTAAAATGTTAACTATAAAGGGCGTCTCCACTTCAGCAGCACCTACCCTCACTAAACTCTCCACTTCTAACAGAGGGGGTTTGTTGATCATCCAGGTCATGGTAAATATCTAGGTGCTGTATCGACTGGACTTGTTTCAGTTTCTTGAAGACGTTTCACCTCTCCTCTTCAGCTCTAACTAACTGGAGTGGACTTGGCAGGCTTTTAAACTCTGTGTGGGAGTGTTCTTACAGAGTCGTTGAGGACACGTGTGAGCTCTGAGTTTCAGAGTCACTTGTAGGTCGTTGGTCAAACCGGCCTTCGCGTGGGTTGCTAAGGCTAGGTGAGCCCAGGTGTGAGTGGTTGTTAAGCTGTCTGGGGAGAGAACTCAGTGCTGCGTTACAGCTTATCACCCACTTACGATGCTGTACTGAGTTAGAACTGAAGAAGCCTGAAGGTGAAACGTCTTCAAGAAACTGAAACAAGTCCAGTTGCCTGCGAAACAGCACCTCGATCAGAGGGGTTTGTTAATGTATCAGCCCTAAACTGATTCACTCAACATGTTTTTGTAACGGGTGTTGACATTACTTTCTGATTTATAGAGTGATAAAAATTTCCTCTCTTTTTTTGTGTGGCTCTGTGTAGGGGGTCCGGTCTGTGACACATTATTATTAAACTTTATATTCATAGCCGCACTGAGTTGTTTTAAGAGTATAACTTGAGGGAATTACTGTGATACTGTGATATAACTCTTGGTAATTGTGACTGCTGAAATGAGATGTTTCCTATCCTTTTGTCTGAGTTATCTGGGTAATACGGATACTGTGATACAAATGGCGTCTCTGTCCTGATTTATGGATCCAGTGTTCAGATTTCTGTTCTGAAAATGAATGCATATTTGTGCATTTTAACTAGATAAGCATCATTTTCATATATAAACATGTACTTTCCGAAAATGTCTTACTGTAAGTGATCAACTGGGAAAAGTTCAGGGTGAAAAATGTTGCATCCTATTCACTTTTAGTGTCTCGGCAGTCGTACCACCAGTTTTATTTTCATGATTTATTACTTGTTAATCCATCTGTATAATTTCTGAGTGGCCTAAAGTGACTACGAACTACATTTAATCATACAAGCTTGTTCGTAAAAAACATAATAAATGAATCTTGTATGTTGAAAACATTACCTCTTCATCTTCATCCTCGACCAGCTCGGCATGTATGTCGTCCGTCTGCTCTATCTCAGTGCTGCGATACAGAGAGTTGATATCAGAGGGGTAAACACCAAGAAAAACTATGTCATTAATATTCAATATTATTTGCTTGATGTGAACGTCTTACACAGTGTCTTGGAGGACATCCGGGTGCAAATGTGCAGGACTGGAAACATCTGTAGGGGGAAAATGAAGATGGTTTGTGGAGGAATGACTGTATTTCCTCCCTTTATAGAACCCCTCGTAGCCAAACGCACATACACAAGACTTCTCATGCAATTCCACACTACCACCACCAGATGGTGTCAAAAGCCTGTTTTTTTTTCTGTCAACATGCAATCCTTGTGAGACGGAACTACAGTTAACTGCCCCAACCCTAAAAGCAAACATGCAGATGACAGAGAGAGAGAGAGAGAGCGGCAGTGAATCGAAGGTTTAAGAAAAGTGGGAGAAGAACAAATGCAGCGTGACGCTTTGGAAGCGTCCACTCACCGGGGAAGATAAACTGCTGTCTATGCTGAAAGTAACAGGCAGCTTTTGCGATAAAAAAAGAGAGAGAGAGAGGGGAAAGACCGACAAGGACGGCAGGGAGAGAGACGTCAGGTTAGAGAAGCTTCGGATTAACAGATGTTGTAAAAAAATAAGCACAGTTATTGTTCAGTGTTAATGTCGTATACGGAGCGAGGAGGGAAGAGAAGAGTGTCTGTGGAGCGTGCTACTGAAAAAGTGATCCAGGGAGCGAAATCTGTATTTGTAGATGCGTCTGGTTTCTGGTGTTTCATCTCACCTGGGAAGTTGAAGCGGCTGTCCCGGTGGCCTTTGGGCGAGGGGTTGGGTGGCGGCGTGGCGCTGGGGGGGTTGCTCTGCTGGAAGGGCGCGGGGGAGGAAGGCGTGGACGAGGTGGTGGAGGACGGATTGCTGCTGGAGTCCAGCTGGTTCAGCACCGGAGGGTGATCCTGGTGGGGACGGATCAGAGTTGATCGATAACAGCCACATTGCATCATATCCAAGCTGACACCTTGTTTTAGTTTCATTTGTCGTTGTGGCAGCCAGTGCGACAACATTTGGATTGTGTTTTGGCAGACAAAAAAGGATCGTTCGATGACATGAAATGGGGAGAACGTCAATAATTATTTGACTGTTTCGAAAGACCAGATGGTAAAAAGACTGAA